>CM053791.1:77196148-79596148 GCA_028749045.1 Cupressus sempervirens | reverse complement strand
GATCCTGATTAACCACCCCTCCCCCCCCCCCCCCTTAGTATCTTACTTTCCCAATAGATTTTTCTGATAGCCGTTATTTTCACTATGCTAAAACCTTGGAAATTTATTGTGAAAAATATTTTGAAGTGTATGTTTTGTTAGGGTTCATTCTTTATTTTCTATTAGTTTTCCAAACAAAACCCTAACTTGATCATTTTTGCCCTAGCCCAGTTTGAAATTATTGCCCTAGTAGAATGGTTTGATATCCTAATAATTGTGTCTTTACCCTATCATGGAAGAATTTTCTTAAGACTACTATCAATTTTAAATTCTACCCTAAGTTTTATATTTGTGCTATAGCTCCCAAGGCTATGATAATGAAAGGCAAGCAACTAGCATATGGTTGGGAGGTAAGGGTAGCAATTAAAGGTAACTTTTGAAGTTTAAAAGTCAATTGGTTGACTACAGTCATAGGATCATAAGATAAGAAATGTTGAAGCTTGATTTTATGCCAAACAGTGTTTGTATGATTGTAAGTGTTAATATAAAGAGTAATGAAGTTATGATAGAAGGTTAGGTAATCGTGATTGTAATATCATAAGGCAAGATTCTCATGGGTGATGCTATGAAAGGATGTATAAAATGTTTAGTGTAAGTTTGTGACTCTAAAAATGATTTTGTTTCCAATGTTTTGATCTTATGATGAGCTGTGTCTCATAAGATCGTGAGGATCTTAAAAGACCTCTTCAAAGACACAAAAAATGGTATATCATAATATCATAAGGCCAAATTTCCTTGCCTAAGATAATACAAAGGGATTACATTTCAAAGTCAATCATAAGATTGCAAACCCTAAGTTTGACATGAAAAAGTGAATTTTTCCTTTCTAAGCTATTAAATGACAAAAAGCCCCTAGCCAATGAAGTTTTATTAAATTACATGAAGTTTTGAGCTAGATAGTTATATGGACACTCCACCTAAGGTGAAAAAAATACCAAGTTTAAGGCTTGTGAATGTAGGAATTCAATGCATAGTGAAGGCTGATGAAGTAGGCACATCATAAAAACATTCTCTAAGCCAGTAATAGGTTACTGTTTGTAGAGAAAAGAGATTTCAAAAAATTGCAAAGCTTTTAGTCTGGAGGATTATTATTTTTAGTGCTAATTACAGAGTTTCCCAGTGTTCTCAGTCTATAGTCAAGATGCCTGACAATAAGGTTGAGGAGATTCAAGCTTCAGACATGGAAGTTGCAAAGACTTCTACATCCAAAGGAGGAAATAGGCAAAGGAAGCAAACCAATTTGTAGACAAATGGATTAAGTTATTCCTTGAATATTTAAATGTCATCTCTACTAATGACCATGAATTTTGTGACCCTTATGCTTTCTATAGGGATGCTATTTTTCCTAGTGTCAATGGTTATGATCTGTTCAGGTATTTCTACCACAATAGGACAGATAAAATTCATGTTTGCAACCCATGGAAAAAGAATTAGGAATATCTCATCTTTCCAGAGGTATTTGTAGATGCTGATTTGGTGAAGGCCCTTATTAAATCATATAATTGAGCTATCAAATCATTCTATAGACATGATAGGACCATTCTTTGTACATTAGACTATGCTTCTTTTATTGAAGCCTTTGGATTGGAGGGAGCCCTAAGCAAGCCAATTGATTTAATTTACCTTCAAGAAAAATTTGAAAGGAATACCAAGGCTTATAAAAGGAAGTCTATGCTACAACACATCCCCATGGACCTTAAGTAGGTGGGTGATTATCCTAAGAAAGTGGATAAGAAGACACCTCTAGACAAGTTCAAGAACTATTTTGTGAAGATAGTGTATGGTGTCCAAAAAGTAGTTGGCATAGATGGGACTGATATGGTATATGGGGAAGAGTACATTATAGAAAGATATGTATAGGACTCATACCATGGTGGAGAGTATGACTATGTGGAGTATATTCTAGAGAAGATGATAAATAAATTAGGCTAGTACAAAGTGGGGAGATGGGAAATTTCAAATTCCATCATTGCTCACTATTGATGCACTTGATCTTGTACAAGAACGTGGGGTATGTTAGCCCAAATTTCATTGATCACACCTTTGATGCAAATGGAGAGTTTTCAGTTTAGCTATGGACATTGGTATGGGATAGTTCTTATCACTAGTTTGACTTTGTTTCTTTTTTCAATAATCTTAGTACTATTATCATGAAAATGTTAGACCCTAGTTACTTTAGGGAACTTGAGATTTTGAAGAGCCTATTAAGACCAACCCTTCTACATGAAAATAAAAGGTTAGATCACAATTGGGGGGACATATTATTATTCCAAAAAATTTCCCTCATGTGTAAGAACCCTTCCCTAGTACCATATTATAAACCCTAAATAACATAAATATGGTCAGAACTAGGAAGTGTAAGGAGGTGGGATGTCATGTCTTTGCCTCTCATGCAAGATATGTGAATTATAGATTATTACCATACACTTTATGATAGAATGATGTTAAGAAAGTCCCAAGATTTAGGTATGTCATGATTGGCATCTTCTTATTAATATTGGAATTGAGACCTTATTAAGATTGATATACATTGTAGTTATTATTGTCATAAGTATCATATTCAAAATTTTATCAAGTTGGTAAGCTAAGAGCCTATGGAATAAGGACTCGAGATATTATAACTTAGAAACTATGTCGATGGGTTCATTGTATGTTATGATCTATTAGGATAATTTTTTTAGGTCGCCATTAATGTGAAAAGATGAATTATCACCTGCCCTTGTGAGTGCTAATAATAATTATAGATAGAAATGATTATCAATTTAAATAATGGCCTACTTGGTAGAGCTTGACATGATGTAAATATAATAAGTAAATTGTTGTACAAGTAGTATTATATGGATAGTGAATGATGATTAAGATGAAGATATAATATATTAACTGAAAGATATAATGGGTTTACCTAATGATTGATTTTGAACCTATGCAGACATGATTATGAAAACATCCTGATATCTTGACATTAGGGATTTTAGAGACATATGCCTTATCATGTAATATCTCATAATGATAACAAGATAGTGTTAGTAATAAAACTATATTTAATTGAATCAAGCATACAAGTTGTGATGATTACATTTTGGTGGTTTTGATCTAAGGTATGTAATCAGAACTAATTTTCATGTTGGCTGATTTAGCAATATAGATTCAACATTTCATCATTTTGATAGGAAATGGATTAGGATGTGATGTGAAATGTTAAATTTATTATGATGATTCATGGTTAAATGTGATGTAAAAAATTTTATATTTAAGGAATTCCATTAAATTATGTTAATATGGATTACATAACTTTTAAATTCATATGCATTTATGATATGTATTTTATGACCTCCTTGGACTACCAATGCTCAAGTTTAGTGTGCAAGAAGTGGAACCATGGAAATATTTGGGGGAAACAAGATTCAAACCTATGTGAACATGGTTTAGCCAAGGAAAATCTTTGGAAGATTCAAAAGCCTCGTTGTGATGTATTTTATTTCATAAATGAAAGCTTGCTTGTGTGTGAAATTTTTAATCACAAAGATACATTAGGGACATGTCATGATGATGGGGAAAGTGATTTTAGGTGTCACTTGATATTTGTGGATTTTGTGTGTTAATGACATGTCATCTAGGATTTTGGTCATAATGGAATTTTACCCTAAAGCTAATTACCTTGTTAATGATTAAGTAAACCCACTCTAAAAGGGGTAGGATGGGTCATTATCAAAAGGGAATTCGAATTTAGAGTTGACTAGGATTTTGAAGGGTCATTAGGGGGTCCCAAAGTGTCTTTTATGTGAAAATAAGCTACCCATATGATAGTATAACATGTTAGGAACTTAATTTTGACCATGATAGGGACTAGACAGCCTAGGGGACTTCTTTACTAATGCCTTCTTCCACCAATTCGAAAATGAAGTTGTCAAATGAGCTCTTTCTCATGTTTCCACTAAGTCAAGAATAGAAAACTTAGGGGGAGACAAGTTTGTAAGAGGAAGTGGCTTGGTGATTTTGCTAAAATAGTTAGTGGGAAGGCCTTTTTAGAGAGTCTTAGACAAACTAGTGGGGTGTTCACCAACTCTCTAAGTTTAGAGACAATTAGGGTTTTGGAGGGAGGCTAAGGGAGCTCTTCATCAACTAGCATTTCCATTAGCTTAGACCAAGGTTGGCGCTCAGACCATGACCATTTCCTTTTAGCATTGCATAATGAATTTGCAAGTATGGAGTGTTGATATGGGATCATGCATTGTCATTGCAATCTTTTTGTTTTGTTGTTATTGTGTATACTATTTCATGAATTTTCTTGGGGTTTCTTCTTTGATCTCCTTGTTTTGTTTGAATGTTGAAATTTGTTCATGGGTGTGAAGGCTTCACTCACACTTGGGAGGGAAGAGAAGCCTTGGGTGAAGGGGTTAGTTGGGCTTGAAATATAGTTGAGAACATTGGAGTATGAGCTCTATTGTACGCCATATTCATTCATATCTTGCTTTTGGGGTAGTAAGGAAAATGATGGTGTAGAAAGAAAGTTTATGGAGTATGGGTTTTCAAGGATGTTATAGTTGATGGTATTATGTTTGGAGGATATTTGTGAAAGCCTCGAAAGTGCATGAAATTTATTGATTTGTAAAAGCCCTAAAAGGGCATGAGAATTGTTTTTTGTAGATATGCTATGATATGGAAAGTATCCTATTTGAAAGCACACCTTCACCCTATGTTCAAGGGTCCATTGGTGAACCATTTTGAAATACCCTTGCGATGGGATTGTTTATGTTTTGTAATGTGGTGTTTATGCATTTATAAGATTGGAATGAAACCCAGTTTGAATTTTGTTTCCCCTACTTGGTGGGTGGCTTCATAGAAGCCTAGGATGGGAGGTGAGCCTTCATGGTTCCAAGTTTTTGTTGTTGTATAGGTTTTGTGCTTTTTGATCCATGGAAGAAATTAGGGATTTTTCCCTAGCCAATATTGGTAAAGCAACAGAGGTGACATTAGGTAGTGTATTTGGAAGGCCCATTCCTCTTTCAATCCATTATGGATTGAGTGTGATAAAATACCTCCATTGTGGTTTTGTGTAATGTGTTGTAAAGTAAGATATTCATTTAAATGTATATTATTGTGAATGTAGTCTTGGAAAAGAAGTGAAGGAATTGGAATATGGACATTTGTAGTTACATTGTAATCCATTTTTATGTATTTAGTTTGCACTAGAATAGAGAAAGTTGTCCATCATCATAGTCAAATATGAAAGAAAAGATGGAGTTTCATGTAAAGAAGTAGTAATGATTATTATTGAATCATAGATGGAAAATACATTCAAGTGGGATTGTTCATGCAAAGGAGTTCCATATGGTAATTAGTTTGATAAGAACCTTCCTTTAGAGTTTCATAATAAGGACTACACTAGTAGATGTTATAAAGGATCCTGTCCAAATGTAAATGATAAAATTTATATATTGGATTAAGTAATTAGTATGATCAAGTCCTCTAGTTTTCAAGTTTGTTTACCTCTTTCTTCAAGTGGCTTCAATAAAACTAAATATTGGATATAATCATTTTAAATGTTAGTATTAGCTTCAAAATAAGCACCTTACTAAAGTTCTTGTCAAAATACATGTAAGATAGGAAAATAAGTCAAGTAACCAATATAATGCAACACACACATAGGTAACAAAGTCTAGAAATAAGTAAAATTGCTCTTTGGAGTTTGTATGGGAAAGTAAGAAAATATCTCACTATCACAAGTTACAATATAGTCTATTATAATATTTAGATAGAATATTCCTAGGATCTCTCATTAAATCCAAGCTAAGAATCCTCCATACTTAGAAGGCAATTATATAATAATCATAAAACTAAGAAAGGACAAGGTATTTTTTTTTTGTAAAAAGGAAAGAAAGGAAATAATAATAATGAACAATTAAATGAATAAAAGTCTACTCCTACATCATGTCAATTCCATGCCCCTCCCATGATTTATGTCCTTTATTAAGTATATATATACCTCAATCATGTGTTATACTCATAACCCTTTTCAAACATAACATGCCTCCTTATTATAATAAGTTTCTAATACACATCAAGCCACCCCCACCTCATGTATTGACTCCTTCATAGCAAAAAGGGAGGGAAAATGAATATTATTTTTAAAACCTTCACCCTCCACCCACAAAAAAGGAGCACCTGGGAGAATTGACCCATCTCCAAAAGGTGGTAAGATTTGAGGGGATTGTATAAAGATAATAAATTAAACAAATAAATGTCAGCACCTCATCACATTAGAAAAAAGACATGTGAAAGTGGTCTTTGGGAAAGGGAAGTCACGTGACTCACCTTCCCCACCTATTTCTCCTCCCTAGGTGCCTAGCTCTAGATGCCACCCAAATCTAGGGTCAACTGAGTCAAACACTCTACATATGTGGTTAGAAATCAATTTGAGTGAAGCTTGGAGTTGGGGATGGACAAAGGTAAGAGGGAGAGTGTGTAGGTTTGTAATTAGTAGGATATGTTTAATAAGGGGTTAATGATTAGTAAATTCTTAATGGGAAAGGATGCCACATAGGTAGATGGTAAGGGTAGTGATTAACACTTAGGATTAAAGTTGCCATGAATAGTTAGTGGGGCTTTAGGGAATTTAGATGTTAGTTATTAATTGATTGATAATAAAATAGAAGTTAGTTAGAAATGTTATAAAATTTTAAGCTAGGTGACGAGTTCAAGCATGGGATAGAAATAGTATAGGTAAATCAATATTAGTAACAAGCAATATCAGGAAATGATAGCAAGATGATTAGATAAAAAAATTATTGGTTATAACTCAACATTATATTGTAAATTGGTATTGTTATTTTAATAACAAGAATTCTTGATAGTGGTAATGTTTTGTTCTAGTAAACAATGTCATTAGTAAAGTATTTAGTAAATGTTTATAGGGGTAGAGTATGGTGTGAGCCGTATGTTGGAGTTGGTATGAGATGTTTACAAATAATATTTGTGTAATGTAAGCCTTTAATTAATACTTAAATTAATTATATCCAATAATAGCAATTAAATTTTATAATATCTATTGTCTAGTGATTATATGAAATGTAATAGATTAAAGAAAAAAATAAGGTATATAAAAGAGGATTAGCATGTATAAACACAAATGCCTATCTTTATATTCAACTTAATCAAGATTATGATCATAAAAATCGACAAAGATTGCAAAGTAATAATTATGGAGGTAAAGAAAGTTCCCTTTATATAGATATAGGTTTAAAAACTTGATATTATTTAACTATAATATTTTATACCTACCTATCATTCCATAACAAGCGAATGAATAAGCATGGATGTTAATAGACCTTCCTATATTTCCTTGACATTTTCCCATTTGAAAAAAAATGCTAGTTAAATACATTAATACAAGTATTGACAACATGAGCCTTAGTAAATGTGCCCTCTTTCATAACTAAGGTATGAGTACCCTTGCAGTAAAAGATAGTGTCAGAATATGAGTGTGTTTGAGCCATGCTACTAAATACGTTAGTACCAACACATTAATCATCATAGAGGACATTTGTTATGTGGAGTATCAAGGAGTAAATTACAACTAGTAGGTAATTAACCCGAATATGATTATGGCATTTAGAAAATTTAACAAACGTAATAGTGCTTTAGGGATATTGTGTTGATATGTCTTGAAACATGTTGCTAGCCAATAACCTAACTATAACATATTTTGTAAATGTATAAGTAACCTAGGTCCACCTTTCAAAAAAAAATTGTTAGTTGTGTCCTTCCCATGAAAATTTGGGCATGACATCATGAGAGTATATGGTTTCCCTTAGCCTCCTCATATTATTTCCCAAATTTATCCCTCCTAGACTAGCCATCATTGAGTTCATGTGGTAGTTGATGATGGTAAATAGAGAATAATTAGGGCCTAACTTGCATAGAGACACATTTTTGTGTAGGTGCTTTAGAATAGGGGACTTTTCAATTGGAAAAGAATCCTTGGATCAATACATTTTTTCCTCCACCATTTCAATTTATCAACAACCCCATCTAGGATGTATGATCCAGATAATTGGATGGGGAATACTCTCAAAGAGATTAGAAATTATGTGTTTCCAAACACAAAAGAGTTAGCACATGAGGACCTCATTCCCAACATTGTAGCTAAGGTGGAGGCTGATGAAAAACTAGAAAAATTTGATGATGTTCTGAGGGTGGAGAGGGAATTGAAGAGAGCAAATCCAATTTTCAAGGGTTATTACATGGATGTCTCTTACCCACAAAGGATAAGGAAGATGGTTGTTAACCATGCTGAGATCATGGCACAAATGCTAGAGGGGTCAATTAGAGAAGAAGAAAGAGTAATCCTTGATAGCCTAGAACTAGATGTGACCCTAGAAAATGAAGAAGATGAACCTGCAGAGGCATCATGGGTTATCAAGGGTAACAAAAGGAAGAAGGTAGTTCACATACTAGAAAAAAGTGAAATAAAGAGCTCTATAGATCCTTCCTGGTAAGAATCAATATTTTTTTGATTTGAGGTAAAGTTACATATAGGATAGACTAAATGAAACAGAGAATAATCTAACTAATTTAGAGCTAGTAGTAGCAAGATTAGATCATAGGATCATCCAAGCTCAAAAATTTATCAAAGATGATGAATTCATCAAATTCACTAAGTTCAAGAGCTTCCTCTACAAGATCAAATAGAGTGAACTGGTACTAAAAATGAAGCCAAGGGAGTCATATGAGGAGAAACATGAATTTGTTGACAAACTTCATGCCCATGATCTAGAGAGTGAGGTAATGACTCTTGAGGACACTAGGGACTTAGTGCAAAGGAGTGATATGATCCTAGTACCTAGCTAGGATCTAGAACAAGTATTTATGCTTGACCAAACCAGGAGAAAAGAAAATGCAATATCTTATGAGGAATTTGGTGTTGGTGGAGTTCAAGAGGGATTATTTTTCAACATTGATTCCAAATCCTTGGTAGTATGGAGCATGAACCCTAATCCAAATAAGCCAATGTTGATGGACGTGCAAAACATTGCCCAAGGGAATATGATAGTGTGGACTCTGCATGGTACCTTAGGTACAAAAATATCCAAGGCGATGAAACACTTCTCATTTATGAATGAGGCTAAAGTGGAGGAGATAGAAACAAAACTTTCAAGAACTTTCCATGAATACATAGATGTCAAGAAGCTCTACGAGGATGAGCTCAAAAAGAGCCATGTATACAAATAGAGAATTGAAGAACTGGAGGCCAAGGCTCAAGAGCTAGAAGTTGAAGTTGCATCTTTGAAAGAGCAACTAGCTAGTGCAAAAAAGAATGAAGAACAAATCCTTCAAGAACAACAGGCTAGAATTACAATAGAAATAACTACTCAAACAAAGGAACTAGAAGTAGAGGATACTCAACCTACAAGGATGAGAATTAATCCTCCATATCCATAGTAGGGTGGTGAGGTAAGGAAAACTATCATTAAAAGTATGATAGGACATAGAGTGGAGACCCTAAAAAATGTATCCCAACAAGCCCATGCTTTGTATATTTCTTTACAAGATGTTGAGCATGTTTGCAATGAAGCACTTACATGGCTATCACCCACTTTTAATCTGTGGGGGGCATACACTTAATTTTTGGAGAGGTTAGTTATGTTGATGGCTAAAAAGCCATATTTTCCTAAAAAAATTGTTATAGTAAAGGAGGGCCTGGAGATAGTAAAAGAATTAACAAGCTTTTTTACTAGCAAGCTACAAATTATTTAAGGAAAGATGAAAGTTTTATCACAAAAGATAGAGCCTTGTATTCCCCCTATTTTGGATGCTAACAAAAAATTGAGAGACTAGCAAAAGTGGTTAGATTTTTTTAGTATAGTGCTAAATTAGTAATCCGTAGCATCAAATTTTGAAGATGGTAGTGATGTCCCATTCAATAACTTGATTGATTCCTTATTTAAAGTTGAAATAGACTTAAATAAGTTTTCATTGGAATCAAGAGCTATAACAGATGCCAATACAGATAAATCCACAAAAGATTTAGATGAAGTTAAGATAGCTGAATGGCCCACAAAAAGAGAAATATATGTCCAGGAGGTGGTTGGAGAGAGTAAGGCTCTACCAATAGGGAGTAGCTAAATATTTATGTGATTAAAGGTAGTGAGAGATTTAGATAAGATCAAATATACCGAGCAGCCGATTAAGAAAGTAAATATCTCATATATGAATATATTAAACTTTTTGAAGCTTTTAAGGAAGTTAGAGATAGTAGAAGACAAAAGGGATTAAAGTGAAGACTCTTGTAGTAAATGTCACTTGCTAATTTTACAACTACCTTCCTATTTTTGTTCGAATGCTAAAGAATGCTTTAATTGTAACTTTCTAGACATGTCTTTCCATTTTTATTTACGTTAGGGTTTTGACATGTGTTGAAGCTTGTTTTAATCCTTCTATATAAGGATTTTCAGGATGTGGAGTAGAGGTCCAAAGTCTGTAGAATTTTTAGTGTTTTATTAATTCATAGTTGGTCCAATTTTTGTCAATTATATGAATGTATTCAGTTTTGTAAATCTGAGAATACAATGAACATTGAATGATTTAGTTTGTCAAGTTTTGAGTTATACTTTGAGTTTATATTAGTATTGAATTTTTTTTCAAGGAAAAATAATACAAAAAGAAGTTTTTATATCTATGTCTCTGAGTTTTGGCTCCATTCTTATATATCTATGATCTTGGGATTGAAATGAACAAAGTTTTTTCAATTTATTGTAGCTTGGATGAGTTATACATCTTTTATTGATTGATTTTAATTCAAATATTTAAGTAAATTCTTTCAAGAATTCATAGATTTTTAGGTATATGGTGTTGGATACAATTGTTCAATTGTGTGTTGTCTTTGATGTCACACAAATGTCATATCAATCATCAGATAGAGTCTACCGAGGTCAGAAGGTTAGCAAGGCAAAGGATAGAGTCTACTCAGCTTACAAGGTTAGCAAGGAAAATGATAGAGTCTACTAAGCTCAGAAGGTCAACAAAGAAAAAGGACAAAATCTACCAAGCCCAGGAGGTTAGTAAAGAAAACTTGCAGTATCTACTGAGTAAACAGTTCATACCAAGCTAGCTCGGTCATCAAAGGAAATGTGGCAGAAAGACTTCTTATCAAGCCCACTTGGTCATCAAAGGAAATGTGGCAGAAATAGTTCTTACCAAGCTCACTCGGTCATCAAAGGAAATCAAAGGAAATGTGGTAGAAGCAGTTCTTACTGAGCTCTCATGAAGGAATTCAATTCTTACCGAGTAAACTTGACAGCCAAAGGATTTTATAGATATTGCAATGTTAACTAAGTCAAGAAGGTCAACTTAAGAAATTTATGGAAGTAGTATTTACCGAGCAAGGTCGGCTAGTAAAGGGTTTCATTTTTTTATGAAATAACATTTATTTGTTTTGAGTAATATTTATAGTCTACTGATGGTAAATGTAATATGTAAATGGGCCAACTTGACAATCTAAATGGTATAATTAAGAGGTCAAGTTGTGAATTCTAAGTGTGAAGTGGAAGTGTGTGTGGAATTAATGTGATATGAAGACTAATTATTGTGGAAGCGAACTTAAAGGATGATCAGAGATTATTAAGGAGCAGCAAAGCTATATTTGATCAAGGAGGATCTAATGATGTTGAACAGAGACCTGTAGTTAGCAAATTCAATTGCATCTTGTTCAAGTCAATTCATTGTTGTTTTCTAACCATTGTAGTAGTGATTTCAAATCTCTTAATAGAGTTGGTTTAACAACCATTTTATAAATCCTCCAACAAGGTGACAGTTCAGTTGAATTATTCTAAAGACCTCTAGCAAGGCCACTCCTAACAAGGTGATTAAATCCTCTAATAGGGTCACACCTAATAGTGTGTATTGTAACCTTCAATAGGGTTGCCTCCTAACAGGGCTCACTTCAAAAGAGTGAAAAATTGGTGACTAGTTACTTGGTGGTTTTTCCCACATTGGGTTTCCACATTAAATCTGGTGTCTCTATTTTGTTTTCAATTGCATGCATGTTTGCTTGAAGATAAGTAACAGTTTAATTTACTGAGTTACAACATTTTTGGTTATGTTTACCGAGTATCATTAGTAACTAGATCTTTAAGACATCTAAGGGATTTGTGGATTAATTTTTTTGAGTAAGTGATTCAACCCTCCTCTTAGTTACTCTACCTTTAATTCCAACATATGGGAGGCATATCATATGAATGAAATTTAGAGTTAACTATTGACAAATTTAATTGCAAGTCAATTAAATAGCTCTAGAGTTACTTTTTTTGACTCTATATAACAATGGATAAGGCACTAATAAATTAATTTAGTTGCAAGATGATATGTTCATATGGTTGCATAATTCATATATCAACCAAAAATCAATTTTCCATTTATGTAACAAAGAACTAAAATTGTTGGTCAACACTTATTTGTAATAGTTTTCCTTGTGAGTTATAACTATCTATTGTAGTCAAGTTGTTTATTTCAATTTTAAGAAGAATATTGATCATTATCTGCTATAGGGTATAAATCTAAAAGAAGACATTTTAGTGAGCAAGTAATTGAAGAATATCAAAATAACCAATCATATTTGGATCCCTGAGGTGCATCCGCCTTGGCCCTACAGAGCCCAAAGTGTAGAGAGTCTTTGTACTCTATTGAAGTTGGTCCAAAGCTAAGATTAATCCTACTCAATATGGGATTTAGCTATTCCTTAGGCTTATTTTCATCTTTTGCATCTTGGTATTGGGTTTAGAGCAACCTGGTAGTCCAAAAAATGCCAACACTTCCAATAGTGGAGACTATACTAGTGTTGGAAATGAGAATAGAGTAACTGAGAGGGGGAGGGGGTGAATCAGTTACTACAAAAACTTTCCACAGTCCCTAAGATGTCTGAATATACCCTTGATCTGATTAATAAAATATTGAAACTTGATAATGCAGCAAATGATAAATATTAAGAACTGATATGATATCATGCACAAAGTAATTTAGCAATTAAGAACACAAGAGACACCAGATTTAATGTGGAAACCCAATATGGAAAAAAACCACCAATGTAACTTTTTCACTCTTCTGAAGTGAGCCCTGTTAGGAGCCAACCCTGTCAAAGGTTACAAAAACACACTGTTAGGTGTGACCTTGTTAAAGGATTTAATCACCCTATTAGGAGTGGCCTTGCAAGAGGTCTTTAGAACAATTCAACTGAACTATCACCTTACTAGAGGATTTATTGAATGGTTGTTAAACCAACTCTGTTAAAAGATTTTGAATACACTGTTACAATTGTTAGAAAGCAACAATGAAATGACCTGATATAATGTGCAACTTATCTTTGCTGATTGCAGATCACTGCTATGCTTGACTGGATCCTTACTGATCAAATACAACTTTGCAGCTCCTTCAACACATCTGATCCTTCATCAAACTTTTCTCAACATTCACCTCTTCATACTATAATTCGCATTCATAACCTTTTTCATAATCACACGCTTTAATGCATAACTTGAATGACCATATATACCTTTCAAATTATCTAAGTCGGCTCGAATTACTGACTAAAACAAACAATTACAATAGTCAGCTAAAAGTAATTAATTTGCACATCCTAATACTGGCCGACCCTGCACAAAAAACTTTGTTCAGAAAATAATTCCTGTGTTAATCGACTGAGCTCGATGTATACAGCAAACTTCGTGACAATCCTTCAGTCACTGGGAGAACTCGGTAAGTATTGAGTTTCCTGAGATAACCGAGTAAACTTGGTGGAAACTACCCTTTGGAGATCGAGTGAATCTCGGTTAACACTAACTTCTTTATGATTCATTTGATGACCGAGTGAGCTCGGTGGAAACTAACCTTTAGAGACCGAGTGAAGCTCGGTTAACACTGACTTTTCCATAATTCATTTGATGATCGAGTGAGCTCGGTGGAAACTAACCTTTGGAGACCGAGTGAACCTCAATTAACACCGGCTTTTCACATTTCCTTCGTTGATCAAGTTAGCTCGATTAACACTGTCTTCCATATTTCCTTCGATGATCAAGTGAGCTTGGTTGGCACTATAAATTGTATTGCAGACTGTCTGAGCTCGGTGAACTTGAGATGAATGACTGATATGACATTTGCGTGACATCAAGGACAACATTATCCAACAATCTCCCTCTTTGGAATTGATGGCAACACAATATGTCATAAAAGAAATAAAATTTTGAAAACAAGTTCAACAAGATAACAGACTTCTCCCTCTTTCAATAGTCTCCCTCTGTTAAGGGACTTCATAGAAAACTTTTCAAATCTTCACAAATTTTAGAAGGATATGACAATAAAATCTCTCCCTCTTTGACAACACATGCCAAAGACAACAAAAGTTAAGTGAATTATAATGTACCTTTAGTACTGATTCATATGCAATGATTTCTGATAAAATTGCATCAATAGATAGATCTTCAATCCTGTATGCGTTGATGCATCACTAGAACTTATTTTTTAATGGACTTCTGATAGGGGAATGACCCCTAACTTACCTCTGAGATACAAAAATGCATCCTTAGGTAAAGGTTTTGTGAATATGTCAGCAATTTTTTCTTTTGTATGGACATATTCCAATCCGATCTCCTTGTCTTGCACCAATTCTCTGACAAAATGATATTTTATTGCAATATGCTTGGTCTTGGAATGCATCACTAGATTCTTAGATATGTTGATTGCACTAGTATTGTCACAAAACATGACAATTGGTTTTTTGATTTCCATCTTCATTCCTTGCAATAACTGCTTAAACCAAACAATATTTGAATAGTTTACTGCTGCAGCAACATACTCTGCCTCTGCTATAGATTGGGATGTACAATTCTGCTTTTTGCTTGTCCAGGAAACTAATCTTTTTCCAAGAAAGAATGCTCCTCCACTTGTGCTTTTTCTATCATCAAGGTTTCCTACCCAATCAGCATCAGTAAACACTTTCAAATTCAAATTACCTCAAAATTTTTACCATAATCCATAATCTTCAGTTCCTTTCAAATATCTCATTATTCTTTTGATTGCCATCAGATGAGTTTCTCTTGGCTTTGCTGAAAATCTTGCAACAATACCAATTGCAAGGGCAATATCTGGCCTGGTATGAACTACGTATTGCAATTTTCCAATCATAGATCTATACAATGTTTGATCTACCTTTTTGGATTCATCATCTTTGGTAAGTTTCAATCTAGTACACATAGGAGTTCCAACAGGTTTATAGTCCTCCATACCAAACTTTTTCAATATCTCCTTGATGTATTTTGATTGAGTGATGTAGATGCCATTCTTATTTTGTTGAATTTGAAGACCAACAAAGAATTTTATTTCACCAAACATAGACATTTCAAATTCCTTGTTCATTTGTTCTTAAAATTCTTTGCAAAGATCATCATTGCCTGTGAAAATAGTATCATCTACAAATATTTCTACCAAGACAATCTTATTATCTGATCCTTCCTTTATATACAAGCTACTATTATCATTAGTTCTTTGAAAACCAATCTGAATAAGATAGTTATGCAATCTTTCATACCATGCTCTAGGGGCTTGTTTCAAACCATACAGTGCCTTGTGTAATTTGCAGACCATGTCCTTTTTATCTGGATCAACAAAGCCTTCATGTTGTTCAATGTAAACTTGTTCATCCAATATTCCATTGAGGAATGCTGACTTGACATCCATCTAATAAACTCTGAATCCTTTGTGAGCAGCATATGCAAGTAAGGTTCTAACTCCTTCCAATCTTGTAACAAGAGCAAAGGTTTCTCCATAATCTATGCCTTCTTCTTGAGAGTATCCTTTGCATACCAATCTGGCTTTGTTTCTGGATACTTTACCATCTTCAGTCAACTTGTTTCTAAATACCCACTTGGTTCCAATTACATTCTTATTTTTAGGCCTGGGTACTAGAGTCCATGTCTTGTTCTTCTCTATCTTTTCTATTTCCTCGTTCATTGCATCAATCCAACTATCATTTGTCAATGCATCTTTAATGCTTCTAGGTTCAAAATCAGCAAGTAAACAAGTATTTTTCAGTTTGCTTCTTGTCAAAGTTCCTTCAAACTTGTCTCCAATGATCTGATCTGATGCATGATGTCTTCTGACATATTTAGCTAATATAGGTTCTTTGCCTCTTGAATGAGTTTCATTGCTATCTCCTTGTGCTTCAATTTCATGTTCAGGCTATTCTGGTTCGGTAAGAATTGGCTCAAGTGCTTCAGACTCGGTAGATACTTGCTCGGTAGTGTCTGAATGTTGTTGTGGCTTGGTTTGAACTTTTTGCAACTTGGTTACTGATGACTCAGGAGTTGAGAATTCTTGAGTGAATGGTATGCTTGGTATAGTATCTAGTTCAATGTAAACAAATCTTCTGTAATCTTCAGGTACCTTTTTGTTTTCTTTTTTAGATTTGTCTGCAAACTCATCAACTTTCACATGTGCACTTTCTATAACTTTGTGAGTGGATAGATTTAAACATCTATATGTTTTCCTTTTGCAAGAATATCCTAAAAATATTCCTTCATCACCTTTTACATCAAAATTTCCTTTTCTAGATTCTTTCAAAATATAACATTTGCTTCCAAATACTTTTAGATAACTTACATTGGGTTTATAACCATACCATAATTCATAGGGAGTTTTGAATGAGTCCTTCTTCAACTATACTCGGTTTAAGGTATGAACTGCAGTGCTAATGGCTTCCTTCCAGTATTTGATAGCAACCTGCTTTTCTATCATCAAGATTCTTGCACAATCCATGATGGATCTATTTCTTCTTTTAGCTATTCCATTTTGTTCAGGAGTCCCTGGTGTTGAGACCTGTTCTTTAATGCCCTTTTCAATGCAGAAGTTGTTGAATTCATGTGAGATGAATTCACCACCTCTATCTGACCTTAAGCATTTTAGTCTTTTTCCTATTTCTTTTTCTACTCTTGCTAAATACCATTTGAATTTCTCAAATGCTTCTAATTTATTCCTTAGATACATGACATTCATCATTCTTGAGTAGTCATCAACAAAAAGAATGAAAATTTTTTCTCCAGTATAGCTTTCTATTTCAATGGGTCCACATAAATCAGTATGCACAATTTCTAATATATCTTCAGACTGATAGTTCTTACTTTTAAAACTAGTCTTACCCATTTTACCAATCTGACAATTCTTGCATAGTCCAACCTCAGGTTTCTTAATGTTAGGAATGCCTCTTACTTTCTTGAATTTGCTTATTTTTACTAGGTTATCAAAATTGACATGACACAACCTTTTATGCCATAACCAACTTTCTTCAATTTGAGCAATAAAACATGAGCATTCACCAAGTTCTAGATATAACAAGTTACCTTTAGTTTGGGTGCCAGATCCTATCAGCTTTCCTTGCTCATTCAACAATCTTGCCTTTCCATGCATAAATTCCACCTTGAATCTAGTATTGAGTAACTGTGCCACGCTTAGAAAATTATGTTTAAGATCTTAAACCCAATAGGCATTATTACATACAAGTTCTTTGGTTAGACAGATTCTTCCTCTTCCTTTTATGAAACAAGGTTCATTATTACCAAACCTTACACTGCCACCATCATAGTCCTCAAATTGATCAAAATTAGTTTTATCACCAGTCATATGATCTGAGCAACCACTGTCTATAATCCATGTATCATTCTTACTTATATGAGAAACAAGTGCCATTTTATCTTCTTCATCACTGTTAGAATCATCTTTAACAGCAATATAAACAATTTCATCCTCACTATTATTAGAATCTTTAGAATTTTCAGCCATGAAGCATGATTTCTTACCTTTGTTCTTGGATGTTTTGAAGTCTTTCTTGTCATTTCATTTCTTTTCATCATGGTTTTTCTTGTTTGGACACCTTGCTGCAATATGACTAATTTCTTCACAAGAAAAATAGATTAGAGGAACTTTACCTTCGAATTTTCCTTTGCCTCTAGAGTATTTCCTTGCTAGTAGAGCTTCAATCACTTCAAGGTCACTGTTTTAACTTTGGCTTGATTCATCTTCACTTTCAGACTGAGATTCCTTCTCCTTTTTGTTTTTCCCTTTGAGTGAGAGCTTGGCTTGAAATGTTGATTCAATGTTTTTGGAGGCTAGAACATAGTTATCAAAGTTATCTAGTTCAAATGCAGTTAGTCTTCCAACTATGCCCTCAAGATTTATCTGATGATTTGCTTCACACCTTCTTTCCTGAATTGCAAAAACTCTGATTGCATAAACGGGAAGCAAGGTTCTGAGAACTTTGCTTATAACTATTTCTCCTTTGATATCACCTCCAGATGCTCTGATTGCACTCACACATGTTTTAACTCTTTCAACATACTTTGCAATGTTTTCATCCTCTCTCATCCTCATTTGATCAAATTGTCCTCTTAGACTTTCTGCTTTTCCTCTTCTTACATTATCATCTCCTCCATAGATCTCTTTTAGCTTGTTCCACATCTCAAAGGCACTTGTGCAGTCCTTAATGTCATCAAATTCTTCATAACTGAGAGCGGATGCTATGTCTATCATCATATTGTTGTGAGTCTTCTTTTTAGCAATGTCATTGATAGACATTGCGCCATGAGGTTCTTCATATTTTTTTTCAAGGTATTTTAGTCCAGTATCACCAACAGTAGCTAGATGAAGTCTCATCAATCCTTGCCATGTGGAGAAGTTATCTCTATTGAGTTTTGGAATTTCTCTTTTGTAAGACATCTTGATCTTTGGCTTAGATCCTTGAAATCTTTTCTTGCAAGCACCAAAAGCTCTGATACCAATTGTTGGAAATGAGAATAGAGTAACTGAGAGGGGGAGGGGGTGAATCAGTTACTACAAAAACTTTCCACGATCCCTAAGATGTCTAAATATACCCTTGATCTGATTAATAAAATATTGAAACTCGATAATGGAGAAAATGATAAATATTAAGAACTGATATGATATCATACACAAAGTAATTTAGCAATTAAGAACACAAGAGACACCAGATTTAACGTGGAAACCCAATATGGGAAAAAACCACCAATGTAACTTTTTCACTCTTCTGAAGTGAGCCCTATTAGGAGCCAACCCTGTTAAAGGTTACAAAAACACACTATTAGGTGTGACCTTGTTAAAGGATTTAATCACCTTGTTAGGAGTGGCCTTGCTAGAGGTCTTTAGAACAATTCAACTAAACTGTCACCTTGCTAGAGGATTTATTGAATGGCTGTTAAACCAACTCTATTAGGAGATTTTGAATACACTGTTACAATGGTTAGAAAGTAGCAATGAAATGACCTGATATAATGTGCAACTTATTTTTGTTGATTGCAGATCACTGTTATGCTTGACTGGATCCTTACTGATCAAATACAACTTTGCAGCTCCTTCAACACATCTGATCCTTCGTCAGACTTTTCTCAACATTCTCCTCTTCATACTATAATTCACATTCATAACCTTTTTCATAATCACACACTTTAATCCATAACTTGAATGACCATATATACCTTTCAAATTATCTAAGTCAGCTCGAATTACTAACTAAAACAAACAATTACAACAGTTGGCTAAAAGTAATTAATTTGCACATCCTAATATTGGCCGACCCTGCATGGAAAACTTTCTTTAGAAAATAATTCCTGTGTTAACTGACTGAGCTCAGTGTATACAGCGAACTTCGTGACAATCCTTCAGTCACCTGGAGAACTCGGTAAGTACTGATTTTCTTGAGATAACCGAGTAAACTTGGTGGAAACTACCCTTTGGAGATCGAGTGAAGCTCAGTTAACACTGACTTCTTTATGATTCATTTGATGACCGAGTGAGCTCGGTGGAAACTAACCTTTGGAGACTAAGTGAAACTTGGTTAATACTGACTTTTCCATAATTCATTTGATGACCGAGTGAGCTTAGTGGAAACTAACCTTTGGAGACCGAGTGAAGCTCGGTTAACACTAGCTTTTCACATTTCCTTCGTTGATCGAGTTAGCTCGGTTAACACTGTCTTCCATATTTCTTTCGATGACCGAGTGAGCTCGCTTGGCACTATAAATTGCATTGCATACTGTCTGAGCTCAGTGAACTTGAGACTAATGACTGATATGACATTTGCGTGACATCATGGACAACATTATCCAACAGCTAGTAGTAGTCAATTAAGAGATTAAGAAGACAAGAAGATCGAAGGACTTTCCCCACTTATGAATAGAGAACCTTAAGGTAACATAAATCTTATGTGTTGGACATGCACATAATTTGGTCATTATTCCTATAAATCTTGTAAAAGGGAAAATAAATTTAAGAAATATCCTTACAAGTCAAGAGTACCTAATGATTGCTTTTATGTTAATGATGATTGTGAATTTGATTTCAAAATGGTAGACTTTCTAAATGATAGTTATAATAAGGAAGATGATGAAATATGATTTGTTTCTATTAAAGAAGAGATCCCTAAAAAGATGAAATAAAAGAAGAAATAAGAGTGTATAAATTATTAATATCACAAATTGAAAAGAAAAAGTTTGATTGAATTATAAACAATAGTTGTTCCCATCACATGATAGGAGATATGCAAAAATTGTTGAATTCAATAGCTATGATAGTGGAGTAGTTAGATTTGGAAATAATGAAACATTTCACATAAAAGGGAAATGATCTATTACACTTGATGGAAATATTAACATTGAATATATTTACTTTGTAGATGGTTTGAAACATAATTCTTTAAGTGTTGGACAACTTGTTGACAAGGGATATCAGTTATAGTTTACATATAATACTTGTATTGTCAAGGATAAGAATGGTATATTGATTGGTATTGGTACAAGAACAAGAGGTAATGTATTTTAGTTGAATACTACTAAAATGACATGTTTAGCTGCTAATGTGGATGACAATAGGCTATGGAATAAGAGATTTTGTCATATACACTTTGATAACATTGTGAAGGTTAGAACTACATTTGTGATTATAGATTTGCCTAAGATTGTGAAACCCACTAACATGACATGTAAAGAGTGTATAATGACAAAAAAAAAAAAAAAAAATCCTTTTTAAAGGAAAAATAATACTACTTTACTGAAATTGATATTGTGCACACAAATTTGAGTGGTCCTACAAAGACTATAGAATTCTATGGCAAAAGGTATTTTGTGATTCTTGTTGACAATTTCACTAGAGTGACATGAGTTGTATTTCTTAGAGAAAAATATAAATTTTTTGACAAATTAAAGATATTTAAGAGTAGAGTTGATAATGTATTTGGTTTGAAGAGTAGATGCTTAAGATTTGACAAGGGAGGAGAATTCATTTCAAATGAAATTAATTTTTTGTGTGAAGACAATGGTATAAAGAGACACCTTTAAATATCTAAGATACTTGAGAAGAATGAGATAATAGAAAGAAAAAAATATATTAGTGATTGAATCATCAAGAGAAATTATATTGGAAAATAATTTATCACAAATCTTTTGGAGAGGTGTAGTGAATACAACAATATATATTGTGAACAGAATGTACATCAAAGAAGGCACTAGTAAGACACCCTATAAACTTTGGTTTGGACATACACCAATAGTGAAGTACTTTATAATATTTGGAAGAAAGTTCTATATTAAGAGAGATGATGATATTGGAAAGTTAGATTTCTAGAAGTGATGAAAGAATTTATTGTCTATATTCATTGAAAAGAAAAACATACAAATGTTTTAATTAGAGATTGAAGACTATTGTTGAGAATGCTAATTTGAGAGTTGATGAAAATTTTAGAATTTAGGAAAGGATACTTGATTATAATTCTAATGAAGAGACTAATCCAAGAACTAATAGGAATAATTTTATGAAACTGACAATGATTTGCAAATTGAAATACAAAGAGAAGAACCTAGATCTAAGCCTAGAGAAGAACTCAAAGTTGAGACAATGAAACCTAACATAAATATGGTAAAGAATCACCCTATTGAACATATCATTGGAAGAAAAGACAAAGGAG
This sequence comes from Cupressus sempervirens, assembly GCA_028749045.1. Classification (NCBI taxonomy): domain Eukaryota; kingdom Viridiplantae; phylum Streptophyta; class Pinopsida; order Cupressales; family Cupressaceae; genus Cupressus; species Cupressus sempervirens. Next base: position 79,574,094 of record CM053791.1, on the reverse strand, counting down.
TCATGTCAAGAAATCAGGTAAATGAAGAACTATCCTTAATTTCTCAAGTTAAACCTATGAATGCTGATGAATCTTGTAAAGATGATTATTAGATTAAAGCTATGAAAAAAGAATTAGATCATATTGAAAAGGACAAGATTATGGAATTGGTTCCTAGACCTAATGATAAAAATGCTATTGGAACTATATGAGTATTTAGAAAAAAATATGAATAAAAAAGGTGAAGTTGTGAGAAACAAAACAATATTGGTATGTAAAGGTTATTAACAATAACAAGAAATTGATTTTGGAAAAAAATTTGAACTTGTTGCTAGACTAGAGGTAGTCAAATCAGATGGATTTCAAATCAGCTTTTCTAAATGGAGAACTTGAAGAAGACATATATGTTGAATATCATGATTTTTTTTGTTTTACAAATAAAGATGATATGGTTTGCAGATTGAAAAAGGTACAACATGGAGTGAAACAAGCACCTTGAGCCTGGCATGCAAGATTGGATAAGTATTTGACAAGTTTGAGATTTTTGAAAGCTAATGTTGATAGTAATTTGTATTAGAGGAAGAATTAAAATGGTTTACTAATTGTTGAAGTATTTTTGAATGACATAATTTTTGGAGGAAATGATGAAGAAAAGCATTTTTAGAAAAAATGAAGAAATAATTTAAGATGAGAATTCTTTGGGATTGTAGATTATATAGACCAATGATGGCATTTTTATATCACAAACAAAGTATCTTAAATATTTGCTGAAATATTTTGATTATAAATTTGTAAACTTATTGGAAAACCTATGGTACTTGGATGTAAGTTATCTACCAGAGATGAATCACCTACTATTGAACATTGAAAGTAAAAATATATGATTAGCGGATTGCAATATTTGATACACACTTGATTTGATATAGCTAATGTAGTTGAAATTATGGAAATATTTTAGGTAGACCCTAAGGAGAGACATTATGTAGGAGAAAAAAAGGTTTTTTAGATGTTTAAAAGGCACACCTAATTATGGATTAATGTATGAAAAATCACATTACTTCACTTTATGTGCATAGATTGATAATGATTGGGCATGAAGTCTAGATGACTAAAAGATCACTAGTGGTGGAGCATTCTTATTGGGAAGAAAATTGGTTTCTTAGCTAAGCACGAAACATGATTGTTTTTCATAGAGTATGGAAGAAGTAGAGTATGTAGTAGCAATATACAATTGTAATCAAATTATTTAGATGAAAAAAATGTTAAAAGACATTGGAATAGAGTTCACTAAATATATTATCATACATTGTGATAACCCAAGTACTATAAAATAATGTCAAAGAATGCAATATTACATTTAGAGACAAAGCATATATCTATTAAGTATGACTTTTTGAGAGATAAAGTTGCATAGAAAGAGATCAAATTGGAGTATTTTAGCACAAAGGAGAAGATGGAAGATATATTTAGAAAACCTTTGGCAAATGACCAATTTGATTATTTGAGAGGCATGCTTGGGGCTATGTCCAAACCTACTTTAGAGTAGATGATGTAGAGATTGCATCAGTCCAAATGGTAGTAGAGCACTATTTCTTTACCTTGACTAGATTCTTGATTCTTCCTCAATGGGGAAGTATTTGTTCTTGAGCCAAGTCATTAGGGACTCTTGGTATTAGTATTCTATAGTATCTTTAAAAAATGGATCTTGAACAAATTGTTTTGGAAATGACTAAGCTTCAAGAATTGAAATAATGATGCATTTGTCATTGATGTCAATGGTGAAGAGATTATATATACATGAAAAATATCCTTTGATATGTTTGGGGAGAGTTAAGTATTGTATTTTTAGGAGAGAGTTGTGTACAAGAAAAATATTCTTTGGGGAGAGATATATATATTATACTTTCTACATCATTTAGGAAAGATATGTATTTTTTGATATTGAAGAGAGTTTTTTGATTGATAAATAGGATTTTATTGATGAAGAGGTTTTATAGAGAGATGTTGATGTATGGGGGAGATCAACACCATCCTTATGTATGTCGGTTACTTGATAATAGAGGACATTCATGTGAATCATGAACGGGGGAGAAAAGGAAGATGAGGAAGAAGTATATTTGGTATTCTTGGAACTTAGATTTTTTTCATCTATGTTGCTATCAATGCCAAAGAGGGAGATTGTTACCAGGACTGTTCATGATATTCCTATGGGGGAGTATATTAGAATCATTGGAGACATTATTTAGAGCTTATGTTTTGCATTTATGGTAATGTTTAGCATTGATGTCAACATACTAATTATTCTAGGAAGAATGGTCTAGAACAACAAAGATAGATTTTCTTTTCACAAGTTAAGGATTGAGGATCAACATATGCATACTTGGGATTATTAAATCCAAAGTATGTATAGATAATAGAATTAAGAGTGCATACAAAAATGTGAATAATGGATAGAGTTATGTAGATTTGAGTGAAGACAACTTTTAGACAACATTTTTGGAAAGTGAGTACTATTGTTTGGATTTTAACTCCTAACAGAGATAGAATCTAGTTGTGAAAGAGGAGACAAAGATGGAAGTTATGTTTAAGATGATAGCTAAGTTAAAATTATCAGGGGTTCATCGCATGAAAATTTATGATGACTATGAGCTGACGGATTGATTGTAATGTAATGTGTACTGTAATACACTAAGATGGTCCTATATTATTATTGTAAATAGGGAAAGCCTCAAGGAAGACTCGATAATTTTTTTAAGGAGTTGGTATAAAAAAGATATGTTTCCCATGGTTATAATAATTAGTGAGATTATTTTTTATGGTATGTGGTCATATCTTTGGAATATCTATTGTGTGATCATATTATGTGAATTTGTGAAGATCAGAGCATGTTTTGTATAGTTGAGGCACATTGAACTAAAAAGGAACTATATTTGGAAGACAAGTTTCTGGTTGGATAGTCATCGTTTCATATTTTATTATTCAATAGGAATAGTGCATAGGTTATCTCCATAGTGAGTTTAGTGGTTTTCATTTCAACTCTTAACTGCGTTGTAATGACTCCTAATATGATTATCACAATTGCTAATGGGGTTGGAATCTTCTAAGAGGGATTTAAAGTCTCCTAATAGGGATTCACATGTATTGATTATATCTCATTGATTCCTAATAGGCTCTATCCTCATACAAGGAACTTTTGAATTAGTACATAATTTTGTGGGTACCGTCCCCATCGAAGTTTTCCTTAGATAATCAATGGTCTTCCCAGTTGACAAATCTAGTGTTATTGTGCATTGCTATCTTTCTATATTTTTTGTATCTACTATTTACATGATTAAAATTAAATAAAGATATTAAGAGCTTTTTTATTATGTATAACTGATTGATGAAGAGGATTTGAGTGATTATGAGTTATTGAAGAAAGTATAATAATGATGTAATTGTTTATATTCAACATGTGTTATAGTGTTTAGAATAACTAAGGGGAGTGAATCAATTATCCAAGGTCTAAATGTACCAATTGAAAAAAAAAACACTTAAATAACTTTAGATCTTATCATTCCATAGCTTGGTCTCTATAGTCAACTTTCGGTAATATCAACTAGAAATCTACTTTCCTTAATATAATAGACTTACAAAATGTAAAAATTAATTAGTAAATCATCACAAATAACATCCACATAAGTTTGACATTAGGATTTAACATGGAAACCCAATTTGAAAAAAACCACCAGTAACATGTCACCAATATTTTCACTCTTCTAAAGTGAGGTCTATTTGGAGGCAACCCTATTAAAGGTTAAAAAAAGCACTAGTGAATGTGACCTTGTTAAAGGATTTAATCACCCTACTAGGAGTGGCTTTGTTAGAGGACTTTAGAACATTTCATTAGAATGTCACCTTGATTAAATGATTTACAACATAACTATTAGGTCAACCTTGATTAAATGATTTCAAATACTAATACAATGGTTAAAAAGTAATAATAGATTTTGATATGTCAAGTACAAATTACTTTGCATATACAGATATCAATTTGACTCACAACCTGCTTCATTTTTTGGCACATTATCATCGTAATCTTTGATTCACTTGGAAACCCTTCAAGCAATCACTCTTCACATCCACTCAATTCATCTCAATGTTTCACTTAAATTTTCCAACCAATAACATCAACTACGCCAACCTTCAACTCTCTCTCTTTAAAGTTGACTCTTGTACCTTCATAAATAGGTAATTCTGATCTTTTGTTGCAAAAACACCACAATAGATCTTAGAGTTTACAATTAGATTCAACACATACATTTACTCTATCTACCTTTTGTTCATCCTCTTCTTTTCTAGAAAATTTTCTTTAAAATTACTCTATTGATTTATTACTTAATCCTTTCCTCACATTAAATGATCCAACCCATTGATCCATATCTTCAACACAATTTCCATGTCCGAAGAAATCAACTTAGTTAGTTGGAAATTATGATTTCTCATAAATTGTCAAAATGTTGTTCCTTGGCCAACACTTTGTTCTAAAACTCGGCCATCATTGGTTACTTGGTCACTACTAAATTTCTTGTTTGACACATATACTGTCACTTGGTCAATACTAATGCTTAGTCAACACTAATTCTACTTGACACTTATTGTGGCTTGGTCAACACTAGCATCACTCGACATATACCTCAAATTCCTTACGTTTGATGCAATTGATTAATTGTATGTTGTCTTTGATGTTACACAAATGTCATTATGCCAAAGAGGGAGATTGTTGGATACAAATGATTAATTGTATGTTGTCTTTGATGTTACATCAGTTCAATCAACATATCAAAGAATCTAGGAATGCATTCCAAAACAAAGCATATTGCTATTAAATATCACTTCTTAAGAGAGTTAGTGCAAGATAAAGAAGTTAGATTAGAATATGTGAATACAAAGGAATAGATTGTAGATATATTCACCAAACCATTACCTAAGGGTACATTTCTATATCTAAGAGGTAAGCTAGAGGTCATTCCCCTATCTAAAATTCACTAAATGAAGTTTAGTGAATGCATCAATCAAAACCTATTGAAGATCAATCAGTTGGTGCAAAAATAGCAAGGGCATATTGTAGATGAATTAGTACTTAAGGTACATTGGTATTTATAGAATTATTTTCTTTGGCATGTGTTGTGAAAGAGGGAGAAGTTTATTGTCATATCTTTGAGAAATTTTTGGCACCAAAATAAAGTAAGGAACTAGAGAGGGAGACGTTTTCCAAAGAAGAATTTTGTTGAAAGAGGGAGAATGTTCTAAACGAACTTGGTAGCAGTTGTTGTAGAAAAAAGATAGGATGTAATAAAAGGAAGAGATCATATTGTTAGAGGGATTTCTCAAGTATAAATCCAAAATTTCATTATGTTATGACATGTTTTGTTTCCATCAATGTCAAAGAGGGAGATTTTTGGATACAATTGATCAATTGTGTGTTGTTTTTTATGTTACAAAAATGTCATATCATTATTAGTTAGCATATGACGAGCTCACTGAAGCAGTGAAGATAGTTCTCAGTGTCTACCAAGCATTCCTATGTTTGCCTAGTTTAGAAGTAAGTGTCTACCAAGTTCACTCAGGCATCAAAGGAAAAGTTGTAGAAAGCGAGTGTTAACAAAGCTCACTCAATTAACAAAGGAATGTTGGATGGAATCAGTGCTAACTAAGCTCACTCAATTGCCAAAGGATTTTTGTGAGTTTGCAATGTTAATCAAGCTTTTGTTGGTTAACAAAGAGAATCATTTTTGAGTCAGTGTCCACTGAGCTAGGTCGGCTAACAAAGGATTTTCTTATTTTACTGTATTAAGATTAATTGATTTATTTATTGATTCTAGTTGACTAAGGTGATGAATATTAATTATTCTAAGTTGTATTTGATCTGACTTGACAAAGTGGAAGATATAAGTATAAGGTGAAGTTGTGATTTCAAAAGTGAGAATATGCAAGGAATGAAGATATTTTTGAAGATCTAATCACAAGAAGAGGTAGCAAATTTGAAGTATAATAAGAATATCCTTGTGGGGCAGTAAAGTTATATTTGATCAAGAAGGATCAAGTAAAAACCATAATAGAGATCTGTAATCAGAAAATTAGTTGCATTCAAATTAGGTCATCTAATTGTTACTCTCTAACCATTGTAGCAGTGATCTAAATTTCCTAACAGAGTTGTCTTAACAACTATTTGCAAATCCTCTAACAAGGTGGTAGTTCTATTAAATTGTCTCAAGACCTCTAACAAGGCAACTCCTAATAGGGTGATTAAATCCTTTAATAGGGTCACACGTAACAATATTTTTTGTAACCTTTAATAGGGTTGGTTCCTAACAGGGATCACTTTAGAAGAGTGAAAAATAGTAACTAGTTGCAATTGGTAGTTTTTTCCAAATTGGGTTTCCATGTTAAATCCTAGTGTCTACCATGTTCTTGCTATTTTCTATTATGTGTTTGTAACTTAGTTAAAGTAATTTTAATCACAAACAACATCTCAAAGTTTATATGTTAAGCATTTACCTAGCTAATTTAGTTATTACTGAGTTACAACATTCTGTGTGTGTTTACCAAGCTTCAACAATATTCAATTTTTTAGTTTGCATTTTTGTACTGACATCTAAGGGATCTGGGATTTATTTAGTAGTAACTAATTCACCTCTCCCCTCTCAGTTACTCCTCTTATATTTCCAACACCTTAATCTCCTAATCTATTTCTCGATCAAGCCTCTATATTTGGTCTATCTTTTATCACTTTTCCAAGGCTTTATTGTTATTGTCTTCTCCACTTGTGACATGATTTAAACAATCACATTATCTTGTCAAATTCCAACTAATCAAGTGTCCATTTATAGTTTTCTCTTCATAACTCAACCTTTCCTCTAAATACTTTTGATATGACCATCTTCTCAAATCTTCTTCATCAATCAAATAGATATGACACTCAGATCAGATAGAAAAATATCTCACCAATAAGGTTTGACATCAATGACAACATAAAAATTATTCTAATTGTAGTTTCCAACAATATCCCTCTTTGGCATTGATGACAACACCTCTAGTTACCATGAAATCCAAAACTTGTACTATCTTGAGAAAACAACCTTAGTGTGTATTATCAAATATTCATTGATATCCTTTGTTTCATTCTGATTCTCATCTCTGTGTCCAACAATATCTATGTTTTAGATTGGTTCTAATTCTCATCCACACAACTATGATATGCAACACATAAGCTTCCTCTATCATATCAGAGCATGAAATTAGTCAGATTCTTTTGTATTGATGACAACACCTTTTTTACTGATGGAGGTATAAATAAGATACTAAGAGGGGGGGGGGAGGTGAATCAAATTTGTAAACACTTAAAATTTTCACCAATTCACTCACATCTATCAATAAACTTGTGCATGTAAAACTTGTAATGTAAATATGTTGTAACATATAAATCTAATCAATCACATGCATGAAAATGAAACACAACACAATATTTTTTACCCAAAAACCCTCCAAGGTGAAGGTAAAACATGGGTTTGGATGACACCCACAAATCTTCACTACCAAAGTAATAAAGTTAACCAATTAAGGTTACAATGTTTGATCATAAGATATGATCTACCCTTCGAGGGTTATATCCTATTAAAGGCTTAAGAGATTGCTAGGTCTCACCTTGTTAGAGGATTTAACACTACAAAAAAGTAAGGACTTTGTTAGGAGATTTACAAAGATCTATTAAGACCACTCTATTAAGAGATTTACCCTGATTTGAGTTAGTTAAAACTGATTCAATACCTGTCTCTTAGTTTTCTCTACAAGATGATTTTGAGTCTTCTCCTTACTAACTAATCCTCTCCTCTACTTTGATATTTCTCGTCTTTCCCTTTCACTTCACTACCATGAATAGGTCACTTGCTCTATTAGATGATAACATAACCCTTCACTAACTTTTGGTCTTAATCCTTCACTTTAATCCTTGTTCTCATGCATACAATTTTCTACTCTTTATCATACTCCACACATGCATCTCTCACACTCTCTCATGATCTAGGTTAATATCTTCACTAGTTAAAGAGTTTCATAAAGAGTTTTCTAGATTCTTCCATAATAGCCTCTCATCTGAATTGCTGATCACAAAACATAGGGATTTGTGGTCCACATAATTTAAATCTTATGCAGAAACATCTACAATATTTAAATGTCCCTTCCAAGTTATCTTGTAAAATGCATTACCTTAGATTCTATTCCATTGCTAACTTTTATGTAAAATCTGCATTGCTCGATCTTTAACGTTTCCTGATGCTCGACATTCTTGTTGCTCATAATGTATTACTATTCTAATGTTTGGCATGCAGGGTTTACTTTAGTGGTGGAAATTTTCCAAATGGTGAATCACTTGTTAGAGACCGTAAATTTGGTGAATATTTTTAAACTTTTGGGTTGGTGATGTTATCGAAAATTTATAAAAGTTAGGTCCCATGCTTAGAGCAATTGGCAATAATGATACATAGTCATTTTTATTTTGATGATGACTTCACCAATGGAATATAACCTTTCCACATGGTAAATTAAATATTTCCACCGATAATTTTTGAGGCTTGTCTTATTCAATGGTCACATTTGCCAATATATGGTAAAAATTTAAGTTAGGTTATATGGTAAGTACATGTAATTGACACATGCCTCTATTCTAGAGTCTTTCCAAGTAATTTTTTATCCTTTTATGCTTTGGCCTAAAATGGATTTTATTATGGACAAGTGTCATTATTCTGGAGACTTTCTCTAAAACTTGTTGTCCTTGAACATTTAGGCCCAAAATAGGATTTATACCATCAATTTATTATCATCTAATAGTTATTAAAATGAGTTACTATATTTTAGATGATATAAAATATGATTTCTAGATATTCATACTTTTGGTCATGATTTTATTCAATAATTAAATATTTGCAAGGGTTTTATAGAATTTTCATATGATAAAAGAAAGATTGCCAATGAAATTAAATTTTTTCCATGTTTGAAAAAACAAATTCCCAATAGAAATTAAAATTTCCACCCTAAAATAATGTTGGATTTGCCAAGATTTTATACTTTTTTTTTTCCAAAGGGCGGTTTCTTAAAATTATTCTTGTTGGCATGTATTGTGCTTAGCATACACTATGTAACTTAGCACTTGTAAACTTGATACTTGCTCAGTTGCTAATGAGCTTGACTCATATTGAAATACTCGGTGACCATACACTTACTTGGATCCTATAGAGCTTGGTATATACTTGCTTATGTACATGACTCGCCCTATATAGAGTAGCTCATTTGTATTGATTACCATCTAACTCTTCCTTGTAAATGACTAAGTGGTTGGCACTAATAGACAAAAATAATTAGTGATACTAACAATCTCCCCCTTTGACATTAGTGGAAAAAAATACTTTGTCATATTTACATCATTACAATACAATTTGATAAATGAGATCCCCCCTAAGTCTTAAGAGTTATGCTAATGAATAATGAATAAACAATGCAAAAATGAATAACAAATCCATTTCACCTTTATTCAATTATGTATTTCTCCTTTTTTCATCACATATAATTCCCCCTTCAATACCTATTTCCCCCTTGTTTTTGAACACTTATGTCACTGCTACTAGGGTTGAATGGGTGGAAATAATCCATATTTTCAATTAATTCCTTTTGAAATCTAGTAATCATGGACAAGGCATGATCTCATGTGGTTCTTGTTGCCTCCAAAATATTAATTTGTAACTATAATCTTGCAACCAAATTTTTTAATTTATTAGCCACTAAAAGATTATGATCTTCTATCATAAGATCTTAGTCTATTTTCAATTCTCTTTGCATGACCTCCAAATAATGTATCATAATTGCTTGAATAGAGATCAATTTAAATCTCATATTGTTGTCAACTATCTAAAGGTTAGCCAATGTGCCTTGAGCATTCAATAGATTATTGAAATGATCAATGATTGATTCTACTAACTCTAAAATATTCCTATTGGATCTCTTTATCTCATCCTAAATTTGAGTTATTTGTGCCTAAATATTATTTGTGAATCTTGGCACATCTAAAAAAGTTGTGTACAAATGTTGTACCTTATGTATTAGCTCAATCATAATCTATATTCTCTCTTGTAGTTGCACTTTTTGCTTGGCAATGGTTATGGAAACTTTTTCCACAACCTTAGTTTCAAATCTTCGAGTAGACCAATCCATTAGCTTATCATTTGACTCCATACTTCTAGCTTTTGTGGTTGATGATTGGTGCACCATATTCAAAATTATGAATGTCAAAAGCATAAAAAAAAAAATGTTTTACATCATATAGTACTCATTTCTTCTTAAGATCTCTTCTTGTTCGCTAAAACTTCTTGTAGTAAAATTGTTTGCTACAAGGTGAGATTTTCTAGCTCCAATTGTGGTATCTCAATTATTTCATCAAGACTAACCTTAGTATCTAGTGAAGCATTTTTTATTGCTTTCCTCTTTTTTCTAGGTGAAGGAGTGTTGTTGCTTGGCACTGTCTTGAGAGTTGGTGAAGGGGTGTCACTACTCAGTCTTGTTTGTGTATTTGTGCTTGAGACAACACTAGTTGCACTTGATTTAGCTTCATTTGATTCTTTTCCTTCCTCAATGTGAGGTGCTAAAAAAATCTTATTATTTACACTTGTTTCCTTCTCTTCACCATCTACCTCTGTATCTATGAGCCTTGATTGTTCAACCTTTGGAGTGTCAAGGGTGTCAACATGTATAATTGGGGACATGCTTCCTTGTAGACTTAGCACACCTGAGCTTTTTCCTCTATTGTAATCATCTTTGATGTTTACAATGTCTATCTCTCTTATATTTTTTGCTAACCCAAAAATTATTTTCCAACACAACTCATCTTTTGATTATACAAGTTTTTCTTTATTCTATAGTAGCAAAACCATTCTATACTTAGGAACAAATCTGCTCCTTTACTATTCAAAAAATGTGTCCTAATGCTCCTGTGATAGATCAGGCATAATATTGACTAATGTGTTAGTTCTTATCTTTTTCTCCTTTTCTTCTTTCTGCTTCCATCTCCTTTCTAGTCTATCAAATAAATCTTTGGGTGTCCTTTTCTCAATTTTTATAGGAGCTAGTTTTTGATTTACAATCATGTCTACCATATCCTCCTCAACTTTATTTCTATCATCATTATCTAATGTATCATTCTTGAAAAATTTAAAACTAGATAATCCTATAGATCTTCTCAAGTTTTTGTATACCTCTTCAATAGTCCTTATTTGTCTAATAGGTGGTCCTTTGACCAATGTCCTTCTTCTAGTTTTTGGGGCACTAGGTTTTGTAGCTTTTGCTACCTTCTTCTTTGCAGACTTCTCAACACTAGCAGTTGCCCTTGTCCTTGGCTTGTTTGGTGGTGGAGGAGAGATGAGTGTCGCTACTAACTTCTTCATATGAATTATTTTTTATCGGAATGAAAATTTCCTTTCTCTTTTTTAGGGAATCCTTTAGATATTTTCTTTCCTTCTCAAGTTTTTGAAGTATAAGTTGGATTTCAATCACCTAATTGTCAATAACTTTGTCTAGTCTAAAAGCTTCCATCTCCAAGATCTAATCTCCAAGTGATTAAGCTTCTATTAGAGAACAAATTCTCTACTACCAATTGTTGGATGATGGAGGTATAAACAATATATTGAGATGGGGGAGGGGGGGTTAGTGGACCAGAATCTTAAAAACTTAAAGTTTTTACCAATTCACACACATCTATCAGTTAACTTGTGCATGTAAGACTTGTAATGTAAATCTATTGTAACATATAAATTTGATCAATCACATGCATGAAAATGAAAGACATGTCACAATATTTGTTACCCAGGAACCCTCCAAGGTGAAGGTAAAACTTGGGTGGATATGACATCCACAAATATTCACTACTGTAGTAATAAAGTTAACTAGTTAAGGTTATGATGTTCGATCATAAGATATGATTTACCCTATGAGGGGTCTACTCTGTTAAAGTATTAAGAGACTACTAGGTCTCATCTTCTTAGAGGATTTAAGACTTACAAAAAAAGTAAAGACTCTATTAGGAGATTTGCAAAGATCTGTTAAGACCACTCTATTAAAAGATTTACCCTGATTCAAGTTAGTTAAAATTGATTCAGTACTTGACTCTTGGGTTTCTTTGCAAGTTGATTTTGAATTTTCTCCCTACTAACTGATCCTCTCCTCTAATAAGACATTACTTGTCTTTCACTTTCATTTCACTACTATGAATAGGTCACTTGCTCTATTAGATGATAACAAAACTTCACTAACTTCTGGTCTCAATCTTTCACTTTACTCCGTATTTGCATGCATACACTTCTCTACTCTTTCTCTTACTCCAAAAATGTATCTCTCACACTCTCTTATGATCTAGGTTAAGATCTTTTCTATTTAAAGAGTTTCATAAAGAGTTTTCTATATTCTTCCATAATAGCCTCTCCATCTGAATTGTTGATTGCTCAACATAGGGATCTATAATCCACATCATTTAAATGTTCCTTCTGAGTTAGCTTGTTAAATGTGTTACCTCAAATTTTGTTCCATTTTTTATTTTTATGTAAACTTTGCATTGCTTAGTCTTTACTATTTCATGATGCTCAATATTGTTGTCGCTTAACATGTATTAATCTTTTGATGCTCAACATGTATCATGCTTGGGACACACTATGTAACTTGGCACTTCTAAAATTGATACTTTCTTAGTCATTGATCAGCTTGACTCATATTGAAATACTCAGTGACCATACATTTACTCAGACCCTATAGAGCTTGGTACATACTTTCTTATGTACCTAAATTGACCTATATAGAGTAGCTTTCTCACAATTATGATCGCCTAACTCTACCTTGTAAATGACTAAGTGGTTGACACTAATAGACAAAAATGTTTAGAGATAAAAACACACCTTTCATTCCATTTCTCCCTCTTCTTAATCCCTCTCTCTTTATTATGGTAACTAAATTTCATTATTTTCTACCTCTTTAATAATAGTGCCAAAGATATTTAAGCTCATTCATCTTCTCATGTAGATATCTTCATGTCAGTGTTGAATTCACCTTCTCTCATCTTTATATGACTGATTCATCATTTTTTTCTTCATCTTCACTATTACCTTAGGAAACTCCTAAAGTAGGACTATCTGCATCAATTTGTAAGATAATATGATGAACACATTTGATGCAAAGCACCATCTTTTCTTAAGCAGCTTTTTCTAGGGGAATCAGCCCTCGTTTACCTCTTAGATATTCATGAGCATCTTTAGGTTAATATTTAGTAAATATATCAGCTATTTTCTCTTTATTTTTCACATACTCCAATATCGCTTCTTTTTCTTGAACTAGCTCTCTCAAGTAATGATACTTGATAAAAATATTTTTGGTATTTGTGTCCATTACATGATTCTTTGATATATTAATAGCACCAGTGTTATCATAATAGACAACCACTAGATTTTTTATCTCTTCATTAGCAATTGTTGAAAGGTATGCCTTTCAACAATTGATTGATCCATATGATATTTGAATAACTATTGCTACATATTCAGCTTTAGTTGCTAATTGAGAAATGTAGTTGCGATTCTTGTTTGTCCATGAAATTAGCATCTTTCCTAGAAAGAATGCATCTCCACTTGTGTTTTTTCTATCATCAACATTTCCTTCCCAATCAAAATTAATAAATACCTTTAGTTCAAACCTATCATTCTTCTTGTAATAAAATCCATAGTCTTTTGTTCCTTTCAGATATCTTAGCATCCTATTGACTACCATCATGTGGTTCTTCTTAGGACTTAAAGAAAATCTCAAAACTATCCCCATTGGTAATGCAACATTAGGTCTACTTTGAACAACATATTTTATTTTTCTAATCATTGATCTATATAGTGTCTAGTTCACATTAGTAGAATTATCATTCTTAGATAACTTGTGGCCTATGACTATAGGTGTACTAACTAATCTTGAATCTTACATTCCAAAGGCCTTTAGAATTTCTTTGATATATTTGGATTGAGTAATAAAAATGCCTTGCTTCATTTGATATACTTGTAATCCAACAAATAATTTGATCAAACCAAACATTGACATTTCAAATTCATTCATTTCATTAGAAAATGATTTGCATAATGCTTCCTTGCCTCCAAGTATGATATCATCAACAAATTTTTTAGATAGAAATACCTCATTGTTCTTGCCAATCTTCAAGTACAAGTTGATGTTATCATTAGTTCTTACAAATCCAATCTTAATCAAATAGTTATGTGGTCTTTCATACAATGCTCTAGGCGCTTGTTTCAATCCATATATAGCCTTATGTAGCTTGCACACCATATTCTTCTTTCTAGGGCCTACAAATCCTTCAGATTTCTCTATGTATACATCTTCAAGTATCTCATTAAGATGTGTAGATTTGACTTCCATTATATATACCTTAAATCGTTTATAAGAAGAATAGGAAATTAGTGTTTTGGCCCTTTCTAGCCTTTCTATAGGAGAAAATGTTTCCCCATAGTCTGTTAGACTAATTAGATATTTCCTAATTAACTCTAGTCTACTTAAGCTAAACTTTAGGCATCTTATAATTAATTATTTTATTAATTATTATGATACAACCTAGGTTAGAGCTTTTTAGGGTTTCAATATCCTTTATAAGGATGATCTCTCATTGTAAACATTCATTAAGAATTGAGATAATTCATTTTTAATAATAGTAATCTATCTTTTTTCTCATCAAGAATGTCTCATCTATGGATCTAGCAATTTTAGCCTCCATAGCTTTTTGCTTCTCTCTTCTGTAATAGGTTTTTTCATGTAATTAATTCTTGGGAGTTGTGGGGTGGATCTTTCATCAACTTCAACATGGTATCAGAGCTTGAAATCTTCATGCCCTTGTTCTATTCTTGAGAGATTTGACATTAGTTATTAGATCTGAGCTTTCAACTTTTTATATTTGGGGGGTCACTAATTGTTTAGGCACTTTGGGAAAAAACAATCATGACCATTGAACTTAGAGTGCTTGAAAACCCCATTTCCATATAAAATACATCCCATTTGGATGTTGTTGAAATCTATGGAATTTTTTTTTCACCTAGGTCATTTTAACCTAAGCACACAAATCAAGATAGTAGTTTTATTTTATCAAAATATTGTTTTTTGATTAAAAGTTTGGTGTATTAGAAAAGGCATTTCTTTTCTTTCTTTGAAAGCACATGCTTTTTATTCAAAAGGGAGGTGATTTTTTATGTAAGTCACAATTGGGCCATTTGGTATTTTTGGGGCATGCATTTTTTGGCTTCACCTATGCATAGCTTCAACTAAATCCATGCCTTCAACTTTAAATTTGTGATTTTCTTGGGAGAAGTGGCTTATTTCTAGGCCCACAGTTCAGTCTTCATCCCAGGTTAGGATTACTGCCAATCCCAATTCCATCTTGTTAGTTGTACCCAATCAATGCCTCTCTTGGGTGATGCATTAGATTGATGGGCTTCTTGCAAACACTTAGTATATAGTCAGAGCCTCTAATTTGGTCCACCTCAGACCCTTATGCATGATTTGAAAAGGGATCTAAAATCACCATTCTTTGGAGCTATTGAAGTTGAGGATGCATTATCATAGCAACCTCGAGATCTGCTTCAGTTCTATAATTTGTGAGTGATTAAGGGAGGCTAATTTACTTTGGAATTTTTTTTTGAGGCACATTTCTATGCCTCAATGCATCCTCCATAGGCCACTATGTCTTTTTTCTAGCCACATGGCATGATCCTTGGCTTATGTTCCCAACTAAGTGCCTTTTGCAAAGACCTGCAATCAGTGCAAGGTAGTTTTGCACAGATCATTTGGAGATATCCACTACCTTAGATATAGGATGCAACTATAGTATTTTCTCAATGAAGTGGAAATGTTTCCTTCCTTAGGTTCATGGGTTCACCAAAGTGAATGAATGCATGCACCATCCATTGTATACTGGCATGTGATATGTATTCAGACTATGACTATGAGGCCTCACCCAACTCATCATATTACAGATATTTTACTTGCATTTTGATACTTGAGACATGGATATTTTGACATTTATTCGAGACTTAGATGAAAAATGGCTTATATTGTCTATTTATTTTGGCATTTATAGTAGTGTTTCCACCTAAGATATGTATTAAGAACCAAATATTTTCGTATGTGATGATTGAGGAAATATGGATGCAACTTTACACGTGGTAGGGTAGAAATTAGATTATGATGTGATGCAAAAATTTAATTTGATTATGTTGATTAAAGATTAAATGTGATATGAGAATTTAAATATCTTTATGTTTTGAAATGTTTTAATTAAAATGATTAAGAAAATAAATTTACTTGAATTACGTAATATGGATTATGTAACATTGGAACTTGTATGCATTATGATATGTATTTTATGTGATCTTCTTTGGACTACTGATGCTTGAGTTTAGTGTGTAGGAAGTGGAACCATGGAAATTATTAGGGAAACAAGTTCTAAATCCATGTAAAGATGGTTAGCCATGGTGAATCTTTGGAAGATTCAAAAGCCTTGTTGTAATGTATTTTATTTCGTAAATGTAAGTTTGCATGTGTGTGAAAATGTTAATCTCAAAGATGAATTAGGGGCATATCATAATGATGTGTAATGTGCTTTAATGTGTCACTTGACACTTGTAAATGGTTGTGTGTTAATGACATGTCACCTAGGGTTTTGGTCATGGTAGCATTTTACCCTTAAACTAATCATCTTGTTAAAGATTAAGTAAACCCACTTGACAAGGGATAGGATAAGTCAATATCAAAGGGAAATTCGAATTTAGACTTGACAAGGGTTTTGAAGGGTCATTAGGTGGTCCCAAAGTATCCTTGGTGTGAAAATAAGCTACCCATATGTTAGTATAACATGTTAGGGGCCTAATTTTGACCTTGTTAATGCTTAGATAGCCTAGGAGGCCCTTTACCAATGCATTCTTCCACCAATTCGAAATTGGAGTTGTCATATGAGTTATTTGCTATGTTTCCATTAAGTCAAAAATAGAAAAATTTGGGGTAGACAAGTTTTTAAGAGGGAGTGGCTTGGTCTTTTTGCAAAAATAAATAGTGGGAAAGCCTTTTTAGGGAGACTTGGACAAACTAGTGGAGTGTTCACTTACTCTCTAAGTTTAGAGATAGTTAGGGTTTTGGAGGGAGGCTAAGGGAGCTCTTCATCAACTATCATTTCCTTTAGCTTAGACCAAGGTTGGTGCTCAAACCAAGGTTGGTTCTCAAACCATGACCATTTTCAGCACTGCATAATGAATCTGAAAGCATGTAGTGTTGTTATGGGATCATGTATTAATATTGTAAATCTTTCATTGTGTTGTGATGGTGTGATTGTGCATTTGTGCTTCATGTATTTTCTTGGTTTTCTTTCTTGATCTCCTTGTTTTGATTTTAATGTTGAATTGTTAAAGGGTGTGAAGGCTTCACTCACCCTTGGGAGGGAAGAGAGGCCTTGGGTGAAGGGGTTAGTTGGGCTCAACATTGTAGTTGAGAAAATCTACCTCATGATTAGGAGTTGTTGTTTCTTTCATGGAGTATGGGTTTCATTGAATCCATATCCCTTTTATTTTTTAGGAGATATAAGGGATTTTTTCAAGAAGGAGGTGATTTTATGATAGCCTTGAGAGGAAAAAATGCAATTATAGTTTGATCCTTATATTATGGATATAGAATTATCCTCTATGAAGAGTCCACCTTCATCCAATGTATTCATGATTCTAATGGTGATAAATGTGCAAGCCATGGAATGGATTGTTGTGTGTTGTGTTGTGTAATTGTATGCATTGGCAGTTGTTGTGTGTGTATCCCATTTGGGCTTTGTTTCCCTAGCTCAGTGGGTGGCCTCTTGGGAGGCATAAGATGGGAGGTGAGCCTCCATGGTTCCTAGTTTTTTGTTGTTTTGTAGGTTTTGTTAGGATGGATCCTATGAGAAGATTTGGGTTTCATCCTTGGCAATATTGTGTTGTAAAAAAATCAATCCTTTCCATGTCATCTTGTAATGTGTTGTGATATTAAATTTCCATTCTTGTTTTTGTTTAATGTGAGAGGGATTTACTTCCTAATGCATATTGTTGTAAATGGGTAAAGTGAGATTTGAGGTTATGTATATAGTTGTCTTTGCAAGATAAAGTTTGTACCATCATTACAATTGTATAGAAAGGAAAGAATTAGTTCATTTAGAAGAATCCATCTCAATAGATAGTTCTTTTACTTCCTAATTATAGGATTGATAAGGCATAAGTGAATCATGCTCATTCTAAATCATGGAATCAACTAAGAAAAATGAATTCTAATATGTTTTTCTATGAGAAGTATTTCAATAATGGATCTATTTTCAATAAGCCATTGCTTTGAAATTTAATCAAAAGGATTGAGATATTAGATGTTATATTTGAGCTTGCTCAAAGTAAATACATGACTTTAATGTAGAAGGAAAGAGACTTGTAGGAGCTAATTTTTAAGCTTCTAGTTATATTTTTCAATGATGTTTTTCAAGAGATTTACCAAACTAGACATATTCATTATAAAGTTAATAGTAATAGAAAATTAACTATCCACAAAAATTCATACCATAATACATTAAATCAAGGAAAGTGAACCTAGTAGGACTCATAGCACAAGGAAGAAAATATACCCACAAACAAACTTGTACATGCATAATAAGCTCTTTGGATTTTGTATTGGAGTGGAGAATAATACAACATAGTCAAAATTTCATATAGACCAATATAATATTTAGAAGGAATCTTCCATATAGAATATCAATAAAACACTACCCCTAACTCAAAATCCAAATATAAAAATACTAAATTAGTTCTTAGCCCATTCGAATATGACCTATGAAGGAAGATGAATAAAATAAAAGTAAAAGAACCAAGTACACATATGCCTAGTAATCAAATGTTTAAAAGGATTCAAGTCCAACAAATGAATAATTCATATTATAGGAGTTGATTAAGTAAATAGGGAGACAGATTAAAATAAGAAAACATTATTTAAAAAGGTGAGGGGGAACATATATAAAAGCACATTCACATGTCATGAGAGGAATGGGGAGGGTAGGTGGTCCCCCACCTTTTCCATCCATCTCCACACACTATCCCACCTTTCCACACACTTTTAGGTACTGACATGACTGACCATTGGTCAGTCCACCCCCACCTTTGAGCACTTGAACCTAGGTAAGGATAAGAGCTAGGGGGGGGTCATAGGTAGGCAAGGATGCATGGTGTTGGGAAAGGTGGGGAGTAGAATAAGATAGTAGAGTCTTGCACTCTAGGGGACATATCTTGAGCATCTAATCTCCAATTTGGGAATTATTTATATCATTGGAAAGGTCTTTCTAAGATCTTTCTGGTGATACTATTTTTTTTTCTAGATTATGCTCTAGGCACATTCTATTCAGTCTTTTGTATTGTTTCATTCTAGTGGATATCTTGGTTTTTTCAGGTCTAGGGATCCATCTTGTTTCTTTAGATGATTGTTCATGACTTATACTATATATTGTATTAGTATTATGTCTCTTTTGGTCTATTTAGACATATTTGTATGCATTCTTGCAACCACACTAAGATAAAGTGTCGTATTGCATTTGTATTTTCATTTAAGTTGTTTTCTTTATTTTTCCTTCTAATTTGAGTAGTGTCATTTGAGGACACTCATGGAAATTATTGTTTTCTTGGGATTCATCATATCTTGTGCCTTATTCTACATGCACTACTCATGATTAAAGTGCCATGGTGGGTTGATGTTTTTCCTTTGTTTGTCATATTCCTTTGTCCAGTGAGTGTCCCTTCCATGACATTAGCCTCATGACATGTCTAAGATTGATCACCTCAATATACACATATGTATTCTTTTTTGCATCTTGATCATGGTTCCTTGACATGTAGTTCTTCTAGCCCACTTTTCTAGTTGCTTGTCACCTCACCCTCATCTACATTAGGGGGGTTCTTTTATTGTTTCTCATGCTTCCTTGGTTTGATTGATCAGATCTTTAGGCTTTTTTGTTTCATGCCATCTGCATTTTAAAGTTTAGTTGTTTTCCTTTATGTGCCTCTAGATTCAATGTAGATTACAGTCTTCTCTACCTAGTTAGGTTCTATTTTAGTGGAGGTTCTTTAGATAAAAAATTACTTTTGATAGAGTTTTGCAGCTTCTACATGCTTTAGTGATGTAATTCATGATCATATTTTGTTCATATGTTTTGGGACATTCCCTAATTTGAAGGCTTCTTTAGTCCTTCACTAGTTTCTTTTTAGCATTATTTCCATCTCTTTTTGGAGTAGGGTTTTTTCCATGTGGTTTTCTCTATTTCTCCTTTTTCCAAAGATTTGATTGTACTTGGTTACCTCATCAGGCCTTGTTTTCAGGACCCAAATTACCTTTTCAATAGTAGTTTCTAGATTTTTAGCTACTCCCTAAGTTTATCTTAAGAGGGTAGGGGTATTAGAGTAATTAGATATTTCCTAATTAACTCTAGTCTACTTAAGCTAAAATTTAGACATCTTATAATTAATTCTTTTATTAATTATTATATTGCAACCTTGGTTAGACCATTTTAGGGTTTTGATATCCTTTATAAGGATGATCTCTCATTGTAAACATTTATTGAGAATTAAGAAAATTCCTTTTTTATAATAGCAATCTATCTTTTTGCTCATCAAGAAAGTTTCTTCTATGGATCTGGCAATTTCAACCTACATAGCTTTTTGCTTCTCTCTTCTATAATAGGCATTGGCATGCAGGTGATTCTTGGGAGTTGTGAGGCTGATCTTTCATCAACTTCAACATAGTCAACACCTTATTATTGTGTATATCCTTTGCATACTATTCGAGCCTTGTTCCTTGTAACTTACCATTTTCATTTAGCTTGTTCCTGAATACCCACTTTGTTCTAATGACATTTTTATCTTTAGGTCTAGGTACCAATGTCCATGTTTTATTCTTTATAATCTACTCAATTTATTCATTCATTATTTGTATCCAATCCTCATTTTCTAAGGCATATTTCATAGATTTGCGCTCAAACTCATAAAGTAAGCATGTATCACTTTTGAGTTTTTTTCTTGTCATAACACCGGATTATTTATCTCCATTAATTTTCTTAGCTGCATGATGTCTTCTCACATATCTTTCTAGTACAGGTTCTTTTCTTATTTTTTATTCAACATGTTCATCTTGAAAAATAATTTCAAGCTTATTATCTCTTTCTTGTACATTCTCTAGTTCATGTTCTGCATGCTCAGAATTGTCTTTCTGATGCTCGATTTCTTCTGTTTGTGACCTAACATCATTTTTCCATTATTTGACACCCATAGTCTATTGCTTAGCAACTAGCTATTGCAACTCGACATTCCCAGTTTATTGTAAATTTGTAGCTTTGTTCATCAATTTAGGTGGGGTGCTTGGAGCACTATCATTCACATATATTAATGAAGTGTAATCTTTAGGTTCTATCTTGCATTCAACTTCATTCTTTTTTGCATACTCATCAACTTTCACATTTTCACTTTCCACAACTTTGGTAGTGTTAGAGCTCAAACACTTATAAGCTTTCCTTTCAGTAGAATAATGTAGAAATATGCCTTCATCACTTTTTGCATCAATTTTTCCATTTATATTATCTTTTAGTTTGTAACATTTTCTTCCAAATAATTTGAAATACTTTACATTAGTAGCATATCCATAACATAGTTCAAAAGGTGTATCATTTGTACCTTTCTTGACTTGTTTTCTATTCAAGGTATAAATAGACGCACCCATAGCTTCTCTTCAATATTTGTGTGATACATTATTCTCCATCATTAGTGTTCTAGCACAATGCATGATTTATCTATTTCTTCTTTCAGCTATTCCATTTTGAGGAGGGGTCCTAGGTGCTGACATTTTCCTTTTAATTCCTCTATCATTGTAGAATATGTTGAACTAATTGGAAATTAATTCACTAGCTCTGTCAGATATCAAGCACTTCAAACTCTTTCTTGTCTCCTTTTAAACTCTAGCAAAATACCAATTAAATAATTAAATAGCATCACTTTTTTCTTTAAGAAACATCACAGTCATCATTCTAGTCACAGTCATCATTCTAGAGTAGTCATCAACAAATAGAATGAAATATTTGTCTCCATAATAGCTTTTAGCACCAATAGGTCCACATAAGTCAATATGAACTAATTCCAAAATAATATTCGATGAATAAATCTTGCTCTTGAAACTTTTCTTTATCATTTTTTCCAACTAACATTGTTTACGCATAACATTATCAGGTTTCTTCAGTTTTGGAAAACCTCTCACTCTTTTCATCTTACTAATGCTAACCAAATTTTCAAAATCTATGTGACATAACCTCTTGTGCCATAACCAAATATCTTCATATTCCACAAACAAACATGTCTGATCAGAAAAGTCTAGGTAGAACAAGTTACCTCTTGTTTGATCACCACTCCCAATCAATTTACCATCAACATCAAATATCTTTTCACTTTTATGATGGATTTCAACTTTGAAACACTCAAAAGATTATATTTAAGTCCTTCAATCCAATAAACATTGTCACATTTGATCTTATCAATTAGTTGTATTAATCCTTTACCTTTCACAAGGCATAATACATCATTACCAAATTTAACATGGCTACCCTTGTGTGATCCAATATCTTAAAATTTACTTCTATCACTAGTCACGTGTTTAGAAAAACCACTATCAATTATCCATATATCAGTTTTATTCACATAAGAGATTAAAGTAGTTTTCTCTTCTTCCCCAGAATCTTCTCTCATAGTAGCATACTCTACTTCATCATTACTTTCAAACTCAGTATCAATTTGTAACAAGATTTCTTACCTTTATCTTTGTAGTCCTTATTTTCCATGTTGTCTCAAGCATCTCTTCTACCTTTGTACTTGTTTTCCTTTATCTCATCCTTGTTTTCTCTATCAATACATCTTGCAGTAATATGACCAACTTTATTACATGAAAAATAGATTATAGGAAGTTTACCTTTGTACTTTCCTTTGCCTCTTGAAAGTCTTCTAGCCATTAGTGTTTCAAGTTCATCAAGTTCATCATCAAAAGTGACACTATTACTTTTCACTTGTTTTCCTTCCTTTCTAAGAAATAGTTGTAATTTAAAAGAAAATTCAATAGTAGTAGAAGTGTAATTGTCAAAATTAGACATCTCAAAAGAAGTAAGCCTACCAATCACACCTTCTAGAGTTAGGGTATTACTTGGAGTACATCTCATATATTGTATTGCAAAAAACTTAATAGCATATATAGGAAGTAGATTTTTCACTACCTTGTTTATTGTTGGTAAATAGATTTTTCCTTCAAAAAGAGTTACAAAACATGACTCAGATACCTAGATGGAAGAATAAAATGTTACCAAAAGTAGGACAATTTATTGTTGGTTGATAATTCTCCTCTAAATTGAGAGGTATAACTCCCTCCAAGAAATATTTTCAATGAATTAGAAAATTTGATATGTCTTTAACCTAAAGACATGAAGGCATTTTCACAATCATCCATAAACATAGGATTATAGATGTAAAATAAGATAAAGAAGCAAAGATCAATAGACAATCATAGGACCACTTATTAGGCCTTCTACATATAGAGGAAAATAAAAAGACTTAAATATCTCATTTTGCAAGCTATGAACTAACAAAATTGCATTTGAAATAGACCATAAGATCACATTAAGCCTAAAAAATAAGTACCCAGACCTCAGAATCTAACATGCACATATATTTCCCTTTAATTCAAAAGCATGAAAAAATAACATCAGTACTATTTCATCCCTATCATCACAATCATTGGGAAAAAAAATCTCTTCTTTTTCCCTTTATTATAATCATAATGGTATTCTTCCTCTCTCCATGTAGTTACATAATTCCTAGGACTAAAGAAAATAACCCTCTGACCTTGTCCTTTTCTCCATTATATAGACAATATTTTCCTAAGACAAGGTGCTATATTTCCCCATAACTATTTCTTGAAACTAAATATAACTAATCCTTTCAATTTAATTTTTATATTTTAGTCGATAACTTCTTTGTTAACCCTCTTATCTCTATAATAGGGGAAACAAATAATCGACATTTAAAATGATGACTTGTGTTACTAAACACTCCTCCAGTCATGACATCTGGCATTAACAATAATTGAGCAATTAGTGAGGTGACCTTGATTATGTCAAACCATATCAGCTTTGATACCTAAACTAATCCTTTATTGCATAGGAAAGGCCAACGTGCAACTTTCCTTCAAGATCATGTTGATATCATAATCACCTCGTAGGGATCAAGCTCCACAAAAGTTCTCATATGACAAAAAAAATGTCTTATATCTCATCAAGAGTCATCTTAGATGTTCAAGCCTCATTTGACACTATCAAGACACATCAACATCTATTTGGGATTTGTATATGGGTAAGTGCAAAAAGTTGGGTCTCACTTTTGGACAAAAAGTAGAAGTATTCTTCCTATTTTTTAAATTTTTTGTTAATTGATGTTAAAATTTGTTCATTTAGATATTAAATATAGAAAAACTTTAGAAATAAAAATTTTAGTGCTTGGAATCTAGTTTTTGAATATGTAATTTATTTGTGTACCCATATGATAGAATTTTTTTTTTGGTATGGATCTTTCAAAACTACTTTTTCAAAACGCCTGTTTCAGGACCATACCACACTCATGTATAGATACCATAATTTGACACAAATAAATGAATTTTCATAAATCCTTTTATAGGGAGTTACCTAATACACATAAGATTGATGACCATATTTTTTCTTAATTTTTTATTGAATAATTTTATTATTATTAATTATTAATTGGCTATAAAGGTAAATTTTAAAACCTCTTGTGTATGGACACCATAATTTGATCAAAATTTCACTTTTTTCAAAAATTCCTTTTTCTAACCTCAAAAGAATTGTATGTATATTGATGATATATAAATTAATTTAAGAAAAATTATAAAATAAAAAGTTATTAAAGTTTTAGTGAACTTCACTATTTTACATTTAGGTACCACCTTTCATTTAAAAATAATGCAAAAATAGTAAATAAAATTATAACACTATCAAATTTATATTTCTGAAATTAGGATGGTGATAGCTCTAATGGGTTTTTGTTTCATTAAAAAAATTGATCGGGAAGACCCTCTAAAAGTTATCGCAAGGTGTGAATTTGTTAGTTCAATGCCTTAGCCAAATCTTGAGAGGTCAAGGCATAGGCTTGGTCTCACTAAGCCTATCTCGAACCAAAAGTTGAGGTGGGAGAAAAAAATCCTACCCAATGTTGTAAGAAACAGGCACCCATTATTTGAAATTCAAAAAATAGGTACCTATTTTGAAAATGTCAATTTGGCATACAAAATCCCCCCAAAAAAAAAAAATTTAAATTTTTAGAAACCTGTACCCATTTTGAAAAGTAAAAATACAAATTTTTTATGTTCTAAAAGCCTGCATAGGGGAGCTGCCCTTTTTCAAGATGGAAAATCTTACTTATTAGACGTGGATCGAAAGTGAGGAAAGCCAATTGACTTAAATTTATCGAAACAAGGTTTTTAATATTCTTATCTTAGCACTAATAACATCTACAACAAATTGGAGGGCCTGATGTAGAGGAGGAGGCTAGGGCCTGCGTACCCTAAGACTGCATGATACTGGTGTTAGCTACAACTATGACTTCATTGATATCGCTGCTCCTGATGCCGACATTATTCACATCAACAATGAGTGGGTCTGAGTGCACAACAAAGCCAACGTGGATGTTACCATGTTGAATAACCCTAATACTCATAGAGGAGGTCTTCAATTAGTTTAATTTTAGGGTAACAAGTTTTCTACAGATAGCCGGTAGGTTCAGCTTCCACAAGCTCTTAGTGCAGTGTTCACAGCTTTTGGATTGCATATTTTACTTGATGAACCTTTGGCTTGCTTGGCATTTCTCTTATAAATCTCTTCCTCGAGCTATCCCAAAACCCTAAAAATCAATTGTGAGTGATTCTTAGTGGAGTGAGATGCAAGGAGTGAGATTTCATAGCAGAGGAGGGCATGGGTTTAGCAGAGGCAATAGAGGAGGCAGATTTACACGGGCATGGATGAATCATCAGGGGGATAGGTTCCACCAGCAGCCTCTATCATATGTAACTTTTAATCGATTTAAGAGGACAAAGATCTTTGACATTTGCCAAGATTCCCAACCTTCAGGTTCTTCATCCAAATCATTACCTTCTGAGCCAACTGATCATAATCCATCCAAATCACTTCATGCAGAATGGTTGTCATCTTTCATTTTGTATCCTAATAGCAGATCTATTACAAGACCTAAGTTTCTAACTTTTCCAAATAATATCCCCATTGGAAGGAAAAGGACTGTACACAATCCAAAAAAGTAGCAAGGGTTGGATTCTTCTAGGATGCCTAAGGTTATAGGTAATTTTTCTTCCTTTAAGGGAAACCAACATGGACATGAGCACGATCAATTTTATCCAAATAGTAGCTTGGGCAAGGATTATAGATTTGAATGGAGAAAGAAGGAATCTAGATCAGAACATATCAATGCTCCCCCCATGAAGCCTTCATATCCATCTATAATCTTTCTAGATCATTACCTTGAGGTGCATATTGATCTCCTTAATGACACTACATTAATAGGTATGTTTGGCCCTAACCTATTTCCATTATCCATTATTTTGGATTGGGCTAGATCTATCTGGCAGGGAGTCAAGGAAATTTTTTTCATTGATTCACAGTGCAATTACTTTATAGTTTTATTTGACTCAAAGCCATCTAGAGATTTTGTGCATAAATATAAGGGATGGTTTTGTAAAGGGAAAGGATTATTCACCATTTCATGGACACTGAATTTCAAATCTAATGATGCCCTACCCCAATTCATGCCATTTTGGATTTTCCTACCTGCTTTACCATTGGAGTATAGAGATCCCAACATTGTTGAAATTACAACTAATTAGATTGGAATTTATATCAAGCATGATTTGATCCCCTATGAAAATCTTTAGAGAGATGTTTGAGTTTGTTTGTTACTTAACATGTCTAAGCCCAAACCAGAGGGTGTCATGATCAAATCTAAGTGGGGTGCCTTGAATCAATTCATTGTGGTTCAAAGTCCAGAGATTGTTGACACATTTTTGAATATTTTGGGTCACTTTACATCAGACTATTTGCAAGATCAAAATCCAAATATAGAAATATGTTGTGATCACTCTAAAGATCCCTTAAAATGTGCATGGCCAATGCAAAACTCTTCCAAGCATATTCACAGAATCCAGTGGCTTCCAATCAAGTTCTTCTTAGTCAGGCCATGGTTCCTTTTCAACAAGATTTTCAAGATTTTGTTCCCACTAATGATTTTAATTTCTTAATTTAAGTCCTAGAACTATTGTACTTCTTCTAGCATTATTGGAGGAATGATATAAATATGAGCATGAGCTCTAAGTCTCCGTTACTATTGATGGGTTTAGACGATTCATAACCTGATGAAATTCTTGATCTGCTGTTGGACATGATAGTGCATGATCTAACCTATCATAACAAGCCTATTAATTTCTCACACATTATCAGTGATCTAAAAGGTAAGAAGATCCCCCAGCATCAACTTTTTAAAATAGCCACAACTCTTTCAACAACTTTTGCATCTGATTTGATTCATGAAATTGCAACTGAGGAAGGAGTTTCTATAATGGAAAAT
This sequence comes from Cupressus sempervirens, assembly GCA_028749045.1. Taxonomy (NCBI): domain Eukaryota; kingdom Viridiplantae; phylum Streptophyta; class Pinopsida; order Cupressales; family Cupressaceae; genus Cupressus; species Cupressus sempervirens. The sequence goes on along the minus strand of CM053791.1, from coordinate 79,546,291 downwards.
TTTCACCTAGATGAAAAAATGTCTATTAATCAATCTAATTGTCCAAATGGGACTCAACTGGTGAATGTGGATAATCGCCTAGGTCTCAATGAAGTACAAGAAGGAACATTTGATTCCCTATATCCAAAATCATTTGACAATTGTCAGATGAATGCTCTCATCCAACCAAAATTGTTAGCATCTACTAATCTTGAAGTAGACCATCACTTGAATGATATAAATAAATTGTAGCATCCTTTAGATTATTGTCAGATCAATGAGTGTGTAGAATCTCAAATGAGGATGGCTAATCTATTTGAAGAAGGTCACGTTTTGAATGAATTTAATGATGCAAATGTGATGAATCCAACTGATCAAGAATCAAAAAGCTCTCAACAAAATGGTAATAATACAGATAGAGGGTATTTTGACTTCTCAATTCATTTTTCACTAGATCAATCCCCTACTACTATATCCACAGTGTTGAAGACTCCAAAAAAGAGAGGGAGAAAGCCAAAATTTGCAAAGATGTTATTGGAAGTGGATGCTAGTATTCAAACCACTCTTGATGATAAGTTTTCATCAGTCAAAAGATTGACAAGGAGAATGAGAGGTTCTCCTTGTTAGTAATGAAAATCATTACATGGAATGTCAGAGGTATCAATGCCTCTGACAAAAGAGGTAGGATCAAGCAGTTGCTAGATTCTACAAAAGGAGATATTATTCTTCTTCAAGAAACTAAATTATTAGAGCAATTTTTTGATAAGACATTGGCTAAATGGACTAATTGGCTTTCAGTTCATGCAGAGGGGCATGGGACCTCTGGGGGTTTAACAATTTTATGGAATGCTAAAAGTATTCATGGTATTCTTATTGGGCAAGATTCCAATTGGCAATTGCTAAAAGTTGAAGAATTTGATTTGAAATTACTTATCTTCAACATATATGGTCCCACATCTACAAATGATAAGAGGAACCTTTGGGCTGTAGTGACGAATCTTATTCAGCAAGAAAGAGAAATGAATTTTATATTGGGTGGGGATTTCAATGCATTACTATCAATGTCTGAAAAGATAGGGGGAATTTGTCTGCCCATTAGAAATATCCAAGATTTTTCTTCATTTGTAGAAGATAATAACTTAAGTGACATTTTTCCTAACAATGGATTATACACATGGACTAATCGACGTATTGGTTTTTTAGAAATTGCTGAGAGACTAGATAGGTTCTTGTTTTCACAATCATGGAAGCTATTGAGTTATAGTTTTAAATCTGTAATCTTACCTTTTGTTGTATCAGATCATTTTCTAGTCTAGTTATTGATATCAAAGAACAATAAATTGCAACATCTTAATCGGGCTAGCTCTTTTAAGTTTGAACACATGTGGTTTAGGCATCCTAATTTTATTATGCTTTTAAAACATTGGTGGATTAATGCTCCAACCTTTAGGGACCCTAAGATGCTTTAGTTCTCTAAAAAGCTTTGTTACATGAAAGGATGATCAAGGAGTGGAATGCAAAGGTTTTTAAAAATGTGTTCAAGCAAAAAAAAGATGTCTCAGAAAAACTTGAGAAGGTAAATTCAATCATCATTCAAAAAGGTCTTAGTCTAGATTTATATCATGAGCAAGAATCCTTGAAAAAAGAATGGGAGGAGATTTATTGGAGACAAAAGTCTCGTGAACTATGGTTAAGAGATAGTGATAAGAACACAAATTTTTTTCATGAAACTGCTAGAGTTAAAAGGGTAGTTAACACTATTTTTTCAATTAAGCACTTAGTATCTGGTCATCTTATAGAAGATGACAATGGTATTAAGGAGGAAGGTGTTCATTTTTTTTCAAATCTCTTGGCTCCCCCTCATTTGGATCCTATTGATGAAAATCTGATTAATGATTTTATTAGTTGTATCCCCCCTCTTATTACAACAGATCATAATAGGATGTTGCTTGCCCCTTTCACATTGGAAGAAATTTAAAAAGTGGTATCTTCATTCCCACCTGACAAAGCCCAAGGCCCTGATGGATTTATAGCTCTTTTTTATCAAAAAATCTAGGATTTTATTGGTTCTGATTTATTAGCAGTGGTTGAAGAGTCAAGAAGGAATGCCAAGATGATCAAGAGTTTGAATTCAACTAATATTGCTATTATTCCAAAAGTAAAGCAACCAACTTCTTTTGCTGACTTTAGGAATATCTCTTTATGCAACATGATTTATAAATTGATTACTAAAGCTATATACATGAGGTTGCAGCAATTTATTCCTCATATCATTTCTTTAGATCAAGGTGGTTTTGTGCCAGGAAGAGAAACATGGGAAGGTGTTTTTGTTGCACATGAGACTCTTCATTCTATCAATTCTGATAAGTTGTCTAGTTTTGTGATCAAGCTTGACATGATGAAGGCTTATGACAGGGTAAGATGGTCATTCCTCTTTAAAGTTATGTCCAAATTTGGTTTTCCAGATAATTGGTGCAGATGGATCAAAAATTGTATTTTCAGTGCCTGGTTTTCAGTCATTTTTAATGGAGAGTCAATTGGTTTTTCCCCCTCTTCTCAAGGGATTTTTCAGGGTGATCCACTATCTCTAGTTTTATTTATACTTATGGCTGATGCTTTCAGAAAATTCATCAATAGATCTTCACAATTGGGCTTATGGCAAGGAATTTTGATTGCTTGTACATCTATTACAGTTACCCATTCCCTATTTGTTGATGATACTCTTCTTTTTGGTACGTCAAATGTAAAGGAAGCTAACCATATTAAATATGCCTTGGATCTATATTCAAAAGTTTTTGGTCAAAGAATCAATGCCAACAAATCCAAAATTTTCATTTTCAACACTAATGATGTAGTAGCTCAGAGGATTTCTTCAACTTTGGATTTCTTGGTGGATCACCTCCCATCTATTTATCTTGGAATTCCTTTTTTTATGGGAGCAAACAAGACAAATTTTTGGCTTCCTATCATTGACAGAATTAGGGCTAGGATCTCTACTTGGAAAGCTAGATGGTTATCTTTGTTAGGTCGTATTTTGTTAGTTAAAGCTGTCCTAATAGCTATCCCAAACTATTACCTATAAATTCTCAATGCTCCCTCTTCTACAATTTTTCAAATTCAAAAGATTATTAGAGACTTTATATGGAAAGGAAATTTTTTAGATGAAAAGAAGCTTCCTCTTGTTTCTTTGCTTGAAATGTCTCATGATAAGGCATCTAGGGGTGTGGGGTTGCATGATATTGCTACTAGAAATAAGGCTTTTGGGGGCAAGCTTGTGTGGTAAATGTATACAAAATCTCATGCAAAATGGTGTTCAATCATGCAAGGAAAATACTTAGATTCTCCAAGTCCTTCTAGAATTTTTACTGTGTCATATCCTCCTTTAGGTTCAGCCATATGGAATTTTATGATCTCTTCAAAGGATGTTGTTTGTAATTATGTTACTTGGGAAATTCACAGTGGAGAGAAAGTAAATTTTTGGGAAGACTCATGGAATAGATTTCCCCCTCTATGCAAACAAGAAAAGTTGGATGAAGCATGCCAAGTCCTAAAAGCTGAGTGGGGCTCCTCTTTTTGGGACTATGTTTTGGCTATTGAAATTCATTCAAGAAGGTTTGTCTGGAAAGAACCTCCAACACATCTTCCTAGTCAGCCAAGTCTCCTTTCCTTGAGGGACTCTCATGCTGAAAGAATTGTTTCTCTTTCTAATAGGGAAGATATAGTTATATGGGCCCTATCCAAAGGTGGTCATTATTCAATCAAGGAAGGTTATTATGGTCTTCAAAAAGCATATAATTCAAGCAAGAAGTGTAGAGCTTTTTCCTTTTGTTGGAACTCCACTTTGTTGCCTAAGGCTGGATGTTTTGCTTGGCTAGCCCTTAGAAAAAGAATACTCACCAGTGAACGGTTGTCCAAACTAGGTATTGCTGAATCTTTTATTTGTAAATTATGCAACAAGGAGCTAGAATCTATAGATCATCTTCTTCTCCAGTGTCCCTTTTCTTATCAGTGTTGGGTTTTTGTGTTGAATAAGCTTGAAATTTCTTTACTCTGCCAAATAGTCTTTGAGACCTTTTTCAATCTTGGCCAATTCTATTCTCAAGATTTTTATTTGCTAGTATTTGGAAGTGCATCCCAGCTACTATGGTGTGGGCCATCTGGTGGGTACGTAACAAGATCATTTTTCGCGATGAAAAATCAAACCTAGAATCTATTCTAGATGGGATTGAGAATGCAATTTCAGAAAGAGTAAATGTAAATATGTTCAATTCTACAAATAATATTTTGGTTTCTACTTGGGATTATCTTCTTCTAAAACTCTAGAAACAAATTAAGTTACCTCCAGGTTTCTCTGCAAACTAGAATTCTAATCATCAATCTGATCGACTTCATGTAAAATGGTCTCCCCCCTCTAGAAATTTTCTAAAGTTAAATTTTGATGGTTGCTCTCATGGCAACCTTGGTAAGTCAGGATTGAGTGCTTGTATTAGAAATTGGTAAGGTGAAGTAGTTGCAATCAAAGCAGATGTTTTACCAGTTGGTACTACCAACCTTGCAGAAGCTCAAGCCCTATTGGCAGGTCTAATTCTGGCAAAGAGATGTAATGTTTCCACCATCCATATTGAAGGTGATTCCTAGTTAATTATAAACTTTTGTCTCTCGCAATCTTCTCATACCTGGAAACTAGCCTGTATCCTTCAACAATGTTGGGATTTAATTGATTCTTTTCAAGCTACTTGTTTCTCTCATACTCTGAGGGAGGGCAATAAACTAGCTGATTGTCTAGCTAATCTTGGTTGTGAAGGCTCCATATTTGAATCTTTCCATTCAGAGATTATTTTTTTGAAATTCCCATGCTTAGCAGAGTGCCATATTTGGGACACAAAGAAGATAAATGAAGCTTTATAGAAACTAGTACTATATCTAATCAACACATGGCTATTAGCTTGCACATTCTTTGTGCATGTTCACAAATGCTCCAATTAGTTAGGAGGTTCAAAGCTCTCTTGATTTTAGTTAAATCTTTCAGAAGGAGAGGTTTATTGGCATAATTGGACCCTACTCATTGTTGAGTATTGATATATATCATACTTTGGGTACTCTTGCTTAGTGCAAGAAATTGTATTTGGTTGTAGGTATGCCTGGTATGACATATCAGCTTTTAACACTTTTGTATTTCGGAAATGATTCAGAGTTTTCTTGTTAGTTCTTTCTCTAATGAGCCCTTGAACTAGTTTATTAATAAATATATTATATAAGTGCTATGTCACTTTTTGATTAAAAAAAAAAATGGGTACCCATTTTTTGAAAATAAGAAAAGGGTACCTGATTTTTTTAAAAATGGGTGTCCATTTTTAAAATTTAGGATCAGGTGCTCAAGCCCAAAATAGGTACCCATTTTTTAAAAAGGAGTGCAATCTCAATTTGCAGACTTTCACAGAATTGAGACCCAACTCCTTGCTTCTAATCATACCATTCAACTTTCTCACAGAAAGAGAATTTGGTTAGCCTAATTTATGTTTACCTATTCAGGAACACTATCTTTGCCACTCTTTTTTCTATAGTTTTGTACCAATGATTGGTAAGATTAAGGGACTCAATACTTTTGTGATATTATCATAACCAAATTGTCTAATTTTTGGATTCTACCATTCTTCATTGGTAGCATTGCACACATATCGATGCCTTAAAAATGAACTCAAAAGAATATCAATCTTGTATAGAAATTTGATTGTCTTATTGTGCAATTAGATGAAATTTTGTTAAAAAACTAGAAGACCATATCCATGTTTAGACTTACTTATTTTATTATCCAACAACACTTCCCTTTAGCATTCATGGGTTCAAGCATGGGGTGGTGTCAGGTATTTTGTTTTCATCAATCTCCCAACATATCACGAGCTCAAATGATGGATGAGTATCTCTAATAGGAGTCACATATTGGAGTTTGAAGATTTGGTCTATGTTGGTCCTTTAAGCATTGCTACACTTTAAATTTTATCTTCCATGGGAGAAACACCTTGCTAGAGTGCTCATATAACTATATAAGCATTTTGTCATAAAATTTACATACACTCTTCATTTAACTCATTATGCGAAGAATCCATGGGAAGTTCCCAGCTCCCAATGATGTCATATCATTGATGACTTTACACTTGGTTCCAATTTTCTCAAAACCAAGAGGGATTCATAGTCATTGGTCCCTATTTTGGATTTTATTTCTTGAAGTCAAATCATGTCCAATACTCATTTTGGGTTCCATGAACATCTCACTTTCACCCCTATCAATTCTTGTTTTACACCAACCTTTTTGGCAATAAGTAACATTAAGATTATGGTGGATGTTCCCATCTTGATGTTTCCCATGGTAACATGGGCTCTATTTTTGAAATATGAGTCTCAAGTACCCTTAATAGAACATATGCCAAATGTCAATCCTTTATAAGTTCATCTCCTATGCTAGCTTTATCAATTGATAAGAAAAGGTTTCCTTTGACTAGGAATTTTGAGCTTAAGATCGGGTTTGAGCCTCTTTATCTTTCATTCAAACATCATGTGAATTCCCATGATAAACATTTTCCATTTAATGAGGAGTTGTGCTGATTTTTTTTATTAGATATAATGATCTTCACTCTACTCTCTATTGTGCTCTCATCTTGAAATTTCCCAATGTTCATGGTTAGTGATATTGAAGGAATTAGTGTTCGATGCACTAGTGTAAAAAAAAATCACAAAGATTACAAATTTTTCTCAGCAACCAAATGTGTCAAGTGATAGTTTTTCTTAGCACAAGAGGGTGTCAAGTGACAAGGAGATGGTGCCGAGTGAGCTCGGTAGCAAAGGGGCAACATGAAATAGTGTATGTTGAGTGAGCTTATTCTCCAAAGGGAGGTGGAGCTCAAAAAGCTCTACACACAAACAAAACCTAGATGAAATGAACTCGATCGACAAAGATGTTGAGTGAACTTGGTAGTAAGGATAGATAAAAACTTGGTTAAGGAGTGAACCAAGTGAGGTATTTAATAGACTTTTAGTCTGAGAATTTCCACCCTTAAACACAGAGAGCATAATAAAAAAAATTGTAAGTATGAACTTCTCAAATACTAAGCATGCAATAGTGAATAGAAATGGGAAAACAAATATTTGTATGCCTTATTGCTTGCTTTCTATACAACTAGGTTAAACTATTAAAAAATCTAGGAGAATTTGGTTTCAACCAAAAAACACTAAATACTTCAAATTGATAAAACTTAAGCTCAAACTTACAACACAAAGGCTACACACAATAACACCTGGAGCAATCACTGCTTCTCAAGACAAACCAAAATGAACTTATAGAATGATAGAGAGATTCAACATGTGTGACTGTGAATACTAAAAGTAAACCTCCCTTCTATCCTCTAATCTTTGTTCCAAATATTCTTCCTCTACTCTAATCTACTTATCTTCTTCTTATCTTTGCATTCTTCTTTGCACTTCTCTCTTACTCTTTAATCTAATTGAATGAATAATATTCATTCCTTTGTCTTCCAAAAAAATGTTTTCCTTCTCATTTTTGGATTTGAACTCACCTACCAAGTTAATCAGCATTAGGTGGGTAGGTGGGCATTTGGCTTTAGGGGCAACAAATGAATCATATTAAATTTTTGACACCCCTTTATCCTAAACCAAACAAAAAAAGGATCACACCTATCCAAATAAAATACACCAAGGCTTATTACATTCTCAAAAGTTCCAATGCCTAATGGCTTAGTGAATATGTCTACTAGTTGCAACTTAGACTTACAAAATTCCATCTTGATATCTCCATTCTCCACAAACTCTCTTTTCAAGTGATATCTAATCTCAATGTGCTTGCTTCTCCCATGGAAGACTGGATTCTTAGACAATGCAATTGAGGAAATGTTGTCACAAAATATTGTGGTTCCATGTACTTGCCTTTCATTCAAATCTATCAAGATGCTCCTTAACCAAATAACTTGACATGTTGCTACATTTGCTGCTATGTACTCAACCTCTGCTATATATTGAGAAAATATAGGTTGCTTCTTGGATGCAAATGAAATTGCACCCAATACCATATGGAATATGTATCTAGAAGTGCTTTTTCTATCATCTAGACTTCTAGCCCAATCACTATTAGTGTAACCAACCAAATTAAGATAATTATCTATGGTATAAAAAATCCCAAATCCCTTGGTGCCATTCACATACCTTGGGATCCTCTTTCCCCCTTTCCAATGGGAATCCTTTAGTGTTTTCATAAATCTAGAAATCAAACTTACTGCATGTATCATGTTAGGCCGAGTTGCTATCAAATACATGAGACTTCCAACCATACTCTTATATGTTGTTGGATTCACACTCTTGCTGAAATCTTCCTTACACAAGTTCATACCTATTGCTACTGGTGTTGGGGTTGCCTTACTATTCTGCATTTTGAATCTCTCCAAGATCTGCCTTGCATATTTTTTTTGAGAGATGAAAATGCCACCATGTATTTTTATTTTTTTACTTCTATGCCTGGAAAATACTTCAAGAGACCTAGATTTTCATCTCAAATTCATTCTTCATGGCCTCTTTGAACTCACCAATTAAGAAATTATCATTTCTAGTGAAGATTAAGACAATCTACATACAAGAAAACAATGAATACATTATAATTTTCTACCTTGATGTAAAGAGTGGGCTCACCATTGCTTTTTCTAAAGTAATTTCTCATTAAATATGAGTCAATTTAGTTGTACCATGCCTATGGAGCTTGCTTGAGTCCATAAAGAGCTCTCTTCAATCTATACACTTTGTACTCTTCACCCGGGACTTCATAACTGGGCGATTGCTCCACATAAACCTCTTCTTTCAATACACCATTCAAGAAGCTAGACTTCACATTCATTTGTGTTGGGATACAATTTATATGAGAGAACACATGGTTTCTATTCTTGAAACCTGGGCATATGTCTCATCATAATCTCTATAATAGTGTTTCTTGTACCCCTTGACCACTAAACATGCCTTATGCATATCTATTTTTCCTTCAACATTACACTTGGTCTTGTAAACCCATTTGACTCCAATTACTTGCTTCTTGGGAGGCAAAGTAGTTAATTCCCATATCTCATTTCTTTCAATAGCATTTATTTCCTCATCTACAGAATCACACCATTTCTCTTCCTTCATAGCTTCTTCAAAGTAAATTGGATCACTATGAGAAAATAATGTAAAGTTAACACTCTTTTCATAATCTTCCTCATACCTTTCATCTTGCTATATCTCCTTTAGAATCTTAGTCTTTCTTGGAAATAGGGAGGTGAGAGTGTGATCTAAATTTTTAGTACTTCTACTGCTACTAGTTTGCATACTAGCTTAGGGCTATCTTGAACTACTTGGAGGTATCACTCAGCATGTAAGGGGTTGCTTTCCTTCTTGCCTTTGTCTACAATTATCCATGTTTATTGCTCCATTATCCTACTCATCACCAATGTCTTCCTCTTCCTCATCAATACTCAATACTTTTCTTAAAGTACTTGGGGATACATCAACCAAGCCATCCCATGACTCATTTTCAAGAAACTCCACATATATTTTGAAATGATGATCTTCTTGGTGATTGCATCATATAGACTATAAGCCTTTGATTCCAAGCTATAACCCATGAATATACACTTCACACCTTTCTCATCTAGCTTTTGCCTTTGTTCTTTAGGAACATGTGCATATGCTACACATCTGAACACTCTCAAGTACTCAACTGCCCATATGTTCCTTGACCATACCATAAGATGAATCTTGTCACAAACTAACTTTATAGGATGCCTATTAATCAAATATACTGTTGTTGCTACAAGTTCTCCCCAATATTCAGTTGGGAGCCCTTTTTCTTTCATCATGCTTCTAGCCATTTCAACAATGGTCCTATTTTTCCTCTTAGCCACTCCATTTTGATGTGGAGTGTAACTGGTTGTAAGCTCTTTCTTAATACCATTCTTCCTAAAAAGATTTACAAACATATTGGAGGTATACTCCCCTCCTCTATCTAATCTAAGGACTTTTACATAGTGTCCACATTCCTTTTCAGCTAGGGCTTTACATTCAACAAAATTTATCAAATGCTTCATATTTTCTTTTCAAAAAATATACCCATGTTCTACAATTAAAATCATCTATAAATGTCATAAAATAAGTACACCCCCCAATAGAAGTAGTTTTCATAGGGCCTACTAAATTTGAATGCACCAACTCTAATATTTCTCTAGCCCTTCTATAATTTCTAGAATTAAAGGGAAGCCTATGTTGCTTATCCAAAATGCAAGCCTCACACTCATCACATGAATCTACTATGTTTGGCAAACCATCTACCATTCTTTTCTTGGAAAACAAACTTAAACTAGCAAAACCAATATGTCCATACTTGAGATGCCAAATCTTGGAGGGTTCTTCAATCATGCTCCTAAGAGTTGATTGTTGATGTACTATTGTACATGCATTCTTGGGAGGTGCAACACTAACTTGAGAAGAGAAGAGAAACATGTCTCTATTCTTAAAAGGAACATTCGGTTATTTGTCATTTAGACTGCTGCAAGTAATATAACCAATATCATACAAAGAATAATTACATGCAAATATAACCAATATCAGAAAATAATAGATTGCACATAAGAGATCACAAGACACCAAGATTTAACATGGTTCACCCAATCCTTGGGCTACATCCACCAAAAACAAGTACAATATTATTATCTAGTGACTACAACCTGATTACAATCTGTAATCCCTTATAGCTCAATACCACCACAAGAACCAATTTCACATCACACATTATAAAAGATCCCTATCCCTAAGGCTTTTTATATAAGTTTTTTTTTTCTTAAAAAATTATGGCTAGAATAATAGAAAAATGGTAGGTGACACCTTTTACAATATAAGGTCATTTTTGGCTTCATTGAAAACCCCTGCAGGGGCATTTCCACTTGACCCCAGCCTATACTCTAATAGGGAGCACACCTGGGGCACTACCCTAGGACCCTACAAGGGCACTACCCCTTGGCCTAGTCTTGGGGGTGCTAGCCCCAAAACCCCATAGAAATAATATGGGGAGAAAACTAGGCAAAATAATCCTTTGAGTTTGATTAGGCTCCAAATCACAACAATCTCCCACTTGGAGACTGATCATAACACTACTAAACTTTTAGCTCTCACTAGAATATCAAACCACTAGGACTCTATTGTTCTTTTATTTTTTTTAGTTGAGAAGACCAACCAAAGCTAAAGAGGAATTCAACTTCTTCCTTGTGACTACCTTTGTAAACATATTCACTGGATTTTTATTTATATGTATCTTCTCCAGCTTTAACTATAAATCATCCAAAACTAAACAAATGAAATGGTACCATAACTATATGTGTTTTGTCTTTGAATGTAGAGCTAAATTCTTTACAAGATGAATGGCACTTTGACTATTTGTAAAAAAACAATCATCCCTCTATGGGTGTCCCAATTCTCTCATGAAGAACTAAAGCCATATCATCTCCTTGGCTACCTTTGTAGTAGCAACATACTCTACTTCTATAGTGGATAAAGAATTAACCTTCTGTAACCTATAAACCTAGCACATTGCTGCCCTGGATACATAACCTATAGTACTTCACCTGGTATAAATATCACTTTCCAAATCTGAGTGAACGTAGCCCTATAAATTAGTAGTAGAGCCCCTAAAGTATAAACATTTACTAGATGTACCTGATTCTAATGCTCAATTCCTAGATGACTCATATACCTGCTAACAACTCCCACTGCATGTGCAATATCTATCCTTGTACATACCATAGCATACATCAGGCTTCCTACAGCTAAAGCATAAGGTACCTTCGACATTTTATCCTCCTCTTCTTGTGTCTTGGGGCTCATCTCCTTAAACAAGTTCAAATGACCAACTAAAGGTGTGCCGAAAACTTTAGCATTCTCCATAGAGAAAAATTGCAACACCTTCCCAATATAATTAACCTGAGATAATGTCAATTTCCTATTCTTCCTATCTCTACAAATCTTCATACCAAGGATTTTTTTTGCTGCCTCTAAATCCTTCATAGCAAATGCATGTGCTAACTAGTGTTTTAGCCCCTTAACATGATCCATGTTAGACCCAACAACAAGCTATCATCAATATATAAACATAAAATAATGTAGCTATCATCATCCAACCTCCTAAAGTAAACATAGTGATTTGAATGACACCTATTGATCCATGCTCATTCATAAACCTATCAAATTTTAGATACCATTGCTAAGGTACTTGCTTTAATCCATATAAACTTTTCTTCAGTCTTCCCACTAAGTTCTCCTTACCGTTGACCTCAAATCTCTATGGTTGTGCCACATATATCTCTTCATCTAAATAACCATGAAGGAAGGTTTTTTAACATCAAGCTACTCCAAATACAAATCTCCAATAGCCACAATACTTAAAATAGTGCGAATAGCAGTCATCTTAAAAATAGGAGAGAATATCTCATCAAAATCAATGCCTTTTTTGTGCAAATCCTTTTACAACTAACCTAGCTTTAAATCTTTTCTTACATCCATCCTCTTCTTTTAACCTATAAGCCTTTTTATTCTGTAAAGCATTTTCACCTATAAAAAACTTGCATAAATCTCATGTCTTATTTTTCATTAAAGAGTCCATTTCTTCTTTCATTGCAAACTCCCACTAAATCTTTGTATCCACCTACACAACTTCATCATAACATTCAGGTTCACCAGCATTAGTAAGTAAAATAGAATACAAAGAAGGAGAAAATCTTTTTGGAGCTCTACTTATCCTTGTTGATTATCTAATATTCACTGGGGTGTGTGGTATTTTTTGTTGCAATTTTTGCACATCATGAGAAATTATTGGAATATCAACTTTTGGATTATCATCTAACACTACATAATCATCTTCTTTCTTCTCATGTTGCTACAATAGATCTTTGTACAACACTTTCTCATTGAATACAACATCCCTCCTTCTTACAATTTCATGATTTTCAAAATCCAAAAGCCTATAACCAAATTCATTAATTACATATCTAAAAAATACACATTTCTTTGACTTAGCTTCTAACTTGCTTCTATTTTCAAAATCTATATGAGAGAATGCTTCACAACCAAAAGTCTTGAGAAAAGAATAACTCACCTTCTTACTAGTCCATGCTTCCTTTGGAATACCACAACCCAAAGGAGTAGAGGGTCCTCTACTAATCAAATATATAGTAGTATTTGTAGCCTTCACCCACATATTTAAGCACAACCCTACATGCAACCTTATGCTTCTTCCATGCTCCATTATAGTCCTATTCATGCATTCAGCCACACCATTTTCCTGTAGAGTCATTGGAATAGTTTTTTGTCTATTAATACCATTATTGGAGGAATAATATTCAAATTTATGACTGCAATACTCACCGCGATTAACAAATCTGAGACATTTTAATCTTTTAACAGTCTCATTTTCAACCAAGCATTTCCACTTGTTAAAAGTTTGAAATACATTGGATTTTTGTGTAAGGAAATAAACCCATACTTTTCTAGTTGCATCATCAATAAATATAAGATAATAATGAGAGCCACCAAGGGAAGATACTTAAGTTGGTCCCCATACATCTATATGCACAAGCTCTAATTTCTCACTTTTATTTTCCTTCCTAGTCTTTGTAAAACTCACTCTCTTTTATTTTCCATACACACAACTTTCATAGAAATCCAATTTTTCATATTTTAGACCTAGTAAAATTTCTTTGAATAAATTACTTTTATCACTTATGTGCCCAAGTCTATTGTGCTACAACACTGTATTAGAATTTATAGCAGCTATTTGTTCTCCTTACTCAACTGCAACAACTATTCCTAAACATTCATTTTTCTCTAGAACAATCAAAGTACAAGGAACAATATGACTTGTACAAAGATATAAGGTGCCTACTTGCACACCCTTTTCTACTACAAGGGAACCTTTTGAAACCTTCCAATTTTTATCATTAAAAGTAACTACAAAATCCTCATCATCGAGTTGCCTTGATGAAATTAAATTCCTACTTAGCCTTATAACATGTCTTACCTCATGTAGTAGCCAATGATTTCTATTCTGCAACTTAATCTTAACTTTTCCTTTTCCAAAAATCTGATAGGATTCATTATCCCCTAAATAAACAAGCCCAAAATCCCTTGGACATAATCAATGAAATAACCTCTATGAGGTGTAGCATTAAATGAAGCACCAAAATCTAAAACCCATGAATCATCAACACTTTCTAAAGAAAAAAGAAAAACATCCTCTCTGGATTTGTCACTTACTAAATTTTCCTCCTTGTTCCCTGCTAGTTTATCTCCTTAATTGTTCTTTCAAGTCCAACAATCTTTCTTCTTATGCCCTATTTTACCATAGTACCAACAATCTACCAGTCCTTTGAATTGAGACCTCTTCCCCTTTGACTTTCCTCTTGATTTCCCATGATTTCAAAATTATTTCCTCTCTTAGTCATTTTGCCTTTGCTTTGTGCATTCAAAGCACTTCCTGATGTAGATCCACCTAATGTTTTCCTATGAGTTTCTTTGCTCAAAATGACACCAATCACATCATCATATTTTAGGGTATTATATCCAGAAACAAAATTACGCACAACCATTACCAAGCCATTCCAACTTAAAGGCAAAGAATAAAAAATCAAGAGAGCCCTAATTTCTTCATCAAAATTAATACCCATAGAAGATAACTGACTAGCAACAATATTAAACTCATTTAAATGATCCACAATAGATCCAACTTCTACAATTTTCATATTAAATAAATTCTTCATGAGAAATACCTTATTTGAAGCGGAGGGATTTTCATATAATTTTTCTAGGGTTTCCATCAACTCTTTCATCATCTTCACTTTTGTAATGTTAAATGTCACTAATGGTGCCAAATATAATCAAATGTTTCCAAGTATCTTTCTATCTAAAAGATCCCAGTCCTCATTTGTCATAGTTCTTTGATTCTTAGTTTTTCCTACCAACGACTTCCATAAATCCTTTTGATAGAGATAGTGCTCCATTTGCATCTTCCATAACTAAAAGTTTTTCCCATTAAAATTGTAAAAATTTAGCTTACCCTTATTTTCCATCACTCCCACCCAGCCATGAGACTCCCACTCAAACATGAGACCTTCCTATAAAGGATCACTAAAAAAAATGATGATAGTTTGGCATTAAAAAAAATGATGACCACCTAGCTCTGATACCACTTGTTAAGATTAACCTTAGACAGAAATGATAGTTACATGCAAATATAACCAATATCAAAAAATAATAGATCACATAGAAGAGAACACAAGACACCAAGATTTAACATGGTTTATCTGATCCCTGGGCTAAATCCACCAACATCAAGTCTAGTATTATTATTAGCTAGTGATTACAACTTGATTACAATCTATAATCCCTTACAACTCAATACCATCACGAGAACCAATTTTGCATCACACATAATAAAAAATCCTTAACCCTAAGCCTTTTTATACAATCTTTTTTCTACTTACAAAATTAGGGCTAGAATAATAGAAAAATAGTAGCTGACACCTTCTACAATATAAGGTCATTTTTGGCTTCAGGGGCATTAGGGCACTACCCTAGGACCCTATAGGGGTGCTGCCCCTCAACCCCATTTTGGGGGCATTGTCCCTAAACCCCTATAGAAGTAATATGGGGAGAAAACCATGCCAAATAATCCTCCAAGTCTATTAGGCTCTGCATTATAACAAACTCCTCAATATCCTTTCCACAATCCTCTACTCTTCATTATCTTCTCCATTTGATTTGAGTTGATTTATCAAAGTGGAGATTCGTGAGCTAAACTCTACAATAGGTTCATTGTCCTTCATCTAGAGGTTCTCAAATTCCCTTCTAATCATCTATAGCTTTGTTACTTTGACCTTATCAGTCCCCTTGAAGTTCATCTCAAGGATATCCCATGCTTCCTTTGAGAAATTTGTTGCTACAATCTTGGGAAATACTATTTCTATCATTGTTTCCTCTATCAAACTCAATGCTGTCACATCCTTTCTCCTTGACTCCTTCATCTAATTCTTCTATGGTTTTGCGAGGGTAGCATACAATGTTGGGATTGTAACATCATTGAATCCATTTATTACAACCTCCCATAAATCATTAGCTACCATTATGGTTTTCATCTTCTTTGCCCAGGTATCATAATTATGTCCATTAAAGGATGGTGGCTACTTCCATATCTTTTTTGCATCTCCTTTAATGTCAAATATACCCAGAAAATAAATTCTATAACTTGCTGTGGATGTGGGACCTCAAAGCTTTGATACTATGTGAAAAATAAATTTAAAAATTTACAAATTTTTCTTAGCAACCAAAGGTGTCGAGTGACAATTTTTCTTGGCACAAGATGGTGTTGAGTGATAGGGAGATGGTGCTGAGTTACTTGACACATGGATTTAAGTGAGCTTGATAGAAAAGGGAAACTCAGTAGAAAGTATGTTGAGTGACCTCAATCTCCAAAGGGAGGTGGAGCTCAACAAGCTCTACACACAACCAACACCTAGACCTAATGAACTTGGTCAACAAAGAAATTGAGTGAACTTGGTAGGAACAATAGATAGATGATCTATTAAGGAGTGAACCAAATGAGCTATTTAACAAACTTTTAGTCTAAGGATTTCTGCCATTAAAAGATAGAGAGCATAACAATAAAACTTGCAAGTATCAACTTCTCAAATACTGAGCATGCAATAGTGAATAGGAAGGGGACAACAAAGATATGTATGCCTTCTTGCTTTGTTTCTATTCAACTAGGTTAAAATATTAAAAAATTTGGGAGCATTCAACTTCAACTAGAAAAACACTAAATATTTCAAACTAATAAAACTTAAATTCAAACTTATAGCACAAAGACTACATACAATAACACCTAGAGAAATCACTGCTTCTTAGGAAAAAACAAAATGAACTTACAGAATAACAGAGAGATTCAATACATGCTACTGCAAACACTAAAAGTGAACCTCCCTTCTATCCTCTAGTCTCTATTCTAAATATTCTTCCTTTGCTCTGATCTGCTGATCTTCTTGTATCTACACTTTGCTCTACACTTATCTCTTACTCTCTAATCTAATCGAATGAATAATATTCATTCCTTTTTTCTTCTAGAAAATTTTTTTCCCTCTAATTTTTTGGATTTGAACTCACCTACTGAGTTAATGAGCATCAAGTGTGTAGGTGGGCATTTGGCTCCAGGGGCAACCAACCAATCCCATATTTCTAACAACTAGAGTATTTTTTCTTAGCTTGAAGGATGGGTTCTCTTACAACAATGAGACCAATCTCTTTGTAAGAATATTTGTGTAGAAACCCCAACTTGGATACAAATTAGATTATGAAACTTGGCCTAATTTAGATCTATTTCATTTTCACTATTTCTATAGAATGAGAAATACTCTTTTGTGTAAATGAATCATTGGGCTTATGAGGCTCACTGAGTTTAATAATCATGAACTTTTCCATTTGTGTCATTACCAAATCTATTAAGGAATTGTATTTAATGTATGACTCTAGATGTGTTGGCATCCACTACACATTTTGAATCTATTCTCATTGGGAGTAATCAACCTTCCTAATCATAAACAAGAGCTATAAATTTTCTTTGGTGAAGTCTCAAATAACACTCTGCAGTCAATTTCTCCATTCACATAAAGTCTACCTCTCACACTCTATATGAATTTATATTTTTATAGTTTTGAATAAGTATATGATCATGGTGCTCTTATTTTTAGGAGACCTTTCTAATTAGAGTGAGTCCTTTTAAGATGGACTGATATGATGATGTTCCTTTACAATCCAAGCACCACTCTTTATGAATACATCTGCATGTGTCTCTAGTTTATAAGGGGAAAAAGGATTATAAATACTTGAATCTTATGATCTTACATTTGAACTAAACTCAAAAATTTCTTGATCTTTTAGGAAACTCTATGCACATGTGAGATGACATGAACTAGTTCACATCTCAAATTCGTGCTTCTGCATTGATGAAACTATATATTCAAATTGCTAGGTTCTACTCTTGAACTTGAACTTTGAAGAGTAGTCATTGAACTTGCATGCCAAGATTTTAAATAAACCTTGAACTCATATTTGAACCTAAAGGCTCAAAGTTAAAGTTCAACACAATTTTGGGATGTTGCATCTTTCACAAGTTAAGCGTTATAAGGACATTGTTAGCCATAAAAACCCACAAGATACCAAAAAAATTTAAGAATATTTTCTACGTGACCAATTTTTTAAAGTTTGAAATTTGGACACTAAAAGCATGCTTACACTTATTACCATTTCATCCTCAATCTTTCTATGGGAACCTCTAATAGCATTGACAACCTCTTTGATTCTTACACAATACTGAACTATATTCTCACTTTTTTTCATTCTCATTTCATCAAATTTTCCTCTTAAGCTTTCTAATTTGGGTCTCATAAAATTATCATCTCCTCTGTATATGGTCTTCATTTTATCCTATATTTTCTTTGCATTCTTTCAATCTTTTATGTCATCAAACTCAACATAACTTAGGTTTGATGTAATCTCCAACATTACTTGATTGTGTTCTTGCTTCTTTTTTAGTTATTGAGCACTCACAGGGACTATTGTTATCTCCACATATGCATTTTCAAAAATCTCTAGTGCAACATCACCAATACTAGCTATATGTAGCCTCATCAAAATTTTCCATGCTCAAAAATTCTCTTTGTTTAATCTTGACACCTCCTTTTCGTACATCTTGATCTTTAGCTTTAAATACCTTCAAAATTTTCTCTACAACCACCAATGCTCTGATACTAATTGTTAGAATGTTTATAATTAATGAGAGTGAGGGGTACAAGGTGGGGTGTGGGGGGGTTGAATTGATTATCCAAGGTCTAGATGTACCAATTAAACAAAAAAACACTTAAACAACTTTAGATCTTATCATTCCATAGCTCAGTCTCTATAATCAACTTTTAGTAACATCAACTAGCAGTCCACTATCCTTAATATAAAAATCTTGCAGAATGTAAAAATTAATCAGCAAGACATCACAAATAAAATCCACACAAGTTTGGCACTAGGATTTAATCTGGAAACCCAATTTGGGAAAAACTACTAGTAACACATCACCAATCTTTTCACTCTACTGAAGTAAGCTCTATTAGGAGCCAAAATTATTAAAGGTTACAAAATACACTATTAAATGTGATCTTATTAAAAGATTTAATCACCATGTTAGGAGTGGCCTTGTTATAGGACTTTAGAACATTTCATTAGAATGTCACCTTGATTAAAGGATTTACACCATGACTGCTAGGTCAAACTTTACTAAAGGTTTTCAATGTCACAATGGTTAAAAAGTAATAGAAGGCTTTGATATGTCAAGTACAACTCAATTTGCATATACAGATCTTAGTTCATCTCAGAAGATGCTTCATTATCATCTTAGTCTTTGATTTATTTGGCAACCCTTCAAGCAATCACTCTTCACCTCCACTCAATTCATCTTAGCCTTCTACTTAAATTTTCTAGTCAATAACATCAACAATTTCTCCAACCTTCAACTCTCTCTCTCTCTCTCTCTCTCTCTCTCTCTCTCTCTCTCTCTCTCTCTCTCTCTCTCTCTCTCTCTCTCTCTCTTAAAGTTTACCCTTGTACCTCCTTAAATAGGTAATTTTGATATTTTTTTGATTAAACACCATCGTAGATTTTAGGGTTTACGATCATATTGAACACATACAATGAATCTATCTACCTTCTATTCATCCTCTTCTTTTCTAGAAAATTCTCTTTTAAATTAATCCATTGATCACTTACCTAACCCTTTCTTGTAATTAAATGATCCAATTCATCGATCCTTATCTTCAATAGGCTTCCATATCTGAAGAAATCAACCTAGTCAATTGGAAATTGTGACTTCTCATAAACTGTCAAAATGATGTTCCTCAAACAACACTATGTTCTCACACTTGGTCACCACTAGGTTACTCGACTACTACTAAATTTCTTGTTTGACACATATAATATCACTCAATCAGTACTAATTCTCAGTCAACACTAATTATGCTTGACAATTATTGTGGCTTAGTTGACACTAGCATTAGTCGACATACACTTCAAGTTCCTTAATCTTCTTCTCTATTGATCTATCAAGCAGATGAATTTGGTCAATCTTTGATTACTTCTTCAAGCCTAAATTTTTATTGCCTTCTCCACTTGCAACATGATTTAAACAAACATTTTATCTTGTCAAAATTCAACCAATCAAGAGTCCATTTGTAGTTTTCTCTTCATAACTCAATCTTTCCTCTAGATACTTTTGTTATGACCAACTTCTCAAATCCTCTTTGTCAATCAAATAGATATGACACTCAAATAAAATAGAAAACTATCTCACCAATAAGATTTGTTATCAATGAAAATATAACAATTGTTTTAATTTTAGTTTCCAACAATAGGCACTTGAATGAGTTAGAATCAAACACTATAATGTTGGTTTGATTATTTTACATGATTTGATTAAGCATTGAGGTTATGTATAAGAAATAAAGTTTGGTTGATGAATGAAGAATCGTAGTATTAATTGAGCTAATACATTTGTCACTGAGCACCTAATGAAAAAGTGAGGAATGTTTAGTGTCAACCAAGAAATACTATGTTACCCAAGTCTACTATTGATTGGGAAAGATGTAATGTTAATTGAGCATAAAAAGGAAGAAGAACTAAAAAAATATTTAATCTAAGGCTAACATGTGATGAAAATAAATATTATTTGAGAATTTTTAATGATAAAAATGAATTTAGTTAAGAGATTAATGAATTGATAAATTCAAAGAAGATTTAATGAAAGATATTTAACAATTATAATTGGAGTACAAAGCTCAAGGTTGAAGTATAATTTCTTAGCATCTAAATTCAATGAATTTGAACTTGATGAAGATATGATGATTGTGATTATGAAAAAAAACTTGGAAGAATTTATAGGACTAAAATTTCTTTTCTATTGAAGGGATGAGTACATTGTTCATTTTTTCTAATGAGATTGAAGATGTCAATGATAGCCAGAAGGATAATAAAGTAGAACTGCATTGTGAAGATCAAACAAGTGAAGTGCTAAGTTTATGTGTGAGTTATTGAATCATAGAGAAGGGATTAGAAAGGAAGAAAATGGATTGAAAGAGTAAATATATTGAGTGACACAAAGATTTGAATAAGAAGGTAGTGCTAAAACTAAGAGATCATTTCACTGTTACTTTCTAACCATTGTAGCAGAAAATCTCTTAACTAGGTGGACCTAACAATCTTATTTAAGATCCATTGTATGGTGAAATTTTGTTAAATGTTTTGTACATCCTTTAAAATATGTCACTCTTTAGATAATTCAAGGAGTGATAAGGTATAGTTGATCTTTTGTAAAAATCCTCTAACAAGGTTACATTAACAATCTGTATGTAACCTTTAACAAAGTTAGATCCTAATAGGGCCCACTTCAGGAGAGTGAAATTCTTGGGTTGTGAGTTCTTGAAGGTTTTTTTCCTTAACTATGTTTCCATGTTAAATACTTGTGTCAAAATTATATGGATGATTATTGTGTTGCAATTTTATTTCATGCTTACTATTTATTACTACAAATCAGTATGACCTAGAAGTTTACTCATATACTCATTAGAAGTTAAAATTTATTTGATTGATTAAGTTGAAAGTTAGATCTATTAATTGAGCTACTGATATGAAAGATTAAAGAGTATAAGATGGTGGGAAATTAATTTTAAGGCCTTTAGGATAACTACTCACAATTGATTCACCCCTAGTTATCTAATAGTAATATACCCACTAACTCTTTAGTGCAAATAAAAGGTAGCTTGGTTAAAGGATACAACTATTCTTTTCAAGAACACATCTAGTTAATAATGTTGATAATATATTATGATTACAAAGAAAAATTAAGCTACCTTGTGAGTGGATTTATCACACTCCTTCTACAAGGTAACTTGTTAGAGGATTTATAAATACTTACACTAAATCTTGTCTCCTTATCTCTCATACCTCAAAAAAATTCAAATACTGCTCAATGAAGTGTACAAAGACTATTTAGACTTCCCAATACCTAGGCACCAAAAATATTTTGAAAACCCCAACTCAAAATATGTATATAAATTTTGAATAAAAAAAACATGTTTGTCGCATAACACCTATGACTACCTATCATTAGGTACCTAAATTGGTAGGCCTACCAGTCCTCATGTAGACCTATGAAGTATCTTATGCTGGTTATACTTTTGAGTACTTTGTTATAGAATCTTGTAGCATCATCTAGTTTATGCATTCCACTATTATGTCACATCAATGGTGACTCATGATTCCTTTTTCTTATTTGTAACTATTAATTACACCTTTATACTTGTTTGAACTATCATAACTACTATCTTTGTCTTGACCAACATAAGAATCTACTAGTGGTCTTTCTGAATTAAAGTCACATATCTTTCTTCTCGACTAGTCACCAATTAATGAAAACATGTAGGAGCATCCTAGGTGTAGAGGAAGTCTTACATCACTAGAAAAAAAAATTGTATTTTAGTCTTTTCAATAAAGGGCATTTCAGTATAGAGTTATTATTTGTAGAAACTTACTATTTTTAGTAAGTTATTTATACAAGCTAAGAATGTTTTGATTTTACAAGTAGAGTTTCATCTTAATTATGTATGCTTGTCACTTGAGATTCATTATCATACCATATGTATTGAAGAAATTACTAATGTTTTTGGGTACAAAATATTTGAGATTAATTTTGAAATCCTAAATGGATCTAAAATGAGGTTGACCCTTAGTTGACAATTCTTACATGGTTAGGACACTACACATCAAGAGCTACATTTATTAAAACTCGTTATAATAGCTAATTAGAGCTATGGTTTAAAAGTTATGGTCTTCAAAAGTTGGGCTACCTAAAATTATAATATGTAATTATTTGAGTTGACTCTATGTAACAAATATGAAAGCAATAATTGATTAGGAGTTTCTTAGTCTCAAAGATTAGAGATAAATGTCTAGAACCTTCTCTACCAATGGAAAATTGCTTATATAAAGAAGGCATGTGGGATTATCTAGGGTATTTCTAGGTGGTGGTTCACAACTCTATCTTGTAAAATATTGTAAGGAAGGAGCCCATGTGGGTTTGCATATTTTAATTTTTAAATTAGTAATTCCAAAATATTTGAGATAACAAGAAGCACATTTTTTATTTTTTCAATTTTTTTTATCTCTACTTTTATTATGGATGTGGTATTGAGGGAAGTATCCTTCATTAAGTTGTATTAGGGAAAGAGTTCCTAAGTGTGTAGATAGTTGTGAGGCAATTTGCACTAGGACTATGGTTTGGGCTAAGTGTGTAGACAAACTGCTTATTGTGAGGCATTTTTCACTAGCTTAGTCATTTAATATTTCAGTGACAAGAATGAAAATGCCTCCACAAAAGCAATTTGGTGGAAGAGCCAGAGTAGTATCACCCAAGGTTAGAGTCCTCTAAAGATAAATGAAAGCATTGCAAGAATAAATTAGAAAAGGGAGAAATCTCACCATTAAAGATGAAAGTGATGATGAAAGAGAACAAGAAGGAAATGTTGATTAGAAAGGAGAAGGGTAATTTTTGAACCAAGAGGAAGAAAGACTTTTTAGGGCCATTTCCAAGCTTGGTAAAGTACCTAATATTGAGTCTCCTACATTTTTTGTGAAATCCCAGAGGAATTGATCAATCAGATTAATGAATTAGAATTTTTTTTTTTTATGAATATATCAAAGATCCTAATAGAGTCAAGTTTTTGAGGGCTATATTGAAGGTTTATGTGAATATTTGGTGGTAGTAGATTCAATTCGAGTGAAATAGAAGTGGAAATGATAAAATCACAAGATGGGATTACATGGTGGATAAATTGAAGAAACAATTCCTTCCCATTGATTATGAGCTTGATTTACTAAAGAAAATACAAGGGTCGAAGAAAGAAGGAAGATATTTCAAGGAGTATCTAGAGGAGTTATAACAAGTCCTTATCACAAGGGCTATATTGAAGGTTCATATGAATATTTGGTGTTAATAGATTCAATTCAAGTGAAATATAAGTGGAAATGATAAAATCAATAGAAGTGTAAATTGATTATGAATATATCAAATCTATCCTAATAGAGTAAAGTTTGTGAGAGCTATATTGAATGTTCATGTGTATATTTGGTGGTAGTAGATTCAATTCGAGTGGAAGAGAAGTGGAAATGATAAAATCACAAGATGGGATTACATGGTGGATAAATTGAAGAAACAATTCCTTCCCATTGATTATGAGCTTGATCTACTAAAGAAAATGCAAGGGTTGAAGAAATAAGGAAGATATTTCAAGGAGTATCTAGAGGAGTTATAGCAAGTCCTTATCACAAGGGCTATATTGAAGATTCATATGAATATTTGGTGGTAGTAGATTCAATTCAAGTGAAATATAAGTGGAAATGATAAAATCAATAGAAGTGGAAATTGATTATGAATATATCAAATCTATCCTAATAGAGTCAAGTTTGTGAGGGCTATATTGAAGGTTCATGTGAATATTTGGTGGTAGTAGATTCAATTCGAGTGAAATAGAAGTGGAAATGATAAAATCACAAGATGGGATTACATGGTGGATAAATTGAACAAACAATTCCTTCCCATTGATTATGAGCTTGATCTACTAAAGAAAATGCAAGGGTTGAAGAAAGAAGGAAGATATTTCAAGGAGTATCTAGAGGAGTTATAGGCCATGTGGAAGATGACAAGGAGAAATTTGTTTGTTACCTTAATGGGTTGAAGTTGACAATTTAGGAGGAGCTGACCAGTCTGGTTAGAATGAATAGTAATGAAGAGACATACCAATTTTCCCTAATTGAGTACAAGAAAAGTTGAACAAGAAGTTTGAGATAAGGAAAAGAAGAAAAGGTCATGGTGGAAGATCTTATAGAGGTCAAAATAAAAATAATAAGAAGAAGGATGAGGCTAGTAGAAATTAGAATAAGAGGGAAAATAATTTCAACCATTTTGGTGATCAGAATAATAGAGAATAAAGAGGAAGATGAGGCTTCCATGAAACATGTTTTCACTGCAGAGAGGTCACAAGGCCTATGAATTTCCTCAATGTCAAGGAAGGAAATAAAAAGGAATTAAAGGCCAAGATAGAGTTACACATTTTGTTAAAGATTCAAAATGATCAATTCTAAAGATGCTAAAAGAGGAAAAGTCCTACTTAATAGAAGAGCCCTGCTAAGTGGTGAGAATGAACTTGAGCAAAGGAGGAGCTTGTTTCACACTAAGTGAAAGTGTGAGGATAAATCTTTTGATGTGATTATCAATGATAAAATCATCAATAATTTAGTGTTAGAAGATATGGTAAAAAATTTAAAGCTCAAGAGACAAAAATGACCACATCCATACTAGATTACATAGGTGTAGGATGCCCCAAGATCTATTAGAAAGTAAATTCCACCAAGATAACTAAGAGGAGGGTGAATCAGGTATGTATTTAGAAAATCTCAATATATTTATTAGTTATGAAACATGTAATTAGTAGATGCAACAACCATGTAAAGATAACCATGCACACTAACACTAGATATGTTAAAGTTTCTAGGAAAATCCTTGATCAAAGGGAAAACCCTAGTGGGAATGATGCCCATAAGATGGTATACTATTATAGAAGTTCCTTGTGAAAGTATAGAACCTAGTAGGAGTAAATTAAATACAATAAATACATATGAGTCCCTATCTAGAGTCTTTTATTCTCCTATAGGAGATTCCAATCCTGTTAAGAGTTGAAAGGAGGACAACTGAACCCACTATTGAAATAGCCACAAAAACAATCATCACTAGATAATCTTCTGGATAAGAATATCCAAAATTTATGAACTAATTAAAAAAATCATTTTCCAATAAAATTCCCCTAATCTCACAACAAATCACTTCTCACTAGTTGTTTGTTTGATCAAAATATGTTTGCATTCAAGTTTGCTCATACAATACCTATCTACACTGGATACCACATATGATCTCACTAGTGATTACAACCAAGGAAACACACTTTCTTTTATACCAAGTCCTAAATTAAATTATCAATTTTTCCTTGAGGCTTTCCCAATTTAAACAATAATATAGGACAATTTTAAAATTTTACAATACATGTTACTTTATGATTTTTCACTTTCAATGATTACTAATAAATGATTGGCTCATAGTCTTCATAAATTTTCACACAATGATTATCTTATTATGCCCTCTTAACCATTAGATATTTTTCATGTCTTAAAACTCTTTCTTAGTCCACTTAAGCTATTTCCATTTGTTTGAGGAGATATAATCAAAACAATAGTACCCTCTTTCTAGAAACACCATCTGAAAACTACCTTCACTAAAATCATCATAACTCAAGTCAATTTTAATATTTATGTATACACTCATATCTGTAGCATCTCAACTTACTAATGAAAATATCCTCAAGTTCACATAAGCCAATCTTTACTCCTTAAACCATGTTAAATACTTCTTCCTCTATAACTCTATCGGTTTTCATACAATAAAAAGTATGTTGTCATCAATGACAAACATTATCATGAATGCAACACATAACCAATGAATCATGTTTCTAGTGATGCTAATATACAACCCCCCCCCCCCAGTAGAAATATCATTGGAATTTATGCTAAAAATATCCCCCTTTGGCATTGATTGAAACATAGATAAAATAATATCTAAGTACCATGAATACCAAATATATCTCTTCACTTATCTATCTTTATTCCCCCATTCATGTTGCTCATGAATGAAAATATACATCACAATCTTAGATAGGTTGTAATTATTTTTTCATGTTCAAATAACAACCATACAGTAATCAACATGCATAGAGAAGGTGTTAATCCCTCCCATACAAAAGAACCTCCAAATCTTCTTCTCCATTGACATCAATAAAAATTCTTCCCTATTGACATCAATGAAAATGGTACCATTATGTCAATTCTTGAAGTTTAATCATTTCCAAAAAAATCTATTAGATTCCCATGCCAAGAGTCCTTAATGACTCAACTCAAACACAAATACTCCCCCGTAGGAGAAGTATTAAGCATCCAATCTAGATAAAGTAATATTGCTTTTCTACCAACTAGTCTGATGTAATGTCTACATTAACTAATCTAAAGTAGGTTGGGGAATAATCCCAAGCATACATCTCAAGTACTCAAATGTGTCCTTAGTGAAAGGTTTTGTAAATATGTCTTTTATTTGTTCATTTATGCTAACATATTCCAATTTGATTTCTTTCTCTACAAAATTATCTCTCAAAAAGTGATACTTATGTTGGAAATATAAGAGGAGTAACTAAGAGGGGAGGGGTGAATTAGTTACTAGTAAAATAAATCCCAAATCCCTTAGATGTTAGTGCAAAATAAAGTCTGAAAACTAAATACTGTTGATGCTCGATAAATACACATAAAATTTTGTAACTCAGTAATTATTGATTATGCAAATCTTTAAATGTTATCTATGATTTCCCTTATTTTAACTTAGTTGCAAATGCATAAAAGAAAACATAATGAACACATTTGACACCAAGATTTAATGTGGAAACCCAATTTGGAAAAAACCACCAATTGCAGCTAGTTACTGTTTTCACTCTCTTGAAGTGAGTTTTGTTAGGATCCAACCTTGTTAAAGGTTACAAAACAAACTGTTAGGTGTGATCCTATTAAATGATTTAATCACTTTTTTAGGAGTGGCCTTGTTAGAGGTCTTAAGACAATTCAATAGAAATGCCACCTTATTAGAGGATTTACAAATAGTTGTTAAGACAACTTTGTTAAGAGATTTAGATCACTGCTACAATAGTTAGAGAGTAATAATGAGATGACTTGATTTGAATGCAAGTTAATTACTGATTATAAATCTTTTTTCTCTCTTGTACTTGATCCTTCCTGATCAAGTATAGTTTTTCTACTCCACAAGGATATTCTACTTAGCCTTCAAATTCACTTCCTTTCTTCATCATTAAATCTTCAACACATTCATAACATCTTCAAACTCTATTTGAATCCATGACTCAACCTTTTACTTATATCTTTCATATTATTAAGTCGACTCATATCAAAATTAGAATAACTAATATTCATAATCATAATTGGCTAGAACTAATGGATAAATCAATTAAGATTAATATGCCAAAACAAAAAAATCTTTCATTAGTTGACCCAACTTGGTAGATACTAACTTAGAAATGATTTCTTGTGTTAACCAACAGAAGCTTGGTTAACACTACAAGCTTGCAAAGATCCTTTGGCAACCGAGTGAGCTTGGTTAACACTGGTTCCATCCAACTTTTCTTCATTAACTAAGTGAGCTTAGTTAACACTCATCTTTTGTATACTTTCCTTCGATGCTTGAGTTAAATCGGTAGACACTATCTTCTGAACTAGGAAAACACAAGAATGCTCGGTAGACACAGAAAACTATCTTTGCTGCCTGAGTTGGCTTAGTATACACTAACTGATAATGATATGACATTTGTGTAACATCAAAGACAATACATAATTAATCAATTGTATCCAATAATCTCCCTTTTTGACATTAATGGAAACACGACATGTCATAATGCAATGAAATTTTTGGAATAGGAATAAAGTAAGAAATAGATATTTAGTTTTACCATGAGAACTCCCTCTGCTAGTGTGAGCTCTTCCTTCCATTGGTTTCTCCCTCTGTCTGCAACAACTTCTACCAAGTTCATTCATAAAACTTTCTCGTTCTTTGGAATGAAAAAAAAATCTATGAGATATGATAGTAGACTTCTCCCTCTTTGACAACACATGCCAAAGACAAAAACTTTATTAATATCAATATACCTTAAGTACTAATTCATTTTCAATATGCCTCTGTCAATTATGCACCAACTGATTGATCTTCAACTTTCTCTAATTGATGCATCACTAAACTATATTTAGTGAACTTCTGATAGGGGAATTACCCCTAGCTAACCTTGTAGATACAAAAAAGAATCCTTAGGTAATGGTCTAGTGAATATGTCTTCAATTTGTTCTTTCATATTAAAATATTCCAATTTGACTTCTTTATTCTACACCAACTCCCTTAAGAAGTCATATTTTATAGCAATGTGCTTTGTTTTGGTATGCATCACTTGATTCTTTGATATATTGATTGAACTAGTGTTATCATAGTATATGACTATTGGATCCTTGATCTCTATCTTCATTCCTTCCAACATTTGTTTGAACCAAACAATGTTAGAACAATTAATTATTGCTACCACATATTCTACCTCTGCTATGGATTGACAGATGTAATTTTATTTCTTGCTTGTCCAAGATAGTAGTCTTTTTCCAAGAAATAATGCTCCACCACTAGTGCTTGTTCTGTCATCAAGACTTTGTGCCCAATCAACATTAGTAAACACCTTCAAGTCCAAATTGCCTTCAAGTTTGTACCATAAGCCATAGTCTTTAGTACCTTTTAGATATCTAATGATTCTCTTGATTGTCATCATGTGATTTTCTTTAGGATTTGTTGAGAATCTTTCCACTATACCAACTGCTAGTGCAATATTAGATCTTGTATGTACTACATACTACAAATTTTCAATCATTGATCTATATGTGGTCTAATCTACTTCTTTGGAATCATCATTCTTGGAAAGATTATGTCCATTAGACATAGGGGTTCCAACTGGTCTTGAATCTTCCATTCCAAATTTCTTCAGTATCTCCATGATATACTTAGATTGAGTGATGTAGATACCATTTTTGTTCTACTATATCTACAAACCAACAAAGAATTTTATCTCACCAAACATGGATATCTCAAATTCTTTACTCATTTCTTTTGAAAAAGCTTTGCACAAGTCATCATTTCCTATGGATAAAGTATCATCAACAAATATTTCTACCAACACAATATTCTTGTCCAGTCCCTCTTTGATGTACAAATTACTATTATCATTTTTTCTTTGAAAGGAAATCTGTATGAAGTAATTATAAAGTCTTTCATACCAAGCTCTGGGCGCTTGCTTGAGACCATATAATGCTTTGTGTAACTTACAAACTATGTCTCTTTTGCTAGGATCTATAAAACCTTCTAGTTTTTCAATGTAGACTTCTTTACCAAGAATTCTATTCAATAATGCATATTTAACATCCATCTAGTATACTTTAATCCTCTATATGCTACATATGCTAGTAAAGTTCTAACACCTTCTAATCTTGCAAAAAGAGCAAAAGTCTCACCATAATCAATACCTTCTTCTTTAGAATAGCCTTTGTAAAACAATCTTTCTTTATTTTTGGAAACTTTTCCATCTTCGTTTCACTTGTTTCTAAACACCCATTTTGTGCCAATTACATTTTTATCATTAGGTCTAGGAGAAAGAGTCCAAGTATTGTTTTTTTCTATATGTTCTATTAGATTTGTCACCAATAATTTGATTAGGTGCATGATGCCTTCTGACATATCTTGCTAACATAGGTTCTTTGGGTTTTGAATGAGTTCCACTAATTATGAACTTTGGTATCAAGCTTGGGTCTCATTCTTTGTGACTCCGGTCTATCAGACTTAGATTGAACTAGCTTGGTAGCCTTTGACTATGACTTTGGTCCTTTAGACTATGACTTAGGTTGCACTGTCTGCAACTCAATAACTATTGGAGATTTTAGGGGCTAGGGAGATGAAGCCTCCTTTCTTTTAGATAGGTTTGGTTGGGTATCAAATTCACAATAAATAAATCTTCTATAATCCTCTAGCTCCTTGTTGCTTTCTTCTTCACTCTTTTCTACAAACTCATCAATTCTAACATGTGCACTTTCTATTATTTTATGAGTAGAAAAATTCAAACATTAGCATGCTTTACTTCTATGGGAGTATCCTAGAAATATGCCTTCATCACCTCTTACATCAAAATTTCCTTTTCTAGATTCTTTCAAGATATAATATTTGTTGTCAAATACTTTCAAGTAACTTAAATTAGGTTTGTAGCCATACCATAGTTGATGAAGAATTTTGTTTGAATATTTCTTCAATTATACTTTGTTTAAGTTATGAACTACAATGCTGATAGCTTCCTTCTAGTATTTGATAGCAACATTCTTTTCAATTATTAGGGTTCTTGCACAATCCATGATAGATATGTTTCTTCTTTTAGCTATACTATTCTGTTGTGATGTACCAGGGGCTGATACTTGTATTTTAATTCCTCTTTTAATGTAGAAATTATTGAATTCACTACCTCTATCTAATCTTAAACATTTTAATCTCTTTCTAGTTTATTTTTTTACTCTTGCTAGATACCATTTGAACTTTGAAATGCTTCTATTTTTCTTTTAGATACACTACAGTCATCATTCTAAAATACTCATCAACAAAAAGAATGAAAAACATTTCTCCACTATAACTTTCTATTCCAATAGGTCCACATAAGTCTATATGAACAATTTCTAAGACTTCTTCTAACTAGTTTTTGTTGTTAAAACTAGTCTTTCCCATCTTACCAATTTGGCAATTCTTGCATAAACCCATACCAAGTTTCTTCAAACTAGGAATACCTCTTACTCTTCTATGTTTCGTTATCTTAACCAGATTATCAAATTTTACATGACATAGCCTTTTGTGCCATAACCAACTTTCTCCTACTTGAGCAATAAAACATGAACATTCACTAAGATCAAGATAAAATAGATTACCTTTTGTTTTCTTGCCAGATCGAACCAAATTTTCTTTTCCATCCAGTAGTTTGGTCTGTCCATTCATGAATTCTACCTTGAATCCAATGTTATTCAACTATGCCATACTCAATATATTATGCTCTAGTCCTTCAATCCAATGAGCGTTGTCACATATAAGTTCTTTAGTCAATGAAGGTTCATTTTTTCCAAATCTCACACTACCTCCACTATAATGTTCCATGTGCTCAAATTTTGTTTTATCTCTAGTCATATGATGTGAACAACCACTATCAATAATCCATATATCATTTTTTCTATCATGAGAGATAAGTACCATCTTATCTCCTTCATCATTAGATTCATCTTTTACAGCAATATATACCATTTTATCTTCATTGTTATCAGAATCTTTAGCTATAAAATAAGATTTTTTACCTTTGTCCTTGTAGTTCTTGTAGTTCTTGGAATGCTTCTTTCCTTTGTGCTTATTTCTTTTCTTTTCATCTTTTATTTCTTTGTTTCAACACCTTGCAGTAATGTAACCAACTTCTTCACAAGAAAAGTACATCAGAGGAACTTTACCTTTGTATTTTCAACTTCCTTTGGAATACTTTCTTGCAAGTAGGGCCTCAACAACTTCAAGGTCACTATGTAAATTTATTTATTTTTCTTCTTATTCACTTCTTGATTGACTGGTCTTTGATATCTTACCCTTTTCTTTGAGTGAAATTTTAGCTTTAAAAGTAGACTCAATAACCTCTGAGCTAGGAACATAATTATCAAAGTTATCTAACTCAAAAGATGTCAATCTTCCAACTAGAGCATCCAAAGATATTTTATTGTTTGGATCACAACTCATCTCTTGAATATTAGACACTCTAATTGCATAAATGGGAAGATTAGTTCTAAGTACCTTGCTTACAATTGTTTTGTCTTTAACGTATCCTCCAAATGCTTTGATTGCACTTACACTTGCTTTGATTCTTTCCACATATTTTGTAATGTTCTCATCTTCTCTCATTTTCATCTAATCAAAATGGCTTCTAAGACTTTCAACCTTAGCTCTTCTTACATTTTCATCTCCTCCATATATGTCTTTTAGTTTGGTCCACATCTCATGAGTTGTTTTGCAATCTTTAACTTCATCAAATTCAACATAACTAAGAGTAGATGTAATATCAATCATCATGATATTATGATTCTTCTTTTTAGAAATATCTTCAATAGATAATGTTCCAATAGGAGTCTTATATTTAGTATCAAGATATTTGCACCTAGAATCATTGATAGTAGCCAAATGTAACCTCATAAGTCCTTGCCATGCTGCAAAATTGTCTCTTTTCAGCTTAGGAATCTCTCTTCTGTAAGACATCTTGATCTTTAGCTTAGGTCCTTGAAACCTTCTCTGCAAGCACCAAAAGTTATAATATTAATTTTTGGAAATATAAGAGGAGTAATTGAGAGGGGAGGGATGAATCAATTATTAGTAAAATAAATCCCATATCCCTTAGATGTCAATACAAAATAAAGTCTGAAAACTAAATATTGTTGATGCTCAATAAACACACATTAAATGTTGTAGCTCGGTAATTACTGATTATGTAAATATTTAAATGTTATATATGATTTCCCTTATTTTAACTTAGTTGCAAACACATAAAATAAAATATCATGAACACATTTGACACTAGGATTTAACATGGAAACCCAATTTGGGAAAAACCACCAATTGCAACTAGTTATTGTTTTCACTC
Organism: Cupressus sempervirens; assembly: GCA_028749045.1. Taxonomy (NCBI): domain Eukaryota; kingdom Viridiplantae; phylum Streptophyta; class Pinopsida; order Cupressales; family Cupressaceae; genus Cupressus; species Cupressus sempervirens. Next base: position 79,512,761 of record CM053791.1, on the reverse strand, counting down.
TTCTGAAGTGAGCCCTATTAGGAGCCAACCCTATTAAAAGTTACAAAACACATTGTTAGGTATGACCCTATTAATTAATTTAATTAGCCTATTAGGAGTGGCCTTGTTAGAGGTCATAAGATAATTCAATGGAACTGCCACTCTATTATAGGATTTACAAATAGTTGTTAAGCCAACTATGTTAAGAGATTTAGATCACTACTACAATAGTTAGAGAGTAACAAGGAGATGACTTGATTTGAATGCAATTGAATTACAAATTACATATCTCTATTTTTTCTTGTACTTGATCCTTCCTAATCGAATATAACTTTTTTTCTCCACAAAGATATTCTTCTTATCCTTCAAATTCACTTCCTTTCTTCATTATTAAATCTTCAACACATTCATAACATCTTCACACTCTATTTGAATCCATGAATTGACCTTATACTTACATATTTCATATTGTTAAGCCATCTCATATACAACTTAGAATAACTAATATTCATCATCATAGTTGGCTAGAACCAATGGATAAATCAATTAAGCTTAATATGCCAAAACAAAAAATTCCTTCAATAGCTGATCCAACTCGGTAGACACTAACTTAGAAATAATTTCTTGTGTTAACCAAAAAAATCTTAGTTAACACTACCAACTTGCAAAGATCCTTTGACAACTGAGTGAGCTCAGTTAACATTGGTTCCATCTAACTTTTCATCTTTAACCATGTGAGCTTAGTTCACACTCATCTTCTACAAACTTTCCTTCAACAATCAAGTTAACTCAGTAGACATTATCTTTTGAACTAGGCAAACATAAGAATTCTCGATAGACATAGAAAATTGTCTTTACTACCCAAGTATCTTGAAATACATTGAATGATAATGATATGACATTTGTAACATCAAAGACAATACACAATTAATCAATTGTATCCAACAACTTAATAGATATACGCTTTGTCTTTGAATTTAAAAATACATTATCTAACATAACTATTGTACTTTTATTGTCATAGTCTATGATAATAGGCTTGCTAAAATCTATTCCAATATCCTTCAATGTCTACTTCATCTAAATAATTTGATTACTATTATTTGTTGTTGCTATATACTCTATGTCTGATGTGCTCTAAGAAATGCAATTTTTTTTATTGCTTAGACTAGAAACCAATCTTCCTCTCAAGAATAATGTTCCACCATTTTTATCTTTATGTCATCTATACTTCCTGCCCAATCAACATCAATTTACACACAATGTAGAATCATGTGATCTATCATACCATAAATCATAATCAGGTGTTCCTTTCAAATATCTAAAAATTTCTTTTTATTGTAACATAGTGTGCCTCTTTAGTGTTAGAATACTTTAGAATGACTGAGAGGGGGCTGAATTAGTTATCCAAGGTCCAAATGTATAAATAAAATTTTTCACAGATTAGTGAACCCATAAAACATTATTTTTCATGCATACATCCATAAGATTATGCAATCACTTAAAACTTGTTGGTTACTATGAAATAAACTTCTAAGAAATGTAAATCATGAAACATAATAGATTCATCAACACACTTGACACAATGATTTTTGTGGAAACTCAATTTGTGAAAAACCACAAGTAACATGCTGCTCTTTTCACTCTTTTGAAGTGATGTCCTATGAAAAGCGAACCTTGTTAAAGGTTACAATACACACTATTAAATGTGACCCTGTTAAAGGATTTCAATTACCCTGTTAGGAGTGAGCCTTATTAAAGGACTTTAGACCATTCACTTGATATTTTACCTACTTAAAATATTTACAAATGACTATTAGGTCAACCTTAATCCAAAGGATTTACCTTAAACTGATACAATTGTTAGAAAGTAACCGTAAGGCTTTGATCTAATACAACTCATTGTTTAGTCCTCAATTATGCTTGGCCTTCATACTTTGTAACTCTAATAGCTTTTTTACCCTTCAAGCATTCATAGCCTTAAGCCTTCTTTCTTAACATACCATTACAGACTCTTCTTTTAGGTTACTAGATGAAGAAAAACCCTTGATTCCTTGTCTTCCTTAGGTTCTTGCACATGAAAAACTTACTTCATGACCAGCCATTCCTATAAATAGGAAATTAAAATATTTTTCCGCTCATTCTCCATCATCCAATTTAGGGTTTGGATGGATTAGGTAGGATACAATGTATCTATCCCATATCTCATATCTCTTCTAGAAACTTCTCCTAGAATCCTCTTTGAATTATCCTAAATATAGTCTACCTTGAATTCTATGCCACCATCTCATCAACCTTATCTTCCACCTAGATCACATAATCTAAGAAGACAAACTTGTTTGCTTAGATCCATCAAATTCATGATCTTTTTAATAATGCAATAGCTCAGCATTATCAAGCTTCTGATGCTTCCACATACTATGTTGCTTGGCATCCACTATGAAATCACTCAGTACAAACTAAAGTTTATTGGTGCTCAACATCAACTAAAATTTAATCGACATCCACTATTCTAGTTGGCATACACTAGAATGAATTTTAACTTGGCTCCAATTGAATTTTTGCTCAACTTGCTCTGTCTTTGCTTGACAGCTACTATCCACTCGATCAAGCTTGACAAATTTTTTTTTTGTAACTTGTTCTTCTAAACTTTCTTAGTGTAACCAGCCTTTGTAACCTTAAGTATATTCTCAATACATCATGATATCACTATCTTAATTGATTATTTTAGTTCATTACATAAGCATAACTCAACCTTTCCTTTAGGTGCTATTGTCACATATTTTGATCACATCCTCTTCATCAATCAAAAAAGTGATAGTACTTGAATCTTATAAGAAATTGTCTCACCATCAAATAGCAGGTTTGACATCAGTGACAAAACAATGATTGAAGCATATTAGTGATATTTATATGTTCTTAGAAATCTCAATCTTTCAACAATCTCCTTCTTTGATTAGCTTCTTCAATCTATTCTCAACAACCTCCCTTTTTGGCATTGATGACAAAGCAAACTAATCAACCAAATAAACCAAATGGTAAACACCTTGTTCAATCAAAATAGGTTAAAATAGTAAGACAATACCAAAAATAAAACTTGTATTGAAATATCTCCCTCTATCAACAACTTCCATCTTCTAAATAACATACAAAATGCTTTCTTATAACTCCCTCTTACTAGGTAGATGTTAGGATTTCTCTTTCTTTGCTCTCTTGATCAACAACTATCTCCTTCAGTAATTATCTCTCTCTAAGGATTAGCAAACTCTCCCTTTTTGACAACAATGCTCTCCTGATATAATCTCTCCCTCTTGATTAGTTAATCTCTCTTGATCAATAAAACTCTCCCTCTTTGAAAACAATGCCAAAGACTTGTCATCTTTAATAGGATGGATATAAACTTTTTTAGTTTCTTCAATTTCTCCCTTTGTCACCTTTCTTGTAACTAATTTGAAGTTTTAGCTCTTTGATTACTTAAGGAAGCTCTAAAGTAAGATCCTCTGCATCAATGTGTAACATATGAACATCAACTTGTTTTACATAAGGCACTCTTCTTGTTACTTAAATAGCCTTAGATAGAGGTATCACCCCTAGTTTACCTCTTAGATACTCATGAGCATCCTTGGTAATGCTTTTGTGAAGATATCAACAATTTTTTCTTTTATGTTGACATATTCCATCTTTACCTCTTTATCTTGAACTAACTCTCTCAAGTAATGATACTTAATTACAATGTGCTTAGCCTTTGTGTGCATCACATAATTCTTTGATATATTGATAGCACTTATAATATCACAATAAAGTATCATCAATTCTATGATCTTTTCCTTCATACCTTCAAGTAGCTATTTGATTCATAAAATGTTTGTACAATTTACAACAACAACAACATATTAAGCTTCAGTAGTAGATTGTGAAGTACAATTCTGTTTCTTGCTAGTCCATGTAACTAGCCTCTTTCTTAAGAAAAATTGCTCCTCCACTGGTGCTCTTTCTATCATCAATGTTTCTAGCCCAATCAACACCAGTGTAGACTCTCAATTCAAAGTTTTCATTCTTCTTATAGTATAGACCAAACTCTTCTGTTCTTTTCATATATCCCATTATTCTCTTTACAACCATCAAATGTTTCTCCCTAGGATTAGCAGAGAATCTTGCAACTATCCGTATAGATAATCTAATATCAGGTCTATTATGTACTACATATTGCAATTTTCTAATCATAGACCTATACAATGTTTGATTCACCTTAGCCAAATCATCATTCTTTGAAAACTTGTGTCCTATTACCATAGGTGTACTTACTAGTTTGGAATCCTCCAATCCAAAAAATTTCAATATTTCCTTGACATACTTTTACTAAGTGATTTATATACCATAACTCATCCGATATACTTGCAAATAGACAAAAAATTTAATCTCTCCAAACATAGGCATCTCAAATTCTTGCTTCATCTAATTTCCAGAATCCATACATAAAGCATCTTGACCTCCAAATATGATATCATCAACAAAAAATTCAAATAAAAAAATACATTTTCCTTTCTTTGTCTTCATGTACAAATTGTTGTTATCATCATTCCTTTCAAATCCAATATTCACAAGATAATTATGAAGTCTCTCATACCATGCTCCTGGTGCTTGTTTCAAACCATATAGAGCCTTGTGTAGTCTACATACTATGTTCTTATTGTTATCATAAATAAAACCTTTTGAATATTCTAATTAAAATTCTTCCTCTAATATAACATTCAAAAATGTAGATTTAACATCCATTTGATAAAATTTGAAACCTTTGTATGCAGAATAAGAAAGTAAAGTTCTTACTCTTCTAGCCTAGCAATAGGAGTAAATGTATCTCCATAGTCAATTCCTTCTTCTTGTGTATATCTCTTAAAAATTAGTCTTGATTTGTTCCTTGTGACTTTACCATTTTCATCTAGCTTGTTCCTGAATACCCACTTGTTGCCAATCACATTTTTTTTCTTTTAGTCTAGGAACTAGAGTCCATGTTTTATTTTTATCAATTTGTTCAATCTCTTCTTCCATGTCTTTACTCTAGTCATCATCTTCTAAAGAATCTCTCATTGATTTGGGTTCCTTCATGCTCAAAAAAATGTATCATTTCTCAATTTTTTTCTTGTTATTGGTCTAGCATCTTTATCTCCAATTATTTGAGAAGTAGGATGATGTCTTTTGACATAGTTAGACAATCTTGGTTCAACTCTGATTTCTTCATTTTATCTTTCAACTTTAGATTTACTATGTACATCTCTATTAGGCATCCCAACATCTCTTTCATGTACACTAATCTCAAAATTAGAATGTGCATCCACTTCATTATATAACTTGACATCTTTATGTAGCTCAATTCCTAAATGCAACTTAGCATTCATAGGGTGTGACTCAGTAGTCACAGAAACTTTTTGTTGATTTGTAGCTTGATTTGCAGCATCTTCATCAGTAAGCATACCTTCATAAAAGTATACAAATGATTTGTATTCATCTAGTTCTTTCATAGTTTTAGCCTCATATACCTCTATATATTTGTCAAAGTTCACATTTGCACTTTCCACAATTTTGTTAGTGTTAGTATTTAAACACCTATAAGCTTTATTTCTTGTGGAGTATCTTAGGAATATACCTTCTTCAATTTTTGCATCAAGTTTACCATTCCTAAGATCTTTAAGAATATAACATTTACTTCTAAATACCTTAAAATATTTTACATTGGGTGAGTATCCATACCATAGTTCAAAAGGTGTTGAATGACTATCTTTCTTGATTTGCACATGGTTTAAGGTATAGATAATTGTACGTACAACTTCTCTCTAGTATTTCAAAGAAAAATTCTTCTCCATCATGAGTGTTCTAGTATAGTACATTATAGATATGTTCCTCCTTTTAGCTATTCCATTTCGTAGAGGTGTTCTAGGGGTAGATGTCTATCTTTTGATTCCTCTATCATTACAAAACATTTCAAACTCATTTGATGCAAATTCTCCTCCTTTGACAGATCTCAAACACTTTTAACTTTTACTTGTTTCCTTCTCAACTCTTGCTAAGTACCACTTAGACATTTGGAACGCATTAGATTTATGTTTAAGAAACAAAATTGTCATCATCCTAGAATAGTCATCAACAAATAGCATAATGTACTTATCTCCTTTGTAGCTTTACACATCAATTGGTCCACACAAGTCAGTATAAAAAATCTCTAGTATTCCTTTAGAGGTATACGTTTTACTCTTAAAAAATTGACTTTGTCATTTTTCCCAACTGACATTATTTGCACATTACATTATCAGACTTCTTTAACTTAGGAAAATCTCTAAATTTTTTCATGTTACTGATACTAATTGAGTTATCAAAGTTAACCTAACATAACATCTTGTGACATAGCCATACATCATAAATTTTACAACAAGACAAGTAGCATCCTCTATATCCAGATAGAATCGATTACTTCTAGTTTGATCACCCTTTCCAATCAGTTTCCCATTTGTGTCATATATCTTAGCAATATTATTTTCAAACTCAACCTTACATCCCAAATTATTCAGTTGTGACACACTCAACAAATTATAGTTAAGTCCTTCAACTTAGTGTTGTTTAGTGTGGAGCCTGATCAGTCCCCAAGTGGGAGATTGTTAGATTGTGGTGACTGATCAGGAAAGTACTGTACATACTTCATAAATAGTGGGGTTCGGGGCATCGGCCCGAAATTTTTTTTTTTGGAAGTAGCCGACATGGTAGCCGACATATTATGGTCGACATATGGCCGACATGTTATAACCCTAAAGCGGTTTAATACTTGTATAAAAAGGGCTTAGGGTTGGGTATTTTTTATGTGTGGTGATACGAAATTGGTTCTTGCGGCGGTATTGAGCTGTAAGGGATTACGGATTGTAATCAGGTTGTAATCACTGGATTGTAATAAGATCGGACTTGCTATTTGGTGGACGTAGCCCAGGGATTGGGTGAACCATGTTAAATCTTGGTGCCTTGTGTTCATTTCTATGTGTTCTATTATTTTTGTTATTGGTTATATTTGCATGTAGTTTTCATTTCTGTCTGTGGTTTATCCTAACAAGTGGTATCAGAGCCTAGTTGTTTCTCAGTTATCCTTTGTAGGAAAGTCTCACGGTTAAGTGGGAGTCTCATGGTTGAGTGGGAGCAATGGCAGATGATGGTAAGCTGAGGGTTGATAGGTTTAATGGGCAGAACTTCTAGTTATGGAAGATGCAAATGGAAGACTATTTATATCAGAAGGATTTATGGAAGCCGTTGGAAGGAAAAGCCAAGAATCAGGGAACTATGTCAGAGGCTGAATGGGATCTTTTGGACAGAAAGGCACTCGGAAGCATTCGGTTATGCTTGGCACCATCGGTGGCATTTAATATTACAAAAGAAAAGACGACAAAAGATTTGATGAAAACCCTAGCGACATTGTATGAAAAGCCCTCCGCTTCAAATAAGGTATTTCTCATGAAGTGTTTATTTAATATGAAAATGGCAGAAGGTGGATCTGTTGCAGATCATTTAAATGAGTTTAATACTATTACTAGTCAATTATCTTCTGTGGGTATCAATTTTGATGAAGAAATTAGGGCTCTCTTGATTTTGTGTTCTTTGCCTGAAAGCTAGAATGGCTTGGTAATGGTAGTGAGTAACTATGTTCCTGGATCAAGTACCCTAAAATATGATGATGTGATCGGTGTTATTTTAAGTGAGGAAACTCATAGAAAATCCTCAGGTGGATCTACATCAGGAAGTGCTTTAAATGCACAAAGCAGGGGCAGAACGACTGAAAGAGGAAGTAACTCTGGAAATCGTGGGAAATCAAGAGGAAAGTCAAAGGGGAGGAGGTCTCAATTGAGAGGACCAAATGATTGCTGGTACTGTGGGAAACTAGCGCACAAAAAGAAAGATTGCTAGACTCGAAAGAAAAATGAAGGAGATAAATCAGATGGAGACAAAGAGGCAAATGTGGTAAGTAACAAATCTGAAGAGGATGCTTTGCTTCTGTCTTTAGAGAATGTTGATGATTCATGGGTTTTAGATTCTAGTGCTTCTTTTTATGCTACACCTCATAGAGGTTATTTCATTGATTATGTCCAAGGGGATTTTGGGCTTGTTTATTTGTGGGATAATGAACCCTGTCAGATTGTTGGAAAGGGAAAAATTAAGATTAAGTTGCAGAATGGGAATCATTGGCTACTACATGAGGTAAGACATGTTCCAAAACTAAGTAGAAATTTAATTTCAGCAGGGCAACTCGGTGATGAGGGTTGTGTAGTTACTTTTAATGATAAAAATTGGAAGGTTTCAAAAGGTTCCCTTGTAGTAGCAAAAGGTGTGAAAGTAGGCACCTTATATCTTTGTACAGGTCATATTGTTCCTTCTACTTTGATTGTTTCAGAGAAAAATGAATATTCAAGAATAATTACTGCAGTTGAGCAGGGAGAACAAATAGCTGCTGTAGATTCTGATACAGCGCTGTGGCACAATAGACTTGGGCACATGAGTGAGAAAGGTATGAAAGTACTTCATTCAAGGAAAGTTTTACCAGGTCTAAAATGTGTGAATATGGATTTCTATGAAAGTTGTGTGTATGGAAAACAAAAGAGAGTGAGTTTTGTAAAGACAGGGAAGGAAAACAAAAAGGAGAAATTAGAGCTTGTGCATGCAGATGTATGGGGACTGGCTCAGGTATCTTCCCTTGGTGGCTCTCATTATTATGTTACATTTATTGATGATGCAACTAGAAAAGTATGGGTTTATTTCCTTAGACAGAAATCTGATGTATTTCAAACTTTTAAGAAATGGAAATGCTTGGTTGAAAATGAGACTGGTAAGAAATTAAAATGTCTCAGATCTGATAATGGTGGTGAGTATTGCAGTCATGAATTTGAAGATTATTGCTCCACTAATGGTATTCATAGACAAAAAACTGTTCCAAGGACTCCACAGGAAAATGGAGTGGCTGAACGCATGAACAGGACTATAATGGAGCGCGCAAGGAGCATGAGGTTGCATGTTGGGTTGCCCTTACACATGTGGGCAGAGGCTGTCAATACTGCAGTATATTTGATTAATAGAGGTCCCTCTACTCCTTTGGGCTGTGGTATTCCAGAGGAAGCATGGATTGGTAAGAAGGTGAGTTATTCTTTTCTCAAGACCTTCGGTTGTGAAGCTTTTGCTCATATAGACTCTAAAAATAGAACCAAGCTAGAAGCGAAATCAAAGAAATGTGTCTTTTTTGGATATGGCATTAATGAATTTGGCTATAGGCTTTGGAATTTTGAAAATCATAAAATTATAAGAAGCCGGGATGTCATATTCAATGAAAAAGTGTTGTACAAAGATCTGTTGCAGCAACATGAGAAGAAAGAAGATGATTATGTAGTGCTGGATGATACTCCAAAAGCTGATGTTCCAGCCATTCCTCATGATGTGCAACAACTGCAACAACAAATACCACACACACCAGTGAATGTTAGATGGTCAACAAGGCCAATTAGACCTCCACAAAGGTTTTCTCCCTCTTTGTATTCTATTTTACTTACTGATGCTGGTGAACCTGAAAGTTATGATGAAGCTGTGCAGGTGGATACTAAGATTCAGTGGGAGTCTGCAATGAAAGATGAAATGGACTCTTTGCCGAAAAATAAGACATGGGATTTGTGCAAGTTGCCTGCAGGTAAAAAGGCTTTACAGAATAAATGGGTTTACAGGTTGAAAGAAGAGGAAGGAGGTAAGAAAAGATTTAAGGCCAGGTTAGTTGTAAAAGGATTTGCACAAAAAAAGGGAATTGATTTTGATGAGATATTTTCTCCTGTTGTTAAAATGACTTCTATTCGTACTGTTTTAAGTCTTGTGGCTACTGAAGATTTGCATTTAGAGCAGATGGATGTTAAAACAACCTTTCTTCATGGTGATTTGGATGAAGAAATATATATGGCTCAGCCACAGGGTTTTGAGGTCAAAGGTAAGGAGAACTTAGTGTGCAAATTGAAGAAAAGTTTATATGGCCTGAAGCAAGCACCTCGGCAATGGTATCTGAAATTTGACAGTTTTATGCATGAGCATGGATATAACAGGTGTCATTCAGATTACTGTGTTTATTTTAAGAGGTTGGATGATGATAGCTACATTATTTTATGTCTATATGTTGATGATATGCTTATAGCTGGGTCTAACATGCATCATATTAAGGGGCTAAAATGCCAGTTAGCACATGCATTTGCTATGAAGGATTTGGGGGCAGCAAAACAAATCCTTGGTATGAAGATTTGCAGAGATAGGAAGAATAGAACATTGACGCTATCTCAAGCTGATTATGTTGAGAAGGTGTTGCAACGTTTCTCTATGGAGAATGCTAAAGCTGTCAGCACACCTTTACCTGGTCATTTGAAATTGACTAAGGAGATGTGTCCCAAGACATAGGAAGAGGAGGATAAGATGTCCAAGGTACCCTATGCTTCATCTATAGGAAGTTTGATGTATGCTATGGTATGCACTAGGCTAGATATTGCACATGCAGTGGGAGTCGTTAGCAGGTATATGAGTCATCCAAGTTTTGAGCATTGGAATGCTGTCAAGTGGATTCTCAGATATTTGAGAGGAACATCCAATAAGTGTTTACACTTTGGGGGCTCTACTACTGATTTACAGGGCTATGTTGACTCAGATTTGGCTGGGGATATTGATACCAGGCAGAGTACTACAGGTTATGTCTTTACTATTGGTGGGGCAGCCGTGAGCTAGGTTTCTAGACTACAGAAGATTAATGCTCTCTCCACTACAGAGGCAGAGTATGTTGCTGCTACAGAGGCAGCCAAAGAGATGATATGGCTTCAGTTCTTCTTGGAATAATTGGGACATCCTCAGAAGGATAATTATTTGTTCACAGATAGTCAGAGTGCCATTCATCTTGCTAAGAATTCAGCTCTACATTCTAAGACCAAACACATACAGTTGCGGTACCATTTCATTCGGTCAGTTTTGGAGGATGGATAGTTAAAGCTCGAGAAGATACATACCAATGAAAATCTAGCAGATATGTTGACAAAGGTTGTCACAAGGGAGAAGCTGAACTCCTCTTCAGCTTCAGTTGGTCTTTTAGACTAAATGTGAATAAAAGAACAGCAGAGTCCAGGGTGGTTTGATCCAGTGGGAGCCCCATGCAGTAGTTGTATTGCTACAGGATCAGTCTTGAAGTGGGAGATTGTTGTTTAGTGTGGAGCCTGATCAGTCCCCAAGTGGGAGATTGTTAGATTGTGGTGACTGATCAGGAAAGTACTGTACATACTTCATAAATAGTGGGGTTCGGGGCATCGGCCCGAAATTTTTTTTTTTGGAAGTAGCCGACATGGTAGCCGACATATTATGGCCGACATATGGCCGACATGTTATAACCCTAAAGCGGTTTAATACTTGTATAAAAAGGGCTTAGGGTTGGGTATTTTTTATGTGTGGTGATACGAAATTGGTTCTTGCGGTGGTATTGAGCTGTAAGGGATTACGGATTGTAATTAGGTTGTAATCACTGGATTGTAATAAGATCGGACTTGCTGTTTGGTGGATGTAGCCCAAGGATTGGGTGAACCACGTTAAATCTTGGTGCCTTGTGTTCATTTCTGTGTGTTCTATTATTTTTGTTATTGGTTATATTTGCATGTAGTTTTTATTTCTGTTCGTGGTTTATCCTAACACTTAGTAAGCATTGTCACATAAAATCTTATCTGTGAGTTTGATAGAAACTTTTCCTTTTATCAAACATGGTGCATCATTACCAAATCTTACACTATTTCCATCATAACAATTTAGGTTGATGAACTTAGTTTTGTCTCTAGTCATGTGATGTGAACACCCACTACCAATGATCCATCTATTATTCTTGTTCACACAAGTCACAAGTGTAGTTGCCTCATCTCCTTCATATTTTTCCTTCATTACAACATACACTACTTCATCATCATGTTCATGAGATTCTTCTTTTATTTCCTCTTCAACAATGTAGTATGGCTTTTTGCCTTTGTCTTTGTAATCCTTGTTATTTTCATCTCTTGTACTCTTGTATCTATCATTACTTTTGTAGTTCTTCCTCTTTGGACATCTAGCACCAATATGACCAACATAATTGCAATTGAAACAAATGATGGGTAACTTACCTTTGAAATTTCCTTTACCTTTGTAGATTTTTCTTACCAATAGTGCTTGAAGTTGCTCAACATCCTCCTCATCTGTATCACTGTCACTAGACACATACTTCTTTTTCTTTTTCTTCTCATCAAGTTCATTTAATGACACTTTAGCTTTGAAAGTAGATTCAATCTTTTTAGGTTTGTAATTATCAAAGTTAGATAGCTCAAAAGTAGTGACTCTACCTACCAGACTTTCAAGTGATAGTTTATTCCCTGGTATACATCTTGGTTCTTGAATTGTAGAAAGTCTAATAGCATATATAGACAATAATGTCCTTAAAAATTTTCTTAGGATAGTATCATCATCTATATTACCAGTAGCTCCTCTTATTGCATTAACAACTTATTTTATCCTTTTAACATATTGAGCAATTATCTCACCTTCTTCCATTCTCATATCATCAAACTTACCTCTAAGTCTTTCAGCTTTGGCTCTTAGAACATTTGTGTCTCCTTCATAGATAGTGGTTAGGGCATCCCACATTTTCTTTGCACTATCAAGACCTTTGATATCATCAAATTCGGAATAACTTGGGGCAAAAGAAATCTCCAACATTTCTTGATTGTGTTCTTTCTTCTTCTTCATATCCTCAACATTAGGGGCACCAATAGGATCAACATGCTCCATAGAAATGGTAGATTGTGCATTGTCTCCAAGTCCTCCAAAGTGTAGCTTCATTAAACCCTTCCATGTAGGAAAGTTATCTCTATTGAGCTTGGGTACTTCTCTTTTTGACATCTTGATCTTTGTGCTTCTAGTACTTTCAAACTAGTCCTCTTAAGCAGATGGCTCTGATAAAAATTATTGAAATACTTTAGAATAACTGAGAGGGGGGATGAATTAGTTATCCAAGGTCCAGATGTATAAATAAAACTTTTCATAGCTTAGTGAACCCATAAAACATTATTCATCATGCATGCATCCATAAGATTATGCAATCACTTAAAACTTGTAGGTTACTATTAAATCAACTTTGTAGAAATGTAAAGCATAAAACATAATAGATTCATCAACACACTTGACACAATGATTTACTTGGAAGCCCAATTTGGGAAAACCACCAGTAACATGCTACTCTTTTCACTCTTTTGAAGTGATGCCATATAAAAGGCTAACCCTATTAAAGGTTACAATACACACTGTTAAATGTGACCCTATTAAAGGATTTGAATCAAGCTATTAGGAGTGATCCTTGTTAGAGGACTTTAGACTATTCACTTGGAATGCCACCCAATTAAAGGATTTACAAATGACTATTAGGTCAACCTTAATCCAAAGGATTTTCCCTAGACTAATACAATTTTTAGAGAGTAAAAGTGAGAATTTGATCTTATATAACTTACAACTTCATTTATAGATTACAAATTATTGTTTAGTTCTCAATTCTACTTGGCCTTCATACTTTGCAGCTTGGATAGCTTGTTCACCCTTCAAGCATTCATAGCCTTAAGCCTTCTTTCTTAACATGTCATTGTACACTCTTCTTTTAGGTCACTAGATGAAGCAAAACCCTTGATTCCTTGTCTTCCTCAGGTTCTTGCATATGAAAAACATGCTTCATGACCAGCCATTCCATAAATAGAAAATTGAAATCTTTTGTTTCTCATTCCTCATCATCCAATTTAGGGTTTGGATGGATTAGGTAGGATACAATGTATCTACCCCATATCTCATATTTCTTCTAGAAGATTTTGCTAGAATCCTCTTTGAATTCACCTAAAAATGGTTTATCTTGAATTCTGTGCCCCCAGGTCATGAAATTTATCTTCCACCTAGTTCACATAATCCAAGAAAACAAACTTGTCACCTCAGATCCATCAAAGTCATGATCTTTTGAATAATGTAGCAGCTCGACATTATCAAGCTTTTGATGCTCAACACATACTTTGTTTCTTGGCATCCACTATGAAATCACTCGGCATGAACTAAAGTCTACTAGTGCTCGGCATCAACTAAACTTTACTCGACATCCACTGTTCAACTTGACATACATTAGAATAAAATTTTACTCAGCTCCAACTAATTTTCTACTTAGCTTGCTATGTCTTTGCTTGGCACCTACCATCCACTTGGTTAAGCATGGTAGACAAATTTTTTGTAACTTGTTCTTCTAAATTTTTCTAGTGTAACTATCCTTTGTAACTTTAAGTAGATTATCAATACATCATGTTATCATTATCTTAACTAATTCTTGTTCTTTATTACATAAGCATAACTCAACCTTTCCTCTAGGTGTTATTGTTACATCTTTTGATCAAATCCTCTTCATCAATTAAATAAGTGATAGTACTTAATGTTGGAAATATAGATGGTGTAACTGAGAGGGGGGGTGAATCAGTTACCACAAAAAAAAATCCATAGATCCCTTAGATGTCTTGTAAATTTAGTTACTGTTGTCACTAGGTAGCCAAATAGAAAAATGTTGTAACTCGATAGATGTTTGCTAACTTGTTAAGCATTCACAAAGATTTAACATGCATGCATAAAAGAAACAAGAGACACTAGATTTAATGTGGAAACCCAATATGAGAAAAACCACCAAGTAACTAGCTACCAATTTTCACTCTTCTGAAGTGGCCCCTATTAAGAGCCAACCTTGTTAAAGGATTTAATCACCCTACTAGGAGTGGCCTTGCTAGTGGACTTAAGAACAATTTAGTAAAAATATCCACCTTGTTAGAGGATTTACAAAAAAAGCTATTAAACCAACTTTGTTAAGAGATTTAGGAATTATTGCCACAATTGTTAGAAAGTAACAATAAGTGACCTGAATGAGATGCAACTGATCTTTTCTATTATAGATCTATATTCTACTTCACTAGATCCTCTATGATCAAATACATTTTTTCTACTCCTCAAGGATATCTAATCCTTCTTCCAAATTCGCTCACACTTTCCTCTTCACACAATTAACTCACTTGCCTGCTCACTCATTCATCATCCATTCATCATACTTTAGAATTCACAACTTGACATTTTATTTATACCTTACAAATTATCAAGTCAGCTCATTTACAAGTTAGAATTGCCAATAATCATTACATAAGTTCACTACAATTGTTACATAAAAAAATTAAGCTTTATTTCCCAAAACAATGAAATCCTTCATTGGCCGACCCTGCTCTAGAAATAATTTCTAGTGTTAACCAACTAATGCTCAGTAAAGATCCAACTGGTTTGCAATCTTCCAAGAGAGAATCTCCTAGGGTTTCCAACTGGTTTGCAATCTTCTCAAATATTTCTCCCTCTTATATTTTATTCTACAAACTTCTCAAATATAGTAATCTCCCTCTATGAAGGAATTACATAGCTTCTTATTAAATAGCAGACTCTCCACAATCAAGTTCAAATTTTAGAAAGATATGATAGTATACTCTCCCTCTTTGACAACACATGTCAAAGACAACACAAACCAAATGAGTAAAAATGTACCTTGAATATTGATTCATTTGCAATGCTCCCATTATTATGTTGCATCAATTGATAGATCTTCAACTTGATACCTATTGATTCATCACTAAAACTTCATTTCAGTGAGCTTTAGATAGGGTAATGACCCCTAACTTACCTTTTAGATACAAGAATTCATCCTTAGGTAGTGGCTTGGTAAATATGTTAGCAATTTGTTCCATTGTGTGGACATATTCCAATATGATCTCCTTATCTTTCTACTAATTCTTTGAAAAAGTAATACTTTATTGCAATATGATTGATTTTTGAATGCATCACTAGATTTTTAGATATGTTGATTGTACTTGTATTGTCACAAAACATCATAATAGGTTCTTCAATTTCCACCTTTATACCTTCCAATAATTGTTTGAACCAAACAATATTAGAACAATTTACTGCTGTTGCAACATACTCTACTTTAGCTATAGATTGGGATGTGCAATTTTTCTTTTTGCTTGTCCAAGAAACCAATCTCTTTCGAAGAGAAAAAGCTCCTCCACTTGTACTCTTTCTATCATCAATGTTTCCTACCCAATCTACATCAGTAAACACTTTCAAATCTAGGTTACCTCCAAATTTGTACCACAATCCATAATCTTCAGTGCCTTTTAAGTATCTCATGATCCTTTTGATTTCCATAATGTGATTCTCTCTTGGTTTTGCTGAAATCCTTCTTTGATTAGCTTCTTCAATCTATTCACAACATTAAGGATCTACTTGAAATCTTGGTACAATTCTAATTGCATTAGTTGTATCACGTCTAGCATGTGTCAAATACTACAATCCATCAATCATAGATCTATAATTTTTTTGTTTAGCACTAGGGGATTCATCTTTGTTAGACAAGTTATAACTAGTTATTATGGGTGTTCCAGTAGGTTTACAACTTTCCAATCCAAATATTTTTAATGAATCTTTAAAATACTTAGTTGTAATATCAAAATTCCATCTTTTTCTATACAATTTGCACTCCCAAGAAGTATTTCATCTCTACAATTATAGTCATCTCAAATTCCTTCTTCATTTCTTCTAAAGATATCTTACTTGCTTCATCATTACCTCCAAAAATACTTCAATAGTTAGTAAGCCATTATCATTCTTTCTCAAAAATAAGTTACTATCAACATTACCTTTCTCAAATTCCAAACTTGCCAAATGTTTGTCCAATCTTGCATACCGGGCTCTAGGTGCTTGTTTTAGTCCATACAATGCCTTTTTTAATCTACAAACTATATCTTTTTTATTTTTCAAAGGAAGACCATCAGGTTTTTCAATGTATACCTCTTCTTTAGGTTCTCCATTTTGAAAATTTGACTTTACATCCATTTGATAAACTACAAAGTTCTTGTTAGCTACATATTCCAAAAACATTCTTAATACTTCTAACAGGTGCAAATGCCTCTTCAATTTCAACTCCTTCTTGTTTTGAATATTCTTTACATATCAATCTCAATTTATTTCTCATAATCTTACCTTGTTCATTCACTTTATTCTAAATACCCCTTTAGTTGCAACAATATTCTTATCTTTAGGTCTAGGAACCAATTCCTAAGTCTTGTTCCTTTTAATCTTCTCTAGATCTTCTTTCATATATTTAATCCAATAATCATCTCTACAAGATTCATCAACATTCTTAGGCTCAAATTGATAAATAAAACACAATTCTTTACTTTCCTTTTTCTTTTCCATTACTCCTTTGTTCACACTTTCAATTTTTTGTTTACACTTGTTTGTTCTTTTCAATCTTCTTTAGTTCTTCTTTCATATAGTTAATCTAATAATCATCTTTACAAGATTCATCAGCTTTCTTAGGCTCAACTTGAGAAATCAAACAAAATTCTTCACTTCCTTTGTTTCTTGTCATGACTCCTTTGTTCACACTTCCAATGGTCTATTCGGTAAGGTGATTCTTTGCCACATTTATGTTAGGTTTCACATATTTAATTATGATTTCTACTCTAGGCTCAAATCTAGGTCTCTCTATCTATATTTCTCCTTGTAATTTAGTCAGAAAATCAATGTTAGATTAATAAAATAAGTCATGCTCAACATTTTTATTTCTAGTCCTTTGATATTATCTCCATCAAAATCATAGTCAAGTATTCTTTCTTGAATTCTAAAATTTGCATCAACATTTACATTAGCACTTTCATCAATAGTCTTTAACCTTTGATTAAAACATTTGTATGCTTTTATTTTCAATTATTAACCAAGATTCATTTCTTCATCACTTCTTGAACCAAAGCTTCCAATATCATCATCTCTTTTATTGTAGCATTTACTTCAAAAGATTCTAAAGTACTTCACAAAAGGTGCATGTCCAAACCAAAGTTCATAAGATATCTTACAAGTTCTTTTTCTAATTTGCACTCTATTCATAGTGTATATTGTTGTTTTTATTGCTTCTCTCTAAAATGAATGTGATACATTGTTCCCAAATGTCATTGCTCTTGTTGCCTCTATTATTGATATGTTCCTTCTTTCTGCTACTCCATTTTGTTGTGGTGTATTATGGGTTGAAAGTTGTCTCTTTATGCCATTATCTTAACAAAAAATATTAAACCCATTAAATTATCCTCCTCTATTAGATATCAAGCATTTATTTTTTAGACCAAATTCATTCTTAACTCTACTCTTGAATATTTTGAATTTCTCAAAAGATTTAGATTTATCTCTAAGAAATGAAAACCACATCATTCTAGTGAAATCATCACTAATAATCATGAAATACCTTTCACCATAACATGCTCTTGTTCTTGTAAGACCACTCGGATTAATGTGCACAATGTCCAATTTCACTGAAGTAGTAAATGTCTTGTTTGGAAATGAATTTTTCTTTTTCTTTTCCAATATCCATTCTTTGCACATTATGTTAGTCGGTTTCACAATCTTGGGAAAACCTCTAACTACAAGTGTAGTACTGACCTTCACAATGCTATCAAGGATAACATGACAAAATCTTTTGTGCCATGACCAATTGTTATCCACTTTAGTGACTAAATTTATGTCATTTTGGAAGTGTTTAACCAAAATACATGACCTCTTGTCCTTGTACTAGTATCAATAAATTTAACATATATATCCTTGATAATGCAAGTCTTTTCTGTGAACTGCAACTAATATCCCTTGTAAAAGAGTTGTCCAAAACTCAAAAGATTATGTTTCAAACCATCCACAAAGTAAACATCTATAGTGTTAGTCTCTCCATCAAGTGTAATGAATCCTTTTACTTTTAAGTGACATGCTACATTATTTCCAAATCCAACTAATCCTCTATCAAAAAAAATGAATAATTTTTTTAAATTCAAATCTCCTGTCATATTATTGGAATAACCACTATCTATATTCCAATCATAATTTTTCTTTTCAATTTGTGATACTAGTGCTTTTCCTTCTCTTATTTTTTCTTTTTCAGGGATTTCTTCCCTAATAGAAACAAATCAAATATCATCATTACCATAATCACTATTTTCTAAGAAATTCATCATCTTAAATCAATGTCACCATTCTCATCAACATAGAAACAATCCTTATATACTTTTGATTTGTAGGGTTTTTTAAGGTTTAAACTTCTTTACTCTCTTAGGACATTTAGAAAAATAATGACCAAGTTCTTTACAAGTCCAAAAAAAAAGAATTTTTAAAAATCTTTAGGTTCTCTCTTCATAAGAAAGGAAAACCATTCCTCAATCTTCTTGACTTCTTCATCTTTTTCTTGGCTTCTACTGGCATAATCTCCAATTTTACTTGTACTTCTTGTCAATGTAGGTCTACCTCTTTGTACATTGAAAATGGTCTCTACACTAGGTGATTCTCAATTATATATCATGTACATTTTAGATGTTTGTAATCTTTTAAGTGTCTCTCTTATAAAATTAGGTGTGTAAGTTGTTGGGACTCAAAATTGAATCCACAATTTTGAGTACCATTAAAACAAAAGCCCTATAAGCAATTTTTAATGCACGTGTACCCAGCTATTCTTTTGAGGCCTAAGAGGTGTTTAAAGTTTCTAATGTTCACCTTGCATTTAGTAGATCTACTCATCCCATGAAGATTAATTTTCATTCTAAGTCATTTTTTGAAGTTCCATTTTGAGCAATTTCTAAATCTACATTTTTGCTCAAGTGTTAAACAATGATATGAGGCCTAGTTTACAATTGAATATCTCACACCTAGTAAAGTTTCATGACTCACCACTTTAGGAGTGTTTAGTATCCATACCAAAGAACTCATGTTTCATATTTTGAGTCATTTTGGTATGTTTTGGCTAGGGCCTGAATCCCTTAAAGTTGGTTTTTTATTGTTGTCATGCTGATGCAAATTGTTCAAAATTCTTTGAGGACATGTTTGACTTGTTATAACTTTTACCCAGTTGATTGAAATGAGAAAATTCCTCTTGAATTACTTTCTAGAGGTCAGAGACTTTTTATGTTTCAATCTTGAGCTTATGAAAAATATGTTTGATCAGTTTTCAAACGTAATTCCATATGCAATTTGCAAAGTTTTACTGGTGTCATAAAGTGTAGATTAGTTGGTACCCCTATTCATGAGATCATATCTCTGAATCAATGATAGGTGAGGTTGAATGGATTGCACTATTACATTGTACTCTACAAATTCTTTAAGTATGCCAGTTTTCAAGTCTTGATGAATCTATCTACATACTTTCCCATGACTATTCTATTTGCAAAAAAAACAATTCTGCCATTGTTCCTAGTTCTACAAATCCAAGTAGCCCACTTTGACCACTTGCCAAATGCATCTTGTTATTTTTCATGAGCCCTAATCCTAGATTTATGTTGTCCCAAGAGTTAGTTTGCCTAGTTTTTGATGCCAAAATGAAATGCAATTTATCATTTCTAACACATTTGCTTGTAGGTAGCTCTAAGAAGGCAACTTTGATAGTCAATATCTTTTGACTAATAATTTTTCATGAGACAAGATTCAAAATGGGGCAAGAATGTAGAACAGAGAATAAGTGTGCTTACTTTCAGAGCCTAGTCAGGTGTTTTTGTTAGTTTTTAAAACTAGTCAAAGGACCTCTTGGCACAAAATTAGAAATTTGTAGGAAAGGTTGAAGGTCAATTTTAAATGATGCGACAATGATTTAATTTTGATCAAAACATTATCAGATGATCATTGAATCACTTCAGTAGTTTAGTTGTTTGGAAACAATTTGATTTTTAGTTGGACCCACTCTCAGGCTTGACTGATTTCATCAAATCAGTAGGACGTTGGGAATGGAAGATGGTTAAATTACACCTAGGCTAAAAGGAGTAAAAGATTATTTGAAGGGGGACGTACTATAAAGGGTAGTGTATTATGAAGAAATATTTTTGTACTACCAAATTTCCAAATGAGAAGATCACCTGAAGAGTGAAACTTTAACATGTTAGTTATCCACGAAGTTTCATGGTAGTACATGTGTGAAAAGTAGATACACTCTTTTTAGCTTTGATTGATGCATTTAAGGAGAAGCATCACTAGTGGTAGGAAACCCATAAAAATTAGCAATATAGTTGCATAGTTACCAGTTAGGCACATACTTTGATAGATTGTGAAGCAGTAACTCAAGCAAGAATAGAAGTGTACACTAGTCAAAGAGTTATTGGCAATCTTTCACAAGAAACTTCCTTCATTCATTCTATTCATGTATCAAATTTCATTAAGAGTTTATCTCTTTTTCTAAAAAAACTTTCTACTTTGTCGACACCTCAAGGAAAAATGGTGATGTATCCATTTGTCTCCATTGTTTTAAAAAAAATTCTCACTAAGATCTTTGCCAGTTATGCAAATTTGGAGTGCCGCCAAAAAAAGATGAAGTGTTCGCATTGTCTGGAGCATTATTTACTAGATTTAGTGTAAATAAAATTTTCTATCTCAATTCTTCTAAGTGGATATTCAGTGCAAGGAGATGGGATTTTGAACAAAATAAAAGAAAACTTTAAAATAGAAATGCATAATTTGATTAAGGGATGAGCTATTGCCAGCCTCAATACCCCATTGTATTTAGATCATTGAATGATGTTGAAATTCAACAGCAGAAGGAAAAGAACACCCACATAGTCCATGATGAAAAAGGCATAGAATATTGTAATTGCATTGAAATAGAGAGCCAATGTGTGGTTTGAAAGGGGAGGCAACAATAGTTCAACAACACTAACGTGACTAGCCTCCAGGTTGAAGTTGTGACTTGTCTTACTATAAATAAGAAGCTTGCTAATGGAGGGTGTAATTTTTATTGATCAAGGCTCCTACTTTGGAAACCATAAAAGGTTACATAAAGGATTGGGGACCTTGCAATGCTCATGGTGGCATTATACTTGCATGTACAAAGGAAAGCATGAGCAAAACTGCATGACATAGGAATAATAGAGCTCTATGGTAGAAAAGGAGTGGAGCTGCATGCAAAAGGCCACAAAAAACTCTGTATTGATTTAAAATAGGGAAATGATGTGCAAGAGGATGGAAATGAATTTTCATAATAGTCCATAGCCTCCATTGCATGGGGAAAAATCAGATAGAAGATGCCAAGGGATGGGAGTAGTGTGTGAATGACTAACTCCATTCATGAGTAAGTTTGGAGGTTTACTTTCTTTTTAAAAAAATGGGAAAGTGCTTTATCCCACAATGACGAGGTAGGGATACCTTATAGTGTTTAAATACACAAATGCACTACAGAAATTATGTCTTAAAGATACCGCTACTTTTGAAAGTAGCAAGTGCCCATGTTGGGCCAATGGTCAACACTAGATGTACATGACAAAGCCAAATTTTGACCAAACCAAGGGCACCCAAATTGCCAAAAGAATGATGACATCAGCATGATGTGGACCTAAGAACCAATCACAAATCAACAAGTGTTAGAGGACATTCCAACCCAACACAAAAAATGAGGTGCCAGATGTCACAGTCAACACATGGAAGTAGGGTGCATTCCTGCATTGTGGAGATCACAAAAGTTAAGCAATGTGGGGAAGTACCTAGCTACTTGTTGGCATAATGATTATTTTGTCATTAGTGACAACACTTACTCAATTCTGTATGCTTACCAAGCATCAAGTGGTTACCTTGTAAGCATTCATAGTTCATCAATTTACACTGAGCAGACAGTGATTACCGAGAAAATACAGACAATGTGAAGTCTAGCAGTGTCTACCGAGTAGATAGTTTGTGCCATGAAGATTTAGTGCAAATCGAGCAATGAAAGATTTAGTGTTTAGCGAGTGAAGCAATGTAAACTCAGTATATAGTATCTATCGAGTGACACTACATCTACCAAGTCACCAGTGGTTACTGAGTTCAAAACTACATCAAGTGATTAGTATGGACCGAGCTTTCAATTCTACTGAGTGCATGATGATGTTGAGTAATGCAATGGATGCCAAATATCAGAAGGTCACCGAGTCAATTCAGTGAACCTAAGTTATTTACTATTGGGCCGACTCTATAATGTATTTGTTTGTCCAACCTTGTAATTTTGTAAGTTTGAAAGGTATATATGTAAGATGTATTGTAAGATATCAAACATGATAATAAATGATGATGAAATGAAGGAATTGTGAAGTAATGTGAAGTATATGCAAAAGATCATCAGCAGCAGTTCAAGGAACATAAAAAGGTCAATTTAGAGACTAAAAAGGTATATCCATCACATGAGGTGATCAATGCATAAGGGATCTTATCAAAAATTAGTTGCAAGCAAATCCATTGCTTCATCCTAATAGGTGAATACGTTTTTCTAAATCCTCTAACAAGGTAGACTTAACATTCTTTGTAGAAACCTCCTAACAGAGTGCATACTTCATTGTATGTTTGCAAATCCACTAACAAGGTGGACCTAGCAGTCCTTTGTGCTCCTAACAGGGTAGATCACTAGAAGTGGTCAATGTAAGCCTTAACCGACCAACTTTATACTACAGTATTGAAGTTTTGTGGGTATCATCCCCACCCCAGTTTTACTTTCTATTTGGAAGGTTTCTAGGTCACCAAATATTGTGCTGACTTATGTAATGATTTTTTTATGTTTCAGAATTTATGCTTGTAGTAGCATATATGGATGTATGGTAAATTAATTAAAAAAAAGGTTTTAAGGTTATTGATTCACCCCTCCCCTCTCAATAACCTGTCATATCCTAAATATTTCCAACACTACCATGTGGCAAAGGACCCCAATCAGCTGTGATGTGGTAGTGCAAACTTGTAGCCAATGATACAATGCCATGTGGCATGTGATGTGGTGAAACATTAGGTAGGAGGTTATGTGTCATTGACTAGGCAGTTAGGCAACAAATAAGAAGCTAGCACATGGTGGTGATGTGTCATCCAGTTTAAGGGTGCCATGTGGTGCCTGGTGGCATATGACATGGTAAATGTTGACCGATGGAATGCTGCCACATGGCAAAAAAAAGGTCAAACTCAGTTGACCCAGATTCATAGGTGAGGAAAAAGCAGAAATAATAAAAAATATTTTTTTAAGTTTTTCCTCAAAAATGCATAAATTTTTTAATTGAAATGGATATATCCTAGAAACATGAATTTTTTTTCATAAACATTTAAAAGGCAAGTGCTAACCACAGAGCCATGACTGAGGCATATTTTTCAAACTAAGATTCTACGCATTTTTGGTAAGCTAATATAGTGATATTATATATTGCCAGAATTGAGAGAACAAACTTTCTATTTCTAGAGTTTGTTTTTGCACAAAAATCCATCTGCTTAGGCTATATTAGGTTTCCTCCTAGATTCTCAGTTTGCAACCATGTCTAGGTATTGAGGTTCAAATTTGTTTTCTAGCAAGGTAATGAACTGAATGTGTGTAAAAGGCAATAAAAATATAGTTATGGGAAAAATTTATTACCTCCAAGTCAGTTGAATCAAGATTTTATCAGCATTTTATGATGCATTTTAGATATTTTAGTAACAAAATGGTTTTCATCATGGAGGAAGAGATATTTTGGGTTTGTTACAAAACAATGATGAAAATAATAGCAGATCTCAAGGGTAGAAAGATGAGAGATATTCTACAATAGCAAGAATAAAGATTCAAGTGGACATGTGTCACTTCTAGATTAGATTTGGGATTCCCTTATTCTTCTATATCTTTCTTTTTCTCATCCATTATAAGGGTTGGTTCTAGTCTTGGAGAAATTTCTCACTGCTGTGATATCATGTGTGTTCCAATCTTGGGTATTTTTAGATTTCTTAGACCAAGGTTCTAGTTTTGATGTGTTTTCATCACTATGATATCACATTCTTTAGCATATTTCTCTTGTATGAACACTAGTAGTGAAGATAATGTAGCTAGTTCTAATCTATTTAGTGGTTTTGTGAGTTGTTTTACACAATCTAAATGTATAGTTTCAAAGAAATGAATACAAATGAGCAAGAATCTCTAAGTTTCATTCTAATTCTTGTCTCCTATCTTTGTAATCTATAACCTTATGTAGTTTAGGGAAAAAGAAGCAAGACCCATTTGCATCCCCTTAAGGTTGTATGTCTGATATATTTTTCTATTGGAACAAAGGGCCAAGTAAATGCTTGATGTGTTTAATAGTGCTTTTGGTTATTTTGAGAAGGAAACTTCATGAGAATGAGGCCTTTATGAACACTGATATCTAATTCACAAAATGATAAGATAGATCTAATATCTTGATGTATGGAATATGTCATTGGTATCACAAATGTATGTATTTAATTTGTGGAATTGCTCAATAGATAAGGCACTGATCAACTATAGGATCAACTTGTTCTTACTGCTGCATATTTGGGGATACTTTGAAATCAACATCATTAATCAAATATCTTTCCTTTTAATCTTGAAGAACTAAAAAGGATGCCCTCACCTAGTTTATCAATTTCTTTGACCATGTTATTAGCTATTTCATGTTTGAGAACTTTGCATAAGTATTAGAAGATTAAGGGCTTTATTTGCTTTGTCAAGATTCAAGTGTATGTTTTAGCACTAAAACTATATAAATGAATCTAAAGTACACCCACCTAGGTTATGCAGAGCCTAAAGTAGAAGAAGGGTCTAGCCTTATAGTTTTCCTTGTGTCTGAAAGGGTATGTTGAAGATGGGAAGTAGCTACCCCTAGATGTATCTTGTTCTCATCGAGGTAATTTGAAACCATGATGTTCCAAAAAACCAACATAAGGAATAAATTTTTTAGTCATCTATGCTCTCCAATGATAAGAAACTATTAAGATCATCAATATTTTCCACACAACTTCATACTTTATCTTTGGTCCTCCACAACTCTTAATTCCTGCAACAATATTTGATATCCTAGGAAAATAACCTCTAATAGTTTCATTTTTTAACATCTTACCATCTTGAAATACGCATATCCATATTTGTAGTCTATCCTTCTTATCATGTTCATCACCTTCACATTTTCTTCATAAAGAAAGCCAAATTTCATTAGCAAGTCTTAAATTTTTTACTTGTATATATTCCACTTCAGGAAAGGCTAACACTAGTGCTTCTCTAGATGGAATATTTTGCATGAATAGATCTTTTTGAGCTTCTTCACAAGAGTCATTCATGTCTTCTTTAATCACACTCTTCTTATTTATTATAAACAACCAAAAATATGGACCCATACATAGAAGGAATGTCTTCATCTTTTCCTTCTAACTATCATTGTTAACTCCATCAAAATTTGCACTTTCTTTTCTAAAATGCATCATGGATTTCCTCAAGCTATTAAAATTTTCTTTCAAGGACCTTACGCTCTAATACCAATTTCTATAAAGTAAATTCCACCAAGATAACTGGGGGGTGGGGGTGAAATGATTATGTTTTAAAAAAAAATCTTAACATCTTTATCAATTATAAAACATGTAAACATTAGATGCAACAACCATAAAAATATAACCATGCACCATAACCCTGAATATGTTAACTAGAGAAACCCTTGATCAGAGGGAAAACCTCAATGTGAATAATGCCCACAAGGTGATATACTAATATAAAAGTTCCTTGTGAAAGGATGGACCTTGTTAGGAGTCAATAAAATACAATCAGTACATATGAGTCCCTATTAGGAGAATTTGCATTCATGTTAGGAGATTCCAACCCTATTAAGAGTTGTGCCAACCCTAGTAGGAGTTGAAAGGAGAACAATTGAACCCACTATCCAAATAGCCACAAAAATAGTCTTCACTGGAAAATCTTCTAGATAAGAATATCCAAGATTTCTAAACTAACTAAATAGAAACTCATTTTTTGATATAGTTCCTTTGAAGCTCACAACACATCAGTCCTCATCAATATCTTCTTTGGTCAAAAGATATTCACATTCAAGTTCGCTCATACAATAACTATCCACATTAGATACCACATATAACCTCAAGGATAATTACAACCAAGGAAACAAAATTTCTTTTATACCAAGTCCTAAAGTAAATTTTTAATCACCCTTAAAGCTTTCTTAATCTTAAGATATTACAATATGTGTTACACTATGATTTTACACTTTTCAAGATTACCAATAAACTGTCATCTCACAATCTTCATAATTTTTCACATAATGATCATCTAATTATGTCCTCTTAACTAAGGTACACTAGTACATTTGCACCCATTTTTCTACCAAAGTTTTTGACCAAAGCTATGAATCCTCTTTATTTTTTGTTTTCATTCTTGCATTGGTTGCAAAAAAAAATCTATATCCTGCTTTGGTCAAAATTTGACCAACACCAGTTTGCCCAACCCAGGTTGGTCAAAATTTTGACCAAAGTGGATCATAAAATTTTTTTGATTAATATCTAAACTTAGATAAAGTCGATGCAAAGACTAGAAACAAATAATACTTCCACATGCATTTTCTAAACTTTGGTGAGTGATATCCGATTAGCATTGCGTGGGATAGGGTTTGCCAATGAGAAAGTTTTAAGCTATGAATAATTGCTTTCTTGTAGGTGGCCACCGTGAATTAGGTATTCCTCTACTTATTTCCATATTGTTCTTAATATTTTAATTCTTATTATTCTAGATGTGCCCTCTACAAGAAAAATGATTAGACAAAGGCTCTTGTGGAATGAATAGAGCATAACAGTTGATTTTAGGATTTGGGTGTTTGTAAATTGATTATTATAGGGTACCTGGTGATATTGAAAAGTGGATCCTTTTTCTTAAAGGAGAAATTTTGCATTTTCAATTTTGAGTACAGTTGGAACCCTAACACCTAACACAAACATCCTATTGATAGTAGTGGTTCTACTTTGTGCTTCATATAGATTAGTAGTGAGTGATTTGGGTCTTTGTGGTATGGGGAAAACACTATCTTTAATTATGAAAATTTGAGACTATAGAATATGTGAAGGAAAAAAAATGCAAAAATAAACTAGAACATAATCCAGATGGAAGACTTTAGTAGTAGGGTACTTCTACTCAATGAAATAATGAAAAGGCCATTCTACTAGATGTAGAAAATAAGATTGGTAATGAAGATTCCCATGAACATGGAAGGTTGAATACATCAAACTGGTTTGACTAAATTTCCATATATTTGTATGGTTCAATGAGAGTCAAATGACAAACCTTTTATATGCACAATAAATTTAAGATAGATTGCATAAAGGATAAAATAATAGTTCCCATCCAATAATTGTTATCAATTGACATTCTAGTTACTAAAAATAGAGAATCTACTAGTTGATCATCCATATGCACAATCTACAGGTGAGATTGTTTGCAAAGTATGTGTGCACGATTAAAAATCTATACAAATGGTCACCAAAGGTTGTGCAAATTGTGCTAAAAGTTACATTAACGATAAGCTACCTAAATACTTTTGCAATTGCACAAAGCAATACAGGAGATCCACAATTGAAATGGAAGAGTCAGCTGGACAAAGCATCAAAGTCTTGAGAGAGAAAGGAAGCATTTTATGAGGCTTTCTTAGGATACTCATCTCATGCAATAGATTTCTATTTTTCTCTAGTAGCACCATAAATTTAGACTCCACATTCTCCTTTCATAGTTTTCTATTAAGATCTGTCATCAAATTATTCCTCATTTCTTTAGACATTTTATTTAACCCCACTCCCGCTCTTGTGAATGCATGCTTAGTTTGGAATATACAATATCTTGCTTCCTCCACAGTTATATGTCTAACATTTGTAACATAGGAAAAAAAATTTGATACCATTGAGAATGAGGTACTTATATCTGACATTTTGTGTGGGTTATAGAGACAAGATGATGATTTGGAAAGTCCATTCATTTCTTTTACTATTGTTATGTATTTATGCCATCTAATCTATATTTATATCTTTTCCCTGTATAATGGTCATGTTAATACCCCTTGCAACTGCATTGAAATTTAAAATTGTATTTTATTCTTGTATGCTAATATGAATCAAAATGGTATCTTGATTTCCCTACACTTTCAAACTCACTCATTGATTTTTAATTCACTTTGGCTTTCATCAAACTACTATTTCAACTTTGTTATAATGTCCACATATTATAAATTTTGAAATTACTGAATTGTGCATGCACATAAGCTTGTTCTTGAGGTGTGGTTTTTAAAACTTTTGCAAGGGCCAACAACATATTTAATGCCATGTTGTTTCTTCTTTTTATTCTAATTCTTAGGTTAGGTGTTACTGGAGCTGCTCTTGCCACTCTTATCTCTTAGTAAGTGAACACTTATGGTCATCAAATGTGATGATCTATATTTATTTTGTTATATTTCTTTCCTCCAACATTTGAGTTGTCCTTAGAGAAAAATTTTTGAGAATGTCATAATTGATGGATCCGATTAATATTGAGGTTATGAAAGTATCTTATTAGCAATCTTGTAATATAAATATATTTCCATTAGTAGTTCTTGTTCCTACATTAGTTAACCACCAAGTAGTGTTCTTGCTCCTGTAAACATTCTTGTAGGTTCTCAAGTACAGGTGCAAGATTTTGAAGTGGCCTAGATTGATGGAGAAGTCATGGAGATTAAAGGTTAGTGGGTTAAAGTTCAGATAGTTGATGGAAAGTTGGTAAGTAAACAGTTTTATTTTGAATGACAATATCTTTAAATTTCTTTTTTAATTTATTGTGACTACATACAATTGGTTTAAAAAAATCCTACCAATGGCAATAGGTTTGTAGGAAAACCAATGGCTTATGTCTAGGAATATTATTTATAGCATTTCTTTGTGGATTTTTTATGCTTTCTTTTTGGTCAATGGTTAAAAAGATTCTTTTTCAGAGAAGCTATGTTGCACATATTTCTTTTTTAGGACTGCTTTCATTTCCTCCTAGCAATATAATCATGCTTTATGCATACTAACCTTGTTCTCCACATTTATGGTGACCACACAAGACATCAACACAACTTTTTTGGTATCAATAAATCCATTTTCTATAAGGCTTTGTTTGATATCTTGAAACTCAACTAAGCCAAGAAATCTGCTCTAGTTGTATGCTTACTCCTTTCACCAAATATCCTACACTCCCTTCACTCCGAACACTACCTTTTCTGGAGTTGCTAGGTACTAGCCATCAAAAGTTTCTTTAAGGAAATCATTGAGATTGAGTGAAGAGAAATGGGTTCCAGGAGCTTTCTTACAGCTTTGGACCATTCCAACCATTTACAACAACCAATGGAATATCAACACTAGATAGAGAAACATTTAACTGAACACGTGCACTAAACAATAGCTAATACACTGTCATTCACTATGAGAATGCAAGCTCAAAATAAGAATCCTTCACAAATGTGGTCACCCTACTTGAATAAATTAAAGCATGATGATAGTGCAACCAAACTAGTTAAGGATAATGTGAGGTAAAACATTGTGTTGAAGATGGTGGAGTAACAGGCCTACTAGGTCTTGATAAAGAGATAGATCTATGGGATGAGATGATGCTATAGTTGAGGAATGGCAAGAGAAGGGTGGAATGATGAGAGAATTCCTAGAACAAGGGCATGAAGAGAAAAATCATATGGTCATGAAGAGATCTTAGAGTTAGGGTTGTCTATAAGGACAAAGAACTCACAAGAGATGTGGGATCAAATAGGGGAAGTGCTGAAAGAAGTGCACGAAGGAGTGGAGCACCAAGCTTTCGATTGGGTGCATATGAAAGATTTATTTGGTTTTGTGTCTAACATTGTTATGATAGGGTTTCTAGGATTTTTTCTTGATGCTGATAGGAAGGAGGATGTTGCAGACATCCATGAGAAGAAATATACTAGAATTTGTACTTGGTACATATTGTTTGATTGTAGAGGCATAGAGCACTTGAATAAAGGATATCATTTTGTTGTAGATCCACAACAAGAGGCAGATAAAGACTACAAGAAGAGGAAGAAACCTCCCCAATCCAAAGGGATTTGGATTAATTTGATCCTTGGGAGCATGGCGCAGGGCACCTTGGCAAAATCCTGAACAAAGAGTCATTTAGACTCATGGATGGTTTAATGATCCAAGATGTGAATTTAATGGGACCTATGGTCCATTTTATGTTTAAACATGTTTGATTTAATGAGCCTAAATAATAAGGGAAATGTAATAGAGGTTAAGGCACTATAAGGTCAAAATGTACCTAGGAGGCTCATAAGGGGTCAATTTGTTAATCCTAGTTTAGTTTGGGGATATAAAGGCCTATAATGTCTAAAAAAAATGTAATATGGTCTCTAAGACCAACTAAAAGTTATAAAAGCACCAAGAGTGCTTAAAAGTTGTAGTTTTCCCATATTGGCAATTTAGGCCTAGTAAGGCTTATAAGGGAGTCTAAGGGTTTTAAGGGAGTTAGGTATATTTATAAGTCTTAATGAAGTTCTATACCTTTACAAAGGTTATGGAAATAAAATAAAATCATAAATGGTTGTAAGTTGTCAAAGTTGACACATTGTGTCAACATAAACAACAAATTTTAGTTTATAACTAATTGGTAACAGTTAGATAACTGACTGTTATAGTTAGAAAACAGTTCTTTTAGTATTATTTGGCTTTATAAGGGAGGTAGGAATAATTAAAGGGAGGAGGAGTTGTTTTTTGGTCAAAGAAGATATGTAATTAGTTTTGGAAGCAATAAAATCAAGTTTTTTCTCTGTTAACTACCCACTATTCCACGGGTACAGTCTGAGACAACAAGCTGTAGTAATTTTTTGCAATGTGAGTTTGATTTAGGAATGATATAGAATGTGACATTATTTTTATTCCACACTCTCTTACTTTCTTCTCATCATTTTATTGATTTTTTATTGAAAGATATTAGACTGGTGTACCAAGACCAATGACTAGTTAGACATAGCTAACTATTCCGATTCTAAAGTTTCAAATGTAGAATCTCTTCCACCCCCTTTAGTAACTATTATTGGTGGAAGAGAATGTGGTTATAATAATTCCTTGTATCATACTGATATAATGAAGGAGAATAGAGAATCTTGGTGGAGGAGCAATGTTGAGTGTTTATTTGCTGATTGTAAATGAGCCTGTGTAAACACCAGTCAACATGAATCGGATTTCCTTCAAGGATGATGATATTTGGTGGTGTAATATGTATGGGGAGGACATTTATGAAGTTTTGGTGCAATTTTTTTGTTTTGGTGATGTGGCTAGAGGTCTCATTAAATAGGCCCTATTTTAGTGACCCTAGAATAAGGGGTTAGGTGGAAAATGAATTGGATGACTAATAGAACCTTGGAGATTTCAAAATATCTTGTTTTATGAGCCCTAGAAAGACTATTTCAATGTTTGGGGACAAGAGGATAAGTGGAGTTATGAGTTGCTTTGAAAATGGGAGAGAAGTAGGCCTTGTTTAGTGTCACTAGAGGTATTGAATCTTGGGTATGGTCCAAAGGATTTGATATTGAAACTTAGGGATGTTGTATAGATCTTAAAATGGTATCTTAATCATGTTTTTGTTTCCCTAGTTGTTTGGGGAATATTAGAGGAAAAAACCAAAATAGTGACTGGTGAGAGCTACTAGCTTTAAGGGCTAGGTATGAGAGTTAGGTTAATGATTGATCATCAAAACTTAAGGGATTGGTTGAACATGGTGGAAATACCATGAGGAGATTATTCATGAAGGAAAAATGAAGATTGAAGCCTTGGGTGAAGTTATGGAATTTGGTAAGCACTAAGTGCACATGGGTAGCCTAGAAGGTAAGTCCTTGAGGGGACATTGGAGTAAAGAGTTGTTGCTAAATGAATGGATTTTCTATCTGATATGAGGAAGATGGATACTAATCACCACCTTTGCATCACTGTACCCTATAACTAGTGACTATTCCTGCACTATTCAAGTCCTTGTTATTGCCAATCAACAAAACAATGAAATGTTTAAGTAAGAAATTAAAAAAAAATGCCAGTGAATGTTCCTAGATCATATTTAAGAAAATATCACAACAAATAAAATTCAAACAAGTTGTTGTTATTAGAGTGTACCCACGAAAGGGTGAGTTCCAAAATTGCAGAATATTTCATTTGTCATTGACTGAAATTGTTACAACCTCGTGCCATTACACATCAATCTTGATCTTTTTTCACTCATGTGAAATCACCCCTAAAAAAACCTCTACACTCCAAGAAACAAATGCCAACCTCTAACTAACTCCCCTAACTATCTGCAATAGTCAAAACTGACTGTGCACTAACATAAAATACTTAGAGATTTGTTGCCAAGTTGACAACAAAGTTGTCAACTCAACAACCTAAACATATAATGCTAAAACAAAAGACTTCTAAAGGTTTTAATAATAACCTTTATCACCCTATAATCTTTACTAACCCAACTAACCCCATTAAGCCCATTTTAGGACATTTTGCCATTATAGGAAATTTACAATATTGTGCACTCTTAGTGCTTGAAGCAACATTTAAAGGCTTGATTAGCCTTGTTACATCTATTAATAACCTTATAGGTCAATTCCATTAACACCTAACCTAGGATCAACCAAAATCCATTCCTTTTCAAAGGTGTCCTCTGATAGTAAAGCAGACACTTTACAATATCATTATCTATATCATCACCAATTGCTTCATAATTCTAGTTTATTAACAAATATTTCCATTGATATGTTAAGAGATAATAGTACCCTTGTTTCTACACATAACACCTTAGATACTAGTCCTACACCCTATCTCAAGATTTTTTTTAATATGAATGTCTTCTATGAAGATGCATGTGACTTCACTTATTAGGAATGAACATTATCCCAACACATCTAGCGAGCTCAATGGAACATAAGAGATTGCTTTTCAAATATTAGAACATGTTTTCAAATTACCATTTATGTTAAAAAGTTGCAGTGCATGTGCTACAATATTATGGAGTGTTAATATGGCTACTTTTCTTTTTGAACTTTTTGTACCATGCTTTTTGTAAGTAAGTTCCATTGTATTTGTTTTATCTTGTTTATGTTTGACCACATTTTTATCAATATTGATAGGGATTAGATGTTCTTAGGTGGAAGGTTTTAAAATATTTGAAATCTTTTTCAAGTTTGAGGAATATGCATTTGTGGAGATATTGGCATTGATACAAGTTCAAGAGATAAGACAGTTCAATTTTGGTCAATTGATGAAGTGGACAATAGAAAATGTGTTCTGAAGAAGATGTTGATCAGACATAGTAGCTTTGTGGGTCCTCTAGCTTGGATACCTCCTAGCATGCATTTTCTTGAAGGTGGGCTTGTCTCGAGAGGAATGGATACAATTGTTATTGCATGGGATCTAAGCACAACATAGGCTATCCAGATAATGAAGGACCATCAATTGCTAGGTTACTAGCATTACTTTGCATGATCAGGGTGACATTTTGTCCTCATCAATTGATTGGTATGGACTTTTTTTTTGTTAGCAACTTGCATAAATAATCAAGATGTGTTTATGACATGAAAATCACTAAGGAATTTGTTTTCATGATCTTATTTTTAACACCAAGGCTTTTTAAAAAATAATTAATAGAGGACTTAAATTAAGGGCCCCTTCTCTATTGAATATCAATCATGGCACAAAGAAAAATGTTCCATATACTACATGAACCATCGCTGCAACATACATAGCTAAAACATAGACTACCTAGAATGAGGAACCAAACAAAAGACAGGGCACCAAAACTAGACATAATGGTATGAACAATTCAATAAATGGGAAAAGTTGTACCAAAGACAACATATCAATCTAAATACTGAACACCCAAATAGAAATAAAATGGCATGGTTAACCCTATAGATGTGGTAATCTGCAACAAGAATATTGTGTTAGACATAAAAGCTAGTTACATAAAACTCCAATGGTTAGACACAAATAATCTTATGAGGGAAATGAGTACTCAATCCAAGCAAGTGATTATGGCAATTTCCATTGGTGTGACTGTTGGTGTGATATTAGTAGCCTATTTCCTCAATTGTATCATATGGCATAGAAAGTGTTATAAAGACCAACTGAGCAAGAATATTCAAAGTGGTATATCACTTTCCATCCATATTAATAGCATTGATTCAAGTACAATACTTTAAAAGTTTGAACTTCAAATCTGGGCAGCAATATTGATAGGAAACTCTTTGTTATCATTGTTTGATGTCATTAATTTACACCATAGATGTATTATTGACTGAGCATTCATAGATATGTTGTATTTGTATCATCTTTTAGTATTGAAATATAAGTTAAATCTTAATATTGTTGTCGAGAGCATCATATACATACATATATACATACACACATATATCTATATGATTGCAAAAACTTCAAAAAAGCTGGGACAAACTAGGATAGATCCATACAATAAACAACCTCTTTAAGTCCTTGCAAGACCTAGGATGTTTGGGACATCATTCTGATCTAGGGAACATGCTCCCTTGAAACATTGGTAGAATTGGATAGTGTTTTATTTCATCAGTTTTCCATTCTACTTTATAAGTGTTCTCATATTTTTTATTTTTTATTTTTCAAGAGAATTTGAATTTAGAATTTAGAATTATTTTAGTATAAAATCTACAAGACTTTCTTTGAACACATCCTTTGTAGTTCATGTCACTTCTTGTGATCAATCACAATAGTGTCAACTAGTTATTAGGTATATAGACCATTAACAAGTTTAAGTAAAGAGTGGACAAGAATTGTATTGGTGAGAAATAAAAATTGTAGAATCTTAATGAACTTTTGAGGATTTCACTTTCACCTGTGGTGGATCAATACCGACATCTAGGTAGGTGGTTTCTACTTGGTAGTGTTGTTAATAGCTTCCTTATATTGTTATGTTCTTGGAGGTTCAAGATTTGTGCTAAAGGAAATAACTGGTAGAAAAATTTCACCCTGCCAGTTTATTTCTTCCTCAAACTATTAAATTTTAGGAACCTTTTTCTAACATTATAGTACATATATGAATTATAATAAATTAGTGGCTCTTCAAATGACATTTTTTAATTGTAGATTTTATATTTATTTGCTTTCAAATGTGCCAAATTTAACTTGAGTCAATACTATCTTTATATAGTGTGTTTTATCAAATAGGCAAGGTTGAATATGTTTCCTAATTGTTGGGTGTCTACA
Source organism: Cupressus sempervirens (assembly GCA_028749045.1). Taxonomy (NCBI): domain Eukaryota; kingdom Viridiplantae; phylum Streptophyta; class Pinopsida; order Cupressales; family Cupressaceae; genus Cupressus; species Cupressus sempervirens. The sequence continues at coordinate 79,476,608 of CM053791.1, read as the reverse complement.
TGAGTATATCTCATAGACAATCAAGTCATTTTAATGGTTAATTAGGTTTTTCATTCCTAATTCTAGGTTAACTATTCAGCTTCACATTACTTTTCCCAATTTTTTTTCCTAAGCTCAAGGAGTGTATCATGTAAATGTATGGATCATCATTATTTAGTAAGGTTGACTTTGTCCCACATGGCTCTATTTAAGATGTGCCAATGATTGCAGTGCATGGTATGTGCTCCTATTGGTTGGCATGTGTAGATGGGATATCTATGGTGGAAGATAATTTTTTCCTCTGTCATGTTGTGCTTTGTAGGATATGTTTTGTTGAGATATTTGTGGTGTTCTCTTAAGATTTGGCTATCTTAGAAATGATGGAACATGGCTCTTCATCTTGGGATTCTCCCATCTATGGAGATGTTTTAGATTGACAGGCTCCAAAATACCATTATGATTCTTGATGTTGATGCCTAAAAGATTATTAAGCTTATAGTAATACTAGGGTGGGATGGTAGTGGGAGTATGGACATTCTTGAAACTAGTGCTTCCATTTTTGTTAATTTCAAAGATAAACTTAATGGTTACATTCATCGTCTGGCTATTAAGAGTGGGTCTTAAAAGTAGTTTTCCTTTCTATAGAAAAAATTATTCTATATGATAATTCAAATGAAGGTAGTATGGGAATATCAGAGTAATTTTTTTATTTGATAGTTCAAATGAAAATTATACAGGCATGGCAGAGTAACTAGCTAAAAGCTTGGTGGGGGAACTCATAACCTTGTGCAGGGAGATTTAACTGGTTTATTTTGAAATAGAACTAGTTTTTCTGGGTTGAGATCTTGCAATGAATGTAGATAGACTACTAGTAATTCTCTATAATGAGTGTTGGAAATTTCCAATTTTGTTAATTCTTACTATTATTTCAAAATATGGTTTGATTTGTGCTTTACAAATGCTCTTTTAAAGAGCCTAGTGTTTAGGTTGCTACTAGTTTTTAAATTGCTTTAATGGGTTACAACCCCATTAAATCCTCAAATTATCAATAAAAATTACAAGTGTGACTTTTTTTTCTAAAAGAATGGTGTATTCTATCTCTAGTTGAAATCTTGTACTCTTTAAAATGAAAATCAATTCTAGGAATAATTTATTGTCAGAAATTGTGGTTGGCATTATTTAGGTAGTTCTTATTGATATGCTATATTAAAACGAGTGTATTTTATTACGAGATTGATGAACTCTTATATGGTCTAGAAAGTAATCAGTTTCTTATTCATAATGTATCTATATATGAACATGGTTTAAGTTTGATGTAACTTTTATTATTCCTATAGAGAAAAAGGTCTTAAGTGGCTTGGCAATTGGTGTAGCAAGCATGCAAGCTGGTGAACGTGCATTACTTCATGTGGGATGGCAACTAGGATATGGGGAAGAAGGAAACTTTTCTTTTCCAAATGTTCCTCCTAAGGCTGATCTCATATATGAGGTTGAGCTTATTGGTTTTTACGAAGCAAAGGGGGTAAGTCTAATTCTTCTCTTCTCACACTAATTGGTCAAGCTATATATGTAGGCACTAACTATGTAAGAGTAACAGAGGCTCAAATAATAAATGCTACACATTGTGTGATCCAATTTCCTTTCAAATGGCTAGTATTAGGGACAAAAAGGGTGAAGTATTTGGTTATATGTCAATGCTAATTTTATTTTGCATCATTCTTAAATCTTAATGTCTTTCAGTAAGATGATAGTTAGGCTTTTTCTAATGTTAATTTTGAGTGCTTGCTGCACAATAGACCTAGGTCAAATTCTTGCTAGTCTTCCCCTTCAACAAATACAAATAAGACTGGATGCTTATTCCAACAATCTTGGAACCCTATAGTTATCGAACTAATTGTCTTATCTTGTAGTTACATTGCAATTCAAAAATTATAATTTTCTTTTCATTTATTATAAATTTGTCAGGGTAAGGCATGGAGTGACATGACAGTAGAGGAATGGATTGAAGTAGCTAATATGAGACGTATAGAGGGTAATGAATTTTTTTAAAGAGGGAAAACTAGTAGAGGTGATGCAACAATATGAAATGGTGACATATCTATTCCTTTTTCGATTCTTCTATTTACTATATTCCAAACTACCTAGGTTCAGGTAGTTTGCCTACCTAGCAGACTTTTCCAAGATGTGGCTTTGTGCAGGCCCTAGCATACATGGGAGATGATTTTATGTTCCAATTATTTGGAAAATATAAGGACATGGAAAATAATATTAAGAATCCATGCCATCTCAACATGGCTACATGTTTGTTGAAACTGAACCATTATGAAGATGTCATTAGCTAGTGTAACATGGTGTGCATTGTGTAATGGTGTATTGAGTCATTTTTTTTAATAAAACTTGTGATACTTTTGTACCCAATCTAATTTGAGGCCAAAGATTCCATAAATTTCAAGTGTGGGTCTCCTTTTACCTCTTTATGTAGAACAGATCAGAAAATGGGTCTCAACTCTTTGATGTTCAATTTCCTTATCTGCAGGTGTTAGTTGAAGATGAGAACAATGTGCAGGTTTTATTTAGATGTGGGAAGGAAAAATCTTCTCTTGGGTAGATAGATGATGCAAGAGAGGATTTCCAAAAGGTTAAGAAACTTTCTCCTGAAGATAAGTCAATGGTATGAGAGCTGCATCTCCTTGCACAACATGACAAGGAGATGTATATGAAATAGAAGGAGCTCTATAAGGGCCTATTTGGCCCAAGGCCAGAGCCAAAGCCTAAGAGATTGAACTGGTTCATTATATTTTGGCTATGGCTTTTATCCATAATAAGAATAGTTTTTAGGGTGAGGAGATCTAAATATGATTGATTGTTGGTAATTCAATTAATTGACCTATTATGAGGTTATTTTGATGATGGATCACAGAGCGTGATCTGCAAGCTTGATGTAAGAAAAAATTTACATAGTCAAGTCTAGAAGCTACAAGTGCTAAATACTATGGACTATGGAAATCTAATGTCTTTAATTTATTTATCTTTCCAACATGCTTTAGTTTCTTGTGTACCACAAAGGAGTTTGGAACAATGCTATTTGGTTTGTAAGCTAGTAAGAAGATGTTTACTAGAATCCAAATCCATTGTTTTTTAAATCTTAAAAGCATCCATACCTACAAGTAGGGCATGGAATTGGTTTTTTATACATTAGTTTGAACTTGTGTTCAACATTTTTTTCACATACCTTTATAAATTTTCTTCATGTTGATATAGATGGGCATAATGATGCTTTCGACTGTAAGTCTTATATAGCAAAGATGAATCTAAAATTTGCATGGGCTAAAGTGGAGCATATTTATAGTCAAATAGATTGGTTCTACTATTACATAGTCAAGCATAACAAGGCATGTTACACTTCAATAGTTATGCATTTTCTTACATTCTTGGATGCTTTCATTTCAAAGAATACATGTCCATGTTATATGTTTATGTTCTTCTTTGTTCGATGATGTATCAAGCAATTTTTTTTTATCCAGGCCATTTAATTTGTAACCTTTTAAATCTCTACATAGATAAAGTTGGAGCAAGAAAAATTTTCTTCTCAAAGGTGTCCTCCGATTGTAAAGCGTCCATTCCATTATCTGTTCAACAAACAAGACATATCTAGTTCAACAGATAATGGAATGGACACTTTACAATCAAAGGACATCTTTGAGAAGAAAAATTCTCCTAATCCAACTTTATCTTTTCAGAGATTTAAAAGGTTACAAATTAAATGACTTGGATAAGAAACAATTGCTTGATACAACATTAAAAAAAAAAATCAACCAAGCATTGGTGGAAATTTCGACCAATTCTTGATATTTTTCTACCAAGACTTGGTCAAAATTTCCACCAATTATAAAAAAATTCAACCAAACATTGGTGGAAATTTCAAAAAATTCTTAATAGTTTTCTACCAAGACTTGGTCAAAATTTCCACCAATTATTAAAAAAAATGACCAAACATTGGTCAAAATTTTGAGGAATTCTTGGTAGTTTTCTACCAAGAATTGGTCAAAATTTCCACCAATTCTAAAAAAAAATTCAACCAAACATTGGTGGAAATTTCAACCAACACTGACAAATTAGAGCTAGAAAAAATTAAAAATTTTCAACAAATGTATTGGTAAAAATTTCAACCAAACATTGGTTGGTTGAAATTTCGATGAGAAAAATTACCACAAACTGCTTGGTCAAAATTTCGACCAACCTGCATCAAAATTTTGACCAAAATTCATCAAAAATTAAGTTCAAATTTACTAATGGTATAATTTTCATGTATTAAACTTCTTTCTTATTCTTTTTAAGCTAATTCAATTCCTTTGAGGAGATAGAATCAAAACAATAGTACCCACTTTGTAGAAATGTTGTCTAAAAGCTACCTTCACTAAAATCCTCATAACTTGAACCAATCTTCATATTTCTATATGCACTCATAGATGTAGAATCTCAAAATAATGATGAGCATATCCTCAAGTGTGCATAAGCTGATCTTTTCTCCTTGAACCACACAAAACACTTATTCCTTCATAACTTTGATAGTCTTCATAGATTAACAAGTATGTTGATATCAATGACAAACAATGTCATGAATGCAACACATTACCCATTAAGCATGTCTCCATAAATTCTAATTTACTCTACCTTAGGAGTATCATTTGCATTCTTTTTAATAAGGTCATGATCAATGAATAGTGCATAGTGGAGTTTGAGATTGGGAGCTACCATATTGATGAGGTACTATGTGATCATACTTATTAATGCATGTCATATGTTTCTAGGTAGCCCATGATAGTTTGAAAAGTGTATTTACACATTGGTCATGCAAATAACTACTCCTTTACAAAGGATGGAATGATTCATAAGATAAATCCCCTAAAAGACAAAAGAAAAGGTATGTAGTACTACAGAATATGTTTTGTTGATAGAAGGAAGTTCCAAGAATTTATGAAGCAAGAGAATGTGTTTTTTTCTATAATTATGAAAGATGATAAGGAAAAAGTAGGATATGTACCTACAAAAGTTACAAATTGGTTGAATAAGTTTTAGGATATAGTATATAATATTGTACCTGATGTAGTACCACCAGCAATGAGTATGAATCATTAGATAGACTTGACTCTAGGAGTTAGTTTTCCAAATAATAAAACACATATAATAACACTAGTAGAAATTGAAGAGTTAAACAAACAATTATAAGATTTATTTAAGAAGGGGTTGGTTCTAGAGAGTCAAAGTTCATGTTTTGTAGTGACAATATTAACACCAAAGAAGAATGGAGAATGGATAATGTGTAAAAATTCCAAGGCTATCAAAAAGATCATAATCAACTACATGTTTCCATTTTCATGGATGGAATGTATTATGGATTATTTTAGCAAAACTATGTATTTCATAAATATGGATTGAATATTGGATATCATCAGATTTGGATCAAAGAAGGAAATGAATGGAAGCCTACCTTCAATATAAAGGAATGATCATATGAGTGGTCATTTTGGGCTAACCAATGTATTGAGAACTTTTTTTTGACTTGTGAATGAGGTATTAAAAGAATTTCTAGAAGTTTGTCATTATTTACCTTGGTGATATTTTGATCATTAGTAAGACATTGGAGGAACATATAATGCATATTCATAGGGTTTTTGAGAAATTATAGAAAGAGAAATTGTTAATTAATTTTAGGTGTAGTTTCTAATCAAAATTTGATATGGTTCATTACCCACCAGAACATTGATAACCCATTTAGATGCCAAAGAAATACCCTTCTATTTTACATCTTTAAGGTTAAGTCCTCTATCCTATCTAGGAATATTACAACAATCCCACTTAAAATAGCGTCTCTTTTCCTCACCCATACCATTAGACTAGAGAAAATCCCTCAATACTTTATCAAACTAATTAAACTAATAATTACTGAATATCCAATAAGTGGAATAGTGTAGAGAATGACAAGAGATAACTTTATGAATAACATTACCAAATATTCATAGTAATCTTTTCCTCTTGTGCTCTTATCAACTCTTTGATCCAATATTTGTTCAACTTCTTCAATCTACTTCTTAGGATAATCTTCTGATACAACAACTTCATCATTTGAATCATGATACTTATACAAATCAACAATATTGAATATAGGAAATATATGCATGTCATCAGGTAAATCAACTTCATAAGCATTACCACTATCAAACTTCTTCAAGACCTTACAAGGTCCAAATTTCTTCATCTTCAACTTACTATATGTTTCAATAGGAAATCTTGCTTTCTTTAAATGAACCATCACCTAATCACCACCTTCAAAATCATGATGTCTTCTAGACTTATCAACATTCTCCTTATACTTCTAATTACTTTGTTCCAAACTCAACTTCACTTCCTTATGCAAAGACTCCATAAAATTAGAAAATTCTTCTCCTATAGAACTTCTCTTTTCTTCACCAACAACATCTCTCAAATCTAATATACCTCTAGGTTGCATTCTAGTAACAATCTCAAAAGGTGTTTTTCCTGTACTCCTATTCACATAATTGTTATATGCAAACTCAGCTTGTGCCAGCACTACTTCCTAATTACTTGGGTTATTTCCAACTAAACATCTTAGCAAATTACCCAAGGTCCAGTACAAAATCCATACTGATGTCACTCTAAGGTTTCTCAGGAATAGTAATAGGTGTATACAAACTAGTATTCTGACTCACCCCTTTTACAACTTGACAGATTCCAGAACTCTTTACAAATTTCTAAATATCATTATACATTTGTGTCCAATAGTGCTTCTCTTTTAGCAAACTCAATGTCTTATCAATTCCAAAATGTCCAGCCAATCCACCACTGTGTTTTTTCTAAATCAGATTCAACCTCATAGAACTTCTAGGAATACACAATTGGATAGCTTTGAGCATCATACCTTCTTGGATGAAATAGTCATCATGCTTACTTATGTGATCTATCAGGTTTGGTACTTTTCACTCTCTCCATGCTCAGAAAAATTAGGATCAACATCATACAACTCTTTCATTTCATCAAAACCAATAACTTCAAGCTTCATTTTAGTCAACAAAGAACGTCTTCTAGTCAATGAATCAATAACTCTATTAGTAACTCCACTCTTATGCTTAATAACAAATGTGAAACCCTGCAAGTACTCAACCCACTTCATATGTCTTTGATTCAATTTATGCTGACTTCTCAAGTATTGTGAAGCTTTATGATTTATATACAACACAAAATCCATAGGAATCAAATAATGTCTCCACTTCTTCAAGACTTGAACAATAGCATAAAAATTTTGATCATACATAGAATACTCCCTTTTAGCATCATTCAACTTTTCACTAAATAAAGCAATAGGTTTACCTTCTTGACTTAATACAACTCCTATTGCATTACCACTTGCATCACACTCAACTAGAAATACCTTGTTGAAATTAGGCAAGCCAATACAGGTAACTCAAAAACCTTTTGTTTCAAAGTCTCAAAACTCTTATAAACTCCATGTGTCCACTTGAATTCCTTTTTATCTCTCCTCATTTTCTTAGTCATAGCATTACAAATAGAATTGAAATTTCTTATAAACTTTCTATAAAAACTAGCCAAACCATGAAATGATCTCACCTCACCCACATTCTTAGGTGTAGGCCACTCCAAAATTGCTTTTATCTTCTTAAGATCCATCTTCAATCCATCAACTAAAATAAAAAAATTCCAAGTACACAATCTCCTCTTGCATAAAAGAACACTTTTTCAGATTAATCAACAACTTTTCCTCTTTCAATCTCTGCAATATTTGTCTAATATGCTCAAGATGTTCTTCTTTTGTCTTACTAAATATTAGAATATCATCCAAATAAACAATCACAAACTTACCCAAGAATCTTTTTAGAACTTCATTCATCAACCTCATGAAAGTATTAGGTGCATTAGTCAAACCAAAAGGCATAACCAACCGTTCATACAAACCATCTTTCATCTTGAAAGCAGTCTTCCATTCACCACCTTCTTTAATTCTGATCTAATGATAGCCACTCTTCAAATCAATCTTTGTAAAAAGCTTTCCTCCACTCAAACAATCCATTATGTCATCTATCCTCAAGATAGGAAACCTATATTTCACTATGATCTTGTTAATAGCTCTAGAATTAGTACACATTCTCCATTCTTCATTCTTTTTAGGTGCTAATATAATAGGTACAACACATGGACTCAAGCTTTCTTTGATCAAACCTTTCTGCAATGATTCATGCACTTGTCTATTAATTTCTTCATTCTCTATAGGTGTCAATCTATAAAGTTCTTTGTTCAGCAAACTAGCTTTAGGAATCATATCCATACAATGACTTATACTTCTCATTGGAGGTAAACCATTAGGTGTATCCTCTACAACAATCTCTTTATACTCATTCAACAATTCTACAATTTCTTTTGGTACTTGGTCGATACTATTAGCTATGACTCAGTCAGGTTAACACTATTTTATGGCACTTGGTTACTATTGACACAACTTAGTTTCTTTGTAATTATAGGAAAACAAACTTGATTCTTTTTCATTTCCCTTTCAAATTGTTTCCCATTAACCATGCAAATTTTTATAGTAATACAATTAACCTCATCTAGACTTTTGATTAATGGAAGTACTATTTGTTTCTTCTCATTCACTCAAAGAATATATCAATGCAATCTTCCATCATGCATAACATATCTATCATATCTCCAAGGTCTACCTTATAGAATATGACAACAATCCATAGGCATAATATCACACAAAACTTCATCAAAGTAATGTCCAATCATGAACTTCACAAGGCATTGCTCACTTACTAATATCTTATGCTCATCTTTGATCTATGAAACATGATATGGTTTAGGATGCTTTAGCCTTTGCAATTGCAACTTTGTAACCAGCTCTTCTGGTGCAAAATTTGTAGAACTTCCACTAACAATGAGGTTCACTCATCACTTCCTTTATTAGATAAGGTTCTTCTCACCATCAAATTTTCTCCAGCCCTAGGTTCACTTAGTGAACCCTCATCATCTCCTTGAATTACAACATTTTTTTTACCTTGCCCACTTTTAGAGGATCTACATTCAAAAGATCTATGTCCCTCTTTACCACATCTGAAACAATTAGCATGAAAACCACCTCTAGAATAAGAATTACCTCTTTCTTGGTAAGAATTAGAACCTCTTTAGTAACAATTACTACTTTTCCATTCAATCTTTACTTTGTCATCTTTCTTTCACTTAGATTTTCCTTTATTCTATACAAAATTGTTAGATCTGTCACCTTCACCATAAGATCTACCTCTGCCTCTCTAGAATCTACCACCTCTACCTCTTTATCTTTGTTCATGCTTCTTTGTTAAGATCTCCTTAGCCTTCAAGCCATATTGGTATGCTTCTTCTACACTTTCCAACTTTAGAAAACTTATTTCATCTTGTATTTCAAATCTCAATCCATTTATGTAGCTTGCAATTTTCTCAACATCATCATCCATATGTCTAGATTTGATGTCCAATCTATAGAATTCCTTAGTATACTCTTTCATAGTCATGTCCTTTTGTCTCAAATTTTGCATCTTTCTCAACAAGTTAACTTGGTAATCAACAGGAAGGAATTTGTTCTTTACCTTGTTCACCATCTTCAGCTAGGTTCTAATCTTCTCCTTTCCTCTCCTTTGTCTATTAGTTTGCAAATGCTCCCACTATAGTGAAGCATGGCCTTTCAGCCTAGTAACTGCAATCTTCACCTTCCTATTATCAAGAGTGTTTTCATACTAAAAAAATTCTCCATACTAGAGATCCAATCCAACACAACATTGGTATCCAGCTTTCCAACAAAAGGAACAAATCCTACAACAAGCTTTGAATTTGCCCCATACAACACTCTCAACAACCTTGCTTCATCTTGGTCTTCTTCAGGTTCTAGATTAGCATTTGGTGCTATAGTTTCATCATCACTTATATCATTAATATGTGCTCCTCTCCTCTGGGTTGTCTCCACGGCTTCTAATATAACTACAATTTGTCTCAATGTATCTAATATTACATTATCAACATTTCATCTACCTCAAACCATCTTTACAAATCAGGTTCCTGCAAGATCATAAGCCTCTACAAGTTATAGGTCAAATCCATAGATTTGCAACCCTACAACCTAATTCACTTAGGGTTCTACACAATCCAATCACCACAAGGATGAACATCAAGCTCTGATATCACCTAACATATGGAGAAATGAATAACTAGGGCCAAAGGCACACCCAACTATCTGAACCACCCTACAAGAGTTAACATAATAGAAATACAACACATTGAACAATAACCAAAGGAGGAAGAAAAGAAAACACATTGATTCATAAACTAATCAGCATACATGCCCAGCTATAAGGCCTTCTGGGTTATGGCCAAATACAAAATATATTCAAAATCAAAGATCCAACATCAAATTTGCAGCTCCAGATACATATGCAACAAACTTTCCAAACTTTCACGTTTTGCTTGAGAATCCCTCCCAAAAACTCCCCAACTCTACGCCTAAACACTATATATATATACTTTCCAAAATAGCTTATAGATCATTCTAGAGCATTACATAAGAGGAAGGACAACCCAACAATTTTTTGGATACATCCCAAGAAGAGATTTTAACATAAATTTCATGATCGAAATAAATCCCACAAGTTAGCTAGTAGAAATTGTGTCCAAATTCTAACACTCGGCATAAAGAAGAACACTCAACATACAAAGGGTCACTCAACATACACTAGGTAACTTGGTCGACACTAGATTGCTATAGTAACTCAACATCCACTAGAGCTATAGTAACTCAACATCCATTAAAGCTACAATAACTTGGCATCCACTAGAGCTATAGTAACTCAACATCCATTAGAGCAATAGTAACTTGGCATCAACATGCAGAATGAACAAAAATGAGTAGGATAACAAGGCAACTAGGATGCTCTTGCATCAAGAATGGGGGAAATCCTTCTCACAAGAGCTTTAGAAATGAGCTTGCAGGATAAATTCAACATAGTAAATGACCTCAATTTTTTAACTAAATGTTTGTCTCTAGGTTTAGGTAAAAGCTTCAGCATACCTCTATTCACATTCTCCCCTAAAGAACCTCTCTGAAAGGCATCTTCATAAGGCTCTATAAACTTAGAAACAATCCGATCAAGTTTTTTCTTGTAAAAGTCTAGAAGTATCCCATCATGATGTAGGAGTATCCTAAGGTAGTTGTAAATCCTATATGTTGGACCTTGGAGTTGGTGAACCTAGTAAAGGAGGTGATTTTCATGCTGGAAGTCTTATTGCGAAACAAGATATTGAGAGGGGGGAGGGGGTGAATCAATATCTATAAAAAATTTCTCTACATAAACAATATAATAGATTAACTGCATTCACTACTAATCCATCTCATATATTAGATCTCATACCATATAACCATAAACTATAATGCTAAAATGAAATCTATCTAAGCATAACATCCATGAAAATATAAACATATAATATAAAAATTTTGGTAACCCAAAGACCCTCCAAGGTGAAGCCAAAATTTGGGGTGGGGATGAAACCCACAAGTCTTTACTATTGCAACAAAAAAATTTCCTATTAGGACTACAATTTGATCACTTCTAATGATCTACTCTATGAGGTGTGTATCCTATTAAGAGCTTTACAAGATTTTTAGGTCTACCTTAATTAAAGGATTTAAACTCACAATAAAGTAAGAACTTTTTAAGGATATTTAAACAAGGTCTATTAAAAACACTTTGTTAAGATATTTTCCTTGATTTAATTGTTATAATATCTTAGTACTTGATTCTTCAATTTTATATAAAAGTTTTTTATTGATATCCTCTCTTCAATGTTTAAAATTGATCTCCTTATCTGATCTTGTCTATTTTTCCCTTCATTCCTAGGTTTCTCTATCTAATCTCCTTATCAAACTTAACCTTCCTTTCTCTCTTCTTAACTTGTTAATACCCTCACACTTTCTTCTTGCTCACCATTATGATTTTAGGGTTAGATCCCTTCTTAAATAGATAATTGTAGAAAGTTCTAGATTGTAATCAATGATCCATAATTCATCCTTTTATAATTTTACCCTTCTAATTTTCTTGGGATCAATGCCTTCTTAAAAAATGCATAATTTTATCCTTAACTATCTCCAGAATCCTTAAATATTGGATACAATTTGGCTAAAATGATTTACATAAGTTTTTGTGCCATTACAACCACATATGCCAAAACTAGTTTTCTTAGCAATTGAATGTTCTGATGCTTGGTCATAGCTAACATTCATGCTAGCACTCAACTTCTATAGGCTAAGCATATACTAAATCACTCGACATAAGTTAACTTTACATTGCTCAATATCCATTTTTTTTACTCGGCATGTATAACGGCTCAGTCTCTACTTGGGTGCTTGACAACCTCTAACTTTCATGACATTTACTAAAATATAAACAAGTCCTTTGTAATTCAACCTTCTTTGGATGACTGACCAACACTACCTAGAGAATGACTAAGTGTTGGGAACTAATAGGAACCTAGTCTTAGAGATAAAAAATTTGTCCCTTTGACATTAGTGGCAAAAACACTTTTTCATGGCTTAGCACTCCATACAAAATCAAAAGATAGCACAAAATAGCACTCCCTCTAAGACTATAATTAAGTCTTAAAAAAATTATCTTTACTATATACATGTCTATGAATTATTTTGTTCATTCATCTAATAAATATTTCTTTAATCCAATATTCAGACTTCTCCATGATTCTGAAATGATTTCCCTCTTATTTTGTATTTGCAGCAATTAGTTGGTATTTATCCAAAAATGTTTTATGAATTACCAAAGTATCCTCAAGTCCTTGATGCCATTTATCTCTTACCAATTCCATGTCTTGAATGTGAATTTCTAGCTAAGTAGCTAGATCAATTAGGCTCCCTAGAGTTGAAAGATGTGGATCTCTCTTTGCTATAACCTCAGCCATAGATAATCCCTTCTAAATTATCTCCAAGTGAGGTAATAGCATGAATTCAATATAAATCATTCTTTTTCTAATTTTTTTGTCTCTATCTATCAACTCAGCTGATCTATCCTAATCAAATGTCAATTTATTATATGAAGGTTAGATTGAACTTTCATTCTTGTTCAAAGAAATAGTACAAGCCTTCACATCTGCCTGGATTAGATCAATAGAATGTTGATTTTCCAATGTGAAGAAATCAACATCACAAAGTTTCATATACAAAGAATGAATTACTTTCAAAATTCCTTTCAAACTAATGGTAAGGTTTGAAAGCTCAACCTACCTAATTGCAAGTTTAGTTAAGACTTTATCCAAAACTTTGTGCTCAAATCTCTTCTTAGACCATCTCAAAATTTTATCACCAGTCTCTATATCCTTTGTTTGTAACTTAGCAACTATATACATGATTTGATCCAAAATTTGATTTTTCTCATTAACATCATGAATCTCAAAAGTATCCACAAAAATATCCTTGATATCATATAATACCTACTTTTTCTTGAGTTATTTCCTTAATTGTTCTTTCTTCATCTTGTAGCTCAACAAAGTTTATAATTCTTGCATCTATTCTAGAGTCATATTATTTAGGTCATACATAGGTAGTGTGATGACCTCATCCAAACTCACTATCTTCTCTGGTGTATCATCTTTATGTGCCACTATTTGTGACCAAGGGGTGTTATCACTAGGTAGTGATATATGTAGTTCTTTTCCCTTTGCACTCAGTCTAGATGTTTGTCTTGACTCCTATAGAGTTGATATAACATGTTGTACAAGTAAAGGAGTTAGTGTATCTGTTGGCATAAAAATTGGTAGTTGTATAAGAGCTTGAATAACCTCTTGTTCTTTTGGTTTCTCTAGCTCTAGGGTATAATTTAGTGGCTAATATTCATAAATTGGCTAATTTTAGAATTTTTTGGCTAGTAATTTGGCTAATAATCTAAGATTTGATACAACCTAAATCACCATAGTTTTATAAAATTCAGTTATAGAATATTTAAAATCGCTCAATAATTTATTTTATTAAAAAATTTAAACTCAAATATTTGCCACAATATTCATTACATGAATAGATTTGAGTTACCTAAATATAATATATTATTGGAGAAATTAAATTGAACTGACCAATAATTATCATAATTATTAGTTACTTTAGGGATATATCACCAATATTTATTTTTCACTATTGATTTAAAGTATATGTAACAATTCTCATAATATTCCATGAGGTAAAAAAATGTTCAATTTTGATTTGTAATATTACATGGGGATTAATGAACTTCCTATTATTATTGAGATTCATCAATATTTTATACAAAAAAAATTATGATTCAAAAATAATCACCAATATTAATCATATTTAGAATTAAAAAATTGAGAGATTCACCAATAGAAATAATTTTTTTTTTTCAAAATAATGAAAGATTTGCCAATATTTTATTTCTTTATTTGGAGGTGGCTTTCCTAAAGTTTACCTTGTCTAGCTCTATCAACTCTTTCAACTCTTCTGCCACCTTCTCATCTTTTTTTCCATCTATGACATGAGTGAATTGTGGAAACACAATAATTGCCTTGTCCCATTGCTCGATACTCATGTCAGGAACCATTGTAACTAATGTAACCTAAAAACTATTAGTTTATGCACTTTCAATTCATGGATAGTCTTTTAGTTGTAGCAACACTTGGTTGGTGCATGGTAGAGAAGTGTCTAAGGCATTTGATGTAACATTATTCAAATCTTCCTTGGTTAATATATTCTAATTTTGTGGTGAAATGATAAATCTCCTCAATGGTGAAAAATCTTGTTGTTCACTCCCTACTACCAATTTCATAATTTATTCTTTTAAGTTTTCAAATTCTTCTTCATTATCTTTCTCTTCTAACTCTACTGCATCTTTTCCTTCTTTCTCTTTTTCAGCTGATGGAACAAGCAATCCAAACGCTTCCTTCTATATAACAATTCTCTCTTTTCCAACATCATGAGATTTATTCCTCAAAATTTTGTATGCCCTCTCTTTAGGCATAAATTTCTTTACAAAATCATTTAGGGCTATAGACACATTTGTCTTTCCTAGGTCAGGCATTGTTTGTGCTAAAGTAGTCTCCCATATCTATCTTTTAGTGGATAATGCCCACTTCCATTTAGCATATAATTTATTGTACAAATCTTCAAGAATGCCTTCTCCTAATTCTATAGGTGTATACAAAATTTTTAACATGATATCCATCATATCTCTTTCAAGCTTCTCTTGCTCATCTTGTTTTAAAGAATCATAATGAGTCTTCTTAAATGCTTCTATACTAGTTGATTCTCTAATTTTCTCGCATACCTAATCAATAGTCATTGGAGGTAGTCTAGATACAATCTGAAGTTTTCTTAGATCATTAGACTCACTTTCTTCATCTTCCTCCTCCTTCTCAAGTGTAATGACTAGTTTTCTTCTTGACCTCTTAGGTAGGATTTTCTCAACTCCTTTTATTTTTTTCCTCTTTGGTGGGCTTCTCTTTATCTTTGCAACTGGGGACTGGGATGCCTTGGATCTAGTAATCATTCTCCTCTTTTTATTAGGCTCTAGAGGTGTGACATTTTTCTCTATATTTTTCTTTAAATCCTCATTTACCTTAGGATCAACAATTATTACCTTCCTTTTCTTGGTACCCTTGGGATCGACAACAACTAACTCCTTACCTTTTGATTCTTGTCTTTTGCTTCATGTGATTCTTCAGCTTCTCCTTTACCTTCAATTATCTAATGCTAACTTATGCCAAGATTTCCCTCAAGATCTTTAATCATGGAATATAATACCTCTTCCACTTTACTCTTCTCTTCTTTGCCCAATTTATCAAAATCAATATGTCTAAAACTAGATAAATTTGTATTGCTCTTCACATTTTCACATAAGTTTTCAAGATTAGATAGGAGATTGTGACTTACCACCTTGAATTGACTATCATCATTTGATTTTGTCTTTTCTTCATCAGAATCTAGTTGTGCCACATAATTCCTTCTTTTTCTTTTCTACTCTTGTCCACCTTGCTCTATTTTCTTGGTCTTTTCTTTGGCATTTTGAGTGGTGGCATGTGTGTTGGCTCTAGTGGTAGGTGTGGTAGGCTTGTCTTGGCTAGGTTTTACAACTTTTTTTGCCTTTGCCACTGGTTGTGCCTTTGCTTTTCTCTTCTTTGACTTAGTAGTGGTAGGTGCTTCATTGGCTTCTTCTCCCTCAACACCTTTAGTTTCCTTGTCTTCCTTGTCTTCTCTCATGCCTTGGGTCAATGCAAGAGGTGCTTGAGTTTGTGTTTCTTGTTCCTCGTCATCCTCTTCTTCTTCTCCTTCTCCCTTGACACCTCCAAATTTGGCTTTTAGTTTCTTCACTATCATATCTTTCTTCTCAATTGCCAATGCAATTTTCAAATCCATGGTAATCTTTGATTTAACCATCTTATAGTTGCCAAATATTTTTGCACTCTTATCTATTTCCTGTACTAGTAGTGTAGTGATGGCTGTTGAGGCTTCATCAAGATTAATTTCATACCCAAGTGGTCTCAACCATCTTAGCCTTGGTATGGCAGCTTGCACAAAAGTGTAATCAGCATCAACAAGAAAACATATGTCATTATAGTGTTCTTCAACCAAAGAAACTGGTATCCTCATTCTTTCCCTCATTGATCTCTTGAAATCACCAAAGTAACTAGTCATCAAGGTTTCAAAGTTTTCTCCCATTTGCTCAATGTACTCATTGATCTGCACTGCAATTGATCTATTTGTTTTCCACCCTATAGTACCAAAAGAGAGAAATGCATTATGTACATAAAATAATATACAAACTAGTATTGAAACAAACTTTTATTGTGCACTCTTAGTTTTCCTGATAGCTCCAAGATTCTCCATAAGTTGTAGCTGAAGTTCTACTAGATCATATGTATGATCTTTCATGACAATTTTTTAACCAAGATCCACAGCTATGTAGGGTACACTATTCAATCTAATAGATTGATAGAATTTATATGAGATTACCCTTAGAACAAAGTTCAACAATGGATCAGCAATAGTGTCTATTTTTATGCCTCTCTTATTCCATTTTGCTCTAGTATTCTTCTCAATTACTTCCTTGGAATCACTTTTGAGTGGCTTTGGTTGATCTAGGGTTGGTATCTAGTAACCTTGTGGATTATTCTCTTGGTTATTTTGATTGGTCCTCATTCTAGCCACAAGGTACCATCATGAATTTGGCTTAGCACAATTCTTATCCACTCAATCTTAGATACATTCAAAAAATCTAGGGCTTGTGTGAAACCCTAATTATCAAAACTTTTGTATTCCTCTTTCAAAACACCATTTTCACACAATATGTTATATGCATCTCTTATCTCAATGTCTCCTATACTTCCTATCTTGCAATTATAGCATTTCCTCACATCTTGTACCATTATCATGTTTGGCGGGATCATTAATAATGCACTAGAAGGATCTTGTTTATAAGTGATGTTAGGAATGGCTTTACATATGGGTTTCTTAACTTCATTACTGAAAAGCTGAACATTTAAAATCTCCTTCCCTTCAACATTTTTGGAACTAGATGCCATTTTGTCAAACTAGGGTTTATGCAAAAGTAAACTATGTAGCTCAGCTTGTGATAAATACCTTGTGAAATCTAATAAACTGGTGTGAGATCATTGCTAAAATCTTTAAAAATGCTTTGAATAGGTTTTTTAATTTCCTTCTCTACTTGATCTTTCTCTAATTTTAAATGATGAATAATAAGCAAAAATTGATCATACACCCTTCGAAAAATTTTCATTTAATGTTGAGTGCTTACACCGCTGTAAGCTCAGCAATACCATTTTTGAGTTCACTTGGCATCTATTGATATTTCTACCACTTGGTAGCTACTATGAGTTTGGCATCCACTAAATAATCTAGTAGCTTGGCATCAACTAGATAGTTTGGTAGCTCGACATCAACTAACATTCCACTTGGTACACATAGGAAAATTTTCATACTCAACAACAACATGAAAAACTTAAAAATTTAACTTGAATTTTCAACAAAATCTTTCATCTTTCTTCATGCTAATGTAGTCTTTTTAGTATTGTCTCCTTTTAGAACTAATGTATGATATAACACTTGAATATCAGTCCCACATACCTCTTGATTTCCTAGTTTGATGAGGTGTGATCACTTGACCCATTGGGTAAAGTGATCCCTTCTCCATTTGATGTGCTCCAATCATCCTTCTTTTTCTATGTCTTGTTCATCTTGTCTTTGATGTGTTCAAAATCTACTTTGCCTTTACCTTTATAAAATTCACAACTTGGTACCTTTGACCTAGTTGGACAATATTTACTAATGTGACTAGTCTTCAAACAACTAAAACATGTAGTTTGATTCAACCACCTTTTTTAATTGCCACTAAAGTGTGTCCTTATGCAAATATTAGGAACATGTCCATATTCTTGACAATAATGACAACTCTATCTTGTATTGTAACCCCAATTATAGGAGTTCCCATTGCTTCTTACCTTTGTTGGTTTGTTTGGCCACATTGATTTGGATCTAAATTCAAAGGCTCTATGTCCATACTTATGACATTTGTAGTAATAACCTTGAAATATTTGTTTATGCATGGTCCTAGTTCTGCATTCATGTACCTGATGACCTTTTTTATTGTACTTATGACAATGATTCATGATCTTAGGATTGACATTCTAATTTTTATTCTTGCTCTTGCACACATTAGTAGTATGTCCTTTCTTACCATAATTATGACAAGTAGGTTCAGAGTTCTTACCTTTGTTGTTCCTTTCTTCAGCAACTATGGATGATTCTCCTTCTTTAGTGCTTATGTAGCCCAATCCTAATGTATCATTGTCATGTCTAGGGGATCTCAATAATTTTTCAAAGTATTTAATGACTTCATTTGTCTTATTGAAACTTTCAACAATTTCTTTTTCTTGCCATAGGTCACTTTGCAATTGTTCATTTTGCAACTTTAGTGCAGTTATCTCAATGTCCTTGACATTTAATTCATACTTGGTATTCATCATTTGACTTAGAGTATCCAATTTCATGTTGGAGATCTTGGTTAACTCTATTGGCTTCTCTTCTAGTCTATTTGCCAGAATTCTTTTGTCTTCTTCAACCATGGCTTTGTCTTACATCGCCTTCTTTTGTTTAGTCACCTCACACAATAGTATAGCTTGTGATTCTTGTTCTAGCTTGAGATTTCTAATTTCCTCAGCTTGGACTCTAGTCTTTTCCATTAGATCTACAATTTCTACATAGAATTCATTGGAGTCACCATCTACAAATAGCTTTGTAGTGTCTATCTCTTTATATAGTGTTTCATTCTCTGCAATAGTAATATCTTTCCTTCTCTTCAAGGATTTCTTTAGTTCATCTCTTGCCTCATTAAATTGATGTAGTATAAGATGTATTTCAAACTTGTAGACTTCGATTTCAATATCTTTCCTCAAATCTACAAAGCTTCTCTTTTAGAGAACAAAGCTCTGATACCAATTTTGGGAATTACAAGGGGAAAAAGTAAGCTTCTGGGGGGTGGGGGGGGGAGTGAATAAGGAGTTTAAACTTGGACCTATAAAAAAATTCACAATTCATTCATCACATGCATTAATATACTGAAATAACATGTGAAGCATATGCATCTAAACCATGTAAGCATTCACACACATAATACCAGATATGATTACCTAGAAACCCTCCAAGTGAGAAGGTAAAACTAGGGTGGGGATGAAACCCACAAATCTTCACTATTGTAGTAATAAAGTGTATCCAATGAAGGTTACAATGATTTGACCATGAATCGTGTTCTACCATATGAAAGGTCTGCCCTATTAAAGGCTTACAAAGACTGTTAGGTCTCACCTTGTTAGAGGATTTAAACACCCTGTTAGAAGTTTTCTTGGTCAGAGGAATTCAACTTAAAATTAAGTAAGAACCCTATTAAATTATTTCATACAACATGTTAGGACTACTTTATTAAGAGATTTAACTAAAATCACTTGTTAAAATGTCTCAACATAGATCCTACAATTGGCACTTGCTTGCTTAGTAACAGATCACCTCTACACAATATCTTATTGATCTTCTCAATCAGATGTCTCAATGTTGTGTCCTTTCTTCTATTCTCTATTCTTCTCTAACTAATTTTGTAATTCACTCTCAATTCTAAGTCACCCTGAATTCTCTACAAACTATCTTGTTCACTCCTTCAATTTGATCATTCACCCATTGTAAAGAGTTTTAGGGCTTCGTCCTCCTTAAGAAGACTTTGGTGGCTTAGGGTTAGGTATAAATCTATGGATGAGATTCATCCATTTTGTCACTTAAACCTTCCCATTTTATTATTGGATGCATGCAATTGTATAGGGAATCAAAATATAGATTTGTCCTTATCTCCAAAAGATCGTAATCTATCCTTAAGTCAGCTGAAAAATGGTTAACATAGTTGTTTGTGTCATTACAAAAAAAATATTAAAACCATGTCACTCGACATATGAAGCCTCTGATGCTCAGCATGCACTATTCTATATACTATGACTTAGCACCTACATTACTTGGCATCCACTATTTACTCAGCTCCTGAATCACTCAGCATGGTCTGAGTGACTTAGCACCTGAGTCACTGATCACCTGAGTGACTTGGCACATGAGTGACTCAGCACTCATTACAACTTGGCATTGTCTAATATTTACATGTTGTGATTGGCATGTATTACTAGTTTGATATGAATTGAGTAAATGGCCTAAGTGTGTTGATACTCACTTGTCAAAACCAATCTAAGATCAACACAAAACTTACAAGAAGTATTATTTTTCTTCCTTATTGCTCCAAGATTTTATGATAAATGTTGTAATTGTAGTAGGACCAAATCATAACTATGATATTTCTTTATTATTTTATAACCTAGGTTGATTTCCACAAAAGGAACATTGTTCAGTTGGTTCAACTAATAGAATTTGTGTGCAATCACATGTACTACAAATTCATTAACTAGATCTTCAATCCCATTGATTGACATACCATGACTATTCCATTTAGCCTTTCTTCATTGTTTAATAACATCTTTCATGACACACCTCATTTTCTTTATGTTGGAAATAACAATAGGGAAAGTAAACTCTAAGAGGGCGGGGGGGTGGGTGGGTGAGCACTTCCAAACTTTAACCATAAAACAACTCAACACACATCCATCTCATAATTTCCATGTAAATTGAAATATCAAACTAAACATATGCATCCATAGCATGAAACAAATAATACATATGACACAAGATATTTGGTTAACCAGAAACCCTCCAATGAGAAAGTAAAACTAGGGTGGGATGACACCCACAAATCTTCACTACAATAGTTGTAAAGTGTATCCAATGAAGGTTATAATTGTTTGATCATAAACTGTGATCTACCCTCTAAAAGGTTTACCCTATTAAAGGCTTACAAAGACTATTAAATCTTATCTTGTTAAAGGATTTTGACACCCTACTAAAAGTATGCCTAGTTAAAGGACTTCAACTTACAATAAATTAAGAACCCTATGAAATGATTTAGAAAAGCCTGCTAGGACTAATACATTAAGAGATTTTCACTAATTCATTTGTTAGAATGTTTCAACCTTGAGCATTCAGCTAGCACCTCTCTGCTAGATATCAGATCACCTCTTTCTTGATGTATGCTTGATCCTCTTGATTAGATATATCACTTATGTCCTCTCTCTACTTCACTTTGTTCTCTCTAACTAATTCTACAATTCAATCCTTTCACATTTCCTTAATCACCATGAATTCTCTGTTTGCACATACAAACCTCTATCTTCACACTCTTTTAGGGTTTTTCCTCCTTAAGAATACTTAGGTGACCTAAGGTTAAGTAGGAATCAATGATTGTGATTTACCCATTTTGTCGCTTAATTCATCCCTTTATCTAATTGGTTGCATGTAATACATAGGGATTATGAATGTCAATTCATTCTTATCTTCTAGAATCATAAAATAATCCTTAAGTTTCCCCAAAAATGGTTTACATAGGAGTTTGTGCCATTACAAACAACTATGTCCAAAATTCTTTACTCGGTACTTGAAGCCTCTAATTCTTGGCATCCACTATATCTTCAATGTTGTAGAAATAGCCTCTAAATGACTTGGTATCCATTGTTCACTCAACATCTAAATCACTCAACATGTATTAAATTTCTTGTCAATGGAGTGACTCAGCACTAAATATCTTCTTGGTAAACACTGGTGCTCGACACATATTGTATATTTTTATTGGCATGCATTATCTATCAACTTATGCTTGGCATACACTACTTACTCAACATGCACTAAGTATTTTTAAGTAATGACTTAAGTGTATTGTCACTCATATGTCAAAACCAAAATGAGATCAATAATCTCTTCCTTTGACATGAGTCGAAAAACACATTGTCATGCATATATAAACTTAACTTATGAGCATAACTCAGATAATCTATATTCTTTACTTAGATTGCATACAAAATTTTAAAATGTCAAAATTTTGCAAAAACTAATGACTTATTAGTCATAAATCAAAACTTCATAACTCCCCCTAAATTGATTGTTCTTTGTTGTATCTAAATCTGATACTCCTATTGAGTAAATTTGCTAGACTGTTGTCTTCCTCTATTTTTGCATTTACTCCCCCTTTGTATATTCTCTCCTTTTTGTCTCAAAATAATATCCCCCTTTTCTAACACTTATGTCACATGTGGTATACTAATAGTGTGTTTGTCCAAAAATGTTTTATGGACCTTCATTATAACCTTGAGTGTTGCATCCCAATTCTTGCACACTACCTCTAGAGATTAAAATTGAACATCTAGCTCAAAAGAAAGGTCTTCTAAGCCCTCATGAGTAGAAAGATGAGAATTGTTCTTCATCAATGTTTCAACAAAGGCTAGTTCCTTGTGCAATACCTCCATGTGTGGGGTCAAAATGGATTGAATACTTATCAAGATAGCCCAAATGTTTTCATCTTGTGCATGTAATGCACCTAGTTGACCTTGAGTAGATAACAACCTTTGAAAATGAGCTTGGCTCTAACTAGGAGACAACTTAAGAATGCTACCTATTGTGCATAGGCCTCCTTGTAGTTGGTCAGTTGCCCTCTAAACTTCTTGTGTGAATAAATGAACATCACAAAGTTTTGTGTATAGAGAAAATATATCCTCTAACACCTTATTTACACTCTCCATCTTGGTTACTAAGTCAACTTGTCATAGTGCACTGGCACTAGAAATCTTTTTATTAACCTTTGTTTAAAAATTTTTCTTAGACCATTCTAGAAGTGTAGTATTTGTATTTAGGTCTGCATCACTAATCTTATCAACTATATTCACTAGTTGCTCAATAATGGGTTTTTCCTCATTAGGTTCTGGGAGGCTAAATGCATCAAGAAATATTTCTTTGATGTCATGTAGAACTTGTCTTTTCTTATGATCCCTTCTAAGTAACTCTTGGTGCTTCTTTCTTACTAAAGCTTCCTGCAACATGCTCATTTCTTCTATGGTGATTGTTGCAAGATCAAAATTTGGAAGTTAAATCACCTCATCTAAGTTTACATCTCCATAAGATGTTCCTTCTCTATCCTTAGATGTACCAAGACTAGGCCTTGATGATTGTAATGGTGTAGCATCTACACTCGACCTATTAATAGTTTGACTAGGAATAGGGGATACGGAGATTGGTAGGGTAACCAATGTCTAAATTATTATCTATTCCTTTGGTTTTGTAGTCAAAGTTGATTCTTCAATCCTATCCTTCTTATTCTCTTCTGTTAAAACTTCACCTTGTGCTTATGAGATAGGTGTAGGATTAACTTCCTGACCTATATGGACTTGTGTCCCATCCTACTAAACTATCAAAACTGCTTGCATTGAAGCATTCAACACTAATGTGCTGACATCTAATGTCACTATATCCTTCACTTGATATAACACAATGGGCATTGAAATTTTTATGTCAGTGGTGACACACTATAGTCCTTTTGTAGCTTTTGTCTTTGCAAATGTAGGGGGCACACTAGATTTGTCATTTTTCTTTT
Source organism: Cupressus sempervirens (assembly GCA_028749045.1). Taxonomy (NCBI): domain Eukaryota; kingdom Viridiplantae; phylum Streptophyta; class Pinopsida; order Cupressales; family Cupressaceae; genus Cupressus; species Cupressus sempervirens. The sequence continues at coordinate 79,452,480 of CM053791.1, read as the reverse complement.
CTCTTGCTAATACTTTGTCAATCTCAGTTGTGCTCACTAATACATGATTAGTGCATAGTTTTGTAGCTAAAGTAGAATCTTGTAATATCCTTTTCAAGGCATCCTCTATCAATGGATTGATGTTTTGCATTGTTTTATTAAAAACATCATTTATCTTTATTGTATCCTATTGACTTGCTTAGTCCACATAAGAGGGATTGGCTCTCGACATATGTACCTCAGGTACATTCTGATATTGTTGTTTCTCTTCTTTAGTTTTAGCCTCTTCATATGCTTCTTTTTCTATGCCTCCCTCATGTGCATCCTTGATAGATACATCCTTAGTAGTCTCTACTACCTCTTGATCATGTTTTTCTTCACCAACCTCCTCATGTACTTGTTTAGTTTCCTTTTCTCTTGTCAACCCATATATGACTCTTCAAAATATTAAAAGCTCTATATCTGGGAGAAAACATCCCCTTGTATTTGTTTATGGCCTTAGTCATTGATGACTTGTCCAAATCTAGCATTACTATGGCTAGAGAAATCTCCTTTATATTTCTTTCAGTTGTTAAACTATATTGCCACATCTACTGAACTTTATCATATAGACTTTTGGGTAATGAGTTGGAAATATCAATAGGAGTGTTTTTGAATGTGTCCATCATCTTATATATAGATTCTTCCACCTTATTCATATATATCTTTCCAATTTTATTAAACTCAACATGTGTGAACATTGATAAATCTACATTATTCTTAATATTGTCACACAAGTTGTCTAAATTAGAAGAGGGACTATGGCTTACCACTTGGAATTGACTGTTGTCATCTGATTACATCCTCTCCTCATCTAACTTGGCTAGAGCTACGTATTTTCACCTCTATTTCTTCTCAAGCTCATCCTCCTTTGTAGCTACAATAACTCTTTTTCCTTTAGGCTTCTCAACTTCTTGTATCTTTTTTGCAGTTTCCCTTGTGCTAGCCCTAGTAATAGGTACTATTGGATTTTGTTGTGTAGGTTTCACAAATTTCTTTGGTTTACTCACTACTAGCTCCTTAGATTTCCTTTTCTTCTTTTCTATTGGTTTAGGTTCTTCCTTGGCTTCTTCTTCCTTGATATCTTCATCATGTTCTACTTCTACTTGGTCCTCTCCTTGACCTTGTGTAAGTGAAAGTGGGGATTGGGCTAGTTGATCTTCTTTATCTTCTTCTCCCCCTTTACCAAATCTTTCCTTTAGCTTCTTCACAATTTTATTTTTCTTTCTTACCACAGAAGTTGTCTTCAAGTCTATTGTGATTCTTGACTTGGTTTCCTCATACTTTCCAAATGAGGTTGCACCCTTGTCTATATCTTCTACCAATAGTGCTACGTAGGGTAATGGCTTGAGCCATTTGACCCTTGGAAAAACTACTTGTACATAAGTATGATCAACATCAACTAGAAAAAAAAAATCATTATAATATTTCTCCACTAGTGATACTCAAATCCTCAATATCTATTTCATAGACTTCTTAAAGTCCTCAAAATAACTTGTCATTACTGACTCAAAGTTATCCCCAAGTTGGTCTATGAATTCTCCAATGTGGACTACAATTTATACCTATTGGTCTTCTAAGAAACTTTTCCAAATGAAGGAAATGTGATCTACACATAGAAAAATATACAAACTAATAATGAACCAAATTTTCATTATGCACTCTTTATCTTTCTTATGGCCCCCAATTTTTTTGATCATTGCTAGAGTTGTAACTCAACAAGGTCATAAGTGTGGTCCCTCTTCACTATCTTGTATCCTAAATCTACAACCATGCAAGACACATTATTCAATCTAGTAGATTGAAAGAACTTGTGAGCAATTATTCATATTGCAAATACAATTAGGGGATCTAAAATTGTGCCTACGGTCATTCCTCTTTTATTCCATATAGCCCCTATATTCTTCTCAATTACCTCCTTAGTATTAGTTCACATATTCTTGGGTCTTTATAGGGTAGGATACCCTGATACTTTTTGGATGATCCTTTTCATGATCTTGGTAGTATCATTTTCCAACCATACAAAGTGATCATGTATTCTACTAAGTACTATCTTAATCCATTCCCTTTTGAATACATTTGGAAAATCTAGGGCACGGGTTGACCCTTTTCTCTCAATGATTTTGTTTTCCTCCTTCAATTCTCCATCATCATACAATTTTCCATACAAATCTCTAATTTCCATGTTCCAATACTTCCAACCTTACAAGTGTAGCAGCGTCTAACATCTTGTATCATAAAAATCTATGTCAATAATGCACTAGAAGGATCTCCCTTGTATTTGATCTCAGGAATAGCTCGGAAGGGTTATTTTTTAATCTCATTAATTATTAATTTAACATTTAAAACCTCTTTTCCTTCCTAACAAAACTAGAAGAGATAGATATTATTTTAAATAACTAGGGTTTGCAATAATTATAACAACATAGCTTAGCACATGATAAATACCTTACGAATATGATGATTGGTGGTGAGTAGCAGCTAAATCCAATTCACAAATTCTTGAATCTTTCTCCTTAGTTCACCTTATGCACTTCATGCTCTCTTCGATCTCAAATGAATGCAAATGAGTTGAAATTTGACTATATAACCCTTAAAATTTGACAATAAATGCTCAATGCTTACACAATTGTAAGATCAGCTACCATAGCAATTTCAACTCACTTGTCTTACACGTAATTTCTACTATGCTTGGCAACCACAAAAATCTTGGCCCATACTATCACCCTTAATAGTTTGACATCAACTAAAATTTCATTTTCACTTAGCAACAACTATGAAACTTTTCATGCTTGGTAACAACATGAAAATTAACAAAACTTATAGTTTTCTTCCAAGTTATAACCAATACATTGCATCTTAATTCATGCATATAATCTTTTTTTAACTTTGATTCTTGGAACTAATGTAAAATATATCATTGAGATATCAATCCCACATAGCTTTTAATTTCCTAGTTGGGGGTGATGTGATCAATTGATCCATTGGATGAAGTTACCTCCTCTAAACTTGATGTGTTATAGTCTTCTTTTTTCTTTCATGTTTTGTTGAACTACACTTTGAATTTCTCAACATCAACCTTCTCTTTTCCTTTATTGAATTCACTGCTAGGTTCCTTTTACCTTGTTGGATAGTCCTTCCTAATGTGACTAGTCTTCAAATATATAAAGCATGTAGTTTGACTCAACCATCTACTATAATCACTTCTAAAATGTGCTCTAATGCAATTCTCATAAACATGTCCATACTCTTGACAATAGTGACAACTATACCTTTTATTGTAATCCTAATTGTAGGATTTTCCATTGTGTTGTACCTTTTTCTACTTGTTAGATGTCCACTTGGCATTAGATCTATATTCATATGCTTTATGTTCATACTTATAAACATTGTGGAAATATCCTTCAAATATTTATGTGTTTGAAGTCTTGGTCTTGCATTCATGTGCCTGATGTTCTTTCTTATTGCACTTATGACAGTAACCCATGAATTTCTACTTAGGGTTCTGATTTGCATTGTTGCATCTGCAAACATTTTTTGTATTACCTAACTTTCCACAATTATGACAAGTGAGTTTTTAGTTCTTACCTTTGTTTCTTCATTGTTCACCACTTTTAGATGATTCTCCTTCCTCAAGTAGTGGTGTATCTCAATCCAATAGTATCATTGCTAGATCTAAGAGATCTCATCAATTTCTCAAAGTATTTGATGGCTTCACTTAGTTTGTTGAAAATTTCAGAAAATTATTTTTCTTTTCTTAGTTCATTCCTTAGTTGTTCATTCTATAACTTCAAGGTTGTGATCTTAATGTCCTTTCCATTCAATTCATTATTTCCAGTTGCATGTTAGCAATCCTTTGTACCTCTAATATCTTCTCTTCTAGTTTTTTGGGTAGTATCCTTTTGTCATCTTCAATCATGAATTTATCTTCCTTAGCTTTATTTTTCTGCTTAGTCACCTCACATAGAAATACTAATTGAACTTCTTGTTCTATTTTAAGATTTTTGACCTCTTCAATTAAGGAACCATTCATTTCCATCAGATTTGCAACTGCTTTATCAAAGTCACTTGAGTTTCCATCTGCAAACAATTTAGTAGTGTCTTCCTCTTGGTAATGTGTTTTATTTTTCCTCAATAGCTATCTCTTTCTTTGTCTCTAATGAGTGCTTCAAATCACCTCTATCTTCTTTGAGTTGGTCTAGGGAAAGTTGGATTTCAATCTTTTGGTTCTCAATGGTCTTTCCCAATCCATAGACTTCCATCTTTAAGATATTTCCTCATAGCTACAAACCTTTCATTTCTAGAGAATGAGGCTTTCATAACAATTGTTGGAAATAACAATAGGGAAAGTAAACTTTGGGGGGGTGGGGGGGGGGCGGGGGGGGGGGGCAAGGGCTGGGGTGAATTAGCATTTCAAAACTTTAACCATAAAAATATTTACCATACATCCATCTCACAATTTGCATGTAAATTGAAATACCAAACTAAACATATTCATCCATAGCATGAAACAAATAACACATATGACACAAGATATTTGGTTATCCAGAAACCCTCCAATGAGAAGGTAAAAATAGGGAGGGGATGACACCCACAAATCTTCACTACTATAGTTGTAAAGTGTATCCAATGAAGGTTATAATTATTTGATCATAAACTATGATCTAGCCTATGAAAGGTCTACCTTGTTAAAGGCTTACAAAGACTATTAAAACTTACCCTATCAAAGAATTTCAACACCCTGCTAAAAGTGTGCCTAGTTAAAGGAATTCAACTTACAATAAAGTAAGCACCCTGTTAAAGAATTTACAAAAGCTTGCTAGGAATACTCAGTTAAGAGAATTTTACTAATTCACCTATTAGAATATTTCATCCTTGATCATTTGATTACCACCTCTTTGCTAGATATCATATCACCTTTTTCTTGATGTATACTCAATCCTCCTGATCAAATATATCACTTTTGTCTTCTCTCTACTTTTCTTTGTTCTCTCTAACTAAATCTGTAATTCAATCCTTTCACATCTCCTTAGTCACCATGAATTCTCTATCTACGCATGCAAACCTCTCCCTTCACACTCTAACACTTTTAGGGTTTTCCCTCCTTAATAAGACTTAGGTCACCTAAGCTTAGGTAGGAATCAATGATTGTGATTAACCCATTTTCCACTTAATCCATCCCTTTATCTAATTTGTTGCATGTACTGCATAGGGATTCTCAATGTAGATTCATTCTTATCTTCTAGAACAATAAAAAATCCTTAAGTTGGCCCAAAAAAGGTTTACATAGGAGTTTGTACCATTACAAACAACTATGTCTAAAATAGTTTACTCAACACTTGAAGCCCCCAATGCTTAGCATCCACTATATCTTCAATGTTATAACTCAACCTTTGAATGACTTGACATCTATTGTTCACTTGGCATGTATTAACTTTCTTGTCACTTGAGTGACTTGCCACTAATAGTTTTCTCAACACATACTGGTGCTCGACACATATTTTATATTTTTCTTGGCATGCATTATCTGACAACTTATGCTTGGCATACACTACTTACTCAACATGCACTAAGTATTGTTAAGTAATGAATTAAATGTATTGTCACTCATATGTCAAAACCAAAATGAGATCAACACTTTGGTCTATCCAAAGTAGGATAATCAGTCATTGAACAAATGATTGCTTTGTTAATCTTTATTGGTCAACCTTCTAACCAAACTTTTATATCATGGACTCGACTTAACACAATTTTGATCCATTCACTTTTGAATAGCTTTGGAAATGCTAGTGCATGGGTAAGACCTTTCTTGGCAACAATCTTGTTTTCATCTCTCAAAACTCCATTGTTATAGAACTTATTATAAGTTGCACACAGTTCATAGTTTCCAATCTTTGCAATCTTACACATGTAACATGATCTCACATCGTGAACCATTAATACTTTTGGTGGAATTGATGACAGGGAGCTAGATTCGTCGCTAGCCATTGTAGTAGCAAGACCATGCTATAAATTTAGGTGGAGGACACTAATTGTTCCTCATAATTTGTGCATTACTCTCCTTCAAGATTTTCTTCCCAGATACACATGCAGTGGATGCCATTTCAAAACTAGGGTTTATTTATTTTTTACTTCACTCAATAACTTCAAGAGAAGATTAACTTGATACTTAAAATTTTACTTATGAAATTCTTTATATTTTACCAATGGCATGCTATGATTCACTTGTTATATTGCTAAAATTTCCTTAATCGCCTTTGAATCGCCTGTGCACTAAAATCACTTGGTAAATGAAAATGAACTTGAAAATTTTGATATATACCTTCAATCTATTCATTTAGTCTACAATAAATGTATTGTACTGGTAGGTGCATAATAGTTCTCTTGGCCTACAAAATTTGTATCTACACTTTCTTCCATTCAAATACTTGGTCACTATCACTTTGCTTCAATGCAAGTGCAAGAAGTTGGGTCTCACTTTTGGGCAAAAAGTGGAAGTGTTTTTCCTATTTTTCAAATTTTTTGTCAATTGATGTCAAAATTTGAGATATTTAGAGGTTGAATATAAAAAACCTTCAGAAATAAAGATTGTAGTGCTTGGAATATACTTTTTGAATATGTAATTTATTTGTGTACCCATATGATAGATTTTTTTTGGTATGGATCTTTAAAGACCACTTTTTCAAAATGCTTGTTTTAGGACCATATGACACTCATGTATGGACACCATAATTTGACACAAATAAATGAATTTTTGGAAATCCTTTCGAATAAAGTTACCTAACACACCAAAGATTGATGAAAATATTTTTATTATTAATTTTTATTTGGCTATAAAGGTAAAATTAAAAACCTCTTGTGTATGGACACCATAATTTGATCAAAATTTTACCTTTTCAACTTTTTTTTATAAAACTTCAAAATATTTGTATTTAGATTGATGAAATATACATTAATTTATGAAAAGTCATAAAATAAAAAAATTATTAAAGTTTTAGTGAACCTCACTATTTTACATTTAGGTACCACCTTTGATTAAAAAGTAATTAAAAAATAGTAAATAAAATTATAACACTATAAAATTTATATTTTTGAAATGAGGAAGTGAGAACCCTAATGGGTTTTTATTTTGTAAAACAATTTGATCAGGAAGACCCTAAGTGAGAACTCTAATGGGATTTTATTTTGTAAAACAATTTGATCAGGAAGACCCTCTAAAAATTATGGCAAGGCTTGAATTTGTCAATTCAATGCCTTAGCCAAATCTTGAGAGGTCAAGGCATAGGCTTGATCTTACCAAGCCTATCCCAAATTGAAGTCCAAGCTGGGAGAAAAAAATTCCACCCCATGTTGTATGAAACAGGCACCCATTTTTTGAAATTCAAAACTTGGGTGCTTATTTTGAAAAAGTATTTTCAACATTTAAATCATATTTTAAATCCCAAAAAAAAATATATGATTTTTTTTAAAATGGGCACCTATTTTTTAAAACATTTTTTAAAAATTCAAATTTTTTATTGTTCTCAAAAATGGGCACCTATTTTTTGAAAATAAAAAATGGGCACCCAATTGTTTTAAAAATGGGTGCCCATTTTTTAAAAATTGGTGCTCATTTCTAGAAGAACATGATCTCAATCTATGGACTTTTGTGGAATCGAGACTCATCCTTGTGCACTTATTTAGTCAATACCATTTTCTTTGGGCAATACATTAGATTGGTCAACGTAAGCTCTCTATCCATATTGCAATGCTAGTCAGTACAAAATATATTACTGATGCTCGACACTTGATAGTGTGATTGATTCTATTGTTGAGATTTGTCCCAGTGCATCTTGATTGATGTTGATATGGACTTTTAGTCACATTTCTCATTAGGAACTGGTGTATGATATGTCATTCAAGTATACAATTCATTGCATACCTTCTTTTCATAGTTGGATGTGGTGTGGTCACTTGATCCATTAGATTGGTTGATCTCAGCTTTGCTTGATCCATTACCTCTAGCTTCTATTCTATTTTTTCATGATTATTTCATCTCAACTTTTCTTTTTCATTGTTCTTTTTATTATTTGGTGTTGGTGCTTAGGTCCCACAGTTCTTACTAACATGTCCAACCTTGAGACAACTGAAACAAACAAGGTTTCCATTCAACCATGTCTTGTAGTTACCTCTAAAATGTTTCTTAATGCAGTTTTTTGGAATGTGTCAATACTCTCTAGAATAATAACAATTATACCATGTTTTTTAATCCCAATTTTAAGAGACACCTTTCTTATGTGCATGTTTTTTCCTTTTAGATGTCTAGTTGGATTTTTCTTTTGATCTGCACTCTTCAGCTCTATGTCCATGTATTTGAAAAATATAACAATGTCCTTCAAATCTAAGTGTAGTAAGTACATCACTTATCTTTTACCTTCATTCATGTGCTTGGTGTCCCTATTTCTTGTAATTAGAGTAGTTACTAGTAAACTTAAGTTTAGGGTTTTGCATACCATTCTTTCTTTTGCAAATATTTTTTGTGTCCTACTTTGCCACAATGATAACATGTATGTTTTCCTTTAGGTTTCAAATTTCTTTGTTCTCCACTCTTGGATGAGTCTCCCTCTCTAGTAGATGAAGAGTGCTTGATATGTCCTAGACCAAAGGTATCACTAGATGACCTTGGTTATCTCATTAGTTCTTCAAAGTACCTTATAGCTTCACTTGGCTTATTCATTCCTTTTAGAATTTTTTTCTCAGATATTAACTCATTCCTTAGTTGGTCACTCTATGATCTCAGATTTGTGATCTCTATATCCTTTCGATTCAACTTCTAATTTGCAAGTAACAACTAATTCATCATGTCTAGCTAATTGTCTATAAGCTTGTACACATCAAATTATCTTTTTTCAAGTCTAGTATCTATTTCTCTTTTGTCTTCTTTAGCCATGATTTTGAATTTCCATCTCCAAGATCTAATCTCTCAATCTGTTAGACTTCTTTCAAGAGAACTATGCTCTAATACCAATTGTTGGAAGTCTTATTAGTAAACAAGATACTAAGAGGGAGGGGGATGGGGGGTGAATCGGTATCTATAAAACTTTTCTCTACTTCAACAAGATAACAAATTAACTACATTCACTCCTAATCCATCTCATATCTTAGATCTCATACCATATAATCATAAACTATAATGCTGAAATTAAATATATCTAAGCATACCATCCATGAAAATATAAACACATAACACAAAGATTTTTGTAACCCATAAACCCTCCAAGGTGAAGGTAAAACTAGGGTGGGGATGAAACCCATAAATCTTTAATTTTGCAAAAAAAAAGTTTGCTTGTTAGGGCTACAATTTGATCACTTCAGATGATCTTCACTATGGGGGTTCTACCTTGCTAAGAGCTTTACAAGACTATTAGGTCTACCTTGATTAAAGGATTTAAACATGCAATAAAGTAAGTACTTTTTTAGGAGATTTAAACAAGGTCTGTTAAGAGATTTGTACTGATTCACTTGTTAGAATGTCTCAATACATAATCCTTTAGTTTTCTCTTTAAAAGTTTTCTACGGATCTCCTCTCTTTAATGTTCAAAATTGATCTCCTTATTTGATCTTCTCTATTTTTCCCTTCACTTCTATGTTACTCTATCTGATCTCTTTATCAAACCTAACCTTCCTTGCTCTTTCCTTAGCTTGTTCACATCTTTACGCTTTCTTCTCACTCACCATTACAATTTTAGGGTTAGATGCCTTCTCAAATAGATAATCATAGAAAGTTATAGATTATGATCAATGATCCATAATTCATCATTTTTCCATTTTACCCTTCTAATTTTCTAATTAGTTAATCTTCTTTTCTTGGGATTAATTCCTTCTAACAAAATACATAATTTTCTCCTTAAATATCACTACAATCCTTAATTTTTTCATAGAAGTTGGATAAAATGATTTACATAAGTTTTTGTGCCATTACAAACACATGCCAAAACTAGTTCACTCAACAATTGAATGTTCTAACACTCACCCATAACTAACATTCATGTTGGCACTGCACTTCTATAAGCTTGGCATATACTAACTCACTTGACATAAATTAAATGTACATCACTCGATCTCCATTGATTTACTGAACATGCATATTGGCTCAGTCTCTACTAGTGTTAGAGGCAACCTCTTACTTTCTTGATATGTACTGAAATATAAACAAGTCCTTTTTAATTCAGCCTTCTCTAGATGGCTCAACCGTAGTGATGACTGACTAAAGTTTCCTAGAGAATGACTTAGTTTTGGGCACTAATAGGCAACTATGCTTAGAGATAAACAACTCAGTCACTATTGGGGTAGTTTCTAGTTGTAGTTTCATTCGAGGAACTTACTAACTCAAAGGGCTTGATGATACTTGAAGTGCTTGGTTGATGATCTTCTCATTAGAATCTATTCTTGATGATTCTCATGAGACCTCAATAGAAGTGCTTGATTGGTGTTCTCGATGTACACTTCTCATGATCAATGGTTATTACTAATGCTTGATGGTTTGGTTCACCAACTCGATGTTCTTGGGAGATTTGATCCATCAACTTGGTGTATTTAATTTGTGGTGTGTCTGGTCATGACATGGATTGATCTTGGGAGGTATAAGGACCTATTTAGGTCTAAGTTATTTATCTTATGTGTATTTAATGACTATGTTGTGATTTTGAGCCTAATCAGAATTGGGGGTTTATTCAGTGTGGTTTCCCCTAGATTATTTTTATGGAAATGAGGAAAGCACCCCCAAGATGTGGTCAAGGGGTAGTTCCTAGAGCCTTATCATAGTACAAGGTGGGGTTGAGGGGCAATACTCCCATGGGGGTTTTTGGGGGCAACACCCCCAAAGCCAAAAGTGACTCTACTATTGTAAAAAGCGTCAGCTATCATTTTTCTACTAGATAACTTATTCTAGCATTAATTTTATAAGTGGCAAAAAGCTTGTATAAAATGGCTTAGGGTTAGTGATTTCATAATGTGAGATGAGATTGTAGCTTCTTGTGGTGGTATTGAGTTGTAAGAGATTGTAGATTGTATTCATTGAATAATAATAGTATTGGACTTGTTGTTGGTGGACATAGCCTAGGGATTGGGTGAACCACATTAAATCTTTGTGTCTTGTGTTCTCTTCTATGCAATTTATTATTTTTTAATATTAGTTATATTTTCATGTAACTATTATTTTTGTTTGTGGTTGATCCTAACAAGTGATATTCGTTGTCTTTTCTTTTATAATATTAAATGTTACTGATTGTGCTAGGCATAACTGAATACTTCCAAGTACTTTTCTATCCAAAATTTGATGATGTGATTGGTGTTATTCTGAGAGACAAAACTTGTAGGAAAACCTCAAGTGGATCTACATCAGGAATTGTTTTGAATGCACAAAGATGAGACAAAATGATTGAGAGAGGAAGTAATTCTAGAAATCATGGGAAATCAAGAGCAACATCAAAGGGGGAGAATTCTCAATCCAAAGGACCAAGATATTGTTGATACTATGGGAAAGAAGGGCATTAAAAGAAATATTTTTGGACTTGAAAGAATAATGAAGGAGATAAACCAGAAGGGAGCAAGGAGGTAAATGTGGTAAGTAACAAGTCTGAAGATGATGTTTTTCTTCTTTCTTTAGAAAGTGTTGATGATTATTGGGTTTCAAATTCAAGAGCTTCATTTCATGCTACACCTATAGACATTATTTGATTGATTATGTCCAAGGGATTTTGGGATTATTTATTTGGGGGATAATGAACCCTATCTGATTGGTGGAAAGAGAAAAGTTAAGATTAAGTTGAAAAATGGGAATCATTGCTTACTACATGAGGTAAGACATGTTTCAAGGTTGAGTAGGAATTTAACTTCAGCAAGTCAACTCAGTGATAAGGGTTGTGAAATTACGTTTAATGATAAAAATTGGAAGGCTTCAAAAGGTTCCCTTGTAGTAGAAAAAGGTGTGAAAGTAGGCACATTATATATTTGTATGCATCATATTGTTCTTTCTACTTTAATTGATTAAAAGAAAAATAAATGTTCAAGAACAATTGTTGTAGTTAAGAAGGGAGAACAAATAATTGTTATAGATTTTGATACAAGACTATGGCATAATAGAATTGTGCACATGAGTGAGAAAGGCATGAAATTAATTCATTCAAAGAAAGTTTAACCAGGTCTGAAATGCATCACTATTAACTTTTGTGAAAGTTATGTGTATGGAAAATAAAAGAGAGTGAGTTTCGTGAAAGGTGGGACGAAAAAGAAAAATGAGAAATTAGAGCTTGTGCATGCAGATGTATGGGGACCAACTTAGGTATCTTCCCTTGGTGGCTCTCATTATTATGTTACATTTATTGATGATGAAACTAGAAAAGTATGAGTTTATTTCCTTAAACAAAAATATGATGTATTTCAAACTTTTAAGAAATGGAAATGCTTGGTTGAAAAGGAGACTGGTAAGAGATTAAAATTTCTTGGATATGATAATGGTGGTGAGTATTGCTGTTATGAATTTGAAGATTATTGCTCCACTAATGTTATTCATAGATAGAAAATTGTTCCAAGGACTTCATAGGAAAATGGAGTTGCTAAACACATGTACATGACAATAATGGAGCATGCAAGGAGCATGAGGTTACATGTTGAGCTTCCTTTAACCATGTGGAAAGAGGTTGTCAATACTACTATATATTTGAGTAATAGAGATCCCTCTACTCCTTTGGGTTATTGTTTTCTCAAAACCTTCAGTTGGAAGTATTTGTACATATAGATTATGAAAATAGAACAAAGGTGGAAGCTAAGTCAAAGAACTATGTATTTGTTGGATATGGAATTGATGAATTTGGTTATAGTCTTTGGAATTTGAAAATCATAAAATTGTAAGAAGTAGGGATGTCATATTCAATGAGAAAGCATTGTATAAAGATCTGTTGTAGCAACATGAAAAGAAAGTAAATGATTATATAGTGTTGGATGATACTCAAAAGGAAGATGTTCCAATAGTCCCTCATGTTGTGCAACAATTGCAACAACAAATACCACACACCCCAATGAATGTTAGATGGTCAACAAGGCTAAGTAGATCTCCGTCTTTGTACTCTATTTTACTAACTGATGATGGTGAACCTAAATGTTATGATGAAGCTATGCAGGTGGATAAAAAGATTCAATGGGAGTCTATTATGAATGAAGAAATGGACTCTTTGCTAAAAAATCAAATATGGGAAGTTTATGCAAGTTGCCTGCAAGTAAATAGGCTTTACAAAATAAATGGGTTTAGAGGTTGAAAGAAGTGGATGGAGGTAATAAATTATTTAAAGCCAAGTTAGTTGTAAAAGGATTTGCATGGAAAAAGAGCATTGATTTTGATGAGATATATTCCTCTATTGTTAAAATAACTTCTGACATTCATACTATTTTAAGTAGTGTGGCTACTGAATATTTTTATTTGGAGTAGCCTAATGTTAAAATAGCCTTTCTTCATGATGGTTTTGATGAAGAGTGATTTGAGGTTAAAGGTAAGGAGAAATTAGTGTGTAAATTGTAGAAAAGTTTATATAGCTTGAAGCAAGCACCTTGGAAATGGTATCTAAATTTTCATAGTTTTATGCATGAGCATGGATACAATGGGTGTCATTTAGATCATTGTATTTATTTTAAGAGGTTAGATGATGATAGATAGATTATTTTATGGTTATATGTTGATGATATGTTCATAGCTGGGTCTAATAGGGATCACATTAAGGCATTAAAACAATAGTTAGCACATCAATTTTCTATTAATGATTTTGGGTTAGCAAAGAAAATCCTTGGTATGAAAATTTGCAGAGATAGAAAGAACATAAATTTGACATTATCTTAGGTTGATTATATTGATAAGGTGTTACAATGTTTCTCTATGGAGAATACCAAAGATGTTAGCACACCTTTACTTGGTCATTTTAATTTGATTGAGGTGTGTCCAAAGACTCCATAAGAGAAGGATAAGATGTCCAAGGTACCTTGTGCTTTAGCTGTAAGAAGCTTGATTTATGCTATGGTATGTACAAGGCTAGAAATTGCACATGTAGTGGGAGTGGTTAGTATGTATATGAGTCATCCAAGGATTGAGAATTGGAATGTAGTTAAATGGATTCAAAGATATTTGAGAGGAAAATATAGTAAGAATTTACATTTTTGGGGCTCTACTATTGATTTATAGGGCTATGTTGACTCAAATTTGGTAGGAGATATTGATACTAGGTGGAGTACTACAGGTTATGTATTTAGTGTTGGTGGGGTAATAGTAAGATGGGTTTCTCAATTACAAAAGGTGAATGCTTTATCCACTACAAAGGAAAAGTATGTTTTTTCTATAGAGGAAACTAAGGAGATAATATGGCTTTAGTTATTCATGGAAGAAGTTGAAACCCTCTTCAACTATGATTAGTATTCTAGAATGAACAACATAAAAGATCAAATGAGTCTAGGGTGGTTTGATATTCCAGTGGGAGCTATAGACTTAGTGGTGCTATGATCAGTTTCTAAGTGGGAGGTTATTGTTGTGGAGTTTGATTAGTCCCCAAGTGGGAAATTTTTATGATGTGGAGCCTAATTAGAATAGGAGGCTTAGTTGGCACAATTTCTTCCTAGATTATTTCAATGGGGGTTTGGGGGAAGCACCCCTTGCAAGGTCCTAGAGCAGTGCCTTAGGTGCACTCAATCTCATAGTATAGGGTGGGGTTGAGGGGCAATGCTCCCATGAGGGTTTTACGAGGGTAGCAACCCAAAAGCCAAAAATGAATCTACTATTATAAAAAGTGTTAGTTGTTATTTTTCTATTGGATGACTTATTCTAGTCCTAATTTTATAAGAAATAAAAAGCTTGTATAAAATGTCTTAGGGTTAGGGATTTCATAATATGTTATGAGATTGTAGCTTCTTGTGGCAGTAATGAGCTATGAGAAATTGTAGATTGTAATTACTAGATAATAATAATATTGGACTTTGTGTTGGTGGACATAGCCCAGTGATTGGGTGAACCATGTTAGATCTTTTGGGCTTGTGATCTCTTCTATGTGATTTATTATTTTATGATATTGGTTATATTTTCATGTAACTATTATTTCTCTTTGTGGCTAATCCTAACATATTATTGTAGGATGAATTAAGGAATTTTTTTTTTTTCTAGATGATTCTATTTGTAATAGGTCAACTTGTGGTCATGCAAGTATAAAAGGAGGATTTGGGTAGTCTTGTAGGTATATATATCAAGGGCTAAGATTTAGGAAGGAACCTAGAGTTGCAAATTGCTATAAGATCTAGTAACCAAGCATGGGCTTAGGAAATAGGAAGATCTCTTTGTGACTTGCAAGAATTTTTTTTAGATCTCTCTTGGTGTTTCCTCTAGATTGCTATGTTATTACATATCTAGGCATCACTAGTACATTTGACCCCACTTTTAGACCAAAATTTTTGACCATCTAATAAAATGGGGTCAAATTGGGCAAAATATGGAAGGCAACATATATATATATATATATAAAATAAAAGCCCATGTTGGTCAAAATTTTGACCAACATGGGCTTACACTATGTCAAAAAAACTTAAAAGCTCTTTGCCTCCCTAATTTCAATCTTACACAACTGGAAGACAGCTTGTGTGGTTAATTTTTTCCTCATTGCATTTTGTGGCACTAGGATTATGTGCAAAGGCAGGGTTTGAGGATTACATGCCAACAACATTTTACAACTTCAGTGCAAACAGGGGTTTGAGAGCTTCATTGATGCAACCTCTAGAATAGTAAGGGTTCTTACCCTTCTTTTCTTCATTAGAAACAAAAACATTTTAGTTTAATCCAATGGCTTTTCTCAATCATTTAATGCTTAATTGTTTAATGTTTAATACTGATTATATGAGCCCTACCGTACTATCTATCATAGCCCCAACTGAGGCTTTCATCAAAAATCTATATCGCTCACACTGTAGTAAAAGTTACCCAACCATTGCCTATAGTTCTAGTGGGGGAAACGCTAGGGTTAATAATGGGTGGGCCCCATAGAATTTTAGGGATCCCTAACTTGATCATTATGCAGAGTCACTCATATGACTGGTGAACTAACCCTGCTAGAAAACTACTACTACTAAATTTCCCTTTTGAAGTTAAAAGCAAAAATTTTGGCTCATATGAAACAAATTTTTTGAGAAACTAGATGGGATGCTTGGACAAGATTAGTTACCAGGATGAAAGCATGCTTGAACCATTTCTCAGATAGCTTTCCTCAGTCACATAAACTTTTGGATAGTTGTCTTCCCCCTTTGGGCAGTTGAGGTCCCTGATTAGATGCTCAATATCTAATGCCATAGAATTTTAGGGCCACTAGTCAGCATCCCCACATTCCATATGAGATCATTTGAACATAGGGAGATCTCTAGAAAATAAATGATTTTAGAGATAACTAAAATAAATGTGAGTACTTCAAACTTATCATAAGAAGGAAATCAATTTTTATTTTCTTTTTTACGTTATAGATGATTTCAACTTTCAACTTCACCAAAAGACCAAGGATCCATTGAAACATTTCACTATTTTGAATGCAATCAGAGTCAGTATATTCTAGGTTTAAATGTGTCAAATTACAACAATAAGATTTTTGTAGATACACTGCTGGATATTTTTGGTGTAGATATTTTGTATTCAATAGTTTGATTTTTTTGATAAGTTATCCTTCTCTAATTTGTTTGGGCAGAATTATGTGTTTTTTGTTCAATTTGCATTTGCATTGAAGGTATATTAGAATTATAGAGCACATTATGAATATCTAATCTACTATTCTGTAGACTTCAAACCCCTATATTTTATAGTTGTATGTCCATAAACTTTTGAAGCACGTTATATTATATCTTAAAACTTCAATATTGCTACATCTATAGGAAATAGTTAAGTCCAATCTTGAAAATAGAACTTCAATTGAAGTCCAAAATATAAAGCTAATGCCAAATTTGGCTATACAACTAGTTATCAGAATTGTCATTATTTAGCATAGATTTCTAATCTAGATATTTTGATTTTAGCATGTCTTTGTGTATCAGGTAATATTAGTGGCAAAGGAATCATAACAAATCAATTGCTCAGTAATTAACATACATCTTTACATGGAAGTCAAGATGGATTTATGCTTAGGTCAAACAAATTTTAGTAAGCTGAATTTCATCCATTATATAGATTCCTTATCAAATATTTGGAAATCACAGAGCACATCTTATTAAAATGGCATTTGATGAATCCAAATAGAAAATTCTCTTTAGAATCTACACTCTCTATTTTATTTTGAGATGAGGAATGTTGATCATTGCCTTAACAAAAGGAGCATGACTATGAATAATTTTATATACCAACAACTTATTTTCTCTGGGGCTCCTTTTATCTCTATGGTAAGTTTACACCTTTAATCCCCGCTTCACTTGATTGAAATTGCAAGCAACACATTACAGGGTCATTGTATGGAAGCTAATATAATGCAATAAACTCAATTTCCAAGACTACTAGCCATTAATGTGGAAGCCTAATTTTTCGTAACTTCTAAGATCAAAATAACAACAAATTTAGTATTTAGCACAAAACTTTAAATGTTATAGATTCTTTTTTATCCATTGATACTTGTAACTAGTCTCCTTAGGGGAAGTGGTTGTATACACATCATTTAAAACATATAAACTGTTGGCATGATAACGATCTACAATTAGCTTGTATTTAAAAGCTATTTAGTTTTAATAAACCAGGGAAATGCATTAGCAATGAGTAAGAGTTTTGATAGTTATCAAGTCATTTTACGCCATAGGTTTAGTGTTCAAGCATGTAGCAATTCATAGTTTTAATATATATATATATATATATATATATATTTTTAACTGCTATTAATAGAACTAAATTTTAGTTGTTTATTCATAAATCTATATTCTACAACTCTTTAAAATAGTTTATTTTTATTCAGAGGGTTCCCAAGCTACTATGCAATATCATATTTATAAGCTGCAATAAAGATTTATTTGTCATTCTATAGAACCAAAGTATACTTTGTCATTCTACAATAAAGATTTATTTGTCAATGTTTTTTGATGTATTTTTCAATAACAACCAATTGGTTAACTCAATATCATTCTTGATTTGAAAGCCGCCTTCATAGTATAAACAATAATTTAGATGCATGTTTACCATTTTCCTCTCTTATAGATCATGAATAATTTGGGTTTTTACTCTTTTTTGTTCCTTGGATCAAAATTTATTCTTTCTTTTTCTGCCGCAAATAATGAAGAGGATGAGTATTTTACTCTTTTTTCTTCCTTGCAAATAATGACTATGAATACTAGTTTACTCAACTTTGGAAACCTCTCTAAAACAAAACGGTAGGAAGACGGATCAGGAGCAAAGCCTAATTTGGTTTATATGTGTTGAACAAGGATTTTGGAGTAAGGGACTATAAAATATTGCTTGCTTAAAGGTGTGGTTTTAGAAATTGTGGTTTGAAATGTGTTTCTTTGGATTCCCTTAAAATGTCTAATAATTTATCATTATAGAAACAAGAATCTTAGACAAAGAGTTCCAAAGTACTTGAATTATTTTCTCCTATTAGGGATCTTGAGACTTGAGGTTTGAGGTCACTAACATGAGCTTACCCTTAAAGGCTTGCATGTTTAGTAAAACTTTGATGGGGATTCCTAGGTCAAACCTTGAAATACCAAGAACCTTTGCTACTTGGCTTTAAGAGGGTATGCATGGGTTTTTTGATAAAATTTTAAAGTTTTCCTTTTTTCCATGTTGAAAGTTGGCTACTACAGGGGACTTTAGGACATCTCTAAGATAGCACGGGGATGTTGGGGATGGACTTGCATCCCCTTGGGATTTCCCAATGACGAGGATTCCCATGAGACATCCCCCAGGGGCAAGAAGGAGAATGTCCTGTCCCTATCCCTAGAACATCCCCTTTCACTAGACACAGTATAAAAAATTGGAAGGATCAACCTTAAGAAAAATTTCAAAATAGTTCATGGGATACTCAAAGAAAAGTGTATTAGAAGATTCCTAAAAATATGGCAATAGCACAAAGTGGTTAAAGATTGCTTTCAATAGTCAGGTCCAATCTGTCTCTTCACCAATTATTTAGATTAAATCATTCTACAACTTTTCACCAGAGTCTAGACGAATTACCTATAGTTATGAGTATATGAATACACCATATCTCCATTGCTCCAGTCAAGGATTAATTTCTTGATTCAACTAGCATATTGAATGTAGTAGAATTATGAACATGATAGTAAACCAATCCAAACTATTAGCCCAGGGCTATTAGAAAAGGTTGAAATTAAAACACTCTAACTATTACCTCAATTCATAATTTGGAATCAGTAATGAATGATGCCAAACATCTTCCATGAAGTTTCAATAAAGTTGTAGTGTACTTATCAACTAGCTGATTTGATAGTAGTGTGTGCTAAATGCTTCAATAGTGTTTCAAACTTCCTATTTGTACATGCAGCCAGAAGCATGACAGTCTTACATCTCCAGAGGATATATAAATAATAGTCTCAACTAATGATAGTATTAACAAGACACTAGACAGTTTATAAATTTACCAAATTCCTTCTTGTGAATTGTCCATCAAGATAAACTTCCAAATTTATGATACTCTTGTTATCCAACATACACATTTTGCTTAGAATCAGAACAAATACTGTTACAAAAGTCCTAGAACTGGGGTCTAGAAATCCAAAAAATTCACATAATTAGAGGATATAGAAACTTACTAAGTATAAACAATAGGTATGTTCTCAACAACTTGGCTTTTCAATTGGGGACCTAGGTCCCTACCTAAATAGCTAGTATGATCAGGTTCCCATCACAAGACATTGGCTATATCGACTGGGCTATAGACTCTTGTTTAGTAGCAATATTGACCAGGTTACTTTGTAGGCACTTTAGCATTGTATAGGTTTTTGGATTTCAGATTCCATTCTTCTGTTATCTTGACTTTCTTTATGTATTTTTTACAGTTGTAGTGACACCATACATGCACACACTTATCACAAACATGGTTGTTACCACAAAGATAAACACTCATGTTGATGACAATATGTCATGGGGATCACTTGGATTCATACTGCATGACACATTTAGGCATAACACTATTATCGATGAACCACATTCATGGGTTCCTTGAGAGGGGTATTGTCCATGGGGGCTAACTTGTAGGCTCCATACCTATGAGTAAAAGGTGAAAACATATGGCCCCAACCAGTTGGGCTGAATTTTTTTGTTTGACTAAGTGACACATTTACATTCATTTGGATTTGCAAAGAATGAGATTACCTACCTTAAAGCTATGAGAGTGCTTTCTAATAAGCTCAAAGGTGTAGAGTATGTTCATCCAACTTTTTTAACTCATGCAAATAATTCAAACTATTAGTTTCATCATTGATCACTCCTTTAAGGGAGACACATAATGATGGTATCTCTAGTTTAGGGGTATGATAGCATTGGCTCTATATACTAGACTATAAGGAGTAGATCATGTATCTATAGAGACACTAGTACAATAAGCCCAAAAAGCATAGGTTAAATGGGTATGCCAATCTCTCCCATTTTTAGTTACAAATGTTTGCAATATTTTCTCAATGGTCTTGTGAGAGGCTTCTGCCTAACTGTTGGATTGAAAATAATAAGGTATAGAGAAGTGATGTAGGACACAAAATATTTCTATAACTATTTTACCTCATTTAAAAAATATGTCCCATTATTTGAGACAATAGTGGAAGATAAACCAAAATGAGATTAGATATTGTCTAGTATGAATTGATAGATAATTTTAGTGATGGTAGACCTTAATGGGCCCCCTTCCACCCATTTACTAAAATACTATGAGGTTGTGATGATAAAAATATGGCCTTTAAATAGTGGCAGAGATATTTTTCCAATTATATCTAAACCCCATGTCTAGAAGGGCCATGGAGAGTTTTGAGCTTAGTGAGTCTATCCAAGATCTTAAATCAAATTTCTATGTTGTTGGCATTGTGAGTACTCTTGATAAATGAAAAGGAGTCTTTCTCCATAATTTTCTAATAGTATTGAACATGAATTACCTTTTGAACTAGGACCTTACCACCTATATGTTGTCTAGTGGGGCCTAAATGAGCCTCTCAAAAAATGAGTGGTATCTCACCCTTGGTTAAGTATCATTGGAGGAGACCATTATAGAATCTCTGATACAAGACATTTGACAAGACAAGATATAAACCAAAGAGTTTTCTTATCCTAATATAAGCATTTTCATCAACTCTATCAGGGAATTTTTTCTCTCTTTAGATACCCATAGATGCCAACAAACCATTCTTCTGAGTCTACATGTACACAAATGGGATTACAAAGGCTTGGCAATTCTGATACTACATGAGATCTGAACACTTGTAGCACAAATTGATATGGATTGGTGATGATTTCAGATCAAACCAAAGAGGCTATACTAGCCTTTTCATCCGCATACCAATTTTCTCTCTTTGAAATACTATCTATGGTGTAGTAATAGAATTGATTAAGATCAATGGTAATTATATATACTGAGACAACCTAGATTGGTTCCCCTTAAGTTGTTATTGGATTCACTATCAACATACAGTTTCTATGTATATGAAGGCTTTTAATCTCTATAGGAATCATGACATGTACCCACATGATTAGGGCTTTGTACTCAATGGTATAATTTGTCTAGTGGAATTCTAGGTAAAAGGAATGAGGAATTAATTTTCCTTCAAGGGATATCAAAATATCAAAATAATTGGACTAAAATAGGTTTATTCATTAAATAATCATATGATTTTTCTATTAGATCATATTTTTGTTATGGATTGGGCTATTATCTCTATAAAAATAATCTCAAACCTATTTGAAATTTACAAGTAGTTTTTGCTAAATTTTGAATGATCAAATATGAATAGTGTAAAAGTTTATAGATTTTGTTTTTAGTTCATCTACCACATGCAAGAGATGGTTGATGTCAATCAATGGATAATGTTGAAGCAACTATAGATTTGATGTAAAATCACCAACCAACAAGTGGCTTTTTGTGCACATTAGCATAGCACAACATATGTGGAGTAATATGTCTTGCAATAATAGAGTAGGCAATGCCCAGTCACTAGATAGCCTAAAATTTTATGCAAAAATGTGATACACCTTAGAAGGATCGACTCAAGCTCTCCAATATGCCAGTATCTTTTATTTCATTATCAAGAAAATTAATAGAGCACATATTTACTTTGTTTAGTTTTTTGGGTATTTGACAACTTATAACTTTTGTAAAACTTTGATTGAAACTTTGTGTAAATGATTAATCGAAGATTCTCTCTTTCAGATGGAAGACGAAAACATACCATAGGCCCATAGGGATTTCTTATAAGTGAGTCCCAAATCCTTAGAATATTAGGGAATCTAAACTCTTGTGTGAAAAGTAGAGTAATCCACCTGAATGCATAAAATTGAGGGTTAACCTGCACAATACAAGCAAGAGGAAGCATGCTCCATTATATCTTTTCCATAAAGTAGTATTTGATAAACATCTAATGATTTCCCATCTAAAGGATATCTTAACATAGATGAAAGTTTAGGTTTCTATCGTGGGATAAAAGATCACTCTCTTCAAGACACCACCTTTAGCCTCATATCACTAGTTGGAAATGAAGAATGTAGATCTATACAAGTCCTAGTCTATGGTGATCTGGAAAAATTATGTATAGTCTCTAGAAATAGAATTTAAAGAAAAAATACAATGAAAACAACACAAAAATGTAATGTGAATCAAAATAAGACTCGTTTTCCTATGACAAAACATTATTGCGTTGTAATGGTAAAAATCAAGCAGAAGATCTTCTCCTTCATGTTCAAATTTTATGCTCATCTATATTTAAGTCTTGAGGGACCCTTAACTACTGAATGTTGGATAATCATTATTTGATTGTAGGAACATGTATTCATTTTCTTATATATTTCAACTTAACTTACTTAATGTTCTTAGGATTATTTTATGTTAAATCTTATTAATACATAATCATTTTGATTGGAATTCTTAGGACTTTGCTGCAATTCTAAAGAGGAATTATTGGATCTTGCTTTCCTGCCTTGAAATCATTCCACCTTTAGCTCTCAACATCTTTAAATTGCAAGACAACACCACTTGTCAAACATTTGGGTTTCATATTTCATCTAAAATCAAAATGCTAAGAAGAAAAATCTAATGAAGACATCCTACTTAGATGATTTCTATGAGTATAATATCTATTCTTTAAATACAATTTGCATTCTGTGGTTTCTAGACAAAATGAGAATTTTAATTAGAACACTTAATCACAAAATTCATCCAATCAAAAATTATTTCATGGCTGAAATTGTAATGATCTTAGGCTCATGAGCTTTTGAAATTTACCCATCTTTTGAGCTCACATGTTCTTGATTGAACATTGCATTAATATGTTTTGATCTCTTAGTCATCTTCATTAGTTGATGCATTAATCACATTAGTCATTTCTATCAAGATTAGTCATGGCATGATGGTATTAGCACCTAAGTAATTTTCACCTTGTGACATCTCTTTGAGGCATTTTGCAAATAACTAAGATACATTGTCTATAAATCCATATTTTGCAAACATCTAGGCCTTCTAGAAATTATAGGATCATTTTAGTTATATTTGAAAACATTAATCAAACATTTCCATATGTGCAGATATAAACATTAACTAAAACATATCCAATTTATTTGCAGATATATTTTCCTATGAAGAAAGACCACGCCTAACAATATGAACCCAGAACAAAATAATGAGACAATGGTTGCATTGTGGGCTCAGTTCTGAAGAAAACCTAATAAATGTTATTGTCCTTGCAAAAAGTGTAAGGGCTTAAAGAATCAAAGAATTCTAATCAAAACAACCTAGAGTCATTGTAGGCAACATGGTCATGTTGAAGGGGGCCACGATTTTTCTCCATTGCTAAATGAGGATTTCCTACTGGATGAACATGGAGGTGTGAATATTGAAGCTAAGAATAAAACTCCCATAGAAGAAGATGATAATGTGCTAGAGGACATGATTGAAGAAGATGGTATTGGTGCAGGTGATGAAGAGGCTCACAATGATGGTACTAGCAAATTTGATAATGATGATGAAGATGGTCTTGATATACCTTTACTTGAGAAGGCACACAAGCCCTTATACAAAGGCTCCCAAAAAACTCTACTTTCGACTATAGTGTTGTTGGTGAGCTTAAAGGTTATGAATGGTATATCCAATGTAGCAATGTCACATATGCTAAGGTATATCATTTTTTTCATCTTCAATGTTAGCATACAATTACTATTCATTATATTAATAATGCATATTTGTTGGTGTAGGTTGATTATTGAGTTTTTCTTACCACCATCAAACATTTTTCCTTGCTCGTACCGAGAATTATCTAACATTATGGATTAGATTGGAATGAAGTATCAGATAATACATGCATGTCTCAATGATCACATTCTATATCATAAACAACATGAATTTGCAACAGAATGCTCTGATTTTCATATTAGTAGATATTGGTCAGATCAAATAACAAAAAAAATGCCTCACAAGGTTCTTCAGTACATTTCCATTATTCCACATCTTCAATGGTTAATCAGGTGCACTAGCTTGGCACAATTTATGGATTACCATGCACACAATAGAATTCAAGATGTCATTATACAAATTCTTGCTAATGGTTTTGCATTTAAAGAGATAGAAGAAACATGGTCACACTTTAAAAAAGAACCTCATAATCTGAAGCTTTCATTAGCGGCGGATGATGTCAATCCATATGGAGATATGAGATCTATTTACTTAGTGTGACCTATTTTTGTTATTAACAATAACATTCCTCCTTGGATTTCCATAAAGAGGGAGCACATAATGTTGTCAATGATTGTCTCAAGTATTTTTTCATTTTATAGTTATCTAAATTAATTTATAAATAGTGCATGAAAATGGTCATAATAATTATGTAATCTTTATGTTCATTCAATTGCTAGGTAAATACCAAGTTAAAGATATGAACGTGTTTATTGAGCCCCTAATTGATGAGTTTTTGAAGTTATGGAATGGTATCGCTATGTATGACATTTCTAGATCGATAGGACATCGACAATTTCAATTCCATGTAATGCTTGTATGAACAATACATGATGCCCCTGGGCTAGCTCATTTTTGTGGTATGTTATATTGTTAAGATCACATATTTTTGGTCTATTATAGTGTTTACATATTACTATCGAATGCTTAAGTTGTGCATGATAATTGTACATGATCCAATTATACATGATCTTTTAGGTCTTTAGACAAAGGGAAAATTTTCATGTTCAGTTTGTAGTCCGAAGATGAAATCTCATCATTCAAGAAGTTTAGGAAAGTAGGTGTTTGATGAGTTTAGACACTTTCTCCACAATAATCATAGGTACCAAATTACTAAAAAACATCTTTTCAATGGGAAAGAAGAGATATCATTAAGGCCATGAAGAATGACACCTCATTTATCAAAGTTGGAATATGATCGACTAAATCGTCGAGGTAATGTCCAATTTGTTGTCTGAAGTTTAAAATTTGTATTTTGATATTTTCTTATATCTACTAATGTTGTAATTGATGCTCATTAAGCTCATCAAGCCATCAATGACCAAATTCTTAGAGGAATGAAAAGTTTTCCTACTCAATTCAGTAGGTTACTATACTACAAGGATCTTCCAATCGTGCATTTTTTTGATACTATGCATATTGGAAAGAATGTAACAAAGACACTATGAAAAATGTTGGATGGAAGGCATAATAGAGAACAAATTGTCATAATTTGTATTGACATTCATGAATCCAATCATGCACTAAAAGCTTTCATTGAATCAAATAGCAATGGAGACCACATAAATAAGTGCCCTTCCTTGGTTATTAACGGAGCAACAAAGTGATGCATTAAAAGAAGTCATAAAAAAAGAAAAAATTTCAACAAGATTTGCTTCAAATATAAGCACTCTTATATCAAAGAAAGATGATTTTGGGCCAAGGCTGAAAACACATGATTGGCATACCTTTGTCAAGGTAAGTCATGTTCTCTATTTACAATATATTTGTAAGACTGAATGTACTACCAATTGCATTACTTAATAATATATTGAAATGATCATTTTTTAATGATTTCAGTTCGTCCTACCTCTATCCTTTCCACAATAGTTTGAAAAAAATATTAATTAAGTTATATATGATCTTGGAAAATACATGAAGTTAGAAGTGTTTTTTCTTAGATTTGTAGCTTTTAATCTAAAATCTATTGTATAATTTTATTTGAAATCTCATTTACGTGTTTTTTTGTATTGAATCACTTTTAGGTGGTTATCATCTAAAGAAATTGATTAAAAAAATGTAAAATATTGGAAGAAAAAAATTCCACAGCTTATGTGTGAAATGTAAAAGTGTTTACTTCCAATATTTTTCAATGCTCAAGAACACTACCTCATACATCAAGTTGAGGAGATTGAATTGTGTGGACCTATACAAGCTAGATCAATGTGGATGGTTGAGAGGCACTTGAAATTTATGAAGGGTTTGGTTCGACAAAGAGCACATCTTGAGGGTTCTATGATAGAGGGATATATGATATATCAAACCATGGTGTACATTAGTGAATATCTTCCAAAGTTTGCAATAGATATCCATGTAGATCGCATTTGGGATCCCAACTCTAATGACAAATTCAAAGGGGAGTACCTGATGAGGAAAGGTAGATTGAGGAGGGTGAGAGATAATTATAAGTTTTTATTTTGTAATTTAATAATTCATATCCATCATCAATATATATAAGTTGTTTTTAACTGATGTGATTGTCTTCTTTATAGTTGGTTATGAGTGGGATGCACTACACTTGTATATTGCAAACAATCTTGATTGTATGATAGTATGGATTGAACAGTCTCAAGAAAATGGTTGCTCATTAACATGGGATGGTGTTGCATTGTTGGTTAAAGAAGCTCATCATAATGGAGATCCCAATGTTACGCCAATGGTACTTGATCTAATATATGGCTTAAGAGATACAAAGGTATGCATAAGATTACTAATCATGAGACATAAGTTTAATATCAACTCACAGATTGTTGGGAAGATTCTTGACATGTTTGAATAATTGCAAGTCAAACACCACAAAGCTATGTACTACCATGGCTATAAATTCTGCACAAAAAGATAGATGAAACAAAGAAAACGTGTGATTCTGGGATAAGTGCTATCTTTGCGATCACCAATATTTCATCTAGAACTGACATACATCCTCAACAATCTAAAAATCAATACTATGGCATTTTGGATGATATACTTGAGTGCGACTTTAATTCATTCAAAATAGTTCTATTTGTCATCAAATGGTTCAGGTTATGACTGAATCAAAATGATCCTAATAGGAATGTTATTGAACACGATAGTGGATTTACTATGATTAATACAAGGTCATTTGAGCCAGTCAAAGATGACCCCTATGTTCTTCCAAGCCAATGCAAGCAAGTGTATTACTTTGGTACTCCACACAAACTAGGTTGGTCATTTGTTTTTAGACATGACCCAAGAGGAAGACTGGTAAATTATAATGTGATCAAAGAAGAAGATATTGAAGAAGCACAAGAGGAAGTAAATGATTATCACAAACGACAGTTACCCAGTGATGAACAAGAAGAACATGGTGATGATTTTGGTCATGCTAATGATACTGGTGATAATGATGATGATGAAGTTGATGACGATCATGATCATGGTGATGAAGATGGTAATGATCATGGCGATGATGGTCATGATGATGATGGTGATGAAGATGATGATGATGATGATGATAAAGATGGTGGTGTTGATAATTAGGAATGGCTTCCCATTTAATTAAATAACTTTGTTTAATTAACTAGAAGTAAGTACTCCATTCAATTAAATAATTTTGTTTGATTATTTTAAAATTCTTTTCGAAACTAGTCAACTCAAGTCAATCGTGGTTAAATCTAGTCAACTTTTGGTCAAACTTGATCTTTGCGTATGTGAATATGAGCAAATGTGAGTATGGATTCCAACAACAATTCGATGCAAATTCTTATTCAACCTTTCAAAATGAAGAGATGAGGGTCTCTTAAATAGACTTCCTTGGAATACATCAACGGTTGAGATCGATTTCAATCAACGGTCAGGATTTAAACGTGAATTTTAGTCATAAAGGGAGATTTTAAAATTAAAGGGAGTTAACAGATTTAGTTTGAGTAAAATAAGGAGTTATCTGATTCAATTTGAGTAGAAAAAGGAGTTAACTGATTTAACTCATTTTTTATCAATAGTGAACTGGAAATTTCCCTTTTTGAACTGAAGAGAGATTTTGTTGAGATATTTAATTTAATAAAATGAGATATGCTCTCATAGTTACTTTTTCTATTTAATTAAATAATCTTTAATTAATTAGAGACACTTTTCTTATTTAATTAAATAACTTTATTTAATTAATTAGGAATGGCTTCCCATTTAATTAAATAACTTTGTTTAATTAACTAGAAGTAAGTACTCCATTCAATTAAATAATTTCGTTTAATTATTTTAAAATTCTTTTCGAAACTAGTCAATTCAAGTCAACCGTGGTTAAATCTGGTCAACTTGTTAACATTCTCATTGAGGGTGATAGAAGTGAGGAGAAAGAGGCACTGAGAATAGAATTGGACTATAGAATCCAATCTTTGAAGGTAAGTAGTAATTCAACTAAAGTAGTAATAGAAGTTCAATATATATTAATATTTTATAGTATCTTATGGATCATGATCTCTAATTTTATGTGTTCTTGTATAGACATATGTGCCATTTGTGACATTACATGGTGAACATAGTGAGGGTTGTTGTGCACAACCATCGTGTAAGTAACACTTTGTTTTGATCAACATTATAACACTTACCTTTTTTTTTTGTGGGCGTTTCTAACTAGTATCCCATTTTATCTTTATCCATTGAAAATGTCTTTGCTAACAATATTCTATTCTTCAGCTCATGATGAAGTTCAAACTCCTTTAGTTGGTGGTCCATTATTGCCTAGTGCATTGTCGGCAACAAGGACCATGCAAACATCCTCATCTATGTCCACTAGAACTGGTAAAACCTTGTTTTGCTATATTTTGTAATGTATTTCTACAAGTTGATGAACAACAAAGTAGCATATTAGTGCTTAAATGATGTCTACAGAAGCCTGCATACACACAAAAAAATGCACACATACATACATACATACATATATATATATATACCCATACATAGGGAGACATGGAGATACGTAGGGATGTAGACTTTCAGTTTTGTCTTGTATACCTTTTCCTCATGACTTCTCATCTACACTTCCAACATTTTTGGGCTCATGACCCTTCACTATTTCTCCCTATACTATGTTGGTACAAGAGTACACTTATATTTACTCATCCAAAATAGATGGGCTAGAATGTATATTATTATTCAGGTGATGTAATCGTCTGTTCCTATCTCTAGCTATTGGTTTCACATGCAACATTTAATCTCTACTTGAATTCTCATTTTATAAATTTTCTGCTAACTTTGTGTTGAAATTACCAGTAAGAATAAAGGCTTGTGGTGTGTCATCCACACCACATTTAGTGTAGTTACAGACATTTATGAAAAAAACAATTTATCACCTTTTTCTAGCTACTTGAAGAGTGTTGAATAAGTAAAATTAATACCTTGAGGTCTATAGAAGTACCAAACTATTGGTTGCAAGTTGCGTTTGGTCTCCACTTATTTAAACCTGAAGCTGTTGCACAACATTTGTAACATCGGTAATGGCATATACAATTGATAAAATAATGATAGTTGTTGATGGAATTCTGTACAAGTTAATGTAGGTCATATGCCTTGAATTCTTCGGCCTATCAAATACTCTTGCTTCAAATATACTCCAAACTTATGGGTCATCTGGATGCTTTTGTGATGCATTTACTTGTTAGAATTGCCTTGAACGGCACAATCACTCATCTAGATTTTATTGAAAGCAAGAAGCTCAAGTACCTAAGGCATTCTACTTCATATAACATCCTTACGCATAGGAGCTTTAAGCTTCAAAGTATGTTTTCCATTATGTTGTAGATGATTATGTCATTAAAGCTTACAAGTAAAATACACTCTCACCTCTATAAGATTGCAGTTGCCAATTTAAACTAGTTTACTAATGTTCTAGATTTTGTAGCCCATTGGTTATGCTTCTCTTTCATGCTAGGCTAGAAGTTATCTTCATTCATGATAACAAATATTCATTTTAGCAACTTTTAGTTCCTTTGTATTAGAAAGCTTTTAAAACTCTAGAGACATTTTTTCTCATTTTAGCCATTATTACGGTGAATTCAATTTGAGTTTTAATGAGGTTACTAAAGCTCTTGAACTTTCAATGCCATCAATGGTGAGTAAGCTTCCTCATTAATCTCTTTCTATCATTTCTACATGCTATACAATGTGGTTGTCTTGACATTGATATTTTTGCCAACTATTGTATCTTTATCGATTTTGGTTTGGTATGCCTGTTTGTAAGTGATGATGAAAGAGATGTCATTTGGATTATATAGATTCCTCTTGTTTTACAGATGACATTTGGATTATATAGATGTCTAAATTTAGTACTGCTAGTGATTTGTAGCTAATAGAATAGGAGTACACAGGCATCAACATTGTCAATTTTGGAGGAATGAATTTATGGAGCTTTAATTGGCTCATCATTTGCTATAGATTCTAAGATTCTAGTACTATAAGTTATTTAGAGCTAGTGTGGTAGTTCAAGTTGTAAAGCATAGTGATATAGGTTATTTGTACCTTAAGGTTACATTTTTCTTGAGGTTTATGGTATGCACAAACCCTATGATTTGATTATTGTGGTAGCCATAGTTCTCTAAGATGCAAGTGTGGTATTTCATACTTGAACTAGTTGATCTTGTTTATCTATATTTGTGTACCTTGATCATCATTGAAATCCAAGTTGACTTGTTTGAGTTGCAATCAAATTTTCCTATTTATGATAGTAGACACAGTTTTTATGTTAAGTGCATTTGTGGAGTGAATTGTAGTGTAAGCTAATTGTTAGTATTCATTTTTTATGAATGGTCTATGAATTTTAGAGGTGGGGTCACTTTTCCTAGGTGTTCAATCAAGTGTATTTATATGCACATGTGATTGGTTGTGTTGAAACTATTTTCTCAACTTAAACCCAAGGCATCATTGTTTTAGCAAAGAAAAATCTAATGAAATACATTATTATGATGATTTATGATCTCCTTCAGCAGCCCTGTATATTTTGAAAATATAATTTTGAAAGTGACAAAACAACCTACTTCCTTAGTTTACCACCTTGCTCACTTCAATTTTTGAATTTTGAACATTGCATATTGTTTCTTTAGAACAAATGTGTGATTGCACATTTATACCACTTTCAAGGCCTTTCCAGTTTCAAATTTCTTCTTATATGAGTTATCCAGTCTCTTTGAATGTATTTCTTGTAGATTGTTTGCTCCCTTCCTATATTAAGAGACATCTGACATTAACCATAAACAAGGTTACTCCTAATTTATATTTTCCTCAAATCATAATTTTTTGGAGGAAGCTACTGTCATCTGTAAATATTATGAACACACCAAAAGATTTTCCACATCATTCAATTTGTGAATTTCTATGTCAGATAAGCTGGATAATTGACAAGGGATATCCACAATCATTAGGTGTTAAATTTACATCTGGAAAGGTACCTATTTACATAGATAATTTCTATATCCCATGCATGCCAATTTACTCAGTTATACCTTAATCTATGTTATTGCTATATTAAGTTGATTGTTGGGGTCAACTTAAGCCATAATTTCCCTAGACCATATTTCTTGAGCAACAGTATTTAACTTATGCCCTATTATCCTCATAGACTACAACAAAAGAGATCAGGGTACCTTTTTTCTACACATTGGGACACATGTGAGGTACTTCAGCATTAGGAGCAAATTTGTTGAAGGAGGATCTTGCAAGTGAAAAAATTTATTGGCAAGCTAGCAAAGAATACTTGAATTGTCACTATGTAAGTCATCACAAAAAATCTTGTGAACCCACTTCCCTAAAGAAAACAAAACTAGTAAACTGTATGATTAGGGTAAGGCAACCTCTATGATATAATACAAAATCTTTTATAAAAAATGGGTGACTAGTAGCCAAACATATGAAATTTCTTGGCTTTAAAAGTACCCTAAAATCTGCATAGGGATGACCATTAAATGTTGTATAGACTTCCCAGTTAGATTAACAAAGTTAAATATCTGACATAAATTGAAGAAATTCCAAGTTTAGTCAATATTTTACACAATGATAACTAGATCATGGTAGAGATAGAAAGTAGGAGACAAAAAGAATCTAATTTAAAGTAGCTAGCTGTCTAGCTGACCACTGGAGTAATTATTTTCCACCTTATCTCACTAAATGGAAAAATGTAATGATAAGTGACCTTGACTAAGAATTACTAAGATGCTACTAGAGCTATCAAACATTTTCTATTTCTCAAAGTACACAAAGACTAAATCTGGCAACCATCCAAATGTGTCTAGAAAAGAGTCACTTTCTTCTCTGCTACTATCAAGAATCAAGACCATTGATATAATACTAGCTATTTTAGTACTAATAGGAGTACTTTTGCATTGATTTCTAGGAAACATGCCCTTCTTTGAGCATTGTATTCTCTTTCCTTCAAGAATTTTTATAGAAAACAATATTATCATAGGCCATTTCATTGACACTATTCTCAAAAACCTTAGGGGTAAAATGATGATCATTGATGTAGATGATACTTTAGGTGTTAAGGAAGTGTAGTGGAGGTTAAAATATTTATTCTTTTCCATTCTTACTAATCAAGGTTTTGGGGGTGGCATTCTTCTTGTGTAATTCAAGGGAGAAGATTGTTTATAGTTTACACCCTTTGTTGATCTAGAATTTAGTATTTAAAGAAGAGAATCCCTTAGGAATAAAAAATTACTAGAATTTTGATCACTTCATTGCACTTCCATCCCAAGGGATTATACAAAACAATTGCCTGAATACATAACAATGAAGAAATGTACAATTCAGTAAGTCAATGTAATATGATTAGAATGAAAAGCCACTGCAAATGAATTAAAACTATGTTAAATCAAAATATAAATGAAAACTACACCAAACTCCTCCTAGCATCCAATTTGGCTTCAAATTTGGGGCAGTAGCTGATATTCATAAGAGGGCACTATGATAGCAAGACAAAAGTTATAGATTCCTAGTTTTAGAAGCATCATGTTACTGCCAGAGAAGCAAAAAAATTATTCAAATAAGAATGTTATTTGTGTATGCTTATGAGAATTCAAACTAAAAGTATGAACTTTTATGTTCACTTCTTACTTTGATATAGCAACCGCTTCATGGAAACAAATCATACACTATCTAGTCCAATATCAAACATAATGTTTTGGACAATGTAGCTATTCAAGTTCTACTTTATCCCTCAAAATACTTTATGAATCTATTTCCTCAAATAAATTTTCCTTTTTTGGTTCTGTTTGACTTCTTGATTTGCCATTCATAAGGTAGACTAATGCTGAGCTGACTACACTCTCAGCCTACAAAGGAATATTAACCAAAAGTATACTTCAATGTCATGCTAAGAATGAATTGTTAATTGACAACTTGTCACTTGAACAACCTACATGATTAGTGTAACCGAAAAAAATAAACTTTGATAAAATTACATAAGTAGCGATAAGGACTTGAGATATTGTCCAATTTAAACCTCTAGGGAACCACATGAAAGATGTGCAGCATAATCATTGGCCACATGTTGTTTTGAAGTACCAGCTACTGCATCATGGTGTTTTGCAACTACCATTGCTTCTTCCAAAGAATAGGTGCTAGGCTATCTCTTATTATTGACTGCACCTTTCATAGTCTCTAGTATTGTCGTCTTCTCTGGAAATATAATTTACATTGGTTTCTAGGTAGAAAATCAATTCATTTGGTGTCTTCTTTAATTTTCATGATGTTTTATTTGATAGACTAATAGAGAGTAGTACTGCTAGAGCTGATCCATTTCCTAGAGCAATTTGTGTGATTAGTACTAGTTCATATGAAGGGGCATTGTTGCTGAATAAGAAAACTATGTTTTTTGTTAAAAGAACGAAAGCTTCCAGGTGCTTAAAAAAATTTATTATTTAAAGTGTAAATTTAGTTTACTTTTACATTACTCATTTTTGACTAATAAATCCTTTATGTTTTTGTAGGTAATAATGATTTCTTTGAACATCTTTTTCATATGACATTGAGACTATTTGGACCCACCATATGCAAAAGGTACGTAGTTTCATATCGTTGCTACATAAATTTTCTTTTCTTCCATTTATTGTAATATATTAAAGTTATTGATCTAACAATCTATTTGTTTTTAAAAAGGTGGAATTTACAAGCTGTGGAATTAAAAAATTAGTTGATTGCATCTTTTGAGGAGAAATTTGGAAAAAACATTCTTGACACTGGCCTACTTCTCAAAAGAGTAGCAAAGCATATAAAGACAGTGAGGGATCAATATAGAAGGGCTCTTAAGGATAACCCAAAGTACAACCATCCTCCTATGATTCCACTGATGGAGTGGAATGAAATAATAGAAGATGCAAAGGAGAAAAGGCTATGTGAAGATAGAGATAATGAAGCAACACAAGGCAAAAAGAGGTATGTCATGATAGTATTAAGTACATTGTAATTATGCACTAATTATTGATATTTGTAAATATAAAATCTAAGATATTTGAAATTGTTCATAGATTTTAGGACACATCCGTAGCTACAAAAGTGAGACTAGAAAAGTTTGGCCAACACAAACTTGGCTTTGGTGGCTATATGAATCTCCAGTCTTGACTTGTAAGTAGGAGCAATGAAATTTCATATATATTTTTAAATATAATGTTGCAAATAGTTTTGTTTAATGAAACCATACATGGAAAACTAATGATATTAAGCAAAAAATATAGGGCACAAAATTCAATGTGGAGGTCATAGATGAAGATAAAAAAATTGCCTTGAAGGAAGGCTATAAAGTTGTGGCTACACACCTACGCAAAGAATCTGAAAGCCTTGCCCAAGAATCTAGTGCACTAAATGATATCTCATAGGTAAATTGGTCAGATGAAAAGTAAATGAAATTGAATAGTTGAGAAGATTCTTTTTTGGTATTAGTTTTGAATGTAAATTGACTACATAACAATGTGCATAACATTTTATTGTAGCCTTCATATCCTACCACAAAACCTGCTCGTGAGAAAGGCCATGATGTGCATTATAGTGGGGGAGGTATTAATTCACTATTGGAAATTAATTATGCAATTATGAATATAATTTAACATCTTTAATTTCAATTTGACGTGTATCATTTTTCTGAATATTTTAGAGCATGTTGAACATCATGCTAAAGGAGTGGGCCATGTTCCAAGTGTTCAACATGTTGACATGGTGGCGGATCAAAATGTTAATGTACATGATGTGGCATTTTTAGGTAAGAAAAATGCATGGGCATATGCACCGAGTTGTGGTGCCAAAAAGGTGACAAGTAGTTTTTTTTTTCCTATTTTAAATAGCACATGTGCACTATAGCGTGCATGCACAATTAGAAAAACATAAAAAGTAGATATGATGGGCCGCAGACCCATAGCCCATTATTTTCATCAGTATTTTCTTCTACTCCTATAGCGAGAAGTGCGTACATGAGTTGAAAACTTAACATTTTCACCACCATTTTCCAAAATGCCTCCTCGTCGACGAAATTCAAGACCACAAGCGCACCCACGATGATGCCATAAGTGATGTAAACCTAACTTTGCATTGTTTGATATGTTTTTCATATTGTTTTGTAGGTTTTTAATATTGTTTTGTAGGGTTTTTACAAATTTCATTTAGATTTGTTTATTTATTTGGATTTCAATTGATTTTTTATCAAGAAATGTCCATAATCAACCAGAAAATCCACAAGAACATCAAAACTCTCAAGAACCTCAAAACAAAAACCCTCCTCAAGAAGAACAACAAATTCCACAACCCAAACCAATTTCAAGACCTCCTCCAGGCACATAAGAAAATATAATAAATGAAATAGTGAGAGGCAAAATTGAATTAGAAAGACTCATTGCTCGGTTGAAAGAATCCAGAAAAACCAATCCAATGAGGGCTCAATTGGCATCATCCCTCGAATCCATTAACACCTAGATAGCCTCATTTAGTGGATAGTTAGATATTTGGCGAGTTAAGAGGGATGAACAAAAAAATATTTTATACAAATAAATTGTCATATGAAGATGTTAAAAAAAATAAAAATACCAAAAGGTAGTATATGTGCATTATTTAGAAAACCTAGTGAGCAAAATACTGTTAGAGAGGGTACTAAATGATTCCCCATCCGTTGGTGCATACACGATGCTATTAGAAATAATTTTTGGGATAGATGGTGGATGGTTTTTGATGCCCCTCCTTGCAAAAATCATGAGGTCCCCATGTATTTTTTGAAGAAATTATATTGTGAGTTTGTCCTTGGGGAGATCCCCAATTATTTTGATATATTAGACTCCCAGGGTAGAAGTGAAGGGTCATCATTTGAGAGGCCGGGAGCACATCGTGACCCTAATGTAGCTAGGGCACCTGTGGTCAAGCCACAGCATGAGCATGTGACTATTCCTTCAATTGTGAAGGAAAATGTAGAGGGCAGCACTCTAGGGACCATTAATGCTTTGACACAGACCCTCATCCATTCCACAAGCCCATTAGTTGAGGGGGAGCCTTCTGTGCATCATGGTCACATGTGCACTTCATGCAGATCCCTATGCACATTTGGCACTCATGCTGGAGATGGTGTAGATGATGGGCTTATCACCGATCAGTTCCTGAACGACACATTTGGCATTGACACATAGTAAAATACAATTAAAATTTACTAATTTGATCACATTTCATATGTATAGTGAATGATTAATTAATTAGCATCTATTGACATTGTTCAAAATTTAGGGTCAGAGTGTTGTTGGGCCTAGCAGTGATCCTCCAAGCCCATTTTTTGTCCCTTCCATGAGTCCTGAGGTATGTATCGATTTAATCATTTTAATTAATACATATATTTATTACGTAATCATATTAAGGATTGACAAAAAAAATTATGCATGTGCATTAGTTCTCCACAGGACCCTCAATCTTTACCATAGACTTAGAGCATAGACATCATACGAGCTTTACATAGGTATAGTTGTTTCATGTTAATTTAATTCATTTGATTATATTTATTTTACATTTCATGTTCGATGTAACGTGTATTGTATGACATGCAACTCATGATGTCAGACACACCTCCTCATTTGCGACAGTCTGTTGATAGTGGAGTGGCTATAGCTGTGGCTAGCTCATAGCCACCGATGGAGGTATGAAAGAATTTTCTTCGTTTTAGTTGTTTTTATAATAGTTAATCTCAAAATTTATAATTTTAACCTTTGTTTATATATTACTAAAGCTTTTATGGTTTTTAGACAAGCAGTATGTATGTTAGGCCTGCTGATACTCTTTTAATTATGGATCGAAACCTTGTTTTTGTTTTACTAAGTGGTAAGGGTAGTTTTGTTTAATGGTTATCTTTTGATAGTAGGTAAATTTTTTGTTAAAGGGTCAGCCTCCTAGTTTTGGCTACTTTTAATTCAAAAACTAGGAGTGAAGGTAGAAGTGGCAGTGAAAGAATTAGATAAAGAAGAACTAGGAGCACATATTGAAGTTAGAAGTAGAGAAGAAGTAGGAAAATCAACTAAAGATATGAGGACTAAGAGTAGGAGATAATGAAATTAAAAGTAAAGATAGGAATAGAAGATTAGTTGTATTCCAAGTTGAATGCAACTAGGAGTAGGACCTACAAGATGGAAGTTATATGTTTTCTATAAATAATAGTCAAGTTTAAAGATATAATTGGTGATTAGATGTACTTACCTTGGTCTAGTAGAGTCATAAGTGCAGGAGAATTTGTGTTTTAAATTAATATTATTCATAGGCCAAAGTCAAATGTTGAACTTGATAATAGAACTAGGCATATCCTTAGGATTCAAAGAAACTATAGTTTTTGGAATCAACACCATCAACTCTCCTTCACTATTTCTTTGGGATGAATGGAACTAGCATAACAAAATTCTACATTCTTTCATTCTTGTCCTCCTCCTCCTCTCATACAAAATAAACTTGGATAAGATAACTTACTAGACTTTTTGATTCATGGCCCTTCTCTCCTCTTTTAATACTCTTATAGCTATGCTAGTGGGATAAATCATTGAGTATTTTATTATCTTTTATTTTTTCTCTTTCTTTTCTCCTGTGACCACTTGAGCTTTTGCTATAGCTTTTTCAACATGATGCTTGAGATTGAGAAATTTTTTTGAGTGAGGTCTCTTCAACTAGTTGACTTGGAATCTTAGTAAGCTTTAGGATTTTTTTTTTCTTTTATGTATCCTTACAAATGAATGTACTAGTTAATATTCTTGGTTTGGGAGCTTTTTTCCTTCAGCTTGGTGATATTTAATCTCCTTGTAGTTTTCCCAGAATCATTACCTCTTTCTCTTTTTTTCTTCTACTTTATTGTGTGCATGAGGTGGACACATGCTTCCAATAAAGTGGGGACTACATGTATCATTTGAAAAAGTAAGAACACTTATTTGGTATTAATTTTAGCCCCATTTTAATATACATTTTGGGTTCCTACATTGATTTCACACTCTCCTAACACTCATTTGACCTTCAAATTATTATTTAAGTCATATATTGATTCATTTTCTTTAAAAACTCAAGGTTACCCTTATCTATAAGTGTGCTTCTCTATTTCAACTTCAATCAAATAATTCCTTTCATTTATTGGACCTTATCTTACCATTTATGACATGTATTTTCTCTCTAAACCCAAAAATAAGTTGTTAGATCAAATTTCACACACTCTAAATATCTTGGACCCACAATCAAAACTTGGGTTAGAATTGGTGGGTATAAGATGACTTTGGTGATATTTACTTGGGTACAATATTTTTTTTAGTGATATGTGTATTTATAAGTGATTATATTTATTGAATTGTTGTAGGTTCTTGTCACGCCTGATCATCCACAAGCATTTGAGGTGAACTTATAGAGTGACTATTTGTTGGTGGTAAGAAAATAATTGATTTTGTGTGTACATATATTTTATTTCAAAGTATAATAAATATTGATTCATATCTACTTTCTTTGTATCAGTTGAAACTAGAGAAGAGCCTCAAAAAGAGGTTGAGTGAGCATGTCAGGAGGGTCCTATCATCTCCACTGTCTCCCTCCACACGACGAAAAAGGACATCGAGGGACTTGTTTCCTTCCCCTCGTGGGAAGGAAAAGATGTAGTTGATCTAGACATCTATATATATAGGCATCAGTGGACATTTTTGATACACATTTGATGTCTATGACATTTGATATTTGATGTATGACATTTATTTGATGTATGACATTATTCGACTTATGACATTATTGGTTAATATATGATATGTTTGTTCATGTTTGTTCATGTATGACATTAAATTAGATATGTGCATGTATGAAATTAAATTCAATACCTAATATATTCAAAACTTTGATAGAATATTGATTAACAATAAACTTTATCATTGTTTAAGCATAAGTTAATCATTTGCAATTTTTCATCGTCATATGATTTATGATCTTGTTCATGTTTAAATTTTTCCTTCTCTATCATTTGTTTATCAAATTTAATTCAATACCTAATTAGTTTGAATTTTTGATACAATATTGATTGGCAATAGACTTTATCAGGCAATATTCGTGGACCTCTTGGCATTTGGTCACCTAAATGAGAACCTTGAGATTTATTAGGAACTCCATTAAAGAAATTAGTAGTTTGAAATTACTCTATCCAACAAAATAGTGGTCTACAAATATTAGAGAGATAGACTTAATATTTACCAAGTGGCCATCCAATGCCAAGTGTTGTGGATGTATCTCCATTCAAAGTTCAATCACATGTTAAATAATAGACATTTTAGGAATAAGAATAAGTTATCTAACCTTATTAACATTATTTTGTATGAGTTCCAAGTAAGGTATCCAGAGTGCTTGAAATTCAAGACTTTGTCTTCTCATATTGTCCATGTCTTTACTTAAATCAACCTGGATTAACTAAGGTACCTCAGTTAACTTAGAAACACTATTCTTTAAATCCTCATCAATATTTTTCAACTTTCTTTAAAATATATTGTGTCAAATGTAGTACATCACATAACTATTGGAGTAGGTAAATTATCTCCTTAAGAATATTTTCTAGCTCGATTGTAATACCACCAAGTTCAACTTGTTGAGCAGTAATGGACTCATTTAGTTTCTCCATAATCTTCTTCTCTATTCTTTTCTCTTCTAATTGTATCAAATTTTCATTAACATCAACATCAGGTGCATTTACCTATTTTACAAGTAAACTTAATTGATCAATCATTGGAGGTTTTTCATTGGCTGGTGCATCTAGAACAATTTGTAATAAGATGTCCTTTACATCTTATAATACTTGTTTGTACTTCACTTCCTATCTTTCTCTTTTGCATCTTTCCCCTTCATAATTATCCATAATTTATCATAGCATCATAATCCAATTTTGTATGATCATAGATTGAAAGTATGATAGCTTCATCTAATATTACCTGATCTCTTCTACTCTTTTTCATCTTTTTCTTGTCTTGTAATTTGATTGATCTTGTACTTGGTGATATAATTGGTTGCACTAAAGCAATCTCCTCCTTAGATTTCTTAGTTTTCTCATTAGTTAAAGGTTTGTCTTACTTTACCCACTTTTTGTTGTGCAAATATTAGGCTATTTAGCTAGTGTCCTTATAACAACATTTGAAACAACAATTTTGTTTAGTTTTGGCTATGCATATAAAATAGTGTTCATTATTATTTAAGGGAATAGTGATAGTTACTAATCCATGTAACCCCAATAATGTTTCCTTTTATTCATTACAATCCTATAATAGTTGATAATTTCTATAAGGATTTAACTAATTCTGACTTGGTTGTGCATAAGGTTCCTATTAGTAAGTCATATTTTGCGAATAAGGACTCTAAGAAGAATTTTGATCCTTTGCAAAGCTATTCTCCACATCAAACTCCCATGCCTGATTCAATTCAAGTGTCTACTTGTAAGAGACAACAAAGAAAAACTAATCCTTAAAATATTAAGGAGAAAATTGACCTTGGTATTCAAGC
The DNA here is from genome assembly GCA_028749045.1 of Cupressus sempervirens. NCBI lineage: Eukaryota > Viridiplantae > Streptophyta > Pinopsida > Cupressales > Cupressaceae > Cupressus > Cupressus sempervirens. Next base: position 79,411,066 of record CM053791.1, on the reverse strand, counting down.
TACTCTAGATAAAAATTTAATAGATAGCAAAAGGAAAAGGAGTGCAAAAGGCACTCCTTAGAAGAATGAGGGACCTTTCGTGAAATGTTAGACAAAAGATTTGCTCTCTAATCTAACTTGATGTAGGTGGTGCTGATGTAATTTTGCTTCAAAAAACCAAATTGTCTCAATAATCATATTCTTCTATAATTGCAAAGTTGACTAAGTGGAACTCATTTCATGTTCATGTTTCAGGTGCTTCGAGTGGTTCATGTATTCTTTGGAACCATAAATCTTGTATTGCTATATATTCAATCTTTTCCTAACTAGTGGCAAGTAGTTGTTACTAATTTTGGTATGTCATTCACATCATTCACAGTGCTCAACATATATGGCCCTACTTCTAAATGTGATGATAAGACATAACTTTTGGATTCCTATTCTTAGGCTATTTCTAGCATTGAAGATGATAAATTTATTGTGCTTGGGGATTTCAATGGCATTCTATCTTGGGATGAGAAAATTGAAGGTATATTCCCCCTTTTATTGTTTCTAAATAGAAGGGGGTTTATTTTTGGAAGAGAAACTATGGATGGTGCATTAGTTTTTCATGAAGTATTGCATTCCATTAAAAAAAACTCCCTTCCCTCATGTGTCATTAACCTAACTATGATGAAAGCATATGATAGGCTTCAAAGGGATTTCTTGCACAAAGTTATGATAAAATTTGGGTTCGTTAAGAAATGATGTAAATGGAATATGTCTTTTTTAGAGGGTGCAAGATTTTTTGTAATTATCAATGGTTCAATTGGTGATCATTTTCATGCAACAAAAGACATTCAACAAGTCATTAGAGAGATAGCCTTAATAGTGGTATATGAATTTTTTTTAATAGGTTTAGGATAGGGTTTACCCAGCCACCTGGAGCAAACAGATTAGACAGTTTGATCCCACGATGAAAGGTGAGAGAGATTTGGCAATTGGCAACTTTGTACTAGCCAACACTGTAAGTTTCAGCATCACCCGAGATGGCATTGTAAAATGAAAATGGAATGTGATCTTCAAAAAGAGAGAGAGGTTATTGTAGGTCTCTATAACATGGTCCTGTAGGAACTAGAATCACATCCATACCTCACATGAGCTCTGAGATATGCCCCATCAAAGATCGTAGCCCTGTGGGATTTAGTGACCCTTGGGGACATTCTAGTTTGGCGTGCTCAAGAATGTTTGAGCACTAAAGGGGACATGATGAGGTTGAGGATAGGGTTTACCTAGTCACCTAGAGCTGACGAAGTAGACAGTTTGATCCCACGATGAAAGGTGAGAGAGATTTGGCAGTTGGCAACTTTGTAGTAGCCAACACTACAAGTTTCGGCATCACTTGAGATGGCATTGTAAAATGAAAATAGAATGTGATATCTGAAAGTGAGAGAGGTTATTGTAGGTCTCTACAACACAGTCCCATAGGAACTAGAATTGCATCCATATCTTGCACGAGCTTTGAGATATGCCCTGTCAAAGATCACAGCCCTCTAGCATTTAGTAACCCTTGGGGACATTCCAATTCTGCATGCACAAGAACATTTGAGCACTAAAGCGGATAGGAAGAGGTTGAGGATAGGGTTTACCCAACCACTCAGAGCTAATAGAATAGATAGTACAATCCCACAATGAAAGGTGAGAGAGATTTGGCAGTTGGCAACTTTGTACTAGCCAACACTGCAAGTTTTAGCATCACCCGAGATGGCATTGTAAAATAAAAACAAAATGTGAACTCCAAAAAGAGAGAGAGGTTATTTTAGGTCTCTACAACATGGTCTTTTAGGAACTAGAATCACATCCATACCTCACACGAGCTCTGAGATATGCCCTATCAAAGATCACAGCCCTATGGGATTTAGTGACCCTTGGGGACATTTCGATTCGGCATGCCTGAGAATTTTCAAGTGTTGAAGGGGATAGGATGAGGTTGAGGATAGGGTTTACCCAACCATCCTGAGCTAACAAAGTAGACAGTTCAATCCCATGATGAAAGGTGAGAGAGATTTTCTAGTTGGCAACTTTGTACTAGCCAACACTGCAAGTTTCAGCATCACCTGAGATGGCATTGTAAAATGAAAATAGAATGTGATCTCCAAAAAGTGAGAGAGGTTATTGTAGGTCTCTGCAACATGGTCCTATAGGAACTAGAATTGCATCCATATCTTACACGAGATCTAGGATATTCCCCATCAAAGATTATAGCCCTATGGGATTTAGTGATCATTGGGGACATTTCGGTTCGGCGTGCTCGAGAATGTTTGAGCACTGAAGGGGACATGATGAGGTTGAGGATAGGGTTTACCTGGCCACCAAGAGCTAATGGAGAAAATAGTTTGATCCCACGATGAAAGGTGAGAGAGATTTGGCAGTTGGCAACTTTGTACTAGCCAACACTGCAAGTTTTGACATCACCCGAGATGGCATTGTAAAATGAAAATAGAATGTGATATCCAAAAAGTGAGAGAGGTTATTGTAGGTCTCTGAACATAGTCCTACAGGAACTAGAATCGCATCTATAACTTGCACGAGCTCTAAGATATGCCCTGTCAAAGATCGCAACCCTCTGGCATTTAGTGACCCTTGGGGACATTCCAATGCGGCATGACCAAGAACATTTGAGCACTGAAGTGGATAGGATGAGGTTGAGGATAGGGTTTACCCAGCCACCCAGAGCTAACAGAGTAGACAGTTTGATCCCACAATGAAAGGTGAGAGAGATTTGGCAGTTGGAAACTTTGTACTAGCCAACACTACAAGTTTTAGCATCAGTCGAGATGGCATTATAAAATGAAAATAGAATTTGATCTCCAAAAAGTGAGAGAGGTTATTATAGGTATCTACAACATGGTACTATAGGAACTAGAATCACATCCATACCTCACACGAGCTCCGAGATATGCCCTATCAAAGATTGCAGCCCTCTGACATTTAGTGACCCTTGGGGACATTCCAGTTTGGCTTGCCCAAGAATGTTCAAGTGCTAAAGGGGACATGATTAGGTTGAGGATAGGGTTTACCTATCCATGTAGAGCTAATGGAGTAGACAGTTCGATCCCATGACGAAAGGTGAGAGAGATTTGGTAGTTGGCAACTTTGTACTAGCCAACACTGTAAGTTTCAGCATCACCTGAGATGGCATTGCAAAATGAAAATAGAATGTGATACCCAAAAAGTGAGAGATATTATTATAGTTCTCTACAACATAGTCCTATAGGAATTGGAATCACATCCATACCTCACACGAGCTCCGAGATATGCCCTGTCAAAGATCGCAGCCCTCTGGCATTTAGTGACCCTTGGGGACATTCTAGTTCGGCATGCCCGAGAACCTTTGAGCACTGAATTGGATAGGATGAGGTTAAGGATAGGGTTTACCCAGCCACCTAGAGCTAATGGAGTAGACAGTTCAATCCCACGACCTTTTTTCCACTAAGTTACAAATTTGAGCAACTTTTACAACTTTCAACAATGCAACTTTGCACAAAAAGTGCAATTTTTACATTTTTCACTTGATTCCAATTCTATGACTTAGAAAAGGTTCAGAAATAGTAAAACCTCAAAGTAATATAGGAATATAGACAATTTTATGACTATTTCCTAAAAGTTGCTAAATTGTTGCAAAAGTTGCTAATGCAACTTTGCAATTTTTGCATTGACAACATTTGGGTGAATTATGCATTTTGGCTTGGAGGGTATGGAAACTGAAAGGTGTTGATGGGAACATGCTAGATAGGGTAAAAAAACCTATTAAAGCCTAAAAACATCTTAGAGTTGACTATTTTTAGGATTTTCCCATCAGGACCTAGAAGGGTCACTTGGCACATTATTACAAATTTGCTCATTTTGGGTTGTTACTTGGGTCCATCACCCTATCCTCTACATCAGGATTGATCCTAGGTTAGGGGTGGATAGAAAAGACCTATAAAGGTATTAAATAATGTAATAAGGCTATCGAAGCCTCTAAAAGATGTAAAAGGCACTAAAAGTGCAATATTTTGTAAAATTGCCAACATTGGCAATATAAGCCAAAATGGGCTCAATCAAGTCATGTAAAAGGTCCGAAGGGAGGTTTCATTTGGTTTTGAGAGTCTAAATGAGTTTAAAACCTCATTCCCATGTGTGGGAGACAAGTTTGGGTACTCAAAATTGATTGCTCCAAAGGTGGATTTAGTGTTTTCTCTAAACAAGAGTTTCATTTTACATTGGAAGTTGTCTAATATAACCAAAGTGAAGGTGTTTGAACCATTTTGGGATTCTAGAGACGTTGCAAAGTAAGATTTCTAGAAATCCCTAGGGTAAAGGGGCTAGAAAGGAGGGTTTTGTAAAAACCATTGTAAAGTTGATCATGAGACCAAAAAAAAAAAGAATCTTTGCATTTGAGTCATCTCTTAAGACTATTTTGGGTCATCAGAGTTCCAAAAGTCAAGGGATTGTGAGTTGCTTTGTAAATGGCCTTAAACTAGGCCTAGTTGGCAGACTTAAATAGCCAGTTTTGAGTCTTTATAATAGTTGGTATGTACTAGGTGCATGGTGCATGGTAATCTAGCCTTCTGGTGTTGTCAGTTTTGATTTTTCTAGAAAATCAATTTTAGTTTGGTATTGGAAATAGTTTGGAGTTGGAGGAAAAATGATGGGGGAGGATCTTGAACAAGATTCTAGCCTCAACTACTAGAACTCACTCCAGGCTTTGTCCTAGCCTCTTAGGGTATTTCTCCTATACCCTATTCCAAGGGAATCTTCTCTCTATTCCCTTATTACACTAATCCTCACCAATCAACTCAAAACACTATTTCACCATGGGGTCTCCCTAGTGCTCTCATTACACCATTCTTCACAACTAGCTTCCAAGAGTGCATTCTTGCCTATATTTAATTCCAAGGCTTTTATTAGGTCTCATTCAATAGTTTTTAGGATCACTAAGTGGATTGGAGTATTGGATTTCCAATCGATTTGTAGATTACATAGTTAAGAGGGCTACTAGGACTAATAACAAATTAGGCCTCCAAAACTGATTTTTGGCTTATATCTCCTCAAACCCTTAAGAAGAACTCAAAAGAATTTATGATTTGGGTACCCTTTTGGCTCCCCTTGAAGATTTTTTAGGTCTGCAACACCTAGGTCATCCATATAAGGGCTTCTCAAAAATATGCCTATTTACAAGGGTTTCTTGTTTGTATGAACAGGAATATAGAGGGTTTTTCCTTCCACCACTCAAATGGACTATAAATGACTAATCTTTATGAATTAATTTCCTTCACTCACCACTCTTGCCTTCCATGAATTTGTATTGCACCCAACTGATAGGGAGAGAAGGGATGAATCAATCACTGATTCATGTTTCTAGTCTACCTCTCAGACTTAGGTTGCCCTCCAAGATCACCACATGGATTTATAGGATATTTTTCAAGTAAATATCCCCCAATCCTAAACCCTTCTCCACTATCTTGAGAAGTTTTCACTTCTTGCTACATGCCAGGCTGCCATTCTCAATGAAGATCATTCAAAACCTTCAATCAAACTAGGTCTTCTTGACCAATCTTACCAACCACTTGTAGTATCATGGAAGGAGTCTCACACCCTTGCAATGTACTCCTTTATCATGTGAAAATAGGTTTCTAAAGCCTTCTTCTTTACCAATTTCACCAAATTGCTCCAAAATAGAGCTACAAGGAATCAAAGGACAACTTGTTGTCCTATCTTGTTTGTTGGCCAAATGGATTGTTGGAGCACAATCCTTTCAACAAAAGAACCTCCTTTCACTCCTCTTCCAACCTCCTTCAGAAACCTGCAACAAAATCCACAATCTTGCAATGTAAAATGCTTATTTATGCAACTCTTCCCTAACCGAGCTTGCTTTGGCTTGCCTAGGGCAAGAGATTAAAAATTCTTGCCAAAATTTTGAAGGGCCCTAATTTTTCTTGGATATAGTACATTGAGTGTACTCACTATCCCCAAAAGGTTGTACAATTTTGACAGTGGGATAGTGAGTTGTCTCATTTTCTTTACAAAGTGTTGTAAACTGGATAGCAAACTACCTAAAAACAAAAGATTTTTATAACTACCAAATGAAATGCTTTCAAGCCAAATTTCCTGAATAAAAATTATTCTAAATCATGCCATATAACATTATATTAAGTACAGTACACAAAAAAAATAAAGGAAAACCTCAAAACTAAAAAATACCAGTCTTTTTGCTCTCAAAATGCATGCTACAACACTTGTTTTTTTCAAAATAACAACTTCTTCCTCACTTTAGGGTTTGCGAAGTCATTTATACTTCCTCCTAAGTATTTTCCTCCCCTCCTAATTTTTTGCATCAACCTCTTTATGTTTTAAAGAAAAAAACTCCAATTTCTAGCAAAGGATAGCATTTTTTTCAAAAATTGCAAAATTGCAATAGAGCAACTTTTGCAATTTTTCTTGCTTACATGCTTTTTTACACTTCCAACTTGTCAAATAGGTCACCTCTTAGAAATTTCATGCTAGATACCCTTTCCTAAGTTATTTACTCATCACTTAAGCTACCCATTACCCCATGGTAAGGTATACCTTGCCTTTTAGGTCATTTTGCACTCTACCTAGGACATTTTGACTTCCTACACCCCAACTACCACACTTAGGTCCAATGACCCTTATTATTATTTACAAGAGCTCTCTTGGAGCACAATAAAAATAAAAATAAAGGTGAGGGACCTATATTTCAAGGTTCCCCTGCACCACCAACACCTCATTCTATGCTCCTTTCAAACACTTATTTGCTAATTTCATTTCCTAGCCGGGTATACAAACTCGCCTAGGGCCTCTTGGAAAAAAAAAAAAAAACCTCTACAAAAAAAGACCAAAATACATATTTAAATTTTCTATACAGTCTATTACTTGATTCCAAAAGGCCATTATGGTTCCACCATTGGAATTCAAGTTATAGAGGTTTCTTTGCTGATTGCTTTGTACAGACCAGCGAACTGGCAACTTTAAAAAGATTTTTCAAACTAGTAAAGAAACTGATAAAAAAAACTCCTAATATTTACCAAAGAATCTACATTCCATAAACTATCAAACCACATGAAAATATCAACCCTATCAATCCATTAAAGGTGTGGATGAAGGGTGAAATCATAAAACTATCATCAAAATGCTTAGTTTGCTCTTCATTCCAATGCCAAAATTCATACAAAAGCATGTGCCAACCCTCAAACTGACTTGGATTGGTCTTAAATACCTCTTACCCACATGAATAAATAGATATCATAGGTTTACAACTGATTCTTGAAGCCCTTATAAAGTTTTAGCACTTTTTGTTAATGTTGTCAAGCAACTTTGCAAACTTGCAAAGTTGCCAAGTGCAACTTTTGCACTATTGTGTATTTAATGGCTCCATGACCTCAAACATGGTCAAATTAACCTATTTTCATGTAATTAAAACTTTTAACATTTTTTCCATCTTTCCCATCCTCCTGGGGTCTTGGTCAATGTTTGACCATTCTAGGCTCTAACAAGCAATTTAAGCATTTTGCCAACATAGAAGCAACTTGGGAACTCAAACACAACAAAAACCTATTTACAAACACAACTCACACACTTGGGGTTTTATCACATAGCCCTTATTCATGTGGTCTAGCCAAGATCACTACAAGCCAAAAATGATTTAGGAAACTTGGCATATTTCCTAGGTGCTCGTGCACCAACTAAGATGACTAGAGATAAAGGGGAAATTCTTTCTTTCTTCAAAATGGAAATTTTTGGTTTGTAGGTGATATTTTCCTTTATAATATGTCATGTATGTGGTTGGAGAAGGAACTTTGAGAAAGCCCTAGTTTTGAGGGCATAAGACTGAGGGTTTGGCAGTTAGCCTATCGAATGCCCATGGCTAGGTAGATGGGTGTGAAAATATGTTGTTTTAGATCATGATAGAATATTACCATTGCCTGCATAGGGCCTTGGGTTAGCAATATTGAGAGTTTCTTTGTAAGTGAAGGGTAATTAGGCCTATTTTGTTGAATCCATAGTGTTGGATCAAATAGTTGGTCCAAAGGAACTACAAATGAGATTGCTATATGTTGTCATACTCCAATAGTAGTATTTGTAACTATAATTTACTTGTATGGGGTTTGCGAGAAATTGGTGAAAATAAGGAATTACCTGATTCATAGAGATACTAAGATCAAGCCTAGATAATGTCCAAGTAAATGGTTTTGAATAAACCTATTAAAGATATGCATTTAGACTATTGGAACAACCTAATTGAGATATTTGAAGACCTTAGAAAGAGTTGGGACAAGCAAATAAATTTGGTAACCCAATTTGAACATTTGGAGGGACCCTTGTGGAGAAGGGTAGGTATTTAGTTTGATGGTTTGAATCTATTCTTGAAACAAGTCATTTGTTGAATGTTTATTACTTCTTGGGGATCTAGTTTGACTCCTCAAATAATTGGTATCAAATCTAGTAGATCTATTGAGGGGTGCAAAATTAGTTACTTGTGTTGTAGATTGTTATATTGAGAAGATGCCTCCAAAAAAAAAATATAGAAGGAGATACAAGAGCTGATATAAGCTACTAAAATAATGGATAGAGGGTTGAGGAAACAAAGAGACTAAGATGCAATAAGGTAAAGAGAACTGAGACAAGTAAGCAAGTAAAATGCAACCATCTTGGAAATCTTGGAACCTTTGGAAAGGATTCCTACGAGGGATGTGCATGAAGAACAAGAAAGTGATGCTTAAGCACTTAAGAATCCTCATGGAGAGGATGGAGGGGACTTAGATCTGGAAGAAAGATGGACGATAAGGTTGTTGAAGATATTTCAATGTGGTAGAAGAAAGAAAATAATTGATTTCCATATCTATCATGGCAAGATAGATAGTGAAGAGGTTTTGGGGTTGATAGATTTCCAAGAGAACTATTATAATTATGGAGATATAAGTGAAGTAAAACAAGGTAAAGCTATAAAAAATATAGCTAAGAGGGACAACATTGACATGGTGGAGTAGTGTAATGGAAAAGAGGTTTTGTAAGGGTGGAACAAACATGACCAAATGGTGAAGGATATGGCTCTTCCATCAAATAATACAATCCAAAAATAGAGGATAAGGAATAACTTGAAAGAAAAGGGGATGGGTTTGATGACCTACATAGAGGAATTTCACAAGTTGAGCATAAGAGGTGGATTAGAGCATACAGATGAAAATGTTGCAACGTATCTTAATGGGCTCATATAAAACTTGCAAAATGGGATTACCTTGATTTTTCCTAAGATGCTTAGAGATAGTTTCCAATTGGTTATAAGTGCATAAGATATGGTCAATAGGAAGAAAGAGAGATAAGAAGGTGGTAGAGGAAATAAAAATAGAGGAAGGGGAAGAAAAACCAATAATATAGGAATAGGACAAGGAAGAAATGACAAGGGTAATGAATCTTTTTTCCTTGTCAAAGAGGAGGCTATAGAGTTGGAGGAAGATTTTGTTTAGGTAGAGGAACATGGATGTTTATAGGAAGGGTAGGGAACACATCAATTAAGTGTCAATTAAATGATCAAGGTGAAAGGAAGATTAAGAAGAGGGTCAAGAAGTTAGAGCACATAGAGGTTCAGATCCTTACGTTTAACTAATTTTAGAGACTAAAGGATAGATGTTGATTTTTATAAGAGGAAAAAAAAAAAAGTGAAACCAAAGCTATTAATTTTTAGAGCACAATATAAGAGTCAAGATAAATTGTGAATGACAATAATTCATCTAGGCTCCAATGATAGTTTAGTTTCATATGAAATGGTGAACAATTTATATTTGGAATGGTCACCACACAATAGGCCATATAGAGCATCACATGTAAGTATTGATGATTTTATTAAAAGATAGATGACTATGAGGTGACTATCCTGAATTGAATGACATCTCTAGGAATTTATTGGAATCCAATTCTATATGATTATGCTCTATTTTAAACAAATGGAAGTTCTGAGCATTGTAAATCTATTTCAAGTCATTAGAATGTGACTTCCTAGAAGTATGTACTTATAACTATTTTAAACTATGTCAAAATCTTCATGAAAGCTATGACCCAAATGCATCACCATTCTATTGAATCTTCTAATATACATCTCTATTAAAATATGTTTGCTAGTGTAAACCTATGAGGAATTGTTGGTCCCAATTCAGTTGTGTGTCAATATTAGGAATGTGACCAATTAATTCTACAAACCTTAGTATTGACATAATTTAACCATATTGTGGGTTGAATTCAATTGGGTTTGGAAATAAGATATTATTAACATGTGTATCAACTGCCAGAGCAATTCTAAATATAGTAGATAATAGCCTTCCATGTTTGATATTGAGGGATAATGTATGCACATGCTATAACAAAACTAGAGGATCATATTATATGTAGATTGAAATTTCCATTTGTCATTCAAAGCATAGTAAAAAAATTATTCTAGGAAGTCTATGCTAAAAACTATAGTGTAAAAACAACCATTACTTCATAAATCACTTCAACTCAATCATTACATTGTACAAACAACCTCATTAAATAGGTCACTTGAAGAAACTGATCATGTTACAATAGTATTAACCTCATGGAACACAAATGGGATGAATATACATAATCAACTATTAACCCTTTCCAACACACCAACTTAATGATAATAATGAGTCAAATTCCAAAAAATTGGAATCCTTAGAGAGAACTATATCTGTTACTACCCCATTATCATCAGATCTAGACCTATTTTCCTTCTTACTTTTTGATGATTGTGATCCTCTACAATTCTAGGCATAAGATTATTAGCATACAATGGTACTTGAACAAATCACACTAATAAATATTGAGGATGTGAATTGATAATACCATTTCGTAGATGATTTTGGCATCCCACCCTTTATCACTTGTGCGTCAACTTTATTAGCCCTCTTCTTGGGTCACCTGCAAATGAAGAATTAGCACAGTAAAAAATCTAAGATAAGATTAATCCACTAAGATTAACACACATGGGATGAATATTCATAATCAACTATTAACCCTTTCCAACACACCAACTTTATGATAATAATGAGTCAAATTCCAACAAATTGGAATCCTTAGAGAGAACTATATCTATCACTACCCCATTATCATCAAATCAAGACCTATTTTCCTTCTTACTTTTTGATGATTGTGATCCTCTGCAATTCCAGGCATAAGATGATTAGCATAAAATGGTACTTGAACAAAGCACACTAACAAATATTGAGGATGTGAATTGATAATACCATTTCATAGATGATTTTGGCATCTCACCCTTTATCACTTGTGCGTCAACTTTATTAGCCCTCTTCTTTGGTGACCTAAAAATGAAGAATTAGCACAATAAAAAATCTAAGATAAGATTAATCCACTAAGATTAACACATATGGGATGAATATTCATAATCAACTATTAACCCTTTCCAACATTCCAACTTTATGATAATAATGAGTCAAAGTCCAACAAATTGGAATCCTTAGAGAGAACTATATCTATCACTACTCCATTATCATCAGATCGAGACATATTTTCCTTCTTACTTTTTTATTATTGTGATCCTCTGTAATTATAGACATAAGATGATTAGCATACAATGGTACTTGAACAAAGAACACTAATAAATATTGAGGATGTGAAATGATAATACCATTTTGTAGATGATTTTGGCATCTCACCCTTTATCACTTGTGCGTAAACTTTATTAGCCCTCTTCTTTGGTGACCTACAAATGAAGAATTAGCACAATAAAAAATCTAAGATAAGATTAAAAAAATGGGTCCTATTAAAGAATCTAAGATAAATTCAAATAATGTATCTAGATTCTAAAAAAATAAAAACTAAATCTCATCACTTACACATCATAACAATACGGTCCACCTTATCACTTTTTATCTCTCTCCCTCTCTCCCTATTCAATCTAATGAGCCAACTGGATCTGCTCGACATTTTAATGTCTCAAGTATTGCTTCATGGTCTGACTCATGAACTTTCCAAAGAATCTTATTATGTGGTTTTCCACCATATTTTATCAAGTGGACATTTGATGTGACAACAAGCTTTGAATAATGAATAATCTTCCTCTCTGTTTGCCAATCCTTGAATAACCACCAGTTAGGATTCTTCATAGGATATTGTCTAAGCCATGTGCCTATTACAACCACTACACTGACATGGTAATCTAAACCTTCACCATCTATAACTGAATGATCCAATTTTTTTTGGCTTCAACACAACGACACAAATAATAATCTATCCCTTCTTCATTGTCTTCAGGTGCAATAATAGCAAAAACATGGCCTGCAGTGACAAATGTACAAAATGCGGTTATTAATTTAAAAAATACTTGGGTAAAAGTTATAAAGTTACATATTGAAATTACAAAGATATATAAATATATATATATTACTAGGTTGCACTAGATTTGACAAGTGGTCAAAGTCAATAGATGAATCCATCTCTACCATTTCTAGTGCTTATGGGGGACGATAGGTGTCAATTGGGTCCAGGACCCATATATCCCATTTGTCCACCCATTTAGTTGACTCACAATCATCCCAATTTTCCTCTGCACATGATGGACAATAGCATGTCATTTTTTGTGTGTGGATACCCCATGAACCTGCATCAGAGCTTCTAAAAGAGTGTAACTCACTAGATCCTATTATTGTGCAACAATCCTGATATAGTGCAATGTTAGTATTATCTATCAACCAAAAAAATATATGAACTATAGACTCACCTTCCTTACGTGGACCCATTGTAGCATTACACCATTGGATGATGGATTTTGCATCTATCAATATTGCTCCATCTTTGTACTGTAGTTCTTCACGAGCCAAGGCTCTTTTAATGCATGTGCCTGCACCATCGTGCTCCCCCTTACCATGACCAACCTTTGTGAAATTCCACATATATTGAATTCTACACAACTTGTGCATCCTTCTCAACCAATAGAACATTCGTGCATTCTTGAATTGAGATGCACAATTTTCTGACCAAATAATGTGCTAACAATATGATATGCCCCTGTTAGCCAAATCTTTATAAAATAGTTGAAAAAACCATGTACAAACTTCGTAGAATGTGATTGATCATCGCAAATGTAAAAATGGTACTCCCTCAAAATCTTCCTGTCATCCTCTGTACTTGTAGGTGAATGCATGAATGTTATGTGAACAAATATGAAAACCTATTGAGATGTATAATACTTTCCTTGCACCTCATTTTGTGGTTGTAGTGTGTAGTTCTCTACAAAATATATAACTGAAACAATGGTATCCAATGGAAATGTATCCTTGCACAACTTGAATTACAAATCCAACCATCAAGCTCTATGGGTATGCCTTGCATACTCATAAATAATCTTTTCATGAAAAATCTTCATGAACTCATACACTAGAATCTTTTCAATGACTAGATCACATCTTTTACCATGTTTCTCATCTTTTAGAGCATATGTCACTATCTTGAATTTTTTTTAATCTACTATTTCATTTCCAATTGCATGCGTACTATCCATATGTTGACAAGTTGATAAAAGTTGCAAAGAACCACAAAATAAGCATGTACCATCCAAGCATGATGTCTTGTAAAATTTTTAGCCATCCCCTATTTCACATAAAATGTTGGATATGAATTCCCTTGAAGATCTTGGTGGCTCTTTTATGTCACAATCCTACAAAAAAAATTGAGAATGCAAAACTACGCATATATGCCTAAAAACATTAAAATGGTTAGAAAATTCAATATGTATCCTACAACAACAAGTTGTTTGTGTGATTTATCTTCACATAAAAAGGTTTACCCATCTCAAAAAAAAATTGACTTATTCAAACTTGAGGATACATACCAATAAATTTTGCAAACAATTGTGTTTGAATTGAGTCCAAAAAATGTTTCTCATGTGGCTCGTGAGTTTGGCTACCAATCCTCCTTCTTACAACATCTCTTTGATTAGGAGAAACATGTGTATTATTTTTCTAAAAATCTTCAATCAATGATTTCAAGGCTTCACTAATTTCTTTATCCTTTCACGGTATTCTATCGCTAAATGTCCATAACTCATTTTTTGTTGGATCTTCTAATCTCTCATGCCTTAGCATGGGTCTCCTTAGGGTACCTCTACTAATTTTTAATAATTTTCTTGTCTTTCTCATGAGTTGATCTTTCTTCATTTGGCTACTTACTGTTGTCAATGTGAGTACTCATCTTGTGATATTACTATCTTTGGTGTGGGATTTAGAACCCACTTTGTCATAAGCACTTATTAGATTCTTTACAATATTTCTTTCATTTGAATCATCCATCGTTCTTAGCCCAAGAATCTTCATGATAGGCCTAAATTTCAAATTTCTCATCATTTCAACAAATAATTGGCATTGACCTATAATATTTAATTCTTCAAAAAATAATCTCCACATACTATTAACTTTTCTTTGACAAGTACGCTTGCTAATCTTGTCTGGCATTGATTTCAAAATGTTAGTATCAATATCAATCAAATATTTTGGTCTTCTAAAATGAATTCTAGAAGGTTTCCTAATCTCTTCAATCCTCTCAACATTTTGAACATCAATATAAGGTTGAGTTTATTGCGTACCTTGAACCGAAGATGATGTGCCTTCGCAATAAGATGTAAAAGATAGAACATCACCTACTTGATGTATTGATGTTGTGCTTTCAACATGACATGATGGAGTGTGTATATCATCGGATCTACAAATCAGTGTCTCTTCTACATGAGAGGATGATATGCCTTCAACATTGGAAGATAGTGTAGTGAATGATATGACTCCAACATTGGATGATGGTGTAGCTTCACAATTCAATTGTCTTCTTGAGCGTAACAATCTCATTCGTTCTCTTTGTCTTTCTAATTCTTCATCTTTGTTTCTTTGTATTGGTGGTTCTTGATCCTCTTTGAAAGTAAATTCTTCATTATTACTTTGTAATTTTCTTTGTTCACGTAGTAATTTCATTTTATCTCTTTTAATTGCCAAATCTCTCTCCCTATATTCATTTGTTTTAATCTTTGGTTTCTTCCTTGGCATGATAATGATTTCTACACATAAAATTATTCAAACATCTGAATTACTTAAAATGTGTAAATTACAAATTATTCAATTACATATAAAAATTATAATTATTTGAATGAATACACAATATATATCAAACGACTTGTCAAATTTCTAACCATTCCGAAATCACATTTCATTCAAACTTACAATTTTCAATGAATTCACTATATATTAAATAACATGTCAAATTATAATCAAATTTGTATCTATATATTGAAAAACAATATTTAAAATGGATTGCACTAACCTTTTCTATACAAGGAATATTAAAAAAGTCTTCAAATCACGTATCCAATTATTGAATTTGGTGTTTGCTAACTTCCAAAAGTGTTGAAATAGTGTTTGCTATGTTGAAACCCATGATTTCTGTTGGAATAACAGAGTGCATAATAGACCAAAAGAAAGAAATGGATGAAATGGGCCCCAAGGTTGGTTTTTTACCATTTTTAGGTGATTTGAGATAGTGTGTACACACTATGTAAAATCACATCACTCCCATCCTCACTCCTACTCTCTATCCTTCCTACTCTCTCTCCCATCCCCTCCCTCTCTCTCTTCCTACTCTCTCTCCCCTCTCCCATCCTTTACTCTCTCTCACTCTCCCTCTCCCACCACCTACTCTCTCTACCTCTCTCACCCTCTCTCCTCTCCTATCATCAACTCTTTAGATCTCTCACGCACACTCTTATCCCCCCTATCTCTCTCCCTCTCCCTCTCCTACCACCTACTTTCTCTCCCCCATCCCCTACTCTCTCTCCTTTCCCATCCCCTACTTTGTCTCTCTTACACACATTCCCTTTCCCCCTATCTCTATTCCTCTCCCTTTCCCTCTCCTACTTCCTCTATCTCTCTCTCTCAAGTTCTCTCTCTCCCTCTCTACTCTCTCTCTCTCTCTCTCTCCCATCTTGTATGAGCTCTCTCTACCACCACCTACTCACTCTCACACTCTCTCACATTCCCTACTCTATCTCTCTTACACACACACTCCCATTCCCCCCCTCTCTCTCTCCCTCTCCCACTCCCTCTCCCACCACCTACTTTCTCTCCCCCATCCCCTACTCTCTCTCTCCTCTCCCATCCTCTACTCTCTCACACTCACACTATCTTCCATCACCTACTCTGTCTCTCTCACACACACACTCGCATTCCCCCTCTCTCTCTCCCTCTCCACAGCCTACTTTCTCTCCCCCATCCCCTACTCTCTCTCTCCTCTCCCATCCTCTACTCTCTCACACTCACACTCGCTTCCATCCCCTACTCTTTCTCTCTCTCACACACACTCCCATCCCCCTCCTCTCCCATCCCCTACTCTCTCACACTCACACTATCTTCCATCCCCTACTCTATCTCTCTCACACACACACTCCCATCCCCCCTCTCTCTCCCTCTCCCACTGCCTACTTTCTCTCCCCCATCCCCTGCTCTCTCTCTCCTCTCCCATACCCTACTCTCTCACACTCACACTCTCTTCCATCCCCTACTCTATCTCTCTCACACACACTCCCATCCCCCTCCTCTCCCATCCCCTACTCTATCTCTCTCACACACACTCCCATCCCCCTCCTCTCCCATCCCCTACTCGCTCACACTCGCACTCTCTTCCATCCCCTACTCTATCTCACACACACACACACACACTCCCATCCTCCCTCTCTCTCTCCCTCTCCCACCACCTACTTTCTCTCCCCCATCCCATGCTCTCTCTCTCCTCTCCCATCCCCTACTCTATCTCTCTCTCACACACACACTCCCATCCCCCTCCTCTCTCATCCCCTACTCTCTCACACTCACACTCTCTTCCATCCCCTACTCTATCTCTCTCACATACACACTCCCATCCCCCTCCTCTCCCATCCCCTACTCTCTCATACTCACACTCTCTTCCATCCCCTACTCTATCCCTCTCACACACACACACTCCCATCCCCCCTCTCTCTCTCCCTCTCCCACTGCCTACTTTCTCTCCCCCATCCCTTGCTCTCTCTCTCTCCTCTCCCATCCCCTACTCTCTCACACTCACACTCTCTCCCCTCCCCTAATTTGTCTCTCTCTCATACACACTCCCATCTCCCCTACTCTCTCACATTCACACTCTCTCTTTTAGAGATACACACACTCTTATCCCCCCACTCTTCTTCTCTCCCATCCCCTACTCTCTACATTTGTTAGACACACTCCCATCCCCCCTATCTCTCTCCCTCTCCCTCTCCCACTCCCTCTCCTATTGCCTAATATCTCTCTCTCAAGTTCTCTTTCTTCCTCTCTCTCTCTCTCTCTCATCCCTTACTATCACTCTCTCTCTCCCATGCCCTACTCTCTCATGCTCTCCCATCCTGTAATCTCACTCTCTCTCTCTCCCATCCTGTACGAGCTCTCTTTACCACCACATACTCTCTCACACACTCTCACACTCTCTCTCATCCTCCCTCTCTCTCTCTCCTCTCCCATTCCCTACTCTCTAGATTTGTCACACACTCCCATCCCCCCTCTCTCTCCCTCTCCCACTCCCTCTTGCACCGCCTACTATCTTTCTCTCTCTCAAGTACTCTCCCTCCCTCTCTACTTTCTCTCTTCCATCTCCTACTCTCACTCTCTCTCTCTTTCATCCCCTACTCTCTCTCACACTCTCTCCCATCCCCTACTCTCTCTCTCTCTCTCTACTCTCTCTCTCTCTCTCTCTCTCTCCCTCATCCCGTATGAGCTCTCTCTGCGACCTCCTACTTTCTCTCAAACTCTCACACTCTCTCCCATCCCTTACTCTATCTCTCTTATAAATAAATACACATTCCCATTCCCCCCCCCTCTCTCTCTCATAGTCATTGTCCCACTACCTATTCTCTCCCATCCCTTACTCTATCTCTCTTACACACTTCCATTCCACCTCTCTCTCCCCCCCACTCCCTCTCCCACCGCCTACTATCTCTCTCTCTCTCTCTCTCTCTCACTCTCTCCCTCTCTCTCCCATCCCTCTGCCATTGCCTCATCTCTCTATCTCTCTCTCTCCCTTCTCTCATTCTCTACTCTCTCTCTTTCACACATACACACATCCATCCCCCCTCTCTCCTCTTCCATCTCCTACTTTTTCTCTCACTCACTCTCCCTCTCCCACTCCCTCTCCCACTTCCTTCTCTCTCTCTCTCTCTCTCTCTCTCTCGCTCTCTCTCTATCTCTCTCTCTCTCTCTCTCTCTCTCTACTCTCTCTTACATTTTAACACTCTCTCCTATCCCCTACTCTCTCTCTCTTTCTCTCTTACACACATTTCTATCCCCCCTTTCTCTCCCTCTCCCACTCCCTCTCCCATCACCTACTCTCTCTTCCATCCCCTACTCTCTCTTGAGCTACTGTTTCTTTCCCCTCTCCCATTCCATACTCTCTCTCTTTCACACACATGCACTCCCATCCTCCTCTCTCTCACTCTTCCTCTCCCACTCTATCTCCCATCACCTACTCTCTCTCTCCCCCATCCCCTACTCTTAATCTCTCTCTCCCAACCTATACTCTCTCTCACACTTCCACTCTCTCTCCCATCACCTTATTTCAATCTCTTTCCCCCATCCCACACTCTCTCTTTTCCACCCCTACTCTCTCTTGCATCTTGTACTCTCTCTGCCATCCCTACTCTCTCTCCCATCCTATACTGTCTTTGCCACCCCTACTCTTTCTCACTTTCTCTCTATCTCTCTCTCACACACACATGGCCATTCCCTTATCCCCCCCACCTAGTTCTCTTATGAAATTTAGGTCTTAATAGTGTGTGCGCACTATAGCTTGCACACGCTACTAAGAAATCATGTTTTAGATAGCGAGTGCGCACTATAGGGTGCAAGCGCAATTGAAAGCTTATTTAAATCCAAGCCTAAGGCTTGGTTTTGTCTTGGAGATCCAACCCAAAGGTTTGGAGTTTATGAATAGTTCTGAGATGTGTTTTCTAGCAAACATACCAAAAATGATTGTTTTTCTTGTGTGCTCCCCTTCAAGATTCCTCGTGGTTGGCTATCGATAAGATTGGGTTACATAGCATTATAGGTCTCTATGTTAGCTATCTAACCATATAATTTATTTTTAATTTGAACTATTTCAAACTTTTCATCTATAATTTCTTTTGAATGTATATTTATTTTTTGTTAAAAACCACCATGTACTAATTGGGCTATAGATTTTAGCTTGTTCATCGAATTTTGTAACAACTTAGTTTTTTAGAAACTAGACTCCATTCTACACACTTTGAAAAAAAATGTTTTATTTTTAGATTAGTTTTCAATTATTTATAAGGAGAGCACATATATATTTCACATTTTTGGGTTGTGTCTAGTTAAAAAATTCATTAAAAAAAATACACATTATAAAATTACTCGAAAATTTTGGGATAAACTACATAGTGTTAAGTAACTTTTGACTAGAGCGATTAAAGAATTTCAAAAAAAAAGTTAAAATTTTAGGGGGGCCACACTTTGTACTGTGTTATGTTTTTTGGAATAAACAATACCACTTTTCGTGGCCCCATTTTTTGAGGACCTAAAACTAAACCATTTTGAAAAAAAATTAGTAGTTTAGAAACTAGATTCAAAGGACTACAACTTTTTTTTTCATATCTTAAAATTTTGAGCATAACTATCTTCAAATTCTTGTTGAAGTTCAAAATTTGTAGATTTTAGGAAAAAGGTGTCCACTTATACCCCCCTTTTGGCACCACAACTTTGTGCACTTACTTGCATGTTAAGTTGTACTCGTACTTAATTACAAACTTGTAATAGTTAGAAAAAAAAAAGGAGTATGCCAATTTATCCCATTCACTTATTCTTGCAATAGAGCCCCCTTTCGTGCAATAGCCTCATACTCCTCCAAAGAGAAGGAGCCATCATAATTTGACATTACACATGCTAGAAGAGGAGGAGAATGATGTAGATATGGATGCTCCTATAAGCGATTTTCTTAAGAGAGCTCAGAAAAATTTAAAAAAAGAAATGATGTTTTAAAAATTTTCTTTGATAAACCTTGTTGGATATGAAAGAACTTTGTTTTAAGTAATTATGTATGAATGATGCGTATTAATATAGATTTTTATTTTATATTAATGAATATTGTTATATGTTAATGAAGTCTTGATTAGTATTGTGTATTAATGAATTTTATATTGTATCAATGAATGTTATGTGATTGTATTGATTGAATATTATAGTTCATAAATGGATGAATGAATGAATGAAGTATGTAATTAGATGATAATGGGTACTTTAGATTGATGTTAGGAGGAGGGGGTTGAGGCCAAATGAGCTTCCACCTTCACGTGGTTGGCCTTGTTAAGTAGATAATATTATAGTATTCTTGAAACCAAGTGAAGATCAAACTAACATAAAATGGACACTTTGCATGTGGTAGGTTTAAAATGATCCACGACTACTACTGCCCATAACATAGAATGCAAATGTAATATGGGATTTATGTGTGGCTACCTACAATGTTTGAAATTTGATCATTTTTTCCCTTTATATATTTACATTCTCAAGGTAGATTTGGCAAAGTCATTATGGTCTAGCAATTTTAACTTTTGAGTCCTACTAAACATGTTATTCTTGAATATGACTAATAGGTGATAGCTTCCCTGAGAGAATTTGGGCTCGAGTCATCAAACTTGATCACACATTTTATCTACACTATCTAGAAATTCTTCTCTCATGTAATGCCCCGCCAAGGGATCCAAAGAATTAACCTAGAATTTTACTAAGTTTGGTAGCATTTTTTTTTTTTTTTAAACATGAAAGTAAATACCACATATAACTTATGCACCATAACGGAAGCAATAGCAATGTCCATCTAAAAGTAAACATAACATAAATAATAGATTACATTCTTTAAGGATCCCTTAATGTTGAATTACATCTAAACAACTAACATTATTGAATCCATCTAATATAGCAACCTAATGAAATAATAATGATAAGTCCAATGTTTACACATTAAATTTCAAATGCTTAATCATCCACTGTACATGTCACAGGGTATGAAAATCTTAAAAGAATATACATATGTGAAATAAGGTACATCATCCTATTCTAATCCATGATAGATCAAAGTAAAGATAATCACATGATACACATGATACATCATCATAGAAGATATATACATCCATCATAAAAGATCAAACATACTAAACTAAGTGCATGGTTGCTCCCAACTGTTAATAGCATCATTAGACGATCATGGGCCCTAGCCATCCCTCAGTGCATAACATTCCAAATCACCGAAGAGATCATTGGTATTAACATAGTAGGAATGCCACTCCTATCATATACTACATCATATGCAGAAAGTAAACTAACATGCAAATATAAGCATAAGATAACATCATCTAACATATGCTAATCATCAATGAAAGGATACATATCCACCATCATGAAGGACACATCAGCCATGATGTCTCAATGAATCTCAAATGATAAGAGTGGAAAAAACACTACCACTCGACCACATGGTACCTAAGTGGTCCACTCCCACTGTGCTAAGAAGATAATCTCAAGTCTCAAATAGGCTATCCAAAATCACATAGCATAAATCTCTATAAGTCCAGGAATCCTAAAAGTATACTAACTCCAAGGTTCCATCACACAAAATTGACATCTAATCCCAGAGGCACACAAAGACATGTAGGAACTTACTATGCAAGCAAGAAAGTTTCATCACATATATCATGTACAAGTTACCCTGGTAGTTAGCTAAACTCCACAGTCCATACTAATCCTCATGCGGCCACTAGTATCCTCTCATACTGACAAGGCATACTATGGAATGCAAGGTCGCAACCATGTGTTCTCTCTACTCCCATCCTAGTTTGTACAAGCACTCGAGTCATGGGTGAGAACAAAACAATTATCTTTTTAGGTTCATTCAGTTAGTATTAGGTGTGAATGTTTTCACTTTTTAACCAACTTACAATGAGTTACCCTGGCAGCCTCTTAGGGCCCCGGCCCCCATTGCAAGCCACTTCTCGACACTACATGCAGATATCCTACCCTAAGCTCATGGAATCATAAATCTCAAAATCACAAAAGATAATCCATAATAAGAACATCAATTATGCATAAAAGCATCAAATCTCCATGAGCAAGCATCCATAGAAAATCATGATCACAACAACTCTCTATTGGCAACTAAAGTATCACTGATAATCAAAAGTATCCACTGGTTCTCAATAACCAAAATATATCTCAATCATATTGATCAAAGACTCCAAAATGGTTGAGTCAAAACATGTCACAACATGACATCATCAAGAATAAATCCACATTTCAGTCCCATCATGGTGACTAGAAAATAACCAAGGATAACTGATCGATGAACCAAAAATGGTTAAGTCAAATGTTTCATACATAAGAATCTCAACTATAACAATCAGTAATTACAAACATTACATAGAGCATTCCATCACATAACCATGGTCGGGTTTATAAAGATCGAGATTAAAACATCATCATGACATCACAATCACATAACCCCCAAGCCTCTGGTAGACGTCCTATAACTAGTC
Organism: Cupressus sempervirens; assembly: GCA_028749045.1. NCBI lineage: Eukaryota > Viridiplantae > Streptophyta > Pinopsida > Cupressales > Cupressaceae > Cupressus > Cupressus sempervirens. Next base: position 79,388,442 of record CM053791.1, on the reverse strand, counting down.
AACACTAGTCAACCCAAAACCCAAAACAATAGCATAAAGAATACACAATGTAAACACATGTTTTGGTTTTGCTAAATTTACATACTTGAATTAAATGTAGAGGTCTTAGTTTATGTTTCCAAGTTGGATAATGAATGGAGGAATATTTTGTATGTTTTTTCCAACCCATGTATTGTATTGACTGATAATGGTTTTTTCCTCTAACTCTTAAAATCAATTTTCTAATGTTCTAAATATCTTTTATATACACATTTTGGTGATAATGACCCCCATCATTTTCAAAATTGAAATTCTTTTCATATTCATCTTTCCAAATTAAAAAGATTAAAATGAACCCATATTGCTCAACTATAACATTATAAAATAATTTATTATTTAAGAATTACTCTTTAAATTCCAACCATTTATCAATATATTAATTATTTATTATTAATAATGTATATACATACATATATATATATATATATATATATATATATATATATATATATATATATATATATATATATATATATATATATATATATATATATATATATACATATATAATTATCATAAAATTGAATTAACAAAACATATGACAACCACACATTACACACGGCGAGTTTAATAACTTCCAATCACAATTATATATGCATCCTGCGGATCGTAGGTACTCTATGGTACCGCAATCCGCATGGTCATAGCCGTCGGCAGGGGTGTGGAAATAAGTCCCTCCTGCCTCATTCCAAATTTTAATATTTTTTTTCATAACATTTTTTAATAAACGTTATCATGCGTGAATACAAATCGCAATGCGATTTTAATGAGATTTCACTGCAGAAATTCATTCGACTTTTAATTAAATATATATATATATATACATATGTATGTATATATATATAAAGGTATATATGTATATATGTGTGTGTGTGTGTGTGTGTATACATACAGAGTTTTATCAAATATCACAGCATATAGACATGTATACATATATATATATATGTATGTATGCAAATTTGGAAATATAAACATATATATACAATTTATTTTAAAATTCCAATTTTCAGAATTTTCCTATAAACTTTTGATCTCAAATTTATCCAATAATACATCTAATGGTTTTGGCTACAATTTAAACCCTAGCCCCGTGTTCTTTTCAGATTTATGCAAATAAGATTCTCAAATAAATTTTAACTACCCATATTGAGAATGCATACAATTTAAATAGGGAAATTCTCAGAAGACATATGGAAGACAAGAAGTGCAAGATGCGAAAATAGCATAAATAAAATCACAAGAATCTACCCGAATTCTGATGCTAATTTGCTCTTCCTCAGAAAATCTGCAGAGCAAGCTCCTCCCTTCTTCTGAGTTCTCGAGTCCTTCAATGCTCCAAATGCTCTCCAAATGCTATGTATAAGCTTCTAGGAATGCCTGAATATAAAGAGCTCTCAGGAAACACCTAGAATGTCTCTAGAAATAGCTAGAAGGTGTCACCAACTAAGCATGTGTCTTTTCCAACCTTCTAGATGAGTCATAAGGTTGTAGACACCATGTGCTTAATTGATGCACTAACCCCTGTGTTGTTGACATATGAGAAATGAAAAGGTGCATTAACTCCTACACAAGCTTATAACTCCAATTTACTTTTTATATAATTTCTATTTAAATTTTTTATAACTTTTATTTTAATTTTTATAACTTTTATTATTATTATTTATTTATTACTTTATTATTATTTTATAATTATTATTAATTTTAATTTTTTATTTTCTTTTATTTAATCTCAATTAATCCTCATTTAATTAATTATAATCAAAATATCAAAGATCATGATATTTTATATTAATTTTCTCAAATAATTAATTTATCAATTAAATCTATTTATTAAGACTTAATTAATAGAAAATTCACCATAGACCTCCAAGATAAAATATGAAAACCCATCATAGAACAATTCATACAAAATCAGTCCAAAGGGTTAAAATCACGAAATATGTCATCTGACACATTCGGTGGGTAAAATATCCAGATACTTGTCCTACCTCACTAGGACAAATGGTTTAAGGGTTTGGGATTTGGACTTGAGAATTTATCTCCCTTCTCTTATCATTGAGATAGTATAATAGGGTACGCTCATCCTAGCAATTTAGGAAAGTTGATACCTGGTACCTACAACCTGCATAAAAACCATGCATGTACATCCAATATATATAATGCTAAGCTAAATAGGCAATGGAAAGAAGTGGTGCATCATTTAGATCCCAACTAGCAAGTGACTATGACTCCCTTCCTTAACCATATCAGAAATGCCATACAATATGAGCAAACATGCACACCATACACATGAAAGTATGGGGTAAGTATCCATAATAAAACACATGAGATAATAAACCATCTAACTAATCATCAACAATAACTGAAAGCAATGTAATGATCATCATGCATACATGAAATGTAAAGTCTAAATGATCTCATCATATACCAACTAAATCTATAACATAATTTCTGATAGTCTCAAAACAATACTATTAATCCATCAACATAAAACTAGTCTAACAAAGTCTGATAATAATAGCAACAATATGTCCAGAAAGATGTGAACGAGGGCAAGCACTACATCTCACCATCTACATTTATATTTCTTCCACAAGTGCCATCTTTACTTGTTTTCCATAGCATACCATGTCTTGTTATGGCACCATCCTCATCTTATTGGCATTATTATTAATATGAACTACTATTCTTACTTGGCATCTGACTGGTCTCTATGCATGTATTCCTATCCTAACTTGCAGACTCAGCCACAAAGATGTGCTTTCAAGTATTAATGTTTTATGCTTTCATGTAATGGATGATGGTTAAAATTTTTTGGGAAACCCTTTAGCTCCTTGATAGTGATTATTGATATCTCTATTGGCTACTAAGTCCATCATTGAATTAATTTATTTTTTATCATATAAGTGTGGTAGTATTGTGCGTGTTCTGCAAGTATAGTTTACCTTATTTTAATAAAGTTGTATTGTTCACACTAGAGATAAGTGCTGAAGACTATTATTTATATAGTGTGTTGTAATTCTAAGATTTTCCCAAGGAATTCTATTGCATAAATTTTGAATCAATTCTTTTACATCTGAGTCAAGAGACTAATAGATTTTTTGTTGCTACATCTTCAGCAGTCTTATCAATTGAATTAATCAAAGGAATTCAATCATAAGCAAGACTTGGTGTAATATCTTTAAGATATTGAGTAAAGGATCTATTTTAGTGGGTTGGGTTACTTCTCTCAAAGAGGAGTTTTTTTCCTACGATAAAAGCCTAGTGTGATCTAATTGTTTTGTATTTGTGATTTCATTCATTGCTATTTTTTATTTCATTCGTTGCTATTTTTCTTTTTGGTTCCTAATTTTAACATGGTATCAGAGTGAATAAATTTGATCTAGAACTAGAAGTATTATTAAATTTGTGCTCTTTGTTCTCTTGGAGTCAGTCATTCTCAGTGTGTGAAAATGGTGAATGGTGTGAAAGTTGAAGATAGGTTTAGATGGCTCTTCAAATTTTTCTTCATGGAAGCCTAGGGTTCTGATTACTCTTGAAGAGAATGATCTTTTGGGTAGTTGTTGCATTTAACTTTTCACATTATTCTTCACATCCTTTTCGTTGTCATTTTATTTACTCGTCTAGTCTCCTTATGCTGAAATTTCTTCATCAAAATCTCCAAGTAATTGATGAAAGATACAATGGTTTTGATGTTTTCAAGTTTTCCATGATATTCTTCATAAAGTCTAACAAGCTTCTCTATGGAAGTAGTCTTAGGTTATGATCTTTCTTCTTTTAATAGAAATATGGGCCTAATGGGTTTTGGGATGATTCTAACTATTGGTGGGTTATTTGCAAATGAACTTTCTCCTCTTTGTGGTGGCCTAGTATGACCTTGATTCTCTAAGGAATAGTGGTAGGCATGTTATCTTGGATTTGCAACAATTTATTGAATAAATTGTTCATTATTTCTTGTGCCATTTGAATCCCTATGTAGGTATCTTGATACAGATCCGCTCTTTCCTTATCTACCAATTTTTTTCATTATGCCCTACAATTTGTAGGCTATTGTAGAGTTAGCTATGATACTATTGTAATGACATCGCCAAATTTTGATATTAAATATTTAATATTTTAGATCACCAAGCTACTATGGGGATATGGTGAAAGTATATGATAAATAAATGTTATTGTTTAACATTTTTAGATCACGAAGATCCCATGAGGCTAAGTTGAGACCATATGGTTGATTAATAATGATTTACATATAGATTATTTAAAGAAACAAGAATGTTACAAAGTGAAATAGTCGATTTCATGACCTATACAAATATGTTGGAGTTGAATAGCCATATTCAAATATGCTAGAATATTATCAAATAGTCTGTTTATTGATATAAACTAGATCTACTATAACAATATGTTGCTACTTCAAACACAAAAACTACAAAGTAAACATTGATCACAATTGCAACTTCTAAATGAGATAGACCTTAGTTAATGAAGTGTATGACCTCAGTATTTTTTTGCAATATTTGATCTATTTTATTGTATCCTTTTATATTAATCAAATTAAATTAGTTTTCATTTAGTCAAATATAAATGACAATGTGCAATAAAATTTATTTTTTGTTACGATTACTAAGTTATAAACTATTGAAATATAATTTCATGCTACAAAAATACATACAAGAGTATCAATCCTAAATGTAAATTGAATACATGCCACTTTGTTGAAATTACAGTGCTCAAAAATCTCTAAACATTCCTTACTCCACTAGTTTTACCTATATCCCTCATGGCAATGCTGCTATAGTTGAATGTTCCATTAATGGCCAGTGGTTTTACTTGCATTATTGGAATGAAATTGTAACTAAAAAGAAACTTTTTGAGGGAATAAGAGTGTCTATTTTGTATGAATTGTTTTCTTTCAATTGGTTGTATAGAGATTTCCAGTTTACATGGAGGAGATTCTCAAGTAGTTCTAAACCATCAACTATTGTACGTCCACTTGTAATATCCAATCTTATCTAATCATAATATAATATCTAATCTTAAATAAATATTTTACTAATAAATAATCTAGAAATGGCAGAGAAGGGAAATGGATGGTTTCAGCTAACTTTGGACACACTTGAACTAGCAAGAAGCTTCGAGAATCTGGAAAAAAGCCTGAGGCCTCCGGTTGCATCTTTGATGTAAGCCAAAGTAGGGCTTATAAATGCTATTCTTTTTTGGGTCTAGTGTCTTTATGTTTATGCTTTGGTGTAGGGTTTATGTGATATAATCAATAGCAAAAATACCATCTCATGGATAAACACTGCAAAGAAGTACATTTTTTGTTTTTTGTTCAATTTGAGGATGTTGATAGTAGTACTATTGTGCTCTTATATGTGCTAATATAAATGGAAATATTTGATGCTCTTATAAAGTGTAAACTACATAACTAATCTTTTAGAATTGCATTTTTGTTTTTCTGGTCAGTTTGAGGACTCTGATGGTGCTTCTGTTCAGTGAAGTATAGTTGGCCTTCTACAATATGCCAACATATATGACATGTTCTTCCCATATCACATCTAAGGTGGACTCATGGTTTTATGAAAATTGAAAAAATGTAATTACTTGTTATTAGTGTGCAAACAAGAGATTGGTGTAATTTTTTTATGAATGCAATTTACCTATTTTCTATATAAGATTCTTAAACACTTTTGTCTTTAACATTTGCATCTTTCTATCCCACTTGACTTACAAACTGAAGGAATTTCCACCGCTACTCGTGCTTTCAATTTGACTTGGTTCACGATTTCTACATTTCCATGACCCACCTTGATGACTCTCTTGTCAATGTCTCCATGACACTTTGTGGGCAACTTGTTAATAACTTCCTTGGTGATTTTCTTGATACTTTCTACCATTTTCTTCCAATCCTTGATGAATCTTAGATCATGGGTTAATGACTCACTCACTTCCTAAGGAGAGGACCTAGAGGCCAAAGAAACTACCACAACTAAGCCTAAAATGACCATACCACTAACCATGAATCCAATCAAACTCATTGATCCATATTTTTTCAGTTGTGTTCTTACGGGAATGAATGGTCAACCTACCATCTATTGCATCTAGGTGATGCTCACAAGGGTGAAACATCATGATATATCACAAGGTCACCCATCCTTGTACAATGCTAATGATTCTTAGTTGGAGTAGTTCCAAGATAAGTCACCTCTTGAGAAGTCTTGATGCTTACCCCTTGAGTTTTGCAATTTTTTTGAGAAAACACAATTCTGGTGTTGCCCATACTAAAACACTAGAAAAACCAAAAATAAAGACTAAAAGACTACGAAGCAAAGAGCTAAAAGATATGTGTGAAGGAACAAGCTAAATAGATATGCCTATTCCAACAACTTTTAAAAAATAGTGTGTAGCAGAAGTAGATTCAACTCCAAAGACGAGTCTATTTTTTTCTAATTCTAGCATGTAGCTTTAGTAGAATAGCGACTAAGTGGTCAACAAAAAAATCTCCCATTTCTTAGGAAGGGTTTCTCCATCAAACATGAATGTGGCATTCATTTGGCTGGTTCATATTTCCCTAGGCCATGGCCAAGAAGATTTTTTGACTGGCATGAAATATAGTTTCTAGTACTATATCCTAGATCAAAATCTAGCCAAACTTTTGATGGATGCCTATAGCTTATCCCAAAGCTCTCATTTAGCAGTTATGAGATTATCAATCAAGAGGAAACAATTGAGAGCTTAGAGTGACACAATTTTCAGATGATCATATGAAATGAAATGGGCGTGCGAGTAGAAAGAAACTAGAAAGACATTGTGTACAGATGAAGGCATGAAATGGATGGTTTTGGAGTACTCAGCACAGACACTCAACATTCAATACATATCATCATTCAAGATCAAATGGGTGTATGGGATTATATGCATAGTGAATAATAAAGGAGGGAATTCAACCCTCCCTGAGGCTCATAGTTGTTGAGGTCCACGTCAACAATGGCCCTTTCTGTGAAATTGCTATCTAAAACCTATCTAATGAGATAATGTGTTATGAGCTCTTCATCAGTGGGATGGAACGTGAATCCAAGAGGTAGTTGTGCATCACCCATATCATGATTGTAACTAAAGTTAAGAGCCTCTATTACTAAATTTGATATGGGTGATGCACAATTGCCTCCTAGATTCACGTTCCATCCCACTGATGAAGAGCTCATAACACATTATCTCATTAGAAAGGTTTTAGATGGAAATTTCACATGAAGGGCCATTGCTAAAGTGGACCTCAATAATTATGAGCCTCAAAGAAAATTTGACCGAGCATTGGTCAAAATTTTGACCAATGATTGGCAGAGAATTGGTCAAATTTTTGACCAATGCCTAGCAATTTTCTACCAAGAATTGGTTGACATTTTGACCAATGCCCAGGAATTTTCTACCAAGAATTGGTTGAAATTTTGACCAAGCCCAACAATTTTCTACCAAGAATTGGTCAAAATTTTGACCAATGCCCATTAGTTTTCTACCAAGCATTGGTCGACATTTTGACCAATGCCCAAGAGTTTTCTACCAAGAATTGGTTGAAATTTTGACCAATGCCCAATAGTTTTCTACCAAGAATTGGTCAAAATTTTGACTAATGCCCAACAATTTTCTATGGTCAAAATTTTGACCAATGCCCAAGAGTTTTCTACCAAGCATTGGTCCTAATTTTGACCAATGCCCAAGAGTTTTCTACCAAGCATTGGTTGAAATTTTGACCAATGCCCAACAATTTTCTACCAAGCATTGGTCAAAATTTTGACCAATGCCCAACAGTTTTCTCCCAAGCATTGGTCAAAATTCTAACCAATGCTTGGCAGAAAATGTGCTAGCAATTTCAATAGTTTTTGACCAATTTATTGGTCAAAATTTTGACTAGAAAATTTTCAACCAATGTGTTGATCAAATTTGGTCAAAGTTTGGTTGAAAATTGGGTTGAAATTTTGACCAATAAAGGTCAAAAAAGAGCCCAAATGTACTAGTGCATGGAGGGTTGGAAGTAATTGGATCTTGCATGTCTTGCAAAACTATTACTATAATTTCTTTCCTATTTGTTCATCAAGAAGACCTTACATCCCAATACATTGCATGTAATCAATTATTTGATGAATAAAGATTTATTTTTCTATTAGATCGTGTATCTTGTGTTTTGTTTCTCCTATGTGGTTTTTTGTTGGGGGGCTAGTCACCTTCACTAGGGGTTCATTTGACCTTTCACTATGTCAAGTTGTATCAAAGTGAAAGTTTAATCTAGTGGGTGATTTGTTTCATTGGGTTTTTTTAAATCTCTATGATACTATGTAGACTAAGATTTTAGAGACTTGGTCAGACCAAATTTTAGATCTAAGATGGAGTTGATCAAGAATGATATGGTCATTAAGATCATGAGAGCTATAGGTGGTGTAATGAGGAATTTTGTTATATAAGATGGTTATGAGAAAGCTACTAAAAACTTTGAAGTTGGTGGATCTAGTGGTGAAGATGAAGCCATTTTCATGGATAGATCTATGGAAGATTGAATTGGTCAGTTGGGTAGATCTGATGTTCAATTGAAATTGAAGCATAAGATGGATGTTTCTAATTTCTTAGGTAATTTGAATCCTGAAGACCTGATTGATTGGATTGGTGAATTAGAAGACTACTTTGAGTTAGAGGATATTGGAGATCCACTCAAAGTGAGTTTAGCATAGACTAAGTTGAAATGACACATTTCTTTATGGTGGAAAAAATTGCAACAAAATAGAGAAGAGGAAGGTGAAATGAGAATCACTAGGTGGAGATTGACAGTGACAAAATTGAAGACTAAGTTCATTCCTAATGATTATGAACTTGAGTTGTAAATAAGAGATTGTAGAATTCAAAGTATAATGATATGATTATGAAGAATTAGACCAAGGAGTTTTACAAGTTGACTATTCAATCTGGACATAGATAAATTTCTAAGGAAAAGATGGATAGATATATTAATGGTTTAAGATTCAACATTTAGGATGAGACTGGTATGGTAAAGACTGATTCAGTTGAGGATGCTTATCAATATTCTTTGAAAGTAGAAGATAAGTTAAAGAGAAGACATCAGAGTAATTCTCAAGGGAAGGAAAAGCACGATCATTCAAAGAAAGATGAGTGGGTGGTTGAAGATGAAATGAAACTTGTTGACTAGAGGAGAAGAATAGGTAAAGGTGGATTTTAAGTTACTTTCTTTTGATGTGGTGAAGGACATAAATCTTTTGACTATCCCAATGCTAATAGGATGAATGGTGATAGAAGAGTTACTATGGTGAATGAGAATGAGGACTTGGTGAATGAACCCAAGGTGGGAGATAACTTGTGTGATTGATGATTATTATTTGGTAAGAAGGTGTTGGAACTTTCTCAAAGGATTAATTTTTTTAGGACTTGATATAAGTATGGAGATAATTATTGTTAGAATGTGATTATGGATAGTGGTAGTACTAATAACCTAGTTATTGAGGAGATGGTTTAAAAAAATGATTTGAAGAGAATGAGAAACCCTTTACTTATAGGATTAGTGGGTTGCAAGATGAACATGCTTTGAAAATGAAGGATAAGTTTCTTGAACTAATCTTTAGATTGGACACCATGTGGATCAAGTGTTGTGTGATATTGTAGACATAAGTAGTTGTCACGTATTATTTTTTCGACCTTGGAAGCATGATTGAAACATAGTGCATGATTGTGTCAAGAATGTATTTACTTTTGGGAAGGGTGGTATGAATTTATTATTGATTCCTATGCAAAATTTAGAACTCAATAGGAGGAACCTAAGTTTTGTAGGTGAGTGAAGTTAAAGGATTTTCAAGAGATTAGAGATTAGTGTGGGAAAGAAACCTTTGTTAGCCCCAACTAATGATGTAATTGAGAATGCTTTATATATATGTAAAAGATTCATAGCATTTTTTATGTTTTCATTGATTTCAAGTCTTAGTTGATTATTCATTATGATAGCTTAGTACAGTGTCATATCATTTGATTGATGAAGATGATTTGTAGGAAGTTTGTTAATAATAGAGATGATAAGTATGATATTCAATGGGAACTTGAATGAGTTGGATAGTGATAATGTAATGTTGGGTTGATTTTTTTACAATCATGTAATCTTATAATGTAATGAGATATACAAGCTACCCTAAGTGACAAGGTGAAAGAAGGAAGAAAATGTTTACCAAGTGACTACATTTGTCACTGACTAGTTGGAAAAGTAAGTTAAAGATAAATGTTAACTAAGTAAGTTTAGTATTAACCAAGTGATGTATTACCCAATTGAGATCTTATGTCCACTAAGTAATATCTTCAAGAACACATTTACAAAAATGGAATATGAAGTATACTTTTAGTGAAAATAAAGAATGTTCAAGAAGTTCAAAGATGTGAGTCAAGGTTTGTTATAAGAACAACAACTGGAAAAATACAATAAAGATATGATGATGGAAATTGAAAAAGGATAAGGATTGGTACAAATTTCTATTTTCTAAGTCATTAAGTGCATTAAATATAAGATGAACAATTGTGGTTAAGCGACATAATCTAGAAGTAGAGGGAGTTACTATTTAAGGAGGAGTTGTAACAATTCTTGGTTGCTAGTTGAATGCTAAATGGAAGTAATTTTTGTTAGATAATATAAAGTTGAGAAAAGAAAGAGGAATAAAGAAAAGAAGATAAAATATCAAGCAAAGTTAAGTGCAAAGTGAAAGTAAGGAGTGAATCAACATGACATAGATCAGAAGAAAGAGATCAGAAACAAATTGAGCATAATAGAGATCTAAATAAGCAAGGTAGTGCTAAACCTAATAGATCATTTGAACTATTACTTTCTTATCATTGTAGGATAAAAGTCTCTTAATTGAGTAGACCTAATAGTTCTATGAAATCCTATATGGTAACATCGAATAGTGATGTTTGTAAGTCCTTTAGAGAAGGCCACTCTTTAGATAGGATCAAGAAGTGATAAGGTCTAGATGATCTTTTGGTGTAAATTCTCTAACCAAGTCACATTAACAATGTATATGTAAACCTTTAACAAGGTTCTCTCCTAGCAGAGCTCACTTCATAAGAGTGATAATTTTTGGGTTGCCAATCCCAGGTGTTTTTTCCCTTAATAGGGTTTCCATGGTAAAAATAATTATTTAAAATATGTGATTTTTGTTATATTGCAAGTTAATTTTAATGGTATTTAGTTTTTATTGCAAGTCAGTAACAACTAGGTAATAGTAAATTTATATTACTATTAGTTGGTAATAACAAAAACAATGAGTTAATAATTTGGAGTAAAACTATTATGGGAGTTAATTGTGAAGTTGAATAAGATCACTAAGTGAATGCTTTTGATTTTTATGAAGTTTTATTGGTACTAAAATGTTTAAAGGGACTATAGGATAATTACCTTCTTAGTTATATACCAAACCTTTGGTACACTGAGGAAGGATGTGAAGAAGTAGATTAAAAAAATTGTTTGTTACAAGTTACTATTTGCACTAGTGGAACAAAAGGAAAAGTATACAAGTTGAAAAGTTGGAGGATATGTATGTGAACAACCAATTCTGGATTTATGTATTGAATCCTAGAAGATTGTTTTCTAGTAACTAAGAACATCTTTTTGTAACTAGGGTTTTTGATGGAGGAGCATCATGGGGTAGTTGGAAATCCTGTATGTTGGACCTTGGAGCTGGTGAAATTAGTTGAAAGGAGGTGATGCTTGGTCACTATTGGGGTAATTCCTGGTTGTAGTTTCACCCAAGGAACTCAATGACTGAAAGGGAGTGATGACGCTTCAACCACTCAATTGATTATCTTCTTGGTGGAACATGTGCTTGGTGAATCTTGTGGTAGCTTGGTGGATGTGCTTGCTTGATGTTCTTGGAGTATACTTGGCATACTCATTGGTTGACATTGATGCTTGTTGGTTTGGTTTACTCATTGGATGTTCTTAGGATTTGATCATTTGACTTGGTGCATTAAATTTGAGTTGTATGTGATTGTAACATGGATCTATCTTGGGATGTGTTAGGACCTATTTGAGTCTTGTTTATTTATCCTATATGTATTTAATGATTTTTGTAGGTCATCTTAAGGAATGATATCCTTATATGGGTTCTATATGATTCTATTTGTAATAGGTCAACTTGTGGCCATACGAGTATAAAAGGAAGGTTTTGGTAGTGTTGTAGGAATGAATTGAGGGAAGAGATTCATGAAGAAATTTGGAGTTACAAATTGTGAGAAGAAATAGTAGCTAAGTGTGGGAGTAGGAAATAGGAAGATTTATCGATGGCTTATGAGCACAAGTTTAGATCTTTCTTGGTGTTTCCTTTAGGTTTTTGTATTGTTATAGATCTAGGGTAGCTAGAGTTTGTAGTATTTGGATCTTTTGAGGTCTTATAGAACTATTGTACTATAATTTATTTTGTATTTGGTCATAATGAGGAGGGCCTTATAGCCTGACACCCTGCATGTAGTCCATTATTTGATGAATAAATAGTTGGTTTCCTATCAGATCCTGTATTGTGTGTGTTTTTTGTTGTGTGGTTGTTTCCTCTAGGCTTGGTCACCTCCCTTTGAGGTTTACTCATCCTTTCATTGCATCACATCAAAGCTCCTAGACTTATCATTTTTCATACCCTTGATGGAGTCCTCAATTTCATTAATAGAAATAGTCCTATTTAAAATCTTTCCATCCACTTTTTCAACCTTCCTAGGGATCAACTACAACCTTCCTTCTCACAACTTATTGAAATGTCCCACCCTCATCAATAGCCAAGGTGGCACCATCTATTGGTTCAATGGGAAGAGAGGTCTCAAGAAAGGACTCAACTTGCTCATAATGTGTTGTATTAACACTCTTAATTATCTTATCCCTAACATTTATGGTTTCAAGGGAAATTTTTTGTGCATTCTTCCCTAGTGGGTGATCATGTAGGCTAGGGGGTCTTAGAGGAACAATCAAGAGGGAGGGACATGTGCTTTATAATCAATAGAAGACCTTGCATGAATGACATTTTATTCTTCTTCATACATGGGATTAGCAAGGTTTTTTTTCCTTAGATAGTTTATTTTCTGTAACACTATGAGAATCCTTTACCTCATAATTGATATTAAAATCCCTCTAAATATTCTTAAGGGCAAGGAAATATTTTTTATTATGACCATTAAGATTACAATAGAAACAAGCTGCTAGGTTTCTAAGTAAAAGTATCTCCCAAGTGAACATTTCCTCTTCCAACTCAACTTGAATTTGATCAGGGACATCAATTTCTAGTTCAAGAGAAACCAACACTTTGGCATTGATATAAGGAAGAGTCACTCTCAGCTCTTCAACTTGCAACATCAAGTCAATAAGCTTAAGAACTTGAGGAAGAAAGTCAAAAATTTGGGTTAAAGGTTTTTGACTTCCAACTAGTTGGGAGAAGACTTGGCCAAGAATTTCTAAAAGTCTCTCTTAGGGTTCCACAAGAAGGACCTAGACCTTACCCTTATTCCAAAATCCTTTCTTTAAAGTTTATTCCTCATGACATTTCATGATATTTAAGAAAAATAACAAAAATCCCTCTTTGAATCATCTAACTGAAACCCACATGTATACCTAATTTACAACCCAGCACATTATTCATCCAATCATCTAAAAAAATTATGTACAAGAAGAAACTTATTTTATATACACACAACAAAAACTAGAAACAAATTTCAATCTAGATTTCTTGTTCTTGATAACTCCAAAATAATCATCATTGGGAGAGAGGGAGAGAGCTTTCAAAATAACAATGAGAGTGTTACCTTCTTCTCATCTTTTGAGGCCTTCATCTTTGATGTTGCACTTGACTCCCACTCCATGCCTATAGGCTTTGTTACCCAAATGTTTGCCTATTCTAAATTTGGATTTCTAGAGATTCTTCAATCAAAGAAAAGCTGAAGGGGGGGAAACTAGTGGAACTAAAATATCTACCACAACTACCTTGTAAGAAATTTTTTCTACAAAAAGAATGTTGGTATGATCTTTTGCAAAAGGATTAATATAAAACTAGTCTTTTACACTTTTTTTTGAAGGAAAAGTACTCTCTTTGAGGGCCATAAAGAAGAATATATGTGGTAGAACTGAACATGAAAAACTCCAAATGACATTCAGTATAAGGATTAATTAAAGGCACACACACAAAGAGGGTAAAAAAGGGCAAAAAATATATGGGTAAAATGAAACAAAAAAGAAAAGGAAAATAAGGGAACGAAATAAATACAATCACCACCGAACACAACCAAATTCCATGAAGACTATCTAGAAAAGGTGACAAAGATGGTTGAAGGTTTAGGAAGCCAAAAATCATCTTTGAAATAGCCACTTGAAGATTCATTTATAACTATGATTATATTTTAGTATATTTACCATCAATGAATACTCATTGCTAATGTTGGTAAATAAATTTGTAATTACTATTATTTGGTATTTAAATTTTATTTTTTATTGTTGTACATTACTCACTATTTAGAATTTAACCATTCAAGTGACATTGCATATAATGACATAAATATGACAACTCTTAAATTTTTGTTTTAACCATTCACATGACATTGCATATAATGACACAATTATGACAACTCTTAAATTTTTGTTTTCTTACATATGTCAATTTATATGTCTGTTTACTAGTTCATGACCTTAGGAGAGTGTGATGTTAATGTAATAAATCATTCATGTTAAAATTAAACTAAATTAAATATTTAATTATAATTGCTAACTTTTTGAAATAACGTACATACATACATACATATATGCATATTTAGATACACACACACACACACATACATTCATATATACATACATATATGTATATATTTATATATTTATATTGATATAAATATATCTTATTTCTTTGTGATTTTTTAAATTATTTCTTATATGTCATTTATATTTCTCCAAAATGGTGTTCATATTAGTTCAACCTAACTCCTAATTTTTAAAAGGATCAACCTAAAATATTATCCTTCATTTTTAGTGAACATTGTCCTTATTTTAAGGGTAATAATACAATTGAAAGATAAAAGAAGAATCTAATGAAATTGTATGTGAATTTAATTATGCTTGATTTTTTTGACATCTAGGTATAGGAAATAAATATTATTAAGATAATATAAATTCTCAAGTCTAATTACTTATTTAACCTTATGGATCTTAAGGCGACATTATATTCTTAACATTCAATAGATTCCATTAAATTTTAGGACATTGTTACAAAAGTGTGTGAAAATTATTGTTTGGAAGAAAAAGATTAATAAATAAACTTAATTAAATATGAAATCATTTAAATGTTAAAGTTATGTGTGTAAATATACTAAAACAAGTGTGATATAATGACTTAGTACTGTTAGTTTTAGTATATATTTATACACATTTTTATATATTGATTTTTTTTTTTATGGATATTATTGTATCTAATTCTTTAATAAATTTAAAACTATGATGTGAATTCATTGCATGTGTTTTGAGGAGAAGCATTTTATCAAGACATTTATTGGTCATGTCCATGTATGATAAAAATGAGTCTTGATTCCTTACTAAGTCAAGACACTAAAATCAATGTAAAGAGAAAGATTTATTTATTTTAGGACTTAGATGGGTTTGCTAGCTTCATAGGTGAGGGTGGGTATCTTTAATTTATTTTTGTACTTTACTATTATTTTTAAATTAAAATTTGACATGTATTGTATAACATGTAAAATTAAGAAGTAAATTTATTAATAAATAAATTGTTATATACTAAAAATAATTTGATTCACATATCAATAATTTAGGAACCAAAGAAGATAAAGATAAGGAGAGGGAGGAAGTTGATGTTCTTTTTTATTCGATTTGATTTATGTTTCTAACCTAAGATCATTGTTGACATTTTCTTAATATATATTTTAACATTATATTTTCACTCAAAAAAATATAATTTTTTAATATATATTTATAATTTTCAATATATTATAATTAGAAAATAAAAAATAATTCTACAAGTTTAATTATTTTTTCAAAAATTAACCTTATACAAATATTACATATAAAAAAATACAATTATTCATCTAATTCTAATCTTAAAACTTCTGATTTCTTAATAATAATCTCTCAACTTAGTCATTAGGAAATTTATAGTTTAAAACTATTATTCATTTTCTAATAGAAAAGGATTTTGCCTGCATTCTCCATGATTAGTTTTAGGTTTATAATTGCATTCTGATAATATAGGTCTGTGAAAAGTCAAAACTAACTAGCACTTGATTGTTTCATGTGCAAAATAAGAAATGGAAATATCATGGCTAGGATACATTTAAGGGATTTAACTTTGTCTATTATTCATAAATAAAAAAAGGATGATCTTAAATATCTACCAAGTAAATTAAGTCGAGAATAAACTGATTATGTATTCAAATGAACTCAAACTTCTACATATACTTAATTTTTTGTCTAGTTTGGGTTTGGTTTGTATGGAATTGAACTATTGATAGCTTACCACAAGAGCATCAAGTCATAACTATCAATACACCATCTTAAAAAATATAATATATTTTTAATAGAGATAAAGAAAACTGATGTACCCAAATGTTTAAGAACTTAATGATGACAATAGAAAAGTACATTTTATAATATCTAAAATTGTTAATAGTGGAAGCATGTTCAAAACAACCCATTGAGAAGACACCCAAATAGCAAGGCCATCATCATAAATATGTATCCTTCAATGCTTTGGCTATTTGCTGCTCCTACAACAATCACATATATTGTTGAATTTTATTAAACAAATATGGTAAATATTCATGAGTATTAAATAGAAAAGATCAAAATGAATGATAGAGTTGCAATCATACCATGGTTGATTCTCAGCATAGATATGAGGATCACCATTATTATGTAACCCATGTTCACTACCATTTTAAGACAACGTAAAAAATAGCTCAATTACTTTCTCTTGAAAAAGATTGGTTGTGAATGGGATCTGAGAAGGTTTCAAATGGAGGAAGCAGATGTGGCCTTAAATAGAAGAAAATGGGTAAGGGAGAAAAAATAGAGGAAAGTAGATTTTAAGAAAGTGTTCTTGCAAGCTCATTTCCATTATCAAAATGGAATACTTGAAGTTTTCCTACTGAAGGATAGTGTCTTACATGGCAGTGGAGAAGAGAATCAAAGGAAATATAACATAGGAGATGATAGTGTGTCAATTAGTTACAATCCAAACTGGCTTCTTGCATTATATCTTATATTGCCATGACAACTATTGTTTTTTTCCATGAACATATGCTTTTAACATTATTTATAAATTATTATTATTTAATAATCTACTTTTTCTTTTCTATAAATTTTTATATAGTGTGTGGCTATTGTGAAAGAAGTCTTGAAATTTAACTTCTAATAAACAAATCGGTAAAATTACTTAAATACTATTACAGTTCAAATACCTTCAAATTAAGGATGAATTCTATGTACAAAGTTATAATATAGTCAAATTATACAAACACTAGTGAAAAAAGATGATAGCATGATGTCATTATAACATGTAGAAGCTAGAGATAATTGTAGCATTCACCTAAATCCTATAGGCACATATAAAAATATCTCATGTAGTGTAGATTAATACTAAAATATAATAATAGATAAGGTGAATTATTCTTGTTACTCTTCTTTTTCTACTATATATTAAATTTTCTTTTCTTTTGAAACAATTTATGAAAATTTTAGATAGGTAAAGGGTAACTAAGTATTTATGTGGTCCCCCCCTCGCCCGCCCGCCCTCATTTTAACAAATCTAATATTGATCCGGGGGATACTTTCGTCAAAATTGAAGTATCTCCAAAACTCCAACAATCAGCATCAAATTAAACTCCTTGAAATTTTGGACCCAACGCAATTTGAACGAGTGAGAAAGGAGTTCGTACACAAAAGTTACGACTAGTCAAAGGTTGGTCAAATTTGGGTACAGATGCTGTTAGAAAGGCAAAAAATTAAACTCTCCAAATTTGATCAAAGTCGGCATCAAATCGAAGGTCTCGTCGAGAGCTCTCTGATGACGTTTGTTTCGTCAAAAATGGAGATCGTATGTGAAAATGGTGCTCAATTGAAGTCTGAGGTGGCATGGCATTAAAAATAATATATATATATTTAAAAATAAATAAAAAAACAAAAAAAAAACAAAATGCCATGCGAAAATTCTATTGATGGCTGGCGGGGTCGAACCCGTGACCTCCTGGCACTAAGACTCCGCCGATAGCCATCGGACCATCCTTTGCATTCAAAATATAAAAGGCGCAGTTTATAGATAACCCATTTTCACAGGAAATTAGAGGGAAAAGAGGTCGCCGGCGGGGTTGGAACCCCCAACCGGTGCCTCTTCCAAAAGATACGACTACCAATGCGCTATTTTAGCGCTCTAAAATATATTTAGTGCAGATTATATTTATCCTTTAAAATCGACGGCCTAACCTTAGTAAAATAAGGTTATTAGTTATTTTTGACCCTAAAATTGACATCAGGCAAATCCGTTAGAAATGGCTAACAGGTTATTCTGAGAGGGGAATTAATTGAAGGGGTTATTTTTGTAAATTGTTGTTATAGCCTTATTTTGGCTAATTTTATGTATAAAAATGGGGCGTTAAGGGACTCTTAGGCATTCAGGAAAAGGAGAGAACGTCGAAGTGCTGAGAGTAAGGGAGATTTTTGAAGTGTTTATTCCTGTACTTTGAAACAACGTGATGTTGTTGTACTTCAAAGGAATGACTTTGTAAACATTTGTACCTAATTTTTGGAGATAATCGAATCGGTCCCCCTATTGGAGCTGGACCCGGAGACGTAGTCCATACGGATGAACTCCGAGATCAAATTGTTTGCGTCTTCTTTCTCTCATTGTCTATTTTATCAGCTTAATCTTGTTGTTCTCTTATTTCATTTACGTTAATTTGATACATTAAAAGTTTTAAATTAATTCTATGTAATCAATTAGCATTCCTTTGTAATAGTCCTAGATCCTAATCAGATCAAATTTGGTATCAGAGCTTTTGTTGGACTAGTATTGCAGATTTGAATGTTAACAAGATCCAGGATTGAGAAAGGCGAAGGAAAGCTTGAGGAATACAATCCTGAGATTGGAAAACGAAGGACTAAACCATCATCACAAATGGCAGACGAAGGTGGACAAGCTTCTCAAGATAAGAGTATTCAAAAGACTCTTCAGAATTTGCAGACAATGGTAGAGGTTTTGGTACGAGAAAGAGAAGAGAAGATGCAAAGACGTGCAGCTCGAAAGGACAAAAGGAAAAAGAAAGGAGCTAATCGTGATCCATCAAAGATACCTCCATCTTCTCCTTCTTCTCCCTCTTCTCCTTCTTCCCCCTCTTCTCCTTCTTCTACCCATTCTGAGTCTTCTAATATTTTCAAAGGAGGACATAAGCCTCGAATTAAGTTGGATGTAAAGTTTGACTTACCAAAATATTGTGGGGAGTTAAATGCCAAGAAACTAGATGACTGGATTCAACAAGTAGAATTCTACTATAGAGTTCAAAACCTTGTAGATGATGTTGACAGAATTCAGTTAGCCACTCTTCGTTTAGGTGGTGTAGCCCTAACTTGGTGGGAGAGTAGGTCTCGAGATGAAACTTCACAACATGGTAAGTTTAGTTTGTCTTGGTCAGAATTTGTTACTGCTTTAAAAAAGCAATTCTACCCCCTAGGCCATATGCAGCAGTTAATGATGAACTGGCAACATTTTAGGCAAGGGAAAGGTCAGTTTGTCTAGGATTACACCCATGAATTTCGCAAAAAGGCTATTTCATTAAATGTCCCATTGTATACCCAAGACACCTTACTCAAGTATATAGGTGGTCTTCATTCTTACCTAAGGCATTCTATTCTCATCCTGAATCCTTGTAATTTGGATGAAGTATGTGTCCAGGCAACACATTTAGAATCAAGGGGTAAGGGTACTTTCATTGATAAGTCTGATAAAAAGCCATCTAAGTCTGAGGAAAAGTTCAAAGGAAAAGGAAAGGGTAAAAAGACAGCAACAGTAAAGAAAGAGGGTGAGAAACCCACATGCTCACATTGCAAGAAAGAAGGGCATGATGATTCTAAGTGCTGGAAGTTACATCCTGAAAAGAGGCCAAAGCGATATGGTGGAAACAAAGGTAAACAGAAAACTGCTGCTATAATTCAACAAGATCTTGGATCTGACTCCAGAGATGAGACAAAGATTGTTGCTATCGGCATTCAAGGTAAAGGAAAAGGTATATCTCTTTCATCAGCTCCAAGTTCTTCTAGCATAAGTGCAAGTACAAGTAAAGAATCTTCTCCTAAGAATGACAAGCAAAGGAATGAATTATTTCACATTCGAGTTGTTATCAAGCATGATAAGGTTGATACATTATTTGATACGGGTTCCCAAGTTAATTTGATATCTGAGGAAGTTGTTAAAAAGCTTAACTTGACTACAACACCTCATCCAAAACCATACCCTCTTGGATGGGTTTGTGATGATGCACAGTTACAGGTAACTAAACAATGCAAGTTAAGATTTGCTATCACTGCAAACTTTGTAGATGAGGTAGAAGCCGATGTAGTCCCTTTAGATATATGTGGTCTCGTACTTGGGAGTCCCTATTTGTTTGATCATCAAGCTATCTTTTATAGGGGGGAAAATAAATATCATTTGTTTAAAGACAAGATTGAATACATTGTACGGGCACATAAGGTTAAGACTAATCTGGCACTAGTTAATGCTGGTCAGATGAAAAGGTTAGTCAAATCTAGTAAGAATTTTGTGTTGATGCTTGTAAAAGCCAAAGAAGATGAAACATCTGAGGCATTTCAAGGATGTGATCCAAAACATAAGGCTGAAATAGTCAAAGTTGTTTCTGCTTACGATGACTTGTTTAAGGAACCAAAAGGATTGCCTCTTAAGAGAGAGATATAACATGAGATTCAGTTGCAACAAGATGCACCACTTCCTAATATCGGCATGTACCATTTATCAATCTTGCAGAATGAAGAAATCAAAAAGCAAGTTCAGGAGCTCGTTGAGAAAGGAGTTATCTGTCCTAGTACTTCTCCTTGTGGTTCTCCTATTGTGTTGGTTCCAAAGAAAGATGGGACTTGGAGAATGTGTATTGACTACAGGGCTCTAAACAAGATAACAGTAAAGAACAGGTACCCTCTTCCTAGAATTGATGATTTACTTGATCAGTTGAAACATGCAATCTATTTCACTAAGCTAGACTTACATAGTGGATATCATCAAATAAGAATTGCAGAAAGTGATCTTTGGAAAACTGCTTTTAAGACAAAACAGGGACTTTTTGAGTGGTTGGTCATGCCATTTGTGCTTTGTAATGCACCAACTACATTTATGAGAGTCATGAATGATGTCTTCCGTCCCTTTATAGATGATTTTGTCATAGTCTATTTAGATGATATTCTTGTATTTAGTAAGTCTTGGGATGATCATGTAATTCATGTAAAGAAAGTATTTGAAATACTAAGAAAAGAAAAACTATATGTAAAGATGTCAAAATGCGAATTTGCAAAGACATCCTTAGTGTACTTAGGCTATGTCATAGGGAATGGTCAACTGAAAGTATACCCTGCAAAGGTCGAATGTATTGTAAAATGGCCCAAGCCAAGTACAGTTACTAAAGTTAGGAGTTTCTTAGGTGCAGTTCAATACTGGAGGAAGTTCATTGCAAACTTCTCTTACATTGCATCACCATTGCATGCATTAACCAGTACGAAGGCAACTTTTCAATGGGGAGGTCCGCAACAGAAGGCTTTCGACACTTTAAAAGAAAAGTTGAGCACTACACCAGTTTTGGCTTTACCAGATTTACATCAACCATTTGATATCGAGACAGATGCGAGTGGGTTTTCCATGGAAGCTATACTCATGCAAGGAGTTAAACCAATTTGCTACCACTCTGAAACTTTTTCAGGAGCAGTAAATAACTATCCTACGTATGATAAAGAACTTTATGCTTTAGTTCAGAGTGTTAAAAAATGGAAACATTACTTAATGGGAAAGGAAACTGTAATCCACACTGATCACCAACCACTACAATATTTGCACTCACAATGTAAGTTGCAACAAAGTAGGCACTTTAGGTGGATGGGTTTTCTACAATAGTTTCATTTGGTAATTAAGTATAAGAAGGGTTCCCATAACAAAGTAGCAGATATGCTGTCTAGACCTCCTATTCAGAATGCTTTGATAATCCTTCAAAATAGTTCTATGGTTCATGAAAGTTTTCAAGAACAATATGCTAATGATGAGAACTTTAAGGATATCTATGCAGCTTTAATCCAAGGTAAAAATGTAGAAGAGAAAGATTACTATGTGCAGGATAATTTTTTGTACCACTTGGGAAAATTATGTATTCCTAGAAATGAACAAGAACATGTAATCTGTGAAGCACACACCTCATTGATTGCAGGACATTTCGGGGTAAGTAAGACATTAGCTCAATTGCAGAAATATTGTTACTAGCCTCGTATGTAGGAAACTGTCACCAAGTATATAAAAGGATGTGTAATGTGTGCAACCAATAAACCAAGTAATAGGAAATTAGGTTTGTACACACCATTACCTATACCATCTCATCCATGGGAAAGTGTATCTATGGACTTTGTGGGAGGTTTACCTATTTCTAGGAAGGGTCATGATTATTTGTATGTAGTAGTTGATCGGTTCAGCAAAATGTGTATTTTAATGCCTTGTAAAAAAAAAGTTACTGTTGAACTGACTGCTCATTTGTACTTTCAAAATGTATGGGTTCATTTTGGGTTACCTACTTCTATTTTATCAGATCGAGATTCTCGATTCTTAGGGGAATTTTGGTCATCTTTATGGGGACTCATGGACACCAAGCTGAAGAAGAGTACAGCCTTCCATCCACAGACCGACGGATAGACAGAGGTAGTGAACAAGACAATTGTGCATCTACTTAGAGGCTACTGCAGCAAACATCCTAAGTTGTGGGATGAAAGTCTTCATTATGTGCAACATGCTTACAACCATGTGGCACACTCTTCTACAAAGAGGTCTCCTTTTGAGATTTTCTTTAGTTACTTTCCTAAGACACCAATGGATTTTGCTTTTGGGAAGGACAATGTTGTAGATGGACGCCATGATGCAAAAAAGGCTTTAAAGTTCATCTAGAAGGTCCAAGCAATGCATCAGGTAGTAGAAGCACAATTAGAGAAGAGCCAAGCAAAATACAAGGCTCGCCATGATAAGCATCACATTGATCACCAATTCCAAGTTGGTGACAAAGTTTGGTTACATATCAGCAAGGAAAGAATGCAAGGTGAAGGAAGGAAGCTCAAAGCTATCAGGTATGGTCCTTTTGAGATCTTGGAAAAGATCGATACTAATGCCTTTCACCTTAATCTTCCTCCATACATGCAAATTTACTCAGTTGTCAATGTTGAGAATCTGAAATTGTATGAGCCTCCAATGATCTTGGATGAAGACATCAGTGTTCAAGTTCCATCAGTTGATGATCTTTCACCCGAGTATATATCAGAATTTCCAGAAGATGTTATCCTAGACAGGAATGTCAGAACTTCACGAAGAGGACCAGTTGAATACCTCTGAGTGGGATTGAAGGGGATGCATCCAAGCAAGGCAAGATGGATGGAGATTGGTAAAGTGAGGGAACTATACCCTCACCTTCTTTCTGAGTAATCCAAACTTTCGGTGGTTTGAAAGCTCCTCAGTGGGGAGGCTTGATCTGGGGGATACTTTTGTCAAAATTGAAGTATCTCCAAAACTCCAACAATCAGCATTAGATTAAACTCCTTGAAATTTTGGACCCAACGCAATTTGAACGGGTGAGAAAGGAGTCCGTACACAAAAGTTATGACCAGTCAAAGGTTGGTCAAATTTGGGTACAGATGTTGTTAGAAAGACAAAAAATTAAACTCTCCAAATTTGATCAAAGTCGGCATCAAATTGAAGGTCTTGTCGAGAGCTCTTCGATGATGTTTGTTTCATCAAAAACGGAGATCGTATGTGAAAATGGCGCTCAATTGAAGTCTGAGGTGGCATGGCATTAAAAATAATAATATATATATTTAAAAATTTTAAAAAAAAACAAAAAAAAAAAACAAAATGCCATGCGAAAATTTTATTGATGGTCGGCGGGGTCAAACCCGTGACCTCCTAGCACTAAGACTCCGCTAATAGCCATCGGACCATCCTTTGCATTCAGAATATAAAAGGCACAGTTTATAGATAACCTGTTTTCACGGGAAATTAGAGGGAAAAGAGGCCGCTGGTGGGGTTGGAACGCCCAACTGGTGCCTCTTCCTAAAGATGCGACTGCCAATGCACTATTTTAGCGCTCTAAAATATATTTAGTGCAAATTATATTTATCCTTTAAAACCAACGGCCTAACCTTAGTAAAATAAGGTTATTAGTTTTTTTTGACCCTAAAATTGACATTAGGCAAATCTGTTAAAAATGGCTAACAGGTTATTCCGAGAGGGGAATTAATTGAAGGGGTTATTTTTTTAAATTGTTGTTATAGCCTTATTTTGGCTAATTTTATGTATAAAAATGGGGCATTAAGGGACTCTTAGGCATTCAAAAAAAGAAGAGAACGTCAAAGTGCTGAGAGTAAGGGAGATTTTTGAAGTGTTTATTCTTGTACTTTGAAACAACGTGATGTTGTTGTACTTCAAAGGAATGACTTTGTAAACATTTGTACCTAATTTTTGGAGATAATCGGATCAGTCCCCCTATTGGAGCCGGACCCGGAGATGTAGTCCATACGGATGAACTCCAAGATCAAATTGTTTGCATCTTCTTTCTCTCATTGTCTCTTTTATCAGCTTAATCTTGTTGTTTTCTTATTTCATTTATGTTAATTTGATTCGTTAAAAGTTTTAAATTAATTCTATGTAATCAATTAGCATTCCTCTGTAATAGTCCTAGATCCTAATCAGATCAAATATATATATATATATATATATATATATATATATATATATATATATATATATATATATATATATATATATATATATATATATATATATATATATATATATATATATATATATATATATATATATAATCATCTTATAATATGCTTGATACCCTAGTTGGAATTTTCTATTCCTTACAAATATTAAAAATTTATTGTAATTAAGAAGTAATTAAGTTATTATCAAATAGTTATACTTCTTAGATTGGAACTCGTTATTGAACTAACAAATGTTTTTCCAAAAATAGTATTTTACTTTTCTTAAATTTGTAAAGCAGAGAGAATTAATTTACAAAATATTTTATATTTTCAAATTGTTATATAATAGAAGAAAATATTTAAAAACATATAATCATCAACAAGTCCTTCTAATAGATTTCCACAATATGTAGTCTTAAATATTATGTTTCTCGAGGGGATTGTGTTTGTTTTTTTAATCATCAAAGAGTTGGATCCTATTCAATGATCCATATTTTTAAGCTCTTTCATCCTAATAATAGATCATTGCATATGATCCTAAACATTGATAATTAAAAAAACATACACAATCTCATCTAGAAGTATAATATATTATAAGTCCTCCAATTCTATATAGAAAAATCAAGAAAAATCCATAAACGAAACTAACTACTTCACACAAATTTGCAAGTAATAAATCTCTCAATATAAACTATTATTCTTAGGTGGACAAATAACCAAGTACCATAGCATGTTCAAAACACACCATTAAGAAGATACCCAAATAGAAAGGCTATCATAAACATGTTTCCTTCAATGCCTTGACTAATACCCACTCCTACACTAGCACAAATATAGTAATTTACCTAATGATTCATAAACATCACTATGAAATAGATTAAATGAAAATGAAATGTATAGATAAAATCATACCATAGTTGGTTGGAACAATTGCAAAGGTAGGGGTATCAAAACAAATATATGGAAGAATAATTGTAATAATCAACATCACCAACATGATACAAACCCTATTTTGTGCCATTTTTTACACCACAAAAAATAGCCAAGTACTCTTTTAAGAGGAACATTTACTTTGAATGTGGTGCAAGGAGGGGGAACAACTAGGGCCAAAGGCACATCCAACTATCCAACCACCTCACTGAGTAAACACAATGGAAGAAAAGCATAGAGAACAACATTGAGGAGAGACAAAACAATACTTTATTGAGTCATCAAATTATCAACATACATGCCCAGCCATAAGGCCTTTTGGGTTACGACCAGACACAAAATATAACTTCAAGATCAATTATCTAGCTTCAAATTTAGAGTGCCAATTACATCTGCTCTGACTCTCTAAACCTTCTAAGCTCTGCCCTTAAACTAAACTAAATACCTCTATTTATACTTGCCAAAATGGCTTACAAAAGATTGTAGAACATTACGTCAAAGAAAGGCCAACCTCAAAATGGTCAACACTAATCCCTAGAAAAAATCCTATCATTGAATTCATGATCTAAATTAAATACAAGATTTGGATCCAATTGAGAACCAAAGACAAAAAAAATCGATCAAGAAGGACACAAGCATCAGCAACAACATGTTCACTCATCACATGAAGGATCACTCAGCCAACATAGGAAGAGCTCGATTCAAACTGAAGGGACTCAATTGACACTAAAGAGCTTGGTTCACATTGAACTACTCAATCAACATTGAACTGAACAAGGTCTAAAAAGAACTCAGTCAGAACTCCAACTCAACAAGCACACATGAACTCGATTAAACTACCAAAATGAACAAAAGTGCAAGATTACAAGGCAACCTAGGATGCTCCTACATTAGACAACCAGGGTTGATAGAAATGATTCTCTTGAATCATGAAAGTGTCACAACCTATGCTAAATCTAACTCAAATTGAGAAATCCATGTAGCATTTTCAATTGGTCTATTCTTCCATTTCACAAAATACTCATGGTAATATTTTCCTCATGCTCTTACCAACTCTATGATCCAATATTTGTTTAACCTCTTCAATTTGTTTCTTAGGATAATCATCTGATACAACAACTTCATCATCTAACTTATGATACTTATGTAAATCAATAGCATTGAATATAGTAGACATATCACACACACACACACACACACACACACACACACAAAAACATCCTTCAACTTTTCTTGGTTAGTATCATGACTCGATTCATACTAACATTCAATATTGGCACTCAATCTCTACCAAATTTTTAACTCACCACCAATTTTTTTTTTTTCAAACTTTAGATTTTGTCCTTGTGCATCTATCATGCAAATTTGGACTTACATGCATACAATTTTAGGAACTAATGTATGGTTCATCAATTTGAAACATAGTTCTATACATATCTTATCATTTAGTTTGAGGTGGGAGGGTCACCAAATCCATTGAAATCGGTAATCACAACTTCTCCATTTGCATTATTGCCTCCTTCTAACTTCTTCCATGTTTCATTCATTTCATTCCTTACTTCTTTAGCATTGAACTTTTCCTTTCCATTATTTTTCTCAATATTTGGCACTAGTGCTTGGTTCATACAATCCTTTCTTAGATGACCAACCTTCTAACAATTGAAACATACTAGTGAAAAGTTTCTCTAGTTTCTAGATCTTCCTTTGAGATGTATCCTAGCACAATTCTTTGCAATGTGTCCATACTTTCTACAATATTGACAATTTACCCAAGTATTGTAATCCCAATTTATGATATTACCTTGCTTATGTTCTTTTCGTTGACCTTTAGGTGTCCAATTTGTTCTTTTCTTTAGATCTATAATCATGTGCCTTATGACCATACTTCTAACATGTATAATAGTAACCTTCAAATCTAGAACTAGTTGGTTCTTTATTGAACTTTTATCTATACTGAAGGGCTTAATGACCTTGTTTGTTGTAAGTGAGAAAATAACCATTGAATTTGGGTTTAGAATTTGACTTACTAGTTTTTTTCTTCCAAACATTTTTTGTATGGCCTAATTTTCCACATTTATAGCATTTGGCCTTCTTGTTCTTTGGTTTTCCATTCACATTCATTTGTTCTCCTTTCTTTGATGATTTTCCTTTCTCAGCTCCTGATAAGAACTCAACATTTCCTAGTCCAAAGGTATCATGGGGTCCCCTTAACACATTCATCTTCTCATTAAGAAATCTCATAGCCTCTTTAGGTTTATTTAACCTCCAAACAAATTTATTTTTAGCTTTCAACTCATTCATCAATCTGTCATTATTAGATATCATATTTGTAGTCTCTATCTCTTTTCTTGCAATCTCATGATTTGCACTTAGTACCTAATTGATCATGTCAAATTGATTGTGGGCCAGCTTCTACACTTCATTGACCCTTTCTCTAGGTCTTCTAACCATCTATCTTTTGTCTTCAACTTCTATTTCTTTGTCTTCTTCAACCTTTTCTTTATCTTCCTTAGCCTTTTTCTTTTGTTTGGTCACTTCACATAGCCTTACTTCTTGTATCTCATATTCTGTTTTTAATTCTTTGACTTCCTCATTCAAAATGCTATTTCTCTCCAATAGATAAATTATTGATGGAATAGATTCATTAGAACTTCCTTCATCAAATAATTCTTCAATATTCTCTTCTTTGTATTGGGTGTTATTTTGTTGAATCATCATCTCTTTCCTTCTCTTCAAGGATTGCCTTAATGTCTCCTTTGCAACCTTGACTTGTTCATATACAAGTTGAACATCAATCCTTTGATTCTCAATGATCTTTCTCAGTTTGTAGGCTTCAATTGTTAAGATTTTTAACTCCCAAGTGGTTATACTTCTGGAAAGAGTGCACTACTCTTATACCAATTGTTGGAAATATAATAAGTAAAGTGACATGCTAAAGGGGGGGGCAGGGTGGGGGGGTGAATTGGGATCTATAAAACTTCTTGTACTTGAAATATTAAACATATTTGATATCACCACATAAACCCTTATCTAAATATTACCATTCACATCAACATAATATAAAATCTACCTTCTAACTACATGAATGAAAATTCATTAAAAAATAACACATTAACACACATATTTGGTATCATAGAAACCCTCCAAGGTGAAGGTAAAACTATGGTGGGGATGACAAAACAAAATCCTCACTACTATAGCAATAAAGTCTATTAGAAACACTAGGGTTGTTGTTGCACCAAAATATCGACCTATCAATGCTTGATACAACTAATAGTATTATAAAAACACAAGAGGTGATTAAGCCATGTTGCAAATCCTTTGAGGGATGTTAGCCCACTATTTAAAAAGTGTTCCTATTAAGGCTACAATGGGTGAATGCGCAAAGTTGGGTCACAATTCTATGGAAGTCAATTCAACGGAATGAGACATCTTCATAATCAAGTACCTGATTTGTTGGAATTAGGTACCCATTATGGTTTGGGTTCCCAATCCGTATTAAAAAATTAGGCACCCAATTTTTGAATATAGGTTGAGTACCTAATTTTTTAAAAACATATAACCCTTTTTGTGGGGTTTTTATTCTTTTTCATGCTCATTACTGAATGGGAGCCAGATTTATGCTTCGAAACAAGAGCCCATTTTGTGTTTTCTACTAACCCCCAACTGTTGTTATTCACCCTACCAGGTATTTTACTTTGTTTTGTATTATTTTATTTCATTTTTAAAATTTTTTTGCTTTATAATTCTTTCAATTTATTGCTTTTCTTTCATGTTTAATAGTTTTGAATATGTAAAATTCTACATTTGCATTGTTAATAGTTTTATATTTACATTATTTTATATGTTCATTTAAAAATTATTATTTTAGATGTTCTGATGTATTTAATAAAAGTTAAAGTGATGAATGATTAGATAGATGTTTAGATTGTTTAAACATGTAATTAGATCGATGTTTTAGATTTATTTCAACTAAATAGTAATTAATTGTAAATTAGTTTGTTATACATATTAAATACATGTTTATGAAATTAATTTTTTTTAACTCTGATATATTAATTAATTACCCTATTTGTATCCCTAATTCAACTACATAATCCAAATCTTAGGTAACTATAATCCTTATAATTGAACTATAATCCTAATTTTAATGCTAATCATGTAATCCAATTTCAACTAGAGCCATAGTAACATTGACCTTAATTTATGTACATCCTAACTAAACCATAGGTAATTCACATAATTTGAAACCCTTACTTCAATCCTACATCTAACTCTAGACCTTAAATGCTTGGCTCTAGATAATAAGTTAGGTTTCAAACCTTATATTCCTAACCCTACCATATAGGCACTAAATTCTAAACATAAATGTAAACCATGATGTTAGCTAGCCATATCCATACCCTAACACTAAACCTAACTAAGTTCAATGAACTCATACCCTAAAATGTTATTTCGAAAACTTAACCATGGAACCCTAATCTTGTAGTTTGAGGTGATATATGTATGTTTGAATTGAATGTAAGTTTAATATTTTTATGCAAATGTATTAAATTTATAAAAATTGGTAAGTGTTGCAATCTCTCAATTATTCACATATGTTCACATGTATGAATTGATAACATTATATCAAAAAATCAAGTTAGAATTTATTTTAATTTTTAAATAATAAATAATCAATATTTATGTATTAAAATAAATTATAAATTCAATATATCAATGATGCAGGCAAGGGATGAATAACTAAGGCCAAAGGCACACCCAACTGTCCAAACCACCCTGCAAGAGTTAAAACAATGAAAGTAAACATGAGGAACAACACTAAGGAAAGAGATAACAAGGATATATTTATTGATTCATCAAATATTCAGCATACATGCCCAGCTGTAAGGCCTTTTAAATTATGGGCAATTACAAATGTATAACTTCCAGATCTCCAAATCAGCTTTTTAAATCCACATGTCTCTTTTCTTTTGAACTCTCCCAAAAAATCTACCCTAACCCTAAACCTAAACACCCTACTTATACTTGCCAAAATGACTTACGGATAATTATAGAACATAGAGAAACCACAAGTCATCCCTCATCAAATATAATTAACTATACCAAAATTAAATGTGAGAAAAGGTGGCCCAATTGGAACTAGGCAGAATGAACTAATGTGTAGGATTACGAAAGAAACCCAAGATGCTCCTACATCAGACAACCAGGGTTTGGAAAAAAATGATTCTCCTGAATCATGCAAGTGTCACACCCTGAGCTGAATCCAGCTCAGACTGAGAAATCCATGTAGCATCTTCAACTGGTCTATTCTTCCACTTCACCAAATATTCATAGTAATCTTTTCCTCCTATGCTCTTACCAACTCTTTGATCCAATATCTATTCAACCTCTTCGATTTGCTTCTTAGGATAATCATTAGGTATAGCAATTTCATCCTCTGACTCATGATACTTATACAAATCAGCAATATTGAATATAGGAGATATATCCATGTCATCAGGTAACTCAACTTTATAAGCATTACCACTATCAAACTTCTTCAAGATCTTACAAGGTCCAAATTTCTTCATCTTCAGTTTACTGTATGTTCTAGCTGGGAATCTTCCTTTCTTTAGATGAACCATCACCTCATCACCAACCTGAAAATCATGGTGTCTTCTAGACTGATCAGCATTCTCTTTATACTTCTGATTACTTTGTTCCAATCTCAACTTCTTTTCCTTATGCAAAGACTCCATAGAATCAACAAATTCTTCTCCTGTAGCGCTTCTCTTTTCTTCACCAACAACATCTCTCAAATCTGATATGCCTCTAGGATGCATTCCAGTAACAATCTCAAAAGGTGTCTTCCCTATACTCCTATTCACAGAATTGTTATATGAAAATTCAGCTTGTGCCAATACCATCTGCCAATTATTTGGCTTATTCCCAACCAAACATCTTAGTAAATTACCCAAGCTTCTATTCACAACCTCTATCTATCCATCTATTTGTGGATGGAATGTATAACTAAACTTAAACTTAGTACCCATCTTCTTCCACAAAGTCTTCCAAAAATATCCAACAAACTTACTGTCTCTATTAGAAATAATACTTCTTGGTAATCCATGCAATCTCACAATCTCTTTAAAAAAAATTTCAGCAACATGCTTAGCATTTGATGTCTTCTTACATGGTATAAAATGAGCCATCTTAGAAAATCTGTCCACTACCACAAATATGGAATCATACCCTTTCATTGTCTTAGGAAATCCAAGAACAAAATCCATACTAATGTCAGTCCAAGGTTTCTCAGAAATAGTAATAGGTGTATACAAACCAGTAATTTGATTCACTCCTTTTGCAACTTGACAAAATCCACAACTCTTTACAAATTTTTGAACATCTTTATACATTTGTGGCCAATAATATTTTTCTTTCAACAAACCCAATGTCTTATCAATTCCAAAATGTCCAGCTAATCCACCACTATGCTTTTCCTTAATTAGATTCAAACTTATATAACTTCTAGGAATACACAACTGAATGCCTTTGAACAACATACCTTCTTGAATGAAATGCTCATCATACTTACTTATGTGATCTATTAGATTTGGTGCTTTGCTCTCTCTCCATGCCTCAGAAAAATTAGGATCAACATCATATAACTCTTTCATCTCATCAAAACCAAGAACTTCAACCTTCATTTCATTCAACAAAGAATGTCTTCTACTCAATGCATCAACAAATTTGTTAGTAACTCCACTCTTATGCTTAATCACAAATGTAAAACTTTGCAAATATTCAACCCACTTCATATGTCTTTGATTCAATTTATGTTGACTTCCCAAGTATTGTAAAGCTTTATGATTAGTATACAACACAAACTCCTTAGGCATCAAGTAATGTCTCCACTTCTTCAATGCTTGAACAATAGCATAAAACTCTTGATCATACACAGAATATTTCCTTCTAGCATCATTCAACTTTTCACTAAAGAAAGCAACAGGCTTACCTTCTTGACTTATTACAGCTCCTATTGCATTACCACTTGCATCACATTCAACTTGAAATACTTTGTTGAAATTAGGAAAATCCAATATCGGTAATGTTGCTACCTTTTGTTTCACAATCTCAAAATTCTTATCAGCTCCATGTGTCCACTTGAATTCCTTTTTATCTCCCCTCATTGTCTCAATCATAGCATTGAAAATAGCACTGAAATTCTTTATAAACTTTCTATAAAAACTAGCTAAAGCATGAAATGATCTTACCTCACTCACATTCTTAGGTATAGGTCATTCCAAAATTGCTTTAACCTTCTTAGGATCCATCTTCAAACCATCAGCTGAAATCAAAAATCTGAGATACACAATCTTCTCTTGCATAAAAGAACACTTTTTCAGATTAATCAACAACTTTTCCTCTTTCAACCTCTGCAATACTTGTCTAATATGCTCAAGATGTTCTTCTTTAGTCTTACTAAATATCAAAATATCATCCAAATAAACAATCACAAACTTACCCAAAAATCTTTTCAAAACTTCATTCATTAACCTCATGAAAGTACTAGGTGCATTAGTCAAACCAAAAGGCATAACCAACCATTCATACAAACCATCTTTTGTCATGAAAGAAGTCTTCCATTCATCACCTTCTTTGATTCTGATCTGATGATAGCCACTCTTCAAATCGGTCTTGGTAAAATACTTTGCTCCACTTAAACAATCCATTATGTCATCCATCCTTGGCATAAGAAAAATATATTTCACTGTTATCTTGTTAATGGCTCTGGAATCAGTACACATTCTCCATTCTCCATTCTTTTTAGGTGCTAATACAGTAGGTACAACACATGGACTCAAGCTTTCTCTAATCAAACCTTTCTACAACAACTCATGCACTTGTCTGTTAAGTTCTTCATTCTTTGTAGGTGTCAATCTATATGGTGCTTTGTTTGGTAAATTTGCTCCAGGAATCAAATCCATACAATGACTTATACTTCTTATTGGAGGTAATCTATCAAGAAGATCATCAGCAACAATGTCTTTATATTCATTGAGCAATTTTGCAATTTCTTTTGGCACTTGGTCAATACTACCATCTATCACTCGATCACCACTATATGGCACTCGATTAGCATTATTCTCTTGCACTTGGCCTTCATTGACAAAACTTGGTTTTCTTGAAATTATGGCAAAACAAACCTGATTCTTCTTCACTTCCTTTTCAAATTATTTTCCATTAACCATACAAATCTTTACAGTAGTACAATTAACCTCATCTGGAACTTCAATCAAAGGCAACAATTTTTGTTTCTTCCCATTTACCAAAAGAGTATATTGATTCAATCTTCCACCATATACAACATGTCTATCATATTGCCAAGGTCTACCCAAAAAAATATGACAATAATCCATGGGCATAATATCACACAAAACTTCATCAACATAATGTCCAATTTTAAATTTCACAAAGCATTGCTCACTTACCAATATCTTATGCTCATCTTTGATCCATGAAACATCATAAGGTTTGGGATGTTTCAACCTCTCTAACTGCAACTTGGTAACCAACTCTTCTAATGCCAGATTTGTAGAACTCCCAATATCAATGATCACTTTGCAACATTTTCTCACCATCTTACATCTTGTCTTGAAAAGACTTCTCCTTAAAACAGTTTCCTCATCACTTCTTTTATTACATAAGGTTCTTCTCACCATCAAATTTTCTCCAACTTCAGGTCCACTTGGTGAACTTTCAATGTCTTCTTGAATCACAACATTTCTATTATTTTGTCCACTTTTAGAGGATCTACATTCAAAAGATCTATGCCCTTCTTTGCCACATCTAAAACAATTACCATGAAATTCACTTCTAGAATAGGAATTACCTCTTCCCTGGTAAGAAATAGTGCCTCCTTGGTAAGAATTACCACCTTTCCATTTAGTCTTTCCTTTTTCATCACTCTTCCATTCAGATTTGACTTTATCTTGCATAGAATTGTCAGATCTACTACTTTCTCCATTTTGTCTTTGTTCATGCTTCTTTGTCAAGATCTCCTTAGCCTTCAAGGCATACTGGTATGCTTCTTCCACACTTTGCAACTTCACAAAACTTATCTCATCTTGAATTCCAGATCTCAATCCATTAATGTACCTTGCAATTTTCTCAACATCATCATCCACATGTCTAGATCTGATGTCCAATCTATAGAATTCCTTGGTATATTCTTTCACATTCATGTCCCTTTGTTTCAAATTTTGCATATTTCTCAATAAGCTAACTTGGTAATCAGCGAGAAGGAATTTATTCTTTACCTTGTTCACCATCTTTGGCCAAGTTCTTATCTTCTCCTTTCCTCTCCTTTGTCTATCAGTTTGCAAGTGCTCCCACCATAATGATGCATGACCTTTCAACCTAGTGACTGCAATCTTCACCTTTCTATTATCAGAAGTGCTTTCATACTCAAAGAACTTCTCCATATCATAGATCCAATCTAGCACATTATTTGTATCCAATTTCCCATCATAAGGAACAAATTCTACAGCAGGCTTTGAATTTTCCCTAGACAATAATCGCAACAATCTTTCCTCATCTCAATCTTCTTTAGGTTCTGGATTATGGTTTGGTGCTGCTACTTCATCATCACTTACATCTTCAAGATGTGCTCCTCTCCTCTGGGCTGTCTCCACAGCATCTAATCTGGCTGCAATTTGTCTTAATTGATCCAATATAACATTATCAACATTATTTCCCCTACCACAAACCATCTTTACAAATCAGGTTCCTGCAAGATTGTAACCCTCTGCAAGTTATAGGCCAAATCCACAGATTTGCCACCCTACAACCAGATCCAAATGAGGGTTCTACACAATCCAATCTCCACAAGGATGAACTTCGAGCTCTAATACCAACTGATGTAGGCAAGGGATGAATAACTAGGGCCAAAGGCACACCCAACTATCCAAACCACCCTGCAAGAGTTAACACAATAGAAGAAAACATGAGGAACAACACCAAGGAAAGAGAGAATAAGGATATATTTATTGATTCATCAAATATTCAGCATACATGCCCAGTTGTAAGGCCTTTTGGGTTATGGCCAATTACAAATGTATAACTTCCAGATCTCCAAATAAACTTTTTAAATCTACATATCTCTTTTCTTTTGAACTCTCCCCAAAAATCTACCCTAACCCTAAACCTAAACACCCTACTTATACTTACCAAAATGGTTTACAGATAATTCTAGAACATAGAGAAACCACAAGTTGGCCCTCATCAAATATAATTAACTATACCAAAATTAAATGTGAGCAAAGTCGACCCAATTGAAACTAGACAGAATGAACTAATGTGCAGGATTACAAAAGAAACCCAGGATGCTCCTGCATTAATCAACTAATAGATAATTTAAGTAATTTACCTTTATATCAAATGATCTAGAATATGTACATGTATTTATGTATATCACAAAAAAAAATTGGTTCATATTCAATATATTAAACTTGAAAATTTCCTATATCACCTTTAATAGGCCACTAGGACTTGGTAAGACAATATAAATCCATGAACCTTTAAATTTTTTTGGGTTTTGCTAATGTCACAAGTTCATTTTATTGTAGGTATATTTTGTGTGTAACATAACAATGAAATTTTTCTTTTTAGCTTAAATATATACTAAATATCTAACATGAAAGTTTTACTCAAAAGGTATAATTAATTTAATTAGGGATAAGACTAGCAATCTAAACCCTAAATATAAAACTAAGTATAATGTGTTCCCTTACCTTAAAACCATAATTTTAACTCTAAACCCTAGATTCATGAATGTAACTTAATCCTAAGCCAAACTCTAATCCTAACATTAACTAAAACCCTAAACCTAAACAATCATAACCAAATTTGTAACACAACCTTAGCTCTAATAATGACATAAACCTAGATGTTAAATTCTATTTGTGATTTTCAATAAATCATGTTTCCCTTTCAAATCAAATGTAAAATTAAATATAATTAATTAAAACTCAAATCTAAATCTAATTTTGATATAAATATCTACTAAATTAAAAAAACAAAAATTCAATACATTTGATATAAATATTAATTAATAAAAAATAAATCCAGTACAATTGAAATTGTAAAATATTGATTCATGAATTTTGCTCTAATCCTAAGCCCAACTCTAAAATATTGATTCTTGAATGTAACTCTAATCCTAAGCCCAACTCTAATCCTAACATTAACTAAAACCCTAATCCTAAACAATCATAACCAAATCCTTAACACAACCTTAGTCCTAATTATGACACAATCCTAGACTCTCTTTTAAATTCTATTTGTGATTTTCAATAAGTCATGTTGCCCTTCCAAATCAAATGTAAAATTAAATATAAATTTGATATTTATATTTGAAAAAAGTGATATTGCAATAAATATAATTAATTAATATTAAGATTAAAATCTAATTTTGATATAAATATCTACTAAATTAAAATCAAATTTTAAAATCTTTATCATAAATACAAAAGAATTATAATTTAAAATTCAATATATTTGATATAAATATTAATTCATAAAAAATAAATTCAATACAATTGAAATTGTAAAGTATTGACTCTCTCTCTCTCTCTCTCTCTCTCTCTCTCTCTCTCTCTCTCACACACACACACACACACACACACACACATTGTCCTTCTTGAGATCTATCTCATCTCTCCCCCTCCCCATCCTCTCTCTTCATTTCATCTCTTCCCCCTACCTCTTATCTCACTTCTCCTTTTCTACCCACTTTCACCATCTTTTCCTCTTGATTATTATCTATATTTACCTCATATCTTTTAGATTATTATTTTGTTTAAAGTTACCATTAATATTGTCTTAGATTTTAGTTTTGTTTGTAGTAATCATTCAATTATTTTTAGAATCCACATTTTAGTTGGTTTATTAATAGTTTTTTGGAGTATTATTCTATGATTAGGCTTAAATTTGGTATAATGTTCAATTAGCCTTAAGATTAAAGTTTACTTAAGTGTTTAACTTTATTTTACTATTAGTGTTATGGTTCTATTTGGTGTAGGTTAAGATTAAATTAATTTTATTATTAGATTTTATTTTAAGATTATTATTTTTTGGATAAAATTAGATTCCAAGAAAGGACATTTAACATTCACTTTTATTTAGTCTTTATTTTCAATATTATTTAAGATGATATAATTTAATTTCATATAATTTGTTAAAGTAGATTTTGTTTACTATACTTTGTATAGTTTTGTATATTTATGATGTCCACAATGTTTCTTTAATCCAAATATATTCTCTCCTCTCCTTTTTTATATTCAAGTAGTTAAAGATGTATTAGATGTAAATTGAGATGGTTTTAAAGATGTACATTTAAATAATTGAAATTTTAGATTTATTTTATTAAATAGCAATTTTGTGAATTTTTATGTTGTTTACATATATGCAGATTATATTTAATGGACCCACCTGCACCCACTTACCCTTCCCCTTCATCTCCACCTCCACCTCCACCTCCACCCCCACCTCTATGACCACCTAGTCCTCCTCCACCACCTACCACAAAGGATCTATGGGAGAGCATGATGGGTAGTCGTAATGACCTCATGCAAGATACTCAGACTAATAGGTGCGAGTCCACCCACCTAATTTGCCTTGTAGATAGCATGCAAGGCATTGTACACTCTATTGAGCATCTAGACATTGATATATATAGCTTTAGACTATGGAGGCAAAACATGTGTGCCTTTTATTATGATGGCATATCTTATAAAGAGGTCCATCAGCTCAAATTAAATAAAGGGCATTTTAAAAGATATTTTGTAAACCCTAAGACAAGTCTTAAGGTAAGAGAGAAGAAGCATCGCATATCTATTAGATGGTTCATGCATCCTCGTATATATCACAATACTTTTGGGAGTGGTGGTGGATGGTATTTGATCATCCACCGGATGCAAATCATGAGGTGCCCATGTACTCTCTTAGGAAACTACACGCTAAGTTTGAATTGGATCTGGAACCCAATTATTTTGATATTAGAGCATTTCAAGGATTTGGTGGAGGGATGCCTTAGGATAGGCTTGGGGAAAGCTCAGCGGCAATTTGAGGAATCACAGATGTCCTCCACCTCTTGTTCCTCTTCCTATGCTAATTGTCCTAATGTGTCTCCATCATCAAGCAGTGTCATCTTCTCTTACTTCATTGAGCTCCCTTTTAGGAAATTTAGTAGATCAATGGATGTAGGTGATAGATATTCATCCACTTGGACACTTTGTACAAGTTGTCGATGTATATGCAGAGGCCCCCAAGGTGATTTTGATATAGCATAGGATGGCCATGATGTCGAGGGCACTAATTTTGGTGATGAGGCATACACTTCTCATGGTGGTGGTAGTGATAAGATTGATGTTGAGTCATTTTTTGAGCTTCTTTGTGGAGAGGGAGAGAGTTAGAAGCAACAGTTAAAATTTAATTAAAATTTATAAAGTGCATAATTATTTACTTTCTAGACATATGCATAATTGCATCAAACATATTAATGGATGTTGATTTTCAATTAATAGAGGATGGATGATACAATTCCTCCTTGTAATGCCCCGCCAAGGGATCCAAAATAATTAACCTAAAATTTTACTAAGTTTGCCAAACAATTTTTTTTTTTTTTTTTAACATGAAAGATAAACCATCCATATCAAACACATAGTAGCAGAAGTAATAACATACATACAACTAAAAAAATTCATAACAAGTTACATTCCTTAAGGATCCCAAGATGTTGAATCACATTTGATCTAATCAATACAAAGTATAACCACTACCACATCCACATGAAAGAATAAATAGAAAGTCCAATGTCCATATTACACATTTGTTCTGAATGCCTCTTGGCAATTAAATTTTGAATGCTCAATCATCCACTATACATGACACAAGGTACGAAAGGCTTAAAAGAATATACATATAATAAATATACATCATCCTCATTGACCATGATACAAGTACAATGAAGTAAATGGAACCATAAACATACATGATACATCCATCCATCACTATAGATACAACAACCATTGTAAAAGATATCCATCCATCATAAAACACATCTAATCTAAGTGCATGGTTCCTCTCAATTGTCAATAGCATCATTAGACCATCATAGTCCCTAGCCATCCCCCACATGTAACATCCCAAGTCACAGAAGAGATCATCAGTATTATCATAGTAGGAATGTCACTCCTAAAATATACTACAACATATGCAGAAAGGAATCTAACATGCAAGAATAAAGCATAAGATGTTTCTGTAAGTAAATAACATCATTTATCACATGTTAATCATCAATATAGAGAAACATACTAGTAAATAACATCCATCATAAGATCCAAGAATAGAATGAAGATAAATACCAACCAACAATGCTTCAACCATGGTGTCTACAAATGAATCTCAAATGGTAAGAGTGAAAAAGCACTACCACCCAATCGTGTGGGACCTAAATGGCCCACTCCCACCATGCTATGGAGATAATCTCAAGTCCTAAATAGGTTATCAAATCACATAGCACAAATACTCTCTAAGTCCAAGAATCCTAAAATTATACTAACTCAAGGGTTCCAACACAAATCGACACATGTAGGAAACCTACTATGCAACCAGGAAAGTGTCATCACACGGATCACGCTAAAGTTACCCTCATAGTCTCTAAATAGACCCCAGCCCCCTAATGATCCCTATGTGGCCACTAGTATCCTCTCATACCGATGAGGCATACTATAGAATGCAAGGTCGCAACCAAGCATTCTCTCTACTCTCATCCTAGTCTATACTAGCACTCGAGGCATGGGCAAGAACATACAATTATCTTATTAGGTTCATTTAATCCCCATTTAGTGTAAATATTTTCACTTATTAAATAACTTACAATGAGTTACCTTGGTAGCCACTTAGGGCCTCGGCCCCCATTGCAAGCCACTTCCTAACACTACAAGTAGATAACCTACCCTAAGCTCATGGAATCATAAATCTCAAAATCACCACAATCCTATACAAGCAACTAGAAAAATACCAAAAGATAATTCACAATAAAAGCATCAAATTTCCATAAGCAACTAAAAAGAATCCATTAATAATCATGACCACAACAGTTCTCTATTGGCTACTGAAGGTATCACTCATAATCACAATATCAAACAAAAAGGCATCTCAAAGCAAATAATACTAATCGAAGACTCCAAAATGGTTGTGTCAAAACATGTCACAACATGACAACATCAAAAAATAAATCAACACTTTAGTCCCATCATGGCGACTAGAAAGTAGTCCAAGGATAATTGATCGATGACTCAAAAATGGTTAAGTCAAGTGTCTCAAATACATACACCTCAGCTTCATACAAGAAGACATGGAAAGAAATAACAATGAGTAAACACAAACATCTCATAGAGCATGCCATCACATTACCATGGTTGGGTTTAGAAAGATCGAGATCAAATAACATCAACATGCCATCACATTCGTATAACTCCCAAGCCTCTGGTAGACGTCCTAACTAGTCAACACTCTAGGACAACCCAAACCCCAAACATGGATAGCATAAAGAACAATATATAAACACATATTTTAGTTTGCTTTCTCAATCACATGGTTAAGCCAAATATGAGGTTTTAGTTTTTGTTTTCAAGTACATTTCAAGTGTATAAGATTCTTCATTTAATCTACAACTCAACCCATTTTTTTTTGAGTAAAACATAGAATTATCCCTCCATTATTTTAAAACAATTCTCTAAAATAATCATAAGATAATTATTTACTTATTTAAATCATTGAACTAGTTCCCATTGACTTTTAGATAAAATCATTCACATTATTCAAAACATTAGAATAATACTTATCAACTTTCAAATAATTAGTTTACAAATTCCTTTAAATACTTCAAGGACAATCATTTATTTAAAATAATCTTCATTGATTTTAAGTAAAATCAATCTCATTAATAATTCAATTATTCAATTCTACTAAACACTTATTAATATCTCTTTTCTTTTAATTTGCCCTCATTTAAAAATCCATTTACTAAAATTGAATAATAATTAATTAGACTCTTTCTACTATTAACTAATCTTAATTAAATTAAATTTAATTAGATTAGTTAATAAATCATATCAAACTAATGCATAATAATAATATTCTATTTTAATTCGAACCCAAACCTAAATCGATTTTCAAGTCTTGATTCTACTAAGGGAAGATTGCAATAATATTTTTAATTCCCATAACTGGATGAAAAGATATGCATGCCCAAATTCTAAATTACAAAATTGAAGATTCATTCATAGAGAATTATTTAGACACGCATAATAGACACGACGAAGAAAGGAAGAGAAAGAGTGTAATAAAATATGTGAAATAATCATGAGTGCCTACTTGGACACTAATGCTAATTCCCTAGGCCTCAGAAAATTGTAGAGAAGCTCCTCCTCTTAGAACCTTCTCCTTTCTGAAAATTCCTTCCTTCTCAAACATTCGCAATTCCTCCAAGAACCAAACCCTCCCCCCCCCCGAGTGACTAGAAGTGCTTGTAGAAGCATATGAGCTTCTCGAATGCATGTAAGCTTGTCCAAACACACTAGGAGAGCCTCTATATAAAGGCCTTTAAGATGCATCTAGAATGTGTCTAGAAAGAACTAGGAGATAAGCATGACAACTAAGCACGTAACTTTCACGACAAGAAGATAGACATGATGAGGTCTCTAAAATGTTGTAGACAACATGTGCTTAAATAATATGCTAACTCTTAAGTGTAGACAATACGTGAATAATTAGAGTGCAAACTCATGTGTTGTCAACATGACAACTTACAAGAGTTCACATACTCCTATGTGAATAAATATTAAAATAATACACCTTAATTTATTAAATTTATTTATTTAATATTCATTTGACTCCTTTTTAAATTAATTTATTAATTTTAAATCTCATGCACTCACTTTATTAAATCCACTTGTTTTATCTTAATATATTTTAATCACATGCATGCATCATGTGATCTAGAATCTTTTAATAATTTTAATATCTTTTCTACTTTTAAATTTTTTTTGAAACTTAATTGATAAAATATTTATTAACGTAAATAATAATATTATTTAGCATTCTCCTATGTCAGGTAAAGTGAAACTTAATTTTGATGGCATTTCAAGGGGAAATCCAAGTAAATTAGGGCTCGGGGCATGTGTCAGAGATAGTAAAGGTATAGTTCTAGCAATTCCATCCTGCCCGCTGCCAGA
This sequence comes from Cupressus sempervirens, assembly GCA_028749045.1. Classification (NCBI taxonomy): domain Eukaryota; kingdom Viridiplantae; phylum Streptophyta; class Pinopsida; order Cupressales; family Cupressaceae; genus Cupressus; species Cupressus sempervirens. Next base: position 79,345,164 of record CM053791.1, on the reverse strand, counting down.
TGGGACTAACAATTCAGTAGAAACACAAGCTCTCTTGGTAGGCCTTGTATTGCTTAAAATAGGTAATTTTAATAGAGTCCATATTGAAGGTGATTCTCAAATGGTTATTAACAGTTGCATTAAACGACAATCCTATTCATGGCATTTGCAATATATCTTCAAGCAAATTTGGTACTTTATTGATCAATTTTCAGACGTTACCATATCACATACCCTGCGAGAAGGAAATAAAGTTTTTGATTTCATATCTAATCTCGAGTGTGATGGTGTCATTGTTAACACACATCAACCCAACTCATTTATTGAACAATTCAAACAATTACATTCATTGATTGCATCTAAAAGTTGTTTATCATGCTCATAAAATTTAGATGTAAAGCTTGACTTAGGACAAAGTTCTCAATGGTATAGTTTTATAAGCCTCAATTTTGTTGATATAATATCTATTGTATATATCGACAAATATCTTTATGTAGATTTGTATATAAGCAATGATTCCAAGTTTTCTTTCTGGTTCTTTCCTAGTTGAGCTCTTTGAACCAGTTTTATTAATAAATATATTCTATGGCTAGCCCACTTTTGCTGAAAAAAAAAATAATAATAATAATTTAACATTTATTTAAAGATGAACTCTAAATATATTATTATTAAATTAAATAAATATTATCATGTTCCAAATCTAAACTTATAACTTTTATCTTCAAATTTAATTCTTTTATTTAATTAATTTTCCAATTAATTAGATAAAATAAATATTAAAATATCATATTAATTTTCTATTAAATTAAACCATTAATTAAATATTTTAATTAGGCTTAATTAATAGAAAATACACTAAGACTCATAAAGTAAAATACAAAAACCCATCATAGCAAAACACATAAAAATCAAACCAAAAGGGTTAATATCACGAATTATGTCATCCAACGTATTCGAAGGGTACTCAACTTAGATACTTGTCCTGATTTTCAATGAGGACAAATGGCTTAAAGGGTTGGGATTTGGACTTGAGAATTTATCTCCCCTCTCTTACCATTGAGATAATGCGATAGGGTACGCTCATCCTAGCAATTTAGGGAAGTCGATACCTAGTACCTGTAACTTGCATAAAATCCATGCATGTACATACACAATATATACTAAGCTAAATAGGCAATGGCAAAAAGTGGTGCATCGTGTAGATCTCGACTAGCAGGTGACTATGACTCCCTTCCTTAACCACATCAAAAATGCCATACAAACACACACACCATACACATGCAAGTATGGGGTAAGTATCCATAAGAAAACACATATGATAATAAATCATCTAACTAATCATCATCCATAATTGAAATCACTTGAATAATCATCATGCATACATGAACTATAAAGTACCAAGTAATCTCATCATATAATAAACTGAATGTAAACACAATATTTGATAATCTCAAAATAATGCCACTATTAATCATCAACATAAAACTAGCCCTAAAAGAGTTCGACAATGATAGGCGCAAAAATGTGAACTAGGGGCAGGCCCTACATCCACCCCCCTAGAATTAGGCTTACTCCTGGAAGCCTACATGAATGATAATACTGAAGAACTCACTGTGCAGGTCACATTGAACCCTTTCCCCCTATAGGAGGATGTGATTCTACTAAGGAAACTACAACACACTTAGAGCAATATGATTATGGTTTAATGATAAACCAAAAACCACATTGTTCCAACATTCATTCTTTTAACAAATACTAAAACAGATTACTCCAAACAAAGGATCAACATAATGCTTGCAAGGATGATCAAAGGCATAGATGAAAGATACATGTTTTGAAAATAGAATAAGTTTCAATTTTTAGTTTTGAAAACTAAGTGTTGAAGTATGAAAAATATACAAGTAACAATTTAAGTCCTATATCAGTTCACCTAGTTTCAAGTTTCAGTTTGAAAGAGATACAGATGATAGTTCAAAATTTTTATTTTTGTTCAACTAGTTAACAACTAGTGGCATTCCAATATACCTAGAGCTCCCAATGTTGAAACTCTGGCTCTGATACCAGATGTAATGCCCCGCCAAGGGATCCAAAAGAATTAACCTAAAATTTTACTAAGTTTTCCAAACAATTTTTTTTTTTTAAACATGAAAGATAAACCATCCATATCAAACACATAGTAGTGGAAGTAATAACATACATACAACTAAAAACATTCATAACAAGTTACATTTCTTAAGGATCCCAAGATGTTGAGTCACATTTGATCTAATTAATACTAAGTCTAACCACTACCACATCCACGTGAAAGAATAAATAAAAAGTCCAATGTCCATATTACACATTTTTTCTAAATGCCTCTTGGAAATTAAATTCGAAATGCTCAATCATCCACTATACATGACACAGGGTACAAAAGGCTTAAAAGAATATACATGTAATAAAGATACATCATCCTCATCGACCATGATACAAGTACAATGAAGTAAATAAAACCATAAACATACATGATACATCCATCCATTAGTACAGATACAACAACCATCATAAAAGATATCCATCCATCATAAAATACATCTAATCTAAGTGTGTGGTTCCTCCCAACCGTCAATAGAATCATTAGACCATTGTGGGCCCTAGCCATCCTCCATGCATAACATCCCAAGTCATTGAAGAGATCATCAATATTATCATAGTACGAATGTCACTCCTAAAACATACTACAACATATGCAGAAAGGAATCTAATATGCAAGAATAAAGCATAAGGTGATTCTGCAAGTAAATAACATCATTTATCACATGTTAATCATCAATATAGAGAAACATACCACTAGATAACATCCATCATAAGATGCAAGAATAGAATGAAGATAAATACTAACCAAGAATGCTCCAACCAAAGTTTCTACGAACAAATCTCAAATGGTAAGAGTGAAAAAGCACTACCACCCGACTACATGGGACCTAAATGGCCCACTCCCACCGCACTGAGGAGATAATCTCAAGTCCTAAATAGGTTATCAAATCACATAGCATGAATACTCTCTAAGTTTAGGAATCCTAAAAGTATACTAACTCAATGGTTTCAACACAAATCGACATCTAATCCGAGAGGCACAACAAAGACATGTAGGAAACCTATTATGCAAGCAGAAAAGTTGTCGCACGGATCATGCTAGAGTTACCCTAGTAGTCTCTCAATAGACCTCGACCCCCTAGTGATCCCTATGCGGCCACTAGTATCCTCTCGTACTGATGAGGCATACTACAGAGTGCAAGGTTGCAACCAAGTGTTCTCTCTACTCCCATCCTAGTCTATACTAGCACTCAAGGCATGGGCACAAACATACAATTATCTTATTAGGTTCATTTAATCCCTATTTAGTGTAAATGTTTTCACTTATTAAATAAATTACAATGAGTTACCTTGGTGGCCACTTTGGGCCCTAGCCCCCATTGCAAGCCACTTCCCGACACTACAAGTAGATAACCTACCCTAAGCTCATGCAATCATAAATCTCATAATCACCATAGTCCTATATAAGAGACTAGAAAAATACCAAAAGATAATCCACAATAAAAGCATCAAATCTCCATGAGCAACTGAAAAACATCCATTAATAATCATGACCACAAAAATTCTCTATTGGCTACTGAAGGTATCACCGATAATCACAATATCAACCAAAAAGGCATCTCAAAGCAAATAATATTGATCGAAGACTCCAAAATGGTTGAGTCAAAACATGTCACAACATGACAACATCAAAAAAAAATCAACACTTCAGTCCCATCATGGCAACTAGAAAGTAGTCCAAGGATAACTGATTGATGACTCAAAAATGGTTAAGTCAAGTGTCTCAAATACATACACCTCAGCTTCATACAAGAAGACATGGAAAGAAATAACAATCAGTAAACACAAACATCTCATAGAGCATGTCATCATATTACCATGGTTGGGTTTAGAAATATTGAGATCAAATAACATCAACATGCCATCACATTCGCATAACTCCCAAGCCTCTAGTAGATGTCCTAACTAGTCAACACTCTAGGACAACCCAAACCCCAAACATGGATAGCATAAAGAACAATATACGAACACATATTTTAGTTTTCTTTCGCAATCACATGGTTAAGCCAAATATGAGGTTTTAGTTTTTATTTTCAAGTACATTTCAATTATATAAGATTCTTCATTTAATCTACAACTCAACCCTTTTTTTTTTTTGAATAACACATAGAATTATCTCTCCATTATTTTAAAACAATTCTAAAATAATTATAAGATAATTATTTACTTATTTAAATTATTGAACTAGTTCCCATTGACTTTTAGATAAAATCATTCACATTATTCAAAATATTAGAATAATACTTATCAACTTTCAAATAATTAGTTTACAATTTCCTTTAAACACTTCAAGGACAATCATTTATTTAAAATAATCTTCATTGATTTTAAGTAAAGTCAATCTCATTAATAATTCAATTATTCAATTCTACTAAACACTTATTAATATCTCTTTTTTTTTTAATTTTCCCTCATTTAAAAATCCATTTACTAAAATTGACTAATAATTAATTAGACTCTTTCTACTATTAATTAATCTTAATTAAATTTAATTTAATTAGATTAGTTAATAAATTATATAAAACTAATGCATGATAATAATATTCTATTTTAATTCAAACTCAAACCTAAATCAATTTCCAAATCCTTATTCTACTAAGGGAAGATTGCAATAATATTTTTAATTCCCATAACTGGATGAAAAGATATGTATGCCCAAATTCCAAATTACAAAATTGAAGATTCATTCATAGAGAATAATTTGGACACACATAACAGACACAATGAAGATAGGAAAAGAAAGAGCATAATAAAATATGTGGAATAATCATGAGTGCCTATCTGGACACTAATGCTAATTCCCTACGCTTCAGAAAATTGTAGAGAAGCTCCTCCTCTTAGAACCTTCTCCTTTTTGAAAATTCCTTCCTTCTCCAACATTAACAATTCCTCCAAGAATCGAACCCCCCACCCCCCCCCCCCCCCCCTCGAGTGACTAGAAGTGCTTGTAGAAGCATATCAACTTCTTGAATGCATGTAAGCTTATCCAAACACACTAGGAGAGCCTCTATATAAAGGCCTCTAAGATGCATCTAGAATGTGTCTAGAAAGAACTAGGAGATAAGCATGACAACTAAGCACGTAAATTCCACGACAAGAAGATAGACATGATGAGGTCTCTAGAATGTTGTAGACAATATGTGCTTAAATAATATGCTAACTCCTAAGTGTAGACAACACGTGCATAATTAGAGTGCAAACTCCTGTGTTGTCAACATGACAACTTACAAGAGTTTGCATACTCCTATGTGAATAAATATCAAGATAATACACCTTAATTTATTAAATTTCTTTATTTAATATTCATTTGACTCCTTTTTAAATTAATTTATTAATTTTAAATCTCATGCACTCACTTTATTAAATCCACTTGTTTTATCTTAATATATTTTAATCACATGCACGCATCATGTGATCTAGAATCTTTTAATAATTTTAATATCTTTTCTACTTTTAAATTTATTTTTCGAAACTTAATTGATAAAATATTTATTAACTTAAATTATAATATTATTTAGCATTTATTTAAAGATGAATTCTAAATATATTATTATTAAATTAAATAAATATTATCCCGTTTCAAATCTAAATTTATAACTTTTATCTTCAAATTTAATTTTTTTATTTAATTAATTTCCCAATTAATTAAATAAAATAAAGTATTAAAATATTATATTAATTTTTCATTAAATTAAATCATTAATTAAATCTTTTAATTAGGCTTAATTAATAGAAAATACACTAAAGACTCATAAAGTAAAATACAAAACCCCATCATAGCAAAACGCTTACAAAATCAAACCAAAAGGGTTAATATCACGAATTACGTCATTCGACGTATTTGAAGGGTACTCAACTCAGATACTTGTCCTGATTTTCAATTAGGACAAATGGCTTAAAGGGTTGGGATTTGGACTCGAGAATTTATCTCTCCTCTCTTACCATTGAGATAATGCAATAGGGTACGCTCATCCTGGAAATTTAGGAAAGTCGATACCTGGTACTTGCAACCTGCATAAAATCCATGCATGTACATACACAATATATACTAAGCTAAATAGGCAATGGCAAGAAGTGGTGCATTGTGTAGATCCCAACTAGCAGGTGACTATGACTCCCTTCCTTAACCACATTAGAAATGCCATACAAAAACACACACTATACACATGCAAGTATTAGGTAAGTATCCGTAAGAAAAAACATATGATAATCATCTAACTAATCATCATCAATAACTGAAATCACTTGAATAATCATCATGCACACATGAACTATAAAGTACCAAGTAATCTCATCATATAATAAACTGAATGTAAAAACAATATTTGATAATCTCAAAACAATGCCACTATTAATCATCAACATAAAAATAGCCCTAAAAGAGTTTGACAATGATAGAAAAAATGCAAACTAGGGGTAGGCACTACACTCCTTGGAGGCAATATAGTCTTTTTTCAAGATCTTCAGACTTTGGCATCCCTCATATGGTATGCACTTTTAATTACAATGTTTAAATAATGTACATTGGCACTTGAATTTAATAACATGTTCTCATATATAATTTTTATCTAATTTTATAGGGATTTTCATTTGTTACATAGTCCAATGCTTGTATAGGTCTTGATCCATTAACCACTGAGGCACAACCTCAAATACCTACGGTATGAACTTTTGAAGACAAATAATTTGTATTATTTTTATCTACACATTTCTATTAACTTATCTTCAACTTTGATTCATGTATAATAATTTATTTTGGTTTTACGAATAAGAGATGGATTGTGCTTATCCATATAGGTCTCAACATAGTCTATTTTTGACTCTTGGGTATGTGCAGGATCATGTTGTGCCAAAAAGTGGTGATCTAAAAAATATACAATCCTAAAATGCCTCAAAGCATTTCAAAATATATTTCAATTTTTTCCCCACCCATCCTAAAACCAAATGAAAATAATTAATACATTTATAAGGTCTGTACTATATCTTTTGATACCAACCCTATATGCTCAACTTTAAAAACATCTTGAAAATGTGTTTTTGGCCTATTCTTGTTTGTTTTTTTACTTCAAATATGTAGCTAACAGCCTTTTTTTCACCAAAATTTGATGAAATGAAATTAGTTTCTTAATAATATTCTTAGATTTTCATAAATGTAAGGTTTTTCAAATTATGAGTTCAGTAAGTAATTATTCCTTATTTTCTAATGGAGTTACATATAAAGTGTTGATTGACACACTACTTGAAAAATAACTACAACTTTCAAATGGTAAAATATTTTTGAAATCCAAAAGATGCATCAAATTCTATGCTTCTTTGACTAAAAGGGGAAAAAAATTAAATTTTGTAGAGTTTTGAATTAGTTAAGGTGGTCAAACACGAGAGGATTTTATTCCAAACATACTCAAGTAGAAAATTAATAATTATTTATTTATTTAGAATTTTAAAAAAAAAAAAAAATGTGTCACATATAGACATGAGTCTACTTCTTCTATCTATAATATTATTTAAAAATATTATCATTTGATTTTGATTAAGGTGGTCAAACATACGTCTCTTCTTATTTATGTCGTGAAATTTTTGTACTATTGCATTAAAATTCAAAATTTTAACCAATCAATTTTTTTTTAAAGATAAGGCCTAGTATTTTAGAAACTAAATTCAATCTCCTAGAGATTCTTTTATCTCAAATTTTCTATATAAAGTTTATAACAAGTAGAAAATTGCACATCAAGTTGACATAACCTTGATTTGTTGATCTTTTATTACCACTTAAGAGCATAGTTTGGTTGACCATGATCTTGCACATACCCTCATTCATCTTTTGATCACTCAAGACGTGTTGATGATCATCATGGTAGCATACCTATAGACACATTTGTGACATTGGCTACTACTTAGGTATGATATATATGTTTTTATTTCAAAAAAATGTAGTGTAAATTATGTACTTTTTAATTTACGTACTTTGTAGTTCATTTATATATAATTTTGACCCAAGGTTTATGTATCCATGATTTTAGGATTATGTCACCATGAGTGTTGTTGGGACAATAGGACTAAGCCAGATGGAGGTACATACATCATCCTTTCAGGTCAGTATTGTTATTTATATATACATAGTTCATTATGATCTTTATCGAATTTTAAAAATTTATGTATTCTAAATTACAAGACCTCACCATCGCCACATTTGGTAGCTTTGACAATGCACCTTCTCCTATTATAGAGGGACACTTATCTCACATGGTATTGTTTTTAATAAGTACTAAATATTTAATTTATTTTCCAGCTAGATTTTGAAATCCATTTCAATTAAATATGTACATATTTTCTTCTCAGGTTGTGATGTGAACGATGCCCCATAGGATGTCCCACATGATGAGACACATCATGTTACATAGGATGATCCATCTAAGTCTTCTTTTTGTGGAGTAAAGACGACTACAAATTAGATAGATTAGGTCTTTTGGCACCTTTAGATAGTGTTTTTATGACACATTGTTTATATGTATTTGTTAGACCATACACTTTGTATTAGGATAGTTAATTGTATTATATGTATTTTTTGACTTCATATATAATGTTATGACATGTTAGACTATGTTATATAATTATACAACTTCTTATCATGCTATTGTATGCAATATAGATTATTATGTTATCATGTTGTAAGTATGAACCACTTTCTTTATTGTAACATATTTTATTCATTTTCTAACACATTTTGTTAGTATATGGTACATGAACAATAATTTTAATAATTTTGATTAAATATAGGAACATTAATTTAAATATGTTTAAATGTAAAAGTAATGGAAAAATATAAGAGGTCATTACTTGAATTGACAAACAATTTTTAATATCAAGTGCACACCTTTAACTTTCAAATAGAAGTGAACTCCTATATTTTACCCAATTGAGATCATATAAATTTAAAAAAAGTGAAGTCTTATATATGTAACACAATGTGAAGGACACAAATAGAAGTGAACTCTTGTTTTTAAATTTTTATACAACAAGTTTCGATTTCAAAATAAAAAAATTGGTTCAAAACATTTCTTCAAATGACATCCTGTAAAATAAAGTTTTAAAACAAAAACATGTGCTAATAAAATTATAATCTAATAAGAGCTATCTATATTATGTAAATATGTTTAATGTATGTACTCACTATGTGTAATTGCACAAGATGTTGATGTTCGATCCACCTTAAACATTTAAATTTGCATAAATTGTAATTGAGACTCAAATACTTGAGGTATATATAAGTTCCCTAATTTTCTATTGACAACACATACATTCATATTTAATATATATAAGCACATATATAAAAAGAGCACAATAAAGAAAAACTTACATGTGTTTGATTTAAATGTAGTCATTCTACTATACCATCTACATCCTCTCTCTTTTGCAATGCATCTATGATTGTCTCATGCTCATCCATTGAAATTGTGCACTGGTGGATCTCCTTTTGTATCTTTATAATTTGATATTCATTGCCACAAACAAATGAGAATAGTGTAAATTCTTCATTTCTAATTGGTATTTTTCAAATGCTAGTAAACCATTTCTTCTTGTTAGGTATATACGTAGCTAGGTGCCAGCTCCAAGGATAGAATCAATTGGATACTCAAAGCCATCATCATCTACTTAATGACATATTAATTTTTTCTTAGGTTCCACACATGTAGCTGTCCAATACTCAGTCTTTTCATCATTATCATTAGGTGTAACAATAGCATAAACATGTCCTACAAGGTAAGATAAAGTATGTATAAATAGTTTAATCACATGTGTACATAAATAAATAATATATTAATGACATTTAATTGAAATATATTAATGAAATGTACATAAATAAATAATTTAAATTGAAGCATTATTAAAAAATTAATTAATTAAACTGTGCATACCAGATTGTATATCAGTAGGTGCTAATAATTTATGTTTCCAATCTTCAACCCATTCTATATTCTTGCATTTTTCCCATTCACATGCAAGACACAATTAACAAAAACAAGCAAGCTCCCTAGTCCATATAGTACAAGTGTTAGAATCTAAACTGCTAAATGAATATCATTTAGTTGACCTCCTAATTGTGTCATAGTCATATATTGAAAGGATATTCTTCTCTTCAACTAGGTAGAAGAAATGTCTAATTGTAGAGTTCTAACTTGATCTTGTGTATAGATATTTGTTACACCATTCCACAATCTCATATGCATTTTTTAATTTGGATTTTTCCTCAAATTTTAGTTTCTCTATGCAAAGGGCTCTCTTCACAAATGCACCAACACCATCATGTTTTTCTTTATCATGTCTAGCCTCAAAAAAACTCACACATATTGGATATTAGTTTTCCTATGTGTCCTACTCAACCAATAGAACATTCTAGAATTCTTCAATTGCCTTGTACAATTATCTAACCATATCCAATATTGCATAATGTGAATTTGTCTCTCTTTTAAATTATCATAAAAGACCTTGAAACAATATTGGACACACTAAGATATATCAATTTTATTGTCACTCATATGGAAATGATACTCTCTCAATATTTTTTGATCCTCCTTAGTACTATCAAGTGCATGCCTATAAACTATATGAACATAAATTGTTACTTGCACTAAATTCTAATATTGTGGTTGTACCTCATCTTGTGGTGCAAGTGTGTAGTTCTCTGCAAAGTCAACAACTAAAAGTATAGTACCAATCGGAAACATATTCTTACATATACAAAATTTTCCATCATGCCAATTAGCATATTGAGAGTGTTTAACATATTTTGGTATGATCACACTCTTAAACTTATCCATAAATGCATGATAACTAACTTTATCTATAGCTAGATCAAACCTTCTTCCAATCTTCTCATCCTTCAATGGATATTCAATAGTTTTGAATCTTTTTACGTGAACTAATTATTGTCCAGAAGTAGTCAAAGAATTTTCATGCAAACATTCATATAAAAAAGAAAGATTGCCACACATATCACATGTACCAGAAAGATGTATGCACTAAAAAAAATATTAGGTGGCTTACAAAATAAAGCTGATATGAAATCCTTTATAGTTTTAGGTGGTAATTTTATACCACATTCCTGCAAACATTTCTTTACTATGCATGGTACCATGTATAGATCTAAATACATCATAATGTAATGAAATTGAACATGAGTTTTACAACAACATGCAATTCTTTCCTTGTTAATTGTTACATACCATGGTTTACACTTTTTAAAAGATCCTTGACTAATGGTAATAGTTAAGACCTTACCATCTACAAATTTTCTAAATAATTTAGTTTGAGTCATGTCCAAAGGTATTTAGGATGTGGATAGTGTACTTTTGAGCCAACTCTCAATTTAAAAGCATCTCTTACATTAGGTGATACTCTTGTAGGGTATGTGCAGGATCATGGTGTGCCAAAAAGTGGCGATGTGAAAAAAAAAAGAGTTTGAAGATGCCTAAAAACGCTTCAAAATCCGCTTTGACTTTTTTTTACCTATCCAGAAACCAAACCTGGAAGGTTAAGCCGAGCCTTATCGGATATCCGATTTTAAATGTAATATCCGACTAATAATTAAAATCATATAATAGTATGATATATTATTTAATAATATTATTATTGTTTAATATCATATTAAATAATAATAATATTAAATAATATATCATACTATTATATTATAATAATAATATTATTATTATAATTATTATTATACTATAATATAATAATTATAATATTATTATTATTATTATACTATAATATAATAATATTATTATTATTATATTATAATCGTATAATATTATACTATAATAATAATATTATAATAACATATTAAAATTATAATAATATAATATAATATTTCATATATTATAATATATAGTAATGTAATATAATATATAAGATATAATATAATAATAAAAAGTAATATCTTATAATATAATATAATAATAATATTTTATATTATAATATATAGTAAATTAATATAATAAATATAAAATATAATATAAAAATATATAAAATGTAATATATATTATATGTTATATTATATATATTGTAATGTCATATCGGATATCCGATACCTGTGCATTGGATTAAATAAAATCACAAACCCGCGGGCCCTTATTTTAAGCAAATTTGGGCCAGTATTGCCATCACGGATCAGATATCAAATACCAAATCGGATATAATATATCAGGTATGTTCCCCCCCCCCCCCCCGACTCATTTTTAACCTAAATTTAATAGATTTTAACATGATTTTGTTTGTTTTAGTTGAATCTAGGGTTTTTTTGACAAAAATGGTTAAAATTTAGATTTTTTTTAATATATATTACGTTTTGCAATTCAATAGGAATGGTTGATCAAAATGATGACACTGAGGCAGGGAATAATATTCCTCGCAACCCACCACCAAATGATCTAGTATCCCCACAAAACCGTCCACCAAATGATCCTCTACCTCCTCAAAACCCTCCTCGAATCGAGGATTTGATAAATGAAAATCTCACAGAGTTGAGAAGTTTTCATAGAACATACAATAATGTACTTGCACTGGCTCCTATGTTATCCATGTTAAACACCATAGTGGATAACATTGAAACCCTTACAAACCAACAAAATGCCGCTCTTCGTTGGCATGATGAAATGCACCAGATGTTTGATGATGGTTTGGATTATGATGAGGTCGCGACCCTCAACATAACCAAAGATGATTTGGCAAGCCTTTTTGCTAACCCAAAAATGGGTATACCAGTTGACCCAAAAAAAACCAAACTATCGATTAAATGGTGCACAAATGACGCCATACGTGCAAATTTTTGGGACCATTGGTGGATGGTCTTTGATACCCCTCCACATGGAAATTTAGACATACCATTTTATTTCCTTAGAAAATTATATGCAGAATTTGTGTTGAAACTTAAAGTGAACTATTGGAGCATGAAGCCCAACATGGGCTTAGGACTAGGAGCTCCTCAAGATATACCCTCTTCCCAGCGGAAGAAACTTGGCACTTTTGTCCCCCCCCCTGATATCTCCCCCCCCCCCCCCCCTTGAGTACAACATCTAGATATTATGGCAGAGGCTAGCTCTCAGACCATCAGAGCCATTCATAGGCTGAGTAGCCTAATGATATCTCAGGCTAGGTCAGTCCTGCCTCCTCGTGTTGATGATGTTGGTGCCAGTTCATCATTGGCTAGCTCATCACATGTTTTTGTGCCTGACACTTGCATTACATGTAATAATTTTTTCTTGGGTCCCATAGGTGATCTTCCTGAGTATCATTTTGTATTAGACGAGGATACACCAGACACACGTGTAGAGGCTACAGACCCTGATGCAAGAGAGGAGGGGAATGCAGAGACATGGACTCCTTCAGTGTCGGTACATGTATACATTTTTTTGTTATGGCATATGTGATTTAAAGTTAATTTTTATAATAGAGTAATTTTAATTTTTAAGCCATACTGACTTTTACATGTATGTGATCTTCATTCATGTTTAGTTGATGACCGAGGAAGAGCTCAGACAGATAGATGATGCTACACTCTCGGCCATTTCATTTGGCCTTGAGACATCTATGGTACATTATGTTGTGTTAGCATTTCTTTTTTCTATTTGATATTGTAGCATATATGGTTGCTAATCTTTCTTTTATCTTGCAGATACCACCTGCCCCGGGGGGACAAAGTGCGGGGGGTGAGCCAGCATGCATTGACAAAGGAAAGGTAATTAGATGTTTTCTAATTGATTAAATATTGATGCATTCTTGTACAATGTTTGTGATAATCTCATTTAATTACATTATTTATAGTATATAGGGTGTGGCTACTGGCGATGAGCCTGTACAGATTCGGCATCCTAGATCATCAGGGATTTTCATTCACACAGAGAGCCCCATTATATGTATAAGTATCATTTATTTTTTTATTTTTTTAATTGATGCAGAGGAAAGTATGATTGTTGTTCTATACAATTTCTGTGATTTTTTTCGTACGAATAATGATTCATGTCTTGCATATGTTCATTACAACTTAAATAAGCTTATATGCACCTGTCCAACCGACCAAGTTGGTTACAAAGGTTTATTTAATCAAACAAATACCTAATTACTACTTTCCCTCCAAAACTAATATGACCATTTGAATTTGAAATTCAAATTTCAAACTATAGTTTTTATGCATTCCCTAACTTTCTAAACTATTCCATTGACTCAAAATTGGTCATATGGATTTATTAAATGCAACTAAGTAAATTTCCAAAAAAATTGAATTTTTTATTGTTTTTTCTCCAAACCACCGTACACTCTGATCTCCCCCTTTCAACTGAGATCACATATGACATATATAAAGGTCTACATGACCGTTGGAACAACCATATAGGTGTTCCCAACCATAAAAAAAACAAACAACCACTTTTTGCTAATACTGTTTAGACTCTAAATACCCTATTCTAAGCCCTTTTGGTCCCATGGAGTCACGTGGTTTATAACCACACCAAAATTCTTGTGGGCCTTACATGTGCCTTTATTACAAAACATAGACCAACTTGTAAAATATGGACCAAACCTTTATTCCAACTTCCTAATCTACTTGAATCCTCGCTTTCATGGAGTGGCAAGGTGTCTGGCAACATAGATACTTGTTCCCCCCCACCACATAGGTTAGGTGCCCTGCAACATTTTTCCTCTCTCTCATTCTGAACACTAGTCCACCAAGTGAGTGATGTTCCTCTCAGTCTTGTTGTTGCTACTTTTACCTTCTTATCTGCCTCTATGTCTTCAAGATCAAAGTAGTTCTCAAGGGCCTCTATCCACCCTAGCACTTCTTCACTATCCATTTTATCCTGGTATATTGAAAAATCAATATGGTTCTTCCCACCATTACCTTGTACTACCTTAATGATTCTCATAAATCTCCTTTCTTCAAGATCATCTGTTGTCTCATGCTCTTGCCTTGCATTACCAACCTCTTCTTCTTCATGGTTCTCTCCATGATTTCTTCCTCTAACCTCTTCTCCTCTAGGTTCTTGCCTTTCCTTTTCTAAGGATTCTATCCTTGCAATAAGCTTCAGCCTCTCTCTTCTCATCTGTCTTTCTTCCCTCACTCTAGATGCTTCAAGTTCTCTCCTCTCTCTTTTCTCTTTTGCCAACTCTTCTCTCAATTCTTCAAGTTCTCTAGCCATTTGATTTTTAGGAGGCATTTTCACAACAAGTTTTCTTCCTTCCCAAGGGCCAACTCACTAATTCTCTTTCTTTCCTCACCAAGAAATCTCTGGACACCACCTATGTACCTTTCAACTCTGGGACACACAAGGAGGAATTAGACACACCAAGGCTTCAATAAAGGGACCAGCACACTAAGGATCTTCAAGATTATAGGTCTTGGTCACACTCCTAAACACACAAACTTCAAAACCCTCCTTAAAATGGCTTAAAAACTAGGGCCTGCTTGTTCAAACCCAAAAATTGAATTCTAGAACATTTTGACTTGTCTAATGACAAGATATGATCATGACAACCTACATGAACCTATCAAATGACTCATCTACCATATGAAATCCTAAAATCCTATCTCATGCCCAATTACAACTTTCTTCCACATATGAGTCCAACATTATAACTTTGTATGCTTCCATGAGCCATAATTGGTGCAAGGATTGCCCAATTGACTTCAAGAGATGTTCCATGACCTCTGTAATGCCTTGGATCTTAATTGTTCCCCTGATGAGCATGGGATGCTCCTACATCACTTATCTTCATAAATAAATTCAAAACTAATTTTCGTGCTATTAACAACTACTATTTTGTATCTCATAGGAGACTCCTAGTGCACATGAGGTTCGACAGGACAGTTATGTAGATTTGATGACGTGGCCACTCACTCCTAAGGAGAAGCCTACAATAGTAAGTTTTAGTTTGAATTCATGATTAAATATGTTATAAATTTAGCATGCTATGAATTATAATGTTATAGTTTAAATTGTAGATTCATCTGAAAAAGGTATTTGAACATATATAGCCCACAATGAGTGAGGTACTAGCATTGTCAAGGGCATACGAGAGGACTCCTGACCGGCGCAGGAGGTCAACGAGAGAGGTATTTATTATTAAATTTTGATAGTATTAATCTCCAATACGGAAAAGATCATTATGAATTTGAGTAATTCAATGTTAGATATGTAGAATCATATAAATTTAGTAGTCTAACTTTGGGTTTTCATTTTTTGTTTATGTAGGAGGCATCTGATCCACCTAGTGCAGCGAAGAGGCTGCATTTTGATCATCCACTAGCACCCTAGGATAGTATAGTTTTCGTAAGATGCATGATGAGACATTTTGAGATGGCATATGCCACATTATATACAGAAACATTGATATTATACACATTCTGATGGCAGGATCAGCCACATTTTGTATATGGATCTATGTATTTTGATATATATATATTTGAGTACTTTGTCTATGGATACATGATCTTTGATATATATTTCTGTAAAATTTTGTCTATGGATACATGTATTTTGATATATATTTTTTTCATTTACGTGCACAATGATATACATATTAATTTAGTATCTAGTATTGTTCAATTTATCGTGGATCATGTGTCATGCCCTAAATTTTACTAGTAAAAACATAACAATTTTTTATTTTTTTTGTAGCTTATGAAGTCGCATAAGAAATTACATATTGTAAAACAAGGTTATCATTGAATAGGAGCTCAAGACTCATGTGAATAGTGTGAAGGTGTTAACATTTTAGTCACAGGTGGTTTTCAAATAGTCTAGAATCTGGGAATATTCTTTAATATTTTATTGCTCTGTATTAAGGAAGGGATTTATTTGCCTTTACCATACATTTTCTAGAGAGGAAAATGCATGCCTACAGCAATGTATCTCATATATTTTATTATGTCTTCTCTTACAAAAAACTTCATTTTGTTATATCATAAAATTAATTTGATGATTTCCTTGCTTAGAATTGCATTAAGCTTGGTAATTAAAATCAATGTTATCCATGCATGTGATATGAACATAAAAATTTCCTTCCAAATTATTGAGTGCACAACAAGATTGTAAGCAATCTACTAAGTTTTAAATTTATACAATCAATGGTATCACATAACATCTATGGATTGTTATTATCAACTAGTCATTTACAATACCACAAGGAGAAAACTTTCTTTCACATTTTCAAATGATAACAATGATGTCAAAGAAAATCTGTGACTCGTACCAATGCTTTCATAACAATATAAACTCCAAATGAAACATGCATATACAACCTTATCAATTATTTCTTCTACACGTACATTAGGTAACAATGATACAATCTCCTTCCATCACAATGGGGCAACATAAGGGACTTTTCAAAATCATAAGGAACATGGACATTGAAAGATATGGACAATGAGTAGCATGAACATTGTCCAACATGATCATTAAGAACATGAACAAGCTGGTGAATCCTCCTTCACAAATGAGGGCACAATGTCAAGTTTTCTCATCCAACATTAATCTGCAAGATGATCATTCCAAGCCATTTCCATTGCTCCCTTGGACACAAATTTGCATATGCAACACAAAAAAATAACAAGGACCATGGGTGCTTTCCACCAAACCATAGGCCTCAAAGAGACCACCCCCGTGCTAGGGAACAAGGCTCAAACTGGGATACACATACAATCTTTCAATGCATAAACATTACATTTCAAACTTGAACAATTTCCCCCCAAGACTATTTCACAATGGCTTCACAGATGGAACCATAAACATAGGGTGAAGGTGTGTTCTAAAATGGAGACTTGCCATACCAAACCATATTTGCAATAAACAATTTTCATGCCCTCTCGGGGCTATCATAAATTAACCATTTAATGCCCTCTCGGGGCCTCCACATTTCCTCCTCCAAACCCACTACCATTAGCTATAACTCCTCAAACTTCCTTTCTACACCATACTTTCCTTATCACCCCCAGCAAGATATGAAATGGTATGGCATACAATGGAGCCCATACTCCAAGGTTCTCAATACATTTTTCAAACCCAACTTAAGCCCTTCACCTTGGACTTCTCTTCCCTTCCCACAAGGGTGAGTGTAAGTCCCATGCCCATAACAATACTCAAGCACAAAACAAGAAAACAAAACCAAGTAGAAATAAAACAAGAAATTTTCAAGAGCACATCACATTTTCACAATACAATATCAACACCCATAATACAACAAGGAAGTAGATGAAATCCAAACCTCATACTCACAATACTCCACACAATACAACAAGATGCACAATGGTGTCACACTAATCTACATGGAATGAACACCATTCAAGCACTCACATGAATGCTACTCCACAATGCAATGCAATGCATACTCCATTGATAAACTCCACACTTACATATTTTCTTAACCATGCTAAAAGAAAGAAATGGAAAAGAAGCAAGTTTCAGATACCAACCTTGGTCCAAGCTAGGGTAAGGATAGTTTTAGTAGAGCTCCCCTAATCTCCCTCCAAAACCTACGTGTCTCTAAAATTAGAGAGTGGGAAAACACCCCACTAGTTTGGCCAAGACCCTCTAATAAATCCTTCCCACTAACTTATTTTAGCAACAACACTAAGCCATTCCATCCTTACAAACTTGTCTCCTCTAACGGTTCATCGATAGCCCTCATGAGCTCTAAGTTATGACCCTCGAAAGATCAACCTCAAAATGCACTTAGAGCACCTTAAAGACTCCTCGGTACGGGGTGGCCACAAATGATGGATGGTCTTTGTGGCCAGAACAAGGGTGTGACTAGGGTTCACCCGCCCATCTGAAGCTAATGGCACTGACGATTCGATGCCAAGATCAGCAGTTTCAAAGTTACACTATGGTGCACCTATGAACTGAGGCACACTGTGAGTTTTGGCATCGAGCGAGATCGCTGTACTGAATCCAAACGGAATGTGATCTCTCAAAAATGAGATAGGTTATTTTAGGCCTCAGTATCACTGTCCTGTAGCATTTGATAGTTCATTGATAGCCCTCACAAGCTCTAAGTTATGACCCTCAAAATATCCACCTCAAAATGCACTTAGAGCACCTTGGAGACTCCTTGGTACGAGGTGGCCGCAAATGATAAATGGTCTTCATGTCTAGAACAAGGGTGTGACTAGGGTTCACCCGCCCATCCAAAGCTAATGGCACTGACGATTCGATCCCAAGATCAGTGGTTTCAAAGTTACGCTGTGGTGCACCTATGAACTAAGGCACACTGCGAGTTTTGGCATCAAGCGAGATCGTTGTGCTGAATCCAAACGGAATGTGATCTCTCAAAAATGAGATAGGTTATTTTAGGCCTTAGAATCACCGTCCTATAGCATTTGATAGTTCATCAATAGCCCTCACGAGCTCTGAGTTATGACCCTCAAAAGATCGAACTCAAAATGCACTTAGAGCACCTTGGAGACTCCTCGGTACGGGGTGGCCGCAAATGATGGATGGTCTTCGTGGCCAAAAAAAGGGTGTGACTAGGGTTCACCCACCCATCCAGAGCTAATGGCACTGATGATTCGATGCCAAGATAAGCAGTTTCAAAGTTACGTTGTGGTGCACCTATGAACTGAGGCACACTGCGAGTTTTGGCATCGAGTGAGATCGTTGTGCTAAATCCAAACGGAATGTGATCTCTTGAAAATGAGATAGGTTATTTTAGGCCTCAAAATCACTGTCCTGTAGCATTTAACAGTTCATCAATAGCCCTCATGAGCTCTGAGTTATGACCCTTGAAAGATCAACCTCAAAATGCACTTAGAGCACCTTGGAGACTCCTTGGTATGGGGTGGCTGCAAATGATGGATGGTCTTCATGGCCAAAACAAGGTTGTGACTAGGGTTCACCCACCCATCCGGAGCTAATGGAACTAATGATTCGATGCCAAAATCAGCAATTTCAAAGTTACGATGTGGTGCACCTATGAACTAAGGCACAGTACGAGTTTTGGCATCGAGCGAGATCACTGTGATGAATCCAAATGGAATGTGATCTCTCAAAAATGAGATAGGTTATTTTAGACCTTAGTATCACCATCCTGTAGCATTTGACAGTTCATCGATAGCCCTCACGAGCTCTAAGTTATGACCCTCGAAAGATCGACCTCCAAATGCACTTAGAGCACCTTGGAGACTCCTCGGTACGAGGTGGCCGTAAATGATGGATGGTCTTCGTGGCCAAAACAAGGGTGTGACTAGGGTTCACCCACCCATCTGGAGTTAATGGCACTAACGATTTGATGCCAAGATCAGTGGTTTCAAAGTTACGCTGTGGTGCACCTATGAACTGAGGCACACTGCGAGTTTTGGCATCGAGCGAGATCATTGTGTTGAATCCAAACGGAATGTGATCTCTCAAAAATGAGATAGGTTATTTTAGGCCTCAGCATCACCGTCCTGTAGCATTTGATATTTCATCAATAGCCCTCACGAGCTCTGAGTTATGAGCCTCAAAAGATCAACCTCCAAATGCACTTAGAGCACCTTGGAGACTCCTCGGTACGGGGTGGCCGCAAATGATGGATGGTCTTTGTGGCCAAAAAAAGGGTGTGACTAGGGTTCACCCGCCCATTCAGAGCTAATGGCACTGACGATTCGATGCCAAGATCATCAGTTTCAAAGTTACGTTGCGGTGCACCTATGAACTGAGGCACACTGCGAGTTTTGGCATCGAGCGAGATCATTGTGTTGAATCCAAATGGAATGTTATCTCCCAAAAATGAGATAGGTTATTTTAGGCCTCTGTATCATCGTCTTGTAGCATTTGACAGTTCATCGATAGCCCTCATGAGCTCTAAGTTATGACCCTCGAAAGATCAACCTCCAAATGCACTTAGAGCACCTTGGAGACTCCTTGGTACGGGGTGGCCGCAAATGATGGATGGTATTCGTGACCAGAACAAGGGTGTGACTAGGGTTCACCCACCCATCTAGAGCTAATGGCACTGATGATTCGATGCCAAGATCAGTGATTTCAAAGTTACGTTGTGGTGCACTTATGAACTGAGGCACACTGCAAGTTTTGGCATCGAGCGAGATCGCTGTGCTAAATCCAAATAGAATGTGATCTCTCAAAAATGAGATAGGTTATTTTAGGCCTCAGCATCACCATCCTGTATCATTTGACAGTTCATCGATAGCCCTCACGAGCTCTAAGTTATGACCCTCGAAAGATCGACCTCCAAATGCACTTAGAGCACCTTGGAGACTCCTTGGTACGGGGTGGCCGCAAATGATGGATGGTATTCGTGGCCAAAACAAGGGTGTGACTAGGGTTCACCCACCCATCCAGAGCTAATGGAACTGATGATTCGATGCCAAGATCAGTGATTTCAAAGTTACGTTGTGGTGCACCTATGAACTGAGGCACACTGCAAGTTTTGGCATCAAGCGAGATCGCTGTGCTGAATCCAAATAGAATGTGATCTCTCAAAAATGAGATAGGTTATTTTAGGCCTCAGGATCACCATCTTGTATCATTTGACAGTTCATTGATATCCCTCATGAGCTTTGCGTTATGACCCTCGAAAGATCGACCTCCAAATACACTTAGAGCACCTTGGAGACTCCTCAGTACGGGGTGGCCACGGACGATCGAGGGTCTACGTGGTTGGAACAAGGGTGTCACTATGGTTCACCCACCCACTCAGAGCTAATGGCACTGACTTGTATCCGTTAGGAGTTAGATTTTGAAAATTTGTCAAGAAAGGTTGACCCCTTTGACTTGTATCATGAAACGTTGCTTTGTGCCTTGCTTGATTGTTTGAAGACTACTCCATGTGTCACTATCTTTCTATGTCTCTAGTGCTTGAACATGCTTAAAATGGCTCTTTGGTCTTAGAGCTATTGGTATTTTCTAACTTCATGGTCTATGATATGCATACTAAGAATTTCTTTCACTAAATGGTTTCGTTGATGTATTGACTACACTTAAATTTGTTCACTTGTCATCTCTCTTTCTTTATGTTCAATACAAAGAGCTAGAAGAGACAAATAATCTTTCTTACCTTCATCTCTCTAAGCACATGATAGAAATAAATTCTAAACTTGAGAAAAGGTTAGAGGAGAATATTGCATTCTTAAATTAATCTCCTTTAAGACCTTTACATACACACGGGGCATTCTTAAATTAATCTCCATGGAAGAAAATTTCATAAAACTAAAGATTCCATAGTGTTGAAACATAAAATCCAAGATCTCATTTATGATGGGATTATTGATACCTCTAATGACTCATCCACTCATAGCCTTCATATCCAACTTCATATCATGTCACTATGCATGTGCTATCTTGCTTATTGGCTTTAATTGCTTATCCTACATGCTATCTTCTTTCATGGATTCATGGCTTATCTCAAATGTGCTTCATACAACTTTTCAATATGAAAGTCTTTCAAAACATTATACAATATTATGACTCTTTATGCTTTCATATGCTATGATTGGTTGCAAAATGGAAGAAATCAAGTATTCTAATTGTTCATCCATACTTTCTAGATTTTTCTT
Source organism: Cupressus sempervirens (assembly GCA_028749045.1). Taxonomy (NCBI): domain Eukaryota; kingdom Viridiplantae; phylum Streptophyta; class Pinopsida; order Cupressales; family Cupressaceae; genus Cupressus; species Cupressus sempervirens. Next base: position 79,322,507 of record CM053791.1, on the reverse strand, counting down.
ATTTGATTAGTTTGATAAAAATAGTTTTAATAATCATAATGTCAGCTTTATGTCAAATAAGGAAAAAACCAAATTTTTAATAAGATATCCACATGCAATTATCTTTCATATAGTTATAAATGCTCTTAAAATTGTCGTTATAGCTTTGTATCACATGTAAATATGATTTGGAAGAACTTGTTCAATATCTTCATCTTATAATTCCTTACAAACAACCTACCAAAATACAAAAACCATATACAAAAAACTACACATTTTACATCATAATACATCATAAATTTTAGAAATTCTCCCCAATACCACCCCCCTCCAACTCTTCATGATGTACCTACATTACAATATCATACAAAAATTAGTAACTTATTGTATTAAACAAGATAATCATCAATTCATTAAATCATTATGAAGAAAGTAACATAAGAAGTATATATACCTAGTCAAGTATTCCAATAGGGGTCCTCTCTCTATTTTAGGGTCTCCAACAAAGCTTCATGATCAGCATTAGCAATAGTAAAAAGTTCTTTTACTTTTGGTCTTCCTTGATGCTTCAATAACTTTACATTTTTTGCTATAATAAGATGCGAATATATGAGAATTACTTTGTGCTTCTGATAGTCTTCGAATGCAGGAATTCTATTCCTTCTAAGCATGTATGTCCGCAGCCATGTTCTAGCAACAACCACTGAACTAGTAGGAAATGTGAATCCATCATCATTTGTGATCGATTGTGCAAGTTTTTGTTTGCCTCTTACACAACGTGCTAACTAATAATCAGATTTCTCATCATTCCCCTATGGTGCAACCAATGCAAAGACATGTCCTGGCTGAAGTAGATCTGATAGATGGTTATGCTCAAGTGAACTTTTCATGTCATCATTTTTTATAGAGGGTATGATAGACAATGGAGTAAGATAATGTGGAGCCCATGTGTCCACCTACTCACTTGACTCACAGTGATCCCAATCACATTGAAAACAAGTACGACAAAAACAAGCTAGTTGTCGTGTCCAAATGGTCCATGTACTAGAATTAGAGCTCTGAAATGAATGCATTTTTTATGAGTCTCTCACTGTAGTACAATCTGATCTATCACCTATGGACCTTTCCTTAACCAACCAAAAGAACCTGCGTACCACTGAATCAAGAGTCCCCCCCATGATAATGCTAAACTACACCAATCAAAAATGCTACGAGCATCAAGAAGCTCTATTGCTGAAATCTTCAGTTGCTCCTTAACTAGAGCTCTCTTCACACATGCCCCTGCTCCATCATGTTCCCCTTTTCTATGGTCGGACTCAAAAAAACTCCAAATATGAGACACTCCTCTCTCTATGTGCATCCTACACAACCAATAAAACATGCGAGCATTCTTGAATTGACCTGTATAGTTATCTAACCAAATGATATGTATATCCATAGCAATTGCATGCTCATGTAAGAAATCAAAAAAATTCTCAAAAAAATGTTGCACAAACTCATGAGAGTGAGATTGTAATACTGAGATTGTGTCTCATTTTGAGGTTGCAATGTGTAGTTCTCAGCAAAATCAACAACTGATATAATAGTGCCAATGGGAAAAGTCTCCTTACACATTCTAAATTGTTGATCCAACCACTGAGACCTGTGACTATGTCTTGCATACTTGTAAAAACGATTTTCCTTGAAATCTGAAATAAAATTAGCCACACTGATATCTTTTCCAACCAATTCACATCTAGAGCTCTCACTCCCACTTTTCAATGTGTATTTCACCATTTCATAAACCTTTTTTTTTAGTATTGTCTTTCCAAGATCTTGTTCACACCCCTCATGGAAACATGTGTCAAACTTGGATAAGCCACCACATTCTGGACACTTCTCATTTAAGAAAGCATTTCTATAAAAGGAACAACCATCAACTCTACGACATAAGAGTTGATCTAGCAAGTCTCTTGATGATTTTGGAAGCCCACTAGCCCCACAATCCTCCAACATTTCTTTACTATGAAAAGTAGAATGGATGGAGCATAATAGTTCATGGTGCATAGAAAACTCAACATGATATTTGCAACAACATGTATTTCGAATTTTGAGTGGCACATAATAAAATGGCTTCAAAGATTCAAAAACCCTTTGTGATATATGAAGACTTGGATGACTCTCTCTAAATTGTTTGAACAACATAGTTTGACTTACTTCTAAATGGTGTTTAGAATGTGGTGTGCGATCTTTGATGCCAATTCTCAACTTTAAGATGTCTTTAGCATTGGGTGATACTCGTGAGTTAGAGTTCCAAAATTGTGTAATTTCTTCCTTCACATCCTCGAATGGCTTCTTATCAAAACATAGAAGTCTCCCACCAAATGCCCATGTTTCATTTTGAAGAGGATCATCAGTTTTCTCTCGTCGACTAAGTGCTCTTCTCAAAGTAGTACGATTTAGATTCAAATCAATACAAGTTTGTCTCATATATCTACCCTTTCTCAAATGATAACTTACCAAAGAGGTTGTAATGACCCTTCGAGCAGCTCTATTATCCTTCTCTCTGCTATTTTTCCCAATGCTATTGAGAGCACTGAAAAGATTCTTCACGATAATGGCATTTCTTTCCAACTTTTTATTGACACGAATCTTCAATTTGGAAAGCATAGGTCTCATCTTTTGCATCTTTAATAAGTGCATGAAAAGATGACATTGCTCTACCATTGTCTTGTTGCTGAAAAACATCTGATATAGTCTTGAAGCCCATAACCGAATGGTTCTTTCTAATTTTTTTTCCTTCCAAACTAGCAATAATCGTGTCATCAATTTCAATTATCCATTTTGGTGTTTTAGAACCTTCATGCCAATTATAATTAGGAGATATGTAAGGTTCTCGTGCATTAGGTTCATGTGCATTGTCATCTTCGACATGGTCAATTATGCAATTTAGATTATGACTTGGTGGCATTTCTTCTTCAAAATTTTCGTTCTCCAAATTTTCAATTTTGGCATTATCATTTTCAATAGGTACATTTTCATTCCCCAACTGTACATATTCATTATCTGATTCTATGATTTCACCTTCGATTCATTCATCGTCAACTTGACTGATATTTAGCATACCTTGTCTTTTTCTTCGGTGTTCCATTTTGTCCCTTTCTCTATATGTCGCAATGTCTTCATTGGATATCTTCCTTTTGCGTTTATCCTTTCGACGACTGCTGCTCCCCATTTAGATGACAAATTCAAACACCTAAGGTTATATTTTCAAAAAAATTTTGAATAGTTGGGCCCCAAAACGCGACTTTTTTCAAAACCCGTGAAAAAAAAGTGGAAAAGTGATGTCGGGTCTGCAGGGATAGGGAATTATTAGAAATTGGTGCCAGTAAAATTGGATATCCGATCCTAAATCAGATATCCGATTTGAAATCAGATATTCAATATTGTAAAGTGAATTTTTGGAGGGAAAACTTGCTATAATTTTTTTACTTTGGTTTATTATTAAGCTAATAGTATAGTAGTATTAATATATAATAGTATTAATAGTATAATAGTATTAATATAAAGTATCAAAAGTATTAATATATAGTAATATTAATATATAGTATTAATATAGCTAAAGTATCAATATTATTATACCCATAATAGTATTAATATTATTATTATAGATATAATAGTGTAAATATTTAGTGTTTATTTATATTATTATTATTATTATAGCTATAATAGTATTATTATTATTACTATAGATATGATAATATTAATATTTAATCTTTATTTATATTATCATAAAATAGTATAAATACTATATATATATATATCCTTTAATTTTTTAACCCATATACATACGAATGATTTGAATATGTCCGTAGAGGTCCTAGGACCCCTAGGAACATATGTCGTCATTTAATGGATCAAAGAGGGTCGTAGGTCACCCTATGACCCCCTTTGACCCATATGGCACATTCGAATATGTCCCTAAGACCCTTAGGGACATATGTCGTCGTTTAATGGGTCAAAGGGGGTCATAGGGCACCCTATGACCCCCTTTGACTCATATGAATGATTCAAATATGTCCTTAGGGGTTCTAGGACCCCTAAAGACATATGTCATCATTTAATGGGTCAAAGGGTGTCATAGGTCACCCTATGACCCCCTTTGACCCATATGAACGATTTGAATATGTCCCTAGGGGTTATAGGACCCTTAGAGACATATGTCATCATTTAATGGGTCAAAGGGGGTCATAGGTCACCCTATGACCCCCTTTGATCCATATGACCCATTTGAATATGTTTTAGGGGTCCGAGGACCTCTAGCGACATATGTCATCATTTAATGGGTCAAAGGAGGTCATAGGTCACCCTATGACCCTCTTTGACCTATATGAATGATTCAAATATGTCCTTAGGGGTTGTAAGAACCTTAGGGACATATGTCAACATTTAATGGGTCAAAGGGTGTCATAGGTCACCCTATGACCCCCTTTGACCCATATGAACGATTTGAATATGTCCCTAGAGGTTATAGGACCCCTAGAGACATATGTCATCGTTTAATGGGTCAAAGGGGGTCATAGGTCACCTTATGACTCCCTTTCACTCATATGAATAATTTAAATATTTTCCAAGGGGTTTTAGGACCCCTAGCGACATAACGATTCCAATATGTCTCTAGGGGTCCTAGGACCCCTAGGGACATATGTCATCGTTTAATGGGTCAAAGGGGGTCATAGGTCACCCTATGACCCCTTTTGACCCATATTACTCATTCGAATATGTCCCTAGGTGTCCTAGAACCCCTAGGGACATATGTCATCGTTTAATGGGTCAAAGGGGGTTATAGGTCACCCTATGACCCCCTTTGACCCATATGAACGATTCAAATATGTCCTTATGGGTCCTAGGACCCTTAGAGACATGCGTCATCATTTAATGGATCAAAAGGTGTCATAAGGCACACTATGATCCCCTTTGACTCATATGAACGATTCAAATATGTCCCTAGGGGTCTTAGGACCCCTACGGACATATGTCATCTTTTAATGGGTCAAAGGGGGTCATAGGGTGACCTATGACCCCCTTTGATCCATATGGCCCATTCAAATATGTCCCTAGGACCCTTAAGGACATATGACATCATTTAATGGGTCAAAGGGGGTCATTGGGGGGTCATAGGGCACCCAATGACCCCCTTTGACCCATATGAACGATTTGAATATGTCCTTAGGGGTCAGGACCCCTAAGGACATATGTCACCGTTTAATGGGTCAAAAGGTGTCATAGGTCACCCTATGACCCCCTTTGACCCATATGAATGATTAAAATATTTTCTAGAATCGTTCAAATGAGTTAAAGGGGTATTTCATTATTTAATGAGTCAAAAGGGGTCATAGGGTGACCCATATGAATGATTTGAATATGTCCTTAGGGGTCTTTGACCCATTAAACTACAGCATATGTCCTTAGGGGTCCTATATTACTCATATTACCCATTCGAATATGTCCCTAGGGGTCCCAAGACCCCTAGAGACATATGTCATCGTTTAATGGGTCAAAGGGGGTCATAGGTCACCCTATGACCCCCTTTGTCCCATATGAACGATTCAAATATGTCCCTCGGGGTCTTAGGTCCCGTAGGGACATATATCGTCATTTAATCGATCAAAAGGGGTCATAGGTTACCTTATGACCCCCTTTGACCCATATTAACCATTGTAATATGTCCCTAGGGCTCTTAGGACCCCTAAAGGCATATGTCATCGTTTAATGAGTCAAAGGGGGTCAATGGTTGACCTATGACCTGTTTTGACCCATATGAGCAATTCGAATATGTTCCTAGTGGTCCTAGGACCCCTAGGGACATATGTCATCATTTAATGGGTCAAAGGGGGTCATAGGTCACCCTATGACCCCTTTTGACCCATATGAATGATTCAAATATGTCACTAGGGGTCCTAGGACCCCTAGGGACATATGTCGTTGTTTAATGGGTTAAAGGGTGTCATAGGTCACCCTATGACCCCCTTTGACCCATATGAACGATTTGAATATGTCCCTAGGGGTTATAGGACCCCTAGAGACATATGTCATCATTTAATGGGTCAAAAGGGGTCATAGGTCACCCTATGACCCCGTTTGACTCATATGAACAATTCGAATATGTCCCTAGGAGTGTTAAGACCCCTAGAGACATATGTCGTCATTTAATGGGTCAAAGGGGGTCATAGGTCACCTATGACCCCCCTGACCCATATGAACAATTTGAATATGTCCCTAGGGGTCCTAGGACCCCTAGTGACATATTTGAATTATTCATATGGGTCAAAACCCCCTTTGACCCATATGGCCCATTTGAATATGTTCTTAGGGGTTCGAGGACCCCTATTAACATATGTTGTCGTTTAATGGGTCAAAGAGGGTCATAGGTCACCCTATGACCCCCTTTGACCCATATTACCCATTCGAATATGTCCCTAGGGGTTTTAGGACCCTTAGAGACATATGTTGTCATTTAATTAGTCAAAGCGAGTCATAGGTCACCATATGACCCCCTTTGACCTATATTACCTATTCAAATATGTCCTTAGAGGTCCTAGAACCCCTAGGGACATATGTCGTCATTTAATGGGTCAAAGGGACCTATGACCCCCTTTGACCCATATTACCCATTCGAATATGTCCCTAGGGGTCCTAGGACCCCTAGAGAAATATGTCATCATTTAATGGGTCAAAGGGGGTCATAGGTCACCCTATACCCCCTTTGACCCATATGAATGATTCAAATATGTCCCTCGAGGTCTTAGGACCCGTAGGGACATATATCGTCATTTAATTGATCAAAAGGGGTCATAGGTCACCTTATGACCCCCTTTGACCCATATTAACCATTGTAATATGTCCCTAGGGCTCGTAGGACCCCTAAGGACATATGTCATTGTTTAATGCGTCAAAGGGGGTCAATGGTTGACCTATGACCCCCTTTAACTTATATATATTAATAATATACTAATCTATTAATAACATACACACACACACACACACACATATTACATTATTATATTTAATAAAAATATTACGTTATTATATATATATATATATAATATATTATTATACATATTAATATAATAATATATAATATGTATTTTATATATATAAATTACGTTATTATATTTAGTAAAAATAATAATAATATAAATTATATTTATAGATTGTAATAAGATTAACATAATATATTAGTATATATTGTTAGGTTATATCTTATATCTTTACATTACGTTACTATATATATATATATATATATATATATATATATATATATATATATATATATATATATATATATATATATAATATTTTAAAATACATCTTTATATAGTAATATAAGTGAAATAATTTAGAAATAATAAGTTGTGACGTTTAAACTCAATTTTCCCTCCAAAATGGGTTGAGATTTTAAATTTGCCCACCTCACATATCGGATATCTGATTTCGAATCGGATATCCGATTAGGCTTGGTAAATACCAAGCCTACCCGGTCAACCCAAAAGACATGTTTGAAGAGGATTTTCGTGATACTCAGATTTCGGGTAGCCGTCTGACAATGTTATTTTGATCGAAATTGAATAAAACAAAAAAGGTTTTTTAATATTGATCTCTAGATTCCATAAATATAATTTATGTCAAATTCTAAGTTTGATAAGTATTTATTAGTTAATTATCAATGAAGATAATTGTAAAGTGTTGATTGACACTAATTGAAAAATAGCTATAACTTTCAAACGGTATAACATTTTTTAAATCTAAAAGTTGTGTCACATTCTATACTTCGGCTAGTATAAGAAAAAAAAAATTTTAATTTGGTAAAATTTTCTATTAGTTAGGGTGGTCAGACATGGAACTTTTTTTTTCCAAAAAAGTTTTGGTAGAAAATTCATAGTTAATTATTTATTTGAAATAAAAATACCAAAAAATATGTGTCACATCCGGGCATGAGTCTACTTTTCATATCTATAATTATATTAAATAAAAATTATGATTTGATTTTGATTAAGGTGGTCAGACATACACCTACTTTTTATTTTCGCCCTGAAATTTTCTTAGTACTACATTAAAATTCAAACTTTTGACCAATTAATTATTATTTTTTTCCTGATAAGGCCTGGTAGTTTAGAAACTAAATTCAATTTCTTATAGATTATTTTCTTATAACTTTTTGATATAAAGTCCATAACCACTTCAAAATTATGTGTCAAGTTGACATAAACCTGATTTGCTAATTTTTCACTGCCACTTAAGGTCATAGTTTGGTACACCATGATCCTGCACATACCCTGTATTATCATGCCAAAAAAAATTGACCAAACTTTTGACTTCACTACTAAGTTTAATATCAGATCTTGGGAGTCTACAACTAAAATTTCACAAACTATTCTCTTTATCGCTCTTTCTAAAGTCTTACAATTCACATTAAGATATCCACTTATGTTACTAATTAATCTTTTTTTAGTAGTTGATTTCTTAACTAAAGCTATTGTTATTACTCATTGTGTTGCATTCTTATCTTTAGAATGACTTCTCTTTTTTATATCATCAAAGACACTAGCAATAGTGGATACAACTTGTTTTAAAGTATCATTTTTATTCTTGGATTTTGCATTTAGTACTTTTCACATTTTAGACATTTTAATTAGTTGCAACATCAACTAACATTGAAACCCAAATTTTTTATTATACAAAAAAGTCTATACAATCTATTAGCATGTGTCCTAATCTATCTCCATTGAACCAATCCATGAAGATTATCTAGCACATAACTAGAAAAATGAAAATTATGTTCATGCACTTTTAGTATCATTTAGACATGTTTGTTTAGTACTTGGTGTTTCCATGTCTATATTCATACCATTATTATTTTCAATTGGCATTTCATTTTCAATGTTATTTGGAATTTGAATCTCATTCTTATTTTTTCTTTTTATTTCTTTTGGGGCTTGCATTTCTATTGGAATTTGTTGTGCATGATCATTCGGAAATCTATTCTCATGAAGAAAACATAAATTATTTAAATTGTAAGTTGCTTCTACAAAATCACCAATTTCAACATGAGAAAAAACTCAAGGGTTTGGAAACACACCTATATTGAATGTTTGATTACAATGTGCTCTTGAATCTCCTTGTATTGGGTTCTCTTCTTCAACCTCTTCATCCATCATGGTATCCTCAATGTCTTTTTCTTCTAAAATATTACTCATCTCTCTAATTATTTGTCTTCTCTCTCATTGACATTGTACTTCATTCTCTTTGTTTGTTGCAATCTCCTCATTTGTTAGAACTTTTAATTTCTTCTTTCTTTTTGTTTTTGATCCCATGTTTGCACCAATTTTGAATTCAAACCAATAGCTTAAATATTATAGATGACAAAGAAATAGAATAATTGTGACAAAAATTTATTGTTGCAGTTCAAAACTATCATTTAGTCATTGTAATGATTGATAAGTTCTTTATGGGGCATCTTTTGGGGCCCAACAGGTACTTCAAAATTTTGTACCCAAGTTTAAATTGAGCACCCACTACTTAAACAATCGATTACCCAATCCTAAAATGGGCACCAAATTTTTAAATAATTAGGTACCCAATTATTTAAATATCGAGTGCTTGATCCCCATAATGCCTAAATTAGAATCAAGCACCCTATTTTTGAATTGTAAATTGGATGCTCGATTCTAATCCCATGGGTAGAAATTTCCCTTTAGCATCAGGTTTTGCCTTGGGGAAAGGCATGATATAGGCTTGGTGGGACCAAGCCTATGCCTTTATGAACCAAATTTTTACTAAGGCAATTAGTCAACAATTTTAGGGATTGTCATCAGTTTTATATTGTCAATCCCATTGAATTTTTTGACAAAACAAAAACCCATTATAGGTCTTACTATTTTGATTTCAAAAATGTAAAATTTATAGTGTTATGAATTTATTCTCTATTTTTCCATTATTTATTAATCAAAAGTATCTCATAAACATAAAATAGTGAGATTCATTAAAACTTTAATAACTTTTTTAATTTTCATATTTCTTAAATCAATTTACATCTCATCAATCTTCACCCAATTCTTTTGAAGTTGACAAAAAAATTGAAAAAAGTTAAATTTTGATTAAATTACTGTGTTCATGCATGAGAGGTTTTAGAAATTATCAATCATTGCAATGATTCAATGACAGTTTTGAGCTACAACAAATTTTTTTCACAATTATTTTGTTTTCCTGTTATCTTCTACAATTTTTAAGCTATTGATTTGAATTCAAAACTGGTGCAAACATGGGATCAAAACTATAGTGCCTCTGCCATTTGAATTTTTTAAGTCATCTTGATGGATGCAACCTTGCTATTCTTTTATTGTGATGGGATCATGATTGTGACCCTGAGTGGTCTACACCGTTGAGGTGTTTGGATTTATGTTTCTTTATTAGTTGTGTTGATTATGCTTTTGACTGATCTTTGAGATTATGATGTGATTTTTGGTTCACTGAGGTTTGTGCCAGTGGTTACCACGATCAATGTGGTATCATGAGGTTGTTCCTTGATTACCCTGAGATGTGTGCAGAGATTGCACTATGTTCTTTTACTATGCTACACTGGACTAGGTTCCTGTAGCAGTGGTTAGTCATGTTTATGACTGTGTTTCCTTATGTGTTTTTAATGCCTTTTTAATGCGGAGTAATCAATCATTATTAAATGCTTAAGTAATTAGAATGGATTGTTCTTGTTGGATTATTTGGTTATGTGCTGCGAACACTTACCTTGTTTTATTTTGATCTGAGAGATATCTGTTCTTATGTGATGTTTTACATTTGAGATGACCTGAGGGTCAAATGTTACTCTTTGATTCCAGTATCATAGATATTACTCTACTATGTTGTTCAGTTAATCATATTGCATGATGATGCCATTTTGAGATGACAGTGTGTTTTATGTTGATATCTAGTTATCTGGTATTTGGATATACCTCTGATTATGTTATGTGATGGATTTAATGTTATAGTTATTTACTTCATTCCTGCATTGTTATGCTTTATGCGAACGTGAGTGATGTAAATAGATTATTTTAATATAATTAAATAAATGGTTAAATTAGGTGATTTAATGCATTTATTGCTTCAGCTATGTTATTATATGCAAATTGCACTTGATCGTGTTGTTTAGTGTGCAGGATTTATATCCTTGGCAGTGGCACATGGAGTTAGTGATTTAGCCTTTCATAGTTTACCAATGTCATCCTTATATGGTCGACGTATTCTTAATTAAATATTTAATTTAAACCTTTCAGTAATTATTAAATCCGAACTCATTGCATTATGTGATTAGACCTGTAAGTGTGTTTGTGCATTTAGAGGTTCGCATTGTCGCGAAAGTTCTTTAAGGAGATTTATGTGTTTTTGGGTTTTCGGGCTTTTTAATTGATTTATTTTAATTTCTAGTAGCCTTGTCATAGATGAATTCTTATTTATAGGAATAGCCTATTTTTGTTTGGGTCGATTCGAAGTTTAACTAGAATGGCTGGTTAAATGCCCTAATCAATTATTCATCCGAAAAGTGAATAAGTATCCAAAGAGGAATTTAATTCCTCACTTCTCACTTTCAAATTGGAAAGTTGGAGAGTAAAACCCAAAAATCCTCTTCATGAGGATTTACTATTTTGTTCATTGTGGGAGCTACGGGCGTGGGATCGTCATGAGGTTGAGCTTGTTGGATCCAGCTTGGGGAAACCTTGGATTGCCATAATTTTTAGATACTTCTGCGAGATATTTATTTTATCGTTCAGATTCCCGTTTTGCCCTTTTGGATGTGAGGTAGGGCTTTCCCGTTTTATTGTTTCTGCTTTGTTTCTGCTTCTATTTTTGGTAGCCATTTGTTTGGAGATTGAGAAATAATTTTTCCCTCCGTTTCTGTATGTTAGTTCTACCCGGTTGGGCGGGTATGAACATTTCCCTGTTTTTCGGGATGAGGGTTTGGGATTTTATGCCGTTATGCTGGTCGTTTTTGCATACGATGTCTGATTCCATTTATTTTTGGATTTTTGGGGTTTTTGAACCCAAAGGCCAAATGGGTTTTAATTTTGAAAGTTTTCCAAAATTTAGAATTTTCACCTCATTTTGCGTGCTGCCCTATTTTTTCGAGTTTTCTTGGCACATTGTGGTTCGTGGACCTTGATGATCCATTTGGATATCAATCAGACCACTTTTGCACTTTTATGTTGCATTGGGATGCGTGTTGCATCCATACTCCCGACATTGTGTTCGGTTGAGTGATTTTATACTTGTTATGGTTTTTGTTGGACCTTTTCTTTTGTTTCGTGAATGTTAGGATTTGTGTAGAATCCATACTCTCGGATTGAGGCCAGTTGAGTGAGTTCACAATGTTTGGTCTTGTTACATCATTGGGATTCGTGTAGAATCCATACTCTCGAATTGAGGCCAGTTGAGTGATTTCATGATGTATGATTTTATTGGCTTTGGGATTCATGTAGAATCCATCCTTCCTGTGTTGCTTTCAGTTGGGTATTTTCTTTGCATTGTGTTCTCATTCCTATCCTTGTTTTATGATCTTCGTGATGGTGGTGCGCCACACATGAGTACGTGCGCGTACATTTGTTGGGTGACTTGCGAGGCCCGATCTTCCATGGATTTGCTAGAAGTTATGATCATTGGGGTTGGGATGGGAGTATGCATACCCATGGGCACTTGTCATAGGATGAGCATGGGTAGGGTAGGGTAGCATATGGAGGGGGCTTCTATCTCACAACCCGATGATCATGGCGTCATGGGTTGGCAGAGAAAGCTTTATATAAGTGATAATTAAATAAAATGTGTGACTGGTAATAAAACTTAAGATAATAAAATGGTACTTTTGTGTATTGGCCTTCCGTTGAGGGAATTGAGCTACATGGTGTATTGGCCTTCCATTGAGGGAGTTGAGCTACACAGATCCGAGCTTGGGTTTTTTGATGCCAAGCAACTCTCCATGATGTTAATCCCTACATAGTAGCCTATTGAGTGTCTGACCAGGACCCGTACTCCTTGCATTGTCTTAGCTTCTTGGTTCAGCCATCATACTGTCTGGCGTGAGTGTTAGCCATGGATGTTGTGATTTTTGTGTGTTTATGGTTGGATCATTATCTCCATCAAACGATAGGTGTGGACCTATGGGTGCCACATGGTTGGGAGGCGTAGCTACCTTCACCACTACTAGGGATCAGTGTACAGAGACGATCTTTTTTCCTATTGCGACCGTTGCTGGATGTCTTCACTTGGTACTTTGGGTTTCGAAGTATGCTTTCTTGTGATTTATGCTTTCATTGGGATGCTTGTATATCATGTTTGGATGATGTTGTTTTATTTGGCACATTCCCTTATTATGATGTTTAGCATATGATTAGATGATGTGATTTTCTTTATTATTATATCTATTGCTTACTGTTATTTAGCATGTGATAGGTGATGTTATCTACTGTAGGATTATCTTATGCATTATCGCTATCATGTTAGATTTTTTTATGCTATTATTATGCATGTTTTAGTAGTGATGTCCCTATTATGACAGTACTGACAATTTGGTCAGTGGCTTGGGATGTTACGTGCAGGGGATGGCTAGGATCCATGATGGTTGGGAGGAACCGCGTACTTAGTTTGGTTGTTTTGTTCCTGAGATGTATTTATGTACATTGCGATGTTGCTTTTGTTCTCTGCGATGTTTATATTCAGTGTGTTCTTTGCTGCTATAGTTTAGATGGTTTGATGTTCTTCTTTCTGTGTTGTTCTTACACTCGAGTGTTCATTCCTTGAGCCTTTGTGGATTCAGTACTCACTGGTGTGGAGGTTTTGTGCTCTTATTTTGGTCCTTTTTGCTTCTAGGAGTGTTTTCGTGTTTCTATGGGTGACATTTGTTCAGCATGGTGCGAGACTTTAAAAAGTATCTCATGCCCATGCAAACTATGTCATACAACACTGTAAAGTATCGCACGCCTTCTTGAGAAATGTCATACGACACTGGAAGAGTTTCGCACGCCTTCTTGAGAAATATCATACGATGCTGAAAAGTGTCACATACCTTCTTGAGAAATGTTGTATGACACTGGAAGAGTGTTGCACGCCTTAAGGAGAAGTATTGCCCTCCCTTAGTAAAGAGTGTCACACAGTTTTTGTGAAAAACTTGCGCGTGCCATCAGCAGGCACTTTTCTTCGTGATTCAATATTTTTGATAGTGGTTTTGGATACCCTTTTGGGCATTCTTCGACCCTATGCTATTGCATTTTGAATTATGTCAGTTTCTCTTGAAATCGAGTTTTCGTGTTTCTATATATTTAATTTCTTATACTTAAGATATATTTTAATATATGCGACAAATCATTTGAGATAGGTTTCAGACCTCTTAGAGATAAGTTATGGATTTTAGAAAATTTCAGGGCTTCAGAAATCCAGACTTAGCTAATTTTTAGGGCTTCAGGATTTCAGGCTTAGCCAAATTTCAGGTTCCTGCATTTTACCCTAGCTTGGTGTTTTGTTGATGAGTGGTTTTTTCTTGTGCCCTCATCTTGGTTGTGGTGGTTGTTGGTTTTTCTTGGGTGTGTTAGTTTGGTAGTGGCGTTTGGAGATTCGTTGGTTGCCAGGATTGTGTTGAAGTCTTCCATTGCGATCTTTGTGATCCCTGTATGCTGTTGTCATCTACATTCATACTTGTAAAAAATTTTTTTATCTTGGCTTGATTTGAATCCTTGTTTCCAAGGATCTCCAGGCGGGGCATTACTAAAACAACAAAGAAAGAAGAAATTAAAAGTTCTAACAAATGAGGAGATTGCAAAAAACAAAGAGAATGAAGTGCACAATGTCAATGACAGAGAAGACAAAGAATTAGAAAGATGAGTAATGTTTTAGAAAAGAAAGATATTGAGGATACCATAATGGATGAAGAGGTTGAAGAAGAGAACCCAATACAAGGGGATTCAAGTGCACATTGTAATGAAATATTCAATATAGGTGTGTCTCTAAACCCTCGAGTTTTTTCTCATGTTGAAATTGGTGATTTTGTAGAAACAACTTACGATTTAAATGATTTAGATTTTCTTCATGAGAATAGATTACAAAATGATCATGCACAATAAACTCCAATGAAAATGCAAGCCCCAAAAGAAATACCAAGAAAAACTGAAAATGAGATTCAAATTCTTAAAAAAATTGAAATTGAAATGCCAATTGAAAATAATAATGGTATGAATGTAGACATGGAAACACCAAGTACTAAACAAACATGTCTGAATGATACTAAAGTGCATGAACATAATTTTCATTTTTCTAGTTATGTGCTAGATAATGTTCATGGATTGGTTTCGTGGAGATAGATTAGGACACATGGTAATAGATTATATAGACATTTTTTTAATGATAAGAAATTTGGGTTTCAATGTTAGTTGCTGTTGTAAGTAATTAAAATGTCTAAAATTCAAAAAGTATGAAAAGGTTAGGAATGTATGTAAAACTCAACAATAAAAATGAGTCTTTAAAACAAGTTGTATCCACTGTTGCCAATGCCATTGATGTTATCAAAAAGAGAAGTCACTCTAAAGATAAGAATGCAACACACTGAGCAATAACAACATCTTTAGTTAAGAAATCAATTACTGAAAAAAAATTGATTAGTAACATAAGTGAATATCTTAATGTGGATTGTAAGACTTTAGAAAGAGATGTAAAGAGAAGGGTTAACTTTGAATGTGATCCAACAACTAGTTTGTGGACTTTTAGTGGTAGACACTCGAGATTTCATATGAAACTTACTAGTGAAATCAAAAGTTTGGTAAAAAAAATTGGCATGATAATACAAGAGCATTGTACCTAATTCAAGAGATGTTCTTAAATTGAGAGTTGGCTCAAAAATATGTGATCTACATCCTAAACACCTTTTGGACATGACTCAGACTGAATTGTTCAAAAAATTTGTAGATGGTAAGGTGTTAACTATTACCATTAGTCAAAGATCCTTTCAAAAGTGTAAACCATGGTATGTAAGGATTAACAAGGAAATAATCACATGTTGTTGTAAAACTCATGTTCAATTTCAGTACCATTACATGATGTATTTCAATCTATATGTGGTACCATGCATAGTAAAGAAGTGTTGTAGAAATTTGGTATAAAAATACTACCTCAAACTATAAAGGATTTCATATCAGGTTTATTTTGTAAGCCACCTAATGACCAATACTTTCTTTGTTAGATGAATGTTTGCATGAAAATGTTTTGACTACTTTTGGACAACAATTAGTTGATGTAAAAGGATTCAAAACTATTGAATATCCATTGAAGGATGGGAAGATTGGAAGAAGGTGTCCTCTAGTTATAGATAAAGTTAGTTGTTATGCATTTATGGATGAGTTTAAGAGTGTGATCATGCCAAAATATGTTAAACACTCTCAAAATGCTAGATGGCTTGATGGACAATTTTGCATTTGTAAGAATACATTTCCAATGGGTAATATACTTTTAGTTGTTGACTTTGTAGTGAACTACACACTTGCATGGCAAGATGAGGTACAACCACAATATTACAATTTAGTGCAACAACAATTTATGTTCATATAGTTTATAGGCATGCACTTGATTGTACAGAGGAGGATCAAAAAATATTAAGAGAGTACCATTTCTATATGAGTTATAATAAACTTCATTCATCTAAGTTTGTCCAATATTGTTTGAAGGTATTTTATGATAATTTAAAAGAAAGAAAAATTCAAATGACACAACATTGGATATGGTCAGATAATTGTACAGGACAATTCAAGAATGTTAGAATGTTCTATTGGTTGAGTAGGACACATATGAAAACTAATATCCAACATGTGTGGATTTTTTTGAGGCTGGACATGGTAAAGGAGAACATGATGATGTTGGTACATGCATGAAGAGAGCCCTTAGTAGAGAAATTAAAATTTGAGAAAATAGCCAAATTCAAAAATGCACATGAGATTGTGGAATGGTGTAATAAATATTTATACATAGGATCAAGTCAGAACTCTATAATTAGACATTTCTTCTACCTATTTGAAGAGAAGAATATCCTTTCAAGATATGACAATGACACAATTAGTGGGTCAGCTAAATGGCATTCATTAGGAGTTCAAATTCTAACACTTGGACTATATGGACTAGGGAGCTTGCTTGTTTTTGTCAGTTTTGTCTTGTAGATCAATTTGATGAATGCGAGAATACATAATGGGTTGAAGATTGGCAACATAGATCATTAGCACCTAATGACACACATTTTCTAGAAGATATAGTAAATGAAGGCCAGAATGTTACTTTTGCATCGAAAGACTATGGTCGTATTTCAAACATCATAGAACTTGGTATGCACAATTTAATTAAATTTTGGTGTGATCATGCTTCAATTTATATCATTTATTTATGTACATGTCATTAATATGTTATTTATATATGTACACATGTGATTAAAGTGTTTATGTACTTTATCTTATCTTGTAGGACATGTTTATGTTATTGTACCTAATGATAATGATGAACAGACTGAGTATTGACTAGCTAGATATGTGGAACCTAAGAAGAAATTGATATGTCATCAAGTAGATGATGATGGTTTTGAGTATCCAATTGGGTAGCTGGTACCTAGCTACACACATACCTAACAAGAAGAAAATATTTACCAGCATTTGAAGACTACCAATCTAAAAAGAAAATTTTACACTATTCTCATTTGGTTGTGGCAATGAATATCAAATTAGTAAGATTCCAAGGGAGACCTACAATAAGGTATTATGGACAATTTCAATGGATGAGCATGAAACAATCATAGATGCATTGGAAAAGAGAGAGGATGCAAATGGTATAATGGGATGACTACATTTAAATCAAACACATGTGAGTTTTTTCTTTATTGTGCTATTTTTATATATGTACCTATGTAATTAAATTAAATGTATGTATGTGTTGTCAATACCAAATTAGAGAACTTATATATACCTCTTATTCAGGTCTCAATTACAATGTATGAAAATTTAAATGTTTAAGGTGGGTTGAACATCAACATCTTATGTAGTTACACATAGTGAGTACATAAATTACACATATTTACATAAGCCAGATAGCTCATATTAATTTATGCTTTTATTCACACATGTTTTTGTTTTACAATTTTAGTTTGCAAGACCTCATTTAAAGAAATGTGTTGAACCAATTTTATATTTTGAGTTCACTTCAATGTCATTCACATAATCTTACATATATTGTGAAACATGTTGCAAACATTTAAAATAAAGAGTTCACTTCTATTTGAAAGTTAAAGGTGTGCAGTTGATATTAAAAATTAATCATTAATTCAAGTAATGACCTATTTTTTCCCATAACTTTTACATTCAAACATGTTTAAATTAATGATTCTATATAACATTCAAATATGTTTAAATTAATGTTTCACAATAAAGAAAATGGTTCATGCTTACAACATGATAACATAATAATCTATACTACATACACTAGCATGATAAGAAGTCATAAATATATATTACATGGTCTAACATGACAAAACATGATCTAAGAAGTCAAAAAATACATATAATATAGTTAACTATCCTGAAACAAAGTGTATCAAAATAAATAACATGTGTCATAAAACCACAATCTAAAGGTGTCAAAAGACCTAAATTATTTGATCTGCAATCCTCTTTACTCCATGCGAAGAGGACTTAAATGGATCATCCTGTGTAGCATGAGTTGTCTCATCATGTGGGACACCCTATGGGGCATTGTCGGTCACATCCTGAGAGAAAATATCTACATGCTTAATTGAAATGGGTTTCAAAATATAGCTTGCAAATAAATTAAATATTTAGTATATAATAAAAATAATACCATGTGAGATGGATGTCCCTTTGTAACAAGAGGAGGTGCACTGTGAAAGCTACCAAATGCATCAATAGTGAGGTCCTGTAATTTACAATACATAAATTTCTAAAATTTGATAAAGATCATGATGAACTATGTATGTACATAAATTACAATACTAACCTCAAAGGATGATGTGTGTACCTCCATCTAGCTTAGTCCCATAGTCTTAGTAACACTCATGGTGACATAGTCCTAAAATTATGGATACATAAACCTTGATTCAAAATTATATATGCATGAATTTAAAAGTATATAATTGCCACAAATGTTTCTACAAATATGCTACCATGTCTCAATTGGTCAAAATATGGAGTAAAAAATAAACTATACTGAGGCCTATATGGATAAGTATGATCCATCTCCTATTCATAAAACCAAAATACATAAAATTTTACATGAATCAATGTTTAAGATAAGTTAATTGTAACAATGTGTACATAAAGATAGTAAAAATTATTTGTCTTCAAAAGTTCATACCATATAGGTATTTTAGGCTATGCCTTAGTGATCGATGGATCAGGATTTGTACAAACATCAAACTGTGTAACATATGAAAATCCCTACAAAATCATATAAAAAGAACATATGAGCACATGCTATTAAATTTGAGTTCAAATGTACATTATTTACAATGTAATTCAATGTACATATCGTATGAGGGATGCCAATGTATGTAGGTCTCGAAAAAAGATTATACTACCTCCTATGAGGAACAATATCATCCATCCTCTATTATTTGAAAATCAACATACATTAATATGGTTAATACAATTATGCATATATATGTAAAAAGTAAATAGTGATGTACTTAATAAATTTTAATTAAATTTTTACTTGCTACTCTTGACTGTATCTCTCTCCATGTAGAAGGTCAACAAATGATGACACATCAAATTCATCACTACCATCACCATGAGTAGCATATGCATCATCATCAAAATCACCGCCCTCAGTATTATGGCCATCACGTGTTGCATTGACATCACTATTGGGGCCTCTACATATACCTCCACAATTGGTACAAATGTGTCCAAGTGGATGAATATCTATTGCCTATGTCCACTACTCTACTAAATACCCCAAAAGGGCACTCAATGAAGTAAGAGCAAATGACACTTCTCGATGATGGTGAGGCGTAGGAACAACTAGTGTAGGAAGAGGTACAAGATGTTGAGGACATATGTGATTCATCATATTATCGCTTAACTTTTCCCTAGGCCTATCCTAAGGCATCCCTCTACCAACCCCCTGAAATGATCTAGTATCAAAATAATTGAGTTTTAAACCCAATTCAAACTCAGCCCAAAGCTTCTTAAGAAAGTAGTTGGGCACCTCATGATTTGTGTGTGATGGATGATCAAATATCATCGACCATCACTCCCAAAAGTGCATTGATATATGCAGATGTGTGCAACAGCTAATAGAAATGTGAGGCTTCTAAAATCACAAAATTATTATTTAATAAAATAAATCTAAAACATGAATTTAATAAATGTACATCTTTAAAGTTAAGGCTAAGGCTAATTGAACATAAATAAGCAAACTTTAATGTCAAGGCTAATTGTATTAGTGCTTTGAATTAATGATTAGGGTTAGGTTCTACCATTTATAATCATAGTTTTAAATTTAGAATTAGGGCTAGGGTAAAGATTATGGTATGGGTTTACATCATTAAATTATAAATATGATTAGGACTATGATATGTATTTTCTAGGAAATTTAATATGAGTGTTTAACATTTATATTTCAATGTTTAGAATTATGCTTTAAAACATTTATGATTAAAGTTCAATATTAAAATAATTAGGGTTTAACATAAATAAGATTGTGGTTTGGGTTAGGATTTAGGGTTATCCTTTTAGAATAAGGGTAGAGTAATTAACATTATGACTGGGGCACAAAATATAAGATTTAGGATTATGGAGCCTACTATTCCAAGGCTTTTCATTTAAGATTAGGAATTAGAATTTAGAATTATGATTTAGGTTTAGATTTAGGATTGATGGATGATCTAATTTAAGATTATAGGTTAGCACTTTAAAAATTTAGTGTTTAAAAATTAGCATTAGAATTAGGGTTTACATTTTAGGATCACGTGGTAGGTTTAGGGATTATGATTTTAATTATATGGTTAGGATTAAGATTACTTTACATTATGGTTACTGTTATGGTTACCTGGCTAGGAATCAAGTGTTAGGTTTAAGATTTGAAGTTACAGTTACAATTAGGGTTTAACATTTAGGATTAAGTTTATCATTTAAGAAATGGGTTAGGATACTTGTATTAGGGTTTCAAATTAATGATTAGGGTTAGGTTTCTCATTTTTAATTATATAATAGTTAAAATAAATTAATTAGTGTTAGGGTTAGGCTTAGAATTATGGTGAGAGTGATATTTTACATCAAGGTTAATACTATGTTTAAGGTTAGTGTGTAGTTTTGTATATATAAAAATATGTTCATTAAATTATTGAAAATCTTGTTGTAAAATTTATCTAAGTAAAAAATGAAATGATAAATGGATATGATGACATAATTTGGAGTATGGGATTTAAAATTATACTTCATTTGGAAGGGAAACATTACTTGTTGAAAATCACAAAAAGAATTTTTAATTATATAATGGTTTACATTTTAGGATCACATGCTAGGTTTAAGAATTACAATTTTTAATTATGGTTAAGAATGGGATAAATTATTTTATAGTAATTTAGATTTTAGCATTTACAGAAATTATTGAGCAATTAGGGACTACCATTTATAATCATGGTTTCACATTTAGAATTAGGGATAGGGTAAATATTATGGTATGGGTTTACATCATTAAATTAGAAATGTGATTGGGATTATGGTATGTATTGAACTAGGAAATTTAATATGAGTGTTTAGAATTTATATTGCGATAGCTTAAAATGATATAAACTATAGGGAGATTGATACCACACAAGTGTTTGCCAATGGAGACACTAAAGAGTTTGATGCAACAATAGTAGAACTAATGGAGAGAAAAAAAGTTCAAGCAGAAGAGATAAGATCTCTCAAGATGGAACATGGATCACAGGCCATAATGTTATGTGAAATCACTGAACAAAAGAAAAGAGCAGTTGAGGATAGAGTCATGATGGAAGATGACAAAAGGAATCTTGCAAACAAACTAGAAGAAAAATGTACTGAATTAACAAGGATCTCAAACATGCAGATGGATACACTTGCCCAGATGATGAACCTTCATCATGAACTCAATATGAAAGATATTGAGATCTCTACCTTAAGGATGAAGAATGGACAACTGCAGAATGAATTGAATAGAGAAAAAGAGATAGCAGAGAATCTCAACAAGTCAAGTGAAGCCATCAAGTACTTTAAACAGTTGCTAAAATGTCCAAGATCAACCTATGATACATCAGGACTTGGATACAATAGCACTAAATTTGGAGAATCATCAAAGAGTGTTGAACAAAGAAGTGACAAAGGTAAGGATTCTAAACCCACTTGTCATTACTATAATAAAAAGGGGCATGCTACTAATGTGTGCAGGAGTAGAAGAATCAATCAGCCAAATACACCCAAAAGCAAGGTTACTATTACAAGTGCAACATGCAAGGACATATGACACAAGATTGCAAGACTAAAGTCACAAGGACACAAAGATTTGATGGAAATTTCCATAATTGCAAGAAGTATGGACATAAAGTCTTTGAATGTAGATTAAAGCCTATGTGGACATCAAATCAACCAGCAAATCACTAGTGTTGGAATTACAACACTAGGTATAGCTGTCATTATTGTTAGGAATATGGACATATCCCTAAAAATTGTATAAGAACACACTTCAGAGGGAATTATAGCAAGTGGCTAAGTCAAACCACTTGTTTCAGTTGCTTGAAAATTGGTCATATCAGCAAAAACTATCCTATAAAGTCAAAAGCACCAAAAACTGAATCCAACAAAGGAAAAGAAAAGATTGATGTTGAAAAGATAAGAGGTCAAATGAATAAGACTTGGAAAAAGAAAGATGAGTACAACACATCAAGTGAAGGGATCACTTCATCCAATGGGTCAAGTGATCACACTTCATCAAACTAAACATGAAAAGGTGCATGAGACTGATATACAAAGTTAAATCATACATCAGTCCCAAGACAAAGAAGTATTGCAAAGAAAAATCAACATAAGTAGAGATGCCAAGTCATAATATAAAGATTCTTACAAAAGTGTCGAGTTGTCCTTAGAGGCCGAGTAAAGCTCTAGTGGGTGCCTAGTTCTTAATAGTGATCAAGCTGATAACTGATGTCGAGTTAAATAACTCTAATGGAAGCAGAGTAATGTTAAAAATCCTTCAGAAGCCAAGTGGACAGTAGAACATTTAATGTGATGGAAATAGGGTATAATATCATGATTTTAATCATTCTTATTCATCATAAACGAGAAGAAAAGAAGAGAAAGAAAGTGGAGCGACTTCATAGCAGAGAATCTAGTGTTCCAAGTAGATTCCAACCTCTTACAACATGTTTTCATCGATCTTGAGGTATTTTCACTTGTGTCGAGCTACGCAGTTTCATATTTCTTTATAAAGGAAACCCTAGTTTGCACAAATGGATTCTAGTTCTAAGAACCCCAAGGAAAAAGAAGGTCATGAGGTTCAGCTGGCTAGTAATGAGATTAAACAACTCGAATTTAGGGCAATTCCAGAAGTTGCCTACAGAAATGACCCTATTGGCACATTATCCATTGTTCCATCCAAAGTAGTCATGGTGCAGGATGTACAAAGTGTTACAAATGAAAAATTGGCACCATAGGTGATCTTGAAATATTCCAAGCCTATGACAGATTATGTGAGAACAAGATTGTGAAGGATGAATTCCAACTAGTCAAAAGGAAGAGTTTGACCAATGCCCTAGTTTACCCCATAGGATTCAAAACTGAATGGATACGAATTATTTTAAACAGAATTCATGATGAATGCTTTTGGCTAGAAAAAGGTCCAGTAAAGATTACAAAAAAGATAGTTTTCTAACCCTAGATCGGACTAAGACCCTACGTAGTGATTCCAAAGAAGTCATTGAAAAGAATACAGGAGCAAAATGGAACAAGAGAGGTATGACTATTGATACCATCACTGATCCTCTTCTAGATTTTGTTGTGAGGATAATATCCCACAAATTCTATCAGTCTAGTAGATTGAATAGTGTGCCATGCATAGCAGTTGATGTGCCCTACAAACTAGTAAAGAGAGATCACACATATGATCTGTCAAAACTTTAGCTACAATAGATAAATGAAAACCTAGGAGCAATAAGGAGAACAAAAGATGCTCAATGCAAATTTGGTTCAGTTCTTATGTGTATATTCTTCTATATAATGGAAGAGTTTCCTTCTATAGGAAAGGTAAAATGGAATCCTAGCAAAACTATAATTACACAAATTAATGAGTTTATTGATAAGATGAGTGACAACTTTGAAGCCCATATGATAAGCTATTTTGAGGATTGCAAGAAATCCATGAAGCAAAGGGTAAGAATACTAGTTTCCTTAGTGGAAAAACATATCAATGACATATGCTTCTTAGTTGATATTGATTTCACCTACATCCAAGAAGTAGTTCCAAGGGTGAGATGGCTAAGGCCATTTGGTTATGAGCTAGATGTGGATGAAGGATAAGCAATCACTACATTGCTTGCAGAAGAAATAGACAAGTTTGCCAAGCCTTTTGGCACATATGATGTTGTTAAATATAAAGTTGTAATAGAATTAATGACTGCCTCCTTAATGAAGAAGAAAGAAAAATTGGTGAAGAAAATAAAGAAGAAATTTGGTGAAGGAATTGAGGCTGAAGTATAAGAAGAAGATGATGATGAGGAGGAGGAGGAGGAGGAGGATGAACAAGAACAAGGCCAAATGGAATTGACTCAAGGCCTAGGTGAAGATAAGGAGAAAGGTGTTGAGGAAGAAGAATCTGAGGAAGCAAAAACCCAAGCCGAGCCAAAGAAAACAAAGGCAATAGTACATCTTCCAGCTCATCCCAAAACAAAGAAGGGTGCTAAGCCAACTCAAGCCAAACCATAGGTACCAATCACAAGGGCTACCACAAGGGCATCTTCACAAAAAGCCAAGGAAAAAATCAAAGAGAAGAAGAAGGCTATTGAATAGATTGGTGAAGTGCAGAGAAAAAGAAGAAAATATGTAGCACAACCAGATTCTAATGAAGAGGGGAGAACAAAGTTAGAAGATAATAGCCAATTCAGAGTGGTAAGTCATCCTCCCAAATCAGCCTTAGATAAAAATTTTGAAAATATTAAGAATGCAAATTTTACTGATTTGAAAAGCATTGATTTCAATAAGCTAAGTAAAGAAGAGCAAAACAAAATAGAGGAATTAGTATATGCCATGATGGCTGAATTCAAGTCTATGCCTCTAGAGCTAGACAATACCATGCCTAGAGAATTATATGAGAAAATTGAAAACAAATGGCATTATTGTCTAAAAATTGAAAAGGAGATAAGAGAATCTACCTTAGCATAGGTGATGCCTAACCTAACAAGAGGTCAAATAACAAAGGCTAATAAGAAATATAGTGGCAATTTCACACCAAAGTATAGAGCCTTTGATATCTTACAAAACAAGATCGAAGATGGTGTCAGTAAGTCAACAAAAATATGGAAGTTGATATATGGTTTGACTACTATCAAAGATGGAGAAGAAGATCCTCTTGAGGGAAAAAACATAGAACATGAAGAGCCTAGTGAGAAAGAGGAGGAAGAAGTAAAGAATACAAAAAAAGGAGAAGAAGAAAAGAAAGATGGAGAGGAGAAAGAAAAAGGTGAGGAGGAGGAGACACAAAAACAAGATGAAACGGCAACAGCTAAGCAGGAGTAGCAACAAGACCAGAGTGTGCAAGACACACAATTGCCACCTTCTAGCCCTCCTCATGTACCCATTACACCTGTAGACACTGTAATGATATAGGATGTTCCTAACACTTCTTCTTAGAACATCAATCCTTTAACTATAGAGGATCTCAAAAGAATCCTTGAACGATCCACACAATAAGCAAAATTATGTACATATCCAGTATTGGTCAATGTGGATGAATTACAAAAGTTAGTAGATGACATAATTAGAGATAAGGTGAATCCACAAGAACCACCTTCCATCATCTCTACAGCTACTGATGGTCAACTTCAAATGCAAATAGTTGTTTCATCAGGAATAGTTGACACCATAGTATAGAATCGGAGTGCAGCAGGAGACAAAGAAGTAGAACAAATAGGACAAACTATTACATCTAATCCTACAACACAAACACAAGGTGCACTTCCTAACATTTCTATAATTGATCAAGGTAGTACACAGAAGGAGGAAAAAGAAGAGGAAACTCCTAAAGAATAGGAGGCAATAAAAACATTGATAAATTTTCCTACCTCGAAAACTCCTCCAAATAGCCAAGCAATGATGCAATGCCACTACAAATGTTAGCACCAAGATCAAGTACTACAAAATTTGCAAGGGTGCTTCACTATGGAGACCCTGAATTAGACGAGGAGATAGTCATACCAAGTTATGACTCAAAAATAATAAGTATTGATCAAATTAATGAGGTGTAGGAAGCATTAAATAGAAGAAAGAGGCAGGAGATACTTAGGAAGGAGTATAAACAAAAGAAAACATTACATGAGATTAAGGACATCTTCATGGATGCCTTCAGTTTACAGTCACCAAATGAGTCAAAGCATATAATGGAACTATTATCAGATATTGTTGACCAGGTGACAAATGAAGACCAAGAAACAAATGTAAAACTTATGGAATGGTCTGAAAGGAAATTTCAAGGGAAAGAAAATGAGAAAATATCTAATGAAATTGCACTTTCCCAGGTTGAATTGGAAAAGATGCTTGACAAAATGAAAAAGGTACTTGAGAATATATTCTCATTGTAGAAAAAGTTGTGTGGCTTTTCATACTTCACACAAGAGACAAGCCAAAGAATAAGGAGCCTGGAGAGGAATCTGAAGATTTCAAGCATGTAGCTACCCAATGATCCAGCTCAAAGTGAGAAGCATTTTGCTCAAACACTTCACACCCATTAAGAAGTAGTTGTGTTGACAGCAAAAGAGGCCACCATCATGGCCAAACTGATACAGCTCCAATCCTCCATTACGCCACATTTGGAAGTACTCCATAAAGAACAAGTCTATGCAAAAACTATTCTCATGAAAGATCCTAATCTTTCTACTTTAGATGGACTTGTTCACCTTGCTACAAAGACTACCATCTAGCACAAGTCATTGGAAATTGCTTTGCATAATTGGGATGTAGCCCTCAAGATGATTATGGAGGTAAATAGCACATTTTTGGCAAAATATCGTCTTAACCCTTAGCACTCTTTGACATAAGTGTCAAAAAGGGGGAGATATTATAAAGAGAATGAGGGAGATAAGATAAAAGAGAAAGGGGGAGACAAGATAATAGGTGGAGCATGACATACAACACACAATTTTGGTTACTGAGATAGCACAGATAATGGCAAAATCAACTCAAGGGGAGTTACAATAATTTTGAGGTATATATTGTAAGTTACAAAATTTTGATCAAGTTTATATATATATATATATATACATATATATATATATATATATTGAGCATATTAGTGAATGTACTCATAAGGTCAGATAAATAATTCTTAGTTAAGTGTTTTTGACACTCATGTCAAAGGGGGAGATTGTTAGTCTCGGAATGGTTTTGACATTTGAGTGCCAACACACTTAACCACTTTCTACATTGAAGTCGAGTACACTATGTATGCTGAGTCAAAAAATCCAACAGGTGCTGAGTGATCTTCAAGTACTGAGAAGCCTTCAGGTGCCAAGTGAAGATCAAGTGTCGAGTGACTTCAGGTGCCAAGCATGATACAAGTGTCGAGTAATATTTAGGTGCCGAGTCATAGATGATGCCAAGCAGGATAGAATCACTACAACAATCAAGTAAGCCAATTTCTTATATGTCTCGAGCATCAGGAATTAGTAAAGTGTCGAGTAACATAGAATGCGTATATGAGTTTGAAAAGGCACAAACTCATATGTAGATCATTTTTATGGCTGACATATGATGAATCTCAAAGGATCAAATAGATAAGATCGAATCTTTAATATTTCCTATGCAATCTACATGCAGCCAATAAGAAAAATGGAGAAGCCATGCAACCAATAATAAAACTGCAAAGAATGAGTGGGAAACAAAGATTCAATATGGATCATAGATCCATATCTAACCCTAAGTCTTCGAATGTCTTTATAAGGATGACAAAATCTCATTGTATGAGAGATGGATGGAGAAGTGTATGGAAAAACTATAGTGGAATTCAAAGTGAAGAGTAAAAAGACTTAGAGGAAAAGAGCAACAATTAGATATTCAGTTGATCAGAACTAAGCAAGAAATACAAATAGATATCAGATTTCAGAGAATCAAGATCAGAGAAAGCAAATCAAGTGCTTGAATTCAGCAATCAAGGATTGTAAGCTATCAGGTTTATTATACCTAATAGTCTCTAGCAATTGTATTAGAAAGAAAATCCTATGTTAATAGGTTAGCTTAATAGCTATTTTGTAGATCCTTTAAATAGGTGATTAAATCCTTTAACAGGGTAACACTTCATGAAGAGTGTTTTTAAATCCTTTAACTAGGTCACTATTGATACAGTGTAAAGCCTTTAACAGGGCAGGCCTTTAACAGGGTAGATCATCAGAAGTGGTCAAACATTATTACTATAGTAATTTTGTGGGTATCATCCCCACCCCAGTTTTACCTTCTTATTCCTAGAGGATTTCTGAGTTACCAAAATCTCAAGTGTTATGTGGTGGTACATGTTTGTTTTTCATGGTTGTTTGATATGTTTACATTCATGCAATTTACTTTCAGTTAAAATTTTTAATTGATAAAGTGCAATACTTCTGATTCACCCCCCCTCTCAAAAGCATTCTTCCCATTTGAATATTCCAAAAGAATTAGAGTAGAGTAATTAACATTATGATTAGGGTACAAAATATAAGATTTAGGATTACAGAACCTACTATTTCAAGGCTTAGGTATTAGAATTAAGAATTATGGTTTAGGTTTAGATTGAGGATTGGAAAATGATCTCATTTAAGATTATAGTTTAGCACTTTGAAAATTTAGTGTTTAAAAATTAGGATTAGAATTAGGGTTTACATTTTTGGATCATGTGCTAGGTTTAAGGATTATGATTTTAATTGTGTGGTTAGGATTAAGATTACTTTCCATTATGGTTGCTGTTATGGTTACCTAGCTAGGGATCAAGTGTTAGGTTTAAGATTTGAAGTTACAATTAGAATTAGGGTTTAACATTTAGGATTAAGTTTATCATTTAAGAAATGGGTTAGGATACTTGTATTAGGGTTTTAAATTAATGATTAGGGTTAGGTTTATCATTTTTAATTATATGATGGTTTACATTTTAGGGTCACATGCTAGGTTTAAGGATTAGGATTTTTAATTATAGTTAAGATTGGGATAATTTAGTTTATAGTAACTTAGATTTTAGCATTTAGGGCAATTATGGAGAAATTAGGGTCTACTATTTATAATCATGGTTTCACATTTAGAATTAGGGCTAGGGTAAATATTGTGGTATGGGTTTACATCATTAAATTAGAAATATGATTAGGATTATGGTATGTATTGAACTAGGAAATTTAATATGAGTGCTTAACATTTATATTTCAATATTTAGGACTATGCTTTGAAGCATTTACAATTAAAGTTCAATATTAAAACAATTAGGATTTAACATAAATAAGATTGTGGTTTGGGTTAGGATTTAGGGTTATCCATTTAGAATTTAGGGTAGAGTAATTAAAATTATGATTGGGGCACAAAATATAAGATTTAGGATTATGGAGCCTACCATTTCAAGGCTTATCATTTAAGATTAAGAATTAGAATTTAGAATTATGGTTAAGGTTTAGATTGAGGATTGATGGATGATCTAATTTAAGATTATAGTTTAGCACTTTGAAAATTTAGTGTTCAAAAATTAGGATTAGAATTAAGGTTTAGATTTTAGGATCACATGCTAGGTTTAACAATTATACAATTTTAATTATATGGTTAGAATTAAGTTTAAGTTTTCCATTATGGTTACCTGGCTAGGGATCAAATGTTAGGTTTAAGATTTGATGTTACAATTAGAATTAGGGTTTAACATTTAGGATTAAGTTTATCATTTAAGAAATGGGTTAGGATGCTTGTATTAGGGTTTCAAATTAATGATTTGGGTTAGGTTTCTCATTTTTAATTATATAATAGTTAAAATAAATTAATTAGTGTTAGGGTTAGGCTTAGAATTATGGTGAGAGTGATATTTTACATCAAGGTTAATATTATTTTTAGGGTCAGTGTGTAGTTTTATAATAAAAAAATATGGTCATTAAATTATTGAAAATCTTGTTGTAAAATTTATCTAAGTAAACAATGAAATGATAAATGGATATGATGACACATAATTTGGAGTATGGGATTTAAAATTACATTTTATTTGGAAGGGAAACATTACTTGTTGAAAATCACAAAAAGGATTTAAGAGAGTCTACATTTATGTCATAATTAGGGCTAAGGTTGTGTTAAAGATTTGGTTACATGATTGTTTAGGATTAGAGTTTTAGTTAATGTTAGGATTAAAGAGTTCGGCTTATGATTAGAGTTTTATGAATCTAGGGTTAGATTTAAAATTATGTTTTCAAGGTAAGGGAGTACATTAAATACTTAGTTTTATGTTTAGGTTTTAGATTAAATTATTGTAAAGTTTTGTTAGGTTGAGGTTGGAGTTAGGAGTATAGTTAGTTTTACTTTTTTTGTTATATGGTTTACAAACTAATTTAAAATTAATTACTATTTAGTTGAAATAAATCTAAAACATCAATGTAATTACATGTTTAAACAATAGATAATTTACATCTATCTAATCATTCATCACTAAAACTTTTATTATATACATCGAAACATCTAAAATAATAATTTTTAAATGGACATCTACTAAACAAAAATTAAAATGAATAGATAAAAAGTATTTAATTTAATAGATAAAATAATCTAATAGTAAACTATTAACAATGAAAATTTACAATTTTACATATTAAAAACTAATAAACATGAAATTTTTTTTGACAAAATTATAAAGCGTAAAACTGAAAAAAATGAACTAAAATACTAGAAAACAAAGTAAAATACCTAGTACACTAAAAAATAGTAGCAAGGAGTTAGTAGAAATCAAAAAATGGGCTCATGTTTCTAAGCTTAAATTGGGCTCTCATTTTTTATGGCAATGAAAATCAATGAAAACCCCATAAAAAGCAGGTTTAATAATTTTTAGAAATCAGGTACCCAATTTTTAAGTCATGCTTTGGGTATCCAATCCATCTTCAAAAATTAGGTTTTTAATATGAATCGGGCACTCAAACCATAATGGGTACCCGATTTTTTAAAATTGGGTACCCATTTTGGAAGAGGTCCATTGCATGGAATTGTGACCCAACTTTGTGCATTCACCCTTAACCTTCTATATTTAAATCAATGATCTAGATTCATTTCTTTTTCTTCTTACTCCTTTCAATTTTCTTATTGGTAGATTTTCTTGCATAGTGATTAATGATCTTCTTGTGGATGCATAATCACCTCCTTAATTACCTCCTCAATATACAAAACATGCTTCCAACTCAATAAAAATGGTTTACATAAGATTTAGTTCCATTCTAAAAAAATATGTGAAACTATGTTACTTGGCACTTAAATCATACTGATGCTTGGCATAAACAATTTCATCATGTTGTCCCTTGAACTTAACTATTCTCAGCATGAACTAAATTACTCGGCCTCTATTTCACTCAGCATCAACTATTGTCCATGATTAACTCAACATCACTGGACTACTTGACCAACTCTAGCTTTCTGGATAGTAACTATTATTCAACACATGACTTGGAATATATAAAAGTATTCAATGCTAAGTTCAACCTATACAGGATGACTCAGATGTAGTGATGACCAAATAACCCTTCCTTATGCATGACTAAGTGTTTGACACTAATAGACAACATGACTTAGGGATCAACACTATAATTGTGAAAATTCCTGAACAATAAAAGTTAATAGATTGGCTAGTGAATTTTTACTGGTATATTTTTAATAGGTTTTCCACCTAAATACCGTGTTATGTGTATTTGCTCAATTCTATAAATTTTCTACACTAGTTAATTTTTCATTCCATTCTAGAAGGTAGCAATTTTTGAAAACATATTGATACAAGTATTTAATAAATGTGTTTCAATCATTGTTTTGCCACTAATGTCAAACCTACTACTTGTTGGTAAGACAATTGCTTATATGATTTAAGTAGTATCATTTGTTTGATTGATGAAGAGGATTTGATCAAAGAAGGTAACAATAACACCTAAAGGAAAGGTTGGGTTGGGATATGGAAAAGAAGTACAAGGATCAATTAAGATGGTGATATTATAATGGATTGATAATCTACATAAGGTTCCAAAGTATGGTTACACTGATCAAATTCAAAAGTACATGTTAAATAAAGTTAGTATAAGCTGAGTAGAAAATCAATTGGAGCCAAGAAAAGTCAATTTCAGTGCAAGCCGAGTGAAACAGTGTAAGCCAAGTAAAGTTTAGTTGATGCCAAGCACCAGTAAACTTTAGTTTGTGCCAAGTGTTTTGACAGTGGATGTTGAGCAATGTAGTACATGTTGAGCATGAGAAGCCAGTTAATGTCAAGTGTTCGCATTATGAGAAAGATCAAGAATTTGATGGATCTAAGCCAACAAGTTTGATTTCTTGAATTGTGTAAACTGTGTGGAAGATAAGATTGATGAGCTAGTGGCATAGAATTTATGGTGAACCATTTTGAGGTAAACTCAAAGAGGATTGAAGGAGAAGTTTCTAGAAGGGAATGAAATAAAATGATGGGTAGATTCATTGAATCCTACTTAATCTAACCTAACCCTAAAATGGACGATGGAGGATTAATGACAAAAGATCTTAATTCTCTATTTATAGAGATGGCTGGTCAAAAGAAAAGGTTATCATGTACGAGAACCTAAGGAAGAGAAGGAGGTTAGAGTATTTCTTCATTCAATGATCTAAGAGAAGAGACTGCATTGGCAAGCAAATCAAGAAGGCTTAAGGGTATGGATGCTTAAAGGGTGAACAAGCTATCAGAGATGAAGTGTGTGAAAGTGAAGTAGAACAGAGGACTAAAACAAAGATTTTTAATCTACAAGTGTGTTGTAAGTTGTTATTAGACCAAGCCTTACTGTTACTTTCTAATCATTGTATCAGCCTAGGGTAAATCCTTTGGATTAAGGTTGACCTAATAGTCATTTGTAAAACCTTTAACTGGGTGAAATTTCAAGTGAATGATCTAAAGTCCTCTAATAAGGCTCACTCCTAACAGGGCAATTCAAATCATTTAACAATGTACATTGTAACCTTTAATAGGGTTGGCCTTTCATAGGGCATCACTTCAGAAGAATGAGAATGAGTAGCATGTTACTAGTGGTTTTTTTCAAATTGGGTTTCCACATTATAAATTTGTTTCAAATGTGTTATTGAATCTATTATGTTTCATGTGTACATTTCTTCAAAGTTGATTTGCCAGTAACCTACTAGTTTAAGTGATTGCATTTAATCTAATGGATGCACCCATGATGAAAATGTTTGATGGATATGGGTTCACTAAGCTATGAAAAGTTTTAATTGATCTCCCAAACATATGAAGGCAATATATTCCTATGTAATGGGAAAAGGGGGATCATATAAAAAGGTTATTTTCTTAATTTATATGAAACTTTAGAATACAAAACCACCCTAAGATAAGTATGATTTATACCCCTAAGACATTTAAAATGTGATCTTTACTTGAAGTTATTTTATTTGTTTTTTCCTTAGGATTAAGAAAAATATCTAGATGGTATTGATATGCAAAAGACTAAATAAATATATATCTAATCTAATCCAACAAATAAAAACTAGCATAAATTGGAATGGCGATGAATTTGAATGCACCTAGAAATGAAATGGGAGGGCTACATGTATTTTCTTAAAATGTTAATACATATAATTAAAGCTTTTAGGATCTAATAAAACCCATTTTGGTTATTTCATGGATTAAATGAATGTTATTCTAGATAACAACAATATGCCTCCCCCTGATTCTTATCACACTCCCCTAAGTCCCAAAATAATTTGGGTTGATTTTACCTAGAATGAGTATTGGTTGACTTTTTCCTGCATTTTTTAGGACAATTTTGGCTTGGGATGCAACGCTAGGGTTTTCTTCCAATTCCTTGATCTTTAGTTGTCATAGAAATAAATTGAATCCAATAATGGGTACAAAAGGGGACTCTCTCCTCTCATTTTGAGATATCCATTACAATAAATTTCATATGTAAGAAATCTAATCTTTATGCAATAAATATCAAATTAAGTGCAAGAAATTCAAGCTTTCAATCAATTTAAGATTGTACAACTGAGGATTTGGATTCAATATTGAAGGAAAGAACCCAATCTAGGATCTCCAAGTCTTTATTTCTTTATTATCCATTCAAGGAAAGGCACTCTTCTCTTAATGGTAAGAATTTATCTTGTATGATGGTCAAGTAGAGAAATTCACAAGTGGGCAAGAAGGTTAACACATGCACTGTTCTTCTCTTTTCTTCTCCATTGAAGTTATCAAGCATACACTCATTCAAGATCTATAATTGGCAAGTGTAGATCTATACATTTGTTAAGGCATCCTTGATTCTACACTTATTTCAAGATAAATTTATCCAATTCACCTTAGTTTCCTTTATGGAATTTAAATTTTATATCAAGAAATTAATTATAATATAGGGGTTTTACCAAGGAAAAAGCCTTTCTCCAGCCTTTTCCCCTTATTTCTATGCACAAGAACCAATTTGAAAGTTATAAAATGTAGATTTAGAAGATATAGACACATTCACATGTTGTCAAAAAAATCCACTTAATTTAGAGGAGTTGGGAACAATATGACTTGTTGACTTGTTTCTAAAATGTTGACTTATTCTTGGAAACTCAACTTGTTCCTACACTTTTTGGCTAAAGTTTTTGCAAAAGACAGTTGTGGATGTCAGGTACCCATAGCTAGAGATACAACTAATTTTGATATTTCAATGATAGTCAAAATTATATTTGAAGTACATACCTCCTGATCTAGTTTCAAGGTGCACATTTATTCCTCTTTCTTTGCATTTACTTCAATAGATCATATTTCCTTTATCAACCATATCATATCTAACTTAGGAACCCATAAATCCATACATAGGATGGATGGTGAATTAGAACCTTTACTCTATTGGTTGTAGGAAGTTTGGTATCCTAATGTATATATAGGAAGTGTGATCTAGCAACACTTAACATTGCTAACCATTTTCCGATTATATATAGTATGTATGTATGTATACATGTATGTGTGTATGTATATAAATATATCTATATGTGAGTGAGTAAGAGTGTGGGTGATGGTTTATTATAGTTAGTTTTTTATGTTTTTATATATGATCTTCACCACTTAGTGTGTTGCATAAGTGGTGGTATTTTGTTGTTCTATCAAATTGAAAGCCATGTTGGGCCATTGCAATAGAAAGTTTGTGTGTTCACCAATCCAATGTGCCAATAGGTTAAAGTATCAAACTTTGTTAAATGGGGATATATGGTACCCCATTTGTGGCATAGCTAGTTCATATCTCTAGCATGGTCAATCACATTAAAAAGGTTACTAGGTACTTATGGAAAAATGTTAAATTATGTTTAAGTCTCTGTGGAGGAAGCTTTTGTGGCTTTACCTCTATTCTTGGTTTATTCTTGTCTTTCTTTGTCCCACCCTATCTAGTGAGTAATCTTTAATATTTTTAATTTTGGAGTTTCAAGTCCCTCTTATGTTAGATAACTAAGTAGGGCTAGGGGGTGCCAAATTAAACTCCATATACTTTCACAACACTAACTCTGGTAACCACATTTAACATCTCAATTCACACTTATAATATTTTTACTTCAATCTATCTTCTTATTGTTTATGACTATATTGAATATCAGAGCAACAATTTAGCTTATATTGAGTTGTTGTATGATACATAAAACATGAAATAAACTTTGCAACATGATCCTATACTATACAAGGTGATGTCATATCTAATATTTTTTTTTTGAATATATACTTTAATATTATACTTTAAATAGAAAAAACCCATTCATCAAAAATATAATATTAAAAATATTTTTCTAATATAATTTTTAAATTTTTAATATCTTACAAACATTAAATAAAAAATAATTATACAAATAATATTTCATATTTTTAATAACTTCTAAATTATTCAAAATTTTCAAATTTTATCAAAAAAATACATTTAATACATTTTTCAAAATATAAACTTTTTATAAATGTTGTGTATAGAAAAATATAATTATTCATTAAGATTTAAAATCTTAAAACTTGTGATTTCTTACAATATAATCTTTCAACTTAGTCATAAGAAAATGTAGAGTTTAAAACATTTATTCCTTTTGTAATAGAAATGGATTTCTTGAAAAATATACATTTGGACGATTTGTTTTAGGTCTATATTTGACTTATAAAAATATAGGTCTAAGAAAACTCAAAATTAGCAAAATAAGAAATTGTAATATCATGCCTCGGATACATTGAAGGGACTTAATTTTGTCAATAATTTATAAACAAAGGAGCAGCTTGATTATCAAATTGAGTTGAGAAGTGAACTGTTTTGTTTATGCATTCTAATGAGCTCAAACTTCCGTGTATACAAAATTTTTGTCTAGTTTGGATATAGTTTTATAGAGCACCAAGTCACGATTATCAATACACCATGTTTAAAAATATATTTTTATTGGAGATAAAGAAAGCTGGTGCACACAAATGTTTAATATCCAGACTTGTTGGCTGTGGAAGCCTGTTCAAATCACGCCATTGAAAATATACCCAAACAGCAAGGCCATCATCACAAACACGCATCCTTCAATGCTTTGGCTATTCCCTGCTCCTGCCACAATCACATATATTATTGAAATTTATTAAACAAATATGGTCCATATTCATGAGTATTAAATATAAAAGAAAATAAATGATATAACTGTAATTTTACCATGGCTGACAGGGGCAGGAGCAGTCGCCTGATTCTCAGCATAGATATTTGGAAGAGATGTTGCAATTATGAGGATCACCATTATTATGTAACCCATGTTCACTGTCATTTTAAGACAGGGAAAAAAACAGCTGAATTGCTTTCTCTTGAAAAAGATTGGCTGTGATGGCATCTGAGAAGGTTGCAAATGGAGGAAGCAGATGTGGCCTTAAAAAGGAGAAAATGGGTGAGGGAGAAAAAATAGAGGAAAGTAGAGTTTGAGAAAACGTTTCCATTATCAAAATGGAATACTTGAAGTTTTCCTAGTGAAGAACGGCAGTGGAGGAGAGCTTCAAAGGAAATATAACATAGGAGACGATAGTGTGTCCAGTAGTTACAATGCAAACTGGCTTCCTGCATTATATCATATATTGTCATGACAATTATTGTATTTTTCCATGAACATATTCTTTTAACATTATTTACAAATTATTATTATTTAATAATCTATTTTTTCTTTTCTATAAATTTTTATATAGTGTATGGCTATTGTCAAAGAAGTCTTGAAATTTAACTTCAAATAAACAAATCTGAAAAATTACTTAGATACTATTATATTTCTAATACCTTCAAATTAAGGACAAATTTTATGTGTAAAGTTATAACATTCTCAAATTATACTATTCTAATTATACAAACACTAGTGAAAAAGGAAAAAAGATGATAGCAAATGTGAAATAATAATCTTTATAACATGTAGAAGTTAGAGATAAATCTAGCATTCATCTAAATCCTAGAGTCACATATAAAAGCATCTCATGTAGTGTAGATTAATACTAAAATACAATAATAGATAATGTGAATTATTCTTGTTACTCTTCTTCTTCTACTATATATTAATTTTATTATCCTTTGAAATAATTTGTGAAAAGTTTAGATAGGTAAAGGGTAACTAAGTATTTATGTGTTCTCCCCCCCCCCCTCATTTTAACAAATCTAATATAATAATATATATAGTTTTAAAAGTTTTTATTAGATCATCTTATAATATGTTTTATACCCTAGTTGGAATTTTCTATTCCTTACAAATATTAATTTTTTATTATAATTAAGAAGTAATTATGTTATTATCAAAAGGCACTTAAATAAATAACATAATAGCATATATATATAGAATCAACTCAGCTAAAAATTAACCTATCCAATTTGTTTTATATAACAAACTCGTACTTTCCAATGAGAAAAGATTGAATAGAAATTCCAAATTATACAAAACCATTCTTGTACTTCTTAGATTGGAACTCATTGTTGTAGAACTGGCAAAGGTTTTTCCAAAAATACTATTTTACCTTTCTTAAACTTGTAAAATAGAGAGAATTAATTTGTAGAACATGAAAGAGGCATCTTCGAATATTTGATAATTTCAAATTGGTCTATAATAGAAGAAATATTTAAGAACATATAATCATCAACAAGTCCTTTTAATAGATTTTCACAATCCATAGTCTTAAATATTATGTTTCTTGATAGGATTGTGTGCTTTTTTTAATCATCAAAGAGTTGGATCATATTCAATGATTAAGCTCTCTCATCCTAATAATAGATCATTACATATGATCCTAATCATTGATAATTAAAAAAACATACACAATCTCGTCTAGAAGTATAATATATTATAAGTCCTTTAATTCTATATAGCATAAGTTACAATAATACCAGGTACCACAAGAAAATATCATAATTAAAACTAAATACTTCACATGAATTTGCAACTAATAAATCTCTCAATATACACTATTATTATTAGGTGGACACATAACCAAGTACCATAGCATGTTCAAAACACACCATTAAAAAGATACACAAATAGAAAAGCTATCATCATAAACATGTTTCCTTCAATGCCTTGAATAATACCTACTCTTGCACCAACACAAATATACTAATTTACCTAATGATTCATAAACATTGCTATGAAATAGATTAAAGGAAAATGAAACATATAGCTAAAATCATACAATGGTTGGTAGGGGAAATTGAAAAGGTAGGGGTATCAGCACAAATATATGGAAGAACAATTGTAATAATCAACATCACCAACATATTAGAAACCCTATTCTATGTCATTTTTTACACCAAAAAAAAAATAGGTGAGTAATCTTTTAAGAGGAAGATTTACTCTTAATGTAAGTTTGAGGAGGTTGCAAATGGAAGCAAAAAAAATGGGTTGAAAAAGGAAAAAAAAATAGGCAAGGAGAGAAAAATAGAGAAAATTGCATGTAGTAAGTTATCTTACTAGGAAATGAAGGCATTTACATTATGAGACTGGTTATTCTCAAAATTTTCCAGGGAAAAACAAAGTCTTGCAACACAGTAGGTATGTGAGTAAATCTTACATGGAAAGAAGATTAAGTATGATAGATATATACACATTTGTATTAAATTGATCAAAGTATGTACTGAGAGGAAAAAAGGCTTCGGTTACAATATTGTGGAAATGTGATAAATTATTTTTGAATTGAATATAGCTACCATTTCATATATATTTTCAGAGTTGGATTGTTTTGGAATATGATATTGTCTAATGATTATTTATACTTGATATTATCATAGAGATTCAAGTAAAAGGATGATTGACAATTAATGAATTTTTTGATATATCAAAATGACATCCTGGATTCTTCCATTTTCAATTAAACGCTTTAAGTCATATTACTAAGTGGAATGAGAACAATTAAATCTAAAAAAATGGTTTTAAAATGACAACTTAAAAACACAAACATATTTCCAAAATCTTTTTCATGGACTAGTAATCCTTCTTTACTAGTTACATTCTTTGCATCTTTCTATTAGAAACAACAATCCACCAAGATAATAGGGGGGGGTGGGGGTGTGGGGGTGGTATGAATTAGTTATCCAATAATTAAAACATTTATTTTCTTTAAATAAACTTAACCATTCAACCAAAGTAAACAATAACCATAATAAAATGCTCATAGACAATTACACTAGATATGTTGACTAGGGAAACCTTTGATAAGAGGGAAAACCCCAATACGAATGATGCCCACAAGATGATGTACTAATATAAATATTCCTTGTTAGAGGATGGACCCTGTTAGGAGTCTATTACAACATTTAGTACAATGAGTCCCTATTAGAAGATTCCAACCCTATTAGGAGTTGTGGTATAATGTATGCAAGAAGAGCCCATTGCCCAAACATACAATTTCAACTACAAGAAGAGCTCACTACTCAAACAAGTAATTTATTGCTATCTTCTTCTTTCCTTTTCTCTTTCCTCTATCCTATAAACCAAACCAATCATTTTCAGACCTTGTAGGCTAGGTCACAAACCTTGGATTGAAATACCAAACCTCGGCAATAAAGTTTCCTTCACTTCCACACTGCTCTTCTCAACTTTTCATTCTGCACTCTTTGTTGCTTATCATCAATTCATATTACATTGATTCTATCATCATGATAAAGGAAAATTTCCTTCCTTTATACTGAGTCCATATTATGATTCTCTGAGTCAACTGTTAGTCCTTCTCAATTAATTATTATAGGACCACATTAAGAACATGTTACGCTTAGCGATAACATTAATCTTATGCCTTGCAACCTGAATAACTTTTCGTACATGCAATATTATGATGATTGAGCTTAATCACATCATCCCCAACATGTCCTCTTCATGTCCTCAACCTTAATCCTCAAGAGATCATTTTTGCTAAGAGATATAACAAGTTTACCAAAACATGCCTCTATAAAATCTATCTCTAAATAGACATCACCAAAACTTACATAACTTCTTCTAGAGTTATCCTTTCTTCTTCTGACGTTAACTGTATATACTAGATACTCATAAGTATCTCCCATAACCTTAGGTGGTTATAATTCTCAAGTAGTCATCCATACCAACTTGATCTTTCTGCTATTCTTCTATGAGATACCACAGAAAACTACTATGGTGACATCAATGGAAAACTTAGTCATGAATGCAACATATTATCATAGAAGTACTGTCTCATAGTAATATCATCAACATTTATGCTTCCAAATAATCTTCCAAATCTTCCCTTTTGGCATTGATGGCAACATAGACAAAAAAAATCTAGTTCCAAGAATACCGACAAAAGACTATCCATCTTCAAATCCTCTTCATCAATCATACTCCCTTATTGATATACCTCAATGTGCTCTATACCAAACTGTTATTCTACATACCTTAGCATAATTTTTTTCATGCCAAACTTCTCCCCCATTGACATCAATGTCAAAGGTAACCAACTCTACTGCATCAAACTCTACAACATCTTACTATCTCAAGTGTCAAAAGACACTATTCAAAACAACATCAACAAGAGTCTTAGATGACTCTATCCATCATAGATACTCCCCCATATAGGAAGTATTAGCATTTAGTCTAGACAAATAATAGTGCTATTTACCTTGGATCGATGCACTCTTGCATCTTCTACTCTAATGTAGGAAGGGGCATTACCCCAAGCATACCTCACAAATACTCAAATTTCTCTTTGGGAAGAGGCTTAGTGAATATATATGCAATCTTCTCTTTAGTGCTCACATACTCCAATTTGATTTCCTTTTGTACAACTTTTTCTCTCAACATATGATACCTAATACAAATGTGCTTAGTCCTCGAATGCAATACTAGATTCTTAGACATATTTACCATACTTATGTTGTCACAATGGATAAAAATAGGTCCACTGATTTCTATCCTTATATCCTTCAGCATCTGCTTCATCCAAATGACTTGATTGCAATTATTTGTTGCTGCGA
This sequence comes from Cupressus sempervirens, assembly GCA_028749045.1. Taxonomy (NCBI): domain Eukaryota; kingdom Viridiplantae; phylum Streptophyta; class Pinopsida; order Cupressales; family Cupressaceae; genus Cupressus; species Cupressus sempervirens. The sequence goes on along the minus strand of CM053791.1, from coordinate 79,280,602 downwards.
CATACTCTACTTCTGCTATACTTTGAGATGTACAATTTTTCTTCTTGCTTAACCAAGAAAACAATCTTCCTCCAAGAAATAAAGCTCCTTCATTGGTGCTCTTTCTATCATCCATATTGCCTCCCCAATCTGCATTAGTATAAGCACTTAGAGTAAAATCATTAGATCTATCATACCATAATCCAAACTCAGATGTTCCCTTCAGATATCTAAATATCTTTTAGACTACTGCATAATGTGCTTCTCTAGGATTAGCCTAGAATCTTGCAACAATTCCAACTACATTTTCTATATTTGGCCTTGTGTGAATCATACATTACAATCTTCTAATCATAGATCTATATTTCTTCTATTCAACAATAGGTGTCTCATCCTTCATAGATAACTTATGTCCAGTTACCATAGGTTTCATGTTTCCAAACCAAATCTTTTCAATAAATAATTCAAGTACTTAGTCTAAGAAATAAAGATTCCTTCTTTATTTTGTACAATCTACAATCCTAAGAAATATTTCATCTTCCTATCATACTCATTTCAAATTCTTTCTTCATCTCTTTTGCAAACTTCTCACTTTCTTCATCATATCCTCCAAATATAATGTCATCAAAAAATATTACCAAAATCATCAAACTATCATTAGTTTCTTTCCAATATAGATTACTATTTGCCATATATTTTCTATATTCAAGCTTTGTCAAATGCTTTTCCAACCTTGCATACAAGGTTTTGGGCACTTGCTTCAATCCATACAATGCTTTCCTAAGTCTACATACTATGTCCTTGTCATCTATCAAAAGACATCCTTTAGTCTGCTCAATGTATACCTCTTCTTCAAGTTCTCCATTCAGAAATACTGACTTGGCATCCATCTGATAGACTTTGAATTTCTTCTATGCTGTATAGGCTAAGAATAATCTTTATGCTTCTATTTTAGCCACTAGAGAATAGGTCTCCTCATAAACTATTCCTTCTTGTTGTGAGTATCCTTTACATACCAATCTTTCTTTGTTCCTTACAACTTCTCCTTGCTCATTCATCTTGTTTCTGAATACCCATTTAGTTTCTATTGCATTCTTGTTTGTTGGTTTGGGGAACATTTCCCATGTCTCATTCTTTTCTATTTGATCCAATTCCTCTTTCATAACTTGCTTCCACTAGTCATCTTTACATGATTCATCTGCATTCTTAAGCTCAACTTGAGATATCAAGCATAGTTCTTCATTTACTCTACTTCTTATCATCACACCTTTTTCTTTTCTTTCGATGATCTATTCAGATGGGTGATTCTTTATCGTGTTCTTTCCTAAAGTAGGAGTTGTTATCTCAACTCTTGTCTCTACTGAAGGTTTCAAGCTTTTTTCCTACCTTGGCTCTCCTTCATTCTACAAATCATTGTTAGTCTCAAGAAATACTTCATCATTCCTTGGCTTAGTAACAACATCATCATCTGAATTGTAATCAACTATTCTCTCTTGTATCCTGAATTTCTCATCAATTCTCACATTTACACTTTCCATGATAGTTTTAGTTCTCTGATTATAACATCTGTAAGCTTTTCTTTCAATGAATAACCAAGAAACATACCTTCATCACTTCTAGCATCAAACTTACCAATGCCATCATCTCTCTTTACGTAACACTTACTTCCAAATATTCCAAAATACTTAATTGTAGGTGAGTGATCAAACCACAGTTCATAAGGTGTCATGTTTGTGTTTTTCCTAACTTGCACTTTGTTCATTGTGTAGACTGTTGTATTCATAGCTTCTCTCCAAAATGTCTTGGATACATCATTCTCTGCTGACATAGCTCTTGCAACTTTAAAAATTGAATTATTCCTTCTCTTTGCAATGCCATTCTATCAGGGGTTCTTGAAGCTGATAACTTTCTTTTAATTCCGTTTTCTTCACAAAACATGTTAAACTCATTTGAAGTAAATTCTCCTTCTCTATCTAATCTTAAACATTTAATCTTCATACCAGATTCATTTTCAACTCTATTCTTGAACATCTTGAACTTGTGAAATGCTTCAAATTTCTCTTTAAGAAATGCAACCTACATCATTCTTAAAAAATCATCAACTAGAATCATAAAATACCTTTCACCATAGATTCCTTTAGTCTTTGTAGGACCGTTGAGATCTGTGTGTATAATCTCCAACTTCACTGTAGTGGTAAACTTCTTGCTGGGAAAAGAAGTTCTATTATGCTTTTCCAAAACACACTCCTTGTAAACTATGTTAGTAGGCTTTACAATCTTTGGAAAATTTCTAACTGCAAACATTCTACTAGTCCTCGCAATACTATCAAAGTTTATATGAAAAAATCTCTTATGCCATAACCAACTATCATCTTACTTTGCAACAAAACATGTCATTTCAGTAGGACTCAATTGAAATACATTACCTCTAGATTTGGTTCATGTTCCAATTACCTTCCATTTTTATCTTTGATCATACATGTCTTTTCTATGAACTACAACCGATAACCTTTGTCTACTATTTCTCTAACACTCAAAATAGTGTGCTTTAACCCATCAACAAAGCATACATCCTCAGTGCTATTTTTACCATCAAGAATTATAGATCCAATCCCTTTTACTTGGCATGCTACATTGTTTCCAACTCTAATAATTCCTCCATCCTAACTTTTCAAGTCAACAAAATTGTTCATGTCACTAGTCATATGATGTGAACAACCACTGTCAATTATCCAATTAGATTTCTTGTCAACTTGTGATACCAAAGCTACCTTCTTTAGAATTTCTTCTTTAATTGCGACAAATCTAATTTCATCATCACTAGCACTTAATGCTTGTTCATTAGAATCATTATCTTCATTTGCATACAAACACTCTCTATCTTTTCTAGGCTTATGATTTCCCTTTTTTTTTCTCCCTTTTAGGACACTTAGATGCATAATGATTTTTTAATGTCCTTTTTCTCTTCTTACCAAAAGGGCTACTCCTTCAATCTTTATGTCTTCCTCAAATCTATTGATGCAAGGAAGGACAGGGAAAACTAGGGCCAAAGGCACACCTAGTAATCCAAATCAACTTTGAAGAGTTAACATAATGAAATTAAACAAAAAGAACAAAAACCAAAGGAGGAAGAAGAGAAAAATACTTTTATTGATTCATCACAATATCTTCATACATGCCTAGCTATAAGGCCTTATGGATTATGGTCAAATACAAATGCACTCACATTCAAAGATCCAATAACAAATTCATAGTTTCCAATTTTGCTTTGCAATTCTTTCTCCAATTCACTAGCTCTACCTAACTCTAATCCTAAACACTCTATTTATACTAGCCAAATGGCTTACAAATCATTCTAGAACATGGAGAAGCCACAAGTCAACCTACATCAGCAAGTAACTTTCCTAAAATTGATGTCTAGGGAAAATCACGATATCTCCTAGCTCCAATTGAGTTAGAACTCATGCTTCAAACTATGGGTAGATATCTAGGTCTTTTACAACCTCTTAAGTGCATAAGGTCTGATTCATTAAGGAAAAGTGTGAATCCATTATGAAAGTTAGGCATAGGAAACTATCACACAAAACTACCAAAAATTAATGTTCTAGGAGAATAGTCATATCTCTAAAAATATAAGGAGTTAAGACTTGTGATCTAGAACATAGATAGAAATCTAGGCTATATTAAATACCTAAAGTATGTAGCTCTTCATTCATTTTGAAAAATTAGTTACACAATTTTCAACAAGCATCTAGAAACCATAAAATGCAGTTTTAGAAGAACCCATTTTCAGCAATAGAATAAAAATTGAAAACATGCAGGATAGCGGTGCAACCCAGGAAGCTCATGCATCAGACAACCAAGGTTGTAAGAAATGGTTATCTTGAATCATTGAGATGTCACAACATGGGCTAAATCCAAATTAGATTGAGAAATCCATGTAGCATCTTCAACTGGTATGTTCTTCCATTTGAAATATTCATAGTAGTCCTTTCCTCTTGTACCTTTACCAATTCTCTAATCCAATATCTATTCAACTTCTTCAATCTACTTCTTAGGATAATCATCAGGTACAAAAACTTCATCATTTGATTCATGATACTTATATAGATCATAAACATTGAATATAGGAGATATATCCATGTCATTAGGCAACTCAACTTCATAAGCATTTCCACTGTCAAATTTCTTCAAGATCTTATAAGGTCCAAACTTCTTCATCTTTATCTTACTATAAGTTCCAACTCAAAATCTTCCTTTCTTCAAATGAACCATCACCTCATCACCAACTTGAAAATCATGATGTCTCCTAGACTGATCAACATTCTCCTAATACTTCTGATTACTTTGTTCTATCCTCAATTTCACTTCCTTATGCAAAGACTCCATAAAATCATCAAAGTCTTCTCTTGCAACACTTCTCTTTTCTTCACTAGCAATATCTCTTAAATCTGATACTCATCTATGCTTCGTTCCAGTAACAATCTCAAAAAGTGTCTTCCCTATACTCTTATTCACAGAATTATTATATGCAAATTTAGCTTGTGCCAATACCATCTCCCAATTACTTGGCTTATTCCCAACTAAGCATCTCAGCAACTTACCCAAGCTTCTATTCACCACCTTTATCTATCCATCTATTTGTGGATGAAATGTAGAACTAAACTAGAACTACACTTTAACTCAATACCCATCTTCTTCCACAAAGTCTTCCAAAAAATATCCAACAAACTTATTGTCTTTGTCAAAAATAATACTTCTTGGTAATCCATGCAATCTCACACTCTCTTTGAAGAAAATTTTAGCAACATGCTCCACATCTAATATCTTCTTACATGGTATGAAATGAGTCATCTTAGAAAATCTATCCACAACAAAAAAATATGGAATCATACCCCTTCACTATCTTAGGCAATCCAAGAACAAAATCCATACTGATATCACTCCAAGGTTTCTCAGCAATAGTAATAGGTGTAGACAAACTAGTATTTTGACTCACTCCTTTTGCAACTTGACAAACTCCACAATTATTTACAAATTTCTAAACATCCTTATACATTTGTGGCCAATAATACTTCTCTTTCAGAAAACTCAATGTCTTATCAATTCCAAAATGTCTAGCTAATCCACCACTATGTTTTTCCTTAATCAAATTCAGCCTCATAGAACTTCTAGGAATACACAACTGAATACCTTTGAACAACATACCTTCTTAAATGAAATACTCATCATACCTTCTTATGTAATCTATTGGATTTGGTGCTCTACACTCTCTCCATGCCTAAGAAAAATAAGGATCAGCATCATACAACTCTTTCATTTCATCAAAACCAAGAACTTCAACCTTCATTTTAGTCAACAAAGAACATCTTCTACTCAATGCATTAGTAACTATGTTAGTAACTCCACTCTTATCCTTGATCACAAATTTGAAAGTCTACAAGTACTCAACCCACTTCATATGTCTTTGATTCAATTTATGTTGACTTTCCAAGTACTATAAAACCTTATGATCAGTATACAACACAAACTTCTTAGGAATCAAATAATGTCTTCACTTTTTCAAAACTTGAAAAAAGCATAAAACTCTTGATCATACATAGAATACTTCCCTTTAGTATCATTCAACTTTTCTCTAAAGAAAGCAACAAGCTTTCCTTCTTGACTTAATACAGCTACTATTGCATTACCACTTGCATCACACTCAATTTGAAATACCTTATTGAAATTAGGTAAAGCCAATACAGATAATTCAGCAACCTTTTGTTTCAAAGTTTCAAAACTTTTATCAGCTCCATGTGTCAAATTGAATTCCTTTTTATCTCTTCTCATTGTCTCAGTCATAGCATTAAAAATAGAACTAAAATTCTCTATAAACTTTTTGTAAAAACTAGCCAAAGCATGAAATTATCTTACCTCACCCACATTCTCAGGTGTAGGCCACTCCATAATTGCTTTAACCTTTTTTGGATCCATCCTTAAACCATTAGCTGAAATAAAAAATCCCAAATACACAATCTCCTCTTGCATAAAAGAATACTTTTTCAAATTAATCAGCAACTTTTCCTCTTTCAACCTTTGCAATACTTATCTAATATGCTCAAGATGTTCTTCCTTAGTCATACTGAATATCAAAATATCATCCAAATAAACAATCACAAACTTACCCAAAATTCTTTTTAGAACTTCATTCACTAATCTCATGAAAGTACTAGGTGCATTAGTCAAACCAAAAGGCACAACCAACCATTCATTAAAACCATCTTTTGTCTTGAAAGTAGTCTTCCACTCATCACCTTCTCTAATTCTAATCTAATGATAGCCACTCTTCAAATCAATCTCGGTAAAATACTTTGCTCCACTCAAACAACCCATTATGTCATCTATCCTCGGCATAGGAAACCTATCTTTCATTGTGATTTTGTTAATAGCTCTAGAATCAGTACACATTCTCCATTCTTCATTATTCTTAGGTGCTAATATAGTAGGTATAGCACATGGACTCAAAATTTTTGTAATCAAACCTTTCTATAGCAACTTGTGCACTTGTCTATTAAGTTCTTCATTCTCTATAGGTGTCAATCTATATGGTGTTTTTTTTAGAAAACTAGCTCCAAGAATCAGATCCATTCAATGACTTATGCTTCTTACTGGAGGTAAACCATCAAGAATATCATTAGCAACAATATCTTTATACTCATTTAGCAATTCTACAATTTCTACTATTATACCAAATTTTGCTGCTTGGTCATTACTACCAACACTCGGTTCTCTAGGAACTATAGCAAAAAAAACTTGATTCTTCTTTACTTCATTTTCAAATTTTTTTCCATTAACCATGAAATTTTTTTTATTGTGGTACAACTGACTTCATCTAGACTTTCAATCAAAGGCAGAAATGTTTGTTTCTTCCCATTTACCCAAATAGTATATTGATTCAATCTTCGATCATGTACAACATATCTATCATATTGCCAAGGTCTACCCAACAAAATATTACAACAATCCATGGGCATAATATCACACAAAACTTCATCAAAGTAATATCCAATTTTGAACTTCACAAGGCATTGCTCACTTAGCAATATCTTATGCTCATCTTTATCCATGAAACATGATAAGGTTTGGGATGTTTAAGCCTCTGCACCTTCAACTTTGTAACTAGCTCTTTTGATTCCAAATTTTTTGAACTTCCACTACCAATTATCACCTTGCAACATTTTCTAGTCATCTTGCATCTTATCTTGAAAAGACTTCTTCTAAGGATAGGTTCCTCAGCACTTCCATTATTACATAAGGTTCTCCTTACGATCAGATTTTCTCCAGCCTCATTTCCACTTGGCGAACTCTCAATGTCTTCTTGAATCACAACATTTCAATTATTCTACCCACTTTTAGAAGATCTACATTCAAAAGATCTATGCCCTTCTTTGCCACATCTAAAACAATTACAATGAAAACTACCTCTAGGATAAGAATTACCTCTTCCTCGGTAAGATCCAATACCTCCTCGGTATGAGCTACCACCTTTCCACTCGATCTTGTCTTTATCATCATTCTTGCATTCTAATTTTCCTTTATCCTACACAAAATTATTAGATCTACCACCTTCACCATAAGATCTACCTTGACCTCTCTGGAATATACCACCTCTACCTCTTTGTCTTTGTTCATGCTTCTTTGTCAAGATCTTCTTAGCTTTCAAGGCATATTGATATGCTTCTTCCACACATTCCAACTTCACAAAATTTATTTCATCTTGAATTCTAGATCTCAATCCATTTATGTACCTTGCAATTTTCTCAACATCGTCATCCACATGCCGAGATCTAATGTCTAATTTATAGAATTCCTTGGTATACTCTTTCACAGTCATGTCCTTTTGCTTCAAATTTTTCATCTTTCTCAATAGGCTAACTTGGTAATCAGTAGGAAGGAATTTGTTCTTTGCCTTGTTCATCATCTTCACCTAAGTTCTGATATTCTCCTTTCCTCTCTTTTGTCTATTAGTTTGCAAATGCTTCCACCATAGTGAAGCATGACCTTTCAACCTAGTGACTGCAATCTTCACCTTTTTATTATCATTAGTGTTTTCATACTCAAAGAAATTCTCCATATCTGAGATCTAATCCAACATAGCATTGGTATCCAAATTTCCATCATAAGGAACAACTTCTACAACAAACTTTGAATGTGTCCTAGACAACACTCGCAATAATCTTTCCTCATCTTGATCTTCCTTAAGTTCTGGATTATGGTTTGGTACTACTGCTTCATCATCACTTACATCATCAAGATGTGCTCCTCTCCTTTGGGTTGTCTCCACAGCATCTAATTTGGCTTCAATTTGTCTCAACTGATCCAATATAACATCATCAGTATTTCTTCTACCACAAACCATCTTTACAAATTAGGTTCCTGCAAGATCGTAACCCTTTGCAAGTTATAGGTCAAATCTACAAATCTACCACCCTACAACGAAATCCAAATTAGGATTCTACATGATCCAATATTCACAATGAGGAACCTCAAGCTCTGATACTACCTGACACAAGGAAGGATGGGGAAAACTAGGGCCAAAGGCACACCCAGTAATCCAAATCAACCTTGCAAAGTTAACACAATGGAAGTAAACAAACACAAAGAATAGAAACCAAAGGAGGAAGAATAGAAAAATACTTTTATTGATTCATCAAAATATTTTCATACATGCCCAACTATAAGGTCTTCTGGGTTATGGGAAAATACAAATGCATTCACATTCAAAGATCCAACAACAAATTTGTAGTTTCTAGTTCTACTCTACAATCCTTTCTCCAATTTGCTAGCTCTACCTATCTCTAACCCTAAACACTCTATTTATACTAGCTAAAATATCTTTAAAATAATTCTAGAACATAGAGAAGCCACAAGTTATCTCTAAGCAAATATTAAATGAAAATAAACCAAAATTAAATACACAAGTCGGCCTGCATCAACAAGTAACTATCCTAAAATCGATGTCTAAGAAAAATTGTAATATCTCCTAGCTAGGATTGAGTTAGAACTCATGCTTCAAAATATGGGTAGATATCTAGGTCCTCTACAACCTCTTAAGCATGCAAGGTCTAATTCATTAAGGAAAAGTGTGCATCCATTCTGAAATTCAGGCACAGGAAGTTGTCATGCAGAACTGCCAAAAATTGATGTTCTGGGAGAATTACCATATCTCTCAAACTATAAGGAGTTAGGATTTTCACTCTATAAATTGATAGTAATCTAGGCCCTCTTCAATCCTTGAAGTTTTTATATCTTCATTAATTTTTTAAAATTAGTTACATGGTCTACAACAGGCACCCAAAAACTAGAAAATGCAATTTCAGCAGAACCTAGTTTTAGCAACAAAATAAAAACTAAAAACATACAATATAAAAATGTAACCCAGGATGCTCCTACATTATCTACTTCTACTAGAAAAATCACCTCTAGCACTTGTGCTCCTTGATAATTTGGGTCAAATATTCAAGGCACTGAAATTTATCTCTATTCACATCAATTCTCCATATTGTCTAAGTTCATTCTCAACTGCTTCAAGTCTTCCATGCAGTGTCTCCTTTGTGAAATCATTGATATAAAACATTAACAACTGTATCATCTAAAATAATGACTTAAATGGTGGTGTTAGAGTCTTCAATATCTTCCAAATAACATCATCATCTTCTTTGGTTCACATCAATTCTCCAAACTGTCTAAGTTCATTCTCAACTGCTTCAATCTTCCATGTAGTGTCTCCTTTGTGAAATCTTTGGTATAAGACATTAACAATTGTATCATCTAAAATGATGACTTAAATGGTGGTGTTAGAGTCTTCAATATCTTCCAAATAACCTCATCATCTTCTTTGGCTCCTCCTTGAGCTTTAATACCTGTAGTAATTTCTGATATCCTACCTCTATATGTTCTTACAAATTCATCTTCCATCATTTTAGCATCTTGAAACACACAAATCCAACTTTGTAACCTATACTCTTAGAATGTGCATCACCTTCAAAACTATTTTCCAAATCTTTCCAAATCAAATGTGAAGTAACAAGTGATTTTACTTGATTGTACTCAATTTCAAGAAGTGCAGTCAATAGTGCTTCCCTAGCTCTCATGTCACACATGAAAATATCTCTTTCTACCATGGTGAAAATTTCCAAATCCTTTTCTTCAATGATTTTCTTCATTGATTTTTTCAAGATCCAATATCGCAATCCCATACATAACAAATGTGTCTTCATCTTTCCTTCCAGCTGTCATAGTTTGTGTTGGAGTTCATTCTAGTAAAGAATGTATCAAGTGGATTTATACCTAATACTAGGAGACAAAGATGGAGACAAGCCTAAGGGGTAGCTAAATCCTATATTCAGGAAGGTCAAAGCTTAATTTTGGGCCAACATTAATAGATTCATTAGGACTCACTTCACTTTAGGCTCTGCAAGTCCACGTCAGGAAAACCTTAGGGATTGATCTTATTAACTTAATACTCTTCTCTGCAAGACTATCCCCTATAGTAGAAATGATTAATATTCTTCTATAATTTTTTGATAAACCTTATGAAAATAGTAGCTCACTATAATAATAAAAAGTAAATGCAAATAAGTGATGACTAGCACTTAATTTCTTGATACATTTAAAAGAAAATTAATTTGTTGTCGTGAATGTTCTGCAATGAAATGAATCATCAATGCAACCTTGAATTTTGGAATAGACCAGTGCCTTATCCAATGGCATATAGAGTCAAAGATTAGCAAACTTAGACCTTTTTAATCAACTTGTGATTAAAATGTTAACATTAACCTCTAAGTTTCATTCTAATTCTCATCCTTTTTACAAACCCTAAATCTTATCAATTACAGAAAGTAATTACCCAATTCTTTAAATTAGTAGCAATCAATAAGAGATATACAACCTTTTGAATTGCATTAAACTGAAGGAAACTTGTTCATTTAGTCCCAAGGCTATAGATATATGAAAAAGAGACAAAACCTCAATGATAATGATAATTAAGGAGAAATCTTTCTCATTTAAATCTTAATACTACTAACAAAAACTCATAATATGATACAGAGACAAAGCATTCAATCCTAAATGTTCTCTTTTTGTATTAAGGTATGCATACAAATGAACTCATTCAGATAACTACCAAACAAATGGATAGACTACAAAATAATACATGACATATGTGAAAAATTATATAGATAACTAACCTCTACTTCTCATCTTGGAAATCCATACATAGGATTGCAGCAAGCTATAGATGAGAGGAGGACACATGTCAAGATATTAATGGATACAAAAATTTGGAAGAAGGGAACAAAAAATGTATACAAAACATTCTTCAAAATGTCGATCAGAAAAAGATAAGTAGTTGAGGAAGTAAAGGAACTTTTACATCAGGAATCTGATATATTTCTTCTTTGTCCTTTATCTATCTTGTTTTCAAAATATCTCAGCTACCTCTTGTCAGCAAAGCTTTAATTTCTCCTAATGCTTCCCATACATATATTTCCCACATGGTGGTCCATTCTGTAGCTTTACTTCTTGTAAGTCTTGAGTGGCTTCAGTCCACCTGACATCCATGACTACCTTAGATTCAACAATGAATTTATTTAAATCTATTTCTACCTTAAACAAAGAATCAGTCAATTTATTAAAAGGAATATTTGAAACATCTTCAAAAATTGATACCATAGCCTCTTGGGTCAAAATATTATCAAAATAAAGTTTACGATTCTTTCAATGTGCTAGTAGTATCCAAAATTGATGGTTTATGGGGTTGCATTCCCTGAGATAAAATATTCAATTTCCCCATATAACTTGCAATTTTCTAGTGAAGAAACCCATCAATTCCTTCACTAGCTCTAGTCCCTCCTTTACTATAATTATTTTTTTAGAAAAATTTGGTGACTTAACCATCAATTCAATTAGCCTTTCTAGGAATTGAATATATGGCCCCCAAAGATTGAATGTAGGTGATAGCCATTACACTGCCTCATTGCAAAATTGTTCAGCACTTTGTAAAGCAACATAAAAATGATGAGCCTACTAAGACATGTTTTTCAACACTTCAATTCTATGACTCACTATATTTCTAAGGATGCTTTTCCTTATATCTCCTCCCTGTTGAGTTGATGGAGCATCAATGGTCATTCTTCTTGGTTTCGATGCCTTCTCTTCTTCCATATCCTCTGTTTGCACTGAGGACTCAGCAGTATCCTTGGTTGGCTATTGTCTTTCATGTCCCTCTACTCTTTGAACTAGAACAACCCTCTACTCTGCCTGTGCAAGTTGCTCCCTAAGAGATGCAACTTCATTTTCAAGTTCCTAAACCTTGGCCTCAAGTTTTATAATTCTCTCTTTATACACATGGCTGCTCCTAAGCTCATCTTCATAGAGCTTTTTGACATCAATTTAATCATGTATGGATTTGGCTAATCTTGTCTCCATTTCCTCTACCTTGGCTTCATTCATAAATTAAAAATGTTTTAATGCTTTTGAAATTTGTGTGCTAGAGGTTCCCTATAAAGTCCATACAATCATGTTACCTTGTTCAGTACTTTGGACATCCATTAATTTTGGCTTGTTTGAGGTAGAGGCCATACTCCAAACTACTAGGGATTTGGTATCAATATTGAAACCAATCCCTCTCTTTAATCCATCTGGACCAATTGCCTCATAAAAAATGGTGCTCTCCTACCTCCTTTTCTAATCAAGCATAAATGTTTGTTCCAAACCCCATCCAGGCACCAATAATATGTCACTTCTCTACACTAGATCCCTGGCCTCTTCTAGAGTCATTACTTCACTCGTAGGATCATAGTCTTGTAGCTTCTCAATAAGTTCCATCTTCTGCTGATCAGACTCTCCTAGCTTTATCTTCAACACAAGTTCACTCTATTTTATCTTATATAAGAAAGTTTTGAATTTAGTGGACTTGATGAATTCATCATCCTCTAAGAATTGTTGTGCTTGGATGATCCTATCATCTAGCTTTACTGCTACTAGTTCCAAGTCTATGAGAGTATTTTCTACTGCATTAACTCTATCTTGTAAATAATTCTATCTTAAGATACCAAAATACTCACTATTCCCTAGTAAAATCTATAATATCCTTTGTTTAACCTGAGCAGGGATGTGGATAATATTTTTCCTTTTTCCATCCATGATACCTAAGGTGCATCATCCTCTTCTATTTCAAGGGTTTCATCTGGCTCAGGGCTATCAAGGAAAACTCTATCTTCTTCTCCTATTGGGCCCTTTGCATTTTAATCATAATCTCAACATGATCTAGACCATCTTCCCAATCCTCTATGGATAAGGGATATCCATGTACAATCCCATAAATTGTGGATCTATTCTTTTCAAATATTTCTCCACCCTTATGACATCATCAAGCTTTGCTAGCTTGTCAGGTGCCTCACCCTCTGCCACTATGCTTGGTATAATATCCTCATAAGGCAATTCCTTGGTGCTTGGCAAAACATAATTCCTCATTTCCTTAAGGGTGACCCTCATCCAACCATCAAGTTCATACATTCTATATGGGCTAGTGCACAAATTGTAATGGTGAAGATAAGAGTGAATTTGATCTAGGGCCTTCTTCCCAATTGTAAAATACCAATCCTAAAATACCTACATAGAAAGGTTCCTTTATGCACCTTGGGTCCTAAATACTCCATGTTGACCATGAACAATTTCCATATAAATTCAATTATTCCTAGCCTAGCAGGGATAAATTTAGGCAATATATGGGTGGTTGAGGACATTTTGGAGGGAGTTGAGATTGTTGACTTTCCTTGGCTTAGGAAAGTCTTAAGCTTGCTTAGGGAATGTGACAACATTAGGGGGTGGATTAGACTTGGGTTTAGGATTATATTAGGGATTTTAGAGATTTGCAAGTGGATGGAATTCATGAGGGTGGGTGAGTTAGTGGCTAAGCTTGGTTAGTATGGGTGGATGAGATGGATTAGGCTAAATGAAGGGTTTAGGAATAGGTTAGGGGTTATTAGATTTGAGGGTTTTATTTATCAAATAGATTTATTTAATAAATGGGGATTTTGGAATTAGATAGAAGAATAGGATTTAATTGATAAATAATAGGTTATTTGATTTATCAATTAGGACTATAGATGATTAATTAAATTAATTAGCTAGGGGATGGCAAAGGATTAATTAAATAGGAATTTAATTAATGATTCCTTTAGAGATGGCTAAATTAGATTACCAAAGTGGTGTAATCAAATTTAGGTGTCTACATTTTTCCCCTCTTTGACATAGTGTTGAGACAACACTATTTCAAAGAAGTTCGAATGAAGAAGACATGAGAAAGATGTTTTAGCAACAAGGTTACCCCAGTCTTGAATAAGAAGAGGAGAGACTAGATGTTAGATGATGCCCCCTCAAGAAGGCGGCGGGGAGAGAAAATGAGGCTTGACGGCTTCTTGAAAAATACAAGAATCCGGGATGGGAGGACGAAGAGTGGCTTAAGAGAAGAGGGTAAATTAGCCCAAACTCTCACTATGGGAGAATGATAAAGGGGAAAATCAGAGGCACAAGAGTAAATAAGCTTAAGACTTTCAGGATTGGGGGGAGGATGAAGGAGCGGAGCGCTATAAAAGGAATCTAGGATAGGGAGATGGATGAGGAGATTAAAAATCTGATGCAATAGGATTTCAAAGAGTCAAATTGGCGGAAGATGGTTTTCGGAGATCCCTAGGACTAGGATTGTGGATCTCAAAAGATGAGGCTTGGTGGATTGATTGGATTGGTGGATCCCTAAGACTAGGATTGTGGATCCCTAAAGCTAAGAGTGAGGAGTGATTCAAAGAGATACTAATGCATAAGCTGGGGGAGGAGCGACAGATGTTGGAGATGGATGGGGGATAATGGAGATGAAGGGAGTCCATTGAAGCTTTTTGAGCAGGGGGGATACTTCAAAGAGAAGTACCACCATGTAGTTGAGCACTAGATTTGCTATAGGACTATTGGTTAATTGCCAAGGTTACCAAGAACATCAAGGCCTTTTCACCAACTATCTAGAAGACTGACGGATTGACTCAAAACAAACACGCAAGGATTTCCCCAGCATCACAAATGAATCCCAAGGGAAGCAGCGTGGAAATGACACTAGGTAACCCACAAGCAAAAAAGAAAACAAGCAAAAGACATGATCAAGACCTTACGCTCAGATTGCCCCATTCACAGTATACCATGATATGGAAGATCATGGCAACCTTAAGGAGGGAACAAGGAGATTGCTTGGAAAAGATACTTCAAGACCCAAAACCAAAAGATTCCAAATCAAAAGAAAGTGAAAATTTAAAAGAGAACCATTTTCCAACAAGATGGATAGGATGAGGTACTAACGGACCAAGATCAGACATGAGGAAAGCTATATCCTATGAGGATCTATCGAAGAGCACGTAAGCTAATGGATCTGCATGAGTGATGCGTCTGGCAAGCTGAACTAAGAAAGATAACACTTTGGTGATAGGAGATCTAACTAAAGGATGCATTGGAATAGCTAACCAAGGGTTGTGCAATGTGTGCAAGATGCTGATCAAGGAGGAACTGACATGAAAGCTGGATAGATACAATGGTAGTAAGCTAAAGAGGATGTACAAGCTGACAGACCAAAATATGTTACAAATGTACAAGGTTGTTCATGTTTGAGTTTTGTGAGACGGAAATATTTGCGAAGGGTGGGATGTCTGCAATAGTTGATAGGCGAATAGGTAGATGGTTTGCGAAAAGCTTAAGTGAAAATGGGATTCTTTGTGTGCATGTGATAGGATACAAGCTAGGATACAAGATTATTTAAGAGCTGGAATATGGTACAAGCTTTGGACAAGATTTGGATATACAAGCTATGATACAAGGGGGGATACAAGATTTACAAGCTAGGGTACAAGATTTACAAGTTGAGTTACAAGATTTACAAGCTGTACAAGAGGTATTTACAAGCTTCATTAGATTTTGGATAGTTGGTTGGAACACCAAGGGAACAAGAAGGTGTTTTATGGGATCATGGTTGAATGGATGAGGGATAGGATAGTGATAGATAATGGATTAGTCTTAATACACAAGGCACCTGAATTACCAGGTTTTCACCAAGGTACCTCTCCAAGGTGCTTGAATTGCCAAGTTTTCACCATTGGACACTTATTTTTCTTTACTATGTTTTTGTATTTTTCACAAGCTAGGTATACCAAGGATCTTCAAGCATAGAACTTCTTGAGATGAATGATGTTAGTAGGATCATTCAAGAGTTCTCCTTCCAGTGTAGATAGCTGATAGGCTCTGGAGCCAAAGGATGGAGACACAACATAAGGACCAAGCCAGGTAGGTTCAAACTCGCCTTTCTTTTCTCGATCTGCTTGGACTTTCATATTTTCTTTGAGGACCATGTCACCTGGCTGAAAGTTTCATGGAAGCACCTTCTTGTTGAAATTCCTTTTGAGATGAGTTTGATAGACTGTGAGATGATCATAGGCTTTTTGTCACTTCTCATCTAAGAGATCTAACTGGGTGAGCTGAGCTACTCTGTATTCTTCATCTGATATTTGCCCTTGCAAAGATATGCGCAAGGAGGGAAGTTCAACCTCTATAGGTAGTACCACTTTGGCACCATAGACTAGGGAGTATGGAGTTGTGCCTATGGATGTACGAAAGGAGGTTTGATAGGCCCATAGGGATGGATTTATTTGTAGGTGCCAATCACGGCCGGAATCATTGACAACTTTCTTTAGGATTTTGAGGAGGGTTTTGTTAGTTGCCTCTGCCTGGCTGTTACCTTGTGGGAAATATGGGCTAGAAAAGTGATGATAGATGTAGAGGGAAGTGCATAATTCTTCCATGTTGAGATTTTCAAAGTTACCTCTGTGGTCAGTGAAGATGGTAGATGGGATGTCGAAGCAGCAAACAATGTGGTACAAGATGAACTTGGAGACCTGAACTCCTGTAGCTGAGACTAGGGGGACTACTTCCACCCATTTAGTGAAATAGTCTGTAGCTGTTATTATCCATTTATGTCCATTAGATGAGAGGGGTGTGATAGTTCCAACTAGATCAAGGCCCCAACAAGTGAAAGGCCAAGGTGGTGCAATAGGCTATAGATCCTGTGCTAGAGCGTGCACAAGATTTGCGTGCTGCTGACATGGGAGACACTTTCTGAAAAAGTCACAGGAGTCTTCTTCAATCGTAGGCCAATAGTAGCTTGCTCTAAGGATTTTTCATGCTAGGACAACACCACTCGTGTGGGCACCGCAAAGTCTAGAGTGTACTTCTTTTAACACCATCACGGCCTCGTTTTGGTCTAAACATTGAGAGAGAGTATCGTGATAACCTCGATGATATAGGGTATTGGCTATGATAACATATCGGGATGATTTTCGGATGAGGTTTTGGCATTGGGTACGTGTGAGGTGATGGGATATGATACCATCGTTAAGGTAAGCGTGAATATCATGGTACCAAGGGTATTGGGGACCAACCAAGATACAAACATGGTTTGAATCCTCATTCGCATAGGTGGGTGTGAGGAGTTGCTCAACTAAAAACTCATACTCTATAGCTTCTTGGGGAATTTCCAAGAGCGAGCCTATAGTAGCCATAGCATCTGCTGCTTTGTTCTGTATTCAAGGCACTTGTGTAAACTAAAGCCCTGTAAAATTCTGGTTTAGGTGATCAACTAGCTCTTTATAGGGTAATAGCTTTTCATCTTTGGTTTGATATTCATTTAG
Source organism: Cupressus sempervirens (assembly GCA_028749045.1). NCBI lineage: Eukaryota > Viridiplantae > Streptophyta > Pinopsida > Cupressales > Cupressaceae > Cupressus > Cupressus sempervirens. The sequence continues at coordinate 79,262,858 of CM053791.1, read as the reverse complement.
GGCTTGCTTGATGATGAGCTGAGAATTGCCAAAGATTTGTAACTCAAAAATGTTCCATTCTGCAGCTATCTTTAATCCTGCTATGAGGGCCTCATATTCAGCTATATTATTGGTGCTAGGGAATTGTAGCTTAAAGGCTTTTGGAATGTAATCTCCTTGAGGTGTGACCAACAATATTCCTGCCCCTGATCCATGAGATGTGTATGAGCCACCAAAATAAAGTTTCCATGGGGGTTGTTCTTCAATTAGATAGATATGCTCATCTGGAAATTCTGTGATCAATGGATAAGCATCTATTGGAGGTGCATTAGCTAGGTGATTTTCTATAGCTTGCCCTTTGATTGTCTTTCTATCCACATACTGGATGTCAAATTCACTAAGGAGCATAACCCATTTGGCCAAACAGCCTGTAAGTGTTGTTCGGGAGAGCATATACTTGAGAGGGTCAATCTTGGAGACTAGTTGGATGGTATGACTTAGCATGTAATGGCGAAGCTTTTGAGTTGAGAAAACAACTTCCAAACAAGCTTTTTCCATAGGAGTATAATTGAGTTCATAACCAACTAGGGTTCTACTGATGTAGTAGATGGCTCTTTCTCTGTCGTAGTCATCAAGTTGTGCTAGAAGTGCCCCTAAAGCAGTAGGCATTTCTGATATGCACAAAATTAGGGGACGACCAGGAACTGGTGGAACCAAGATAGGGGGATTGATGAGATATTGCTTGAGATGGTCGAAGCTGCACTAACATAAAGGATCCCACTTGAAGTTCTCATCCTTCTTCAGTAAATGTGAAAATGGTGTACACTTATCTGCAAGCTGGGAGATGAAGTGCCAGATGGATTGAAGCTTTTCCTGAAGAGAGCGAAGCTGTCGTAGTGTTTGGGGAGGAGGCATGTCTAAGATAACCTTGACCTTCTTGGGGTTGATCTCTATACCTCGTTTAGACATTATAAAGCCTAGAAGCTTTCCAGATGTGACCCCAAAGACACACTTCTTGGGATTCAGCATGAGATGATATTTGGCTAACCTATCAAAGACTTTCTCTAGGTCAGCAAGATGATCCATGAAGGTATGAGATTTGACCAAGATATCATCCACATAATCCTCCAAAATGCTATGGATGAGATCATGAAAAATGGTTGTCATAGCTCTTTGATAGGTAGCCCCAGCATTCTTTAGGCCAAAAGGAATCATGTTGTAACAAAAGGTTCCCCAAGGGGTAGTAAATGTTGTCTTATGCTAATCCTCTTCTGCAATCTGGATTTGATTATACCCAAAAAATCCATCCATGAGGGACAAAATTTCATGTCCAGTTGTAAGATCTACAATCATATCTATGTTGGGCAAGGGAAAATCATCTTTTGGACAAGCTTTGTTAAGATCTCTGAAATCAGTGCAGATTTTGATGTCACCAAAAGGTTTAGTGACGGGGACCATGTTGGAGATCCACTCAGAGTAGTCGATAGGTCGAATAACCTTAGCAGCTAACATTCTTTCTAATTCAGCTTTGACCAGTAATGCCACCTTGGGGTGCATTTTTTTAAGCTTTTGTCTGACGAGCTTGATCTTTGGATTGACTGCAAGATAATGAACTACAAGCTTTGGATTAAGTCCTGGCATGTCCTGATATGACCATGCAAATCAGCCAATGTTCTCTCTTAAGACCTCAAAGAGGAGATCAGCTTGGTCTTGTGATAGGGATGCAGCAATGTGAACAAGTTTGGGGATCTCTGAAGAACCGATGTTGACTTCTCTAGTATCCTCAATTAGAATAGAAGACACCTTTGCTCGATTATCTGGAGGAGGCAATGCTAAATCCTCATGTTCTACTTGTGGCTCTGGATTTTCTCACTGAGGGGTTCTCTTCGCTGCCTTAGCTAGTCCCAGATTCACCTTAGTTCCAGTTTTGGGTGTATCGAAACTAGGTTGGGGATTTTCTCCAAAATACCCCTTAGGATCTAGCTTGTAGATATAGGTAGAATCTAGCTTTTTTTTCTTATGAGGAATTTTGGCTCCCATGAATCTCAGAAGCGCTTCCTCTGATGTGAAATCATCAATGTGTATGATTCTTGGTTAGTCCCAATCTATGAGTTGTGGATGGGCGAGTGGTAGATCAATGAGGTGGATCGATAGTTCTTGGAGAATAGAGTCTCTGAGGGAGATTTGGTCTAGGATATCATTGTAGGCTCTCTTTTCAACTTCCTCAGGAATGTCTTCGATTTCAACAAGGTCGCAGTGAATGTTCGAAAAAGTGTGACCATCCGTATTGGTGCCCCCAGTTCTGGGTATGCCAAAGCCAAGACCTGACTTCGATTCCCACTTGTGTGCGTCAATGGGGCACTGCATGCCTCTTTCGTCTGGTCCTAGACCACCACCTTGATAGTTCCATTTGTTAGTGATGAGCTTATGTTCTTGGGGATACTTCTAGCTGAAGTGATCAAGGCGTGCTTGATTTCTTTGAGGTGCATCCTTATGTAACCAATTGTTGATATCTGGAGTGAGCTCCTCATGAAGAGGGATTGTCGAGGATACAAAGGTTGTTGGGCAAAACTGTTTGTATCGAGGAGGTGGAATCTCCTTAGCTTTGTGCTATGTTGGTCATCCATGGGCATGTGGATCAAGTGGGAGTGTCCTGATAGCAAATGCATCTGATAGAATATACTCTCCACAGCCTTTGTTATTGATCTTTACGGTAGACAGGGTAGAGGCGAGGATGGTTTCTGGGTCATTAAAAGTGTGGGATGAGCTAGCGATGGATGTGCCGATATCAATTCCAGGGAAATGGTTTGTAAATGAAGCTTCAACCGTATTGTAGTAAGCAAAGGGTTTTAGATCGGCATGGATGGTTATCTCAGTGCCTTGATGCAGAAATTTGATGCACTGATGGTAAGTGGATGGAACGACTTTCATGGCATGAATCCATGGGTGACCGAGGAGGATGTTAAATGGTAGGTTTAGATCAATAACATGGCAGAGTGTCTCTTGGATGACTGGCCCAACCTTGATTGGCAGCAAAATAGTTCCTTCTGTGGTTCTTTCCAAGTTGTCATAAGCTTTGATGGTGATAACCTCACTGATGATATCTGCCTCAGTATACCTAGATTGTTTTATGAATTTTAGGGTGCAAATATTCAAGGCTGATCCATTATCTATCATTACTCTTTTCACAGAAAAATTGGATACCATGATGGCTATGCAAAGCGGAAGGGTGTGATCTATCTCGACCATGAGTATGTCAGTGGGTTTGAATGATACGGCACATGAGGAGGATAGGTGTCCAACGAGATTACAAAAATCAATAGCGTTGATATTTGAAGGGACACAAGATTCTATAAGAGCACTGTCAATGATTTTCTTGTACACAGGACTGGTGCGAAGAAGGTCTAAAATGGAAATTTGGGCTGGCATGTTCCCAAGGTGTTCCAAGATATTGTACTGGCTTTTTGATGGAGCTGATGGTGCTGGTGAAACTGGTGGGCCTACAATTTTAAATCGCGCTCTTCGAGTGGTGACTGTACACTCATTATTTGGTCCTTGGATATTGATAACATTGACAGAAGGCTCTTTGTCGAATATACAACCTATAAGGCTACCATAGTCTATATAGGATGAAGTGTCGTCATTGTTCTTCCCATGCTGTTGGTTTGGCTGACAGTTGTTGGTGTTGTTGTTGTTGTTTTGGATAGGTGCTTTTCTAGGATTTTGGTTGTTGTGAGGAGGAAAAGCATTTTGATAGATCTGTAAGCCTGCATTGGGAGAGGTTTGGGCACCAACAGTGATTTCGTTCTGATCAATGAGGTCCTACACATAACCTTTCAGTTTCATGCATCTGAGGGTGGTGTGACCTTTTACCCTATGAAATTTGCAGTACTCATTGTCTTTGTACCATGCAGCTTTGGATTGGCTTGGGTCAATTTGCTAGGTAGGAGGAAATTTGATGAGGTTTTCCTTGACTAATTTCTCAAAAATGACATCCAAAGGTTCACCAAGGGGTGTATAATTTCTAGGTGCAGGTTGGAATCTGGGCTTTTGTCTTGCAACTACATTGATGGCATTAGCTTGATTGCTAGACCCTTGAAAGTTGGGTCTTGGATTGTGGTTTTGATAGCTTTGGTGATTCTGCTATTGGTAGTTGATAGCTTTTTGATTGTTTGGTTGATATGGTGGGTTGGATTGGTTTTGAGAAGGACCAACAATATTCACATGTCTGGTGTCAGTGATGCCATCTATTGCAATGTGCTTGTTTTTGTTCCAATACCTAGAATTGTCATTGGAATGTGATTGATTTTGGTTGGCTTCCTTGTAAATCTTGACCACACCATCTTTAATGAGTCCTTGCTCAAGGATCATTCCTTTCTCTTTGATATCTTTTTTAGGTCCGCACTTAGTTCATGGGCATGTGGTGAGCCAAGCTAGGATGGGCATTATCAATAAACATTTTCACCAAATGGCGCTCTGGCAAGGTGCAAGATATGTGGGTGGTAAGGGTTTTCCATCTTTGCAAATATTCGGGAAGGCTTTCTCCACCTTTCTACTTAGTGTGGACAAGATCAACTACTGATAGCTTTGTTTCAACAAGATGGGCATATTGGGCTACAAATGCCTCAGAAAATTCAGCAAAATTTTTAATTGTGTCATAGGGGATTTTATAAAACCATTCAAGAGCTGGTCCGGCCTGTTAGATTGTGGTGACTGATCAAGAAAGTACTGTAAATACTTCATAAAAAAAAAAAAAAAAAATTGGGAAGTAGCCGACATGGTAGCCGACATATTATGGCTGACATATGGCCGACATGTTATAACCCTAAAGCGGTTTAATACTTGTATAAAAAGGGCTTAGGGTTGGGTATTTTTTATATGTGGTGATACAAAATTGGTTCTTGCGACGGTATTGAGCTGTAAGGGATTACAGATTGTAATCAGGTTGTAATCACTGGATTGTAATAAGATCAGACTTGCTGTTTGGTGGACGTAGCCCAAGGATTGGGTGAACCACGTTAAATCTTGGTGCCTTGTGTTCATTTCTGTGTGTTCTATTATTTTCTGTTATTGATTATATTTGCATGTAGTTTTTATTTCTGTTCGTGGTTTATCCTAACATGGCCAAGCTTTTGGGAAAGAGACACAAGAGGAAGAAGTCATCGTATGCCACTTCTTGGCAGTGCATGTAAAATTCTTTGATATGTGTGATAGGGTCTCCTTTTCCTCTGAATTTGTCAAACTTGGGTGTCTCAAAATGCTTGGGAAATGGTGCCAAAATGTATATCCTATATTAGTATGTTAGAAACACTAAATTAAGAAATCAAAAGCATTTACAAACTAAAATACCATAACATAAATGAGAGACAAAGTGAAACCCTCAAATGAGAATATGAGCCATAGAATGGCTCTCTCAATGAGGATGGTCACTTGATTTAGGGATGGTGTCTATTATGTGGATGTAGGATGTATGCTCAAGGTTTTCAAATTAGCTTCAATGGAGATGGAAATGGCAAATTGGTAGCTTGAGAGCTCTCAAATTGGCATTATAAGGGTATGGTTGATGGCTTTTGATTCTCAAACTAGCATCATAACTTTGGCTTAAAGGTTGTGATGAAATGGCTTGGGAGGGGATTAAATTTATAAGCTAAGGGCTTGAGGGATGGAGGGCTAACATGGAAGGAAAGATGAAAGCTTAAGGAGGGCTAGGATGCACTCAAAAGGGAGCACATGGATTGTGCTTGTTTAGCACCAATCAGGGAGTGACACATGTCACAGGGTGAGTGAATGGAGGAAAGAGGATGGATGAGTCAACAAAGGAGGCTCAAGGGATAATATCTTCATAAAGACCCTTCATTATGGCTTGTAAGAGCTTGTAAGAGTCTTTATGGCTTTTGTAAGAGCATTCATTGTTGGGTGGTTGGGATATTTTGGAGGGAGTTGAGATTGTTGACTTTCCTTGGCTTAGGAAAGTCTTAAGCTTGCTTAGGGAATGTGACAACATTAGGGGGTGGATTAGGCTTGGGTTTAGGATTATATTAGGGATGTTAGAGATTTGCAAGTGGATGGAATTCATGAGGGTGGGTGAGTTAGTGGCTAAGCTTGGTTAGTATGGGTGGATGGGGTGGATTAGGCTAAATGAAGGGTTTAGGAATAGGTTAGGGGTTATTAGATTTGAGGGTTTTATTTATCAAATAGATTTATTTAATAAATGGGGATTTTGGAATTAGATAGAAGAATAGGATTTAATTGATAAATAATAGGTTATTTGATTTATCAATTAGGTTATTTGATTTATCAATTAGGACTATAGATGATTAATTAAATTAATCAGCTAGGGGATGGCAAAGGATTAATTAAATAGGAATTTAATTAATGATGCCTTTAGAGATGGCTAAATTAGATTACCAAAGTGGTGTAATCAAATTTCGGTGTCTACACTAAGATCTAACAATTACATGTAGATTGCATCTTCTATCTCCACTAGTAGCATGGTGGCTTGAGTATTCACTTCCTTAAAATTTGCATTGATGATTCGTGTTAGTGGGCTTAGAGAACATTATAGCTCCATCAATTGGATAAATTTGTTTCCTCTTCCAGTCACAGTTGTTGTATTAGATACATGGTATCTTGGATTTTCATGATGTGATATGTGGTTGATCCTAAGAGCAGGTCAATCTCCTATTGAGACCTTATTCTTTTATGTTCTAGATCACCTATTAAGGTGGTTGATGCTGCCAATTTTTGAAAGAGTGGGGTATGTCTTTTAATGCTTTTGATATCTCACTATTGAGTGCCATAAGCTCCCTTTTCTTTTCTTCAATCAATTTTTTTCTCTTCTTTAAGAGTTCTTCCAGGAACCTATTGTTCTACAATAATTAGAATATTTTCTTCCTTCTCACTCAAATTTCTTATGAAATCTATGATCTAATTAGTCAAATTGCCATACTCATTGCAGGATGTACCTTTAGGAAATCCCTTCAGTATATCATGAGACTTCACCAGACTGGTAGCTCGATCATATCTCTTCTTGTTCTACTTCATTATCTTGTAATTCTCCATGACTCATGTATATTTTCTCAACTCTTTGGAGTTCATCTTGTGAACTTGATTGCTTGTCTCTTCAAGTCTCTCTCAAAGCTTTTGCATTATGATGCCTTCTATTGTAACAATATCATAAATTTCACCTTCATATTCCATTGTTGATGACTATCAATTTTGAGGGTTGTTCCATCCCTTTTCTCTTCTTCTTGCTTCTAGATTCCTTAAAATCTATTTTTATTTTATATTTTTGCTTCTTTTGATTCTTTACACTTCTCTCTCCTATTAATGATCATGTTGATGGCATGGACTCTATGGGTGTTTTCTCTTGCTAAGTAGATGGAAATTCATCTTGCCTTTGTGTTTGTTTAGTACCTTTTGTATGTTCATTTCTTGTTTTATCAAGCATGTCCATTTGGGGAATTTTTGTATCACCCTTCCCATCACATGTATCCTTTTCTTATGTTCTTCCTTCCTTCCCTCCTAACATGATAGTCTCTTCTTGATCAGTTACATCATGAGCTTCATCTTTTCCATCCTTTGGCCTTGAGTCCATTATGGTCACATGAAGTATTTTTGGATGATATTCACTTGACTAAATACCATCCTTCTATTTCTCATTCAATTTTTGTGGTGTTGTGGAGGCCTATTGTGTCTCTACATTTTACTCAGGATCTTTGTTCAGATAGTGGTTGATTTAAGTTCTTTTCTTCACCTGTATAGCTGGTTGATCTATGGTATTCTTCTTGGAGCTTTTGGGACCTATAGTCCTCATCTCTTTGATGTTGACATTATGATCATGTTTTTTATTAATGACATACACAAGTCATCTAGACCTTATCATTCCTTGACATTTCTAAAGAGTGGTATGCTTTAAAGGACTTATGAACATCACTAGTTGATGTTACCATATAGGATTTTGTAGAATTGTTAGGTCCACTTGGTTAAGAGAAATTTTTGCTTCTACAATGGCAACAAAGTAACAATCAAATGGATTTTTTAGGTTTAGCACTACCTTGATAGTTCAAATCTCTACTTCGTTCAATCTTCTTCCTTGTGATCTTTATCTAGCTAATTCACACTCTTTCTCTTTCACCTTGCACTTTCTTTGCTTGATCTTTCTTCCTTTGTTCTGCTCAATTCACCCTGTTCATCTTTCTTCTTTAGCTTCAAGTATTACTCACACTTAATCAACATTCAACCAATAACCAAAAATAGTCTCAATCATCTCCTTAAATAGTTAACTTTGGCCTTCCAAACTTTGTCACTTAATCGTGATTTTAGATCTTAGATTCATCATATTTAGACACTCAAAAAATAATACTTTATTGAATGTTGTGCTCATCTTCATCTTGCTTTAATCTCTTTCATTAGATCTTCATTACATTTTCCAACAGTAGATCTTGTAAGAAACATTGGCATGGCCTTTGAACTTCTAAAACATTCTTTAGTAGTCTCATCATAAGTCTACCTTAGATTCAATATTTCTTAATTTTTTCTTCCTCCTTATACAAGATGACCATTACCACCTTACTCAAGTAATACTAAGCTCATTTAACACTAGAATCACTCGGTTAATGCTAATCTCCATCCTTACTTTATCAAGCACTTGGTTATTACTTTATTAGCTCAAGAAATATAATTTTCCTTCTTTGACTTAGTGTAACTAGTGTAGCTTGGTGAATACATGAACTTCATTAAAACTTTATATGATTGCAAAACAAACAAACCAATAGTACACGATCAGGGTCTAACTCATTCAAGTGCCCATTGAATACCAATACTTATCAATTCTGTCATCATCATATTTTCTTGGAATCCTCTTCATCAATCTAATCCACTTTGTCAATCAAATGATATGGACCTCTACTAAATTAGCATAATGTCTAACCAAGGGTTGACATCAATGATAACATAATAAGTGATATATGACTCTTTTACAGATAATAATATCATTCTCAGTTACATTATTAATTGGTGATAACATTTTAAACTTGTTTTGTAAAGAGTTCTAGTGTCCCTTCAAAACTTCTTTCCTTTAATAAAAAATAAATCTAGTTAATTCATAATCTAGAATGACATATCCCTCTTGTATAATTGGGTCTAGGATACAAATACAACACATTGAGATCTCTTTTGGTTGAGTAATTTGATATAGATATTCATTTATTTTATTGCTAACAAAGACCAAGGGTCTACTCACCTTGAGGAACAGAGGATGTTGCATTTTTTATTCATTTTTATTTTCTATATAGTTATATCAATGTATGAACAAGTTCGTTATGTTGATTCGCTTAAATGTGTCTCATGTATATGAGTATTAATTTTATATTAAGGTAGACTATCCAAACTTTGGTACTATTCTTAAATTTACCTTGCAAAAACCCACCTTAACTTATAATATCATAAGATAAATTTCTATGAATGGTATCCATTTAAAATTGTGAAAAAGTAACTTTAAGATGTTCTTTTGATTGCTTAAAAAATATTCAATATTTTAGTAAACACTACAATGACTATAGTTTGACTAGGTTAATATAGTGGATGTGTTGATGTTTAAAATAGTATGCATTTCAAGATTTGTGAAGAATATGTTGAAACATAAATTAGCTCATCTGGGGTTATTTCACATCTTAATATAATTTTTTAAATAACTAAATACAAACTAGAATATTTAAGAAAATGAACACTAAAACTAGTGTCTTATATAGAGTATAATTGTGAAGCATGCAGTATCTTACTATTTAATTGAAATCTATTATAAAAATTTAGATTCTTGATATTCTTGGGGATTTGATTGATCAATCCCCATTGGTTGGGATATGAAGTGTAACATTTGATTCATTTACATGTTTATTTTAATACTTGTAATTTTGATTGTATTTTGATTTTCCCTCATGATAAATATTCTTACATGAATTATGTACATTTATTGAGTACCTCTGGTCCAAATGTTCTCTTGGAATGTATTTGTGTTCAAAATATTTTATAAATTCCATATAATGATATAAATATAAGTGTAATGTGTAGCTTGTTTATATAGATAAATCATCGAAAAAGATCCTTGTCGTCCACTAGGAAAATGCTTAGCATATTCACATTCAAATTCCTCCTATCATTAAAGAAGTGAGATTCACTTATCTTCTTCAAATTATTTAAGATTATAAGTCAAGAAGAAGTGGTTCAATCACATCTTTACAACTGTATGAGAAGTCAAAGGCTTAAACATCATGCACTAAGGCTTCAATCCTAGGATAAAAGTATTAAATAGTCATGGTTGACTTATTTTTTCGTAGCTTAATTTTTTCCTTAGTGTGTGATGTTTAAGGGTGGTTGTGAGAAGAATAAGATAACTATTGCATTAAACATGTAAGATGAAATTTCTGTAATAGTTATCGGTCATTTGTCTCATTAGCATTAAATTATAGTTGTACATGTTTCCTAAAGATGATCGAAACTAAGAACTTGAAAGTATTACAAACAAACATCTGCAATAGATTTCATACCTAAAACATCAACTCTTATATAATTAAAAGTAGTTAGAAAATTAACTACATAATTTATCAATAGCTTTTTTTACTCAATATTTTTTTTTCAATATAATTTTCTAACTCGTCAAACTTATTAAAACAAAATACTTTATAAAACAATATATATGTATACTTGTTCTTTGATTTAAACAAATAGATTATCTCAATTTTTATTATAAATCTACCATTATATATTAATTTAAAAATATTAGTCATCGTCTTGAAAAAAATTGTCAACGAGATCGTTGGATGTAGAATATAAGAAGCATTAGTACTGTAGTGCAGTCTAATGTGACTTGGATCCGGTTAAGGGGCTTAATTTTATCTATAAATTCTTGTGAAAGAGCGAGTTTCAATTATCTACCAATCAACTCAGCCAGGCATTGATTTTGCACTTATTTATGGAATATAACAAACATTGAGTTCGGCTTGAATATTTTTGTAAAACTATACAAAACCTTCACTGTACTCGTTACTCTCGCTGTAGAATTGTATTTTAGATGGCACTAAAGAAAACTCTTTCAAACGAAAAAGATATGGAGAAGAAAGGATCATCAAATTTGATCTATTCCCAAATTGGCCCAAAACAGATGAATTCATTTAAAAGTATGTAATCAAAAGCAATCCATAAAATTCCATATGTGAAATGACAGTGGTACAACATTGATTGGAGTGAACAAAAATTGAAGCTTACTACTTTACATGACAAATGGGTAAGAACTAAAAAGACAATACAGTAATAATAAATTTCTCAAAATAGAGAATTATTGATAGTGGAAGCATAGATGTAGCTTGTTCAGACTACACCATTGAGAAGATACCCAAATAAAAGGGCCACCATGATAAACATGTATCCTTCAATGCCTTGGCTATTCTTCATTCCTGCAACAATCACAAATGAAGAAATTTATTCAAGAAAAGTGCCTCATATTCATGGGGATGAAATAGAGAAGATAGAGTTATAATCATACCATGGTTAACTGGGGCAGGAGGAGGGCTCTGGTTGTCAACAGACACAACTAGTGGAAGAGAAATTGCAATGATGAGCACCACCAACATAATATAAACGCTATTCACTGCCATTTTCACTCCAAAAGAAGAAGAAAAACTGTATTTCTTTCTCAACAGGAATGTAATATATGCTCTGAATGTGAATTGAGGAGCTTGGAATGTAGAGGAAGCAGAGATGGGGTTAAATAGGATCAAATGGGTCAAAGAAGGAAAATTAGAGGAAAGAGCCCAATGTAGACTTTGACAGAGCTTTCTTGTAAGCAATCAATTACAAGAAAATTTATTCTAGAGACCTTGTTTTGCACGGCGGTAGGAGAAAAGCAAAGGAAAGACCAAATCTTACGCGGCAGAAGAAGAGAAATGAGGTGGCTGTATATCTTTGTAAAGCATTAAAGAGAGTTAGTGTTAAAGGGATAGATGTCAAAGTCGAAAACTATGTACTTGGATGTTTGTCTTAGTTCCTGGGTTTCATTAAACAACATTAAACAGGGAAATCGTTATTGTTAATCTTTCTACCAGATGCAACAAATCTGGTGGAACTTGCAAGGCGAAGTTCAGAAGAATCAATATGTGGTGGGAGTTACAGGACAAAATTCTAATATGCACCATTGTAACTTCTGTTACGTGCTAGCATCTCTAGAATATTATGCCTTTTTCGATCTTTCATGATTTCAATCCTATGTTTACCACAATCAATTATCTTTAGGTATTTTTAATACCTTTTAATAATATTAACTGTTAAAAATTTATTAACCTTGTTTTATCTTTTGTCAATTTGTTTTATTCTATTCTTATTAGGATATAAACATGAAATAGTCAATTTTAGAGTCAAATGAATCACTAAATCAGTTTAAGAGTTTCAGCCATGTTCAAAGCATTGGACTATTGTAAGTTCTTAGTGCAATTTTTGAAATAATTGAACGGCTTCCATTGAAAAAAATTAGATGGTTCTTGGATCCTAGACCAATTGTGTTTCAAGATGTATCTTCTTCGTTAGTTCTTTCATTATCCTTGTATAATCATAATTGTTGATGTGAAGGCCAAAACTCACAATTGGTTTCTCTCTAATTGTGTGACTCTTTGTTTCAAAGACTCCTCAATATGATTATGCAATTGATATCTATAAATGTGTTGTTGCTGTATCATTGTAATTAACATTCTTTAATCAATACAATACTCTATTTAGTGTGGAGGTAGCCACAATTTGTGGTGAAACACAATAAATATTGCCTTGGCATTCAAATCCTTTCAATTGGTACCTGAGCACATGTTGTGCAAGTTGGAAATCGTTGTTGAATTTCTAGAAGATGGAGGATGTGAAAGTAGAAAAGCTCATAGGGCATAATTTCAGCCTTTGGAAGTTGCAGATGGAGTCAGAAGATCTTTCTCTCGTGATAGAAGGAAAAGCAAAGAAACCGGTCTTTATGATAATGAAAATTGGCAGACTTTAGACAAGAAGGAAAAAGCATCAATTTTTATTGTGCTAGAAAATAACGTTCTTTTTAATGTCAAACATGAGAAGACTACAAAGGAGGATGCGATAAGCTTGCAAGCATGTATTCAATGGCATCAGCAACAACCCAAGTCTTCATCATGAAGACATTACATAAACTCAAAATGAAGGAAGTAGGAATTATTTCCAATCACCTCAATGACTTCAACACTCTTATCAACCAAGAAAATTTGGCAGGTATGATAAAAGACGATGAGAAAAAAGTTGTTCTCTTATTATCTGTGCTTCCTAGCAGCCAAGATGGAATTGTTACAACTATTAGCACTTCAAATTTCAGCCAAAAGAAAATTGGTTTTTGGTGATGTAGTTTCCACTCCTTTGAGTTAAGATATGAGAAGAAGAAATCAAGAGACTTCTTCTAGTAATGCACTTACCATGGTCAAGGCCAAAAGTCACAGTTGGTTTCTCTCTAATTGTTTGACTCTTTGTTTTGAAAACTCCTCAATATGATTATGTAATTGAAATCTATAAATGTGTTGTTGTTGCATCATTGTAATTAACATTCTTTAATCAATACAATACTCTATTTAGTGTGGACATAGCCACATTTTGTGGTGAACCACAAAATCTTTCCTTGGCATTCAAATCCTTTCGATTGGTACTACAGCACATTTGTGCAAGTTGGAAATAGGTGTTGAATTTCTAGAAGATGGAGGATGCGAAAGTAGAAAATTTCACAGGGCATAATTTCAACCTTTGGAAGGTGTAGATGGAGTCACAAGATCTTTCTCTTGTGCTAGAAGGAAAAGCAAAGAAACCAATGTCTATGATAGATGAAAATTGGGAGACTTTAAACAAGAAGGCAAAAGCATCAATTTTTCTTGTGCTAGAAAATAACGCTCTTTTTAATGTCAAACATGAGAAGACTACAAAGGAGGGTAGGATAAGCTTGTAGGCATGTATTCAATGGCATCGATGGCAAACAAAGTCTTCATCATGAAGACATTAAATATAAACTCAAGATGAAGGAAGGAGGAATTATTTCCAATCACCTCAATGAGTTCAACACTCTTATCAACCAAGAAAATTCATTAGGTATGATACAAGATGATGAGAAAAAAGTTGTTCTCTTATTATCTTTTCTTCCTAGCAGCTGGGATGGAGTTGTTACAACTATTAGCACTTCAAATTTCAGCCAAAAGAAAACTAGTTTTTGATGATGTAGTTTCTACTCTTTTGAGTTAAGATATGAGAAGAAGAAATCAAGAGACTTCTTCTGGTGATGAAATTACCATGGTCAACATGGAGACAAGGGAAAGAATCCATCATAGAGGTAACAATTACAATCGAAGGAAATGTAAATCACCCAATAGATCAATCTCAAGAGGTAGAAATGGACAATGTTGGTTCTGTGGTAAGCCTGGCCACTCAAAGTGAAATGGTCAAGTTTACAAGAAGGCACAAGATAAGGTGTGGAATATTGAATAAAATACAACCTATGTTAGAGAATGAAAGTATTTTACTTCTTTCAACGAATTACACCAAATCGAATTCTTGGGTGATAGATTTTGTAGCCTCCTTACATGCCACCTCTTGTACAGATTGTTTTGCAAACTATCATGAAGGACAATTTGGAGAAGTATTTCTTGGTCACAATAAGTCTTGTGATATAGTTGGTAAAGGTGACATTACATTGTATCTAAAGGGAGGAGGCCAATGGTTGCTAAAGGATGTTTGCCATGTTCACAAATTAAGGTGAAATCTGATTTCTATTAGTCACCTTTTTGCACAAGGATATAATTTTTTTTCTCATCTAGACTCTTGGAAAGTAACTAAAGGTTCCATGATTATTGCCAAGGGAAATAAAGTTGGTAGTTTATATCTCTTTGAAAGACCTACTGAAGTAGGTGTTGCTATGACAATTGTGGGGAGTGATGTGGAACTTTGGCACCAAGGGCTAGGCTACATGAGTAAGAAAGGACTTGAGGTAATGTCCAAAGGAGATCATCTACTAAACCTCTAATCAAAAAACTTGGAGTTTTGTGGACACTATCTCTACAATGAGAAAAAGTGGGCCAACTTCTTGAAAGATGGGCATGACATGAAGACTAGACCATTGGAACTTGTGCACTTAGATGTCTTTGGTCTTACTAAGGTAAGCTCTTTAGGAGGTGCAAATTATTTTATTACCTTCCTTCATGATTGTACTTGGAAAATTCAGATATATATGATGGATAGAAAATCTGAATTGCTTTCTAAATTCAAAGTTTTCAAAGCACTTGTTGAAAACCAAAGAGGTCACAAAATTAAATGTTTGAAAATGGATAATGGAGGTGAATTTTGTTCACTAACTTTTGATAACTATTGTGTAGATAATTGTTTTCAAAGGATGAAAGTTTTTCCCAACACCACTGAAGAAAATGGGGCAGCAAAAAGGCTTAATAGAACTATACTTGAGAAAACTCGATGTATGCTTTCAAATGTAGGTTTTGGAAAAAAAAATTAGGGCTAAAGCATGTAACACATTGGTATATTTAATCAGTCAAAGTGCCTCATCAAGGTTGAGTTTCAGAATTCTGGAAGAGGAATGGTGGGGAATAACACTTTCTTACTCACATCTTCAGGTCTTTAGTTGTCATGCATTTGTACATGTTCTTAACGAGAAGAGAATCAAGATGAATCTTAAATCTCAGCCTCACATATTTCTCGATTATTGATAAGATCAATTTTTCTTTAGAC
This sequence comes from Cupressus sempervirens, assembly GCA_028749045.1. Classification (NCBI taxonomy): domain Eukaryota; kingdom Viridiplantae; phylum Streptophyta; class Pinopsida; order Cupressales; family Cupressaceae; genus Cupressus; species Cupressus sempervirens. The sequence continues at coordinate 79,247,105 of CM053791.1, read as the reverse complement.
TATGGAGTTTAACTAATAAGAAGATTGTCAGAAGTAGATACATTATTTTCAATTAAACTTTATTTCCCAATGTGAAATAAGAGCATTTTAAAAAGCAGTATATCCCTCTATTTGATATAACTAATAATGATAGTTTTCCTTCCCTCTCCCAAGGAAATATTATTACAAATTCTGAGTTTATTTCCTCCTCACCCACCTTTGTTTTAGCCCCAGTCCCTACTATGTCATCTTCTACCTATGCATCTTCAAGCTATAATTTTTAAAAAAACAATACCAATCATGACCCTCATACACAAATAGGATTCCTTACTAGAGAAGAAACTCCACACTCTTCAAATAGTACACCTGAGCATTCTTTTGTGCCAATCAAACATAATGAATGAATGTTTGTAACTCCCAAACTCCCAAATAACAAGTCTTCTCTGCACTAAAGCCCAACTCATGGCATCGATAATATATTTGTTGGATATATCATTTAGGATATGATTGGTGATGATGTAAACTTGATGTGATTAAAATATTACCTAATAATGTTCAAAGGTAAATGTAGTTTCATGCTATGGAAGCGTGATGTGATAGGAATGGATAAATAGGTAAACTAGAAAAATAGGTAAGTTGGACCAATAGGTAAACTGCATGAATAGGTAAACATTTAAGGTAAATCAATAATGAAGAACACTTGATGAATATTTGTGGAGTGGTCATAAGATTCAAATTTTTATTGGCATTAGTGATTATTTTTGAAGAGTGGGATTGTATTTGTGTGTTTTGTGGAAAATATTTGCCATCACATTGGTCAAGCTCTACAATTGAGGAGGAATATTCAAGAAGTTTCTATTTGGTAAAAATGACTTACCAGATGGAATAATTTCCAAGGTGAATTTTGAATATGATCTGACACGGTCTTAGGAAGATAATTCATGGATGGCTTGATGTGTTTTATTGTAATAGAATCAATTTGGATCGTTGGATCTAGAGTTTGTTAAGGTGGTGGAAAGAAGTTCTGGTTAAGGGTAAAACAATGAAGAGGCAAAGTGTCGATTACTGGTTGCAAAATTGGAGAAGGTTGCTATCACAAAACAAGTACTAGAATGAAGTGTGATCAAGCCAAAGAAAAGAGTATGGTATGTTGAAGATTTTTTTAGCTTAATTGGATCTAATCATGCAAAGGTAGTACAAATCAAAAAGCATTTTCTTTCTATTATTGTCTAACCATTGTAATAGCAAAATCCCTTGACACAGTAGATCCTTATAGGTCTCTATTATAAAATCCTCTAGCCATGTGACATTCGAAAGAGTAATAAAAATCCTCTCACTAGGTTGCTCCTAACAAAGCAAAGACTTTAACATGTCTACAAAGAAATCCCTTAATAGTGTAGCACCTAATAGTGTTTTTGATTAAGTAAAACACGTTTTACAGGGATCCTGAAACCCAAATGTTTTACGTAATAGTAGAAATATAAATAACAATTAAAGTCCAACTAGTATGCATCTTCTTATAAAAAGCCAAAACCAAAAGACAAGCCCACAGCCAAGAAATAAAAACCAGTAACTCTAGATAAGGATGAAACAAAAAATGAAAAACTAAAAGAATTAGTTCTCCCTATCTAGAACCTATAGAGTCTCTGCAGCTTCATTGACCTTCCGATTCTCCGCACTCGCTTGATCCTGATTCTGGTCATCCATCAGTCCCTTGGTCTGTTTCTTTTCTTCCTCAATTTTCCCAACAATCCATACTGGCTTTATCAACTTTATCCCCACCAAAGCCAGCTTCCTTCAGAGACTCACCCAAACTATTGATATTCTCATTCAGGGTGTTCAAAGTTGCAATCACCTGGTTAGTCAGGTTTTGATTGGCAGACTCCATCCTAAGAACTCTTTTTTCAACCATTGAGATATAGTCCTCCTGATCAACATGGTGTACCTAGTCACTGCATCTCATGTGATTGTCCTTCTAGCTCTCTGTCTCCTTGAGTTCTTCTATCTCATGAAATAGCCATGTGATAGAACAAAAATTATCTATCATGCTATTTTTAGTATTTTTGAGTAGGTTGAGCCCATACTCTCTCACATTATCAGAGATAGCAACAAGAGTCAAGTCAAGAAGTTCATTAAAATGGACTTTACCATCTTTTTCCTCCATCACCTGGGGGTTCATCGTCTCTCTAACTATACCCATCTTCAATGATTTAGAGTTAAAATCTATATATGATCCCCTCCTATCTTTCAAAACCACCTACCCACTATCTTCCACCAAAGAAATTATCTTCCCCTACAGCAAAGAAATGGTAGGGACTAGGCCCGATATCAAAATAGTCTGGTTTTTTTATACTTCCAGTAGCAAAGCCTCCTTGGCCTTTCTTTTGTTAGGGTTCCTTGGGGTAATATTTGTATCCTCTACAACCTTCTCACTCTCCTCCCCTTTCACCTCTTCCTCTAATTATGTATCCTCTTCTTCAACACTATGCTCCTCCTCTGCTTTTTCCTCAATCTTGGGGGGGTTAGGGGTTAAATCCCTAGGGATTTTTCTACTAGAAACATTGTAGGTAGAGGGAGAAACTTTCTCCCCTTCCTTAGACTTCTTTCCTTTAGAGGGGAAGTTTCCTCTTCTTCCAAATTTATGCTCTGAACTTCCTTAGAATCTAAGCTCTTAGTTTCCTCATAAGCATTTCCAGCTTCACCAAGGAATTAGCCCCTGGTCTGAGTTGTTAAATACTCATAAACTAGAAGGAGTAACCCCTCATGAAGGGAAAGGTTAGCTGTGGGTTTCTTTTTAAAACCCTTAATTCTCTTTCTCATGGATGTGAAAAGATAAAAATGAAAAGAAATCTTTATTCGATGCCTAAAGTGATTCAACAACACAAAATGATGGGTCCTGACCCAATCGAATCTAGTATCCAGGGTTATATATTCAATGATAACTCTTAAGACATACCTCGAGAGCTTTTTAATGGATTTCGTTTCTCAGTCTTCACAAGTTTCTTCCTTTCATTCTCATCCTTTACAAAGTCCTTGACTACATTGACCAACATTTTCTTGTCTCTGAAGAAATTAATCCCCTCCAAGGAGAGCTCTATGACCTAGGCAATAAACTCCACATCAACCTGGTGTGTTTAATCCCATCAATTTTAACACGTTCTTCCTTCCATGAATTCACCATTGTATTGGTGACCTCATTTTCAAAACCATGAAGCTTCTCCATGAATTTCGTAATGCCACCCTTCTCTAGTTTATGCCATACCTTGGGGTTATTTCTCTAGTTATCAACCTCCCCCATCTGCTCCTTCCTGCTTCTCTCCCCAACCATTATTTCCTCAGATTCACAAAACCTGCACTTGCTTCATGTTCTCTCACTAGCTTCCTTTTGTTTTCGAAGCCCACTTTTTTTTTTACATATGGCAAAAAAAATGTTAGAAGGCAAAATGATCCAAAAATCGTGCCACACTTACTTGAAATGATGGAAAAATAATAACTTCGCATGATTCTTATTTACTCCTTGTCCGATGTGTTTACTTGCAAATCTTCCCATAATTATTATTGGATTGCCTTTTTACTTCCTTAGATTCATTCCAATTGAATTAATTCTTTCACTACCCTCGAAAAGCTTTCGCGAGTATGCCATGTCATTGTCGTATTATTTAATACCGCTTCGTTAGCAAACCAATCCACAGCTAAATTTGCCTCCCTGAATGCATGGCTTATGTGGATCTTTTTGAATTTTCCCAGGTCAATTTTGGTCTCCTCCACCACATTTGCAATAGTCCACGATGGTAAAGACTGACCAGTTAAACAATTAATAATATTTAATGAATCCCCCTCTAGCCAAAGGTTGTCAATCCCAGAAACCATGGCCAATTTAACAATATGAAATGTTGTATTAGCCTCAGCAAAGTGATTCGACTGAGTCCCAAGAGGATAGGAAAAATCCACAACACCACCACCATGACTATTTATGATGATTCCCCCACAGCCTGTTGGACCTAGATTCCCTTTGGTTGCCCCATCGAAATTAGCATTATGCCAGTCTTCAAGGGGAAGAAGCCACCTAGTGTCCTGTCTTTTCCTATCCCTGTCCTTTCTCTTTTCAATGCAATTTCCTCCTTCTTCAATATCACCTCCCTTTCTAGTTGCAAAATTCTCCTTCATTAATCCTTCTATTTTTTCAGCAATAATAAAAGCAAGGGATTCCCTGTCTCTAAAGATATGATTATTTCACTCTTTCCATATGCCCCAACAAAAATGTGGAAGAGACCAAGAGCCTAACATCTGAGTTTTCATACCAATGTGAACACTATTCCATTGTCCAAAAAACTCTTGGATATTAGTCGGGTTGCACCAACTGACCCCATATTCCCTAGTCAAAAGATTCAAGACCTCGAAAGAAAAGGGATAGTGAATAAAGAGATGATTAACCATTTCCAAATCTTTCTTACAAAGGGTACACGTATTGGGGATAGTCTAACCTCTCTTTGCCAAGTTGTCCAAAGTAAACACTTTGTCTTGGAGAAGAAGCCAAAAGAAAATATTAATTTTTGGAGTGAGACCAGGAATCTAGGCCTTAGCCCAGATGGGTTTCTCCAATCTGTCCCACATAGAGAAGTAACCTAAAGCAACAGAGTATTTCCCTTTTGAGTTATCTCCCCAAATGACTTTGTCCCTCTTGTTACTAAGGATCATTGCATTCAGGGTGAACATCAAAGGTTTAAGGTCCTGTGAGACTAAGGACAAGTCTTGCCAACCATGACCAGCTCTATAGTTGCTAACTTTCAGACTAAATCTTCTTATGCATATTTCTGCCCGTCTCCCAAAATTGGGGTGATCAATAAGAGGGCCCTAGCAAAGCCAATTGTCTTGGTAGAAAAAAAATGTTTTCACCATTGCCTATTTTCCATTTTGCCTTAGACTTAGCCAAAAAAAATTCCTTTGAAACCCCATTCCATATATAAGATCCTTGAGGAATATCAGCCTCACTAAGAAAAAAACTAAGGGATTTCCTTCTGAGATACTTCTCCACTATTATATCCCTTCATTCACCTGAATTCTAAAAAATGCACCATATCTGCTTGGCCAAAAGAGAATTATTAGGTGTCTGATTTTTCTAATGCCAAGACCACCATAGCATTTAGGGAGACAGACATTATCCCAACCAACAAGATGATATCTCTTATTATCTTCAACACCTATCCATAAGAAGTCTCTCTAGATCTTCTCCATTCTGTCAGCATGCTTGACTGAAATCCCAAAGAGGCTGAGGACATAAGTAGGAAGATTTTGAAGAGTAGATTTCACCAAAGTACATTTTCCTGCTTGACTAAGGGCGGTACCTTTCCAACTAGCTAACTTCTTATTGAATTTGTCAATGATACTATTCCAGAAGGAGTTTGGAGGTTTGTACCCCAGTGGCAAACCAAGATTGTTTGCAGGAAGAGACCCAACACCACATCCCAAGATACGAGCAATTTTCCTGTCTCTCCAAAGGTGTGTTGATAAAGTAGACTGAACTTTTCTCCTAATTAACAATATGGCCTGAACCACTCGTGTAAGAATTGAGGAAGCCTTTAAGCACTCTGGCCTCCTAAACCAAGGCATTTCCACCTAGAATAGTATCATCTACAAGTTGTTGATGGGTGAAAGAGGTATGCCTAGTAGAAGGCTTGAGGCCAATCAAACTCCCTTCCTATCTTTTGCTCAGAATAAGCCTCCCCAAACATTCCACCAAAATGATGAAGAGAATAGAGGATAAAGGGTTGCCCTGTCTCAGACCTCTTGAAGGAAAAAAGAAATCTGAGAGGGAACCATTGACCAAAATAGACAAAGAGGGAGTTGAGACAAGCTGAAAGATAAGTTTACAAACCTAGGCAACAAAGCCAAAAGCCTAAAGGATTGCCAACAGGAAACTCCAGTCCACCCTGTCATAGGTTTTAGACAAGTCCAATTTAAGCAGAAAACCTTCTCTCTTTCCAGCTTCCAAAGAGTGAATCACCTCATGGACCATAATAATAGAGTCAAGAATCTATCTCCTTGGTACAAAACCAATTTGTTGTGGGGAGATAATCAGATGAAGAACACTAAGAAGTCTATTAGTCAGAACCTTCAAGATGATTTTATAGAAAGAGTTGCAAAGGCTGATGGCCCTAAACTTGTCCATTGAGTTACCCCCCAGGACTTTCGGAAGAAGCACCAGAAAAGTAGCATTGAGTTCTTTCAAGAGGTTCTTGGCTCCAAAAAATTCTTGCACTGCCTTCACCACATCCCTTTTGACCACCTCCCAATAAATCTAGAAAAAGAAAGTCGAAAAACCATCCAGGCCAAGCTCTTTATCACCAGGGAGAGAAGAAAGGGCTTGATATATTTCTTGCTGAGAAGGAATAGCCTTCAGCATGGAATTGTGGTGATCCTGCAACAACAAAGGAATAGCTCTTAGAATATCCTCTTGATCAGTCATGGAGAGAGACTGATCCTTTGAAAGAAGAGAGGAGAAGAAGTTCACAACTTCATCCGCTATCTCATTGTCTTTAGTAAATGTAGTCTAACCCTTTTTAATGCTTGAAATATTGTTATGCGCCTAATGCTTTAGGGTGGATCAATGGAAGAACTTGGTATTTTGGTCCCCCTCTTTAAGCCAATTAACTCTAGATCTTTTCTTCCAAAAGTGTTCCTCCCTGCTTATGATATTATGTAGATCGGTTAAGATAGACCTTCCTTCTAGCTTGATCAGATCATTGTATCCCTCCAGCGAAATTTCTTCCTAGACTATGTAGAACTGGTCTAGCCTCTCATCCTTCACTTGGAATATATACCCAAAGTCTAACTTATTCCAAGCTTTAATGTTCCTTTTCACGTTCTTCAATTTTTGGGCAATCCTGAACATTGCGATACCTTCCACCTCAATATTCTACCAAGAATAAATCTTGGCTTACAGATCCGGATGGGAAATCCACATCTTCTCAAAATGAAAAGGAAAATTTCACTTTACCATCAGAGGACTTAAAGAAAGCGAAATGGGGGAGTGATCTAAGCCAACTCTAGGGAGAAGGGAAAGTCTGCAAGAATGGGTTTGTAGCAAGTCAATAGGTACAATAGCCAGTTAGGGGATTCCCTCCAAATCAGTAGCCTCACTACTCATGTTTCTACTAAAAGACAACTTACCAGCCACTACTTTCCACATTTTAGTTTCTTGGATTAGTAAAAAATTAGGTCTTTGGTCTCTGATCATATTCCTAACTATCTCTTTCTTATGGGTTCCATTTAGGCCCCTTATGTTCCAAGATATGATCTTCATTTCTTTTTTCCATAGAATTCCTTGATGCTCTTTTTGGTCTCATCTTACAAAGTCTGATTCGGGCTTGGCCTACCTAGAGTTTTGGGATTTACCCCAACATCAACCTTCACTCTACTTCTTGTCATCACTGGAGATAGAGGGGGGTGGACACAATTCTGGTTCTTCTTCTTTTTTACCACACTCTAGTTACCTTTATCATCTGGAGAACAACTATTAACACATTCCTTCCATTTTGAAATATATTCTGGGGAACACTTGGTGATAAGTTCTAAAAGCTTCATCCCCACATCTTTGGAGACATTTGGGTTCTATATGGGATCCAAAAGTGAATCTTGGTCATCACCAGCATGATTAATCCCTTCTTCAATGAAACTGTTGCTTAGACTAGGATCTTTCCTCATTAAAGGGCTCCCTGGATTCAGGGTTCCCGAAACAATATTTGGCAAAATATCCATTTGAGGGGCCTCTACCCTACTAACAACCTGTTCTTCCTCAGTCTCAACAGCTTGGCCCTCAACCTTAGATTCTATATCTGTAACATTTTTCTGGTCTCCTTCCTAGTCAAAGTCATTCCTCTTTTCCTTATTAGAGACTATAGGTCCTTTAACATTTTGGATGAAAAGCTCTCATGTCTATCAAGGGATTTTTTTTGAATCCACAGAGCCACCTTGGATCTCAGTAGGCTTTGGAGCTTTCTGTTTCCAGATCATTTTCTTCCCCTTGATAGTAGTACTAGTTGGCTTACTTTTTTTCTTTACTACCCTAGGACATTGATTTGCCTTACGCCCTGATTTTAAACAAAGGAAACATGCAAATGGTATAGTCTCATAAATCAATTTCTAAATATGCACACCCAGTTTAGAATGAAACGCCACATTTTCTGGCATATCAATGCCCTTCCTAACCCCAATGCAAATACAGGCATATGCGAGGCAACTTTTACAAGCAATGATCAGATCAATGGAAAGAAGCTCCCCAAAAGAGCTAGCTATCCCCATGAAGACATCCTCATTCTAGAATTCTAGGGGTAGCTCGGGTAGCCTTACCCAGATAGGGGCTTGCACATAGAAAGAGTTGTTCAGATTCAACTTTGATGACCACTTCTAGAGAATCAAGGTGGATCAACCAAAAGCCCATGGCCCCTCACTTAAAATGTTAGAAAGATCTTCCATACACGTGAAATCAAAGGACAGAAATCCCTTGGCCATGGTCATGACTGAAACTTGACCTTTGAGGGTCCATTTCTTCTTGATAAATGATCTCACGATATCAATATTAGGCCTTGGCCCTAAGAATTTGCCAACCAGGGTGGATGCCATAGACTTAATACTATAATCCACGATCTCGTCTGGAATGGCAATGGCTCAAGAACCTTGCTTGTGGGAAAGAAGACTTACCTGTAGGCTTGACCCCAAAAAGAGATGACCATTTAGCAAGGCCAAGTAGACCCACTTCAAGACCTAGAGGAATCTTGACCGCCACCTTGGGGGGAGCATATGGGTCCCCATCATCTTTCTTTGACTGATCACCTGTACTAGTAGATCCTTGACCAGCCTCCTCCTTTGACCTATGCTTCATTCCAGGGATCCAATCCCGATAGTTCAAAGGAATCTCACCCTTCTTAGGATTCAAATTTTGAAAATCGCTCTTCCCTCCCTTACCAGTGCTCGCCATTTTATTTTACCAACACCTAATAGTGTTGATTGTAACCCTTAACTAGGAAATCTCCTAATAAAGTGTATTCCAGAAGAGTATAAAATTTGTTGGTATCATCCCAAATCATGGTTTTCACCCTATTTAGGTTTGCACAAGATAAATCTAGTGTTTACTTTATATGGTTGATTTATTTATGGTTGCATGTTGTTTAAAAGATATTTTACTTCAAGTTTTTTATTCAATGTTTGAGAGGCTAAGGTCTAATGAAGTATTGATTAATTGGATCTACTACGTTTAAGCTTCAATTGGGGATAACTAATTCACCCCCACCCACACCACCCCCCTCCCCAAATTAGTAATCTAGCCTATATTAACAGCATCTTACTATAATTATTTAAAAGAACTCTAATTGGCTAAATACAAACTAGAGCATTTAAGATAATGAACACTAAAATTAGTGCCTTATATAGAGTAAAATTGTGAAGCATATATAATTTTTTATTGTTTAATGATAATCTAATTTATAAAAATTTAGATTTTCAAATTTCTTGGAGATTGTTCTAGACCAAGCCCCATTGGCTGGGATATGAAGCGTAACATTTGACAAATCTACTTGTTTATTTTAATGCTTGAAATTTTGATTGTATTTTGATTTTCGCTCGAGATGAAGATTCTTACACAAAATGTTTACATTTATTGAGTACTTCTGTTCGAAGGTGTTTTCTTGGAATATATTTACAACTAGTGTTTAATATTTTTATGGATTCCATATTATGATGTAAATGTAAGTGTATGGTTGGAGCTTGTTTATTTAGATGAATCATCTAACAAGATCCTTATTGCCCACTAGAAAAATGCTTAGTACATTCACATTCACATTCCTCCAATTGTTACAAAAATTGTGATTCATTTATCTTCTTCATATTATTAAAGATCAAAAGTCAAGATAAAGTGGTTAAGTCACATCTTTATGACTATATGAGAAGTGGATGACTTAAACATCATATAGTAAGACTTGATTCCTAAATTAAAAGTGTTAAATCTAGTCAAGGTTGACTTACTTTTTCCAAGCTTAATTGATTCCTAAATTAAAAGTGTTAAATCTAGTCAAGGTTGACTTACTTTTTCCAAGCTTAATTTTTTTCTTTGAATGATGTTAAGGGGTGATCACCGTTTGTCTTATTAACACTAGACTATCAATGTACATATTTCCTAAAGATATTACAAACAAAAAAATTCAATAGATTTCATAGCTAAAACATCAACCCTTATATCATAGCTAAAACATCAACCCTTATATAATTAAGAGTACTTAGAAAAACACTACATAATTTATCAATATCTATTTTACTTAATTTTTGTTTTTAATATACTTTTCTAACTCATTGAACTAATTAATTTACAAAGTGCTTCATAAAATATACTTTTACTTATCTTTCAATTTAAATGAAAAGGTTATCTCAGTTTTTACAACAAATCTACCATTATATAATTTTAAATTATTATTCATCTTCTAAGAAATGAAAAAAATTGTCAACTAAATTGTTTGAAGTACAATATAAGAAGAATTAGTACTCCAGTGCAATCAAATGTGACTTGGACTGATTGAACTCTTTCGTAGGATGATCTTGTATCTCCCGACCCCTTTTTTGTGAATTGTAAACTAAGCAAATTTTGTTAGTAAAAAAAGTAACTATTCATATAAAAAATGTGACTTGGACACGTATAAGGGACTTAATTTTGTCTATAACTCAGCCAGGCATTCATTTTTCACTTATTTATGGAATATAACGAACCTAGAGTTGGGTCTGAGAAACGTTAAGAGCTTAATCAATATCGATGTAAACTGTACAAAACCTTCACTGTAATAATTACTCTCGGTCTCCTTTATGAGGAATTGTATTTTAGATTGCTCACTAAGGAAAAGACCTTGCAGGAAAAACTCTTTGATCAAACGAAAAAAGACAGAGAAAACCCTACTCTTACTTAAACATGTAAACCAGAGAGAGAGAATGTTCAAAACAGATATGGAGAAGATAGGATCAGCAAATATGATATATTCCCAAATTGGGTCAAAACAGATGAATTCATTTAAAAATATATAATCATAAGCAATTCTTACAATTCCATTAATGAAATGACAGTGTTACAACATTCATTGGAGTGAACGAAAATTGAAGCTTACTGCTTTACATGACAAATGGGTAACTAAAACGACAATACAATAATAATAAATTTCTCAATATAGAGAATTATTGATAGTGGAAGCATAGCTGTAGCTTGTTCAAACTACACCATTGAGAAGACACCCAAATAAAAAGGCCACCATGATAAACATGTATCCTTCAATGCCTTGGCTATTCTTCATTCCTGCAACAATCACAAATGTAGAAATTTGTTCAAGAACAGTGGCTCATATTCATGAGTATGAAATAGAGAAGATAGAATTATTATCATACCATGGTTAACTGGGGCAGGAGCAGGGCCCTGGTTGTCAACAGACACAACTAGTGGAAGAGCAATTGCAATGATGAGAACCACCAACATGATGAAAACCCTATTCACTGCCATTTTTACCACTAAAGAAGAAGAAAAACAGTATTTCCTTCTCAACAGGAATATAAGATACGCTCTGAATGTGAATTGAGGAGCTTGGAAAATAGATGAAGCAGAGATGGGGTTAAATAGGATCAAATGGGTCAAAGAAGGAAAATTAGAGGAAAGAGCCCAATGTAGACTTTGACAGCGCTTTCTTGTAAGCAATTAATTACAAGAAAATTTATTCTAGAGACCTTGTTTTGCACGGCTGTCGATGTTTGGAGAAAAGTAGAAGAAAGACCAAATCTTACGCGTTTGTAGAAGAGAATGAGGTAGCTGTATATATTTGTCAAGCTTGAAAGAGAGTCAGTATTAGAGATAGAGTTTGTCAGAGTTGAAAAGTATCTACTTAGTACCTTTCCCTATTGTTTTTCTTAGTTCCTTAGTTTCATTAAACAACATTAAATAGGCAAATCGTTATTGTTAATCTCTCTACCACATGAAACAAATCTGGCGGAACTTGCAAGGCGAAATTCAGAAGAATCGATATGTGGTGGGAGCTGCAGGACAAAATTCTAATATGCACCATTGTAACTTCCGTTACGTGCTGGCATCTCTAGAATATTATGCCTTTTTGATTCTTTGATGATTTTAATCCTATGTTTACCACAATTAATTATCTTTAGGTATTTTTAATAGTTTTTAAATAATATTAACTGTTAAAAGTTTATTATCCTTGGTATATCATTTGTCACTTTGTTTTATTCCATTCTTAATAATATAAACCTGAAATAGCCAAATTTGGAGTCAAATGTGTCCTTAAATCAGTTTAAGAGTTTCAGCCATGTTCAAAGCACTGGACTCTTGAGTTTACATAATATAAGTTCTTAGTGAAATTTTTGAAATAATTGAATGGCTTCTACTGAAAAAATTTGGCTGTTTCTTGGATCGTAGACCAATTGTGTGGAGATGTATCTTCTTCATTAGTTCTTTCATTATTCTTGTATAATCATAATTGTTAATGTGAAGGCCAATAGTCACAATTGGTTTCCCTCCAATTGTGTGACTCTTTGTTTCAAAGACTCTTCAATATGATTATGCAATTGATATCTATAAATATGCTGTTGTTGCATCATTGTAATTAACTTTCTTTAATCAATACAATGCTCTACTTACTATGGACGTAACCACAATTTGTAGTGAACCACAATAAATCTTGCCTTGGCATTTAAATCCTTTCAATTGGTACAAGAGCATAGGTTGTGCAAGTTGAAAATCAGTGTTGAATTTCTAGAAGATGGAGGATGCGAAAGTAGAAAAATTCACAGGGCAAAATTTCAACCTTTGGAAGCTGCAAATGGAGTCACAAGATCTTTCTCTTGCGCTGGAAGGAAAAGCAAAGAAACCAGCATCAATCATAGATGAGAATTGGAAGACTTTAGACAAGAAGGCAAAAGCATTGATTTTTCTTGCACTACCAAATAACATTCTTTTTAATGTCAAACATGAGAATATTGCAAAGGAGGATGGGATAAGCTTGCATGCATGTATTCAATGGCATCGGCCGCAAACAAAGTCTTCATCGTGAAGACATATAAACTCAAGATGAAGGAAGGAGGAATTATTTCCAATCACCTCAATGAGTTCAACACTCTTATCAGCCAAACAAATTCGGTGGGTATGATACAAGACCATTAGAAAAAAAATTGTTCTCTTATTATCTTTGCTTCCTAGCAGTTGGGATGGAGTTGTTACAACTATTTAGCACTTCAATTTTGGCCCAAAGAAAACTAGTTTTTGATGATGTAGCTTCCACTCTTTTGAGTTAAGATATGAGAAGAAGAAATCAATAGACTTCTTCTAGTGATGCACTTACCATGGTCAACATGGAGACAAGGGGAAGAATCCATCATAGAGGTAACAATTACAATTGAAAGAAATGTAAATCACCCAATAGATCAAGGTCAAGAGGTAGAAATGGGCAGTGTTGGTTTTGTGGTAAGCTTGGCCACTCAAAGTGAAATTGTTGGGCTTACAAGAAGGCACAAGATAAGGTACAAAATATTGAATAAAATACAGCCTATGTAAAAGAATGAAAGTATTTTAAATCTTTGAACAAGTGACACCAAATTACATTCTTGGGTGATAGATTCTGGAGCCTCCTTTCATGTCACCTCTTGTATGGATTTTTTTGCAAACTATCATGAAGGACAATTTGGAGAAGTATTTCTTGGAGACAATAAGTGTTGTGAGATAGTTGGTAAAGGTGACATTACATTGTAGTTGGAAGGAGGAGGCCAATAGTTGCTACGACGAGAAAAAGTGGGTCGGCTTCTTGAAAGATAGGCATGACATGAAGACTAAACCGTTGGAACTTGTGCACTCAAATTTTTTTGATCCTACTAAGGTAAGCTCTTTAGGAGGTGCAAACTATTTTGTTACTTTCCTTGATGATTGTACTAAGAAATTTTGGATATATATGACGGATAGAAACTCTGAAGTATTTTCTAAATTCAAAGTTTTGAAAGCACTTGTTGAAAACCAAAGAGGTCACAAAATTAAATGTTTTAAAATGAATAATGGAGGTAAATTTTGTTCGCTAGAGTTTGATAACTATTGTGTAGATAACGGTATTCAAAGGGTGAAAGTTGTTCTTGGCAATACTCAAGAAAATGGCACAGCGAAAAGGCTTAATAGAACTATACTTGAGAAAGCTCAATGTATGCTTTCAAATGCAGGTTTGGGAAAAGAGTTTTGGTCTAAAGAATGTAATACATTGGTATATTTAATCAATCGAAGTCCCTCATCAAGGTTGAGTTTTAGAATTCCAGAAGAGAAATGGTAGGGGAGAAGAGTTTCTTACTCACATCTTTACATCTTTGGTTGTCATGCATTTGTACATGTTCTTAGGGAGAAGAGAAGCAAGATGAATCCCAAATCTCAGCCTTGCATATTTCTCGATTATGGAGAAGACCAATTTGGCTTTAGACTATGGAGTTTAACTAATAAGAAGATTATCAGAAGTAGAGGCATTATATTCAATGAAATTGTATTTCCTAATGTGAAAGAAGAGCATTCAAAAAAGGAGTATATCCCTCTATTGATATAGCTAATAATGACAGTTTTCCTTCCCTCTTGCAAGGAAATATTGTTGAAAATTCTCATTCTATTCCCTCCTCACCCACCTTTGTTTTAGCCCCAATCCCTACTCTGACATCTTCTACCTCTGCATCTTCAAGTAATTATAAAACCACCAATACCAATCATGACCCTCAAACACAAACAAGATTCCTCATTGGAGAAGAAACTCCACACTCTTCAAATAGAAAACATGAGCATTCTTTTGTGGAAATCAAACATAATGAATCAATGGTTGTAACTCCCAACTCCCAAATAGAAAGTCTTCTCTATGCCAAAGCCCAACTCCTCTAGCATTGACAAAAAAAACACTTGTGAACCCAATGCCTCTACATTTCAAAAACAAAATCCTTCAACAATTGTTTGGGGATAACACTTCTCCAAACCACAATTTTGTGATGGATGAGCACAATCATGGAGGTGATGGAGATTACCCTCCTATGGTAGAGATAGAAACATATGAGAGATAGGGTCATAGTGACATGGATAATTGGCAATATTGTGGTAAGCAGGAAAATTACCATGGACTTCATGACCATCAATAGTGTTGAAATTATTATGTTTCATGTCTACATAGATAAATTTCCAACCACTCCCACATGGAATTCAAAGGAGGTGATAAAGCACAACATGAAAATACACATTGGTCGTGTAGGCATTGAAAATAGCTAACAATTCCATAGTGGATGTTTCTCTCCAATTGTAGAGAAGCACTAATACTAGTCATATAATCTAAGGAAATGAATTGGATGCCACCAAATTAAAAAATGTGCAGCCCATGATAGGTAGAGACCACTCTCTTTGGTCTAAAATCAATATGCCTCTAGTCAATCTTGACAATAAGTGTTCAAGAAGAAGAAATAAATAGAATAATGTGAGTATAACATTCCGAAATCATGAGTGTTTTGAAATAGAAGGGTAGGGATCTATGAATTTTGAGGGAATTAGAAATTTGAATGGAAGAACTTTGGTCTTTAGTTCTCCATTTGAATTAATAACTCTATAATTGAGTTAAGATGATCTACTAGGAAAACATGGATGAGTGCTAAATACTCTAATTATGAGCTTCTCTTTGTTTAAGACACAAAGCCTTCATTATTGGTTTTAGAATTATGAAAATTTATAACTTATAAATCTTCTTTCAAGGATTCAAATGGTGATAAATGGAATGCCACAATGCATGAGGAGATGGATTCTTTAATCAAGAACCAAACTTGGAATTTGGTTAATCTGCCACCAAATTGAAGACTACTCAAAAACAAGTGGGTATACCAGTTGAAAGAAGAAGAGGAAGGAAAAAATGTTTCATGGCCAGGTTAATGGTAAAGGGGTTTGATTAAGAAAAGGGGATAGACTTCAATGAAATCTTATTACTAGTTCTCAAGATGACAACTATTCATATAATAGTTTTGGGATTAGAAGTTGTATGTTGGAGCAACTTGATGTCAAGTCCACATTACTACATGGTGATGTAGAAGAGGATTTCTATGCAAAGCAGCCTCAAGGATTCATCAAGAACGGACAAGAGAATCTTTATTAGAATTTAAATCAGAGCTTGGATGGGCTCAAGCAAGCTCCAAGGAAATGGTACTTAAAATTTGATTGCTTCATGGTTGAATGAAAATTCACAATGTACAAATCGGATCCTTTTTTCTACTTCAAGAAAATTTCTAATGGTGAGTTTGTCATTCTTCAATCTTTATGCTGATGAGATTATAGTTGTTGGCACAAGTAAAATAATTCTTCATGAATTAAAGGAGAAATTGATATGAAATTTTGCAATGGAAGACTCAAAGGTAGCTAAGAAGATTCTTGGCATGATGATAACAAGAGCATGATGATCACAAGAGATAGAAAAAAGAGGGAAATCATGTTGTCTCAAAAATATTATATTGATAAATTTGTTGAAAGGTTTGAGATGGTTTATGAAAAATTTTCTCATATTCCACTTGCTGGTCATTTCCATTTAAGCTCTAAATTGTGTCCAAAAATACAAGAAGAAAAGGAATTTATGGATAAAATTCTGTATAAATCTACCATTGGTAGCATTATGTATGCCATGGTTTCTACATGCCTTGACATTGCTCATGTGGTGGCAATTGTGAGCAAGTTCATGAGCAATATCAGAAAGGATCATTTGGAAGTCGCTAAATGGATACTAAGATATCTAACAGGCACTATGGATTATGTGTTATGTTTTGGAGATAATAAGGTTCAGTTGTAAGGCTTCACTAATCATGATTTTGCCAAAGATTTAGATAAATGAAAATCTACTACTACATATACCTTCATTTTTTTGGAGTTTCTATTAGTTGGGCTTTAAGATTGCAACATTCTATTTCTCTTTCTTCAGTTGAGGCTGCGTATTTGTCTCTTTCCAAAGGTGCAAGGGAAATGATCTGGCTTCAGTAATTGCTTGGTGATTTGAATTTTCAACAAAGTGACTATTGGTTGGTCAGTACAATGACTCTATATCTAAGGATTGGAAACCCTCTTTACATTTGATCTACATAAGATCAGCACCAACTAATGTACTAGAATGTCATACTAAGCTCATTAAATTATCAACTATGGAATGTAAATTTGAAACAATGTCTGCAAAGTATATGCTCTAATTATCCTGACATGTCATTGCTAGAATAGAAACTAAGATAGGAAATGAAATGGAAACTTAACCTACACTCAGAAATGAAATTAAAAACATGAAACTAAACTATTTACTTATGTTGCACAAAACAACCAATAGTTACGTTACCATATGGCTACATGAACAACAAAGCTCTAAAACTTGTGCTTCTATTTTATGGAATGAAAAACTAATCTCTACCTAACTACAAGTTACATTCACCTCCCATGTGGGCCCCCATAGAAGAATGAATAATCAACAACTCAGAGATTAACAATTATAAATATCATTTTTATTCATGAGCATTGCATAAGTACATAAGTTGCAAGAAATAGAGTTGTATTTATCTCAATTGTTGGATTACAAAAGAGTGCCTTACAAATTCCTCTTAACATCAAAATCTAAACTTCTAGCTTATTCAACATACTAACATAAAACAAAACTCCTAAAATTTAGGCTCCTTCATTGCTAGGAATATGAAAAGATTAGTCATCAAACAACATCATTTAATTCATAAATAAGTTGCACTTTTCTTGCACATGAACTCAAGAATTCATGGCTTCTAGATCCACTCCATAATGATTTACAACCACCTTGACCTAGCCTGCAACAATATTTAATAACTAAAACATCATGGAATCATTATGAATTCAAAATAGTCAACCACTTCCTTATCAATGCTCTATCTTCAATGCTGACTTCTCCTTTCATTGTTGACTTGTCATTTCCCTGCAAAAGATTAGCATGTACATGCAACAACTGCAATACATATCCAAGATAAAATTCATAATAAGTTACTCATATCATCTTTTCTCTCATCAATGGCTATAGGAGAAATTATTCAATTAATGCAAGATGGTAAGATACATCATTTCATTCTATATAACCATATATATATATAGCATATTAATCCCACCAAAATTGACACTTATAATAGAATAATTATAAGTAGTATGGATAAGTTTATCAAAAGCTCATAAATTTCTCAAGTCTTTAACCATCAAAAATATATAAAAACATGAACTAAATAAGCCTTATATTGGACTCATCATTTCCCCCTAACTTTTCTCTTTTTCGGTCCTCCAAGAAAGATGAAATTCTTTATCTTGGTAGACATTCTGTATTTTGCAACTAATTTTTTCCCTATAGCACCTTCTACAAAGCTCTAATAAAAGCCCTTTGTATCCATGTGATTTTCCATCTTCTTACTTCCTCATCCATATGATGATCATTCAGATTCTTAGCATTATCCAACAAGGGATGCATAAGCATAGGTGGCTGGAAGGTAAGAGGAAGCCAAAAACTCTGTCAAACCTTGCCTAACTTTATGTACCAAGGAGTTTTCCTATTAGCCATGATGAAGTTAAGGGATAAATGTGGTTCCTTATTCCTAATATCCTCTATCATGCTACCCCACCTCCATTACATAACCTTTGGTAATTCTATTTCAGCCAAGTTTTCATTTCCATCAAGTGCAGAATTTCTAAGTGGGTTTATTGCACGATGTCCTATGTCAGATGAGGCAATTTTTAGCTAATCAAAATAACAAGTTCTAGGATCCTTAATCTTATGCCTTAAGTACATAGTAATTTCATCCTCTGATTCCCGATAAGATTTAGCCTGTACTTCTCTACTGATTTCATTTTGGATCTGTGACATTAGGGCTCTTAGTTGAATATCCCCAACATATAATAATAGATTCTAGGCTCTATTTTTAGGTACTACATGATTATGAAGGAAGAATTCATACAATAATTTTTTTATTATTGAAGGAGAGCTATGGAAATCTTGTGAAAACTCAAGAGGTTCAACCAAAGATGAGAGTTTATTCCTTACTACACAAGTCATTTGATAATGCAAGAATTTCTCTCTCAAAAATAGTGCATAGACAGGGAAGGGAGAACAACAATTCATAAGCTCAAGTATCATTGATGTTACCTTAGTAAGCTTGGTTTGCAAATGCTCTACTTCATTCTCCTTCTCCAAGAGATCCTGACAATGATTATTAATTACTTGGTTTAACTGTTTCTTTTTTTAATTCCATCATTCTCGTTCCAAGGTCAACTTGTTAGACAACTGAAAGATAACAAAGAATAAGGATATAGAGGTTGAGGCTCCTGACTTTGTATTCATACTAAGGTTTCCTTTTGCTGTGCTTGGAACATCAGTTTCATTTTTTTCTAGAATTTCAACCCCTTCAAGGTGTGTCTCTTTTACCTATATTTCCTCAGGTCTATCAAACTAGTTGATAGCTAAGGCCAAAGCATTCAGACCTTGTTTTAGTATTTTCTTTGCCACTTCATTTACAAAACTTAGGTCAAACCTGAAATTTGTTTCATGAAAATTTTTGACTGATGCTATAGGAGGTGACTCTAGAATATCTACTTCCATAAGGAAGTCTTCCTCTGTCATATCATCATTTTTAAACATATGGTTTTGTTCATCAAAACTAGAATCATCAATTATCACATGTTCTTCATGTTTCACAACTTCAAGAGGTTGCTTTGCTTCAACTCTGGATGAAAAATTTTTTTAAAAAAATTGACCATCAGGCTCATCTATTTCTTGTTCCAAGGGCTTAGAGGATTTAGGATGAACTGGGGAGCTAGATTGTGGCTCAATAATAGGTAGATTTTGTTTTTACCTAGGGCTTCTACTTACTAAGGTCTCCTTTTCTTTCTTAGGATTTTTCTTCTTTCTAGAGATGGGAGATGCTACAAGAGAATCTTCTTGTATCTTTTTACAAGACCTAGGGGGTTTTTCACTTACTTTTTGCTTCTTCCTCGAAGATGTCTTAGTTTGCATGGAAGAAGGTGTAATCTCTAGTTCAACAAATTTAACTTTCTTTTTATCTTTAGCTTGTATGACTCGGACTAAAGGCTCTAGGAGAACTCTCAAGGTTTTTAGACCTAAAGCTTCTATATTTTTCAGAGGAAGATGTTGATCCTATTTCCTAAATTACCTTCTCAATTCCATGTTTAGCGTGAACTCATTTTCCCACTCTCTATCCTATAGGACTTAGGGTCTAATTTTTAAATTTTCCTAGGAGAAAGTCTTCCCATGACATTCTCATTTCTCTTCATTCCTTTTTCACCGTTAACTTAACCAAAAAATGGTGAGAGACAATATTAAGCTTTTCTCCTTGCACTAGTCAACCCCTTTTTTTCAAAATATGGAATAGGAAATTGGGGATATTTATAGGGTGATTATTATGGCGTAAACACCTTAGAAATTTAAAATGAACAAAATGTAGAAATGTTTTTCATCCCCCACAGGTAAAGTATCTTATGATATATATGGAACAATTTCTATAGGGTTCTAGAAATGACAATCTGTCCATACCTTGTTTCTTGTTGATAGCCATAGGTGGGACTAAATGCAGTGTGAATTGAGCTCTGGCTATTGTTGGATCAAAATTCTCTAAAAATTCCTCCCCCTCTAGTGGAAATCCCATAACTTTGGATATAATTTCCTCTGTGAATGACACCCTTAACCCTTTTACCATGGCTTCATTATCCCTTAATGTGCTAAAAATTTGAGTAGCCACTTCATCGTCCCAACCAATGAGTCTCTAGAAATAATCAAACCATCCCTTAGCTTGAAACAATGATCTACATGCTTGATCCTCCAATAAAACATTATGAATGATAGGTTCATGACAAACCAAACATCCACCCATTTTCTTACAGTATCTAACACATAGACTTATAAATTCATAGTAAAAAATAAAATATAAGATCACAACAAGGATTTTCAACAGAGAAAAAGTTGAAATAAAGAGACAAAAAGAAACAATCATAGGAGAAAGTGAAAAATATATAGAAGTTAATTTGTTGGTTTGAACAATAATTGTAAATCTTCAAGTTCATTTTCCATAAAAATTCCTCAAACTTTACGTACCAGCCAACTTAGCAAAATATGTGTGAAATAAATATTGATGTGTTAAGAGTTGTCTCGTCATAAGAGAAATTGGATATGTGCCAAGATTTTTGGAATGGGTGAATGTTAAAAAATAAATTTAGCACTTAACCATATAATCATATAAAACAAAAATAATACCAAATAGAGTAAAAATGCATTCATATAAGAATTTGGCAAAATTATTATCCTGAGGGTGCTTCATTAGCTTGGCTTTAGCCCACTTAGTAACATAATCAGTACAAACTAGAATGTATGATTTATCTTGTGAAGTAGGTTCAATAGGTCCAACAAAGTGAATCCCCCATTTGTCAAAGGGTGTCACAAAAACTTGGGGTTGTAGAGGCATATCATATAATTTTGTAGGTCTTCCCATGTGTTGGCATTTATCACATTTTCTTGTATATTGTGTTGCATCTTTGTGAAGTTTTGGCTAGTAGTATCCATAGTCAATATTTTGAAATTTTTTTTTTGGTTGCAAATTGACCTTCACAAGGTTCATCATGACATACCCTAAGAATATTATATGTTTCACCCTCTCTAACACATATTTGTATTACTTGATCAAGCCTAGTGTATAACATTAGTTTAGCAATCCAAGAAAAATTAAAACTTTTCTTTGCTAACAACTTCTTCTACTTGGGAGAAAAATGAACTGGTGTCCTTCTTGTGGTTAGATAATTTGCAATATCAACATACCATGGATTTTTTGCTAATAGTAAGAAAAGATGTTCATCCAAAAAACTATCATCAATGACTGTAGGATCCTCAGGCACATGTAAACGAGATAGGAAATCAACTACTACATTGGTTTCTCCAAGTTTGTCCACAATGGTGATATCAAATTATTTCATAAGTGGTAACCATCTAGCTAGCCTCCTTGATATGGTAGGTTTATTTATCAAGTATTTAATAGCTGAAAAATATCTTATAACCAATAATATAATGTATGAACTTATTTAGTGCATAAATAATGACAAGCATCTCCTTTTCAGTTACTATGTAATTAGACTCAGCTCCTTGCAAATTTTTACGAATAAAATAAATGGCATACTCCACCACTCCTTATTTTTGTCCCAACACCACCCCTATGGCATAATCAAATGCATTAGTGTGAATGTGGAATGGAAAACCCCATTTGGGCCCTCTCAATACTGGTGTTTTTGTAAGAGCCTTCTTAAGTTGTGGGAAAGACTTGTTGCATTCAGAATCCTAAGAAAAGTCAGAGTCTTTCTTTAATAAGTTGTAAAGAGGTGTTGCAATTTAATTGAAATCCTTAATGAATCTCCTATAATACCAGGTGCATGTCCCAAGAAACTTCTTACATCCATTTGTTTTTCTGGGGTAGGCAAAGTACTAATCACTTCAATCTTTGTTGGATCCACTTGGATACCTTGTGATGAAATGAAATGACCCAAGACAACACCATCCTCCATCATCATGAAACACTTTTCACTATTAAGGGAAACATTGTACTCCTGACATCTCTTGAGGAATTTTTCCAATTTTCCAATTTCATTTTAGCTTCTTCAAAAGTAGTCAAATAGGCAGTAAAGTTATCCATATATATTTCCATGCATTCAATAGACATGTCAGAAAAAATATTGATTACAGCTCTCTGGAATGTAGTTGGAGCATTGCATAAGCCAAAAGGTTAGACTAAGTATGCAAAGGTTCTCCATGGGCATGTGAAAGTTGTTTTCTCCTGGTCCTCTGGAGCTATTTGGATCTGATTGTCACCACTAAAACCATCTAGGAAAGATAAATACTTTTTTCCAGCTAGATTGTCAAGTACTTGGTCAATGAATGGAAAAGGAAAATGGTATTTTTTGGTAGCTAAATTGAGTTCTTGGTAATCTACATAAACTCTCCATTTCCCACCTTTTTTTGGCACAAAGAATAGGGGTGAAACCCACTAACTGTCAGAGATTAGGTAGATAAACCCAACATTTAACAACTTTTGTAATTCAATCTTGACTATATCTCTTAGGATAGGATTAACCCTTCTTTGAGGTTTTCTAATAGGATTATTTTCAAGGATAATATAGATCCTATTAGTATAAAGCTTGGGATCTAGTCCTTTCATGTCTATGTAATCCCAAGAAAATGCTTGTTTATTCTCTTGCAATAGTTTCAGTATGATTTCTTGATATGTAGATGATAGAGCACAACTAATGTTTAATTATTTTCCTAGGCTTACTAAAACCTTTTTGACTTTGTCCATCATGGATATTTGAGCAACTAGATTTTAATAAATCTCATGTGGAAGTAAAGAGTGAAGGAATTGGGAGGATGTTGAATATTGATGTGCATTAGGGGGTGGTAGAATAGTTTCCATGATACAGTCCTGTTGGTAACACTCCCAAGAATTGACTCTATATTCATTGGTGACAATTGAGGAGACAACTTGATCATCTTCTTGAGAGGTTAAACAAATGGATCCCTAGTTATCATCATGATCTAGTGAAGTAAATTAAGTTCTAATTCTTCATCCCCCAAATCAGGCCATACTGCTTGATCATCTTATAACAAGGGTTGAGCAGGGGAATACAATGTCAAATTTTTGGCATACATCCCATTTTATATTGTCATCTTATCTAACCTATAAGCTATATAAGAATTATAAATAGCTAAACAAGGTCTTCTTAGGATGAGAGGATACCCACCTATATTTTCTTTTGGGGAAAGAACAAAAAAGTCTATAGGATATTCCCAAGAATTTAGTAAAACTATAACATCATCTATCATTCTATTTGGCTTGATAGTAGAACTATTAGCAAGCTACAAGATGGTTGGTGTTCCATAATGCCAATAATTTTCAAGTGAGATAACACTTCCTTTTTCATTACATTAATCGATGCATCTAAATCCACTAGGTCATTTTGTACTTGAATTCCATGAATAGTAACAATGACCATAGGACCACTAGGATCAGAGTATTTAGGTACTATCAATTTTTCAAACATAAGGTCTGATAATTGTCCCAAGACATGAATAGTTTTAGGATTTTTCTTTTTTCTCCATGCTTTCCTTATGCAAGCTTCCTTGATGGCCTTATTGTAAATAGGGACTTCTTTTATAGCATCTAGCAATGATATCTTAATAGTTATATGCCTGAGTTGGTTAAGTAAATTCATCACAGCTTGGTTTTGGACAGTCACAATTGAGTCTATAAGCCTTTGAGGAAATGGTGGATCTTTTTCTACAAGAGAGGTTCGTTGTGTAGTCAAAGCTTCCTTTTCATCAGAGGGATCCTCAAACTCTATGATTATAGGTATTTGAGGTGGGGCAAGAGTGGTTCTTGACCTTACTTGTGGATGTCACTAAAAGAGATAGCATAGCTTTGTTACTGAGTTGGTGGCTTGTTTTTGTTAGGATTTGGATTAGGCTAAGCTGGTAGTTGGGTTGTCTTAGCTTGATTATTATTGGTTGCAAGAGGAGGCATTATTGTCTTCTACTGAGGTGGTGACATTAAGGGTTATTTATTAAATTGGTTTGACCATTGCGGAGGTTGTTGCAAATCTTTTTGTGGTTGTTGCCAACCTTACTAGGGTTATTTCCAACCTTTTTGAGGTTTCTACCAACCTTGTTGGGGTTGCTACCAACTAGCATTACTACTAAAGCCTTGAGGTCCACTATTTTGATAATTTTTCCATTGACTATTATTACCAAAATTTTGAAGAGGATCGTGTGGCATACTTGGTCTTTGGGCCCACAGTCTTCTTTGAGAAACATAGAGAACCTCTCCATTTTCATTAGGGACCTTAAATTTTGGCATTAATTGTGGCTCCAAGCTTGCAATAATCTTGTATTTACAATTCCTCTTCCTTTCTCTATAGTGTGGACAATATTCAACTAGCATAGCATCAGCTTCTTCCTTCTTCCTTCTTTCTTGGATGTTGTCAAGCTGAGTGGAAACATCATTTATGATGTCTTGTTTGAGATCAAACAACTCCACCTTAGATACTCTTGAACCATCAGACTTACCAGTCATGGACCTAAGTCCTCTACCCTTCTTCACAGTAGATCTTGAGAAGTACAAGAACATATTTTGTATATCATTACAGTTCATCTAAGTAATGTATCCTCCTATCATTAGGTCTAAAGCTTCTATAGTTGCATCACTTACACCTTTTAGAAAAAGACATTTCTAAGACTCCTCATTTAGCTGGTGTTGGGTGTTGTGTTGCAAGCTAAACATAAACCTTGAGACATAGTCCTCTAAGGTCTCATCTTCTTTTTGTGACATCTTGAAGATGTCATCTCCCTTCATATCATAACCCCTACAATACTCCTTGTATTTAATAAGAAAAATAGTTTTCATTGCATCCCAATCTCTTACAACATTAGCACCTAATCCCATGAATCATCTTAGAGCAGCCTTCTTTAGAATAGATGGAAATAATTTCACCTTGTAGGCATCGATTGTATAACCATAGCTCCTACAAAGCATGTCAAATTCAATAAGGAAGGTTCTAGGGTCTTCTATGATAAGGCCATAAAACTTGGGAAGTGTAGAGGTAGGTATATTTTTCAAGTTATCATTATTATTTAGGTCGGGGATAGGAAAAAGAAATGTAGGTTGAGCCATCCTTGGATGTAGAAAAACATGTTGGAATGGATAAATAACAAGGGCTAGTGGATTTTCTAGATACTCAGGTGTAGTAATTGATGGTAATTAGTCCTCTGCATCAAAAAATAAATTTTCAAATAGTTCTTCATCTTCTTTGTTTTCAACTTGGGGTTCCTCGGATGCACAATATTAAAGATATCTTTTGGTTCAAATTGAGAATTCTGGGGGAGGAATCCCCCAAGGTGATCTCTTCTTCTATGCATAAAAATGCATGAACTAAACTAAAGAAATGACCTCATATATGAATTAAATTGACACCATCCTTGGCAATGGTTGATCAATACAATCACTCTGTATCTAAGGATTGGAAACCCTCTTTACAGTGATTCTACATAAGATCAACACCAAGTAATGTACTAGAATATCATACTGAGCTCATTAAATTATTGACTAGGGAACATAAACTTGAAATGATACCTACAAAGTATATGCTCTAATTCTTCTAACATGTCATTGCTAGAATAGAAACTAAGCTAGGAAATGAATGGAAACTTAACTTACACTTAGAAATGAAATTACAAACATGAAACTAAACTATTTAATTATGTTGTAGGAAACAACCAATAGTTATGTTACCATATGGCTAGAGGAACAACATAGCACTAAAACTTGTGCTTCTATTTTATGGAATGAAAAAATAATCTTGACCTAACTACAAGTTACATTCACTTCTTGTGTGGGGCCCCACAAAAGAATGAGTAATCAAAAAATCAGGGATAAAGAACTGTAAATATCATTTTCATTCATGAGAATTTCATAAGTACATAAGCCATAGGAAACAAAGTTGTATTTATCTCAACTGTTGTATTACAAAATAGTGTCTTACTAATTCTTCTTAACATCAAAATCTAAATTTCCAACTTATTTAACATACTAACATAAAACAAAATTCCTAAAATCTAAGGTCCTTCAATGCCAAGAATATGACAAGATTGACATCAAACAACATCATTTAATTAATAAATAAGTTGTACTTTGCTTGCACATGAACTCTTGCATTCATGGCTTCTAGATCTACTCCATAATAATTTATAACCACCTTGACCCATCCCACAACAATATCTAATAATTGAAAGGCTATGGAGTCATTATGAATTCAAAACAGTCAACCACTTCCTTATCAACACTTTATCTTCAATGTTGATTTCTCCTTTCATTGTTGGCTCTCCATTTTCTTGCAAAATATTAGCATGTACATGCAATAATCATAATAAATATCCAAGATAAAATTCATAATAAGTTACTCATATCAGCTTTTGTCTCATCAATGGCTACATGAGAAACTACCCAATCAATGCAAGATGGGAAGATACACCATTTCATTCTATATAACCACACACACACACACATAGCATATTAATCCCATCAAAATTCACACATATATTAACATAATTATAAGTAGTATGGATCAATTTATCAAAAGCTCATAAATTTTTGAAGTCTTTAACCATAAAAAACATACAAAAACATAAACTAAATAAGCCTTAGATTGAACTCATCAACTATACTTTATTTCTTGATAGTCACCAAACCATTTTTATGGCTCCCAATAATTCATCACAACGATTCTCCGAGAACATTGGTGTACATGCTCACTTTGTTCATCATACAATTAATGAAGGTAAACTAGAAGTTGTAAAGATTGACACAAAGGTTAATCCAACAAATATCTTCACAAAGGTTGTAACCAAAGAGAAGTTTGAACATGACAGGACTTCTCTCGGGCTTGCGAAGAAAAGGTAAATAAGATATTAAGAAGGTTTTTAGATGATTAGTTGCAGCATTGGTTGACCTTTAGGTGGGAGATTGTTAATGTGAAGGCCAAAAATCATAATTGGTTTCCCTCCTTTTGTGTGATACTTCATTTTGAAGACTCTTCAATATGATTATGTAATTGATCTCTATAAATATGTTGATCCTGCATCATTTTAATTAACTTTCTTTAATCAATACAATACTCTTCTTAGTGTGGACGTAGTCAAAAATTTTGGTGAACCACAATTAATCTCATGTTGCGTTAATTTATGATTTCTCTTGTCTAATTTGTTTACATATGTTGTTTTCTTTTCGCATTCAAATCCTTTCAATAATATTTCTCTCATAGAAAGAACATATTTTTAAGAGTCTCTTTGTTTCTTGAAGTCTTCTATTTTTCATGCATTTATTTTTTCTATTCTCAATTGAGTCATATATTAATCTAAACAATTCCAATAAATAGAGGGTCAAGTTTCTGAACGCCAAACTGAAGGGTCATGAAAAGATCTGATGGTAGGAGATCCAATTGGATCAAAATAAAAGAGGAAATGACAAAATTACTAGATGGGATCAAATGGTAGGAAAAATGAAGTGATTATTCATTCCCATGGATTATGAGCTCAGTCTATTTAAGAGAATGCAAGGGTTGAAGAAAGAAATAAAATCTGTTCAAGAGTATATTGAAGAGTTTTACCAAGTTCTCATTACAATTGTCCATGCAAAAACTAATAAGGAGAATGTGGCCTATTATCTTAATGGGTTAAGGCCAAGCTTTTAGGATGAACTGAGTCTAGTTTGAATGACTAGTGTTGAGTAGGCATACTAGTTTTACCTAAGAGTTGAGGAGAAACTAAGAAAAAAGTTTGACAAGAAGAGTAGTGGAAGAGGTTGTAGTGGAATATCTAGCAGATGATCTTATGGAGGTCAAAATTATTATCAAAAGAAAAAAGATGAGGCTAGAAGTAGCAGTTAGAACCAGAGGGGAAATAATCCAATCATTTTTTTGATTGTAACAATAGAGATCAAAGAGGAAGAGGCTGAGGACAAGGATATGGAAGAGGAGGCTTCCATGGGAAATGTTTTCACTATGGAGAAGAAGGGCATAGAGCATTTGAATGTTCCTAGTGCCAAGGAAGGATAGATCTAACAAAAAGCCAGACCAAAGTTACACTTTCAAATCATCACATTCTGAAAATGCTAAAAGAGGACAAGTCCTTGTTAATAGAAGAGTCCTACTAAGTGGTGAGAATGAACCTGATAAAGGAAGGAGCTTGTTTGACACAAGGTGAAGATGTGAAGATAAGTGTTGTGATCTGATCATTGATGGTGGAAGTACTGACGATATAGTATCAGAAAAAATGGTCACAAAGTTGAAGTTGAAGAGATAGAAACACTCATGTCCATACCATTTTTCTTGGGTGCAAGATGACCACAAGGACTTGGTTAGTGAGAAATGTTTAGTGAAGTTCAAGATTGGAAGCTACTAGGACGAGGTACATTTTGATACCAAACCTAGGGACATATGTCATAGGTTGCTAAGTAAGTCATGGCAGTTTGACAGGCATGTTGTATGTGATGGGCAAGCAAATAACTACAATCTAACAAAGGGTGGAGTAAAACATAAGTTGATGCATTGAAGGAGAAAGAAGAAAAGGTATGTAGTGCTGCCAGAATATGTTTCATTGATGGAAAGGAGTTTCTCCAAGGTATGAAGTGTGAATATATGTGTTTTACTGAAATTTCAAAACACTGTAAAGAAGAAGTATAGGAGGTACATGTAGAAGTTTCAGATATGTTGGGAGATTTTTTTGATATTGTGTTGGATAATGTACCTGATGGATTTCCCCCAATGAGGAAGATCAGTCACCAGATGGATTTGATTCTAGGAGCTAGATTTCCAAGCAAGGCAGCACATAGAATGACACTAGTAGAAAGTAAAGAGTTAAATAGACAAGTTCATGAGTTGTTGTAGAAGGGGTTAATCTGAGAGATTATGAGTCCATGTTCTATACGAGTAGTATTAGCACCAAAGAAGAATGATGAATGGAGGATGTGCATAGATTCTCATGATATCAACAAGATCAAAATCAAGCACAAATTTCCATTGTCAAGGATGGGTGATATTATGGACTCTTTGAGTGGGGCTGACTATTTCACAAAGATAGATCTGACGAGTGGATACCATCATATTTGCATCAGATAAGCTGATGAGTGGAAGAGTTCTTTCAAGACAAGGAAAGGATTGTATGAGTGGTTAGTCATGCCTTTTGGGCTAACCAATGCATTGAGCACTTCAATGAGGCTCATGAGTGAGGTACTAAGGAAGTTTCTGCGTAATTTTGTCACTCTTTACCTAGATGATATTTTTATCTTTAGTAAGACATTGGAGGAGTATTTGATGCATATCCAAAATGTGTTTGATAAGTTCAGGGAAGAAAAGTTGCCGATAAACTTGAAGATGTACAATTTTGTGAAGAAAGAGTTGGTGTACTTAAGATTTGTAGTCTCATTAGAAAGTCTGAAAAAAGGACCCAAAGAAAGTGAAGGTTTTCCTTGAATAGCCTAATCCAAAGAGAGCTAGAGAGGTAAGATATTTTCATGGACTGGCTAGTTTTTACAAAAATTTCATAAGAGGATTTAGCAGTATTTGTGGACCCTTAACTAAAACAATGAGAGGGGATAGGAAATAATTTAAGTGGACTATAGGAGTATATAAGAGTTTTAATCTATTAAAACAAAAAGTTATAGAGAAACCCATTTTAGCACTTCTAGATTTTAACAAGGTGTTTCAAGTAAATTATGATGCTAATGGTACTTCAATAGGAGTTGTTTTGAGCCAAGAAGGTAGACCTATTGCTTACTTTGGCGAGAAATTGAATAATGTCAAAAGAAAATATTATGTTTATGATTAGGAATTTTATTCTATAGTTCAAGCATTGAAGAAGTAGATACATTATCTTCTTCCTAAGAATTTTGTTTTGTATATTGATCATCAAGCTTTGCAATATTTGAATAGTCAAGAAAAATTAAACCAAAGGCATTTGAAGTGGGTTGAGTTTTTGTAGAGTTCTACATTTTTTTTGAAACATAGGAGTGGGAAGTCTAATATAGTTGCAGATGCTCTTAGTCAAAGACAACTTTTGCTAACAGAAATGAAGATTGAGGCGGTTGGATTCAAGGAACTTAGTAATTTGTATCCAGAGGATCCTAATTTTGGTGAAGCGTAAAGACTTATAGAAAACTTGTTACTCTTGATAGCACAAAGTGGTTGGATTTCATAATCCAAGATGGTATGTTGTTCAAAGGAAGCCAGTTGTGCATTCCAAGAAGTTTAATGAGAGAGAATCTCGTCAAGGAGAAGTATAGTGGAGGATTGGCTGGACATTTTGGTAGAGATAAAATGATAGATTTGATTGTTGAGAATTATTACTAGCCACGGTTGTAGTAAGATGTGAAGAAGTTTGTACAAAGTTGTAGAGTATGTCAGATGGTGAAAGAAGTGAAGCAAAATATAGTTGTATCAGCCATTACCTATACCAAAGAAGCCATGGGAGGATATCAACATGGATTGTGTTATTGGATTACTAAGGACACAATGTGGGCATGATTCTATTTTTGTGGTAGTTGAAAAGTTTTCAAAGATGGCACATTTCATTCCATGCAAGAAGACTAGTGATGTTGTTCATGTGGAAGAGTTGATTTTCAGAGAAGTGGTGAGACTACATGGTCTGCCAAAGAGTATAGTTTAAGATCAAGATACCAAATTTGTTGAGAATTTTTGGCTTACATTGTGGAAGATATTGAAGACATATTTGAAGTTCAGTTCATCACATCATCCACAAACTGATGGACAAATGGAAGTTGTGAATTAGAGTTTGGAAAATTTGCTAAGATGTTTGGTTGGAGACAAGCCAAAAGGATGGGATCTGATTTCAAAACAAGCATAATTTGCATATAATAATTCTATCAATAAGAGTACTGGTAAATCACCATTCAAAATTGTATATGGGAGTAGTCTTAGAAATGCTTTTGAATTGCAATAATTGGATAAAGGAGAGATAAGTAGTGCTGAAGTAGAAGAATTTGCTGAACATTTGAAGAACATCCATGATGAGGTTAGGAAGCACATTATAAAGATGAATACACAATATAAAGCTAAGGTAGATTTGAAAAGGGGGCATAAGGAATTTAAGATTGGGGATGAAGTCATTTGAGAAAAGAGCATTTTCCAATGGGTACATATAATAAGTTGAAAATGAAGAAGTTTGGACCATGCAAGATAGTGAAAAGGCATGATTCTAGAAATGCCTATGAATTGGAGCTGCCTACTGAATTGAATATTTCACTAGTATTCAACATTTTGGATTTAACAAAGTATTATGTAGGAGGTGATGGAGATGAAGTTGCAAATGTGCAGTAGGTATTCCAACAACTAGTTCGGCTACAAAAGGAGATTGAGGAGATATTGGATAGTCCTATTAGAAAAAGTACAACAACAAAAAACTTATGAAGAATACCTGGTCAAATGGAAAGGGAGGCCACTAGAGGATTCATCATGGCTAGGAAGGGAGGAGGTTAACCATCTTGGTTTTCCTTTGAACACTTGAATCATGACGTAGTCACTTCTCAAATCACCCCGAGTGTCTGATGCTGGAGCATCCTAGGTGTGAGAGAAATCTTACATCACTCAAAAATATTCTTTATTTTTAGCCTTTTCTATTTTAATAAGGACTAGTAGACAAGGGGGTTACTATTTCTAGGAACTTACTATTTTTAGTAATTTTTTCATACTAGCTCAGAATGTCCAAATTTTAGAGATGGATATTCGTCTTGGATATATTAGCCTACTAGTTGAAGCTTAGTGTCATATCATGTGTATTCATGGATTTATTACAGATTTTTGGTTTGCAATTTTGGTATATAGACTTCAGGCTCATGGTTGGAGGCCTTGGAGTGCCCAGATGAAGCCCAAAAATTCAATGGATGGGTGCTTGCACAAATTCGAGCCTGTAGATCACGAGCTCGGATCTTTGAAAAGTGGTTATAATAGTCAATTAGAGAAATGGTTTGAGAGTTATGGTCTTTCAAAGATGGTTCAACCAAAAGGTCCAAAAATAAATTTCAAAAATGTATTTGGCCAACTTTACATGTATTGTTAGGGTCTGTTGGCCCTAGCTATTAAGTTTGATTGTCTAGAGAAATTGCCTATTTAAGAAACACTCGAACATTGTTTAGAATAGTTTTGGTTGATAGTTCACATATTTGTCTTGCAAATTACTATAATGAAGGTGCTCATGTGGGTTAGCATATTGTAATTGTGAATTCTGCATTTGCGATGATAATAAGAAGCCAGTATTTTGTTCTCACAATTACTATTGTTTCTTTGTTTTTGTTATGTGTTTATGGTATTAAGGGGAGCACCCTTCATCGGAAATATGAGCCGCCATCATTGAGTACATTTTGACTAGTGTCAACTTGATTTATGTTCATGAATTGGGAATTGTTATTGTTGTTTGTGGGGATACATCCATTGTTTGGACAGGTTTTCCATTTTTATTTTATCTTTCGAAAGCATTGTTGCGATCCAAAGAGTTGAAACTATTCCTTGCATTGTTATTTTTGCTAAAATTCTTGTTGTATTTTTTACCATAGTTGTTGTATGGGGCTAGATTTGTTTTTTGGAAGTTGTTATTCTACCCTTGTGACAACCTTAGATGAGTCAACTCATTAGTTATCTCAGACATGGTCTTTTTCATTTGATCTACTTGGTTTTGACATTATTCTCCACCTCAATAGATGGTGTTGCCTTTTGCTCAAAGAAAGTAGGTTTTGGAGGTTCATATCCTAGGTAGGTAATGGTTGGAAGAGGCACAGTAGGTGCCTATTGTAGTGGAATTAGAGTTAATGGAATAAATTGACTAGGCATCACTTATGCTCTAACAGGATATGTTGGTATTATTATACTAGCATGAGTTGGAACTATCATCCCTCCTAAATCTGTAGCAATCAATCTCCTTAGGAAGATAGTAGTGATTTGGTCCATGGCATTTAGATAAATCTGAATTGCAAGCTCAACTAGCATAGTGTAGGGTGTTTCCAACTTATGATATGCCATGTGAAAATGATGATTGAAAGGTGAAATGGTGTCTATTGGATCCCTCTTTAATGATATGAACTGGTGGTGTATCACAACCAAATTGATGAATGTTGAATTGATCTAGGAAAAAATATTCAAAAGATACCCAATTTGAATAGATCCTAGCGGCATATTTATGTGCCAGTTGAATGCAACCTCTCCCAATGTATATGAGAACAAATGAAGGACTAAATTTTGTTGTTGAATCTATTTTCAATTGCATATTTCTTTGAAAACCTTGATGTGATCCATAGTTCTTTGTGTTTTTTCATAGATGAACATTGGGCAAAATTTCTCAAGGTTCTTGGAAAGGTCATTGAGTGGACCTTGCAAATTTATTAGCAAATCTACTGCATTTGCAAAGAAGGCCATTGGAGTATTAGGTGGAATGATAGGTGGATGTAATTTCAAAGGTGGAACTGAGGAAGATGATAAAATTTGGAATGGAAGCGGTAGAAATCTTGGTATCCATTAATCATTGTGAGGCTTGCAAAGGTGACTAAGTTCTAAGAACTTGTGTCCACCGGGTGAAGACTTTAAAGCTCACTAAAATGGAGATGGTGGATTAGGATCTTCCAATTTGTGTTAACTTTGGAAAAGCACACCTCTAGAAAAGTGCACCTCTTAAAAATGTGTACCTACACACAGTGACAAATTTTAAAAAATTGAACTTCTGAAAGTTGTATAATTTTAAAAACAATGACTTGAGTTTTTTGGCAGAATGGTTATGGGCCCTCCATGTAGTGTCACTTCTATTGAGTGGTCATTTTGCATGATGTTTCTGTAGAAGTTGTGAAAACCAACTTCACAGGTTACCAAGATCACCTGCATGCAAATAACCTATTGAAGAGAAATCGAAAAAAAAAGGAAAAAGCAGAGCTTGGAAGAACTCAACAAGATGAGAGAAAAACTATATTCCCAGATTGATGAATGAATGCTTGAAAAAAGAATTACAAGAGTTCAACCTTAAAGGTGAATGAAAGCCATAAAGCCTAAAAAAGCTAGGTTGCACAATATAATTAATAAAATATTAATTATATGCACCTACAAGATAGCTTAAGAAAACTAGAGTAATAGGCAACTTATTTAATTAAATCAAAGTGATTTAATTAATAAGTATTAACAATTAATTACTCTAACACCCCCCCTTAAGCGAAGCTCAAGAGGTAAGCTAACCTAGCACAACTAAGAAAGCAAGAAAAGATGGGTCCCGGCAAAAAGGCCTGATTAGGTACCCAATCACAACAAAGAAATCTCTGTAAACTAGAGACAAAGGAGAAAACCCAGTGGGAAAAACCCCTCTCCAAAAAGAGATAGCAAAGAATGTTCCAGAAGATAGGAACAAAGAGAAGATCATGAAGAAAACCACTGAAACAAAAGAAGCCACAAACTCTGTCAAAAAGAAACTGCTAATCTGAAGATCCTCCATGAAAATAGAAGGCACAAACCGAGAGTGTCTATATGGTAGGTGATCCATCTCACTGAAATGCATAGGTAGCTAGCCAATGCAATCGCCTAGTATATAGGATCAAAATACTAAATACATAGCTCACTCCAATGAACCATCGAACCAAGGAAGCATTAGAACCAATAATATAACCCCCCCATAATGCAGACGGGATGAGGTGATAGGCAACTGAAAAGATGGGCCAAAAATCTCCTACAACACAGGAACCAAACACATCGAGAGTAAGGTACAAACACCTATAAAAGCATGTGTCACGCACAAAATTGGCAAACAACTATCTCCCCCATGGTACTTTATAAAATA
Source organism: Cupressus sempervirens (assembly GCA_028749045.1). NCBI lineage: Eukaryota > Viridiplantae > Streptophyta > Pinopsida > Cupressales > Cupressaceae > Cupressus > Cupressus sempervirens. Next base: position 79,211,652 of record CM053791.1, on the reverse strand, counting down.
GTGCGAGTACAACAAAGCACAATGATGAAAAAGATCTCAAAACGCAAGAGTGGCACTTTATCTTAGTGCGTTTGCATAAAGATGCTTACAAATGACATCAACAATGATCAAAACAAGAAAAAAGCTGATACAAAAGATAGTACAAACCCAAAAGAAGAGATCCCATGCCAAGAAAATGATCTCCGGACCTGAAATACCTAAGATATCCATCATAGAGAAAAAAATGTCAAAAACATGATAGAAAGAGCATGAGGCAAAATTTGGAAGAAATTACATCATTTCTAAAAAGTAGACAGAATCAACTTTCCAAAAATATCACGTTTTCAAAAAATAGAGATGGGACGCACAAGAAATGCTCGCTGGAGTCAAAAAAAGAACTTCAGACTTTAACTACAAAAATAGGAAGCTAAACTACATCAAAACAAAAAAACTCCTACACCACTACCTTCATCTTGAAACCAACTTTTCGACGCTTCTTTTGGATCAGAAAAAACCTTCGTATGCTCAAGATATGGCCAAAAAATTGTGAGTAGGTCAAAAAGGACCTAGAGAGTGCCTATAGGGTTGATGATGCAATGTTGATGTCATGTTGATGTCAACATTTCATGGAAAAAAATTGACGGCCTATGGCTCATCAATGCAAAAAGGGACACGTGGCCTGCCATGTGGCAGGATGCTGACATGTGCTAGTGACGTGGCAGTGTCCACATGGCAGATGCCAACATGGCACATGTGCCACGTATCAGCAGTGGACTGGTGCTAACTATACCATGGACTACTGAAGTGTCCATGCAGGCGCACAGGTGGCAAGGTTGTAGGAGACCGACAGATGCAGGTAGCGGTGGGTGGTCCACCGGTGGTGGCCAGGTCGCGGTGGTCGAAAGGAGGCGCGACCAACTGCGACGAGGCACGAGCTGCACGCTGGCGGGGCCGCGGTGGCACGGCGGTGGTCACCAGGCGACTTGCTGGCAAAGCACCTAATATGTTTTTTTTTTTTAATTTTTTTGTGCAATAAATGCAAAATCTCGTTTGTACGGCCTCCCTGGGGGCAAAAAAAATTTGCCTGATGCTACGGAAGCCAAAAAAGACAAATTTTATATGGATCTTGACTGTAAATGGCCTTTGGGATCCAATAGCAGCATCCATTTGGGCCCAAAATGCTCTGAAAAATTGCTCTTCCTCCTGATTGAAGAAAAAACCTCAAAAAAGTTGGGGTTTCTAACTCCGAATCGTTGCTTCAAAAATCATTCAATAGAGAAGCAACAGGGAGGCTCTAATACCATGTAGAACTTGTGAAAACCAACTTCACGGATTGCCAAGATCACCTGCATGCAAATAACCTGTTAAAGAGAAACCAAAAAAAGAAGGAAAAAGCAAAGCTTGGAAGAACTCAACAAGATGAGAGAAAAATTGTATTCCCAGATTGATGAATGAACGCTTGAAAAAAGAATTACAAAAGTTCAACCTTAAAGGTGAACAAAAGCCTGAAAAAGCTAGGTTGCACAATATAATTAATAAAATATTAATTATATGCACCTATAAGATAGCTTAAGAAAACTAGGGTACTAGGCAACTTATTTAATTAAATCAAAGTGATTTAATTAATAAGTATAAATAATTAATTACTCTAACAGTTGAATGATAGGAATCCTCTCAAACCTCTCTCTTGAAAATTTTATCAATGACCAACTCCAAGGTTCTGTATGACTATTTTCCAACTTGTTGGGTAATTCAATTGAAGATAAATGTGTATGTTCAAAAGGAGGCTTCACTAGTACTGACCAATCTGCACACCTATCGCTGAAATGTAACCACAAAAGAGATATTTTTGTATTTTCTATTTTATGATGAATACAATTTTATCAATGCAACTATATGAATTCCAATTTTAATTAAGTATTCAAAAGGTAAATAACAAAGATAGAGTAACTAGAGATTAAAGCACATTTCTAAAAGGGAAATTCCTAATGGACATAAGCCAAAGTAACAACACAACTGTGAATTAAATTTCTAAATGATCTTGGTAGGAAACCAATAAAATTAGGAGCAATGCTTCCTCAACTCCATTGATGCAATCATCAATGAGAACTTCAATAATAACTAAAAAATGTTTCACGTTTCATCAAATTGCGAGGCCATGAAAAGTGCACTCACACGAGACAAAATTATATGAAATAATAAAGATGGTTTTTTCTCCAATTTGTCACAATAGTAGAATTTGTTAACACAAGGAAAACACTAGAACTAAAAGATTGCATAATCATAACAAAGAAATAAAACCATTGGCTCCATTATTATTCATGAACATGCATTCACAAAAATAACATACTCCAGCAAGAATAACTACACTTAGAATGATAGCACCAATAGTATATATTACAACATCAAAATAATAGCCTGGAGTACATATGAAATCCATGTATTTAAAATAAATCATCTCCTCCCTTTGTGTTAGGAGTGAGAGCTCTTTTAATGCAAATTTATGCTAAAAACTAATAAAACAAAGTTAATTATATACAAATTGACTCTGTAAATGGTGCTAAGTAGGTCTCAACCCTTGTTTATATAAATTAATGGGTGTATGAGCCTTTACATGACTTAAAAGAATAAAATAATGAGAATATGGGAAGATATAAGCTATGAGATTATCCGAGAGTCTTTGGGAGCTCTAAAAATGGAAGCTTGGCCTTCTCTAGGTGTCTCTAGGAGTTGAACTATCATCAAAATATATTTATGATGCATGGAATACTCTAAAATAGTAATTGGAAATTAATTATTGGTGCACTGCTTCTCTTCAAAACTATCTGCTCACCTCTAAGAAAAGCACACCTACATACCTTGGTGACAGGAACCAAAAATCCAAAAATTCTTCTAAGAGTCAGAACTAAATATCCAACATCTATTTTTTCTTCCCCTTTATACCTAAACAATGTTTGGATTTTTTCTTTTGAACTTCTCTATTATTTCCACTATGTCTCTAGCCTCTAGTAAATCTCATGAATCATACTTAAATCTTTAACTATATGCAGGTAATCACTTACTTCTATTCTTATATCCATAAAATCCTCAAGCTTGGTGTCTACTTCCAATAATGCTTCTTCAATTTTAAATGATTTTTGTACATTATCTTCTGACAAAGCATTCTCAAGTGTATCTTTGAATTGTTGACCCACTATTTGTACTAAGGAAATCTTGGTCTTTGACTCATCCTCAAAAATATCAAGGCTAGCAGCATTATAGTACTTATCCACTTACAAAAATTTCTCTTGAGCTTTATTCTTTATCTCTTGAATACCTTCATGTAGTCCTTCCATAACCTTAAATTCCTTGACGATATCTTCTCTATCCAATCATCTAGTTTATCTAGCTCTTCAATGGAGTATATCCCTATTAGCATCTGGTACATTTTCCCCTTTATAGATATGAGTGCTTGCAAGTCATTGGCCCAAGTACACACTTCATCCATTACCCCAAAATCTCGGTTTATGATGGAAACCAATTTCTCAGCATTAGTCTGTATGTTGTGCAATAGGTTTAAATTTCTATGTATTATCTATGCTCACCTCCCCTCAAAATTGTGACACCATTGTTGACATGCATCCAAAAATGAACCCAATTGTGGCCATGTCTAGTTCTTTCTTCCAAGTGTAGCTCCAAGAGAGATTTCAAGACTATCTAGGTCTATAGGTCCCACCACCTTTTTTAGGTATCCTCTGAGTAGTTCATTCTTCTTTTGTAGCATTATCAACTCTGAATCATCTTGATCCATGTGTTTCAACACTTTCTTGAGGCCATTAGTAATCAATACCTTTGTCATATCCACCGTGGGTTTTCTCAATATGACCTCCTTCATCTGATAATCTTTTTTGTTAGAATTCTTTAGAATAACTGAGAGGGGGGGGTGTGAATCAATTATCCAAGGTCCAATAATGTCCAATAAAAAATTTTCTACAAATCTTTAATGGCACATAACTAAAATTATCATGCATGCAATTGAACATTAAACAAGCATGAAAAGTAAACATGCATCACACCATAACACTAAGGATTTGATAACCCAGAAACCCTCCAGGAATAAGAAGATAAAACTGGAGTGGGGATGATACCCACAAAATAACTACGCAATTGATTTTAACCACTTCTGATGGTCTGCCCTGTTAAAGGCTACAACACATTGTTAAATGTGACCTTGTTAAAGGATTTAAGAACATTCAACTTGGAATGTCACCCTGTTAAAGGCCTGGCCTATTAAAAGCTACAACACATTGTTAAATGTGACCTTGTTAAAGGATTTAAGAACATTCAACTTGGAATGTCACCCTGGTAAAGGATTTACATAGAGTTGTTAGGCTCACCCAAGTCCATGGGATTTATAGTCACCTTCTCAAAAGAATCTTTCATCCCTCTCTAAGGATCTCCTATCCTCCTCCTAAGCATCTCTTATCCTTCTCCTAGGGATCTCTTTATCCTTTTCCTGAGGCTTATCCACCTAGCTATTAAGCTAACCTAGCAATGTAGGGTTTCAATATCTAATACAATGGTAAGAAAGTATTAGAAGGGTTTTGACCTGATACAGATTGCAACTTCAACCTTGCAGCTTTTAGATTGCTCTTGAGTCCTTTTCTTTTCTTGGCTTTCTTCCCTTGCAGTGTTGACAGCTTGTTCACCCTTCAAGATTTGTCTCCTTGAGTTCTTCCACTCGTTATGCTAAAGCACTCTGTGGTCACTTGATCAACTCAAAGTCTTGATGCTCTATTCTTACTCCTCTTGGCTTCTTCGCATGATCACACTTATGACCAACTCCATCTCATGCACACTCATTTGATTCTGACCTGTAACTCCTTATAAAGAAGTTATGTTCTCAATTTCCTGCTCGAATCTTAATTTGCTCTTGAGAAAATGGCATTTTTTTCCCTCCAATTTGCTTCTTCTAGAAACTTCATAACAAATCCATTAGCATTTGCCAAAAATGCTTTACTTAGTGTTTTGTGCCACCAGCTCATCATTCTTATCTTCTATCCGGTTCAAAAAATTCTAGATAACTACCATGTCGGCTTAGATTTGGAAAATCTTTGACTTTTCAAAATAATGCAGCAACTCATCATCATTGGTTTACTAATGCTCGGCACCTTCTGTGTTACTCAGCTTCTTAATATTATTTACTGGCGCTCGGCACCTGATGCATTTTGGCTCAGCACCTGTATCTTGCTCGGCACCTATAGAAATTCTATGTCACTTGGCACCTGATCTTTACTCGACACCTAAAGATCACTCGGCATACACTAAGTTGAACTTGCTCGGCTTCAACTAAGAATCTGTTTAGCACTAACTAGAACTTAGTTAATCCTTACATCTTTGATATTTCTTAGTGTGTCCATCCTCCGTGTCTTAGAGTATGTCATCAATACACTATTTCATCAATGGCTTAGCTGATCCTTATACTTCATTACAACATCATAACTTCAACCTTTCTCTAGGTACTCTAGTTGCATCTTATTGATTTCCACCTCCTTGTCAATCAACCAATTGATAGTATTTGGATAACTAAAGCAATTGTCATTCTTGCAAGTAGCAAGTTTGACATCAATGACAAAACAATGATTGAAAACATTCTTTACCAGTTCCATTATTCTTTTCATTCATGATCTTTTCAATCATTTCCAACACTTTTTGAATCATTTATTTGGTGTCGACATGAGGAGGGGGAATGATGATATGTGCAAGAAGGTCCCTCGATCTTGATTCTACATAACAAAGGCAAGCATTCTAGCATCACCCTTAGGTGTCTCATGCTTCTTTATTGATCTTATCAGTTCAATCATTCCCTCTCTTCTATGAGTTCCATCTACTTTTTTGTCAGAACATGACCTTCTTCATTCATGATGGCGTTGTCCCCATTGGTGATATATATTTTGCTGAAGAAGTTGATTTTGAAGTGGACTCCTTTCCCTTATCACTCTTCTCTACAGTCTTCTCATGTTGAGGAAGATCTTCAAAGAGAGTTTCTATGCTATGTTTCAATAAGGATCTAGCCTCTATATCTAGAGGAACTTGTGGAGTTTCTTTTTTTATTTTTCCTTCTTCAGATACTCCCTTAGCCTACAACTGTTCATATTCTCCTTCCTTTGTTTCCTAACTTTATGTTTTTTATTGGGTTATAGGACGAGGTAGAGCTATTGACCCTTTATCCATTATTGTCATGTCTTGTGCTAGAAGTGAAGGAATGTCGAGAGGTCCTTGAGGTAGAGGAGGCAATTGGTTCCAATCCTCTCCTAATGGCTCATTCTTGGGAGTATCCAATATTTTCTCTCCCATCATCTCGGTGCCTATGGGCATAAAATCAAAATCAAAGAGGTCAAAAATGTCAACTCCCTCACCTTCCATTTCTTCTATCCATTTTTTTTCATCTTTAGAAGTTTCAACTTGGATAGGCTCTCTAGGGACAAACAAAGGTGTTTGATTTGAGCTTCTTCTTCTCTCCTCCTCTGTTGTCATAGCCAAGTGAGTTCTTTTATTCAAAGGGAAAAATTGAATTTTTTCCCCTTCTTCCTCATCCTCTACCTCGAGAATGGTCTCTAGCACCTATGGTCAGTTCTCTTCTTCTTCAATTTTCTCCTTTTTACTCCTACCACTATCATTTCTATTTTGGCTCTCTTAGGCACCGATGGGGAGGCTTCTTCTTCTTAGGCTCTAGATGGTGGGACCCCTTCCTCCTGTTATTTCTCTTACTGAACTTTATCTAGCTCTTTTTGGGCTTCTGGTTCTTCTTGGTCCTCAGCTACTTGCTTTTGAACCCTTGGGGTTTCCTTCCTCTTCTTACCCTTTCCTTTTCCAACCTCAAAATACTTGACCACCCAGTCATGTTAATGTACCATTTCTTTCCTCACTGATGATTTGGTAGGGTAGGTTAGTATTGTGACTTTAGTTCCTTTTCATTTCTTCGGTCTGGTAGTAGCCTGAAGAGGTATGGCCTAGCGAATTGGATCCATCCAAAATGGTTTCCTAATATATTCCCTTGTAAGTTCCACAACATGTCAGCCTCAATGAGCCATACCATCATTCTCCTCACACCTTATTTCTACATTTATTATGGGACTATTATAGATCATATCCCTATTGTACAAGGGATCCATTATCTCAAAGACATATTTTTCCCAGGCCTTTAAAGGTATCTCAATGTAAAGCACCTTTTCTGCCATATGTAGACTCATCCTACAATACTCCCTAATACGAACATTCTAGTCATATACCACATTCATCCAATGATCTTCCAGGGTTTCCTCATGTACAAAGTTCTTCCCCACTAGATGTTGCACCATCCCAATATTATCAAAATATGGGCATGGAGCTTGATAATATTCTAGGGGTCCATATTGATCCCATTTGGAGTCAAAGGTAGCAATATCTTGTTTTTACTTCACTTCAAATGCTCCAATGGTGATCAGCCAAACCAATGTTTTCTTATGTTGTTTCCTCACTCTATCATATGTAGAAGTGAGTTGATGAGTTGTCTCTAATAGGATGAGCTTGTCTAATAGGTATCTTGGGAGCTTCTTGGGATACAAGAGAGTACTAGCTACCTGAAGATAAGTAAATATCTTGAACTAGATGTACTAGGCACCTAACTTAGTTATCCTTGCTCCCACCTCTACTAATATCCTTTTGGCATAATCACCTTTGATCAATATGATGATGGAAAATATGAAACTATCATTTACCACCATATATTCCACACTTTGTAGTGAGAGATTCATCTTCACCAATTATGGATACACCACATAGGGGGCCAAGCATTTGCGTCTTGCATGCTTCCCTTCCTATACAACCCTAGGTAGTTTGTGGTTCTTTCTACCAATAGATATACCATGTAAGAGGTCATGTAAAAGTATGGATCATTCTTGATCGAGATCAGCTACTCGTCTAGATTATCACTCATGATAGATGCCCAATCAATAGGTCTTAGCTATTTTGATGGTCTCAATGAAGTGTACCATTCATGTCTTTAAATGACCTACTACGGGAAGGTCCATGGCTCTTCTGAGGAGAACAATTGAATATCTGATTTTATCTTTCATGTACCCCCCAATCATAACTACCGTTCCTACTCTCTAGCCCAAGGATGTCCTGTCAATTAAATATGTAGATTGCACAAATTCCTTGTCCTCTTCCTCATTTTCTATATACCATCTATTAGCACCTCCATAGGATATATAGAGGTATTGATCTTCCCTTCACAGGTGGAAAACCTTCACAATATTTCATGGACTGAGATCGAGGACTATCTCTTCGATCACACTCTTCATGACCTTCTCATTTGGCACGTAATGATGGGCCAATGTCATAATTAACTCAGAAGATTGTATTGATGAAGGGTTTGAAGTGATGTTCACTAACCCACTCCAGATCAGGGCTAACTCCATTGCTAATATTTCTTTTGGTTTATTGTAGACTGTAAGGATATAATTTCAATCAATATGTCCCAATTCTATGTCTTAGATCTTTATTTGTTTATCTTGGAGTTGGGATTTCTTTGGAGCTCCTTGGTATTTGAATGCTACTAGTTTTAGTTCCATCTTTGTTTCCATGGAAGATGATGATGATGTCATTGTATCTGCATAAAAGGGCAAAAAATAGTATTCTGATGTTGGAAGACCATTATGACAATCAACTAGGACCCAAACTAACAAAAAAACCTTAAAGCTCTTTTTTTGTGCGCTAGTGCACCTATTCAAGTGTGCAAGGTGCGCTAGTGCACACTTGTGGTTTTTCTCTTAAGAAAAAATGTGTGCAATTGTGCACATTACACACCTACGCAAGGTGTGCAACTACACACATGCAAATGTGTGGTTATATGCATGAGAAAGGGGAGAAGGATGTCTATTATTTTCTTTGGTGTAGAGATGTGCATCTTTTGAGGGTGCACACATGTGCATGTGCACTCCTCAAATGTTGTGTCTACCTTGGAGGTTGGAGACCTTAGAGATGGTGGAGCAGCGCAGATGCACAGTCAAAGGAGGTGTGAAGGTGAACAACTGGAGAGGGAGTAGAGACAAGTGAAGATTAGAGGGGAGGGGGTCTATTCATAAAAATGGGATACAAAACACCATGCATCTCCAAGGGTGTGCAAGTAAGAACCTCCAAGGGTGCGCAAGTCTGCACCTAGCACTTTATAAAATTTTCCCCAAAACTGATATTTTTCACCAATATTATCTTCTTGAGAGTGCTCGATCGAAGACCGAGGGATGACCTAGACTGAGAGGAAGGTCCTAATTGATTGAGAGGCCCAACTGGGTGCCTCATAGAGGATTTTTGAAACTGGGGGTCCTCATTTTATGACTCAAAATGGGGCGTGCAGTATGGGACCACAATAGTTAGCAGCCTCAAGCACCTACAATGTAGCATAAAGAGGGTGTAGAAAATAAGTTATATTTGGATCAAAAATTATCTATCCAAAGGGGGGCAAGTAGATTAGGTGGAAGAGAACTCTAGTAATAAAAATAGAATGTCCTAGGCTTGAGTTATAACTTGTCCTAACAACAAGTACCTAAGCACCTATCATATTACAATAGTATTTGTCTATGCTAGAACCTTTTAAGGGAAATTCCATGCCTTCTCAATTCATGACAATATTATCTACTTATTAATAACCTTAAAAAATAGGTTTCATGCATTATTGGTCAAAGGTACAACAAGGACAAACTCATAGATAGAAGACTTGTAATCAAATTTGAAATAAATTGTACTTTCTACCAATTGAAAATAAAAATAGACTGAATTTGTAGCCAAAATGGTGACGAAGCAATGTATTTCCATGCTCAAAACATGGGGTGTCTTGTTCTACATGAATCCTTCAAATTTCTTGAAGACCAAAACTCACAATACCATGCCAAGCTTAGTCGAGTAATTTTGAATACCAAATTTTGGCACTAATTATACCTATCTTCATGTAGTATCAAACCTCTTGAGTGGACTTTCTCAATTTGGGCTTCAAGTATATGATAAAGTGACAATATGTGGCAAATATGTCCATTGTCATTTTGTGTCAGTCTTAGCCTTTCCTCAATATATCATGTGAAAGCTATTGTTCTCCTTTTTCTTATAACTAATTTATATCTCATAAAAATATCATTAATCTTGGAGTGAAAAATTCAATTTATTTTTTTTTTTGTCAACATTTATGTATGGAACATGTGTCATGATGGAGTCCCCATTCCTTATGTCAAAAATATACAAAATGCCAAAGGGGGTAGAAATTATGTCACCTATTTTGGGTGAAACTTGATCATTTCTTAGATCTATATTAAGGTAGTGATCAACCTCATGTTTTCTATAATTAAACTTGACCATTACTTTGTCAATCAATAGTATTTAGGAGTCACTCCATCAAAGACCATTTCATTTTGGGTCCTATGCCATTTCTTTGGAATGTCTTTTATCATAAAGAAATGGATCTCCATTCCACAAGGTAGGGAGTATAATATTCTACTAAATGCATTTTATTAAAGCATAAGAATATTAATCTATAATTTTTAAAATTATATGTATAATATAATAGTATGTTGATATATTATATTTAATAAATTAACAATAATAACAATAAAGTCTTGTTTTAAATAATGTCTTTGAGAATATTTTTTTGTTCTTAATGAATTATTCAATCTATGATATTATTATCAAGATTTATCTGTGTAATTTTAAAGTCAATTTTATTGAGTCAAATTTTATGAATAGTAATTTATGAAAAGAAAATAAATGGAACACTTAATACTCATTACATCTAAATAATATTCATAAAAATAATATTCATTATAAATTACAAAAATTATTAACGTGATAATCTTGAAACCATTCATCTAATAAGATCCACCCTCACCACCCCAAGGGTCTTCTATATTGTAAATGGACAAAAGTGAAGAACATTTTCATTAAATAAAAAAGAATACCTAAACCAGTAGAATCGATGAAATGCAAGAAAGGGGGTGAAGGCAAAATATTGACCGATCTAAGGAAAATGACCCAGTAGCTACCCAAGCTAACTACAAGCACCTACAGTTTCTAATTCATATGTCAATTTTTTCTAATTCATATGTCAATTTTTGTCAATTTTTTCAATGAACCTTTGTAGGTGAGTGAAGAGATTAAAGATAACCATTCAGATTTCCCTCATTTGCAGATCTCTTTGTAGAACTTGTAGTGTGTGAGGTGGTCTAAAAGTGTCATTTTAAAATGTGTTCCCAAAAGCTACCACTAAAACTCCCCAATAGGAGCTCACCCAAAAAATTGTGTTTTTTTCACAAATGGACCATCACCAACCAAGAAAACTAAAAATTGATCAACTATTAGTACACGTGTGATCGGTTATTAGTACATGTGCGATCATTTTTTGGTCTTTTTATGAGCATTGATTAGGGTGAAAGGTAGAGGTAAATGGGGGGTTGGGTGTGGCGGCAATGCATACATGGACAAAAACTGGATCGATTCCCTTATACAACTCAAATTTTCTTGCTATAAACTACAACGACTATTAGAAAAAGTCCAAACCCCTAGTGTTGCAATGATACAATGCAAGATTTGTTTTGTAGATGAGAAGTGTTGTTAAGAGAAGTCAAAATCAATAGTGAATGTGTGGCATAAAGATTTATTCGAATGCATGTGATGATTATGAAAACAATTTAAAAGAATGCATTACATGATTAATGAAAATAACATTTCATCAATTATTCAAAGCTAATAGCAATTTCAATTTTCATTTTCATCTTAGCAATAGCAATGAGGTGGTGCAAGTCATGTATTTATGAACATCATTTGAATGTTTTCCTTTTAGTGCAACAATGGATGGGATGAACAATTCTTGTTTTTGGACCCATTTTCCATGCAAGGTTGTTTCAATTTTCACAAATAATTATGAGAATCTATCAATGACATTATGTATATAGAATTTTTCAAAAATGCCAAGATCCAATTGAAATAGAAAATATAAAAATGTATAGATTTCCTTTTAACTATTTAATGGTCAAAATATAGGAAGGTATAGATTTTATTTTCACTGATTTATTGTCAATTGAAGTTTATGTTTTATTTTTTGTTTTAACTTTTTTTGTCAAGATTCATTACTAATTTATGATAATTTATTTTTTTCAATAATTGTCATTGTTAATTCTTTTCTAATTTTTATAATTTATGAATGTCAATGTTTTTAACAAGAAATCAAATTGTAATATTGCAATCGTAACTCTACCATATAATCTTCACATCAAAACTTATTGAATCATATTTCATGAGCAATAGTTCATAACAAATCATCTCTCATAATGATGTAAAATATTATTTCTTCACATCAAAACTTGTTGAATCATATTTCATGAACAATAGTTCATAACAAATCATCTCTCATAATGATGTAAAATATTATTTCTTCACATCAAAACTTGTTGAATCATATTTCATGAACAATAGTTCATAACAAATCATCTCTCATAATGATGTAAAATATTATTTCTTCACATCAAAACTTGTTGAATCATATTTCATGAACAATAGTTCATAACAAATCATCTCTCATAATGATGTAAAATATTATTTTATATTTATAAACATTCTCAAAAATAATATTATAATAGCAATAGGCCCCCATAGTCCTGGCTAGTTCAGCTGACTATTAAAACTATGGTGCAGTCCAATTGGCCTTTTAGATACATTTAAGGGACTTAATTTTTAAATGTTATCCATAAATTCTCCTGAAAGGATGAGTTTGACTATCTACCAAACAACTTAGGTTGCCATTATTTTTTTTCCTTATCTAGAGATTATAACGAATCCAGACTTCGATCTATAAAGAGTGAATAGGCTGAATACTGATCTATACCTTCGCTCTACTATTTACTTTCGGTCTCCTTTCTGTGGAATTGTATTTCAGATGGATCAACAAAAAGGGAAAGATTTTGCAAGAAAAACTTTCGCTCCAAACATGTAAACCAGAGAGAAGAATAATATTCAAAATATACATGGACAAGACAAAACAGTAATTATAGATTTCTCACAAATGTTGAAGAACTGAAAGACAATACACTAATAGATTTTTCAATAGTTCATATGAGTGGAAGTGCAACCATAGCCTATTCAAAACAGACCATTGAGAAGATATCCAAATAGCATGGCCGCCATCATAAACATGCATCCCTCAAAGCCCTGGCCAATACCCACTCCTGCAACAATTACAAATATTGAAATTTATTAGATAATAAACATTTCATAGACATAAAGAGAATGATACATAATGAGAATGGTAAACATAAAGATACAATCATACCCTGGTTTTTAGGAGCAGGAGCAGGGCCATCATGGGTATCGGCACTAATTATATGTGGAAGCAACACAATTGCAATTGTTAGTATCATGAGAAACATCATATAACCTCTCTTCGCTGCCATTTTTACTCCACAAGAATCAACTACGCTTGATCAAGGAAGAAACTCTATCGGTAAATGAGGTGCCTTGGAAATAGATGAAGCAGAAATGGGATTAAATAAGAGAAAATGGGTGAGGAAGAAAAAATAGAGGAAAGAGTGCAGATCAGTAGACCTTGACTAAGTTTTCTTTCAAGGAAGTTTCCGTTATCATTAAGTTTTCTCAAAATTTTCCAAAGGGAAGACCGTGTTTTGCAAGGCAGTAGGCCCAATCTAACACGGCAGTGGAAGGGAGGTTAGGTAGCTGTATTCATTATTAGTCATATTGAGAGAAAAGCTCTCAACATGTATATATATCATCAAAGATGAAAACTAAAAAGTATTTACCTGACACCTTTTCCTCTCTTTTCGCACTTATGTTAACTTTGTATAACAACACTAAACAAGCAATATTTGAGGGCCTTTTTTTAACATAATCCATATCAGGTGGAAGCTGCAAGGCAAAATCCAGAAGAATCAAAATCTGATGGGGCCTGCAAATCAAAATATTCATGTACAATTATAATTTCTTTACTATGATCTCCAGAATATTTTTATTAGTTTTATTTTATTTTTGTGTGTGTAATTATCTTAGATATACTTAAAATATTTGCTGTTGACTTTGTTAGATAAAATTTTATATGGTAGTATCTATAATGGCTAACAGACCAAGTTTTTCAATTGCAAGGGTTGTGAATACAATGATCTAGGGTCAGATTTTGAACCTTGGTGGTAGTCTCACTAACAAAGTCTTTCAATCGTTCTTCTATATGAGAGATCCTAAATTTACAATATGTTAGAGGTTGGAAGAATTATAAGGAGTGATTTTTGTCGAGTCTTCTACTCAAAGATCCACATTTACAAGAATGTTATAAAATAAATCTCTAACATTTATGTTAGGCTTCAAGATGTGGGTTTTTATATTGTAAAGTTTTAACATTTATGTTAGGCTTCAAGATGTGGGTTTTTATGGTTTAAAAAATATCTAGCTAATCAAGTTAATCAATAAACAAAAATTATTGTCTCTTTGATAAGTTCATGTTTTTTTCGTTGGAGATATACAAATGGTTTAGATGAAGAAATTACTAAAATCGCATTTTTAAAAGACATGGATAAAGAGTCAAGAAATACCCTTAACCTTATGGGAAAAGGGGATGTCAACAAACTTGCCTTCAATGACATTATTGAGATTTGTAGGAACTATTCTCAAACTAGGTTAGGAGTAAGAGGTTCTTGAAACAAAGGAATGACACTTGACATGTCACAAGTTATGAAGGAACTCTCAAATTTGAAAATTGATAGACTCCTCCATCTCAACACCCAACCTAATAAGAGAACTACATAACCATTGGCCTTATATTGTTCCAAATGTAGAGGGAAACACCCTTTGAGATAATTCCCATTAATTCAAGATGGGTTGTGTGCAATATGTGAGAAACCCCATTCTACTACAACCTATAATTTCCTCTGAGAGATTAAAATAATAACTTAACAAACCACTTTCAGTTGAAGAGGTTCTCATAATCTTGGATTCAATTCCTACCAAGGATAGTATGGTCCACAAATTTCTCAATTTATCAAATGAAAATTCCAAATATGCCCTAGGGACCACCAGAGTGGGTCCATAATGGAAAACTCAACCTCAGTGGCATCTAAATCAACCATATGCATAATGGAAAAATCATGAACCAAAATCAACCATGGGAGAACTAGGGTCCTAAAAGGCCTTGGGGTTGGAATCCTCCTATTCTTACTATACAAGTTCTAAATAGGTAAACCAACACCGTACCCCAACTCAACCTGTACCAAATCCTAAAAATAATCAACCACACAAAACCCATGATGTAGACACAAATGTTACAAGATTGAACTTCATTGAAATCAATGACATTCATTTGATGAATCAAATTGTCCCATATGGACTTGAATACAAAGGTCAAGAACAATAGAAAGAAGAAGGAATTCCCAAAGAGTATAAGAATCATGAAAAAAGTTGAGGAAGTACCTTAAAAAATAGCATTTCCTAAATGGTTTAAAAAGGACCAGGAGGCTCTAGATAGCTACCAAAGGGATCATGATAATTTATCAGGGATTCTAAGTTACTCAAGGAATTAAAGAAGATCAATATTGAAATTTAAAAAATTAAACCATTAAAGACATCCCTATAAAGATAAATCAATTGATTATGTCTCTTTATATAAAAAATATAGGAAGAAAATTAAAATTGCCTCCAATAATTCAAGACGGAGCCAAACTTATTGGCATATTATCTAGTAAGTTACTTCCTCACAAATATAGTAACTCTGAAATTCCAATGATTACGTTGAACATAGGAAAGGTATAAATACTTAATGTACTCATTGATTTAGGGGTTTCTATCAATATCATCACAATTGATACAATAGAGAGATTAGGGTTCTGTAATGTGGAACCTACAATAGTTATTCTTCAGTTAGTTGACCAATCTATCATTAAACTTAAAGGAATTTTGGAAGATGTTACAGATACAATTGATACTTGGGATTATGCAATAGACTTTTTGGTTTTGAAAGCTAGAAATAAGGAAATATGGCATCCAAATATCTTAGGATGACCATGGTTAGAAACAAAGCTTACAGAATTGATTGATTGTAGGTCAGGAATCATGAAAATTTCAAATGGATTTAAGAAAGAAGAGCTTCCTTTGTATCCTCTAGAAAAACCTACATTGAGAAACAATCCTCTTTTATGGATAGATGAAAAAATGGATGTACAGGATGACAAAGTGGTTGAGTTTGATATGATTACATTAACATATAACTTTGATGAATTCCAAGAGTTTTTTGAAAATGACAATAATTTTGACGTAAATTTATAATAATCTATTTTGAAAAAGGATGTGGCAAAAATGGAAATCGAAAAATAGCTAGATATGAAGAAAAAACCTTAAAATATTCCTCTCAATACATACTTATCCTTTAAATGTCATAATTGGACAACCTATAAAAGAATCGAGCAAAACAATGAAAACTTTGATATAGTTGGATAGTCCTTTATTTATTAGTATGCATTATTACCAAAATAATAAATATATTTTAAATGAGTTTGGAAGAAACACACTAAAAAATTTTCTTGAGAATATCAAGACATAAGAGGAATCCATCCTAACTTATGCTCTCATCATATTTATAAATAGGATGTGAAATCAGTATGGCAGGGTCAAAGAAGGATTAATCCAACTTTGAGAGATTTTGTGAAGAAATGAATTTTAAATCTCCTTAAAGTGGGTTTTATTTACCCCATTTCTGATAGTCAATAGGTTTCACCATTCGTTAGCATGCCCAAGAAGAAGAATAAGTGGTGAATGTGTGTGGATTATCATGAATTAAATAAACCCACAAAGAGGGATTACTTTCCCCTGCCATTTATAGATCAAGTTCTAGACAATATTGCTAGTAGTAGATATTTCTTTTTTCTTGATGTTTTTAGTAGATATAATCAAATCCATGTATCTCTTAAGGATAAGGACAATATCATCTTTGTTAAAGTTTATGAAAGATCAACCACACAGCTCCCAAGAATCACCTAGACATGCAAACAACTATCATAGAAGAGAGAGAAGCAAAAAGCTATGGAGGCTAGAAATCCCAGATCCATAGATGAGACATTCTTGATGAGGAAAAAGAGAAATTGATATTATCAAAAGTGAATTGATAAATTACAAAGAAAGATCGTCCTTATAAAGGAGATCAAAACCTTAACAAGTAAAACATAGGTTGCATGATAATAATTAATAAAAGAATTAATTATTATATACCTAAAGTTTATCTTAAGTAAAATAGAGATAATAAGTGACTTAATAATTAAATCAAAATGATTTAATTAATAAGGAAATATCTTATTACTCTAACAACCCCGCATACAATAAACTTAGGGAGTAGCTAAAAACCTAGAAACTATTGTTGAACGCAAATTGGGTCCCAACAACAAGGCCTAATGAGGTACCCAAGCACAACCAAATCTTTGTAAAGAGGAGAAATAGAGAAAATCACATGGGAAAAACCCTACTCCTAAAAGAGATGGAAAGAATGTTCTACAAGATAGGAACAAAAAATGATCATGAAGAACACCACTAAAGCATGAAGCTACAAACATTGTCAAAGTATTGATCTAAAGACTCCATTGTATAGAACATGACCAGGTAGAGAAGACTAAGTCTGAAGAGATGATCAATCAAAGATGGAAGGTATCTTCATGACCTCCAAAAATAGGAATGAAAGAATTTCTACATGGTAAATGATCCATCTCACCAAAATGCATAGGTATCCAGCCACTGTAATAGTCTAGTGCATAGGATCAAATACTGAATACATAGCTCAATCCATCAAACCAAGAAAGCAATAGAACCAACATAACCCCCCTCTAATGCTAAGAGGTGAGACAGTAAAATTTAAACTAAATGCAATATCTCATGCAAAAAGAAGAACAAGGAATATCGAGAGTACAAAAGAAGTACAAACACCTCTACTGGTACATGTCATCGACACATCATGAGGCTAATGTCATGGAAGGAACACTCACTTGAAAAATGAAGATGATGAATATGCCCAACATAAAATCCCCCAAGGCACTTTATAATGTATTGAAAGTACAAAAAAACATAAAGATGTCCAAGATCCTAAAATGCAATAGAGTGACACTTTATCTCAGTGTGTTTACAAAAATACTACAAAAGAAGGTCAACAAATATCAAAAGAGACAAAAGACTAATACGATAGATAGTACAACTCATGAAAAATTATTTTAAACAAAAAAATCGATCCCCAGGCCTAAACAACCAAGATATCCATCAGAATGTAGAAAAGCAAAAAAATTGAATGGGATGTGCCTAGAGCAGAATCTGGAAAATAGAATGTTTCAAAATATGTCTCTTGAAGTGAAAAATAGAACTTCTAACTTTGGCATCGAAAATAGGCCACCAAATAGAATCAAAAATAAAAACAAACTACACCATCACTATGGACTCAGAATCAGCTTTTTGATGCTTCTTTCAGATCAAAAAACAGAGTCTGGATGAGAAAGTTATGGCCAAAAAACAACATGTAGGTCAAAAAAGCATTGGAAAAGAAAAAAAAATCCACTTGGGGATCCATGCCAAAATACCCCAAAAAATGGGCCCAACAGTTCCAAAAATTGCATTGGGAAATGTGCCAATTCTATAACAAAATTTTTTTGATTTGCATGCCCAAAAATCTTGATTCGCGTGCCAAAAAAATCTTAATTTTTTGTGTTAAAAATCACAAAATCACTGCCTCAAGAAATGTGCCAAAAATCTTGGTTTTTGAATAAAAAATCTCAATTTGCATGCCCAAAATAAGAAATTCTCCACCTCACAAAATGTGCCCAAAAAATTAGAGAATTGTCACCTCGAAAAACATGCCCAATATGGGAGCAATATTTCTTAACCTTGAATTCGAACTGTACACAAATTGGACAAATTTTATATGAAAATAGGGATTTTTAGGCACTTTGAGCTCAGCAGTGATGTCCATTTGGGATCAAGGGGCACCAAAAAATGGTGACCCCCTAGATTCAATACAAAAAAACTCTAAACACTTAAACCCTTTGAAAAAAGAAAAAAAAAAGCACAGATCTAAAAGCCAAGTCAGGCCTCTCATAAATAGAACAGGGGCATGAAGATATGGATCTCTGATACCATGTTAAAGTTGATGAAAGATCAACCCCACAACTCCCAAGAATCACCTGCATGCAAACACCTATCAAAAAAGAGAGAAGCAATTTAAGCTATGTAGGCTAGAAATACCAAATCCATAGATGAGACATTCTTGATGAGCAAACGGAGAAATTTCTATAATCAAAAGTGAATGAATACATTACAAAGAGAAATTGTCCTTATAAAGGAGATCAAAACCCTAATAGGTAAAACATAGGTTTCATGATAATAATTAATAAAATAATTAATTATTATATGTCTAAAGTTTAGCTTAAGTAAACTAGAGATAATAAGTGACTTAATAATCAAATCAAAATGATTTAATTACTAAGACAATATCTTATTACTCTAATAGTCTTTACTTGACAACTACATACATATTCTTATAGAGTCTTACCATGTGAAGTGTGTAATGTCCTACTACATTTTAGAGAGTTCTTTAAGCTATATTTTCTAATATTACTACTTCTAGTGTATAATTGTATATGGATGATTTTACTGTTCATGAAAAAATTTAAAGAAACATCGAAGAATTTGGAGGAATATTTGCAAAGATGTAAGGACCACAAGCCCTCCTTATATCATGAAAGATGTTCTTTATTAATGCAAGAAGGGATAGTGTTGAGGAATCATGTATCCAAAGAAGGGATTAAAGTGGATTCAAAGAAGATGAGAATTATTGAGAAGATTGTTAATCCTAAAACTTAAACTTATATCAAATATTTTCTTGTCCATGGTGGATATTACCAAATATTTATTGAAGGATTTAGTAAAATGGTTGAACTCCTCTTTACTTTGAGTAAGAAAAATGTTTAATTTAATGGGATAAATGATTATAAAAATGTCTTTTGAATCAATTAAGAAACTTTTAACAACACCCCCTGTAGTTAGAAGAATTATTTGTGAAGAATCATTTTACATTCATATAAACATGTCTAATCTTGTAGTGGGATTTGTATTAGATCAAAAGGATGAAATGGTTAGATGCATGTCATTTACTATATTAGTAAAAATTTGAGCCCCACTGAGAGAAATCATACCATCATTGATAAAGAATTTCTAACTGTTGTGTATGCAATCAATAGGTTTAGACATTATATTAGAGGTTATAAAGTATTTATTCACACTAATGATTCTTCCATGAGACATTTGATGAATAAGGCTTGTTAATATTATAAGGTACTGAGAGGTGGGTGAATCAATACAAACAAGTAACTTGGAAATTTAACCACCAACTTCTATAAAACTAAATTATAGACTTCCAAACAATAAAGCATATGACTAGTAACAATAAATTAAACATAACAATATCAAACCACCACACATTGATCATACATGACACAGTGATTTTGGTATCATGGAAACCCTTATTAGAGAGTGAAAATCATAGTGGGGATGATACCCACAACTCTCGCTGCTATAGTAAATGAGTTACCTTATTAGGTGCACACAATTACCCTTTCTTAGGGATCACCCTATTAGGAATGACTTTCTACCTTATTATAAGTATTAAAAAGCCTTCTAGGACTTACCTTGTCAAAGTATTTACAAAAATCTTTTAAGAGATTACCCTGTTAAGGGATTTAAAACTAGAACTTATTAAAGTTCATGCAATTCAGGGATTTTTCTATTGTGACTATTAGGAAACAACTAAATTACCAATATGGTTGTGGAAATCCTTGCCTCTCAAATCCAATTAATTATTTGATCCGATACAACTGCATTATTTATTATTGTGTTTGATGTCTTGATCATAACTATTCTATCTTTGCCCAATAACATAAACAACAAATTCAACCCAATAACTTTCAACTCCTTTACTTCTATTGCAAAACATCTCTTAAATAAATCTTCTGTTTCGTCTCTTAATCCTCACCATTCATTCAAACCTTAAGTTTAATACTCATTCTCATTAAGCATATCACATATCTCAAATTCTTAATATGGTTTATACTGACCACGTTGGCTTACAACTTGATTTCCTTATCTAATACTTGGAATAGTCAAGATATATTACATTTCCTATTGCACCATTTTATCTTTCCTTGTACCAATCAAATGATCCAACTAATAAAAATGTCCAATATCTTGCCCTTTACTAGGTAATATCACATTATACATTGTGTCACCTCAACAAAACCTTTTGTCAATCTCAAATCATCTAATTGTTCTTTGAGTGCTCTTCTTGTATTTTATACTGGAAATAACTCAAACTATTCTTACCACTTCAACCAACTATATTTCATCCATGATTATGTAACAAGGTAATCATGTAATTATTGTAGATGAGATTACATCTCTAGATTTGACATCTTTCTTGACTGGTTGTGAATACTTTGAACACAGTCAACCTTTCTGTTATAGTCATCGATTTTTTATTCTGATCACCAATCATCACTTGTGTTCTACCTTTATCAATAATCCTTTCATCAGTTAATAACTTAGATAACCTAGTGTTTCTTTCTATGGTTACATAGTTTTCATATCATAATGTGATTTGATATGGATTTCGATGGATTGTCATCAATCACAGCCATATAAATCTTCACATAATGTTCACACAAACTCCTTGAGTAGTGATATCTAATATATAATGTAAAAATATCTTTCTTTCACATTGATGGAAAATAGTTTGATATCATTAAACTTAAACATTCTCCTTTATTTTATACTTTCATCTTTGTTCTCCATCTTCTCCCCAATGTGCTTCTTTGTTTCCTTATCAAATTATCTTCTCCCTATTACCTCATTTTTCATCTCACAATCCATCTCATCTTCTTCTCCCCCTTTGACAATAATGTCAAAGGTATAATCTTTAATAGTAGGTAAATATTGATTTATAACATGTCAAATGTAACCTTATAGTTAAGATTTTTTGTTTCTATTGGTTTCTCACATGTCTTCTACAAGTGAGTTAAAGTAATAACTTGTTCATGCAAATTTGTTGTGGTCTCATCCAAACTATCAATTGAATCTATATCTGGTAATGCTAATGTTTCCCCTACTATCTTCAAACTATTTTGTATGACCTTAGAGATAGGGGTAAATAGGATTGTATTTTGAGTATACTCATCATTCAACTATCTTGTACTACTTTTATATGTCTCATTTTGTGTAATGTATTTTTCAATTCTTCATTGAATGTAGTGATTGGACTTGATAGGGAATCAATATGATTATTGATACTCCAGATCATTTATAATTCTAAATAGTTTGATTCCTTGGGAAGCAAGTTTCCTACTTCTGTCAGTAATGGTCTAGCTTCCTTCACTAGTTCTCCTAGCTTTCCTATTAGTTAAGTGGCTTTCTCTACCAATTTACTTGTCACTTTACTCTCCATTTTTTTCTTAGCAATAATCATTTTTTTTTATCTATATATTTATCTCTTGGTCATAAATGGCTCGGATTAAAGTATCTAACTAATAAACTATTGAGTCTTTTGTGTTGCATTCAACCTCAAGTACAAACTCAACTAAAATGTTTCTTGCTTATCTCCACACATGTTTCTTCTTCTTTGTGTCTCTTATGCCCTTTTATTTTCAACTTTTTAAAATATTCCATTAACTATTTAGCTTTAATCATATTAATATCTACCAATGTGAGAATAATTTTCTCCTTTCCCAAATCTTCCTCTTCTTCTTTTTTTAGAAATTTCACCTTTTTAAATTTCTTCTATATACTTAGCTCAAGAATTAATTTTCTCCTTACTCGATATTATTATTTTATTCTCTTTCTTCTTGTTCACTTTCTACAATAAATTCATCTTTGTTCTTAGGTTATCCTATCTCTTCTTATCTATTAGGTTATTCTTGTTGACCATTAATGTCAACAACTCTAGCCTCAATGGTTGGTGATTTATCTACATATTATCCTTCAATGTCATGTACTTAACTGGGAATATCTTGTACAATATTACCAATTACTTCTTCAACTATGAACGTGTCATCTATTTCAATAGGTGATGAGTGTCATTTTTTTCCTCATCAATCTTCATAATTTTTCTCCATATGTCAATAATTTTATTATGTAGACTTTGACTATCATCCACAATAAAAAAAATTTCTCTTTCTTTTACTCCAAACTACTTCTTGCAATCTTAATATAATACTTTTTCTTTTTTTTTTAAAAAAATTAACTTAGGTTGAACTTCCATTAGAGATTTCTTAATAATTTCTTTGTCAATTTTTAAAGAAGATGACCATCTAGTATCAATCACTTGTTGTAACTCATCAAGGATAATAGAATTCAATGTGAAGGGTGTTATCTAAATCTATTAAGATAGTGTACTATTGAATCTTCTTCTTATCATCCTCACTCCCAATATTGTAGGTCTTCTCTTGACTACTTCTCATCTTCATGTTTCTATTATACCTTTAACAATCCCATTAATGGTAGGTGTCCCATTTTTTATTCCTCTCTTTATCAATTCTAAAGCTTCCTTGTTTTATTTTTTGCTCTCATCTTCTTCCTCTCCCTCTTGTCTCTTTTCATACTTTCTCTTTCTAGAGATCTTCTTGGTTTCTTAACTTTTCCTCTTCACTACTTCAGCCCTCGCCTCTTTGGTTATCGATCAACTAGGCTTTCTCTTCACTCTTTTTTAGGTGGATGGAATATTTGCCAATGGATATTCAATTATAATTGTTATAATTGTGGAGTTTCAAAGATATCAACCATTCAAATACTACCAAGATTATAGGTTCCATAGACTTGACTAGGTGATCTTTATTGAAACAATGAACAAGGACTTACTAGATTAACCATGAGGACATGGTTCAATATAGGAAGGGGAAAATAATGAGCATAAGACAATTCATTTTTTCTAGAAATTTTGAGCTATGAAATATAACTTGTTTTGGTTAATTATTAAGCAATATAATGACTAGTCGACATTTCTATTTTATTTTATGTTCATGCTAGGTTAATTAAGGATTATAATAAAAAATAAATATAATGATAATGTATTCCCTTGTTTATTAAATCCATTAAAATGGTGGAATATTTATAGTTGTTATCTATTATGGATTTTACAAGAGAATGATGCTACATATTTGAATTTTTGTTCTCCATTGATGGTTCTTCATGACATATTCATGATCATGTCTTCATCTTTTTGGTGACTTGATGATCTATTATTTCAGACTAAAGTTAGAAATCCAACTCATTTCTATTAGAAGATATTATATTTTGTGTTCTTTTGATGTTTTTGTCTAAACATCATTAACATGTGATGGCTCCCAAAAGCCACTTGGCAAAAGTAGTTTTTCTATTCAAACACACCCTTCAATTATATTTAAACTCTTTTGGATATTAACCAATTATCATGAAGTTTTATAGGTTGAAATTCAAATAAGGATATGCCTTTATATATCCATATAATGAATCTTCAATTTATTTATTCAATTTGCAAGTATAGTAGGTGATCTTTCTCGAGTCTTTCATAGTTGTAATCAAACCCTGCTCTGCTTACTTACGGAGACCAATTATTTGGAAATCATTTCTTGATCTAAAGATAGTGTGGAATATCACAACTATAGGACAAGTAGGTCCCACTCAACCAAAGGGAGGTGACCTTGTGTATTTTCTTATTAAATTTTTATTTCCATGGTTATACAAAGTTTGTTTGATGGTTAAGAGTTATAAAAATATTTCATTGTTTAGCTTCACTTTGTTTTCACAAATTGATAAATTATTTAGTATTGGTTAGAGATAGTATTGTAATTTTATTTTAGTTGTTTAGTTTCAACAATTTATTAAAGATGGAGAAGAATGGTTGTCATGAATTGACAATGAAAATGTCAGAGGTGAAGTGGAATTTATAGTAGAGTAAGAAGAATAGATACTCTTGTATTTCAACAAGTATACTTAGGATCAATTTCAAATCAGTATAATAGATTTGGATTTATCTGCAAGGTATAATAGATTTAAATTTTTCTGCAAAGTTAAATAGATTAAAATCTATATTTTATTTTTGCATGTATTTAATTTTGATAGGGAATAATAGAATTACACAAGAATCCTTAATTCAACTTGCCTAATATGATAGGTTAACCAAATTTTCCAAAATATCTTTTTTCTTTTGTTTAGGACTTAACTGAGTTTAAGGGTTAAACTACGAATGTAAATCCTTCTAAGTTGTGTAATTCTAGGAAAGGAATGTCCTCCAAACTTCTAGTGTAGCATGAACTATAAAGTTAGTTATTTTTACATGCAATGCAAAAAACCCCAAAAAAATGTGTTTCTTATCAAAAATAGCCTTTGTACACAACTTAAATCGATAAATAACATTGATTAAATGATGCAAGTATCGATATTAATGACCTTTCCCATCATAAAAAAAAATATTACTCTTGAGGGATACTCTTCTAGCACATTTATGCTAGTTTGCTAAATTTTCTATCAACCACATGAGTAGGAAAAGTAAATACTCCCTTGAAATAAAACTAAAAACATTTATAAGGTCTCTATGCCAGTAATTGTTAGTGTTTAGAAGATGGATAAATGGTGAAATGAGAATTATTTTAAAGGGGTGGCTGGGTAGGATTCTAGGGACAGATGCAAAATGAGATAAAAAAAGAAAATTATCTTAACAAAAAGAGTTGTGAAGTAATATATATATACTTATTTTTAGTTGTAATATTCTACTAGTTCTCACCAATAGATAGGATAACTATTACATCCTTTGAGTTTTGTCTTGTTTTTTTCTTTTATCCAATCACAACATTTTATTTTTCAATTTTTGATCATCTAGATATAATTTTGATGTATATTGAAATTTGAATAATTTGATTTAAGAAATATTTATTTTGATCTATTTGACTAAAACTTGCTACACTCATGAGTGAGGCTTTTTACTACTTGTTGAAGGAAATAAATAGTTTATTTTTTAACCTTTATACATACTAACATGTGATGTGACAAGTACTAATAATATATTGTACATACTAAATGCAAATTTTTGACAGAACTTGAAGTATTGATTGCATATTAAATGTATGAAACTTGATAGAACTAAAGATTGAAGTTGTCTATTTTCTCTTTATCAAAAAATAACTATTAAAAATTTTAAACAAATTCAATTAAATTGAGAAAATTGACATTTACTATTTTTATTTTAAAATTTGTTTCAAAGTTATTATTAAGTAAATAATTTAATGTTTAGACTTTAGATATATAGTTTTGTAATTAAAAAACCATTCAATCTACTAGCATCTTATTTATGGCAATCTCTACTTTCTTTTTTACATCTATTTTCTTAATAGTCATATTGGAACCATGGTGTGTGCTTTCGGTGAGAATCCCCCTCCTCTGGAATAGGCATAGATGTGTCTAGATATGTGCCTTGTCCTTTTTGCTCAATCTACTATGTTGAACCCCCTGCCCCCCAATGTTAGGCTACAGGTGTCCTTGACTAGGTCCCCCTATCCACCAAATGATTTGGCTTGCCTTGGTGTTTCAAATCCTAAGGAGACTTGAAAGAATGTTAACATGGGGAAGGTGGTGATCCCTAAGCTAGTATGAAAAAATACTCTGCTTGGTCACAAGGTGACCATTTCTTCCTAACAGGTGCCTGAGATCTCGCATGGTAAAGATGGCATTGAAATCAATTTGTCTGACTTGGTATTCAAGAATATCTCACTAAGGTTTTCTTAGGATTTGGTGGATGCTTTTCTACTTTCCAACCATCCATTGAGATGGTGAGGAAATGGTGCTAAAAAAATTAGAGACATAAGGGATCGATCAGAATCTCAATGATTGAAGAGGATAGGTGTGCCATATTAGTGGGATCTTGGAGACTACAAAGGCATGCATTAACTTTGGCCAAATGGAGACTTGGGTTCACCCATAAATAGACTTGCTTTGTATAGTGCTAGTTTGGATAATACTTCATGGTCTCCTACTAGAGTTCTAGGATAAAAAGATTTTCAAATGAATTAGAGACTCTTTTAGCCATTTCATTAGGACCGATAGTGTCATTTTAAGAAAATCCAAGATGGAGTTTTCAAGATTTTGTGTGAATGTGGACATCAACAAAACCCTTCCTAGTGTAGTGGTTTTGAAATCAAAATGCAGGTTGTGGACTCAGCCTATAACATATGAGAATGTCATGATGTTATTTCAATAGTGCTCCTTGTATGGTCATATTATATCTTACTATCATTTGATCTTGGAGAACGTAAATGAAAGGAGGACAAGGAGAAGGAGGTAGAAGAAGGAGCAACTAATTTTAAATAGTACTCTAACTCTTCCCCCTCAAATCAACAAAAAGTGGAGGAGAATGTGGTGAGGGAGATTCAAACTACTATGGAGTAAAAGACAATGGAGAACTACTGTTTCTCTAGGGAATTAAACAAGCTTGTCTCTTCACCTAAAAAGAAAGGTAGGGAGGATCATCGAGAGAATCTAGAAGAAGGAGAAATTATGAAAGAAGGGATTTTTTAGGATTAACCACAGACAAAAATAAAAATTACATGCAAATATAACCAATATTAGACAATAATAAATCTCACAAAAGAGAACAGAAGAGAGAAGACACAAAGATTTAATGTGGTTCACCCAATCCTCGGGCTACGTCCACCAAAGAACAACTCCAATATTATTATGGTCAAGTGATTGCAACTTGATTACAATTTGAAATCCCTTATAGCTCAATAATGTCACAAGAAGCAATTATAACATCACACCTTATGAAATCCCAGACCCTAATCCCTTTTATACAAGTATTTTTCTCTTTAGGGTTAAAATTAGTTACAATATGTCAGCCCAAAAAATTTTGAAAATAATAAATCTCGCAAAAGAGAGCACCAAAGACAAAGATTTAACATGCTTCACACAATCCCTAGGCTACATCTACCAAACAGTCAGTCTAATATTATTATGATCTAGTGATTACAACTCGATTACAACCTATAATCCCTTGTAGCTTAATACTACCACAAGAAACAATTATCTCATTACACCTTATGAAATCCCTAATCCTAAGCCCTTTAATACAAGTATTTTTTCCACTTTAGGGTTAAAATTAGCTACAACATGTCAGCCCAAAAAATGTTGAAAAAAAACCCCAAATGATTTTTAATAATCATTCATGGTTGTGTTGGGAATTGTCGCCCCAAACCCATGCCTGGGGCCTTCCTCGACCCCAAACCCTGCCAAGCAAGTATGGAGTATGTACAATACTTCCCTGACCAAGCACCATAAAGTAATAGGATTCAAAGCATAGAAAGGTCTTCCCCAGTTAGAGTCTAGAAGGAAAGGATATGATCCTACTAGCTAAGGAGAAATAAGGAGGCATTACGAGGGTAGACCCAAGGAAGTTAGGGGGAGATCATAAGGATGGGAAGGATATCATGTAAAGTATACCTAAATAGAGGGATTTGGGAAAAAAGATGTTGAGGGAGTGTGCTTTACCTAAGCTCCCTATTGGTGTCCCTTCTGATTAGTGAGGGTGTTTTACCCCCATGTAAACCAAGACTAGACTATATATCAACCCCCACCCTAGCTATGGGGGGTGGAATACAATGAAAATAAAGACACGTGGAAATGGTAAAGTTGATGTCAATTTTGACTCCAAGTTTGGGATATCTCTAGAGAATATTGTCAAGACTAAAACAACTGCAAGGTAAATTGCTCAAGGTACTCAACTTAACTTGGAGGACTCTTAGAGACATAGGAGATGAATATTATTTTGTGGAATGTTAGGGGACTTAATAGTCCCAGGAAGCAATATGTTATTAAGAAGAAGATTAAAAAACACAAAGTGGATATCATACTTATTCAAGAAGTTAAGATGACAGTTAGGAATTTAACAAGTTTGGCGGCTGACATTTGGCCTACTACTAATTATGCATATAGGGAGGCAACTAGTGCTTTTGGAGTCATTTCTACTATATGGAAACCCAATAAGATTTCAAGTAGATGGGTTTACTCAAATCCAAATTTCCTTGTTGTGGAGTTTGATGATAAAGATTAAAGATGGATCTTATTTATTTTTTATGCCCCCAACACTAGAGCTAGAAGGATTCAAGTC
The DNA here is from genome assembly GCA_028749045.1 of Cupressus sempervirens. Lineage (NCBI taxonomy): Eukaryota > Viridiplantae > Streptophyta > Pinopsida > Cupressales > Cupressaceae > Cupressus > Cupressus sempervirens. Next base: position 79,182,467 of record CM053791.1, on the reverse strand, counting down.
TAAAACAAGGCCTCTAGGGATATGGATTCTCCGTAGGGTGTTTATCTGATCTTTTTTGATGACTTTAACACACCCCTTCACCCTTTTAAAAAATCAAGAGGTTGGAAGATTACTCTGAGAGCATGTATTATTTGACTAACTTCCTCAAGCACAATGACCTCCTTGATATTGACCTATGTGGTTCTCCTTTCACATGGTGGAATAATAGGATGGTAAAACTATAGACACCTAAATTTTATTACATTGCTTTGGTAATCCTATTTAGCTATCTCTAAAAGGCATCATTAATTAAATTCCTATTTATTTAATCCTTTGCCATCCCCTAGCTGATTAATTTAATTAATCATCTATAGTCCTAATTGATCAATCAAATAACCCATTATTTATCAATTAATCCTATTCTCCTATCTAATTCCAAATCCCAAATTTATTAAAATCACTTTAATAAATAAAACTCTCAAATCTAATAACCCCTAACGCCTATCTTAAATCCTCCATTTAGCCTAATCCACCCCATCCACCCATACTAACTAAGCTTAGCCACTAATGCACCCACCCTCATAAATTCCATCCACTTGCACATCTCTAACATCCCTAATCTAATCCTAACCCAAGCCTAACCCATCCCCTAATCATTTGCACATTCCTAAGAAAGCTTAAAATTTTCCTGAACCAAGTCAAAGTCTCCCCTCAAAATATCCCAACCACCAAGCCATGAATACTCTTACAAAGCCATAAATGGCTCTTACATCCTCACTCATGACTCTTACATACCCAACCACCCTCATCAAGCCTTTGACCAACCCATATCCTATCCTCTCACACCCATCCTCCTTGTGACAAGTGTCCACTCCCTATTGGTGCTAAACAAGCTCAATCCATGTGCTCCCCTTTAAGTGCATCCTAGCCCTCCCTCACCATCTTGCCATCCTTGCATCTTACCCCTCCATCCCTCAAGCCCTTAGCCTATAAATTGGATCCCCTACCAAGCCATTTTATCACAATCTTTAAGTTAAAGTTACCATGTCAGTTTGAGAAGCCAAATCCATACTTTGACATATACCTATACCAAAAATCCCAAATCCACCTCCATTGAAGCATTTTGAAGCTTGAGAATACATCCCAAATCCATATCAAAGGACACCTCTACAAATCAAGTGATCATCCTCATTAAGAGAGCCTATCCATGGCTCATATTCTCATTTGAGGACCTCACTTTGTCTCATCTAAAGTTTATATTAGTTTTGTTAGTAAATGCTTTGTTATTTAAATAGATTATTGTTTCTTGCTAACATATTAGTGTATACAAAAACCATATATAAGTTAGGTTGGACCAGGTATTGATATTGGTAGGTTGGGATATTCTCCCTTTCTCTTCCCTTCAAGAATTTCCTAGGATGATATCTAATCACTCCATGATGCTTTTTTCTGGGAAAACATAATCTATTGGTCATTAGCCCTTAAATAGATATGAGATTATGTGGCACTCACACCCCCAATTTTGTGAGTGCATTAAACAATAGTGGAACATTAAGGTGGAAGGGACAACCATGTATAGAATTACAAGGAAGCTTGAAAATGTTGGAAGAGAGGTTTGTAGTTGGAGAAAATAAAATTTTTGAGACATGTTTAGACAAAAAAAGGATATTGAGAAAAAACTTGAGGATTTTTAGAGAGCTATGGCCAATAGAAACATCTCTGAGGAAACTATCTTGGAAGAAAGGGAGCTAAAAAATAAGTGGAAGGAAGTTGTAGGGATGGGAGAGATTTTTTGGAAACAAAGATTGTGGATTTAGTGGCTTACTAAAGGGGGTAGGAATATTGATTTCTTCCATAGGTCAGCCTCTAAATGCAAAAAAAGGAACACTATATCCAAAAATCTTGATGATCAAAATAGGGAGCTTATAGAGGAAGTGAATCTAGGAAAGTAGGCTACTAGATACTTTTAGGACATCTACAATTAGCAAGTGCTTCCTCAGCATCAAAAAAACAAGTGAGGAACTATTGAGGATCATTACCCAAATGATGGATGACAGTATGAACAATTATTTGATCAAGAAAGTGGAAGTTGAGGAGATGAGAGTGGTTGTTATCTCCATGGGAGCCTTTAAGGTCTTGGAACCTTATAATTTCTTACTTGCTTTCTTTGAGGAATTATTAGAAATCATAAAGTATGACTTCAACCGTCTAGATAGAAATTTTATCAATAAAGGAAGAATTCTTGAAGGATATTAATTAGCTTTATGTTGTCTTGGTCCAAAAAAATTGTGAGCCTATTAGGATGGAGGATTTTTGGCTCATTATCCTTCATAACATGATAGATATGATTATTTCAAAGGTTCTAGTTAATTGGATTAATATTATATTGGATAAATTTATTAGCCCATCTCAAAATGGCTTTGTTCTTAGTCAACAGATTTTGGATGTTGTTATTACCTCTCATGAAGTCATGCACTCTATGGAGAGAAGTAAAAACCCCAAGTAAGGAAATAAAATTAGACATCTCCAAGGCATATGATAAAGTGAGGCATGATTTCCTTTTTGATATTCTAAAAAGGGTTGGATTTGGGGAGAGGTTTACCTTTCCAATTAAGGAGGTTATCAATTATGTTCAATTTATTGTTCTCCTGAATGGCACTCCTTTGAATTTTTTTTGGTTCTTCTAGAGGGTTCAAACAAGAGGATCCCCTTTTTCCTTACTTGTTTGCCATTCTTTTTGAGGTTTTTGGAAGAAATTTTACATCTATGTCAAAACAAGGAAGGATAAAAGGTATTAGACATGTCACTGACCTCCCCCAAAAGGTTCTCCAATAGTTTGTGGATGATACTTTTTTGTATGGCATGTCTTTAATTAGAGAAGCTAGGTGCTAGAAAGAGCTCCTTGACAACTATGCTAAAGTGTCAGGGAAACACATCAATTATTAGAAAACACTAGTAAATTTGGACCCATTTTTTGATGTGTGGTCATCAAAAGTTTGATGCCTTAGCATCAAACAATAACGTCACTATAATTATGTCAAAATTTTGACACACACTAGTGCTATTGATTAATTGATGTGATTCTCTGTCAAAATCATCCCCATCTATGTAACATGTTGACGTTAAATAACTAGTTTGAAACATTGAAATATCGACGGACTCCAGAGATTATTCAATGAGCTTATCATATCATCAATGCTAGTTGGTGTCAGAATATCGATGGGTTTTCCATATCATCGAGGGTAGTAAACATCAAAATATAAAATACATCCAAAGATAATTTGATGGGCTTCACATACCATCGACAGTAGGTTGTGTCAAAATATCAATGATAGGTAGAGTTTAAAAAAAAAATCAAATAGTCTCATTGTTAGAAATAGAATTTAGATGGTCTCACCAAGGCATGTTTGAGGTTAGAAATTTTTGAGTATCTTTCACTCCCTATTTGGTAATTTTTATTGTTCTCTTTGGATCTAATGTTTTCAAAAGAATTTTGAAAGCATAAGTAAGAAAGTTATGGCCTCTAACTTCTACAACTATGACAATAGTAAATTTTTTGAAAAAATATCAATAAGGTGGAATATTCACCAAAAAGACAAACCCCTTGCATTATTGTAGGGTAACTCAAATTTTGGTGTAGTAAAAGAATTAAAAGCTTTGCACATATTCTTAAAAATTTATAACTAAAATCATAGTCTTATTTGTTCACTGAGCATGACCTTCCATAGTCCCATTAAAGGACATACTCAGGTATCAAAGAAGCTTAAAAACTTCTTGCCTTTCCTATTAAATTTTCTCTTTATACTAAGATGCTTAACAATGCCTAGATGGTGTGATGGTACTTTGTTGTATAAAGTTACTTTAGAGCTTATTTACAACTCTATGATGGAAAATAATGTTGTGACAACACCTCAAAGAATGTTGGAATCTGAACCTTAGTGTTTCCCAAATGTTGTATAAAGTTACTTCAGAGCTTATTTACAACTCTATGATGGAAAATAATGTTGTGACAACACCTCAAAGAATGTTGGAATCTGAACCTTAGTGTTTCCCAAATGTCTAGAGCTCTTATTCATTTTTCATCTAGAACCAAAATATCATTTTTTAAATGACTTCTATAGCTGAAAAAGCTTCCCTTGTGTAGATCTGATGTTAGTCTTTTCCCATTGTGTAGAGTCCGTGAAAATGTTGCGTGATGCTTGTTTACAAGAGAGGTCTAGTCCATCTTTTTGTCTAGTTTAAATTCTTGGTCAATAAAAATTAGTAAATTTTTCCAAATCTTAGTTGGCTATGTTAAATATGTTGATAGAGCTTATAATCTCTTTTGGCTTGTCCTTTCTATTGAGCTTCTTTGGGTTTTATTGAAATCTAGGAATGATGAATGGTATCAAGGATAGACAAGGAAACTTATTGAGTCTTCTAGAAGACTATATTCAACATTATTTTTATGCAAGTGACTATCATACTTAAAATTTCCAAAGAAATATTTGATGATCCAAGGGATATTGGACACATAATTGTTCATAGGTTCGACATTAAATGTGCAAGTTGTTGGCTTGAATTAAGGAAGGGCAATGAAGATTTTTTCAAGTCTTACCTTGAGCTTTAGAAGTAGCATAGAAAGAAGTAACATAACATACTTTCCAAGGACTTGGGTTTCAAATATGAAAATAGAGTATTTATACCTGATTATGATGATTTCATACAAAAAGTTGTGAGATCAAATGAGGAAGTATCCACCATTGAGTAACCTATAGAAAAAAAATCTGAAAAAATAAGTCAAAAGAATACATCACACCTCAAATGTGTTAAAAAATGTTGTAATTTTATATCAATCAAACTGTGGTATCAAAAAAGAACAAAGCATACTAATGGAAAATTGTTATTGTGACATTTGATTTTATACTTACAACACTTGTCAAGAAGTGAACAAAGCCAACAGACACATTACTCTTTCTAGATATAGCAACTCTTTCTAACTACAGCCACACACAAATATCTCAACAACCAACTGAGAAATTGGTCATTGCCAAATTTTCATTTTATTATAAAGAATGAAGAAAAAACTATACCTTCCCAAAAGGTTCAAACAGCTTTCTTAAAAAGTCTTCATTAGCATTGTTTGGAAGATTACTAAAAAAACAAATTTTAACCTACATTTCAAAAAGAAAATCATATTAAATCAAAAACACATGATAGTTGATACATAATTATTTGTATCAATCATGTATGAAAAGCATATAGCCTAATATGGGACCTTGAAACACATAATGCAAAGCAAAAAGCCTCTAGTTCACTCTCAACCCACTCCACTATAGGATGCCACTTGCCTCCAAGCTGAAAGTCTTGTTTGCTCCGAACTTGATAGGTTTAGTTTGAGCTTCACTTGATTTCAAGGATCCTTTCATATTCTCTACTTAACAAGGCCAACCATGTAAAGGTGGTTCAGCTCATTTGGCCTCCCCCCCACTCTATAATCACTCTAAATTCCCCATTAAAAACTAAGTAAATATTTCATTCATTCATTTTATAAGTATATCATTGAATCATTATAATCACATAACATTCATTCACATGACATACAATTAATTAATACGTATAAATATTCATCAATAATTTGTGAACACATCAATCATTATATTTACATAACATTCATTAACACAGTATATAATTGATTAATACCTATAAAAATTCATCAATAATCCATGAACACATCAATCATTATAATCACATAAAAATATTCAATAACATGACATAAAATTCATTAATAAGAAAATTTCATAAAAATCCATCAACACATTCATCATCAAACAAGGTTTTTAACATTCATTTCTTCTTCTTCTTTTCCTATTTTTGAAGATAAAGGCCAATAGGCACATCATGACTATCTTTGGAATCTTGTGGCTCTTGTGGTTCTAATCTTATGACATGAGGCTTCCTCTTCTTATTTTGAGGACAAGGCTGATATGCCCCTGCAATAAGAAATAAATGGGTTTAATTCTAAACATTCTTTTTAATGTTATAAGTATTTCATTAATCTAAAGAACATAATAGGAATTTTTCTTTACATGATAGTGCCACATCATCTATTGTCACATTTTTTTCTGCCCCAACTTGAACATGCTCAACACTAAAATCGCACTCTACATACTCAAAAATTATCGCATAAAGGTTATGCCAATTGCAATTTAAGATGTTAAATTTTATTAAGAATTACATGATTAATTTTCAATAGAAATTGAATATGTACATGTATCATTGTGATGCACATAGAGGTCTTCATCATGCGTAAGATCCATTCCTTCGACATCATGAGTAAGACCCATACTATAAGTAGTAGGTTGCAGTGAAATGTCATGCGTGCATTGTTATCATTGTTTGAAATTAACATCAAATTGATTATTTCTAATGAAGTTCTCAATTACTATTATTATTCATTAGGCATATTTACCTATGTGTCAACTGATGCACCAAAATCTTCTTGTTGTAATTATAGATGAAGTAACTAAGAGGGGGGGTGAATCAGTTACCACAAAAACAAATCCAGATCCCTTAGATGTCTTAAATAACTAGTTACTATTGATACTCAGTAAACACTTCACAAAAATTTTGTAACTCAGTAGATTAACTTGTTACTAATCTTTAAGCATTAAGATGCATGCAAAAGTAAATAACATGAACACTAGAGACACTAGATTTAATGTGGAAACCCAATATGGGAAAAACCACCAAGTAACTAGCTACCAATTTTCACTCTTCTAAACTGAGCCCTATTAGGAACCAACCCTATTAAAGGTTACAAAACACACTATTAGGTGTGACCTTATTAGATGATTTAATCACCCTGTTAAGAGTGGCCTTGCTAGAGGTATTTAGAACAATTAAACTAAACTGTCACCTTGTTAGAGGATTTACAAAATGGCTGTTAAACCAACTTTGTTAAGAGATTTTGAAATCACTGCTACAATGGTTAGAAAGTAATAATGAATTGACCTAAATAAGATGCAACTGAATTTTTTGAGTATAGACCTCTATTCTGCACCATTAGGTCCTCCTTGATTAAATATAGCTTTTTTGCTCCTCAATGATCTCTGGTCATCCTTCAAAATTTTCTCTTACAATAATTGGTCCTCCTTCACATTCATATCACATCAAATCCATCACACACATAGAATTTGCAACTTGACCTCTTATACATACCATTCAGATTATCAAGTTGGCTCATTCACAAGTTACATTTACCAATAAACCATACATCAGTCAGCTACAAGTATTACATTAAACAAATAAACTTTATTTCCCAAAACAATGAAATCCTTCATTGGTCGGCCTAGCTTGGTAAACACTACTCTAGAAATAATTTCCTGAGCTAACCATCTCAACTCGATTGACACTACAAATTTTGCAAAATCCTTTAGTTGTCGAGTTAACTCGATAAGAATTGAATTTCCTTTGCTGACTATGAGAATTTGGTAAGAATTGTTCTCTACTATATTCCCTTTGATGATCGAGTAAGTTCGGTAGACGCTGAATTTCCTTTATTAACCTTCAAAGCTCAGTAACAACTGTCTGCACAAGGTAAAATTTGAGAATGCTCAGTAGACACTATAAACCTTCTAAGCTCGGTAGACTCTGACTAATAATTGATATGACATTTGTGTAACATCAAAGACAAAACACAATTAAACAATTGTATCCAACAATATCCCTCTTTGGCATTGATGTCAACACAACATGTTATAGTAGAATGAAATTTGAAAACAAGTCTTTTCTATTAGAATGCTTCTCTCTTTTACATTTCATTCCACAAAACTTCTTAAATACAGTAATTTCCCTCTTTCATAGTAGTCTCTCCCTCTTGCATAGACTCTCTTTTTCTTGCAAATTTTAGAAAGATATGACAGTAAACTCTCTCTCTTTGAAAACACATGCCAAAGACAACACAACTCAAAATGAATTTCACTATACCTTAAGTACTGATTCATATGCAATGTCTATATTACTTTGCTGCATGAATTGATAGATCTTCAATTCTATTCATGTTGATGCATCACTAAAACTATATTTTAGTGAGCTTCTGATAGGGGAATGACCCCTAACTTACCTCTTAGATACAAGAATGCATCCTTAGGTAAAGGCTTTGTGAATATGTCAACAATTTGTTCCTTTGTATGGACATATTCCAATCTGATCTCCTTATCTTACACCAATTCTCTGACAAAGTGATACTTTATAGCAATATGCTTGGTTTTTGAATGCATCACTACATTCTTTGATATGTTAATTGCACTTGTATTGTCACAAAACATAACAATAGGTTCTTTGATTTCTTCCTTCATACCTTCCAATAACTATTTGAACCAAACAATGTTTGAACAGTTTACTACTGTTACAACATATTTAGCCTCTGCTCTGGACTGGGATGTACAATTTTGCTTTTTACTTGTCCAAGAAACCAACCTTTTTCCAAGAAAGAAAGCTCCTATTTCCTACCCAATCTGCATCAGTAAACACTTTTAAGTCCAAATTTCTTCCAAGTTGATACCATAATCCATAATCTTCAGTTCCTTTCAAATATCTCACGATCCTTTTGATTGCCATCATGTGATTTTCTCTTGGTTTTGCTGAGAATCTTGCTACAATACCTACTGCAAGGGAAATGTTTGGTCTTATATGCACTATATATTGTAACTTTCCAATCATAGATCTATACAATGTCTAATCCACTTCCTTTGATTCATCATCCTTCATAAGTTTTAATACAGTACACATAGGAGTCCCAACTAGTTTGCAGTCTTCCATACCAAACTTTTTCAATATCTCCTTGATGTATCTAGGTTGAGTGATGTAGATGCTATTCTTATTCTACTAAATTTGAAGACCAAAAAAGAATTTGATCTCACCAAACATTGACATTTCAAATTTCTTGTTCATTTTTTCTAAAAATTCTTTGCAAAGATCATCATTTCCTATGAACAAAGTATCATCTACAAATATTTCTACCAAAACAATCTTATGATCTGGTCCTTCCTTGATATACAAGCTACTATTATCATTAATTCTTTGAATACCAATCTGAATAAGATAGTTTTGTAGTCTTTCATACCATTCTTTAGGGGCTTGCTTCAAACCATGCAATGATTTATGTAATTTGCAGACTATGTCCTTTTTGTCTACATCAACAAAACCTTTAGGTTGTTCAATGTAAACCTCTTCATCTAGTATACCATTGAGAAATGTTGACTTGACATCCATCTAATAAACTTTGAATCCTTTGTAGGTAGCATATGAAAGTAAGGTTTTGACACCTTCCACTCTTGCAATAAGAGCAAAAGTCTCTCCATAGTCCACACCTGCTTCTTGAGATTATCATTGAACTCATGTAAAATGAATTCACCACCTCTATCTGACCTCAAGCATTTCAGTGTTTTGGTTGTTTCCTTCTCTACTCTAGCTAAATACCGTTTGAACTTCACAAATGCTTCTGATTTCTCTCTTAGGTACATGACAGTCATCATTCTTGAGTAATCATCAACAAAAAACAATGAAGAACTTTTCACCAGTCTAACTTTCAATTCCAATAGGCCCACACAAATCAGTATACACAATTTCTAAAACTTCTTCAGACTGATAGTTTTTACTTTTAAAGCTAGTCTTTCCCATGTTGCCAATTTGACAATTCTTGCATAAACCAACCTTTGATTTCTTTATGTTAGGAATGCCTCTTACTTTCTTGAATTTACTTATTTTCACCAAGTTATCAAAGTTCACATGCCACAACCTCCTATGCCATAACCAAATTTCTTCAACTTGAGCAATAAAGCATGAACATTCACAAAGTTCAAGATAAAACAAGTTACCTTTTGTTTGAGTACCTTATCCAATCTGCTTTCCTTTGCCATCCAATAGTCTTGCTTTTCCATGCATGAATTCCACTTTGAATCCATTATTGAGTAGCTGTGTCACACTTAACAAATTGTGTTTTAGTCCTTCTACCCAATATGCATTATTACATACAAGTTCTTTGGTTAGTGAGATTCTTCCTTTTCCTTTTATGCAACAAGGTTCATTATTACCAAACCTCACACTACCACCATCATAGTCTTCAAAATGTTCAAACTTAGTTTTATCACTAGTCATGTGATGAGAATAAGCACTATCTATAATCCATGTATCATTTTTTCTCATATGAGAAATAAGTGTCATTTCCTCATCATTATCAAACTCATCCTTTATAGAAATGTAAACAATTTCATCTTCTTCTTCATCATCAAAATCATTAGAATCCTTAGCCATGAGACATGTTTTCTTACCTTTTTCCTTGAATGATTTGAATTCTTTCTTTCCATTGCACTTGTGACCTTTCTTCTCATCCTTGTTTTACTTATTTTGGCACCTAGCAGCAATATGTCCAATTTCTTCACAAGAAAAATAGATTAGAGGAACCTTACCTTTGTATTTCTCTTTGCCTCTTGAATATTTCCTTGCTAGCAAAGCTTCAACCACCTCAAGATCATTGTCTAAACTTTGTTTTGATTCTTCATCACTCTCTGCCTGAGAATTCTTTATCTTCTTACCTTTCTCCTTGAGTGAAAGCTTGGCTTCAAATGTTGATTCAATGTTCTTGGCAGCTAGAACATAATTATCATAGTTGTCTAGCTCGAATGTAATCAATCTTCCAACTATGGCCTCTAATTTATCTTATGATTTTCTTCACATCTTCTTTCTTGAATCGTAGAAACTTTGATTGCATAAATGGGAAGTAGTGTTCTAAGAACTTCACTTATAACTATTTCCTCCTTAATATCTCCTCCAGATGCTTTGATTGCACTAACACTTGCTTTAACTCTTTCAACATATTTTGCAATGTTTTCATCTTGTCTCATCCTCATTTGATCAAATTGACCTCTCAAACTTTATGCTTTGGCTCTTCTCACATTATCATCACCTCAATAGATCTCTTTTAGCTTGTTCCACATTTCAAAGGTAGTTTTGCAATCCTTGATATCATCAAATTCTTCATAACATAGGGTAGATGCAATATTTATCATCATGTTGTTGTGAGTCTTCTTTTCAGCAATATCATTGATAGATATTGTGCCAGTAGGTTCTGCATATTTTTTTATAAAGGTACTTTAGCCCTGTATCACCAACAGAAGCAAGATGAAGTCTCATCAATCCCTACCATGTTGACAAATTGTCCCTGTTAAGTCTTAGAGTTTCCCTCTTGTAATACATCTTGATCTTTAGCTCAAATCCTTGAAATCTTTCCCTGCAAGCACCAAAATCTTTGATACCAATTGTTAAAATTATAGATGAAGTAACTAAGAGGGGGGGTGAATCAGTTACTAAAAAAGCAAATCCAGATCCCTTAGATGTCTTAAATAACTAGTTACTATTGATACTCAATAAACACTTCACAAAAAGGTTGTAACTTGGTAGATTAACTTGTTACTAATTTTTAAGCATTAACATGCATGCAAAAGTAAATAACATGAACACAAGAGACACTAGATTTAACATGGAAACCCAATATGGGAAAAACCACCAAGTAACTAGCTACCAATTTTCACTCTTTTGAAGTAAGCCCTGTTAGGAGCCAACCCTATTAAAGATTACAAAACACACTATCAGGTGTGACCCTATTAGAGGATTTAATCACCCTGGTAAGAGTGTCCTTGCCAGAGGTCTTTAGAAAAATTCAACTGAATTGTTACCTTGTTAGAGGATTTACAAAATGGTTGTTAAACCAACTTTGTTAAGAGATTTTGAAATCACTACTACAATGGTTAGAAAGTAACAATGAATTGACCTAAATAAGATGCAATTGAATTTTTTGATTACAGATCTCTATTTTGCACCATTAGATCCTCCTTGATTAAATATAGCTTTTCTACTCCTTAATGATCCCTAGTCATCCTTCAAAATTTTCTCTTACAATAATTAGTCCTCCTTCACATTCATATCACATAAAATCCATCCCACACTTAGAATTCGCAACTTAACCTCTTATATATACCATTTAGATTATCAAGTCAGCTCATTCACAAGTTACATTTACCAATATACCATACATCAGTCGACTACAAGTATTACATTAAACAAATAAACTTTATTTCCCAAAATAATGAAATCCTTCATTGGCTGACCCAGCTCAGTAAACACTGGTCCAAAAATAATTTTCTGAGTTAACCATCTCAACTCGGTTAACACTGCAAATTCTTTGAAATCCTTTGGCTGCCAAGTTAACTCAGTAAGAACTAAATATCCTTCACTGAACATGAGAGCTTGGTAAGAACTGTTCTCTGTCGTATTTCCTTTAATGACTGAGTAAGCTTGGAAAACACTAAATTTCCTTTGTTAACCTTGAAATCTTGGTAACAACTATCTGCACAAGGTAAAATATGAGAATGCTCGGTAGACACTATAAACTTTCTTGCAAACCTTTTGAGCTCAGTAAACTTTGACTAATAACTGATATGACATTTGTGTAACATCAAAGACCACACAATTGAAAAATTGTATCCAACACTTCTACACATGTTTGCCCACTAGAATTTTTGTAGTGGTGGACAACCACTGCTTTATAGCTTTTCTTGAAGCCAATTTGTTTGTCCTCTTCTGTGGGCACTAGATTAAATTCAATGCCCTACATTTTTTGCATAATATTGTCAATTAAAAATGTATTTCTTATTTTTAGTTTTATATATGAAATTTGATATGAAATTTCATTAATTGCTACTTACAAGGCATGAGTGAATTTTCATATATCCACCAAAGACAAGATGGTGTTGACCAACCTTCTCTTTCCTAGCTTGTGTTGCCTTCAATGTATCCTAGAGCTTGTATATGTAAACTTTGAAATATGTTAGATTATATAAATCCAAAAATAAATTAGTCATGTAAATTGTAAGCCTTTTGGACCTATATATGGTGTCAAATAGGCATGAGTTAGAAAAAAGGTAAATTGTTAAAAATGTGTAAAAAATATAAAGTTGTCAAAAAATGTTATTGTCAACATTTTTGCAAAATGATACTTTTGTAGAAGATGGAAGGTCAACCATATTGGATGAGCTCTTTGGGGATGTGAAAGGTCATTCTATTACATAAGAAATGAAATATTATGTAGAGAATAGAGAATGAGATAAGGAGAATAAAGGTGAAAGGTATGGTGTGTGGTTTTGTATAATAAAAGTCAATTTTTTGTGAAATCTACTGGTGTACTAGTATCTGATTGCAATCTTAGTATCTTCTTCCTTACCTCATGGACATAAAGAATAATAAGCTTCCTATGTGATGGAATTAAGTCTATAAATAATTTGATGTTAAACATGTGCCTAGTATCATTGGGTTATTACCAAATCACATTATTCATTATTTTAGATAGTAAATGTTGTATAGTTTTAGAGTGTAGTGCCACATTGGTTGCATGTTTTCATTGTGTGAAGTCAGGGAAAATGTAAATGTCTCCTTTATTATTTTTTGATTGCCATTTTTTTGGTCCACACCATAAACCTTCTCTATATAATAGAGTTGGTCGAGAATCCATAAGTCACCTACTATTGTAGAGAATCAACATTCAAGTAACATGACAGAAGCTTGTCTATAGTTTGCATTAAGATGGAAGGTTTGTATTTACTCATGGGATGTTGAATACCCCTTTGGAAGAATAGATTAGGTGAGATATTGGATTTTGGAAGATAGTTACTATAATCAACAATGAAACCCTCATTGAGGCAAGGGTTTGAAGGTTTAATTTACCTCCTCAACAACTAGGAGCCCACAAGTTGGAAGTTTGAAAGCTCTTGGTAAGGTAAATGTGTACTCAAGTTCATTTTTTGGGGTTCTTTGAGGGTTCGTTGAGTTTGTAGTTTGAGTGTGTGTTTTAGACCCATTAGCCTAGATTAGGGCCTACAAGTTGAATATCTTAATAAACAATTGGGAACCTAAGATTTTGAAGTTTAGTAGAGCTTAGTATTGGGTATCTGAATCCTCCTTTAGTTTTGGTAGTTGTTTTGAAAGATGGTGATTTCTTTCTTAAAGACCCCAAGATAGGGCTACAAGGAAGAGCCCTCGTTAGGTCAGTTTGTTAGGATTGGTGTTTGAAACCCCCTAAGGTGTATGGAAACTTATGACTATATGAAACCACATTGCTTGTGATTAGTTAAGCCCTTGGAAGCATTTTGCGGTGTGGATTTTGTGAAAGAAACCAAAGGGCGTAAGGGAGTTGAGGTGTTGTGTGGTGAGAGGGGTAGTTGTTGGTGTTTGTGAAGATATAGGTAGAGATACTTGGAGGAGGTTAGTGTGGCATGAGGAAAAGGCCAACAACCTAGCCTCTAGCCTTGGAAGAGTCCTAAGGGGCTGATTGTGACATGCTTGGTAAGGCTTGGAAGAATCCTAGAGAAAGATTTTGTAAGAAGAACATGGTAAACACCTCCCTACTTGCATAAAAAACACTCTTGTAGGTGATCTCTTAATCTGATTTAAATTCATAAAGAAGATAATCCACATGTTGTGCATTTGAATCTTGTATAGGGAAATGATGAACAAGGGAACTAGGGTGGTTGTATGGGGATCTACTTGATTCAAACCCTAATATGCATATTTGGTTCTTGAAATTCAAATGTTATATGGATATGTAATTATTAGCTAGTATGGTGAGGTTGTGAAACATGGTAATTAATAAAATAATTTGAAGTTGTTTTTGATAAGATAAACAGGTCTTATAGGGACCTGGAAACCCAAAAGTAGTTATATAAACATGGCTGAAAATAAGCAATAGAAGCCCAACAAGAAAAAAACAAATCTAACAACTGATAATAAGCATGAGGCCTAGCCAACAAGAGAGGCCAACAAAAAGGCTATAAAAAAAAATTGTCTTTAACAAAACTTAGCAAAAGCCAGAACCAAAAGCCAAAAAAGATACAGCAAAAAAAAACGAAAAAAAAAAAGGGCTACTCTTCATTCTTCTTCCCGAGATCCTACATGGTCTAGGTAGCCTCATAAATCTTTTGGTGCTCCTCGGCCATCTACTCCTGGACTTTCTCCATATCTTGGTCCAAACTGGTAAAGGTGATATCAGTGGCCATATCTTCATCAGATCTGGCTCTACCTCTATCCTTTCCATCCTCACCTACCAACAGGCCTTTATCTTTGAGCACATCAATTAAGGAGAGAATATTTTCATTGATCGAATTGAGGAGAGAGATCATCTTACTAGCCAAATTATGATTATAGTTTTTGAGATTCTTAATTCTCCTCTCAGCCAGACTAACTCTTTCCTCCTAATCCTCCTGGTTCTTATTTTCTATGTTCTGCTTGTTGCCCTCCAACTAACAAATCTTCTCTCTGACCTCTTCCAGCTCATGGTATAGCCACTTGATTGATCTAAAATTATCAATCATGTTGTTACGAGCATTGTTCAAAATATTCATACCTGTCTCCATAGCATTGTTAGTGATGGCCAAAATAGCAAGGTCAATGAGCTCTTCAAGCTAGGGTTGTTCCTGGTTTTCCACCAAAACCTAAGGATTCATTGCTTCTCTAAAAATTCTCATCGTCACAATCCTAACATTGAACTTCCACCAAGATTTTCTCCTATTTTTGACAAGAAATTCCCCCTCTTTACCACTAGAATTATCATTTTCCTTCTCCTTGGGATGAGAATGAGAATGAATAGGGGAGAGAGGGAGAATCATAACATCTGGCCCCTAATTCAAAACCTTCTCAACATCCACATCATCCCACTTTTGTTTCTTCCCAGCATGTTCCTCCTTATTCTCCTCTTTTGTCTCCTTACCTTCATCATCAAAAGCCATGTCCTCCTCATCCTCATTATAATCCATATCATCTTTACTAGAGGTTTGGTCATGGTCCTTTGGACTCTTTCTTCTTGGGGTTATAAAAGAGGGTGGCTTCTTAACATGACCCTTAAATTTCTTACCAGAAGAAACATTCTCCTCCCCCTCTGAGCTTATGCTCTGAATGTCATCAAAATCAAAAGAGTAGCTGAAGCTACCATTGTCAACATCCACATCTGGTGAGGGATTGTTTCTAACCATCTAAGCTTTGAAGTACTCTTGGATAAGTAGCAACAAACCCTCATACAGAGTAGGGCTGACAGTAGGTTTCTTCTTAAAGCTAGAAATTTCCTTACTCATGGAGGTAAGTAAATAGTGAGGGAAAGAAATTTTACTATCATGGTGAAAATGATTAAGAAGAAAAAAATGATGGGTTCTTACTCGATCAAACCTAGGGTCCAAAGTAATATATTCAATGACAGCATGCAAAACATACCTCCAAAGCTTCTTGATCGAACCTGTCACATAAAATGTCTCACTTTTAATCAGTTCATTCATTTCTTCAGTGCTCTTCACAAAATCCTTCACTACATTGGTTGAGAGTTTTATATCCCTATAAAACTTGAAACCCTCCATTGGAATCTTAGTGATTGTAGTAACAACCTCCTCTATGATCAAAAATGAGACACCATTCACCTTCACCTTGCCATCTTTTCATGAATTCACCATGTTGTTGATGACCTCAATATTGAAACCATGGAGCTTTGCAATGAAACTTGCAACCCATCCCTTTTCAATCTTTATCCAAACTTTTCCTCTATTTCTTCATTTCTCCACTTCCCCCACCAGCTCCTTTTTGTAGAATTCTCCCACCATCTCTTCACTTTTATCTCCTACAATTCTCATATACTCTGAGCTCTGCAACTTCTTCGCAAACAAAATTTTGGCACTATTGTTTGATAAGCACCCAAAAAATACACCTTACAAAAACATAAGCAATCAATGAAGATTTTGACCCAAAAAACATGTCGAAAAGATAATGATAACCTCAGCTACTTGCAAAATTCAAAAAAATCCTTTATGACTTGTACTCATTTCCCAAATTCCTTTAATAGTCATTATTGCAATTAGATCTCCACGATACATCCCTAGACTTTCTCTAGGTCGATAAGGGTCTTGGCTTCCACCGAAATATCTTTTCTTGATTGCCATGTGATCAACTTGTCATATCCCACACCTTTGTTGGCAAACCAATCCATCACTAGATTTGCTTCTTTGAACACATGTAACATGGATAGTCTAAAATTTTGCAAGAGTATCACATGTCTCTTCAATAAGATTGGCAATCGACCAAGAAGGAAGAGATTTTCCATTTATACAATTAATTATATTAATAGAGTCCCTTCTAACCAAAGTTTGGTTATTCTAACTTCAAAACCCAGTTTAACCACATGGTACACTACTCTGGCTTCCGCAAGATGATTAGTTTGGAATCCCAATGGAAGAGAAAAAGTCATGATTCCCTCACCAAAATGATTTCTTATTATTCCACCACTTCCCAAGGGACTTGGATTTCCTTTAGAGGCACCATCAAAGTTGGCTTTGTACCATCCCTCTGGGTGAAGAAGCCATCTAGCTTCCTATCTTTTTAGCTTCCTGTCTTTTTCCTTTTCCATCTTTTTGCCACCAACTTTAATTTCTCCCCCCTTCTTGACTTGATATTTTTCCTTTATGTTTTTATAAATCTTCCTCCCAAGAACAAGAGTTAGCTCATCTCTATCCCTAAATATTCCGTTGTTCCTTTCCTTCCAGATACTCTAGCAAAAGTGAGGCAAAATCTAGGTGCTTAATTCCTGCAAAACAGAAGGTTTAAACAAACTTCTCCATTGATTGAAAAAATCTAGAAGATTGTTTGGCATACACTAGAAAATCTCAAAATCCTAGGTTAGGAACTCCCAAACCTCCCTAGAGTAAGCATAATGAAAGAAAAGATGGTTTCCCGACTCTAGCTAGTTTTTACAAAGAGAGCATCTATTAGGCATAACATGTCCTCTCTTTATAAGATTGTCTTGAGTGAGGATTTTATTCTTAAGAGCCAGCCAATAAAAGATATTGATCTTTGGAGTAAGGACAAGGAGCCAAGCATTCGCCCAAGGAGGTTTCTCCTTTAAACACCAAAGAGAGTTATAGCCTGAAGCAATAGAACCACTACCATTGGGATTATCCCCCCAGATCATTTCATCTCTCTTGTTACTTAGAACCATAGAGTTTATCATTATCATAATCAATTTCAGATCCTCAGATATGAGGGAAAGGTCTCTCCAACCCTAGCCAATCCTATAATTGCTTACTTTAAACCCAAATTGACATGTACATTCATTCACCCAAACTTTATAAACATGATTGTTAATAAGGGGACCTTGAATTAACAAACTATCAGATTAGAACTGAATATCCTCCCCATTGCCCAACTTCCAAGAAACTTTGGCCTTTACCAAATCCCTGGCCTTTAGAATACCATTCCAAATGATCGACCCTTTAGGAATGTCCTCATTGTTTAAAATAAAATGAAGAGAAGGCCTTTTGATGTATTTATTTACCAAGATATCCCTCCATTCACCAGTGCTGTTGAAAATTAGCCATATTTTCTTAGCTAGAAGAGCCTTATTAAGATGGGTTAACTTCCTTATGCCAAGACCTCCATACCTCTTTGAAAGACAAACATTCTCCCAAGCAACAAGAGGATACCTTTTTCTCCCTTCAAGGCCAAACCATAGAAAGTCTCTTTGAATTTTTTCCATTTTCTTAGCAAATCTCACTAGAATCCCAAACAAGCTCAAAGCATACATAGGTAGGTTTTGTAGAGTGTATTTGACCAACTGACATTTACCTACCTGGCTGAGTGAAGCACCTTTCCAACCTACCAAATTTTCATTAAATCTATCCAATATCCTATTCCAAAAGGAGTCTAGGGGAGAAGAGCCCAAAGGGAGCCCTAGATAGGTACAGGGAAGCTTTCCCACTCTGCAGCCAAGGATCCTAGCAATTTTTCTCTATCTGGCTTATGGGATATTAAAAAATAAAATTGAGCTCTTATCCCAATTAATCAGTTGTCTCGACCCTCTATTGTAAATATCAAGGATCTCCTTCATAGCCTTAGCCTCCTTAACAGAAGCCTCCCCCCCCATTATTGTATCGTCCACAAATTGTTGGTGTGAGAAAGGATCACAATTTGATGAAGGCTTGATCCCCTTGATAAATCCATCTTTCTTTTTGTTCTCAATAAGCCTACCAATACATTCAGCCAAAATAATGAAAAGAATAAGCGAGAGGGGGTCTCCAGGTTTAAGACCTCTTGAAGGTTTAAAGAATTTTTAAGGAGCTCTGTTAACCAAAACAACAAGAGAAGAGGTTGAAATAAGCTGTGAGATAATCTTACAGACTTTTTGATCGAATCCAAAGGCCTGGAGGACCAAACCAAGAAAAGACTAGTCAACCTGATCATAGGCTTTAGAGAGATCCAGTTTAAGAAACATACCTTCACATTTGCTAGCTTCCAAAGAATGAATAACTTCATGAACCATCATTATCGAATCTAAAATCTGTCTTCCACAGAAAAAGCCAATTTTTTTCTGAGATATAATCAGAGGGAGAATTTTGAGCATCCTAGAAGTAAGCACCTTCAAGATGATCTTATAAAAAGAGTTGCATAGACTGATAGGTTTGAACTTATCCAAAGAGTTTTCCCTAGGAGATTTAGGAATGAGGACCAAGAAAGTGGAATTTATCTCCTTGAAAATACTTCTAGCTCCAAAGAACTCCTGAACAGCCTTCACCACATCTTCCATAACCACCTACCAGTACATTTGAAAAAAGAAGGTAGGAAACCCATCCAGACCTAGAGATTTATAAATAGGCAAGGAAAAAAGAGCTTCTCTAATTTCCAAAGCATTAGGAATAGCCTGAAGCATTTTGTTGTGGTGGGGTTGGATTATCTGAGGGATACAAGAAACAATGTCCTCCTAATCCACCCTTGATAACAAGGGGTCCAAAGATAAAAGAGAAGAGAAGAATGACGCCACCCTAGCAGAGATATCAATATCTTTTGTCAGCAAAACCTACCCCCTCTTGATTCTATAGATCCTATTATTAGCTCTATGCTTGAGAGTGGAAAGGTGAAAAAAATTTGTATTCTGATCTCCATCCTTGAGCCAATTTATCCTTGATCTTTGTCTACAAAACTTTTCCTCCTTATTGACAATATTGTGCAAGTCTGAAAGAATCGTCATCTCAACCTCCCTATTTATCTCATTATAGCCTTCCTATTGTATGTTGTCTTGAATTGAAGTTAATTTATCAAACATATCCTCCTTATCATGAAAGATATGACCAAAGTCCATTTTGGTCCATACTTTAATCATCCTCTTCACATTGCTTAGTTTCCTGGTAACTCTGAATGTTGTAGTTCCTTCCACATCAATCCCCCACCAAAATTTCACTTTTTCAAGTAGATCTAGGTGAGATGTCCACATTTTTTCAAACCTAAAAGGAAAATTCCTTCTTGGTTCAATAGGAACAACTAAAAGGAAAATAGGAGAGTGATCAGAGCCAACTCTAGGAAGTAGAGATAACTTACAAGAGAAAGTTTGCAACCAATCAGGAGAAATTAAAGCTCTATCCAATCTGACCTGAATACACTCCTATCCAATTCTTTTGTTAGACCAAGTAAAGAAACCTTTCATTAGATCCAAATCCAGAAAATCCAAACCATTAATAAATTTGGAGAAGTCATGTTTACTATCCCAATCTGGTGCTAGGCCACCCATCTTCTGCTCATCCGCTAATAGAGTATTGAAATCTCCTATTATAATGCCTTTCCTTAAGTTACTAGTCTGCACCAACTCTCCTACTTTAGACCAATAATTCTTTCTTTCTCTTTTGTTGTTAGGAGCATATAAATTTAGCAAAAACCACCTTTCATTAGAATGCATATGATAGACTCTACTAAAAAGAATGGTACCTTCATTATATTCTAGGTCAAATCTAAAATGCTTGTTATTATATAAAATCAGCATACCCCCAGACACACCCTCTGAGTCTTAAGCTACACCACTCATGATGTTGCTAATTATAATGTTCCCCAAACTTTCTTTCTTCATTTTAGTTTCCTAAATCAAAAAAACATGAAGCCTTTGGTCCTTAATCATATTCCTAAAAATATCCTGCTTTTGGATTCCATTAAGTCCACGAATGTTCCAAGATAGGATCTTCATGCTTTGATTGATGAGAAAGATTCTTGGATGGTACACTGTGTTCCATCCATTATATTTCTTCTCATTTCCTCCTTTCTAAGTTGGTTATTTCTTTTCCTTCCTGACTAATTGGAGATAAGGCCAAGATCATCTTTTACCCTACTCCTAGTAGTGGCTAGAGAAGCAGGTGAAGGGTCTCGACTATTCTTCTTATTTCTATTTCTAACCATAGACCAAGGAGCTTCATTAGCATCCTTGCAATTACCAAACAAAGCTTCCAGTTTGGCTAGATGTCCTAGTGTGGTGGCTGAGAGCTGCTCAATGATTCTATTCACAGTCTTAGGGGTTACCCTATTGACCATGCTTGTGTTGGATTCCTAGGACAAAGGAGAATCATCTTCCATACGTTCCTCCAGAGAGTCCAGGACAAAGGATAACTCAAGATCTAGATCATAAGAAATCATGACCTCATGTATCTTCTTAGGCCCTTGGGTCACCCCCTTACATGCCTCTTCTGGTAAAATGGTGAATGCCTTCTTATGAGGGGGGTATGTCGAGCCAATAGGTTTTTCCTTCTTATCTTTATCTAATTCAACCTCCACAGATTGAATGGCTAAGACCTCAGCTAGAGGATCTATAACCATATTAGTATTGACATTCCCTACTATCTCCCCTACTTTCTTGTCTAGAGTATCTTTCTTCTTCCATTCCTTTTTGCCTAGCATTGACAATTTTCTTGTGGGCTTTGTTTTGGACCTTCCCCTCCTTTCCTTCACCTTTAAATAACAAGTAGGTTCCAACTTTTTGGCCTGCCTTTTTGTAGTGAAAACACACAAAAGGAACACTTTCATAGTCGATCTGTTGAACCCTTCTTTCCAAATGGGACTGAAATTTGATGACTTGGGACATGTCCTGAACTTCCATCACACCAACACAAATCCTAGCATAAGTAAGCCTCTTCTTAGCTACTATGTGAGGGTCAATGCAAAGGAGTTCTCCAAACAATATTGCAATACCATTGAAGACATCCTTATGGCAGTATTCAAGAGGAAGTTCAGGCAATCTAATCCATACCGTGGCCTAGGTAAGGTAATCATTGTTCAGATCCAGGTTTGAGGTCCATTTCTGTAGGATCAGAGTAGATCTCCCTAGAGACCAATTTCCCACACACAAGATTTTAGCATAGTCCTCCGAACAAGAGAACTCAAAAGTCATGAACCCTTTTGCCATAGCAGTCACCTCAACATGCCCCTTTAGCTCTCATTTCTTCCTTGTGAAGACCCTCACAAGGTCAATGTTAGGCTGAGTACCAATGAATTTTCCCACCAAATTTGTCACCATACTAAGGATATTATGATCTATGATTTCTTTAGGGACTTCCAGAGCAAAAATGCCCTTCTCCTTATCAAATTTGTCAATAATTTTAGGAAAGGTCGACTTACCTGTCGGTTTGACCCTGAAGAGATTCGACCACCGACCCTAGGCCATAGAAGTCCCACCACCTAGAGGGAGGGGAAGAATCTTCTTTCCTGGGTGAGGTTGTAGTGCTCGTGGGTCCCCATCCTTGGATGCATCAGCATCTTCCCCTACTTTTCCTTCTCTACACCTGTAGGATGATCCCCGATGCCCATGTTCTCCAGGTTTCCACCCAAAGCCCAATTCAAATTATTGCTTCTCGCTACTCCACTCCCCATTCTCTTCAAATTAAATGATTTGAAGTTGATAATATACAGTAGATTCAGTAAGATACAAGAATAATTACTTATGTGTATGTGTGTGATTGAAATCTAAATGTGTAGATTAAGTTTCTCTTTCTATTAGATCGAGTAATGATTTTATATTCATGCATAGAATAGGATTATTTTCCAATGTTTATTTTTGTTATCCTAAAGTATTTGATGGAATGCTAATTAATGAGTGGGTGTAATGTTTGCAGTAGTACAAAGTTGATCATGGATGAGATATATTTTGGTTACATGGTTACAAAAAGGTGGTGTATAAAATGTCACTTTCAGATTTTATGATTCTCATTTGCTTTATAGGAATTGCTTACAAGTAGATTCTGAACTCAAGGGTATGAATACAAATTAAATGATACATTTTCTTTCCACCATTGAAAATTTCTTGTATTATACATTTTAATATAACATATAATCATATGCATGTTAGATATATAACTGTAATCTTTTTTAAAGGTGTATATCTAACATAGAATATTATAAATGTTAGATATATGATTATAGTTATTGTAATCAAGTATTTTAATGAATAACTAGAGATCACTAATTTGTGCATAGTTATATTAATACTACCACATACCTATTTTTTTCAGATGGTGAGTTAATTATTTTATCCCTTAGTCTCAACTCTTTTGCATCTTCAATGATTTCATTCCACTTCAACTATGGCACCATAATAGAATGCTCATAATTTGCGTTGAGCTTTAGAGCCCTCCTGTACTGGTCTCTCATAGTCTTTAGATGTTTGCAAGTTCTTTTTAAGAATTTGGGATATGTTCAAAATATTTTGGCCAAAGAACTCCTCCATAGTTTTTATGAGCTGATCTTTTAATTCAGGGGCTTTCTCATTCCACCTTTTAACAAAAGACAAATTTCTTATCTCAAAAATTAGTTCAAGCTATGTACGTTAAATATATTAAAATAAATGGATGAACAGAAAAATGTAGCAACCAATTATATAAGGCTACATACTTTTTATGTAATGTGGGCCCAAATATCTTCAATGTTGAATCATAAAAAGTTTCATAAAAAAGATTGTTTCCTACAAAATCATCATGAGATCATTAGTCAAAAATGATTTATGAATAACTAAACTACAATTATACTTTAAATAATTACAATTTTAAAGTACTTGAAAGCTTAGGAAATTTTAAGGGAACCATAACTTTCTTGGCCATCAATAATGACACCTCCAACAATCCAGTAGAAGTAACACTGGCTGCTCCAGGAAAGGTTGGTAAATTATCACTAGTACTATTATCAATTCTATCACCATGAGAAGGTGTGCCTATTCCTGCACAAAGTTAATCAATGTCATACTATACTAAAATGAACAAGAAAGTACAATTATTATCATATTTAACACATAACAAAATGTAGCAAAATAAGGATTTACCAGCTCTGGTTGTAGCGGGTGTGGATGTTTGCAAGCTCCTTGTTGTTGATCCTGTAGTCAACAATCTTGGAGTGTTGGCCAGCCTCATGGAAGTAGGCATATGGAAATCATCAGCACCTAAAAAATAATCATATATATGTACAATGTATTTTTCATGTCCCCCATTTTCCTCTAATACAATTTAATAATAAGTAATAAATAACAATGGCATCACTTTCGGGAGAAACTCTCCACCCATGAGTCATTCCAAATAAATATTATCAAGTTGAGAGTAAGCAAAAATGAACACAATGAGGGTTTAGGAAGGAATTATCTTTTACAAATATTTGGATACATATCTACCATAATCATCTTCAACATACAAAAATAAAGTCGCATGTATGGAGATTTAATTATTAGATCAAACTTGGCACTCAAATTGAATCATGGATTAAGTTATTGATGCAAGTTTTTAATGATTTTTTTAATGCTAGAAATAGTATCACAAGAACACCGTAACAACCATTAAATCATATCAAAGACAATGATAGAAAGTATCAGACCAACTTCTATGTACAACATAGATCACCAATAGAACTATTGTCCTACCAAAAGACTTATTTTTGCTTACTTCCAGATAGCATGCTTTACAATACAATTCATTTCTTGTGGCATGTTTCTCTTCTATTGGATTTGGATCCAGCACAAGCCCAAGAATTTGTAAATTGATGGTCTTGAGGGTCTTTTTACATAGGGTTACAAGGTCACTACTATATATGTGATGTCATCATCACATAATACTATGGCTTCCATATCAGCACGTAATTTCTCTTGTGTAATATGTTCTTTTGCCTTTCCCTAAGAATCAAATTGTGACAAAAAAAATCAGTAAAAAAATCAAAGCAAGTCCAAAACCTTAACAAAAGTAACATAATAATATGACATTTTGTAAAATTACAATTGCATAATTTTTTATATAGAAGGTTTACCTATGTTGGAGAAGGGGTGGGACCAGCATCTCTGTCTTTGTCATCTGATGGATTGGCCATGTTGCCGTGTCACAAAGAATATATATAAAACATTAGCATAATTAAAAGAATAGTCCACTTAGCAAAAAAAATTATTACTAAAATGGTATATTGTATATTAGGGTTCTAATTGCAAGTAATTAGTTTAAATATTACATATATAGTACATTCAAGTCCATTGATAGTAACTTTCTTTGTCCCTGTGTGATTCAAATTGTAATGTATTAGCAACTCTTCCCCTGAACTTATTGATTTTATCACACATACAAAAACATGATTTCCCTCACGTGCCTTGAAAATGCAATTGGGTCGCTTGTTAGTTGACCCAAGATGTGTACTACTTATAAAACCTATAATGCTCCCCATTGTTTTTGGCCTTCCATCATTGTACACAACAAGTCTTTTACTTTGATCATTTTCTTTCCATTGTAGACAATTTGATGATAGTGGATACCTATGCATACTCTTTTTTATTGAACTATCCTCATCCATTTATTGTAATTGTAACAAGGTCCTACATACTCCATCAATTCAACATTTTTTTATAACTTACCTTTATGTCATCCATTGGAAATAGGCCCAAACCATGTAATGATGATGGAGCTATGTGATATATCCTCTTGTTAACACAAAAATTAGTGGTAATTAGAGGTAATTCCTTAGCTACCCATTCTTTCTCAAGATGTGTGTACCTCAAGGGAACCTTGATGTCTCCATTTGACTCATCATCATAAGAACATGACCCCCCTTGAGCAAGGAAATTTTGCATGCATTTATTGAATTTTCTTCTAATCTTTTGACCTCTAGTTTGTCTCTCTTTCATAGACCTACTACATGTCTCACCATCATCTTCTATTCCTGCATTTTCCTCACTCAAGGAAGCCAAATCTTATAGATACCTATTTGGTGGTACCTATAGCCCATAAAATGAGAGATATAGTTGGAGTGAAATATTTTTCTATAAAATGAGGCTAATATAGATAATTTTTTCTAAAAGTTAATGTTGAAGGTAAAGAGAAAGAAAGCATTTAATAAAATTATACCTCTCAATCCATGTCACTTTGTACAATCCTTGTTGAAGTGGTATAGTTTCTAGCATATGTAAATTATTTGTCTTAAGTTAGTTAAAAATTACATGATACTTATGCTACAAATTACATATAACATAGCATGACCAATATGGATACATCACAAAAAATATAACATTGTATGTTTTCAATTGATTATCTGTACAAAAAACATATTATAAGTAATTAGCACCAAGAATTGAGCATTGTAGAAAAAATTTCAACCTAATCAACACCTAATACATCTCCATTGATCATCTTCTTCATCCATCTTTTTGGCTTCTGAATTAACAGCTTTTCAATAACCCAATGATAAGAACGCATACACCTAGGGGTAGTTAATATTCAATACACCTATTCAGACACCAGGGCCAACTATAAGGCTATTACTCTCCATATTCTTCAAGCTCTACAAGACCTAGGTGGGTGGACCTCAAATTATTTATATGGTAAAAGTATCAAAGCATATAACTGAATCTATGTAACAGATAAAACCCCTAAATCTTCTATGTCTTTCAAACATTCATGGACATGAAATAGCTAATAACAGGGCACACAAATCTGATAAACTAAGTGAGTGTAACTCTTCTAAACTCCTAAACATAAAGGGAAAAGAGATTTGATTAAAGATTGAATAATTATAACCCAGATATGCAATAGAAAAAACATGTAATCTTCAAGTTGATCAATCCCTTATCCATTGGGCATTCAATAAGTTAGAAACACACACATGGCTACCCAAAATATACTCATATACTTAGGTATCTTATCTATCTATCTACCTTGCAAATGGACATCTATCTTCAAATGAAATTCATACTTATCAAATCTTCCTATGATCCCTCTATTTTTGTCAATGCATATCAAGCAAATTACTTGAGTTCTTAACTCAACAGCAAGACACACAAGGGCATGCAACTTTAGAAACAAGCAAAAACTATATAGTATGCACTTTGGGCATATATCAATAGAAAACTACAAACCCACACTTAGGAGACAAACTTCAGAATGAAACATCAACTAACTATGTTCATTTCTTTAAAATCAATACATCATGCTATATGCAAAACTCAGAGAATAACACAAGGAATGACTGTATAATCTGAATGCTTCAAGAAACTACATTGTTGTTATTTATAATAGAGAAAAATTGAGGAATGTGGAATTACAGTTATGGAAGAAATTTCAATCAAACTGAAACCAACAAAGTGGTCACACAGTAGTGAAAATGTCCAAAACTGGAACCCTTACAAAGATAAAAGAGAATGAATATATATAGAAGAAGAAGGCTCCTAGATTAGATTCTGATATTGCCAAGTGTCCTACTAAAAATTACTCTTTCTATTGTTGTTGAACTCATCTACCTTTTCCTCTACTAGAAAATCCAATCCAATCAATGTTGTAACAAAATGTTTGAAATATCTCCTTAAAAGTAATGAGGAAACCTCCCTGCTATAGGATTATCACATATATGTCATAAAGTATGGGAGAGTCTCAATCTGATTTGGTTTGTCTTCATCTACCCTTGACGTGAAAATCCCACTACTTTTGCTGACAAAAACTTATCCTCTGCATCTTCTCTTAAAAAAATTCATTATAATTCTTTATGGCTACTCAATACATCTGATCTTATCTCAAAATGATCACAATCTAATTATATTTTGTCTGAAATAGCAAAACTGCAATATCACTAAGGATGGCCCAAAAATATAAAATGGCATGTAGCTTCTTCTGTTGAAGACCTCTTAAAAATAGATTGCAGAAATGGAAAGTTTGGGTTCTCCTAGTTATGACAATATATAATAGTCCATATTTCATATTAGAATGGTGCCCCTGAACTTAATTTGAAAACCTAGGCCCTGGGCCATGAACTAAGAAATTTAATTTAAAAATTTAAAATATACTATAGTCTGAATTATATGATATCATTAAATTCATTTCAAATTCTTCAACCTCATCCTAGATTAGCACCCATTTGAAATATCTAATTTGAATATTTGATTTTATTCTCATTTTCCTTGTCTCTTGTTGGCACTTAAAATTGCATGGTCAATTTTGAGAACCATTGAGAAAATCAAGCCCTATAAATGCTTTTGATGCATATGTACCCGGTTGTCCATTTGAGCCCCCTAAGGTGTTTAATGTTTCTAACACCCTCCATTCAATGCATTTAAGTGTTCCATGATGAAAAACTGATGTCTCGAACCATTCTACGAAGTCCTGTTTTGAGTGCATTTCTAATTTGCATTTTACCCTAAGTGTCAAACAGCGACATGAGGCTATGTTTTCCATTGAATATCTCACACCTAGAAACATTTTATGATAGGCCGCTTTAAGAGTGTCTAGTGTCCATACCTGAGAACCTATGTTTCAGATTTTGAGTCATTTTGAGTCCGTTTGACTAGGTTTTAAATCCCTCAAAGTTGGTCAGTTACTGTTTTCATGCTTTTGCAATTAATTCTTAATTCTGGGAAGTCCTATTTGATAGGTTAGAACTTTTGACCAGTTGACCAAAATGCTGAAATTCATTTTGTGTTGCATTGTAGATGTCAAAGGCTGATTGTGTTTCAATTTTCAGCTCTTGACGAATCCGTTTGATCAATTTTCAAACATGATTCCAAATGGAATTTCTATCTTTTCACTGTTGTCATTATTTGCAGATTGATTGGAACCCCTGTTCGAGATGTCATATCTTTGTATCTGTGATTGGTAGGACTAAATGGTTTGTTCCCCTGTATTGTCCACTGAAAATACTACAAGTGTGCTAGTTTTTAGAACTTGACGAATCCGTCTTCACACTTTACCAGGGTTATTCCATTCACAAAAAATGA
Source organism: Cupressus sempervirens (assembly GCA_028749045.1). Classification (NCBI taxonomy): domain Eukaryota; kingdom Viridiplantae; phylum Streptophyta; class Pinopsida; order Cupressales; family Cupressaceae; genus Cupressus; species Cupressus sempervirens. The sequence goes on along the minus strand of CM053791.1, from coordinate 79,153,396 downwards.
TATTTTACTGATGTCCTCTATCCTACAAATCCAGGTGGCCAACTTTGCGCCCTCGCCAAATTTTCCCTATGATTTTTCATGAGCCCAAATTGTATAATCATACTCTCCCCATGACAATCTACCAGTTCCCCGATTTTCATTAACTCATGTGCTCATTTGCCTAGTTTTCAAGGCCAAATCCGAACCCAGTTTGTTGTTTTCTAACATGTTTGCTCGCAGGTAAATCTGAGATGACAACTTTGACAGTCAATATCTTTTGACTGCGAATTCCTCATGAGACAAGATTTGGTGGGATACAAGAGTGCAGAACAGAGAATCAGTGTGTTCAATCTCAAGGCCTGGTCAGTTATCTAGGTCAATTTTTAAGGGTAGTCAATGGACCTCTTGACACTAGTTTGATAGATCACAGAATGCTGGTAAAATGATTTTTAAAGATTAATCAATGGTCGAGAATGGATCAAGAGCTAAATATGTAGATGAAAGACACCATGGTCGGCACTTAGGACGTGATTCTGGTTTTCAAAGTGGACCTCCAAACTAGCCTAGTGCTGGACATACAAGTTTTAGTGATATTGGTGCTCCTCAATGGGATGTGTTGTTTGAAGAATCAAGCAAGATTTGCTTGATGAACTTATCTTCCACATCAACTATTTGGGCATTGATAACCCACCTTCATTCTCAACTTTTCTAAAGTTTCCATGCCAATGAATGAAAAGGAATTTCATCAGACATCAAAAGGACGCCATTAGAAATGAGCCATTGAAGCAATTAACGCAAGTTTAATAAAGATAAGTCCACGAATCTATAGGAAGCCATGTACGCAAGTCAATGGAGGCTATCAGTTCTGCATTTCAAAGAGGACCACCATCCAAGGTGCCATGAACAAGGGAGCAAGCACATAGATAAGAGGAAGTCAACTTTAAAAGAAGTGAAAATCAAATTGCAAGCTCACGCAATATAAAGAAAAGAAGTGCCACCCATAGCAAGAGAAATTGTAGTTAACGCATGGGACATCATATGGAAAGATAAAACCATTCAAGCAAAGAACAACTCATGCGTGAGCAGGGGAGGCGTGGAGCAAAGAAACAAAGCCGCACATCATGAGAAGTGCCATTGTGAAGGGAAGTAAATCCTTGAATAAAGGATCATCCATGCCATATAAAAAAGGAAGATGCCCTATTTTGGAGGCATTCAGCGGTAATTAAAAGAAAGACCAGCCAATATAAGGAGTGCCATGCATGAAAGAAACAAGAACAATAGAGCATGATTAAAAAGAGAGTCCCAGAAAGCATCTAGTAACAACCTGCACTAGACATAGCAAAGGCAATGCCCAGAAAAAGGAGGGAAACAGAGCCAGTTCAAGCAAAAACTCACACCTCTTACAAATGGAGAATGCCCTTCCCAACAGCAGGGAATCTGCCAGTAAAGGAAAGAAACCACTACGAGAGTGTAAGGAGGATCATGCCAAACAAAAGGGAGGCGCTAGTTTTAAATAAAGTTTGAAGCTGCCAATCAACAAAATATCAGAGCTAAGAAGCTGCCCAATATGCAAAAAGAGAATTTATACTTTCAAAGAAGAGAGTTGGCACCATGGAAAGAATACATTAGAACAGGCAGGAGTCATGGTTTGAGCCTCACACAGGCCATTAAAAGCAAAACCTACGCCTTTAATCCCACATTGGGCATTGAGGATAGTTTTGTAAACTTTAAATACAAGTCATTGTGAAGGGATTGTGCTTAAGACACACGTCTTTTAAAAGGAAAAGTCATTTACTGTGTGGGGCCCCATGGCCGAGGCCAAACTGGATATAAAGGATAGTTGGTGGAGTCAAGGAGTGTATTTTGATGCAGCACCCAGATAGAGATCAATGGAGAGGTTGATGGATAAGCTAAAAATCCAGCTAGTCACTATGGTGCTAGTCGGAAAATCCAAGAAATTTAGGGTCGTGATGTAGCGACTAGCCGAAAAATTTCAAAAATTGGCGAGGAGTTAATAAGTGTCGTGGGTCCCGCCTCAAATGTCATTCACGAACCGAGTGGTGCCAAGTGGCAGAAAGGCAGTGGGGATAGAATAACCAAGAGATGATGTGGCAGGCAATTCTCAAAGATCACCAGATCACGCCATATGGCGAATCCAATGGCTATCGTTAACTTGCTATGGGAGAGTTACAAGGAAGTTAATATAGCAAGGTAGCGACGATGACATGGCGATGACATGGAATGAAAGTCAGGATGAGATGTGGATCTCGCTAGAGTTCAGAGCTAGTAAAAGAGTGACATGTGGCAGATGGTCAAACCAAGTTTGACTCAGATGGAACTTGTGAGGGAAAATTCAAAAGTTTTAAAAATTAAATTTTAAAGATTTTCCTCCTAATGTGTAGGTCAGACTTTTAAATAAAGTTTGAAATTTTATATAGTTTAAGCTTTGGTAAAAGTTTAATTTTTTGCAAAATGCCATGGAGCCATGAATGGAGGTCTGATTTTCAAACAGCCATATCTAGGGCATTTTTTCACCAAAATGGGCGCTCCAATATACTGTTGAAATTGGGAAGAGCTGAATTTTCCATTTCTAGAGTCAGATTATGCACAGGTCTTCACCAATTTGAGCTATAGGTTAGTTTGTGAAATTAGGGGCATTGGTGACAAAATAGGCTAAGCTCTTCATTGATGATTAGAATCGGTTAGAGGACAGTTTTAAAGGTCTGTTGAAAATTCAGAGTGAAGAAAATCAACTTGAGGTTGTTTTCTTGTCTTCTCAAGATCATATTATAACTGATTTGTTACTTTTACCGAGTTCATTTCAGCACAAAAATTAGTTACAGCCTTTCATCATCAAATTTCTGAGATATTTTGATGCCTTTAAAGGGTAAAATGATGGGGATTTGATTTTCAGTTAGAGGGAAAAGATAAGAAAGATGGTTTTAACCTGCTATGAAGGTTTTTTGGGTGGACAAGTGTCATGTTCAAATTCAATCTGGGAAATTGCTTCTTCCTATATCTTTCATCCTTCTCATTTGAAGGGGTTGGCAGTTTTCTTTAGGTAATACCAGCAAGGTTCCAGTTTTTTTACTATGAGACCATTTTCTTTCAGTAATTTTCTCTCTTGTATCAATAGCATTAGGAAGATATATACAGATAGTCCAGATCTGTTAAGTGTTTTTATGTTTTCATTTCATGCATATGACTATATAATTTCAAGGAAATAATACAAAGAATAGCATATGGTTGAGTTTCATCTTTAATCCTATCTCCTTTATTAGATAATTTTCAATTTTTTACAATCTTTGACATAGTGCTTAGGTTGTATTTGCAATCCCTTAATGCTGTATGTTATTCATTATTGCTTATGACCCAAGGGGTTGTGTAAATGCTTCAAGAAATCAACAGGGTTGCAAGTTTACTGATGAGGATATCATGTAAGAATGGGATTAAATTTGAGCATAGATGTCTATTTACAAGTTAAATAGATAGATCAGATATCTAAAGATACAAATAGGTATCAGATATCCATATGTATGTTTTTTGATTCATAGATTTGCCCAATGGTTAAGGCACTGATCATTTATAGGATCATTAGTCTTATTATTGCATATCTGAGGGTTTGTTGGAATCAACATTATTAATCAAACGTTCTTTCATTTCATGTTGAAGGACCTACATAGAATGCCCTCACTCAATTTGTGAATATTCTAGATTTGCATTTAGCTACTGCAGATTTGTGTCATTTCATGAGTTACTAGGAGAAATAAGGGCTTGTATCTGCTTAATAGATTCAGGGATATGTTTTTGCACTGGTATGATATCATTGGAATCTAAGGTATACCCACCTAGGTTTAGCAGAGCCTGAAGTAGAAGGAGGACCATGCCTTATAGTTGGCCTGTTGTTAGATATGGCATGTTAAAAATGGGAGTTAGCTGCCCCTAGACATGTCACTTTCTCAATGGGATAATTGAAAACCTTCCAACATTTTCAAACACCAACATCTCCAATCATAGGACACCACTTGTCCATTTCTTATTGGTCAACTCACCCACGTGGGCCTGCATCATCCTATACAACATTTGAAACATTTGAAATTTTCCTTGTGATCTTACAATCCTACGAACTCATGATGAAATAGTATCATCTTAACATTAATATTTCCATCTTATGAGCTCATCCCTCTTCCTGACCATATGATATATCATAACATCATAACCTCTATCTTTTTTATTCTTGACGCTACGAACTCCCAAACTTATGACATTACCGTAGCATTGCATCTTGAAAAATACCTTATCCTAACCATTTGACAAAGTGGACCATTGTAACTTCACACATCTTCAAATTCTATCTTCCAATCTCCCAACATCACAATCTTATGATCTCATTGTAGCATCAAAAGCTTTCAAATTACATCTTTCGACCACACGGTTCATCATGAAATCATAGCCTTCAATGTTTCTCCTTCCAATATTATAGCAATATTGTAACATCTCCACTCTAATATAATCCTCTTGTGATCTTACGTTGATCGTGAGATTGTAACTCTCCTTTCTTTACCTTACAACCTTATGAGATCCCCTCGCAATCTACCATGTGGCACTTCTTACTCCTACACAAGGTTGGTCAAAATTTATTGACTTCTAACTTCCAACTACCAACAATAAGAGCCCTCCACGTATGGTCTTTATGGCTGGCTCAAAAGAGCTCATGTCTTTTAGACACATAGCTTATTGAGTAAAGGTGTACTTAAACACATAGAAAGACATCTTTGGGACCAATGTGGGATAAAAATCCCACATTTCCCTCTTTTAAATTCGTAGGCTTCTACACACAACTGTGATTAGGGTCTTTCACCTTTCACCACACATACATCTTATCCCTTGGTGTATGTGATGCAAAGTCATACACCTTTGACTGTTGTTGTTAGTATGAGAGACATGAGAGCCATGTTGTGGGTTTGGCGTGCCTGCTCTATTTTCTAAGTGCAAAGTGTGTGTTGCTTCACCAACTCTTTTAACGAAATGGGTGTTCTGGTGCTCCTTCCTATAGATCTTCTCATGTCATGGTCGTGAGGCTCATTCTCCCTACAACAATCCCAAGCATAGACTGTCATTGTTAATTTGGGCATCACTATATGACCCAAATTGCTATGGAGTGGTGAAGCCGATAGATTTATCCCTTCAATGTCATGCCTTCTTCTTGCATGTGGATTGTTGCTTCATCTTCCCTCTTTAATGCTAGTAGAGTTCTCCTTTACCATCGAATTTCATGTGGACTGCCGTACCATAGATTTCCCTACACATTCCTATTTCATGGAGCTCTTCCTACTCCCCTTCTAACATCATGGATGCTCACATGCCATGGATGCTTTGTTCCTCTTCATTTGCATTGTTGCCTTCTATTGTCAATAAAAAACTCTAGATGGGAAATTAAAAATTTATGGAGCTCTTCCACTGACATGTTAAGTTGGTCAATCATGAGATCAAAATTGTAATTATTGGTCATGGTTTGTATGCTTCCTACAAGTTGTATCAACACTTTTGAACATTGTTATGCAATTTGTATGCACGGTGCTTCCATATGTGATCACATAGGTGATGGTACCATGGTTTCAGAGTTAAGGCAGCCATTCAAAACTTGGACATAATATGCACAACCATGCATAGTTGCTCCAACTTTCACATGTTGGACCCATGGGTATCTCAACCCAAATGCTCTATGTGCTAGCTCCATTATATCATCATAATCAATGGTGTTCTCATAATTTGGGAAGATAGCCCTATTAACACCATCTGGAACATCCATAAATAGCTATCTCAATGAGTACTCCTTGACACCAACTAGATGAAGCAGTTCATCATTACATTAGCCATCTCCATATTTAACTAATTATTTCACAAAGAGCTCATAGTTGCATAGCTAAGCTTGTCTTGGTGATATGAAATCAACTAAACCAAAAAGTCCTTCAAGTTAAAATTACACCTTTTCACCATTGTACCAAGTTTTGAGAGGATGACCTTACTAGTCTTGTGCTACTGAAACTTCACTCCCCAACATCTTATCAGTCTAATGAAATTATCCAAGCCCTAAAGTGGGTCTAGCTTAAAAAAAATTAAATTGAAAAAATTGATTCCTAGAATTGATCTACTAAGATTTTGGCACTGACTGGATTCAAATTCGAACACAAAATAAAACTTTGAAACTTTTTTGCCCTATTTTCACAAACTGATATTTTCTGACAGGAAAGCCTATAAGTTGGCTTTAAAAACTGACCAAAATAGATAATCAAGCTTTGAAAACTGACATGTTGATACTTTATTCCATATTCTTCCAACCTGCAAAATCTCACCTCATGACGATCACTCAGTCAAAAGATATTAACCATCAAAGTTGCTCAGTTAAAACTATCTCCAAATAAACATGTTAAAAATCAGCAAAATGCATTTGGTTTTGGCTTCAAAAATTGAGAAAATGGTGTTGGAATTTACAAGTGGGAAGATTTACTTCTGAGAGGGGGGTGAATCATAAGTAAATAACTTTAACCTCTTTAAAACCTTTTAACTGAAAACATTCACATGCATCTAATTCATCTAATAAACATAAAGTAAAGTCATGCATGAAAATAGATAACACACAAATTTGGTAACCAAGAAAACCTTCAAAATGAGAAGGTAAAATTGGGGTGGGGATGACACCCACAAAGTATCACTGCAGCAATACATAACTGTTTAAGGTTACAAAGTTTGACCACTTCCAATGGTCTGCCCTATGAAAGGCATGTCCTATTAAAGACTTTACACCTTGTTAAAAGTAACCTAGTTAAAGGATTAACAAACATTTACTTGGAATGTTACCCTGTTAAATGATTTACAATCCTATTAAGGATCTATAATATGGTTGCTAAACCAATATAGATGCTAAGCCAACCTATCAACATAGGATTTCCATTCTCATAATACAATGGTTAGAAAGTATGGTAGAATGTCTTGACTTGATGACTTGCAATCCTTAATTGTTGATTCCTTATCCTTGTTTTGCTCTGTCTGCTCTGATCCTTTCTTGATCTGATATGTCACTCTTAGAAACTCTAATACTCTATTCTTGATCAACTAGATTCTACAATGTTGTTCTGCTCTTTCTAATTCTTTACATCCTTCTGCACTTTTCTATAATTCACCCTTACACTTCTCTCATGTGCATTCATAATGGGGTTTTTTTCTCCTTTTAAAGATTTCAAAGACTTAGGGTTAGGTATGAATCTACGATCAATATTTACTCTTCATTTCCCACTCAATTCTTGCACTTTTCCTATTGGTTGCTGTATGCGTGAATATGTGGCCTTTGCTAACACACACACTTCAACACGATCATTGTATGCGGATTCATCCCGTAATGAACATTGGATTGTTCATCTGAAAATTAGCCTGCAAAGTGACCTGTTGCCTTCTATCTAAAGGGAATTGATTGTTAGATATCCTCAGATTCAAGGTGTTTAAGCAACCAGACCCTATAAGAACAAAGGATTTGAATGCAATTTAAACTATATGAATGTGCAAGTAATCTAATGAAGTGCAAGCAATTAATCTAAGAAATAAAAGACATTAAACTAAAAATGTATGCATTATTAAGCTAGATGAATTTAAACTAAGAATGCAAGATGTATGTAAAAATATGAGCAAATGTGAGTATGAATTCCAGTAGCAATTCGATGCCAATTCTTCAAATTCATCCTCTTCTAAAATGAAGAGATGAGGGTCTCTTAAATAGACTTTCCTGGAATCCAGCAACGGTTGAGATCAATTTCAATCAACAGTTAGGATTAAAGGTGAAGTTCAATCATAAAGGAAGATTCCCAAATTAAAGGGAGTTAACTGATTTAATTTGAGTAGAAAAAGGAGTTAACTGGTTTAATTTGAGTAGAAAAAGGAGTTAACTGATTTAACTCATTTTTTATCAATAGTGAACTGGAAATTTCCTTTTTTTAATTGAAGAGAGATTTTTGGTGAGATATTTAATTTAATAAAATGAGATATGCTCTCATAATTACCTTTTCTATTTAATTAAATAATCCTTTAATTAATTAGAGACACTTCTAATTTAATTAAATAACTTCATTTAATTAATTAGGAATGGCTTCCCATTCAATTAAATAACTTTGTTTAATTAATTAGAAGTAAGTACTCCATTTAATTAAATAATTTTCTTTAATTGCTTAGAAATACCTTTCCCATTTAATTAAATAACTACATTTAATTAATCAAGATAGGCGTATTTATTAAATTAAATAAATTTAATTCCATAGTACATTAGCCTTAAGATATAATTTAATTTAATTAAAGTATAAATACTTAGTAATTAAATTAAATATTAATCAATAGGTTTAATGTGACTAATATGAGTAAATACTATAGGAATTAAATAATAAGCATGATGAATGCAGATTAGGGTTTTTTGCATCTGACAATTAAGTCAAGTAGCGAGTAGCCGAATAAGAATTTGCCTAACGGAATAACACTTTAGGATTGATCAGAAATAGACTAGAATTGGTTGAGATGGCAATGAGCCAATTTTGGGGTATTACAGTTGCATGCCTTCTCCATTTTTCTTATTGGCTACATGTTGATTACATAGGTAATGCAAAATATTTGATCTTATCTTCAAGATCCTTTTAGATTCATCCTATGTCGGCTCAAAAATAGTTTACATCTGAGTTTGTGAAGATACAAACTCATATGTTGATTCTGTGTTACTCGGCACTTATTAATTGTTGTTGCTCAACACATATAGGAATTTTGGCTCACTCAACTCCTATAGCATTTATGTTTTTCTTGGCATCTATACTCTACTCAACATCTATAGTGACTCAGAATCATTTATCACTCGGCACTTGAACTTTTCTCAGCACCTATTGAATTCTCTAGCTCGGCACACACTATAACTTGAGAATTGGTTAAGTGTGTTGACACTCAAACGTCAAAACCAATCTGAGACCAACAATCTCCCCCTTTGAGATGAGTGGCAAAAACACTTAACTAAACATTATGAATCTCAAAAAAATTGTAACTCCCCCTGACCTAATGTGCCAATTCTATAACCAAAACTATTGTGCCGAATTTGTCTCATGCTGATGTATCTGATACTCTTTTCCTTGTCTGCCTTATCATTATTTTGCCTCTATTTTTGTGTACCCTATTTTTGCTTTTTTGTGTACTCTGCCTTTGTTTCTGCTCCCCCTTTCACATCTTCTTGCAACGTTTGCATCCTTTTGGTTGTATCTCCTTATTACTTCCTCAAAATGTGAATATCTCCCCATTTGGATATTCTTTATTACTTCCATCAAAGAATGTATGATCTCAAAAAATGTAATTTCCCCCTTTTCATTTACATCTCCCCCAAAATATTATATCTCCCCTATGCAATAAATATCTCCCCCTTTTTGACACTTATGTCAAAGGGTCCTAAAAATGAATAGAATATTTGGCAAAAAAAGTTTCATTTACCTCCATAATCATCTTTAGAGAAGCATCTCAATTATCTAAAGCAATTTCCAATGATTTATGTTGGATAGTTGTCTCTACTGCAAGATGTACAAGGCCTTCTAAAGTAGAAAGATTGGGGTCTTTCTTTAGAATATTTTCTACATAGGCCATTTCTTTATGCAGTACTTCTAAATGTGGGGTAATGGCTAATTGAATTTTTATCAATTTGGCCTTGACATTGCCCTCTTCTGCTATCAATATAGCTAACTCCTTCTATGTGTGAAGTGTAGTTTCAAAATGCTTCTCACTTTGAGTTGGATCTTTGGGTAGTTGTGTGCTAAAAATGTTGAGATTTCACTCCAAGCTCAAAATCCTTTGGCTAGTTTCTTGTGTGAAAATGATGAATCACACAATTTGGAGTACAATGAGAAGATATTCTCAAGTACTGTCTTCACTTTCTCAACCTTCTTAGCCAATTCTAATTATGAAACTGCTATTTCACTAGATATTTTCTCATTTAATTTCATTTGAAACTTATTTTCAAACCATTCTAATAGTTTAACATTAGTATCAAGGTCTTCATTCTGTACCTGATCCACAATGTTGGATAATTGCTCCATGATGGGTTGTGTTTCATCAGGTACTTGCAAGCTAAATGCATCAAGGAATATGTCTTTGATTTCCACAAGTGCTTTCTTTTGTCTATACTCATTCATGAGTATCTCCTACTTCTTCCTTCTCTCCAGTGCCTCTTGCACTTCATTTATCTGTGCTTGGTTCATTGCTCTGGAGTCATAACTAGGTATGACTATTTCCTCATCAAGTGTAGGGTCTCCATATGAAGTACCCTTGCAACCTTGGTGGAGCTTGAGCCTAGTGCTGAGATTTGCAGTGGTACTACATCAGTGCTCGACTTTTCGGTAAACAAGTTCACCAGTGTCTATATTTCCGCGTGCTCTCTTTCTTTAGGGGATTTCTCTTCTTCTTTCTATTCTTCTCTACTACGCTGATCAATAATGATGATTTGAGGAGGTGCACCTTGGATTTGTGCAATAGGAACATCTTCTCCTATTTGTTCCTTTGCTAGCTCCTCGACAGTTGTTGTTGTTGTGACTGCATGATCTATTGGTCTGATTTTTCACAATGCAAAAATTTTGAAAAATTTTAGTGAAAAATCATTTGAATCTTGAAATCTTGCAAAACAGGGTTTTGTTCCTTATATTTCAAGAATCCTTAGATTGCCCTAGTTCATAGCCTGGTCTCTGTGTCTTTGAAATTTTATTAAATTCTCAAGGTTTATCTTCAGAGAATTTCTCAAAAACCCTAGTGCCCTGTCTTATTTTACCCTAGTTTTGAAAAACCCTCAAAATATTTTGAGAAAAATGTTTTTTAATGGTATATCTTTTTACCTAAAGGTTGGTCTTACACGAGCATGATTTTATTAAAAGCTCATTTCAAAATCATTGACCACATTCTTTTTTACTTGATTATTTTATTGAAAAATGCCCAATGTGTTACAAATTTTGTATGACCATTGATCTCATTCAGATCAATGGGTACCGCATTTCGGCAATGTTTAGATGCAAGGCTTTTAAATAAAGCGAGCAAGCAATTTTTAGACAAGTAGCAAGGTGGCGTCGGGAAGCCCTAGTGTATGCCACGGTGTGCCAAGTTGTAAAGTGATTGCTGATGTATATTATCAGTTGTGCTGTCAAGGAGGTTTCTCTGCCAAAAATGATCAAAGTTTTGTCAACTGTAGATTCTTCAAAGATCAAGGGTTGGCGCAAGCCTATAATAAAGAACTGCTCTAAATTTAAGGAATGCGGGAATGCCCCTTCATGATGTGTGGCACAGAGTGACATCTTGGGGCCACCTTTCTCAAAGGGTAATAACACCTTGTCATTCATGGCAAATTGTCAGGTGAGTTGGAATACAAAGGAAGCGCCTCATTGGGCCATCTAGCTGACTAAGTATACAGTCACAGAAGATTTTTTATCAATGTAGATTTGAATAAGATCCAGGGTTAGCACTTACCCACAATATGGACTTGCTGAACATTTAAATAATGCAGGCAAGCGGGCACAGTGGGATAAAGACTTAAAAGGAATGCCGAGTCATGCCATGCTAGAAAGGTTAGATGAAGTAAAGCATGCTCATTGGTGGTAGGTGACAAGTATGCCAAGTTGGAAGTGATGATGTCATGGGCGCAAAAACTTAAATTGCTACAATCAGATTAGTTAGAGCATGTTGATTAAAAGATGATATTCTATTGGTCAAGCTAGCTGAGTGGGCCATCAAATTAAAAAAATTAGACTCATTATCGATTTAAGTAAGATCGACGGAGAGTGCTTGCCTGCAAAAGGAAAGTGCTCATGGGTTTAAAAATGTAGGCTTGCAGGTGGCTGACACGTGTCAGTGGGCCATTCTAGTGATGACATGGCAATCACAAAGCAGAGTGGTTATGTGGCAATTAGATGGGCCAATCACAAACTGCCACATGGTAAAGGGGTGGTCAAACCTGTTGACCCTAAAATTTGAGGGGTAGGGAGAAATTTGAAAAATAATAAAAAATATTATTTTATTATTTCTTAGAATAGTGGATGTACGTCACTGAATTTTAAATTCAGAAAGGGCCTTTATTTTCTAAAGTTTTGGCCTTACAACATTTTAAATTTTTGAAAAATTTCAAATTCAATTGCAGACCTGAATGTTCCATGTAGTGGGGGTGTTTTTCGAACTGATATTCTGGGGGTTTCTCAAAGGCGAACATAGCAGTATTATATATCGTCAAAATTGGGAGAATTTGAATTTTTTGATTATGTAGTTAGTTTCTACACAGCATGTAGTTTGTTCGAGTTGTAGGAGGATTTCTCTTAGGTTTCCAATTTGTAACTGTATTCTGGTGAGGAAGTTCAAAACTAATTTTTTAACAAGGAAATGACCTGAATGTGGTTAAAAGGTAGTGGAAATGTAGTTTGGGTCGATTTTAATCACTTTTAAGTCAATAAAAACTCAAATTTCACCAACATTTTCAATGGGTTTTTAGATTTTGGTGACTCAAAAGGTTTTCATCATTCAGCAGAGGATATTTTCAAATCAGTTGCAAGTAATGATGAAACCAAATTAGATAAAAATGGGAGAAGGAAGAGAGAGGTTATTTAGTTGCAGAAGATTGAATTCCAAGTGGACACATGTCAGGAAAACATCAGATCCAAGAATTCACTTCCTCCTATATCTTTATTTCTTTCATTGATTGTAAGGGTTGGAATTTTGGAAAGTTTCTCTAGAATGAAGGCATTTATTAGAACTGGCCCTGGAATTGATGAACTCTGAATGGAAAATCTGGGATGTGCTAGTTCCAGACCATGAAGCTTTTCTTTGGCTATGATACCCCCTTCCCATCCCATCAGTTTCTCATTCCCACCATTTTCTCTCTTGTATGACAGCATATGTTGTTGTATAGTCTGGTTTATTAGGCTCTTTGTGAGTTAATTTCATGCATTTTTATGTATTGTTTCAAGGAAATCAATACAAGGAATAGCAAGTGTTTAGTTTTAGTTTAAATCTTGTCTCCTTTCTTAGTTGAGCTATGATGTTTTATGGTCTTTGAACAAAGAGCCTAGATCATAAGTGCAGTCCCTTAAGGCTATATGTTGCTTCATTGTTTCTTGTAATTCAAGGAATTATGTAAATGCTTTAGAGATTCAACAGGGTTGCAGGTTTATTGAGGAGGATATCGGGTAAGAATGAGATTTAAGTTGAACATTGATGTCTATTTACAAGGTGAATGGATAGATCATATATCTGAATATATGAATAAGTATCAGATATCCAAAATGCATGAGAGAGATTCATGAATTGCCCAATGGATCAGGCACTGATCAACTAGAGGATCATAAATTTGTTGTTCATACCTAGTTTTCATCCGCTTTCCCCACCCACATAAAATCAAATCAAATTCAAATCATCTTTACATTTTATATAGAACAACCCAAATAGAATGCCCTCACTCAGCTTATGAATCTCATAGATTTGCATTTAGCTACTGTAGATTTGTGTTATTGCATGAGTTATTAGGAGAAATAAGGGCTTTTATATACTTTGAATAAATTTAGGAATATGTTTAGCACTGGTACCATACTAATTGGATCTGAGGTTCACCCGCCTAGGTTTTGTAGAGCCTGAAGTGAAGAAGGAGTTATGCCTTATAGTTGGCCCAAGAGTGCAGTCAGGTGTATCCGTCATACAAATTTTCTAGCCTTAGATGCATTCATCTAGTTTCTTGGTCATTTTTAAAATTTTTAAATCAGGAGCCAACAAAATGGCGACTCTGCTAGGGAGTTGTTTTCAGATTCATGATAGACAAACCTTGAGAATTTAAAGGGCTTCAACACAATAGAAGGAATGACATGGAGAAAGCTTCATACAATAGTAAGTTGATGTGTTTTGTCCATTTCCTTACTATATTTTCATGTTCCCCAGTGAGCTTTATTCTCTTACAGCAATAGTTCCTAAATTGGATGCGAATCGTGTTGAGAAATGAGTATGTCTTCAGTTAGTTCAATTTGGTGTGAGTTACTGTTGTAAGTTCAGAGTAAAAAAATTTCATGGTGGTTTCTCTCTTCTAAGTTTTTGAAGTTTTGCAAATTCTACAAATTGAAATTTCAATTCAGATCTATCATGTATGAATCATGTGTTAAAATCTTTCTCAAAATTGTGAGTGGTGACTCTCTAAAAGGATCTCTGAACCAGCATAGATCAGTTACCTATAATTATTTTCAAGAGTTTTTTAGTTTAACTAGGTAGATCTGAAAGTTGTGTCAAATTTTTAAAACAAGAAGAGAGATCTATATAAGTTTCTGACCAATAAGTTTAGAAGTGTTGTTTGATCTATTGTCCTAAGATTTTGCAATGATAAAAATGAATCACAGCTATGATTTCATTTAGTTTTCCTCAAGGAGAAGGCAACTCTACAAAAGATTTGATCAGTGGTGTAAGGAATTGAGATCAGCACTAGGCCAATCAGCAAATCAATGTTTTCATGCAACAACACTAAAGGTATTTTATATTTTCACGTGATTCCTTTTCCATGAAAGTGAGTTCTACATTTGTGTTCTCCATCAAGTGGTATTTCCAACACTAAGAGGAGGAGAATAGTTTGAAGGTTTCATACAATTCATTGATTAAGTTTCAGCTTGTTGTGTTTAAGTTGTGAAGTGTACTTGAAGAGGTTTATTTGGTAGAAGATTGTCTAGATCTGCTACAAATTACAAATCAGAATTAGTGTGAATGAGGTTCAAATTTTTTAAGGATGTCAAGATTCATTTCACCTAAGATGTAGCCAGTTAGTGAAGTTCCTAGATCCATTTCTACCAAGCGGTATATGACATTAAGTTTTAATGGTATTGATGGTTTCCCAAATGTCATTCCTAATGATGTTAGAAAAAGTTTTCCTAAGTTTAGTGGGAACGATCTTGTTTCGGTCGATCATCATGTTGACTTGTGCATTGATTTAATGGGTGACTATGAGATTGCTCATGAGGATGTGCATATGAAGCTATTTGTTCAGACCTTAGAAGGTGATGCTAGAGACTGGTTTTGTTTTCTACCAGTGTGTTTCATTTCATCTTGGAGTGAGTTGCATTCCGCCTTCATGGAGAAATTTGGAGAAAGGGTAAGCATGTCTGATTCTTATGATAAATTTTTCAAAATTCACAATGAGGATGGTGAACTTGTGCCTCAATTCAATATCAAATTTGCTATATTTTTTAATGATATCCTTGAGATTTATAGACCCGATGATCAAATGTGTCTAGCTATTTACTTCAATGCATTTGATAAGAAAATGAATTTTCTACTAAGGGATAAAGAACCACAAACATTATATCAGGCTTTTATGGCCACTAGAGATATTGAAAATAATTTGAAGTATGGACTAATGAGAGGTCATTTGTCTATGAATGATTGCTGATATAATGTGTTTGAAAGAAAGGATGAGTGTGGTGTAGATGTTTCAGTTTCAAATCAGAATATCAACACCCCTATTGTAGGTTTTAATCAGATTAAGAATTTAAATCAGAATGTGTGTATAGGGAAGGTTAATAGAAACACACATGTTCATGATGCTACAACAATGAATAGTATTTCAGACTTTGATAAGGCTCAAATTGTGTTGATTTTACGGATCAAACATTAGTTACAGTAGCAAGTTCTTCTCATGATAATTATATGTACGATGATGTAACTGTCATTT
The DNA here is from genome assembly GCA_028749045.1 of Cupressus sempervirens. Classification (NCBI taxonomy): domain Eukaryota; kingdom Viridiplantae; phylum Streptophyta; class Pinopsida; order Cupressales; family Cupressaceae; genus Cupressus; species Cupressus sempervirens. Next base: position 79,137,678 of record CM053791.1, on the reverse strand, counting down.
CAAATTTTGAAGTTGTTGCACCTAGATCTCAGTCTTGTGCAAGTGAGGAGGCTAAAAGTTATCTCTCTAATCATGAGTTTAATGTTGTTGATCTGACATGTCATGGAGAGATAGCACAAGAAGAAGAATGTAAGTCACATTCATCTCAGCCATAATCAGAAGAACAAAGTGCATATATTTCTAATGTTGCAGCAATAGATGGTAAGATGTATTTTCTTGATCAGCAAGATAGGCAAGAAATGAATTATCTTATTGAGAGATTACATTATGTTGAGAATAATATAAAAGTTGAAGAGGAAAGATATGCATCTCAATGTGGGTACAAAAAAGCTAAAAGTCATCTTCCAAGTGATGATAATGAAGTTGTTGATCTAATGTATAATCAAGAAGCATCATATGAAGGAGATGATGAGAGTGGTTACTCGAATCATAGTGAGGAAAATGACACAATATGTTCACCTTCATATGAGTCTAATGTTGATTGGGAAGAAGAAAGCAATGATGGCAGTGAACATTCATCCGAAGGTGAAGGTATGACTTCTTTTTCTAAATTTGAAAAGGAAAGTGCATCTCAATTTTTGCATCATACAAATTAGTTAGCCAATGAAGAATTTAAGAGTGATTTGTCCTCAAGGTATGAAGATAAAGAAATGTTGAGTCCAGTTAATGTTAATGATTTTGAAGACTTCAGTAAAGGGTTGTCAAGTGATTTTACATTAGACAGTCAAATTCCAGCATGTACTAAGGGGTTTAGGAATGATTTAAGGTCTGTTCATAATGGTTATCCTAAACAAGCTAATCAAGAGGATATAATTATGGACACTATATGTTTGGTAGAAGAAATAGAAAGGGAGTCTTCACATAGTTCTGACTTTTCTTCATACGTTGAATGTTTCCATGAGAATAAAATGGGTAATGAATTTAAAGTATATGATAACGCTTTATATGATGATGCTTGTGAGGATGAGCAACCCATGTTTTGTCCTAATGTTCAAAAAGGATCACTGCATGGAGTCATTAACCCATTGTTTGAAGAGGACATGGAGGTTTCAAGTTTAGCGAGATTAGATGAAAATGGTGATACATTGTCATACTGTTGTATTAAATCAAAATATTTTTCTTCCATTTCTGATATTGAATCTTCTAATGATGCTGCATTTTGTGAGTTTGAAGATGAAGCGTTTGATGGAGTTGTCTTTGAAGAGAAACTGACACTTCATAGTAAGTTTTATGATGATTTAAATGAGGTAAAAGCCAATCAAAACTTCGATTATGAAAATACATCAGAAGGTTATGAAATTTTTTTAGATTGTGATGATGATGTTATGTGTGAATAAAAATTTGATTGCTCATTTGACATTTAGCTAGCAACACTTGAGGAAATGCAAAGTCAAGGTGAGTTGAAAATTCAAGATATATTTAACTATTTCCATGAATTTGAATATGAGCACTTTGTGTTTCTAGTAGACAGGATGCATGAATCAATTAGTAAATATTAGTTTTAGTTTGATGTTGACATTCATGAGCATGCTAACGTTCTTTTTCATAGTGAGCAAGAGGTTAAATTTATGCCAAGTTTTTACATGCACTATGGAAGTGAGGGTGATGATTTTGTTTTACCAAGTGATTCATTTCATGATATTAATCTGATTGGTGAAATTGGTAGAAGTAATTTCATACCTCATGAGGAAAGGAATGAAAATTAGGTGTACGACAGAGGTAAACAATTTTTTTGAGGTTTGGTGGCCCAGGGCCATCGTGTGTACATAATCTTAGTGGTAGTTTTCCTATTTTCAATAAAGTTGTTCGAGAGAGTTTTTTAAGTCAAGTGTGTGGTTTGCTTCTCCCAGAGATCTAAAATCATTGCCATGCCTACAAGGGACATGCATCCCTAGACAAAGCCACTGTTGGTCTGATTTTTCACAATGCAAAAATTTTGAAAAATTTTAGTGAAAAATCATTTGAATCTTGAAATCTTGCAAAATAGGGTTTTGTTCCTTATATTTTGAGAATCCTTAGATTGCCCTAGTTCATAGCCTGGTCTTTGTGTCTTTGAGATTCTATTAAATTCTCAAGGTTTGTCTTCAAAGAATTTCTCAAAAACCCTAGTGCCCTATCTTATTTTACCCTAGTTTTTAAAAACCCTCGAAATATTTTCAGAAAAATGTTTTTTAATGGTATATCTTTTTACCCAAAGTTTGGGCTTATGTGATCATGGTTTTATTAAAGCTCATTTAAAAATCATTGACCACATTCTTTTTGACTTGATTATTTTATTGAAAAATGCCCAGTGTGTTACAAATTTTGTATGACCATTGATCTCATTCAGATCAATGGGTACAGCATTCCCATAATGTTTACATGCAAGACTTTTAAATAAAGCGGGCAAGCAATTTTTAGACACGTAGCAAGGTGGGGTCGGGAAGCCCTAGTGTATGCCACGGTGTGCCAAGTTGTAAAGTGATTGCTGACATATATTGCTAGTTGTGCCATCAAGGAGGTTTCTCTACCAAAAATGATCAACATTTTGTCAACCGTAGATCCTTCAAAGATCAAGGACTAGCGCAAGCCTACAATAAAGAACTACTCAAAATTTAAGGAATGCAGGAATGCCCCTTCGTGACGTGTGGCACAAAGTGACATCTTGGGGTCGCCTTTCTCAGAGGGTAATAACACCTTGTCATCTGTGGAAAATTGTCAGGTGAGTTGGAATACAAAGGAAATTCCTCATTGGTCTATCCAGCTGACTAAGTATACAATCACAGAAGATTTTTTATCGCCATAGATTTGAATAAGATCCAGGGTTAGCGCTTACCCACAATATGGACTTGCACAACATTTAAATAATGCGGGCAAGCAGGCATAGTGGCACCAAGACTTAAAAGGAATGTTGAGTCATGCCATGCTGGAAAGGTTAGATGAAGTAAAGCACGCTCATTGGTGGTAGGTGACAAGTATGCCAAGTTGGAAGTAGTGATGTCATGGGTGCGGAAACTTTAAATGCTACAGTCAGATTAGTCAAAGCACATTGATTAAAAGATGATATTCTATTGGTCAAGCTAGCTGAGTAGGCCATAAAATAAAAAGTTTTAGACTTGTCGTCAATCTAAGTAAGATCGACGGAGAGTGCTTGCCCACAAAAGGAAAGTGCTCACGAGTTTAAAAATGCGAGCTTGCGGGTGGCTGACAAGTGTCAGCAGGCTAGTCCAGTGATGACATGGCAATCACAAAGAAAAGTGGTGATGTGGCAATTAGATGGGCCAATCACGAACTGCCACATGGAAAAGGGGTGGTCAAACCTAGTTGACCCTAAAATTTGAGGGGTAGGGAGAAATTTGAAAAATAATAAAAAAAATATTATTTTATTGTTTCTCAGAATAGTGGATGCATGTCACTGAATTTTAAATTCAGAAAGGGCCTTTATTTTCTAAAGTTTTGGCTTTAGAACATTTTAAATTTTTGAAAAATTTAAAATTCAATTGCAGACGTGAGTGTTCCATGCAGCGGCGGTATTTTTCGAACTAATATTTTGGGGGTTTCTGAGAGGCAAACATAGTAGTATTATATATCATCGAAATTGGGAGAATCTAAATTTTTCAATTATGCAGTTAGTTTCTACACAGGATGCAGTTTGTTCGAGTTATAGAAGGATTTCTCTTAGGTTTTTAATTTGTAACTGTATTCTAGTGAGGAAGTTCAAAACTGATTTTTTAACAAGGAAATGACCTGAATGTGGTTAAAAGGTAGTGGAAATGCAGTTTGGGTTGATTTTAATCACTTTTAAGTCAGTAAAAACTCAAATTTCACCAGCATTTTCAGTGGGTTTTTAGATTTTGGTGACTCAAAAGGTTTTCATCATTCAACAAAGGATATTTTCAAATTAGTTGCAAGTATTGATGAAACCAAATCAGATCAAAATGGGAGAAGGAAGAGAGAGGTTATTCAGTTATAGAAGATTGAATTACAAGTGGACACATGTCAGGCAAACATTAGATCCGAGAATTCATTTCCTCCTATATCTTTCTTTCTTTCATTCATTGTAAGGGTTGGAATTTTGGAAAGTTTCTCTAGAATGAAGGCATTTAGTAGAACTGGCCCTGGAATTGATGAACTCTGAATGGAAGATCTAGGATGTGCTGGTTCCAGACCATGAAGCTTTTCTTTGGCTATGATACCCCATTCCCATCCCATCAGTTTCTCATTCCCACCATTTTCTCTCTTGTATGACAGCATATGTTGTTGTATAGTCTGGTTTATTAGGTTCTTTGTGAGTTAATTTCGTGCATTTTTATGTATTGTTTCAAGGAAATCAATACAAGGAACAGCAAGTGTTTTGTTTCAGTTTAAATCTTGTATCCTTTCTCAGTTGAGCTATGATGTTTTATGGTCTTTGAACAAAGATCCTAGATCATAAGTGTAGTCCCTTAAGGTTGTATCTTGCTTCATTGTTTCTTTTAATTCAAGGAATTATGTAAATGCTTCAGAGATTCAACAGGGTTACAGGTTTATTGAGGAGGATAGCAGGTAAGAATGAGATTTAAGTTGAACATTGATGTCTATTTACAAGGTGAATGGATAGAGTATATATCTGAATATATGAATAAGTATCAAATATCCAAAATGCATGAGAGAGATTCATGAATTGCCCAATGGATCAAGCATTGATCAGCTATAGGATCATAAGTTTGTTGTTCATATCTGTTTTTCATCTGCTTTCCCCACCCACATAAAATCAAATCAAATTCAAATCATCTTTACATTTTATGTAGAAGAATCCAAATAGAATGCCCTCACTCAACTTATGTATGTCATAGATTTGCATTTAGCTACTGTAGATCTGTGTTACTGCATGAGTTATTAGGAGAAATAAGGGCTTTTATCTGCTTTGAATAGATTCAGGAATATGTTTTGCACTAGTACCATATTAATTGGATCTAAGGTTCACCCACCTAAGTTTTGCAGAGCCTGAAGTGAAGAAGGATTTATGCCTTATAGTTGGCCCAAGACTGCAATCAAGTGTATCTGTCATAGGAATTTGCTAACCTTAGATGCATTCATCTGGTTTCTTGGTCATTTTAAAAACTATTAAATCAGGAGCCAACATGATCAACCTTAGCAATTATATCCTATGCTTCTTGCTCTTCTGGTTGATCTATTGTAGTTGTGGGAGGTTGTGAAGGTGGTTCTTGTGTGTTCACCTTATACTTAGTTATCTCTACTATAGCCATTTGTAATTTTTCCACACTCATCAGAATAGGATTTGTGCATAGTTGTGATTGCAATGTAGTTTGGTAAAGGATCTTTTTGAGATCCTCTATAGTGAGTGTATTGATGTTCTGACCTAAAGTGTCAGGAACATCATTTACAATTACTATTTCTAGATATTTTTAATGTGGGGGACTTGGTGGTGGAAATTGGGTGTCTTGCAGACTATGTTCTAGCTACTGCTCTTCAGTTGTTGCCTCTTCACCTTGTGTCTTCTCCACTATTTCTTCTTCTTTCTCTTTCTCTACATCCTCCTCTTTCTCATTTTCCTCTTCTTCATCATTTCTCCCTCAAAGGGGTCTTCCTGCCTTTCCTTGATAGTTGTCAATCCATAAATTAGTTTCCACATTTGTGTGGACTTTTGCACAACATCTTCAATTTGATTTTGCAAAATTCAGAAGGCTCTATATTTGGGTGCAAATTTTCTCCCATGTTTCTTACTGGCCTTAGTTATTTGACCTTTAGTTAGGTCAGACATTACATGAGCCAATGTTGACTCCCTTATTTTCTTCTCCATTTTAAGATAGTAATTTCATTTATTCTATATAATGGAGCTTAGCTCCTTAGGCATTGAATTGTCTAGTTCAACTGGGGTGGTCTTGAACTTAGCCATCATAGTGTAGACGGATTCTTCCACTATGTTTTGTCCTTCCTTTGACAACTTATTGAAATCCATGGTCTTTAAACTAGTTATATCTATATTATCTCTAATGTTATTACAAATATGTTCCAATTTAGACTTGGTAGAACGCCTTACCAATCTAAATTGCTCATCATCAGACTTTGTCCTTTCTTCATCTAATTCAGGAGGTGCAACATACTTTCTTCTTTTCTTTGGTTCTGTAGGCCCTCCTTGGTCTATTTCTTTTTTCTTCTCCTATTCTTTGGCTAGTTGGGTTGTTACCCTGGTATCTTCCCTTGTAGTTGGCTTGACTGTGCTTGGCTTTGTTGCCTTTTTCTTCGCCTTTGGTTGTGCTACTAGATATTTTTGTGTCCTTCTTTTCTTTGGCTTAGCCTTGGGTGCTACCTGCTTGATACCTTCCTCTTCTTTATCATCCTCCCCCATTCCTTGGGTTAAAGCAAGTGGTTCTTGACCTTGTTCCTCTTCATCTTCCTTGGCTTCTTCACCTTCTTCTTCTTCTGTCATGCCTTCACCAAATTTAGCCTTTAACTTCTTAACAAGTTTATCTTTCTTTTTCAACGTGGAGGTAGTCTTCAACTCCATACCCACCTTTGATCTAACCACATCATAGGTTCCAAAATGTGGTGCAATTTTGTCCACTTCTTCTGTTAGTAGTGTAGTTATTGTTTTTGATGCCTCATCTATATTTATTTCATAACCAAGAGGTCTTAACCATCTGACTCTTGGTATGGCACCTTGAATGTATGTATAGTCAATATCTACAATAAACATACATCATTTACATGTTTCTCTACTAAGGAAACTAGTATTCTTAGCCTTTGCTTCATTGTCTTCTTGAAGTCTTCAAAATAGCTAGTCATAAGGGTCCCAAAATTAGCTCCCATCTACTCTATATATTCATTAACTTGACCTATTAACTTTCCATGCTACTTTACCAAAGGAAGGAAACTCATTCTGTACATAAAAGAATATAAAAATCAAAATAGCACCAAAATTGCATTAGGCTCCCTTAGTTCTTCTTATAGTTGCTAAGTTCTCATTAATCTATTGTAGTTGCAGTTCTACAAGATCATAAGTATGATCCTTTTTCACCAATTTTTAACCTACATCCATTGCAATGTAGGGCACACTGTTAAGTCTGTTGGATTGGTAGAACTTGTGTGCAATAACCCTAATAGAAAAATCAACAAAAGGGTCTTGAATGGTATCAATTGTCATCCCTCTCTTGTTCTACATAGCACCAATATTCTTCTCAATTGCCTCCTTAGAATCACTCCTAAGGGTCTTTGGCCGATCTAGGGTTGGGTACCTTGTCACTCTATGTACAATTCTCTTTGTGATCTTCATTGGGCCATCCTCCAACCATAAGCTTCCATCATGTATTTTTTTGAGTACTAGCCTAATCCATTTAGTCTTGAAAATTGTAGGGAATTCTATGGCACGCATCAAACCCTTCTCAATAATCTAGTATTCTTCTTTCAACACTCCATTTTTACACAATCTCTCATAGGCTTCCCTCATTTCCATGTCTCTTATGGCTCCAATCTTGCAATCATAGCATCTCCTAACATCTTGAACCATAACTACCTTAGGGAGTATGATAGATAGGGCTCTAGCTGGGTCATTTTTATACGCTACCTCTGGGATTAGGAGGAAATCAGGTTGTTTCACTTCATTGGACACTAGTTGGACCTCAAATGGTTCCTTCTCTTGTGTTTTCCTAGAGCTAGAAGTCATTTATGCAATCTAGGGTTTGAACACAAAGAAAATATGAAATTGTGTAGCTCAACACAAATGTAAATACCTTGAAATCGATGAAATCATGCTAAAATGTTGTTGAAATCTACTCAAACACTAGATTCTCTACTGTGAGGTCACTATGCACTCTTTTTTGTCTTTTCGCTTCATTCACGATGAAGAAAAATGATTCAAAACGTGATAATATGCCCTATTTTCATTGCATTTAATGTTTAGTGCATTTATAGCTGTCCACTCTACTTCTTAAGGATTTTTACATTACTCAACTTCCATTGCTTTTTCATCACTCAGCATCCACAAGAGTATTACCCACTCGACTTCAACTGAATTTTCTTCTTTACTCAGCTACCACTACCAACTCGGCTCCAACTGATCATTTGGCTTCTACTGTCTTTGACAGTTAACTTGGCATGCATTAGGATTTTACTTGGCATCTAAGGGAAACTCAGCAACACTTGTAAAATCTTGAAATTTTAACTTTGCATCTCTAATCATGCTAATCTCTTCTTTTCAGTACTTACTTGTTTAGGAACTGATGCATGATAAAGCTTTGTAAATCAGTTCCTCATGCCTTCTCTTGCTTAGTTTGATGAAGTGTGACCACTTGACCCTTTAGGTGAAGTGATCCCTTCATTTGATGTGCTACATCCATCTTTCTTCTTCCATGTCTTATTCATTTCTCCTTTGATGTGTTCAACATCTACCTTCTCTTTTCCTTTATTGTTCTTTGAGTTGAGTGCCTTTAACCTTGTTGGGAAATTCCTACTGATATGACCAATCTTCAAGCAACTGAAACATGTGATTTGGCTCAACCATCTGCTATAGTTTCCATTGAAATGTGTCCTTATGCAATTTTTAGGAATGTGTCCATATTCTTGACAGTAATGATAGCTATACCTGGTGTTGTAGTCCCAATTGTAGTGATGTCCATGGTTATTTCCCCTTGTTGGTTGATTAGGTGTCCATATAGGCTTTCATCTACACTCAAAAGCTCTATGTTCATACTTCTTGCAATTGTAGCAATGACCTTCAAATCTTGGTGTTCTGATAGTCCTAGTCTTGCAATCATGTGCCTGATGTCCTTGCTTGTTGCACTTATGAAAATGATTGACATTCTTAGGTTTGTCATGTTGATGGGCATTCTTTCTTTTGCATACATTAGAGGTATGTCCTTTTTTACCATAGAAATGACAAGTAGGTTTAGTGTTCTTAACTTTGTTACTCCTTTCTTCTGTCATCTTGGATGACTCTCCTTGTTCAATGCTAGTGTATCCTAGTTCTGCACTATCATTGCTAGCCCTTGGTGATTTTAGTAGCTACTCAAAGTACTTGATTACCTCATTAGGTTTGTTGAAGCTCTCTACAATTTCCTTCTCTCTTTTTAGGTCATTTTGCAGTTGTTCATTTTGCATCTTCAGTGTAGAGATCTCAATATCCTTGACATTCAATTCATGATGTGCATTCATCATTTGGCTTAGGGTGTCTAGTTGCATGTTTGAGATTCTTACAAGCTCAATTAACTTTTCTTCCAATCTATTGGCAAGATTTCTCTTGTCTTCTTCTAGCATCGCCTCATCTTCAATGGCTCTTTTCTTCTGTTCAATCACTTCACAGAGCATCATGGCTTGTGATTCTTGTTCAAGCTTGAGTGTTCTAATTTCCTCTACTTGATTTATTTGTTTCTCCATCAGGTCTGCTATTATTACATCATAATCTTTGGAATCTCTATTTACAAACAATTTTGAGCTGTCAATCCCCTTGTACTATGTATCATTCTTAGCTATAGCAATCTCTCTTCTTCTCTTTAAGGATTTTCTCAGTTCTTCTCTTGCTTCTTCCAAAGCATGTAAAGCAAGTTTTATATCAATTGCTTGATTCTCTATGATCTTCCCAAGTTTATAGACTTCCATTTCTAGATCTTTTCACCAAGCTGTAAGGCTCCTTCTTGTGAGAACTTGGCTCTGATTCCAATTGTTGGAATTTACAAGTGGGAAGAGTTACTTCTGAGAGGGGGTGTGAATCATAAGTAAATAACTTTAACCTCTTTAAAACCTTTTAACTGAAAACATTCACATGCATCTAATTTATCTAATAAACATAAAGTAAAGTCATGCATAAAAATAGATAGCACACAAATTTGGTAACACAGAAACCCTCCAAAATGAGAAGGTAAAACTGGGGTGGGGATGACACCCACAAAGTATCACTGCAGCAATATGTAATTGTTTAAGATTACAAAGTTTGACTACTTCCAATGGTCTGCCCTGTGAAAGGCTTGTCCTATTAAAGACTTTACACCCTGTTAAAAGTGACATGGTTAAAGGATTTGCAAACATTCACTTGGAATGTTACCCTGTTAAAGGATTTACAATCTTGTTAAGGATCTATAATATGGTTGCTAAAGCAATATAGCTGCTAAGCCAACCTATCAACATAGGATTTCCATTCTTACAATAGAATGGTTAGAAAGTATGGTAGAATGTCTTGACCTGATGACTTGCAATCCTTAATTGCTGATTCTAGATCCTTGTTCTACTCTGTCTGCTCTGATCCTTGCTTGATCTGATATGTCACTCTTTGAAACTCTGATACTCTATTCTTGATCAATTGGATTCTACAATGTTGTTCTGCTCTTTCTAAGTCTTTACACCCTTCTGCACTTTTCTATAATTCACCCTTACACTTCTCTCATGCACATGCATAATGGGGTTTCATCCTCTTTTTAAAGATTTTGGGTTAGGTATGAATCTACGATTAATATTTACTCTTCATTTCTCACTCAATTCTTGCACGTTTCCTATTGGTTGCATGCCTTCTTCATTTTTCTTATTGGTTGCATGTTGATTACATAGGTAATACAAAAGACACAATCTTATCTTCAAGATCCTTAAAGATTCATCCTATGTCGGCTCAAAAATGGTTTACATTTGAGTTTGTGAAGATACAAACTCATATGTTGATTCTATGTTACTCGGCACTTACTAATTATTGATGCTCAGCACATATAGGAATTTTGTCTCACTCATCTCCTATAGCAATTTTGTTTTTTCTCGAAATCCATACTCTACTTGGCATCTATAGTGACTTGGCATCACTTATCACTTGGCACTCGAACTTGGCTCAGCAGCTGAAGTTCACTCAGCACCTATTGAATTCTTTGGCTCAACACACACTGTAGTTTAGCTTCTATATTATACTCGGCATCATCTTGAGAATTGGTTAAGTGTGTCGACACTCAAACGTCAAAACCAATCTGAGACTAACAAATGGATACTTGGGGGCTTGAAACCTTGGGCACTAGTTCACTGTCATGAGGGGAATATAATTCTATGATTTGGGCTCATGATAAATAATAGGGTGGATTTGGAAAGTGTACGAAATAGGGTACCCAGAGTTGTAGGATTGGAAACATCAATAGAATTGTAGTTTTTGCAAATGAAATGGACTTGGGAAAGTGTGCAAACAGATTCATCAAGACTTAAAAATTGGCACACTTGAAGTATTTTTAAAGTACAACATAGTGGCTCAAAAGTTTGGAATGGTACTCAAAAGAGGAAATAAATTTTGAGTCCCATCATCATGAACATAATCATTATCACCATCATCATCCAAATCATCAACATCATGATCATTACTATGACCACCGTCATTGTCATCATCATCACCATCATTATCACCATTACCATCACCACCATCATTATCTTTGCCACCACCAACACCACCAGCATCATCATCATCATCATCATCATCATCATTTTCATCATCATCATCAATACCATGACCAACATCATGAAAATATTTGCCATAATCATCATCATCATCATCATCATCATCATCATCTTCACCATCATCATCATCTACTTTGTCCTCCACTTCTTCTGTATCTTCTTCTTCAATCACATTATACTTTACCAGTCTTCCTCTTGGATCATTTCTAAAAATAAATGACTAACCCAGTTTATATGGAATGCCAAAGTAAAACACTTGCTCACATCGGCTTGGAAGAATATATGACTCATTTCCAACTGGCTCAAATGACCATGTATTAATTATTGTAAATATATTATCATGTTCAATAACAATTCTATCAGGATAATTTTGATTTAGTCATAGCCTATACCATTTGACACCAAATAGAACTTGTTTGAAGAATTAAAGTTGCACTTAATTATATCATCCAAAATGCCATAGTATCTATTTTCATATTATTGAGGATGCATGTCATTTCTAGACGAAATATTGGTGACCTCGAAGACTACAGGTATCCTAGAATCATAGGTTCTCTTAGTCTCATCCACCTTTTTTATGCAAAATTTACGACCATTGTAGTACATAGCTATGTGGTGCTTGACCTGTTGTTTTTCAAATATGTCAAAATTATGCATCCATTTGTGAGTTGACATTAAATAAAAGGCTCATGATAGATTAATTTATATACACCTTCCACCTCTTAAACCATTTGCTAGATTAATTACCATTAGCGTAATATTAGAATCTCCATTACGATGAGCTTCTTTAACTAATGAAGCAACACCTTCCCATGTTAATGAGCAACCATTTTGTTCAGATCGTTCAATCCATACCATCATCCAATCAAGATTGTCTATAATATATAGATGAAGTGCATTCCACTCACAAGTAACTATATAAAATAAATAGACCAATTATAAACAACTTATATTGATGATGGATAAAAATTAATTAACTATAATAACACCTTATAATTACCTCTCACTTTCCTCAACTTACCTTTCCCTATTAAGTACTCGCCTTCAAATCTATTCATGGAGTTGGGATCCCAAATGTGATCTACATGGATCTTTGATGGAAACTTGGGAATATATTCACTAATGTACACCATGGTCTAGTAGATCATATATCCCTCGACCATGGAACCCTCAGGACATGCTCTCTCTCAAACCAAGACCCTCAAAAATTTCAAGTGCCTGTCAACCATCCACATTGACCTAGTTAGTATAGGTCCACACAATTCGATCTCCTCAACTAGATGTATGAGGTGGTGTTCTTGAGCATTGAAAAAAGTTGACGGTAAACATTTTTTCATCTCACACAAAAGCTAAGGAGTTTTTCTCTTCTATTTCTTTGTGTCTTTTTTATCAATTTTTTTAGATGACAGCCACCTAGAAGATATTCATCATGCAAAAATATATTAACGAGACTAATAACATCTCTATACAAGAAATCTAACAAATAACATTTCTAACCTCATGTATTTCCCAAGATCATATATAACATGTTTGACACTCATGCTGTCGAAGTTGTGTGGAAGAGACAAAGGTAATCACATAATCCATAAATTATGCTAAGCTAGTACACTTGAATAATCGTTGTAGATGTGGAGTAATGGAAATGTATTGAAGAACCTTGTGAGGCACCTTTTTCATTATTTGATCTAATTGATATCTACTAATGCAACAATCAGGGCATTCTATTGAAAAATTATTATTTTTATGATATATAATATGATCATTGGGACATGCATGTATTATTTGATACTTCATTCTGATATCATTCATAATGGTTGATAATTCTTTGTAAGGGCGAGGTAGAATGTTCCATGGTGGTAACAAACACTCGCCTGTCAACCTATAGAAAAACATTATTATTAATATAAAGAACATGAATGGTACGCTAACATAGAAGATGACAAAAATGACACTATACCTTAGCATACGTGAGATTGCTACATTGGATATACTATTCATAACTTTGAAGCTTAATAGTGACACTATAGTAGAGAGAAGCATTGTTTGGGAGCCTTGGTACAAGGGTTGGTATGTCTTTTCAATTATAGGTATATCAAGGTTCTCATCATCATCATCATCATTAGATGCACGATTATCATTGTCTTCATCATCTTCATCAATTGCACCAATAAAATCTTCTTCAATCTTGTCCTCTAGCACATTATCAATTGCACCAATACCAACATCTTCAATTGTGTTCTCTGCCTCAAGATCATCTTCTTCCATGGGAGCATTACCTTCTACTTTGATATTCACACCTCCATGTTCCACTAGTTTGAAATCCACATTTACCTAAGGACAAAAATTGTTTCCCCCTTCAACGTGATCATGTTGCCTACAATGTCTCTAAGTTGTTGTGATTAGAATTCTATGATTCTTTAATCCCTTGCATTTTTGGCAAGGACAATAACATTTTCCATCTTCGTTTCTTTTGAACTGAGACTACAATCTAGAAATTATCGCCTTATTTTGTTTTGGTTTCATATTATTAGGCATGGACTTTCTTTACAAGAAAATATTTGGGCTATAAAATTATATCAAATATAAGCATACAAGCATTAGTAGTATCTTGTATATAATAGATAATAATAAAATAATTAAATATTACTATCTCTTTAGTAAAGATGGCATCTAAACAAATCAGATGAATTAAAAAAATAAATATTGGCATTAATTTTGAACAAAAATTATTCATTTATGTATGTTGTCACTCGAAATATGTTGCTACAACAAATGTGAGTAAAGGTATGGATGGTTTTGGCAAGATCAAGTTAGGATCAACAAACATTGGGGGTGGGGGTGAGGGGTTGTAAATAAGTGTTGTAGCACTTTCAAACCAATCAAGAATTTTTTTACTTAACCATAAATATCCACATAAAATTATGTCAAAAAATAAATGATAGAACAGTAAAGAATTCATAACAGAATTATTTATTTTCAAGGAAACCCTAGCTAAGTGAAAACCTGGTGCAAGGGCCCAAGGTCCTAAACAAGGTGGTCAAACCTCAATTTTGGATAGATTAGGTGGTTAATAAGTGTCCAAGCTGACACAAGGCAATAAGAAAATGTCAAGCATCCCTAGAATGCATTCAGGTGAATTTCATGCATATTGTAATAAGGCCTATGTGCAAGTTATAGGTCAGTCAATGCTGGTCAATGCTATGAGTTGACCAAAAATCTTCAATTTTATTTTTTTTAGAGTTATTGCATGATTTATCAAGTTTTGGTTAGCATTGGAAGGCATTTGATTAGAAATATGGAAAAGTTGCAAAAATTGACAAAAAATTGTCATGCAACAAGTATGTTGTTGAGCAACTTTTTTGGCAAATTTGGAAGGTCAGCAGTCAGAGTTTGTTTTGATTGAACAAGTAGGAATGAATATGTATGGTCAAGAGATATAGCCTATAAATTAATTTTCTTCAACCTACATAAGGGTTTGAGTTGATATGTACGGATTTGAATCAGTAAAAAAGCAATTTTGGTGGGAAAATATGTGTAGATAGCAAGTACAATTTTAAGACCTCCTTGCAGTTTTATAGTCAGTACATGCTCATATTATGAAAATTTGTGTTTTTTCTTCCTAGAAAAGGTGTAAATTAGTTTGAGACATGTAGGTTAATCTTGAAGTACTTTTGATTTATTTTGTGTCTGTTGGTTACCCTAATCTATGCTTAATATTTTGATTTATTTTGTTTCTATTGGTTATTTTTGTGTCTGTTGGTTACCCTAATTTTTGTTGTGTAGAAGGGGTATAGGGTTGAGATTAATGTTTTATTTTTTTATTTTCAGAACACCAACCTACTTGGAGTACCTAATTCGAGGGAAAGTAAGTAGAGATAGTGAAAGAGATAAAGTCACCTAAGATGTTAAATTCACCCAACAAGATGGCTCTGAAATGACATAACTATTTATTTAGATGAATGATTTGTCCATTTTTTCTCAAAATAAATGACTTGACTCCAAAGTCATATTGTAATGACTAGATGCAGTCTTCTTGTTGAAGCAAAGATGTTCTTCAAATGACACCTTCTCAGTACTGTAATTTAATGTCAAATATCCTAAATTGAGGAAGAGCTCTCTAAGTGATCGAGACTAGAAATTTGTCTTTCACCTTCTTTCTAAGTGTGAGAAACTCTAATCGAAATTCTAATACAGTATGAAAAAATTACTCATGTTTCTTTCCAACTTTCATATTAAGTGTATGAAGCTTGGATTGAAGATGGAGGATCTTGATTTGTAATGCAGAGCATCATGGGCCAACTAGAATTTACTAGGAAAGTTTCCATTTTCTACTTTTTTTTGGAACAACTTGGCCTTCTCAAGGCTCATGCTTGATCATCTCACACTCCATCAACTATTTGGACCAATCTCCAAGGTCCCCAAGCTTCCACTCTTAACTCTGATCACACATTCAAAGAATCTCAAATTGTAATGTCATAATCATAGGATCAACCTATAGATCCATGAATCTAACCACAATCACAACTCTTGTTTCTCCCAAATGACCCCCAATGGTTAGGTCTCAAGCATTAGGCCTAATCTCAAATCCTCTTACCAATGCTTTATGCATCCACTCATCAAACAGTCACTCATAGACTCAACAATTTCACTGATCACAACAACTCTAATCTAATCACATTCCCAAATCTAATTATCATGCCACCACTATCCATGAAAAAAACCAAACCTTATCCTTCACAAGTCCGAACTAGGATCCCTCACTTTCTATGATTCTACCAATGACATTCTCAATCCATAATTCCTATTGCAACTACAGTCTTTGTCACCATAATGCAACTCAATGTGACTATCCCAAAACACTAATGCCCCTTGACCATATACTGCCTCCAAACACTAATACCCATACCTTAATTATGTCCAACATTTAGACAACCAGTCATGTCTGCAACTCCTTTGTAGAGACAACCGCCAACCTAAACTTAAATTAAGTGCTCCCTTGTTCCTAATCACTTAAGAGTTAAGACACCCTCATTACTCATCCCTATACATTCCTAATCCATTAATTTTCATACAAATGCCTTTTACTATTCAAACTCCCAGACTATACCAATCTTTAATAGTGCAACTAGTCTAACACAGAAATTTAGACATCTTTATTATTGGATCCACATTCCATTTGATGCATGATTCACTGCATGAACCATATATAATAATAAAATACATGGTTACCCTCCATTACACCCTTTATGGGACTTTGGTACATTTAAAACAATATAGATTTACATTTCTTTTTCTCACTCGATACTCAAGATGAGGGTTTTAACAGTTTATAGAAAATGCATTATATCTTTGCTAATACTACATGAAATCAGGTTCCACAAAGCCCAAAATAAAGAATATTCAATAAACTGCCATCTAAAACAAGTGGATAATTAAATGGACATCATTCTCACCATGAAAAACATGAAAATCAGATAATTAAAACTTGAACAAAACAAGGGTATTAGTTGTTGTTATAGTCAACTTTGTGTACCTACATATTCTAAATGGTACATTAGATTTTGATTATTTTATCATTCTCTTCATATGCAATTTAACTACTTACAGATCTTGTTCTCATTTGAAATATATTTCTTATTTTCATATTAATCATTTGCTTTATCAACTAAAAATGTTGCATTGTAAATTCAATACTTTTACGCAAATGCTACAACAATCATCCATGATTGGCACTTTAAATTGGCAGATTTGAACTAATTAGTCATTTTTATGCTTCAAAATATAACTATGATATGACTATGGTTTCTCAAGTTACTTAATGATCTCAAAACCCTAATCAATCACTATAGTGCTTTTAATGTATTTTAATAATATTTACATGCAGAAGAGATTCGATCTTGTTCAAGGGTATTAGTCTTCATTAATCAAATTACCACCTTTTAAATCATCAAAACAATAATTCTTCACAAATTTTCTCACCTAGGTATAGGATTCAACCTCAATTCCTAAGCACAAGCATGCACCTCAACATATATTTGAGATTTCGATTTGTTGTTTGAAATTGAATCCTATCAAGTGCATGCATAAGTGGGAATCCCCCTTTAATTTTTTTACTTTCTTCATCTCATTCCTATGAACACATATGCTAATTAGAACTACTCACAAAATTTTCTTAAATTGAAATTCCTTACTGCACACTTTCTCACATTTCAAAATATTAAAATAATCATAAAATTCTTCTTCAATGTGCACCCCAAGATAACCAGCCTTTAATTTTACCCCTTAATCTTCATTAGCAAACACATAACTCTCAATGTTTCTCTTGCACCTTCAACATGCATACCTATCAATAAGATTTCACTTTTGAAATTGAGTTTCTCTTTACCAACGTACACCTCAACAAACATTCATTAGAAAACTAAAAGAAAACTCGTCTTAAAGCATGCCCTTGTATGCATTGTCTTAATTCTTCTAAATTTAATCACTTGCAATCGTTAATAGGTGCATAGCTCTTGATAAGAATTTGATTTTTAGAAGTCGTGATCAATCTTTCTCTATTAAGAGTGTACTTAACAAGAATCTTTCAATTTTGCCTCACAAGAATCTTAAGACAATAGACATTTTCTCTCCAAGAAATTTTTCTTGGGATGATGGTGGTCCAACATTGAGTTCATTGGCCTGACAGAGTGAGGCAATTAAAGTGGAAGAGGGTTGGATCTCTATTAAGGGTAACATATCTAAGAAGTTTTAAACCCTCTTTTAACATGTTTCTTTGTTCCCAAAAGGGTAAGGTTAAATGTAAATCTTGACGGTTTAAGGTTGATTTTGAGGCATTCGATGGTGATTTTGGAGTGGATGAAGAGGATGGAGATGGTGTGCTCGAATGCCAGTGAATTTGGGATCCATCTGTTTTCATGCTATAGCATAAAAATTAAAAAAATTAAGACTAATTAGTATCCCTTACTCCCAACTCAACACTGAAAACTTTAACTTGAATGGTGTTGAAAAACTCTTCATCATGCCACTAGAAGCCTCTCACCCGCACTTTTCCACATGAGTAAATGAAGATTCACTTTTCTTTTTTTTGTTTATATCCCTAACAACATCAAAATTTTGACACTAAACTGTTGTCAAAATTTTGATGTTATCGGGAGCATTTTTTTTAAAAAAAATTGACAAGCCAAATTGGCTTGCTGTCAAAAATTTAGGTAGAAAATGACCCTCAAATGTACAAATAAGAGTAAGATCTACTTCTTCAACATGGAGAAAGTCCTACAAGACCAAATTATAAAAATATTACAATGTAAAATGGAAAATATTCCTGACACTTACCTTAGGTTAGCCCTTACTATTAAGGAAGTCACCCCTAGCTCTAGAACTCAATTGTGGAATGCATGCAAAGGAAGTGAGGTGGATGGAAGGGAAAGGTGCTTAGTATAACAAGCAAGTTGCAAATTCTCTTTGCCTCCCTACAAGGTATTCCTTTCTACTTATTATCCCTATTTAAAATCTCTAGCAAAGTAAGGGATACCATAGAAAAAATTCAATGCGCATTTTTGTGGTTGAGAATGGAGGAGAATTCCAAGATGATTCGTGTGGCCTCGGAGAAGGTTTGTAAACTCAATTTTCATGGGGGTCTAAAATTGAGGATAATTGTTTATCTTAATCATACGCTTATGGAAATGGTTTGCTGGAGGTTGTTTCGAAATAAGACAAGGTAGTGTAGAATTATGAAGCCTAAATACTTGAGGGAAAATACTTTCTAGTATCATCTTGTGAATAATGACCTTCTGATTGGATCAAGAATATGGGTCAATATTGCTAACAGTTGGAAGCTTCTGAGGAAGGGAATCATATAGGTGATCGAGGATGAGAACAAGATTAGATTTTGGGAGGATAATTATACTAGTAACTCCCTATGCCTAACCCAATTTAGCTTAATGAAGAATACTTGTAAAAACCATATTTGTATATGGTTAACTAACTATATGAATAATAATGGGATTGGATAAAACCTTATCAAATGATCTTGAACCAAAATCTTGCCTAGGAATTACAGAGCATGATAGAAAGAACTCAAATCTTGGTTTTCCCTTTTGAGGACTCGGTTGTTTGGGACCCAAATGCCTCAAGGGAGTTCAATGTTAAATCTACCTAAAACATTATTATTGTACATGGGGATTTTATGGACTAAAAATATGTGTGTAACCCAGGCATAATTCAAAAAAAATACTTCTTTTGGTGGGCAGCATTACATGGGAGCATTCTAGCAATTGACAACCTTAAGAAGAGAGGATTTCATCTTGTCAATCAGTCTATTTTGTGTCACATGGGGGAATAATCTATCACTCGTCTATTAATCCATTGCACCTATATCATGCAGGTGTGGATGGGTATTTTGCATAGATTCAAGATTCAATGGGTTTTTGGTGGTGACCTCCAGCAATTTATTCATGGGAGGCTTCGTCCATCCACCCCATCATTAAGATGTTATGGAAGGGATTACCCCCATATGTGTGTTGGTAGTTACAGAAGCAAATAAATAACTACATATGTAGGGACAAGACCTCTCCCCTCTTGGTTACTCTAGACAGGTTACTATTAATATGTTAAGAGAATGCATCCCCCATTGGAGATGAAAGACCCCTCCCCATCCTCTGGCACATAATGAGCATATTATTGTGAATAATTAGGGATTGCTTGATCTGGTTACTAAGTCTAATCATTCTAAAGTTTTATCTAGGCACAAAGTGAGATAGAAATCACCCCCAACCTCCTACTTCAAACTCAATTTTGATGGCTCTGCAAAGGAGGTCCTTGTAGCGGCAAGATGTATTATAAGGGATGACAAAGGCAACCTTGTGATGGCTTATTTCGGAAACTATGGTGAGAACAATAGAAATCTTGCAGACACTATGGGGCTATTTTGGGGAGTCAAACATGCCAGTTTAGTTGGTATTCAAAATTTGGTGGTGGAGGGAGACTCGCAGCCTATTATCGAGATGGTTAAGGGGGAAAATAGAGTGAATTGGATTGTGGCCCCTATCATTAATAATTTACATACTCTCATTTCAAGATTTAGAGAAGTGGTTATACAACATGTCTACCACAAAGGCAACTAGGTGGCACATGTACTAGTGGCAATTGGTCATGTACGACAGTCGACAAGTGTAGTTGGGATAATTTTGACAACCTACCAGCTTATATTCAATCCTTAGAAATAAAGGAAATAAAATAGACCTTATGATATCAATTATTTATTTTATGTGCTTTTTTAAAAGATGGTCGAAATATCAATAAATTTAAAAAGGATATGATTGGCTCATCAATTGGCGATCAAATTAGGAGAGATTTTTGTCTTAAGAGGAATGTCGCCTTTACTAATATTTAGTGTGATTGTTTCATAAATAGAAGGATGAGAGTTTTTAAATAATTGTACCAGCATAACTAGTAGGAGTGTGTGTAGCTGGCATTGGATGATGAGTATTGGGGATCGTAATGATTTTTGGTGGTTTGTGCCAATAGCTTGTGATTATTACTTGGGCATTTTTCATTTGCGTGACCACCGTTCAAACTGCTTCATTCTTAATTTTATTTCTAGTATCTTTACTATTATTTTGAGTCTACATTGTGGGAAAGTTGGGATAATGCTAGATACCTCTTGTAGACACCTAAAAACCTTTAGAAAATAAAGTATTTTTATTTTCTGAAAAATTTCTGATGACATCATCATTTATTAATTAATTAATTATTTAATTTATTTATTTATTTTTATGCCATTAAATCCCTTTATCTTAATTAAAAATATTTAATTAAGGAATCCCTCCCAAAAATGTTTAAATCTTATTTAAACATTATTTCCTTATTTATTAATTATTTAATTAATAAATTGACCAAAAAACCCAAAATAAATAAAAAAATTATTTTTTGCCCAAAATTTGGCCAATTTCCTTAAGACTACTAACCTCTTCCAAAATCTTCTAAATCCTTTTTTAATTTTGATTAAAGGCTAATCCCATCATTTCCTACCCCTAATCCCAACTCAAAATATTTAATTAAGATTAAATATTAATCCTCATGTTTATTAAAAAAGTTTTAATAAATATCTCCTCAACCCAAACCCTTGAAATAAATAAAACTTTATTTGTTTCCTAAAAATCTAATTTATCCTCATCCTAAGAAGTTTGAGACTCTTCTAGAAAGTCTTCATCCTCATCCTAGGAAGTTCTAGACTATTCTAGAAAGTCTTTATCCTCATCCAAAGTCTAGAATCTTCTAGAAGATGTCTTTAAACCTAATCCCAATCCCCTCCTAACCTTGTCACATTCCCTAAACATGGGTTAAGACTTACTAAACCAAGCCAAAGTTAACAAATATCTCCTCCTTCACCCACCCTCATTAAATGCCATCCACTTGCCTATCCCTAAGCTAATCCTAAACCATCCTAATCCATCCTCTAATCATTTGCACAATCCTAAGCAAGCTTAAAACCCTCCTAATCAAGCCCAAGTCAAAATTGCTCTCATCTCCCTCAAAATATCTCAACCATAAAACTTTATGAAGCCCACTAGGCCATAAATGACTCTTCCAAGCCCTTTTATTGCTCTTACAAGCCATTATGAGGGTCTTTATGAATATTTTATCCCTTGAGCCTCCTTTGTTGACTCATCCTTCCCCTTTCCTCCATCCTCTCACCCTTTGACATGTGTCACTCCCTGATTGGCTGTAAGGAAGCACAATCCATGTGCTCTCTTCTCATGCAATATGAGCCCTCCATGAGCTTTTTCCCATCCTTGCATCTTAGCCCTCAATCCCTCAAGCCTCTTGCCTATAAATTGGATCCTTCCCCTTTGCAAAATATCACAATCCATGAAGTAAAGTCATAATGCCATTTTAAGAAGCCATTTTACATCAAAACCATACACTCACACCCAAATTCCAACTCCATTTGAAGCCCTTTTTGAAGCATAAGCTTGAGCATACATCCTATCTATTTAGACAAAGCCACTCAACAAGAGAGCTTCTTATTGAGAGAGCCCATTAATGACTCATATTCTCAATTGAGAGCTCATCTTAGTCTATCTTGAAGTTTATGAATTTTGTTTAGTTTGTAGAATCTTTATTTAAATTTGGTTTCTATTAGCATACTAACATTGCTCATATACATTTTTGGAGGTGGTGGGAATTGAAAGCTAGGAAATGGAATTGATGGGGTTTGATAGCTTGGTGGCGTGAGGGTAGTAGCTTGTGGATTTGTGGCTGATGGCACTGAGCTTCCAAGACCTAATGGAAATGATGGGATTGTGCTTTGGGATGTGGTGAACAAGCTGGGGGTGATGAAAGGTTGATTACTTGGCCCCATGGGCAGCATCCCTGTTGTATATTGCAGTACATCTAATAAAGCACTTCCACCATTTTTTGCAAGCAAAAAGTATCCTCAGCTAGTTCAAATGCTCAATCAATGGCATTATCAAGGTCAAGGTTTAGGACCACAAGAGAAAGGAATCAGAAAGCCTATTATTGCACAAAAATATCTAGGATTTCATGGTCTTGGATATGTATCCAAAGGCTCACCATCTAAAGGTGTTGGTACACCACACCTCCAAACCAAGCCTATCTCCAAACCCCCCATGCCAACCTCCCATCACTCCTTCAAGAAATCTTATGTCATCCCCCCTCCACCATCTTTGCAACCTAAAACAACCTACCATATCCCCCCTTCATCCGCTAAATCCATTTTGGGTCCCTATGTCCCAAAATCTACAATCCTCCATCCTCCTATCAGCCATCATTCAAATCCTATTCCCTCCATTCCTATGCAAGATCAGCAAAGGCACATATCGAGGCACATCATCCATCATCATCCCCTTACATGCTCTCCCATATCCTCTCCATCTCACAAAGCTTCTCCTAACCATCTTCCCAAAGCTTACCATAGCAATGTAAATGCCAACTTCAAAATGCATAAAGCTAAAAATCCACATCCTAGGCAATCATATGTCTATTCTAAAAAACATACTCCAAAAAGGAAAAATCCAATCAAAGAATGCAAAATAATGCAAAAGCCTATGAAAAGAAAATCCAAAACCATGTGGATCTCCAACATGGTCCCTGTCACTAAGCCTTCTGGTGACATCAGAATCTGCACTGATTTCAGAGATCTTAACAAAGCTTGTCCAAAAGATGATTTTCCCTTGCCCAACATAGATATGATTGTAGATCTTACAGCTGGACATGAAATTTTGTCCCTCATGGATGGATTTTCTAGGTATAATCAAATCAAGATTGCAGAAGAGGATCAGCATAAGACAGCATTCACCACCCCTTGGGGAACCTTTTGCTACAACATGATGCCTTTTGGCCTAAAGAATGCTGGGGCTACCTATCAAAGAGCTATGACAGCCATCTTTCATGATCTCATCCATAGCATTTTGGAGGATTATGTGGATGATATCTTGGTAAAGTCTCATACCTTCATGGATCATCTTGCTGACCTGGAGAAAGTCTTTGATAGGTTAGCCAAATATCATCTCATGCTGAATCCCAAGAAATGTGTCTTTGGGGTCACATCTGGCAAGCTTCTAGGCTTTATAGTTTTTAAACGAGGTATAGAGATCGACCCCAAGAAGGTCAAGGCTATCTTAGACATGCCTCCTCCCCAGACACTGCGAGAGCTTCGTTCTCTTCAGGGAAAGCTTCAATCTGTTCGGCGCTTCATCTCCCAGCTTGCAGATAAGTGTACACCATTTTCACATTTACTGAAGAAGGATGAGAACTTCAAGTGGGATCATTTATGTCAGCGCAGCTTCGACCATCTCAAGCAGTATCTCATCAATCCCCCTATCTTGGTTCCACTAGTTCCTGGTCATCCCTTGATTTTCTACATATCAGCAACACCTACTGCTCTAGGGGCACTTCTAGCACAGCTCGATGACTACAACAGAGAAAGAGCCATCTACTACATCAGTAGAACCCTAGTTGGTTATGAACTCAATTACACTCCTATGGAAAAAGCTTGTTTGGCAGTTGTTTTCTCAACTCAAAAGCTTCGCCATTACATGCTAAGTCATACCATCCAACTAGTCTCCAAGATTGACCCTCTCAAGTATATGCTCTCCAGAACAACACTTACAGGCCGTTTGGCCAAATGGGTTATGCTCCTTAGTGAATTTGACATCCAGTATGTGGACAGAAAGGAAATTAAAGGGCAAGCTATAGCAGATCACCTAGCTGATGCACCTCTAATAGATGCTTATCCGTTGATCACAGAATTTTCAGATGAGCATATCTGTCTAATTGAAGAACAACCCCCATGGAAACTTTATTTTGATGGCTCATACACATCTCATGGATCAGGTGTAGGAATATTGTTGGTCACACCTCAAGGAGATTACATTCCAAAAGCCTTCAAGCTGAAATTCCCTAGCACCAAAAATATAGCTGAATATGAGGCCCTCATAGCAGGATTAAAGATAGCTGCAGAATGGAACATTGCTGATCTACAAATCTTTGGCAATTCTCAGCTCATCATCAAGCAAGCCCTAAATGAATATCAAACCAAAGATGAAAAGCTATTACCCTAGAAAGAGCTAGTTGATCAGCTAACCCATCATTTTACAAGGCTTCAGTTTACACAAGTGCCTCGAATACAGAACAAAGCAACAGATGCTATGGCTACTATAGGCTCACTCTTGGAAATTCTCCAAGCAGCTACACAGTATGATTTTTTAGTGGAGCAGCTCCTCACACCCGCCTATGTGAATGAGGATTCAAACCGTGTTTGTATCTTGGTTGGTCCCCAATCCCCTTGGTACCATGAGATTCACGCTTACCTTAACGATGGTATCATATCCCCTCACCTCGCACGTACCCAACGCCAGAACCTCATCCAAAAATCATCCCGCTATGTTATCATAGCCAATATCCTATATCGTCGGGGTTATCACGATACTCTCTCTCGATGTTTAGACCAAAACGAGGCCATGATGGTGTTAAAGGAAGTACACTCTGGACTTTGTGGTGCCCACACGAGTGGTATTGTCCTAGCATGACAAATCCTTAGAGCAGGCTACTATTGGCCTACCATTGAAGAAGACTCCTGTGACTTTGTTAGAAAGTGTCTCCCATGTCAGCAGCATGCAAATCTTGTGCACGCTCCAGCACAGGATCTACAGCCTATTGCACCACCTTGGCCTTTCGCTTGTTGGGGCCTTGATCTAGTTGGAACTATCACACCCCTCTCATCTGATGGACATAAATGGATAATAACAGCTACAGACTATTTCACTAAATGGGTGGAAGCAGTCCCCCTAGTCTCAGTTACAGGAGTTCAGGTCTCCAAGTTCATCTTGTACCACATTGTTTGCCGCTTCGGCATCCCATCCACCATTTTCACCGACCACGGAGGTAACTTTGAAAATCTCAACATGGAAGAATTATGCACTTCCCTCCACATCCATCACCGCTTTTCTAGCCCATATTTCCCACAAGGTAACGGCTAGGCAGAGGCAACTAACAAAACCCTCCTCAAAATCTTAAAGAAAGTTGTCAATGATTCCGACCGTGATTGGCACCTACAAATAAATCCAGCCCTATGGGCCTATCGAACTTCCTTCCGTACATCCACAGGCACAACTCCATACTCCCTAGTCTATGGTGCCGAAGCGGTACTACCTATAGAGGTTGAACTTCCCTCCTTGTGCATATCTTTCCAAGGGAAAATATCAGATGAAGAATACAGAGTAGCTCGGCTCACCCAGCTAGATCTCTTAGACGAGAAGCGACAACAAGCCTATGATCATCTCACAATCTATCAAACTCGTCTCAAAAGGAATTTCAACAAGAAGGTGCTTCCACGACACTTTCAGCCAAGTGACATGGTCCTTAAAGAAAACATGAAAGTCCAAGCCAATTGAGAAAAGAAAGGCAAGTTTGAACCTACATGGCTTGGTCCTTATGTTGTCACTGCTTCCTTTGGCTCTGGAGCCTATCAGCTATCTACACCAGAAGGAGAACTCTTGAATGATCCTACTAACATCATTCATCTCAAGAATTTCTATGCTTGAAGATCCTTGGTATACCTAGCTTTTGAAAAATACAAAAAAAAATAGTAAAGAGAAATAAGCGTCCAATGGTGAAAACTTGGCAATTCAAGCGCCTTGGATAGGTACCTTGGTGAAAACCTGGTAATTCAGGCACCTTGTGTACTAAGACTAATCCATTATCTATCACTATCCTATCCCTCATCCATTCACCCACCATCCCATAAAATACCTGCTTGTTCCTTTGGTGTTCCAACCAAATATCCAAAATCTAATAGAGCTTGTAAATACCTCCTGTACAGCTTGTAAAATCTTGTACCAAAGCTTGTATTATACCTTGTAAATCTTGTACCATACCTTGTATATCCGAATCTTGTCCAAAGTTTGTACCATATTCCAGTCTGTAAATAATCTTGTATCCTAGCTTGTATACTATCACGTGCACACACAAAACCTCATTTTCACTTAAGCTTTTCGCAAACCATCTACCTATCCACCTATCACCTATTATAGACATCCCATCCTTCACAAACATTTCCATCTCACAAAAACCAAAACATGAACAAACTTGTACCTTTGTAACATATCTTGGTCCATCAGCTTGTACATCCTCTTTAGCTTAGTACCATTGTATCTATCCAACATTCGTGTCAGTTCGTCCTTGATCAGCATCTTGCACCCATCGCACATCTTGGTTAGCTATTCCAATGCATCTTTTAGCTAGATTTCCTATCACCAAAGTGTTATCTTTCTTAGTTCATCTTGCCAGACACATCACTCATCCAAATCCACCAGCTTAGGTGCTCTCCGATAGGTCCTTGCAGGATATAGCTTTCCTCATGTTTGATCTTGGTCCGTTAGTACCTCGTCCTATGCATCTCGTTGGCAAATGGTTCTCTTTTGGATTTTCGCTTTCTTTTGATTTGGACTCTTCCCTGTTGGGTCTTGAAATATCTTTTCCAAGCAATCTCCCTATTCCCTCCTCAAGGTTGCCACGATCTTCCATATCATGGTATACTGTGAATGGGGCAATCAGAGCGTAAGGTTTTGATCATGTCTTTTGCTTGTTTTCTTTTCTGCTTGTGGGTTACCCAGTGTCGTTTCCACACTGCTTCCTCTGGGATTCATGTGTGATACTAGGGCAATATTTGCGTGTTTGTTTTGAGTCAATTCGTCAGTCCTCTGGACAATTGGTGAAAAGGCCTTGATGTTCTTGGTAACCTTGGCAATTAACCAACATTCCTATAGCAAATCTAGTGCTCAACTACATGGTGGTACTTCTCTTTGAAGTATTCCCCCACTCAAAAAGCTTCAATGGTTTTCCTTCATCTCCATTATCCCCCATCCATATCCAACGTCCGTCTCTCATACCCCAGCTTATGCATTAGTATCTCTTTGAATCACTTCTCACCTTTAGCTTTAGGGATCCACAATCCTAGTCTTAGGGATCCACCAAGCCTCATCTTTCAAGATCCACAATCTTAGTCCTAGGGATCTCCGAAACCCATCTTCCGCCAATCTGACTCTTTGAAATCCTATTACATCAGCTTTATAATCCCCTCATCCATCTCCCTATCCTGGATTCCTTTTTATAGTTCTCCGCTCCTTCATCCTCCACCTTCCCTAAAGTCTTAAGCTTGCTTCCTCTTGTGCATCTGATTCTCCTTTATCATTCTCCCATAGTGAAAGTTTGAGCTAATTCAACCCCTTCTCTTTGCCAATCTAAGTCTTCTTGCTCATCTCGGATTCTTGTACTTTTCAAAAAGTCGTCGAGCCTCGCTTTCTCTCCCCGTTGCCTTCTTGAGGGGGCATCTTGCAGTCCATTCTCTCCTCTTTTGCTCTAGCCTTGGGCATCTTATTTTCTTATCTTTGATGCCATGCCACTTGCGGCATCACATCAAAGAGGGGCAAAATGTAGACACCTAAAAACCTTTAGAAAATAAAGTATTTTTATTTTCTAAAAAAAATTTGATGACATCTTCATTTATTAATTATTTATTTATTTAATTAATTTATTTGTTTTTATGTCATTAAATCCCTTTATCTTAATTTAAAATATTTAATTAAGGAATCCCTCCCAAAAATGTCTAAATCTTATTTAAACATTATTTCCTTATTTATTAATTATTTAATTAATAAATTGACCAAAAAACCCAAAATAAATAAAAAATTTATTTTTTGCCCAAAATTTGGCCAATTTCCTTAAGACCACTAACCTCTTCCAAAATCTTCTAAATCCTTCTTTAATTTTGATTAAAGGTTAATCCCATCATTTCCTACCCCTAATCCCAACTCAAAATATTTAATTAAGATTAAATATTAATCCTAATGTTTATTAAAAAAGTTTTAATAAATATCTCCTCAACCCAAACCCTTGAAATAAATAAAACTTTATTTATTTCCTAAAAATCTAATTTATCCTCATCCTAAGAAGTTCTAGACTCTTCTAGAAAGTCTTCATCCTCATCCTAGGAAGTTCTAGACTATTCTAGAAAGTCTTTATCCTCATCCAAAGTCTAGACTCTTCTAGAAGATGTCTTTAAACCTAATCCTAATCCCCTCCTAACCTTGTCACATTCCCTAAACATGGGTTAAGACTTACTAAACCAAGTCAAAGTTAACAAATATCTCCTCCTTCACCCACCCTCATTAAATGCCATCCACTTGCCTATCCCTAAGCTAATCCTAAACCATCCTAATCCATCCCCTAATCATTTGCACAATCCTAAGCAAGCTTAAAACCCTCCTAATCAAGCCCAAGTCAAAATTGCTCTCATCTCCCTCAAAATATCTCAACCATAAAACTTTATGAAGCCCACTAGGCCATAAATGACTCTTCCAAGCCCTTTTATTGCTCTTACAAGCCATTATGAGGGTCTTTATGAAGATTTTATCCCTTGAGCCTCCTTTGTTGACTCATCCTTCCCCTTTCCTCCATCCTCTCACCCTGTGACATGTGTCACTCCCTGATTGGCTGTAAGGAAGCACAATCCATGTGCTCTCTTCTCATGCAATCTGAGCCCTCCATGAGCTTTTTCCCATCCTTGCATCTTAGCCCTCAATCCCTCAAGCCTCTTGCCTATAAATTGGATCCTTCCCCTTTGCAAAATATCACAATCCATGAAGTAAAGTCATAATGCCATTTTAAGAAGCCATTTTACATCAAAACCATACACTCACACCCAAATTCCAACTCCATTTGAAGCCCTTTTTGAAGCATAAGCTTGAGCATACATCCTATCTATTTAGACAAAGTCACTCAACAAGAGAGCTTCTTATTGAGAGAGCCCATTAATGGCTCATATTCTCAATTGAGAGCTCATCTTAGTCTATCTTGAAGTTTATGAATTTTGTTTAGTTTGTAGAAGCTTTATTTAAATTTGGTTTCTATTAGCATACTAACATTGCTCATATACACCTCTAAAGATTTCATTGAGAATTTGGGTGGGAATGAAGAAATGGGTGGGAACCTTGTGCACATTGACCCTAGTACTATTGAGAAATACAATGAATCTTCTTGGACTTATTTAAAGGAGGGTGGGCTACTTCCTTTATGTAGTGTTTAGAGGGCTATGATGAGTTTGTGTCCATGCAATTTGTCAACACTTTGAATAATAGGTAGGTGATTGTTAATGGAATCTTATTTGATATCAATGAAGAATTCATTGAAAATGTTAGGCGGTTTCTCTTTAGATGGTTAAAAATGGCGAAAAAAGACATGGGTTGCAAATGAAGGTAGCCTCAACCAATTCTTCGACCCTAGTGAAAGTTTGAACCATGATCGTGGTGGGATTGATAGAATGGCCTTGCTAGACCCTTGGAAAGAGATATGTTATGCTATCATGTGTTATATCACTTTAGATGGTAGGTTCCATATTTTTTATTATTATCACTTCCCCATTCTGAACCATTTTAGGAACCATGACCTCATTTTGTTCTCCTATCTCATCTTGCACTTTATGGAAGATAATATTCTTAAGGTTATAAAGAAGATGAAATAGGGTAAATCTTAAAATGTCTTCACCAGGATTTTATGTTCAAATTGTTCAATTTCCACAAAATACTTCACTCTACCTAGTGTTAGAAAGGACAGGGTTGTCATTGCACTAAAAGATCGACCTATTAATGCCTAATGCAACCAATAGTCTTATAGAACCACAAGAGACAGTTCAGCCATGTTATGAATCCTATGAGGGATGTTGGCCCACTACCAATAGCACCCCTCCTAGTGTCACTCACCATGGATTGCAGGATTCGAGCCTATGAGCAAGCTTTGATACCAGTTGTTAGAAAGAATAGGGTTGTCGTTGCACCAAAAGATCGACCTGCTAGTGCTTGATAAAACCAATAGCCTTATAGAACCACAGGAGGAAGCTAAGCCATGTCGCAAACCCTACGAGGGATGTTATCCCACTATCAACACCTAGCCTAACAATATCCAAGTTGTTCTCCCTAATTCTATTTCCACCCCAACCCCTCAAATTTTGGTCAAAGTTGTGTTTGTGGTTGATACTAAAAGCCCTAAGTCATCTCCACACCATATCCTTAAGAAAATTAAAATGGAGAAGGATGTTCATTGTGGACTCTAATGTGAATATGGAAGCTGGAAGATAGCAGTCCCTTAGCAATAAGAAAAAATAAATGAAATTGGATCCCAAGGTCAAACATGAGCGACCTATTAGTTTGGATTCCACTAGTAGTGGTAAAAGAAAACCCCCACAAAAAAAGAAAGAAAATGAAGGCCTTTAGGAAGACTTACATTAAGGATGAGGAAGAGGATTTGACTAGTGAAGGGAAAGGGGGAGAGATTATCCCTACTGGTAGTCACTTTAGCCCCATTATTTCTCATCTTTTGGATACCCTCAAAAATGATACGCTTGATAATTCCAAACAGGTGGGTGATCAAGGGAGAGACCTCAACATCCTCTCCCCATTAGCATGAAAAGGGAAATAAGATCTAGGATAAGGACCCCTAGAGGCATTAAATAGAATTAGTTAGAGGATTTGGTCATCATTGACAGCAGTTATAAGAAACTGGAGGAGAGGCAAGATATTGTTGGACAAAGATTTGACGATGTGGCCATGTTTGTAGTTAGGGTTATGGACTCGATGGCTTTGACTCTTCACCTACTACATGCTGAAAAAGGTCTTACCAATGCAGCTAGGGTGGACACCATTGACTCTTTCTATAGGTTCCTAGCCAATGATTAGTTGTAGTTGTTGGACAAGCGAAAGGGAAAGGGCAATAATAAGGAGAGCTAGCTCTCCTTTCTGCTTTAATTTTTGTTATGTTATTTACTTCTGCACTTGACCCATGGGGGCCTTGTTCATGGTGCTTTGTTGTAGTTCTCATTTATATTGGCTATGTATATATTATATTAATGATTTCTTGTAGTATTCTAGTTATGGTTGGATTTTGGGATACTTTGATGTGGGTATCTTTGATATTAAGAAAGGGGGTAGGTTGCTATGTGTTGTATCTAACTCATAGTTGTTTTACAACAATTTGTTTCTTGGGCCAACCCCCATTATTTACTGCTTTTTAATTTCAAAAACAAATCAAAAGACTTAGATATATTAAATTTAATTTTGGGGGTCTAAATGGCTATGCAATTTTATAGTATAATAATCTCTACTTTCTTTTTAATCTCCATATTCATGTTGGAAACAAATCAAAAGATATATATATATATATATTGAATTTTTAATTTTTGGATCTAAATGATTACATTGCAATATTATATACTTTTGAGAAACAAAATGATTCATATGGTTGTATTTTTATTATTATACCAATGCATTATCATATACTTTTGTAATGCTCTCATGGCTCTATGGCTATGCAAACATGTTCTATTCTTTACTTTCACAACTTTTGTACAATTGGAACTAGACGCTATGTATCTCTTATTTTTAAAATATCATAATAAAGACTTATAAATAGATGGAATATTCCTTTGTATACTTATAAATACAAGCCTTTCTATCAATGGAAAAGATAAAAATAAAAATTGGAACTAAGTACAACAAGTACCATAATTATTTAAGGCTTGGAGAGAGGAGAAGTGTTCTAGAGTTGAGCTTATTTTGTTAGAAAGTAGTGCTTATTCATTAAGCATGATAGAAAAGTGTGCTGAATGTGATCCCCTCGAAACCTATTTTTACCTTAATCCAAAACTAAAACTAAAATCTATTGTATACACATATTTGACTAATACATTATTTATACATATCAACAAATAAAAATAAAAATGAAATTAAAAAATACATTTTACTATACAAAATTATTATATCAGAAAACATATTTGATTTTTTTCTACTATAAAATATCTAAATCATTTTATATATTAACATAATAATAATAATACTGACTTCACAATAAAAGTGCTCACACAATTTGTTCTCCTACCATAAGGTCATGCGCTCAATAACACTCCCTTTCATAACAGAAAAGTGTACATAAACGAACTAGACGCACAGTAAAACAACAACAACTACACACAAAAGATTATTAGCTATCAAGTGTATAAACACCAATGCTATTAAGGTGTGTGCCAGCTCGCCCATAGAAGCCAACAATCATTTTATCACCACTCGATTTAAATGATTGTGTTCCCAATTCATGACCATATGGACCATGTCTTTTGTCATCACTCGTGATGAATGTCAAAGATGTAACTGTCCTATGGTTATCCATTACCGAAATCTTTCCTTCAATCCCTTTCAAGTATCTGTTTGCCAGGGAGATCTGCAAATTTAACCACAATTTATTACATGCGTTGCTAGAATCTTAAGCTGAAAAAAGAAAATTTATAGATTATGCATTCTATATGTGTATGTGAAGATTAAAAAATATAAAAGAATGGAGAACAGAGCTTCAGAAAATTGTAACAAAATTTGACCATTTCAATATAATTTAGGCATAAAATACCGTATGCTCCTTGCTCCCCTTTTCTCCGTGCCTAGGTGCTGAGATTTGATGAGCTTTGCTTTTACTCTTGAGAGTATAATCAACTTGAATGCCACGGAGAATATCTCCATAACTTACTGTTATACTTTTGATATCAGAATACGTGCCATCTGTCCAAAAACATTCAGATTCACCTCCCCAAGGACCCTCTTTGTTGTAAAGCAAATTTGCCTAAACATACACATAACAATAGAGTACAATTTAAATACAAATACAAGATTTTAAAAAATCAAGTACAATTTAAATACGAATAAAAGATTTCAATAAATCAAACAAGAACAAAGTTAGAGCAAAGACAACAAAGAGACTAAGGCCAAAAACTGACCATTCTGTACCCCCGATATTGCGTCGGCTTGAAATTGCAAAATGAGTCTAATAAATTTCCAAGATATTCAAAGATATATACTCCTCACTGCAGCAAACAAGATTACATAAATTTGACTGGACTTAAAATAACTAGATCAAATAGAAACTAGCAAATTTTGACTGTTTCACTACCGAAACGTCAAATACAATTTAATTAGGGTTAAAAGAAATTAATCAATTAACAGATCTGTCAAATTTTCGTTTAAATAAAAAGTTCGCTAGGCCTTAATATGAGAAAAAAAACCGCTACCACACCGATCTGAAAATTCCTTTTGAATTCTTCTGATAGAAAACAAACAAAACGACTCCAAAATTCTAGATCGAAATGAAGAAAAGCTTAAATCTACTGAACGAACACAAAGTTCTTCTCACAGATCAAAATATTTCCATGTGAAATAATAAATAGGGATCTAACATTCGGCATTACAATAATATCTCCCTCACTTGTGAAGACATAAATAATGATCTAACCTTAAGTATTACAATTAAGATAACAGCCGTAGCTAAAATCACAGATCCAGATTTTTCATGTAACGGCTGACATGAGAACTATTTTGATCGAAATAAAACAACACTAAAAATGATCTGATCAATTTTGAAGGAAAAAAATTCATTGAAAAGCTTGAGAATTGACTTACCTCAAGATTCTGCACAAATTTTGTCGTGCTGTGTAACAGTGACGATGAGAAAAAATGAGCAGTTTACAAAACCCTAGCCACGACATTTCGACATTTCCCTTTTTATGGAGAGAGTTGCTGAACACAAAGTCACATCAATGTGCCACGACATTTCCCTTTTTTGTCGGTGTCCGAACATGTAAATTATTTAAAACTTATTAAAATATACTGAAAAAAGTGGGGAGGTGGAGGAAAATTATATAAAAAGAGTAGTGCAGGTCGGTAGGAGCCTTCGTATTAAGTGCGGGCATGTGGAAGGATGAGTAGAAGTGTAAATAAAGGATATTGGAAGTTGGAGTGAATTTCTCTAAAGAAGGCTTTTAATAAAGTTTGTGGACACTTGGGAGGAGTGGATTCAATCTATATTTTGAGGAAAACATGTGGAAGCATTTGGGTGGAACTATGTAGATAAGGCATTGGGAAAAGAATTGAATCTAGTGAAAAAAGGTGCCATGTGGAAGTGTTTCATTGGAACATGTGGGAGTGTCTTATAGGTAAGGCATTGGGAGAAGAAACTCCCAAATATGACATAGAAAATATGGGTAAGCATGTGTTAGGAGTAGTGGCATAATATGGGTAAGCATGTGTTACGAGTAGTGGCATAATATGGGTAAGCATGTGTTAGGAGTAGTGGCATAAATAGAAATATGGGTAAGCATGTGGAATTGTCTTAGGGGAATTATGTAGAAAGACATTTGAAGATAGATGAGACTAAAGTAGAACCTTCTAATAAAGTATTTAAGATATTATAAGAAATGTGGTGGCAGAAATTAAATTTCCTAGAAGAAATTTGTATAAATAGACATGTATTCCTTTCAGATTGATCTAATCACATTTCTTAAATTTTTTTAAGATTTTGTTACCTCTTGAGACACCTATTTCATCTAGATTAATGCATGCTCTCACACTTCTTGTATATGAAAACATTTGTGGCACATTTTGATTAGTAGTTATTCATTCAACTATACATTTCCAAGTTTTACTTTTCTATACAAGATTGTCATTGTAAATTTTATACTCTCATTTCATATGTTAAATATGCTCTCATCACTTATTTTCCGCTTCTAAAAGATTTTATTGATATTTCTCTTTGATATCCACTTCTCCAATATGGTACTAGTTATGATTGTACACATTTTCTCCATTGAAGGTGATTTCAGTGCTTAAGCATGTCATTGAAGTGTAATGGAGTTAAATAAATATCATCATTTGGTTTTAAGTTAGATACAAAATAAATGCTAAATTTTATTTTTTGTCAAAATTGATTTAAAACTTTGCATGTTTTTACCTTTGTACTTTGTGATACCATATCAAATCTGTATAAATCTCTACCTACATAGGCTTTTGTCAACTTTATTAATTTAACAAATAGAAAAAGAGGCATCAATCAATTTTTCTCTACTAATTTTGTCATAGTTAATCTTAGAGGTTTATTTTTCCGCGCTCGTGTTGGCTTGGCTCTAGTATTGCTAAGTTTCAAGGTATTTATAGGTTTTATTACTACTATGATCTATAATATTTGTCTTTTGAAGATATTTTTTCCATTTGGATGGCTTTATAGATAATGAAATTATTGCTTGTCAACCCTTTTCTAAAAACATTGTTAGATACTCTATCACCATTTTGAATAAATTAAGAAACATGTGTATGTAGAGCACAAATGTATTCATGCTCAAGGACATACTAAAGAGAGGTTCATTATAGAACTAGATCCACATATTCAAATAGGCTTAAATTTTGTAATGTTATTTTGAGCAAGGAAATGAGTACTAAGAGTAGATGTAGTCATGGGTAGTTCATCCCAATGCTTCATTGTGGCTTTGATTTCAAAGTTTATTAGTAATCCATAATTTAGTACATATAAGAGGCATATCATTAGAATAAGCTCTAAAAGAGTTGTTTTGTATATAGGTGGTTAGGGTTTTGCATTTATAATGCGTAGAGATACTCTCCAAACTTATAAGCAATTTAATATTCAATGAAATTACAATTATGATCCCATACATGTATTCTAAACAAAATTACTTTCCTCACTAGAAAAAAAAAATCATCAAGCATTTGAGTTCTTTTACCAAATGGTTGTAATTGAATGAAATAAACAATGTGATATGTCTAAGTAGTTTCTCTTTTCACTTTGCAATTTCCTTCTCTACAACTTTCAAATTTTAAATTTTATGATCTACACATGGTTGCCGACAATGAAGAGGGACCTACTCCTCCACAACTTAATTACCACGCCCCCCCACCCCCAACCAAGAAGTTGTTATGTTCTCAAAGGTCCCTACTACAAGTTTTCTTTTGATAGTGCTTTTGGAGGGATTTTCCATGACAATCCTTGTGAGCTAGAATGAGATTATTAAGGATTCCTCGAATAATCATAATAGAGAGAATGACAAAGGGGACTCCTAAAAATCCTAGAAAGGTGCACTTTTTAATGGGACTCCAAAGAAAGGGGCCTACATTCTTATTCAAAAATATATTTAGACATAAGAAGGAATAACTTTAGGATTTTGGATGTAGTAACGGATAGAACTATTTCATCCATGAACACTGTGTTGGTGGATTTTTTTTTCTCTTTCAAACCAAATATAGGTATGTTCTAGATAGTTGGAAATATAAGAGGAGTAACTAAGATGGGAGGGGTGAATTAGTTACTACAAAAATAAATCCCACATCCCTTAGATGTCAATATAAATCAAAATCAAACTTTGTTGAAACTAAAAATAATGTTGTAACTCGGTTAGCACTTAATCACTTGGCAAAAACTAAGAACTATTGTAACTTGGTAAGCACTAAAATATTACTTCTTTGGATGTTTAATGTGATTAACCACAATTAACTTAGTTGTAGAATAGAAATAAAATAACATGAACACGTATGACACCAAGATTTAACGTGGAAACCCAATTTGGAAAAAACAACAATTGTAACTAGTTACTATTTTTTAATCTTCTTAGGAGCCAACCTTGTTAAAGGTTACAAAACACACATTTAGGTATGACCCTGTTAAAGGATTTAATCACCCTATTAGGAGTGGCCTTGTTAGAGGTCTTTAGACACTTCAATCTAGAAATGCCACCTTGTTAGAGGATTTGGCAAATAGATGTTAAGCTAACATTGTTAAGAGAATTGATACACTGCTAAAATTATTAGAGAGTAATAATGATACAACCTAATTGCTGATGCAATTGTATTGTTGATTTTAAATCTCTATTCTGGCTTGAATACTTGACCTCCTTGATCAGATAAAACTTTGCAGCTTGGTCAACTCAGAATACTCTACTATCCTTCCAATTTGCTGCCTTGGTTTATCTTTTCAATCCCATGCTTCTCCCTTTCAATCCCACAACATGACCTTACACTTATGTCTTTTGCCTAGTCAAGTTAGCTTGAATACACTTACAAATATTCAATATTCATCCCTTAAGTTGGTTAGGCTTAACAAATAAATTCATCAAACTAAATATGTTGATTCAAGAAAATCCTTCGTTAGCCGACCCAACTCGGTCAACACTAACTCAAAAAAGACTTTCCTCATACTTCCTTTATTAACCGCATGAACTTAGTTAACACTACATTGTGAACTAAATTCCTTTAGTAACTGAGTGAGCTTGGTTAACACTAGTTCTAGGTCAACTTCTCTTTGGTGCCCAAGTGAAGTCGGTAAACATTGTCTTCCTACAAACTTTCTTTGGTGCCTGAGTGAAGCTCAACAGATACTATCTCTGAACTTGGTTTACTCTAGGATGCTCAAAAAACACTAAAAATTATCTTCATTGCCCAAGTGAGCTTGGAAGATACTAATTGGTAAATACTTGACATTTTGTGTAACATCAAAGATAATATACAATTGAAAAATTATTTTCAACAATCTCCCTCTTTGGTATTGATGGCAACACACCATGTCATAATACAATAAAAATTTTACATCAAAATAAAAATAAGGATAATATCCTTAGTTTCATTCTGATTCTCATCCATGAGAACTCCCTCTATCAATGTGAACTCCCTCTGGCATCAATCTCTGATTGTTGTGACGACAATATCAAACTCGAGTTCATTCTCTCTCTTTGACATCTCTGATACATATAAAAATATCTCTGATATATGGCAAAAAACTATTCCTCTATCAAACATAAAACTTCTCTCATGTATAATAGAACTCTCCCTCTTTGACATCTCATGCCAAAGATAGCATTCAATGAACTTCCACATACTTGATGTACTAATTCATCTGCAATTTGCACTTTAAAATATTGCATCAACTTGACTAATCTTCAACATGCTTGGTCGATGCATCACTAAAATCTTATTAGTGAACTTCAAATAGAGGAATTACCCCTAGCTTACCTCTTAGATTAAAAAAATGCATCCTTAGGTAATGGCTTGATGAATATGTTTGCAATTTATTTTTTTGTTTTCACATATTCCAATCTTACTTCCTTATCTTGTACCAATTCTCTTAAGAAATGATATTTAATTTCAATGTTCTTGGTTTTGGTATGCATCAAAGGATTCTTGGAAATGTTAATTGCACTATTGTTATCACAAAAAACAACAACTAGATCCTTAATCTCTTCCTTCATACTTGTCAATAGTTGTTTGAACCAAACAATATTTGAACAATTAACTGTTGGAGCAACATATTCTACTTTTTCTATTAACTGAGAGATACAGTTTTGCTTCTTGCTTGTCCAAGATACTAGCCTCTTTCTAAGAAGGGATGCTCCACCACTAGTGCTCTTCCTATCATCAACGCTTCCTGCCCAATCAACATCAATGAATGCTTTCAATTCAAAGTTGTCTCCTTTCTTATACCACAAACCATAATTTTTAGTACCCTTTGGATACCTCATGAGGTAAAAGTACAAAGTTGTGTCACCTTATTAGAACAACTAAATTTGAGTGTTTCTATCTAGAAATCAATTTTGTTAAAACATATGATCTAGATAAATTTATTCTAGCTAATTTATATATGGTCTCACACTTTTCCAATTGGAAATGGCTAATAAATGCATGTTTTATACTAGTTTATATCCAATTACTAAAGAAATAAAATTATTTCAAAAAAATGGTGTTTCAATAACTCTTACTATTTTTTATGATATTTTACTAATAACATATAAACACCATTTTATAGAGCTTAGAGTCAAGAATATTCTCATATCGATTTTATAGTGTTATAATTAGATACAGTATATTGTAATTGAAAAATTCTACAAGCACATATTTTAACACTCGAAAAGATGTCATTTTTGAGAAAGAAAAAAATATTAAATCATATCAAAAAAATCTAAAAATTATATGGTGTTCTAGAGGAGAGAGTCCTCTTCTAGAATGTATATTTTTTCTCTTGATTAGAATAGATTTGTTATTGTGGGAGATGAAAACTATATTTCAGGTGAGTTGGAATTTGAATCAGTATAAAAGAGAAAATATAGGTCTAAAGCTGATTTTTAATTTTTATTGTTCTATCTATATATGTTATCTATAGCATAGTCTGAGATCAAAAAGAAATAAGTTTATTTCCCTATAGTTTTATGGTGGGAACTAGACCCCCAATTTTTAGCATTTTTCAGTAGCTAAAAATTTGCTTTAAAAATTAGGAAACCATATCAATTCTTATTCCAAATAATTATTAAAAATTATAATCCTAAACTTCATCCATCTCTACACATTTCATTAGTTTACTTTATTTTCAAATTCAAAATAATAATACCAATTTTATGTCATTAAAGGTGAACATTTATACTTTTGTTAGCCTTTTCCTTTACAAAAGGGTGGCATAGGTTTGTGCTTTCACCACGTGATTCTTTTGATTGCCATCATATGATTTTCTTTTAGGTTAGCAAAGAATCTTGCCACAATTCCAACTACTAGTGTTATATTAGGTCTTGTATGCACCACATACTAGAGTTTTCCAATCATTGATCGACATGTAGCCTAATCTACTTCTTTGAATCATCATCTTTGGAAAGCTTATGTCCAGTAGACATAGGTGTTCTAACTAGTCTAGAATCCTCCATTCCAAACTTCTTCAGTGTCCCCTTGATGTATTTTGATTGAGTGATATAGATACCATCCTTCTTCTATTGAATCTGTAAGCCAACAAAGAATTTGATCTCTCCAAACATTGACATCTCAAATTCCTTACTCATTTCCTTAGAAAAAGATTTACACAAATCATCATTTCTAGTAAATAATGTATCACCCAAAAATATTTTTCCAACATGATCTTCTTATATGGTCCTTCTTTGATGTATAGGTTGTTGTTATCATTAGCTCTTTGGAAAACAATCTTTATGAGATACTTGTGTAATCTCTCATGCCAAGCTCTGAGGGCTTGTTTGAGACCATACAAAGCTTTATGTAGTATGCAAACCATGTCCCTTTTTCTAGGATTAGTGAAACCTTTAGGTTGCTCTATGTAGACTTCCTCTTCTAAGATTCTATTTAGGAATGTTGATTTCACATCCATCTGATACACTTTGAATCCTTTGTGTGTTGCATATACAAGAAATGTTCTAACACCTTCCAGATTTGCTTGCTAGTCCCAGCCAGATTTCCTTTCCCATCTAAAAGATTGGTCTTCTCATTCATGAATTCTACCTTGAATCTAATGTTATTGTTTGCCATTTTTGGCCCCCATTCAGCCCATCATTGATAACTGATTTGAGAGATCTTCAATGGGTTGGATTCTTTAATATGGGTTAACATGTTTTTCGGTCGGGTTAACGTCTCATGTTAACATGGTTTCTTCATAAGCCAAGTTGGCTCGATTTGTTCATGTGCCGAGCTAGTTCAACTTATTCATGTGCTGAGTTGGCTCATTTTTCCTTCATGTGTCGAGTTGCTAGTTAAAATGTGTTTTCTATCGAGGTTAACATTTTGTGTTGACCATTTTTGCTATTTTGGAAGTCTTACCTTTTGCTCTTTCTAGAATCGCGAAATTGTTGATACCTCTTCAACTGAACACTCAAGAAAATTGTTGGCCAACTGATGCATGCCAGGTGGTCAATCCTTTTATGATGAGTTGCTTTTAATCAGACGGTGGTCGCATTTTTACATTGCAGCCCTTTTCTCTTGTGAAGATACAATGGTCGTTAGATCTTGAGGCGTCTTTGGATATTTATGAGCACATCTCAACTGCCTGTATGGTTAGGTGGAGATATTGGATCTACAATTGTGTTTTATTCATCAGTTGGAGATATTTTTTGCAGCATCTGGGCCATCCATATTTAAAAGAAGATCTACATCAATAATTCATACATTTGTTGGGCAGATTAGATATATTCTACATGGGTCAATTTTGTGATTTTTGTGGTAGGTTAGCTTGTGCTTTATCCCATCTTGCATTTTTTCGACAGCAGTATGGATTTATTTGTTGTAGCCATGGCATGTTATAAGGATCGTTTCTTCAATGCAAACCAACATTTTGGGCCTTGTTCCATGGTGTAAACGCATCTCCATGCCTCTTTATTACATTTAATGATTAGATCTTTTGGATTTGATCTCTTATGGCAGGATGCATTGATTTTTGTTTCTTCCTATCATTGTTACATCTGGAGTTGTTCCATGATCAGATTTCTTCCGGATTTGCAATAACTGCTAGGTGTAGTGGTTGAGTTTGGTTTAGGGCAAAAAATATCTTAGTTATGCCTGAGATATAAAGGTAGATTTTGTAAATTGTGTTAAGGTCAGCCCCTCTCTGTTTCTCTGGCATTGCTTTGGCTTGCTACTATAAATCCCCTTTGCCTCTGATTTGTATGACATTTTGTCTTATCTCCTTCAGCCATTAATGTATTGTGTAAGACTTATTTTCCTCTCATTGGTGTATTGTGGATATCTACAATCTTGCATGATTGTATCTACTTTTGGCCTATGAATGATATATATTGAATTCTCTTCTTTCATATGTCATTTATTTGGGTTTTTTGATCTGCATGTGATTGTTAGGTTAAAACAAGTTTGGATGTCGATATCTTTTGGTGTCATGATGGTTCAAAAGTGCATATATGGGCAGAGATTGGTTTGAACATTCTATTTTGGTGCATCACCTCCTTAGAATAGATTAGGTAGATCTTGTTTCTTGCATCTCCCTTTTCCTCTTAAGAGTAGTTAGGTGCATCTTGTTAGTAAAGGAAGTTGATCTTCTCTGAAGACTCAACCTCACAGTTCAAGCCCTACAGCTTGGAAGGTTTTTTTTAATATTTCACAAGGTTGTCCTTAGGTAAAAAATTTGGACAAGGATGCAAACTTTTGTGACAACAGTTTTTGGCATGCCCGATGGGACAATATTCAAAAAAATTCAAGTCTATTGGTGTCAAAAGGAAGATTTCAAGATTAATACTGAGAAGATAGTGTTGCAAGCCTTCAAGACGCTCATCCCACAAAGCACTTGGCAACTCTACACCCTTCACATCTAGTTTCAGACCAAGTTGTAGTGATTCATGCCCAAAGCTAAACCAAGGGCATCTTCTAGAGGTAAATTTCAGTACTAGAGCTTTCATTTTCAAATCCTAGAAAAAGAAAGACTAGAGTATCTTTATCACCAGTTAGGAGTACAACAGTAACAAATACACCTACAAGATCCATCTCTACTCCTCATATTGTTAGATCTCAACCTAGGTTGTCGTCTGCTCATATAAATAGACCATTATTCCATATGGTATAGCCTAGGGCTCATGCTTTTTCCACATTTAATGGTGGAAGTCCTCTCCTATTGGCTCAAAAACATGATATACCAGTATCAGCCCTCAAAAGTATACCTGAATTTATTGGTGAGACTTCCATTTCTCCCTAAAAACATATCCAAGAAGTTTCAAATGTCTACAATATAAATGGTATTGCAGAAGATGATGTTGTTGTTAGCTTTCTAGCTTCATCCTTAAAAGGGAAGGCCTTGCAATGGTATAGAGGTTTTGATCATAATTCTATTATTGATTGGGATGGGTTGGGAGCCGAATTATGTAATCACTTTGAAGATAAGAGTGATCACCTATCACTCTTGGAGCATTTGACGACTATCAAGAGAGCCCCCCATGAATATATGACCAATTTCAATTATAGATTCTAGAAGAGACTGGATAGAATACCCACTACAGTTAAGCCTTCTCCTGGTAATGCTTTTTTGTATTACTTGAAAGCCTTAAACAGTGATATTGCTACCACTATGCAATCTATGGGAGGAGAAACCTTACCTGATGCCTATGAAATTGCGATCAAGACAGAAAACATATTGATATAAGGAGGAAAGTTAGCTCCAAGGCCTCATATGCCTTTCTTCCCAAATATCCCTAATCATAAACCAACAAAGACCCCTATTCCCACATCCTCCATATCACAACCTCTTGCCCTACCACATCGAGCTTCCATGTCATCTAGTGAGCTAGGAGAGTTAAAGGCATTAATGCAAGATTTTAGGAAAAAGTTACAAATTCAAGGAAGGAAACTAGAGGAAAATCTCTCAATGGTCCAAAAAATGGGTAACAAGATGGTGACTACGGAAAGGCAGCAAGCTCAAAATTTTAGGCCTTCCTAGCCTTCTTCTCAAAACCCTACTTATAATAGGCCTATTATTAATACCTTTGCAACAAATGCAAATTGAATCTAGTGAAGGCATTAGTTCTTCAAAATAATCTTGCTCAAGATTAGGACTTTTGCCCCTCCTACAATTATCCATGTAGTCGTTGTATGTGTCAAAAGGAAAAAGCATACCTAGCATTAAGCACACAAGATCCATATGCTAGACAACAATATAATGACCCTTAGTCTACTAATACTACCCATTTGCAATAACCAGGAGATTGTTCTTTCATGAATCATCAAGTGGCGGAATATTGTAATGTAAACCAGGATTCCATT
Source organism: Cupressus sempervirens (assembly GCA_028749045.1). Classification (NCBI taxonomy): domain Eukaryota; kingdom Viridiplantae; phylum Streptophyta; class Pinopsida; order Cupressales; family Cupressaceae; genus Cupressus; species Cupressus sempervirens. Next base: position 79,093,366 of record CM053791.1, on the reverse strand, counting down.
GCTCATAATACTAGGAGCAAGAGAAGAGCCATTGAAGATGTTATACCTCCCCCTCCTAATCAATCCTCAACTTCAAATACAATACCTCATGTACAAGTAGTAAATGATCAATCAAATACCTCTTAGAAGCAAAGGCAAAATGATAGAAAAAAAAGATGTGAGTGATCCCCAGGTTGTTCCATCTCAACCTCCTACAAATGTAGCTCCCAAAGCTTCTCCCAAAGCACATAATGCATCATTCAATGTGGTATATCAGATGAAGAAGACAAATGTAAACATTTCTATGTGGGATGTTGTTACTACTATACCAATGCAAAAGAGGTTACTGCAACAAGAATTAGAGAGAATTGAACCAAAGGATCAACCATCAAGCGAAGAAATTACCACAAGTCTAATACAACCATCAAGGGAGGTGGAAACAAGTAAAAACATTAGACCTCCTCCATTTTATGTTTCTCTAATTATAGGGGATAGGCTAGTCCACAATTGCATGATTGATCCATAGGCTAGTAGTTCAGTGATGCCCAAGTGTGTTGCTAATGCTTTAGAAGTGAAATATGAGCCCATTGTTAGGGATGTATTACAATTGGATGGTAGTATTGTCAAGATTGTAGAAATCCTTAGGAATTTGGAAATGGCCCTACATGCATGCCTTGGTTGTACTATAGTCCAAGATATATCAATTGTTGAAGTCAAGCCACACTTTTCCATCTATCTTTCAAGAGATTTCACCAACCAAATAGAAATTACCCCCTACTACTGCTTATCAAAACAAAAACATCATTTGAAGGAGCATAATAATAAAGTCTACCAGGCATCCTACTAAAATTGCTAGGAATAGTACTACATAAAAGGAAAGATTTTTTAAACAAAGGTAAAACAGGCTTTTAACTAACTAAGTCCATAAACTAGCAAACCATTAAACACAAAAAATAGAGAGGAGCAGCCCTAATTGGGCTTTTTCTCATCCTTCCCTTTAAGGAGGATATTGGCCCAATCTTCAACCAGGAAATTGAATAGCATTCTGGAGTCTATGTGAGTCAAGTCCTCCTCCTGGTTATCCTTTAGCCAGTGCAATATAGTGGTCATCATGTGTGTCACCTTAATGGTGAACTTAAACAAAATTCTAACCCTTTCCTCCAAAGCCTCCATCCTCTCTCCTAGATCTTTAACCTCCAATTTATGGGTCTCTTAGCAAACCTCTAGCTTACCACCTGAATTACCCTCCACCATGTTCTTGTGGTTATCCTACAAAACCAAGGGGTTAGAAATAATCATTTCTTTAGGTATCACCCTAGCCAAAGAAGACATTTTCATAGGGGAGGGGGCTCTTTTCACTATTTCCAAGAACTGGTCCTAAATAAGGTCCACTCTACCCATGGTAATAGAAGTGGAGACATAAGTCATCTCTTTGCTTCCCTTAACCTCACCACTTGAGTCAGGCATAGAAGAGTCTAAAATTTCCACCTCCTCCTCTTGATTCCCCAATCCATAGTTCAACATCTTCAATTTCACTCTTTGTTTGGGGTGGGTCATCTCTTCAGAATCTGAACCCTCCTCCTATGAAGAAATGGACCCCATCTTCCTTTTGGCATTAGATTTCACAATTCTTCTAGACCTTCGCCTTCCACCTCTAACCTCTTCTTTCGAGTCCTCTAGCTCCTTCTCCTTCCCTTTCTCTATTTTCTCTTTATTACCAAGGGGGAATCTTCCTATCCTCGGGGGACCCACTAGGTCAAGGTTGAGGGGTAGAGGCTCTAGGGCTAGTAATTCTCAGGGGGATATGGTGAGGGCGGGGGTTGGGAAGAGTCGAGATACCAACCTCCACTATTCTAGGGGGTAACAAGGCCAAATGGAATTGATAAAGATGGAACATCAACCCCTAGTGGAGGATTGTGTAATTAGTCCCTTTTTTAATCTTTTCCTTAACATTAGATATAGTATCAACTAATTAATGTAATAGGAAGAAAGAAATAGAAATATAATCACGATGGTGGAAATGATTTAGGAGGGGGAAATGATAGTAGTAGAAAACACCATACCTCCCTTCTAGGGTCAAATATTTCATCAGCACCGAGCAAACTTCATTCCATGGCTCTAGGAGCTTTTCACGCAAAAACCCTCCACAATGGCTAATGGGTTCTTCACCCTCTTGAAAAAAGTGATTCAGGTTAGCTTCATCCATAACCCTAGTTACCTTCTACCATTCTCCCTTTCATTACAAGGCCCATCACCAAAGACATTATTTCCTCATAAATATGAAATGTAATACCATTAACCATCACCTTTCTATCATCTCAGAAACTCACAAATTGCTAAGAGAAGCTCTCATCAAAACCATTCAGCACCTCCATGGATGGAACCAAATTACCCTCCTTAAGCTTGTACTAGGTTAGGAATTTATGAGCACTATCGTCAATCATCAAAGGCTTAATATGCAACAGATCCCCCCCCCCCATTGTAGCAACCTTTACCACAATTCTCACTCCTTTGAAAGCTCCAAACCAAAGGTATATTTTAAAAACACAGTCACACTTATGAGAAAAAATAAGTTACACAAAATACTCATAGAAACCTTTACTTTCATGAATACTCGTGTCACTTATTTGATTTGTTATTATGTGTCAACTATCATTTCTCAATACCACTCTTTTTCATCAATTCCAAGACACTGAAGCCTTCTTAAATTTGAATTATTGCTCGACATCCAGTGCGAAGTTATGATAAAGAAATTTATAAAAAATATACACTCAAATCATACTTTGATTTACTTTCCTTTTCAAACCACACAAATTTATTATTAAAAGTACCCTTTCCATCATTCCTTGTCATTTGTCCATAGTGAACTGGCCCCATCAATCAACTCAGCACTGAGTTGTCACTAAAAGCCATAAAATCTATTTTAGTAGACCCAATCATGGGATATTATCTTTAATCACTAAAATTCTTACCAAATTTGGTAACACTCCAATTTCTCTTCAGCAATGTAATCCATGCACGCTCAAACCCAATGCACCGTCACGTTTGCCACTGCATTTCCCTCCCAATAAATATGTTGCAAGTCATATCTTTTCAATATAGTTAATAAATGCCATTTTTCTTATATCACCAGTTTTATCACCCAACCATCTTTCATGCTTCCTTTCACTATTTCAACTACTATCTTCAAGTCTTCTTCAATCACCACATTCTCCCATGCCACACAAGTAACTATTTTCAATCCCCAAAGGAGAGTCACAACCCCCACCACATTATTTGAGACTTCCCGTAGATTACCATCATAGGCCAACAACATTCTACCATTACTATCTCTAACCATAACCCTCCTGCCAAAGCTTCGATCAAAGCAGAGCCTCTAGCCCTCCATCATACCGAACCCTACACCTCTAATCTCATCAACATGAATTGCACTATCCTAGAAGTGGATGAGAATGACATAGTGAATGAGCCTACTACTTCCCTAGCAGAGATACCTGACTTTCTCTTAGACAAATGGGCTAATGCATATCAATTTGATCTTATGTCAAAAACCCTTGAAACAGGCCTCAGTACATAATGTGTATTAGAGAAAGATGCTCTAGTTCCCAATCTTGTGGAGACTAAAGAAGATATGAGTGGGATATGGAGTATGTACTTTGATGGCTCAAGAAATAAGAATGGATCAAGGGCTGGTGTGATGTTGATTTCTCCTGCACAAGTAAGGTACTACTTCTCCTTTAGGCTCTAGTTCAGTTGCACAAATAATGTGGCCGAGTATGAATCCTTGATTCAAGGTCTCCTACTTGCTCGCAAAAGAGGAATTCAAGCCTTAAGCGTATATGGAGATAGTGAGTTGGTGGTTAATCAAGTGAGAAATTAGAATATCATCGAGAACAGTTTGCTCAAGTCTTATAAACATAGGGTATGGGATTTGCTTGAAAGTTTCAATGCATTCAATATTCAAAGCATCCCTAGAAAAGAAAATAGGCATGCTAATAGACTTGCAGCAATAGGTGCATCTCATGATGTGATAGGGAATCTTGAGGAGAAGAAGAAGCAACAAATCAGGATGGTAGTAAGGCCTGCCATCCCTAACAACAACGTCCATTGGCAAGCATTTGAATCTGATGAACAAATTGTAAGCTTCTTGCAGAATGAAGCAAAATTTTCAGACAGAAACCAGTCAAGACTGTAGGATCAGTATGGTGATCAAATCATTAACCTCAGTTCCAACAAATTGCCTAAGGGTCTTATTACCTTAGAAAGTGTTTTTAATCATGATGACCAAGCAAGAGGCAGAGTCATGAACCTAGTTGCTGACGAAGATGATCACACCCTAGTCATGGTTGCTAATGGAAAATCCTTAAACATGGGGAAGGTATGTTCCGAGATTGAGCAAGAAAGTTTTATTCATCTATGTCAAGAATTTAATTATATATTTGCCTAGATGTTTGATGATTTAAAGGGTTTTGACCCAAGATTATTTCAGCATACCAAAGATTTAATTGATAATGTCAAACCAGTAAGACAAAAACAGAGGCCAGTGAATCCCAAAATTGAACCCTTAATGAGAAAAGAGCTATCCAAATTGATTGAGGCCAATATAATTTTTCCCATCAAGCACTCGTCATGGGTAGCAAACCTTGTTCCTGTTAGGAAGAAGAATGGAGAAATTAGATTGTGTGTGGACTTTAGGGACCTTAACCAAGCTTCCCTTAAAGATCACCATCCCCTCCCTTCCATGGAGCAAATTTTGTCCAAGGTCAGCGGTTCAAAAATGTTTTCATTTCTTGATGGATTTTTTTGCTACAATCAAGTACTAGTCAAGGAGTTTGATAGGTACAAGACTGCATTTAACACCAAATGGGGTACCTATGCTTATTATAAGATGTCATTAGAGCTAACCAATGCAGGTGCTACATTTTAGAAGGCAATGGAGATGGCCTTTAAAAGCATGATCAAAAATTTTGTATTGGTTTACCTTGATGATATCACAGTGTATTCAAAGAATATAGAAGATCATTTTGATCATTTAAGGCAGGTGTTCTCAAGGTGTAGAGAGTTTGGGGTATCCCTTAACTTGAGCAAGTGTGTCTTTGCCACCAATCAAGGAAAATTATTAGGACACATTGTATATAAGGATGGTTTAACTATTGATCCAGAAAGAATAAAAGAAATACTTGCTCTCCCTCTTCCTAAACATAAGAAGAGGCTGCAAAGTTTCCTTGGTAGGATAAATTTTGTAAAAAGATTCATCCCTAATCTTGCTACTTTACAAGAAAAGTATGGTTTTTGCGTGGACCAAGGAAGGGAAGGAAATTTTTGAAGACATCAAGGTAGCCATAGCCTCAACCCCTACTCTCATGAATCCAAACTTTGAAAAGGATTTCATCCTTTATACCCTAGGTGGTGAGTCCAATATTTATGTTGTCCTAACTCAAACAAATGACAAAGATGAAGAGCAACCCATAGCTTTCTTTAGTGAAGGGCTTAAAGAGTATGAAGGCAAATACAGCTATGTAGAGAAGCAAACCCTTACAGTCATTAGAGCTTTAAAGAAATGTAGACACCTCCTATCTCATAACAAAGTTCATTTGTTAGTACCCCATGCCAGTGTGAAGGATTTCCTTTTAAGCAAAGATATTAGTGAGAAAAGAGCTGGCTGGATTACTAAAGTAATGGAATATGATGTTGACATCCAGATCACCAAGCTGATAAGAGGGAAAGGGTTGTGTAAACAAATCATATCATCTCAGGAATCCGATGAGGAAGTTGCCATGATACTAACAGATCAACAAGAAGAGAGAGATGATGACCCAAGGAGTTGGATGGACGATATGATGAATTTCTTATTAGGTAATGGATATCCTCAAGGATTAGCTACAACTGAAAGGAGACAGTATAGATACAGTCAATTCCTTATGTCATAGTTGATGGTATCCTTTTTAGGAAAGATTTTAATGGAGCCCTATTAAGGTGCATTGGCAAGGACCAGGCTGAAAGAATGATCAAAGAACTTCATGATGGCCCTGATGGTGGTCACTTCTCAACAAGGACAACTGCAATGAAGATCATGAGAGCTAGTTACTACTAGCCATCCCTATTCCATGATTGTCATAGGTATGTGAGGAAATGTGAAAATGTGTTTTTTTTTTCTGGTAAGCAAAAGCTTGCAACTCTTCCTCTTCATCCCATTCAGGTGGACTAGCCTTTTGCTCAAAGGGAATTGGATTTCATAGGCCCTATCAATCATCCTTCTAGTTCTGGTCACAAATGGATTTTAGCTGCTACAGATTACTTCACCAGATGGATAGAGGTAGTTGCATTGAAGGATGCCATAGAATCTTCAGTTGTTGAGTTCCTTGATGGAATTGTGACTAGGTTATGTGCCCCTTCAACCATTATTTCAGATAATGCAAGATCTTTTGTAGGAGCTCAGATTTGTGCATGGGCAGCTGACCATAATATCTACTTAAGCACCTCCTCAAACTACTATCCCTAGGGAAATGGTTTGGCTGAGTCCTCCAACAAAAACTTGATTAGGATTATGAAAAGAACTATAGATGATAACCAAAGGTGTTGGCATCAAAAGTTGAGAACTGCATTGCGGGCTGATAGAATAACACCTAAGAGGTCAGTAGGAAATTCACCATTTATGTTGTTATATGGCAAGGAAGCAAGGCTTCCAATTTCATTAGAATTCCCATCCCTAGAGCTAGCTCATCAGCTGGAGTTAATTGAAGATGATGCCATCATAGTAAGAATGGCAGGGCTGATGGAGCTAGAAGAGAAAAGAAGTCAAGCCATGCAGACCCTAGAAACACATCAACAGCAGGTGAAAAGGAGCTTTGACAAGAAGGCTAGGGTCAGAACCTTCAGAGAGAGTGATTTAGTTTTGAAATGGGATGCAGACAGGGCAAAACCAGGAAGACATTCAAAATTCGATGCATTGTGGAGTGGTCCCTATTTGATTGTCAGTTGCAAGCAAGCCAATCCTTTTCAATTAAGCAGGCTTGGTGGTGAAATTTTGCCTTTCCCAGTCAAAGGGATCTATCTCAAACCATGTTTCTGACAGGGCTTGAATCTTCCTGTACATATTAGAATAGTTCCTTTCTGTTGTTTTCCAGTTTCCCAATAAGTGCACGAGCACATGTGTTTTGTCGAGTTGCAAAGTTGCAGAGACAAATATTTTTAGTGTTTTTCTATTGCAAAGGTAGGGTTAGGGTTTTATAGTGCACTGATCTACATCTTTCATGACTCTATAGCCCAATGGATGTTTCATGCCACTGATTTTACGCATAGCTAGCTTGCATCCCTTCTGAGTCGCCAGAAATGTTGCCATTTTTTGCCTCCTACCAAAATTTGAATTTAAACGCAGCCCTTCCAACGGTCATCTTCCATATTTTAGTATTATTTAAATGGCTTGGAAATATCAAAAAAATAAAACGATAAAACCTTATGTTATTTCCTTCTGCTAGCCTGCAACTTTTCGCGCCGTCAAATCTTTGGCAATCTATGGTGGGTGCTTTCCTGCATTATGAAAACAAGCGACCTTTAAACATTGTGAGGAAGACCCTTAGTGATGTGTGGCAAGTGTGTCCATGTTCTCTTGTGGGTCACAGGGTGGATAAGGTGGTTGGTGAGTTGGTGATTCTATTGTTTCTCGTTTTCCCGCATTCTAAGCTTTGTCATACTTTTTGACAATGCGGGCAAGCACCCTAGCGACATGCGTCCATGTGATATCATAAAGGGTAGTTACGCAGGTCCAGAAGCGTGTGTTACGAGCACCATCAGATCTCCCAAGATCAGTGGCTAGCGCATGCCCGCAATAAAAAGATGCAAGAAGATTAAGGAATGCGGGCATGCACCCTGGTGAAACTTGTCCCACAACCTCTCATGTTCCCAGTTCCACCTTCCACCGTCCAATGTGATCTGATCAACAACTGGCGCTTGCCTGCAATAAGGATTTGCAAGGAGATTAAGGAATGCGGGCAAGTGCCTTGTCGCCGCGTGTCCCCGTGGGGCCAGGTTGGTTTCACATGCTGCACAGTGGTGCCAGTTGGTTTGTAGTGCCTGCCCCTAGTTCACATTTTATTTTAATTGCCAAACTCTTTTAGGCCAGTTTTATACTTATGTTTAGTAGCATTACTTTCAGGTTATCAGATATTGTTTTACATTCAGTTTATTATATAGTGAGATTACTTGGTACTCTATATTTCATGTATGTATGATGATTATTTAGTATTTTCAGTTATCGATGATGATAAGTTAGATGGTTTATTATCACATGTGCTTTCTTATGGATACTTACCCCATACTGCATGTGTATGGTGTGCGTGTTTATTTTCTTTATGTATGGTGTTTCTGATGTGGTTAAGGAAGGGATTCGTAGTCACCTGCTAGTCGGGATCTACACGATGCACCACTTCCTGCCATTGCTTGTTTAGCTTAGAATATTGTGTTTGTACATGCGTGGATTTTATGCAGGTTGTAGGTACCGGGTATCGACTTCTCTGAATTGCCAGGATGAGTGTACCCTATCGCATTATCTCAATGGTAAGAGAGGGGAGATAAACTCTTAAGTCCAAATTCTAAACCCTTTAGCCAATTGTCCTAATGATAATTAGGACAAGTATCTGAGTTAAGTACCCTCCAAATGCATCAAATGATGTAATTTCATGATTATAACCCTTTAATTGATTTAGTATGTGTTTTGCTATGATGGGTTTTCTTATGTTGTCTTTATGAGTCTGTGGTGTATTTTCTATTAATTAAGTCTAATTAAAAGATTAATTAATGATTTAATTTAATGGAAAATCATTATGACATTGTAATATTTAATTATATTTAATTAATTGAGAAATTAATTAAATAAAAAGAATTAAATTTGGAGATTAAAGTTCAAGGATAAATTTAGAACGAGATAATATTTATTTAATTTAATAATAATATATTTAGAGTTCATTTCTAAATAAATGATAAATATTATTGTTATTTAAGTTAATTAAATATTTTATCAATTAAGTTTCTAAAATAAAAATTAAAGTGGAAAAGATATTAAATTATTAAAAGTTTCTAGATCGCATGATGCGAGCATGAGTTGAAAATAAAATAAATTAATTAAAAGATAAAATAAGTGGGAATAATAATGTTATTTTAATTTCATAAAGTGCGCATGGTTTTAAAAGTAATAAAGATTAAAAATAGAAGTCAACTGGAATATTAAATAAAGTTATTTAATAATTCAACTTAATGTGCATGAAAAGATCAATGCAAGAAAAAGAAAGATTAATACAAGTTAATTTTAGAGTTAACTCAGTTGAGCAAAGAGTCCTCTTTGGTGAATGCACAATTAGTGCCCTGATTTGAGGAGAAAACTCCTTATCACAACTTGGGGGTTCATTTTTCAAGGGATGTGAATTTTGAAGAGAAAATTTTGGACCGTGAATTTTGGAGATAGGAATTTTGGGGAAGAACTTTGGAAGCAAATTTCAGAAGGAGAATTCTAGGAAAGATTTTCAGAAGAAAGTTATTGAAGAGGAGCGAGTTCTCTTATAGTTTTTGGGGTTTGCATATTAGCATCAGGTTCAGGTAGGGTCTGGTATCTTGACCCCTAATTGACTTAAGAAATTTAATATGTTCTGTCTACTTCATGATTGTAAGAACTTGTCTTCTCGAATGTGTGAATTCTTCGTTCTAGATCTTTTGCTATTCGATTTCATCTGTAAATCTAGATTGGAAAACTATTTAAGAAACCTCATTCGTAGGTAAAAAGGGAATTTGGATTATATCGGGTTTTGGGTTGAATTAAAATTAAAATAATTGAAAATAAAAAGTCTTAGAATGAAATTCGATTGGTTCGATTTATTTTCCTATCAGATTAAATTGTAATCTTTTATAATTAAAAATAAAATAAATAAAAAAAATTAAAATCATATATTATTAAACCTTAAATAATATTGAAAGGAATTGTGTATTAAATTTAGTATATTTAAAATATATATATAAAATAAATAAATTTAAAATATATATATATATATATATATATATAATTTGGCGGGGGGGGTTGGAATTTGACTCGCCCCCTACCTGCCTGTCGGCCTGCTGCATGTCACAGTAAGTACTACTGTGGCAGCAGTACTGCTGACGCAACAATACCTTGTTATGACAGCGACCCGTAGCAATTTAATATCGCTTTTTATATTTTTTTTGTTTTGTTAGTTTTGTTATAATAAAGTTTTATATATTAAGTATATATATATTAATTGATGCATTATTAATAGTTATTAAATATTATTTAATAAATGAATGTTAACCATAGTTGTTATTATTGAATTAATTAATGATTATGAATATTATTTATTAGAGTATTTTGTTAATAGACATTGTTTATTAATTTATTTAATAATTATTAAATAATTAATTATTAATTTAGCAAGGTAAATTAGTTTTGGGAGTAATAAAAACTAATAATAAATATCATAATTATATTATTATTTAAAAATTTGATTATTAATGAAATTGATATTATTATTATTTTATTGCTCTTAAGTCATGATTTTCTAAGAACAAGAATGAGTTAACTCATAAGGTAAACTATGAAACTTAGTTACTTGAAATAAACATTAAACTGGAAAACTGGAACTTTACTTTTAACTCAAATAATTTGTTTTCTAGATTAAACCCAACTGTGACACTATGATGTTTTCCGTGTTCTATCTATGCTTTGGAGTATTGGGGGTTATTTTAGTGTTGAGCAGTCCTAGGTTGTTACCAGAGGCTTCGGGGTTATGCGATTGTGATGTTATGATGATTTGGTCTCAATCTTTCTTAACCCAACCATGGTAATGTGATGGAGTGCTCTATGATATGGATGTTTTTATTGTTTGTTATTGCTTTCCAGTTTCCTTGTGTGAAGCTGAGGTGTATGTATTTGAGTTACTTGACTTAACCATTTTTGAGTCATCGATCAGTTATACTTGGGTTGCTTTCCAGTTGCCTTGATGGGACTGAAGTGTTTTTCTATGCTCTTGATGATGTCATGTTGTGACATGTTTGACTTGACCATTTTGGAGTCTTCGATCAGTTTTGTGTTCTATTATTGGGATTCTTCTGGTTGCTCGTTGGAGAACCATTGGATATTGTGATTTATTATTGATTCCTTCGGATGCTGATAGATATTTGTTGTGATCATTATGTTTATTAGTTGATGCTATTCAGTTTCTCATGGAGAACTGATGTGATGATTGTGGATTATATTTATGATGGTTTTAGTCACTTGTATAGGACTGAGGTGATTTTATTATGATTCTTTGATTTGTGATTTCATGAGCCTAGGGTAGGTTATCTATGTGTAGTGTCGAGAAGTGGCTTGCAATGGGGGTCAGGGACCTAAGAGGCTACCTGGAGAAACCCATTGTAAGTTGTTTTAATAAGTGAAAACATCTCACCTAAATACTGACTTAAATGAACCTAATAAGATAATTGTATGTTCTCTCCCATGTCTTGAGTGCTAGTATAGACTAGGATGGGGTAGAGAGAATGCTTGGATACGACCTTGCATTTTGTAGTATGCCTCGTCAATATGAGAGGATACTAGTGGCCGCAGGATCACAGGGGACCCGGGATTCCTAAGGGATTGCTCGGGTAACTTCCGATGTGTCTTCTATGATGACACTTTCCCGCTTGCATGGTAGGTTTCCTACGTGTCTTGTGGTGCCTCTGGGTCTAGATGTCTATCTATGTTGGAACCTTTGAGTTAGTATACTTATAGGATTTTCCAGACTTAGAGAGTACTTGTGTTTTGTGTTTTGATACCTTGTTTGGGACTTGAGACTATCTCCTCAGTGTGGTGGGAGTGGACCATTTAGATTCCACGCAGTCGAGTGGTAGTGCTTTTACTCTTACCATTGAGATCCACCTGTAGTCACCGTGGCTGGAGCTTTCTTGGTTGGCATTTGCCTTCACTATGTTCTTTGATTATTATGATAGATGGTTAGATTTTATGATAGATGTTTTATCATTATGGATGTATGGATGTATCATGTATGGTGAATGGTTTCATTTATTTTTACTATACTTTGTATCATGGATTCGTGGAGGTTTATGCATTTCTATTTTTACATATGTATATTCTTTTAAGCCTTTCATACCCTGTGACATGTACAGTGGATGATTGAGCATTCCGAATTAAATTGCCAAGAGGCATTCAGGACAAATGTATATTATATGGACATTGGACTTTCTGATTATTCTTTCATGTGGATGTGGTAGTTGCTAGACTTAGAATTAATTAAATTTAAATGTGACTCAAAGTCTTGGGATCCTTAAGGAATGTAACCTGTTATGTATGTTTGTTTAAGATTACATGTTATTGCTTCCGCTACTATGTGTTTGATGTGTATGTTATACTTTCTTACTTTTAAAAAAAATGTTTAGCAAACTTAGTAAAACTTTAGGTTAATTCTTTTGGATCCCTTGGTGGGGCATTACATCTGGTATCAAAGCCCGAGTTTCTACATTGGGAGTTCTGGGTATATTGGAATGCCACTAGTGTGAACTAGTTCAACAAAAATGAAAACTTAAAAACTATCATGTGTATCTTTCTCATACTGAAACTTGAAACTAGTTGAACTAAAAACATAACTTAAATTGTTAGTTGCATATTTTTCATACTTCAACACTTAGACTTCAAAACTGAAATTATACTTAAACCAAAATTATAGGCAAACTGAAAATTGAAACTATCTTGTTTGTAAAACATGTATCTGTTATCTATGCTTTAAGGCAGTGTGCTTTTTGATTGCCCTTGGGAGTATTATGTTGTTCTTGTTTAGAGAGTTTAGGTGATCTTTTTCAGTATTTGTTAGAAAGGATGCATGTTGGATCAATATGGTTTTCGGTTTACTATTAAACCAGAATTATATTGCTCTAAGTGATTTAAAGTAATATGTGTATGTTTATGATACCATCTTGTATCTGGATATTATTGTAGGATGATATCTGGGGCGAGACCTTCTATTATAAGCCATAGCCCAGACCATGGTGAAGGCCATGGACAAGACAGAGCTATCAGTTTCCATGAGTCTATCCATGAAGAACCTATCCAAGATGGGAATAGGGAAGAGCATGTCAGTGAGCATCAGGAAGAGTTCTATAGAGAGCAACAAGTTGTCTCTGAGGAGGTTAATCTGAGGCAAATGTTGCAGACCATCATTGATCGCCTACCTCCTATTCATGACCATGACAGAGCACCTCGGGCAGGACTTGAGCATAGACCTAAGAGCATGAACTCTCGTCAAGCTCGTAATGCACAATGTAATAAGCACCACCAGTGTTACCAGCCATCTCTGGGTAATCAAGGTGTAAGTGGCAATAGGAAATCTCCTTCTAGGGGTAATCAGAAGCACGAAGAAACCTATCCTCCAGCACATAGTGGTGGCGATGGTTCCAATGCTAGGAACTATAACAAGGTTCATCGCAACAAGCCCAACCAGTATGATCGACCGTCTCAGAGTCTTCAGCCTTATCCTAGTGGGGGTAGTTTTTTGCAGTCTAGTGCACCTAAAGTTCAGAGGAGCTTCGATGGAGAGTGTTTCATATGTGGACAACATGGACACAAGGTGTCTCATTATCCTAAAAGGAAACCTCAACCCTTGGATCAGAGACCCGCAGCTTCAAAACCTGCGGTTGGCGATATGGGTAGATCCCAAAGAGTGTTCTCATTGGAGACATATCCTCCTACAGGGGAAAGGATCCCATGGGACCCACACAGTGAGACCCTTAGTTTTATCGTTCATGTACGCTTCCAGGAGTAAGCTTAAGTCTAGGGGGAGTGGATGTAGTGCCTAACTCTAGTTCACATTTTGTTTTAATTGCCAAACTCTTTTAGGCCAGTTTTATACTTGATGTTTAGTAGCATTACTTTCAGGTTATCAGATATTATTTTACATTCAATTTATTATATAGTGAGATTACTTGGTACTCTATATTTCATGTATGTATGATAATTATTTAGTGTTTTCAGTTATCGATGATGATTAGTTAGATAGTTTATTATCACATGTGCTTTCTTATGGATACTTACCCCATACTGCATGTGTATGGTGTGCGTGTTTATTTTCTTTATGTATGGTGTTTCTGATGTGGTTAAGGAAGGGAGTCGCAGTCACCTGCTAGTCGGGATCTACACGATGCACCACTTTTTGCCATTGCTTGTTTAGCTTAGAATATTGTGTCTGTACATGAGTGGATTTTATGCAGGTTGCAGGTACCGGGTATCGACTTCCCTGAATTGCCAAGATGAGAGTACCCTATCACATTATCTCAATGGTAAGAGAGGGGAGATAAACTCTTAAGTCCAAATCCTAAACCCTTTAACCAATTGTCCTAATTGATAATTAGGACAAGTATCTGAGTTAAGTACCCTCTGAATGCATCAAATGATTTAATTTCGTAATTATAACCCTTTAATTGATTTAGTATGTGTTTTGCTATGATGGGTTTTCGTATGTTGTCTTTATGAGTTTGTGGTGTATTTTCTATTAATTAAGTCTAATTAAAAGATTAATTAATGATTTAATTTAATGGAAAATCATTATGACATTTTAATATTTAATTATATTTAATTAATTGAGAAATTAATTAAATAAAAAGAATTAAATTTGGAGATTAAAGTTCAAGGATAAATTTAGAACGAGATAATATTTATTTAATTTAATAATAATATATTTAGAGTTCATTTCTAAATAAATGATAAATATTATTGTTATTTAAGTTAATTAAACATTTTATCAATTAAGTTTCTAAAATAAAAATTAAAGTGGAAAAGATATTAAATTATTAAAAGTTTCTAGATCGCATGATGCGAGCATGAGTTGAAAATAAAATAAATTAATTAAAAGATAAAATAAGTGGGAATAATAATGTTATTTTAATTTCATAAAGTGCGCATGGGTTTAAAAGTAATAAAGATTAAAAATAGAAGTCAACTAGAATATTAAATAAAGTTATTTAATAATTCAACTTAATGTGCATGAAAAGATCAATGCAAGAAAAAGAAAGATTAATACAAGTTAATTTTAGAGTTAACTCAGTTGAGCAAAGAGTCCTCTTGGGTGAACGCACAATTAGTGCCCCGATTTGAGGAGAAAACTCCTTATCACAACTTGGGGGTTCATTTTTCAAGGGATGTGAATTTTGAAGAGAAAAATTTGGACCGTGAATTTTGGAGACAGAAATTTTGGGGAAGAACTTTGGAAGCAAATTTCAAAAGGAGAATTCTAGGAAAGATTTTCAGAAGAAAGTTATTGAATAGGAGCGAGTTCTCTTATAGTTTTTGGGGTTTGTGTATTAGCATTAGGTTCAGGTAGGGTATGGTATCTTGACCCCTAATTGATTTAAGAAATTTAATATGTTATGTCTACTTCATGATTGTAAGAACTTGTCTTCTCGAATGTGTGAATTCTTTGTTCTGGATCTTTTCCTATTTGATTTCATCTGTAAATCTAGATTGGAAAACTATTTAAAAAACCTCATTCGTAGGTAAAAAGGGAATTTGGATTATATCGGGTTTTGGGTTGAATTAAAATTGAATTAATTGGAAATAAAAAATCTTAGAATGAAATTTGATTGGTTTGATTTAATTTCCTATCAGATTAAATTGTAACCTTTTATAATTAAAAATAAAATAAATAAATAAAATTAAAATCATATATTATTAAACCTTAAATAATATTGAAAGGAATTGTGTATTAAATTTAGTATATTTAAAAAAAGTTTATAAAATAAATAAATTTATTTTAAACTTTTTTTGCAAACATAATAATTAATGATAAAATGATTTATTAAAAAATAATAATAATAAATATAAAATTGGCGGGGGGGGGGGGGAATCTGACCTGCCCCCTACCTGCTTGTCGGCCTGCTGCATGTCGCAGTAAGTACTACTGCGGCAGCAGTACTGCTGTGACAGCAGGTACTGCTAACACAGCAGTACTTTGCTGCGACAGTGGCCCGTAGCAATTTAATATCGCTTTTTATATTTTTTTTGTTTTGTTAGTTTTGTTATAATAAAGTTTTATATATTAAGTGTATATATATATATTGATGCATTATTAATAGTTATTAAATATTATATATATTGATGCATTATTAATAGTTATTAAATATTATTTAATAAATGAACGTTAACCATAGTTGTTATTATTGAATTAATTAATGATTATGAATATTATTTATTAGAGTATTTTGTTAATAGACATTGTTTATTAATTTATTTAATAATTATTAAATAATTAATTATTGATTTAGCAAGGTAAATTAGTTTTGGGAGTAACAAAAACTAATAATAAATATCATAATTATATTATTATTTAAAATTTTGATTATTAATGAAATTGATATTATTATTATTTTATTGCTCTTAAGTCATGATTTTCTAAGAACAAGAATGAGTTAACTCGTAAGGTAAACTATGAAACTTAGTTACTTGAAATAAACATTAAACTGGAAAACTGGAACTTTACTTTTAAGTCAAATAATGTGTTTTCTAGATTAAACCCAACTGTGACACTATGATGTTTTCTGTGTTCTATCTATGCTTTGGAGTATTGGGGGTTATTTTAGTGTTGACAAGTCTTAGGTTGTTACCAGAGGCTTTGGGGTTATGCGATTGTGATGTTATGATGATTTGGTCTCGATCTTTCTTAACCCGACCATGATAATGTGATGCAGTGCTCTATGATATGGATGTTTTTACTGTTTGTTATTACTTTACAGTTTCCTTGTGTGAAGTTGAGGTGTATGTATTTGAGTTAGTTGACTTAACCATTTTTGAGTCATTGATCAGTTATACTTGGGTTACTTTCCAGTTGCCTTGATGGGACTGAAGTGTTTTTCTATGCTCTTGATGATGTCATGTTGTGACATGTTTGACTTGACCATTTTGGATTCTTCGATCAGTTTTGCATTTTATTATTGGGATTCTTCTGGTTGCTCATTGGAGAACCATTGGATATTGTGATTTATTATTGATGCCTTCGGATGCTGATAGAGATTTGTTGTGATCATTATGTTTATTATTTGATGCTATTCAATTGCTCATGGAGAACTGATGTGATGATTGTGGATTATATTTATGTTGTTTTTAGTCGCTTGTATAGGACTGAGGTGATTTTATTATGATTCTTTGATTTGTGATTTCATGAGCCTAGGGTAGGTTATCTATGTGTAGTGTCGGGAAGTGGCTTGCAATGGGGGTCGGGGGCCCTAAGAGGCTACCTGGAGAAACCCATTGTAAGTTGTTTTAATAAGTGAAAACATCTCACCTAAATACTAACTTAAAGGAACCTAATAAGATAACTGTATGTTCTCTCCCATGCCTTGAGTGCTAGTATAGACTAGGATGGGGTAGAGAGAACGCTTGGTTACGACCTTGCATTTCGTAGTATGCCTCGTCAGTACGAGAGGATACTAGTGGCCGCAGGATCACAGGGGACCCAGGATTCCTAAGGGATTGCTCGGGTAACTTCCGACGTGACTTCTGCGATGAGACTTTCCCGCTTGCATGGTAGGTTTCCTACGTGTCTTGTGGTGCCTCTGGGTCTAGATGTCTATCTATGTTGGAACCTTTGAGTTAGTATACTTTTAGGATTTTCCAGACTTAGAGAGTACTTGTGTTTTGTGTTTTGATACTTTGTTTGGGACTTGAGACTATCTCCTCAACGCGGTGGGAGTGGACCATTTAGGTTCCACGCAGTCGGGTGGTAGTGCTTTTACTCTTACCATTGAGATCTGTTCGTAGTCGCCGTGGCTGGATCTTTCTTGGTTGGCATTTACCTTCACTATGTTCTTGGATTATTATGATGGATGGTTAGATTTTATGATAGATGTTTTATCATTATGGATGTATGGATGTATCATGTACGGTGAATGGTTTCATTTATTTTTATTGTACTTTGTATCATGGATTCGTGGAGGTTGATTCATTTCTATTTTTACATATGTATATTCTTTTAAGCCTTTCATACCCTATGACATGTACAGTGGATGATTGAGCATTCCGAATTAAATTGCTAAGAGGCATTCGGGACAAATGTATATTATATGGACATTGGACTTTCTGATTATTCTTTCATGTGGATGTGGTAGTTGTTAGACTTAGAATTAATTAAATTTAAATTTGACTCAACGTCTTGGGATCCTTAAGGAATGTGACCTGTTATGTATGTTTGTTGAAGATTACATGTTATTGCTTCTGCTACTATGTGTTTGATGTGTATGTTATACTTTCTTACTTTTTAAAAAAAATGTTTAGCAAACTTAGTAAAACTTTAGATTAATTATTTTGGATCCCTTGGTGGGGCGTTACATGGTTTCCATGTGGATGTTGAAGTATTTCGTGGGCCCAAGTTTTTGTGTACGGGTGCAGTATATGGAGGATTTTTTGTTGATCGTCGATCTTGTAGAGATCGATGATCGACGCTTCCCTGCAATATGAAGATCTGAGGACTTTAAGTAATGCAAAGAAGCGCTTGAAGGACATGTGTCCTTGCAGGCCTAGCCAAGGTATTAACAATGGAGGCAGCGCAGTTAGGGTTGACGGCTAGCACTTACATCACGATCAGGGTTTGAGGAGGTGGCGCGGTTAGTAAAGAAGGTATTGGTCAACCATGTGGAGACTAGCAAAGTGGCAAAATAAAAGAAGATCGTTGGTCCACATGGCTCATCCTAGTGCCAGAGTTAGGTTGACCTACTAATCATGTTGATTCACGAGCTAGAAACAAGGGAATTTGAGTTTTGTTGCGCGATCTAATCCTTGTGATCAATGCCAACCACCCTCGAATGAGCCTTGAACTCAGTGAACATGGGAAACACTCCACCATCTCTGATCTTATCCATCTACCTGTTCAGAACTATTTAATGGCATCATTTTTGTCTTCTCAAGGCCCTGTTCCAACAAGATCAGATATCATTGCACCTATATTAGTACTAAGATCAGATTTTCTTCAGATCTCCATGATTAATCTCTGAGGGGCTTAATGGTGGTGATTGTGGAGTAACTCCAATAAGAGTACATCTCAGTTATGCCTGAACTATAAAGGCAATTTTTGTAAATTTTGTAAAGGTCGACTCTTCTCTGACTTCTCTATTATTTCTCTATAATTTCACTGTAAATCCCCTTTGCCTCTGAACTGTATGACATTCTGCCTCAACTCTTTCAACCATTAATGTGAAAGTGCAAGAACTATTTGCCTCTCATTAGTGTTTTGTAGAGTTCTTTGATCTGCATGACTGTATCTCTTTTGGCATGTGAATGATATATAAGTGAATCTTCTCTTCCTTATGTCATTCATCTAGGTTTTCTGATCTGCATGTGGTTGTTAGGTTAAAACAAGTCTGAATGTGTATATCCTTTGGTGTCATGATGGTTCAATAGTGCATATATGGGCAGGGATTGGTTGAACACTCTATTTTGGTGCATCACCCCCTTAGGTTAGAATAGGTAGATTTGTTTTTCATGCATTTCTTCTCCCTTTTCCTCTCCAAGAGTAGTTAAGTGCACCCTGATAGTAAAGGAAGCCGGCCTTCTTCGGAGACTCAACCTCACAGTTCAAGTCCCACAACTTGAAGGTTGTTTCCATGTTTCACAAGGTTGTCCTTAGGTAAAAACTTTGGACAAGGGTGCAAACCTCTATGACAACAATATTGATCTGCTTATGAAAAGGGAGCAAGAAGGTATGTAAGTTTTTGCTTGTTGGACATATATAATGAGTTTGGTCATTTTCCATCTACATGCCATAAGAGAGTAAGGAAAACTAGAAAGAGTTCACTTTCTGATGAAGATGAAGAATTTAAAACAAGTATGGAAAGATTCATGAATTATTATGATAATAAGGATAATGAGCTTAAATTGGCTAAAAAATAGGAAGTATTAGAAGAGATGACTTTGGTAACTATTATTGATGATGATGAAGAAGAAGATAATTTTGGAATTGATAGACAGAATATTGAAGTATTATTTGAGACTAACAATGATTTGCAAAATGAAGGCGAGCAAAGACAGGAACAAAGTTTGGAACCTAGAACTGAGCTAAGAGTTGACATAACAACTCCTACTTCTGATAAGAATGTGACAAAGAATCATCCACCAGAGCAGTTCATTGATAGCATAGATAAAGGTGTGCTGATAAGAAGCAAAACCAAAGAATGCAAATGAGGCATGTAAAGATGACTATTGGAAGCAAGCTATGAAAGAAGAATTGGATCAAATAGTGAAGAATGAGACATAGGAATTAGTCTCTAGACCAGTAGACAAGAATGTAATAGGAACAAAATGGGTATTCAAGAACAAGATGAATGAACAAGGTGAAGTTGTAAGAAACGAAGCAAGATTGGTATGTAAAGATTACTCACAGCAAGGAAGAATAGACTATGACAAAACCTATGCTCCTATGGCAAGAATAGAAGTAGTAAGGTTATTCTTAGCCTATGCAACACATAAAAAATTCAAAGTGTATCAAATGGATATCAAGTCAGCATTTCTGAATGGAGAACTTGAAGAAGAGGTATACATAGAACACCTTAAAGGTTTTCCTTTAATAGATGACAAGGATGGACAAGCATTTGACAAAACCTGGATTTAGCAAAGGTATGGTAGACAATAATCTATACTGGAAAGAAATAGATGATGGATTGATGATTTTGGTAATATTTGTTGATGATATCATATTTAGAGGATATGATGATGAAAGTGACAAGTTTGCAAAAGAAATGAAGAAGGAATTTGAAATGGGTATGATAGGAGAGATGAAATACTTCCTAGGATTATAGATTGTGCAGAATAAAGAAGGAATTTTAGTTATTAGACTAAGTATTTAAAAGATCTATTGAAAAGGTTTAGTTTAGAAACATGCAAACTAGTTATAACACCTATGATAACTGGACACAAGTTATCTACAAAGGATGAGACACCTATTGTTGAGTGGAAGACGTACAGATCTATTATCAGAGGATTGCAATATCTAATTCACACAAGGCCAAACGTAGTAAATGTAGTTGGAATTGTTGCAAGATTCCAAGCTAATCCCAAAGAATCACATTATGTAGTAGTTAATGGATATTTAGATATCTGAAGGGAACACCAGAGTTCGAATTGTGGTATGAAAAATCTAATGATTTCACTTTATATGCTTATTGGGTAGGCAATATGAATGACAGAAAGAGCACCAGTGGTAGAGCTTTCTTTCTTGGAGGAAGATTCGTTTCTTGGTTAAGCAAGAAGCAGGACTATGCCTCACAGAGTACAAAAAAGGCAAATATGTTGCAGTAGCAAACAATTGTAATCAAGTTGTTTGAATGAAGAAGATGTTAAAGGATATAAGGATAGAATTCAGTGAACCTCTTGTCATACATTGTGATAACACAAGCACAGTGAATATGTCTAAGAATCCAGTGTTGCATTCTAAGACTAAGCACATTTCTATCAAATATCACATGTTGAGAGAGAAAGTTGCAAAGAAGGGAATCAAATTGGAGTATGTAAGAACCAAAGAGCAGATTGCAAATATTTTCACCAAGCCTCTTCCCAAAGAGAATTTTGAGTGTTTGTGAGGTGCTAGGGGTTGTGCCACTACCTACATCAGAGTAGAAGATGCAAGAGAGCATCAATCCATTGATATAAAGCACTATTGTTTGTCTAGACTAAATTTTGATGCTTCATGTATGGGGGAGTATTTGTGATGGACAAAGTCATCTAGGACTCTTGATGGATGTTGTTTTGAATAGTGTCTTTGGACACTTGAGCAAGTCAGAGACAATTGTTGCAATGATAGATAGTTGTTGAAACCTTTGACATTGATGTCAATGGGGCAAAGATTACAACATGAAGAAGAAAAATTAGTACATTGAGGTATATCAATGGGGGAGAATGATTGATGAAGAGGATTTGAAAAGATAATAGTCTTTAATAATTGGTATTCTTGGAACTAGATGTTTTTCATCTATGTTGCCATCAATGCCAAAGGGGGAGATTGTTGGAAGCATGAAGGTTGATGATACTTCTATGCGGGAGTATAGTAGGAACATGATTAGATCATTATCATGATAATATGTAACATTCATGATTGTGTTTTTCATTGATGTCAACATAGCAGTTTTTTGTGGTATCTGACAGAAGAACAGTGGTAAAGATCAAGTTGGTACAGACATATCATTGAGCATTTTCACTAAGCAAGGTTAAAGGGAGATACTACTGAGTGTCTAGTATATGTAGCTAACCTCAGAAGCATAAGAGATTAATTCTAGAAGAAGTTATCCAAGTTTTGGTGAAGATTGTTTTGAGATAGAGTTTACAGAAGCCTATTCTAGTAAACTTGTTATATCTCTTAGCAGATTTGTTATTCTGAGAAGCAAGGTTAAAGACATGTAGAAGACATGTTGGAGATGACGTGGCTAAGATTGCTCATCATAATATTACACATACAAAAATTTATTTAAGTTAGAAGGTGATAGATTAATGTTATCGCTAAGTGTAACGTGTTCTTAATGAGGTCCTACACTAATTAATTGAGAAGGCGTAATAGTCGACTCATGGAATTGTTTTATGGATTCGGTATAAAGGAAGGACATTTTCCTTTGTTATGTATGAATGTATGAACAATTGCAAGAAGCACAAAGAGCATAACAGAAAAGAAACAAGTTGATATTTGAGGATAAGAAGAGTAGAGCAAAGTTGGAGAAAACTTCATTGCCGAGGTTTTATTCTGAGATATGAAATTTGATATTTGGATCTGAGGTTCATGACTTGGTCTACAAGGTTTGACAGTGATTGGTCCAGTTGATAGGATAGAGGAAAGAGGTTAAAGCACAATACAAACAATTATTCTGCAAGGAATAGTTGAGAGATCAGTTGGACAGCAAAGTTCAATGACCTTGCCCTAGAACCTGTTTGGACAGTGGGTCCTTCTGCCTTCTACAACTCCTAACAGGGTTGGAATCTCTTAACAGGGATTCAAATTCTCCTAACAAGGAATCTTATGTATTGAATGTGTTTATAGACTCCTAATAGGGTCCATCCTCTAACAAGGGGTATATATATATAACAGTATATCTTTGTGGGCATCATTCCCATTGGGCTTTTCCCTCTAATCAAGGGTCTCCCTAGTTAACAAATCTGGTGTAATTGTGTATGTGCATCTTGTTATAGTTGTTGTTTACTTTGATTGGATGGTTAAGATTAATTAAGGTTGATAAATGTTTTAATTAGATAACTGATCCACTCCTCCCCCGCCCCCCCCCCCCCCTCTTCTTACTTATCTTGGTGGACTATTATTTCTAACATTTCTATCTCCCAACTTTAGACATAATATTCTTGATCTTTGCTTCTAGAATTTTTCCTCTCTGCTCATTGTGTCCTTCCACACCATCCCACAATTTTCCTCTTCAAAAATCATGTCTTCAAAAGCCAAGCCCTCCCCCATCTCCTTTTGGAGATCCTCTAGTTTGTCTTCCACCTCCTTCTTGGTCCTGAAAACGTCTCCAAAGTATCTCTTATGCCAAGGTCGAACATTCTTTCTCACATTGTTGAGTTTAGCTGAGAACCTGAAAATTGCAGTTCCCTCAATAGTTATACTTCACCACTCCTCAACACAAGTTTTAAAGTCTGGATGAGACTGCCCCTATGTCTCCTCTTTCCAATTAAAAATGATGGGAGCGTGATTCAAGACCATCCTAGGTAATCCCATGAGAGTGGAAGAAGTTAGTCCATTCTAGCCAGCCAGGACAATGAGTCTATCCAGTTTGACTTGAATGAGGTCAACCCCCTCCCTATTATTTGACCAAGTAAACTTGACACCTCTCATCTCCAAATTCATCAAGTCATTTTTGTTTATTAACTTAGCCAAATCCTTCATACTATCAGTATAATCCACCGCTCCTCCAGCCTTCTCAGAGGGGTATAAAGGGGAATTAAAATCCCCCATGCAAAATGAGTTCTTAGAATGGGATAGGAAGCTAGAAAACTCCTCCCAAAGCCAACATCTTCCTTGCCTCGGGTTTGGGGCATACACATTAATGACATTTCAGGTCTCCTCATCTTTCTTGTGCTCAGTGATGAGGTAGTATTTAGAACTATGGATGAAATTCCCTTTACCAACACTAGGGTTCCAAAAGGTGGCCACACCTCCTGACGCTCCCTCCACTTCACTATAACAATATTTAGCCCCTGGCCAAATATAACCCACGATACTATCCAAGTTAGCCATGGTCATTTTAACTTCCTAAATCAGAAGGATATCAATCCTTCTATTAGACTATTGTTGCTTAAGCACAAACTGCTTCTGGGGGTTGTTCAACCTTCTTATATTCCATGATAGTATAATCATTTTCTACCCTTGGCCATAGACTCCAGGGTAGGTTGCCTACCACTAGCCACCTCCCTTGTCATCTGCTTCGTTCTTCTACTTTGCTTCACGATCTTCCCCACATCCAACTTCATCTCCTTCCCCCCCTCAGGTTTCTTTGAAACTCTAATCTATTTTCTTTGACTTTGCCATTTTTCCTCATCTTCCCCTTAAGGGGAAGTAGAGGTAGTGGATTCTTCCAACAACTTGGTATCCAGGGGGCAGTCTTCACTCTAGCTAAGCACATGTGTCACCTCTTTGTCCTCCAAATCATTCCCCTTGACTTCTAAGATTTCTTTACATTTTACCTCCAAACCCCCACACACCTCCTCAATCACCATATTCTTCATGGGAGTTTTAAGAAGATCCTCAATTCCTTGCAGAAAGGGGAAAGCATCACCCCCATCGATGTCTACAATCTCACCTTCCTCCACCATACCTAAAGAATCTCCTAGCTCCACGATCTTCTCTGAGAGCTCAAGTGGCTCCACTGCCCTTAGTCTGTCCCCATCAGAAGGCAACATATTCACCTCCTCGTTTTCCTTAACTGGAACCTCCATAGTGACTACTTTCTTATTCACCTTCCCACCAACCTCTTCCTCCTCCTTTAGTGAATCCTCTATTTCCTTTTCTCTCACGTTCTCTTCTCCCTTCCCTAAGGACTTATTATTCTTTTTACAATCGACAAACAAATGCCCAAACATTGAACAATTCTAGCAGAATAGCCCCATATTCTCATAAACAATAGGTTGAACCTTCTTCCCCCACTTAGAGCTCAACACAATGGATTCAAGTAGTGTAGCACCAATCACTACATTCACACTAAACCTCACGAAAACCAGCCTAGACTTCTGAAGGGTAACCACATCTGCAACAACAAAGTGCCCAAAGGAGTTCCCAATCGACTTAAGGACCCTTTCATCCCAAAACTCCAAGGGGAGGCCCAAGAGTCTAGCCTAGACAAGAGCCAACCTATTAAACTCTTTCATCAGGCCCAATGCAGGGTGCCATTTAGCCACTATCAAGCTGTGCTTACCATAGTACCATGACCCAGCCATAACCATTGTCATATCTTCCGCCACCGTAAACTTGAAGCAGAAGAGCCCCCCAAACATCATCAAAACAACCAACCTCCCTTTAAATGTGCAATTTGACTTTATCTAATGTGGAGATATGTTATTATGAAGAAAATAACATAATTTCATTGTTTTAAATTGTGTATTTTAATCAATAGTTAAAAATGTTCCATGCCTATAGTTCCAAAAGGGTAGGAACTAACAAAACAATATATTTATAATAATATAAAATATAGGATAATATATGATTATCTAAACTATTGATATTTATATTGATAACTCTTTCCAATAAAGAAGAAATTTACACCGATTACTTTTTAAATATTCATTGTTTCAAATTTTTTTTAAAAAAATCCTTAAACATCACTATAAATAATGTAACTTCCATTGTTATATATTATGAAGAGTATTAAAAAAAATTAGCATATGCGAAGTCCAATTTAATTTTTAGAAATTTTTTATAAGATTAAAAAAGATTGTTTTTTAAAAGTTTCTATGGGGAAATCAAATGACAATATTTCACCAAAATTTTAAATTTTGGAAGCAAAGCTCCCACAAATATTTTTATTTCTTTGTCAACTTCTACTTTTAGAACTATTGCTTCTTCCATTAAAACTAAAACAACTTTCCTCAACCATAGCCCCTCATATCCCTTGGTTATTTTCTTTTTATCTCAAATATTTGCCTTATATGCAAGGGTGTCTTATAAAATTTATTCACAATTTATTAATTGTTCTACAATTAATAAAATGCCATTTTATTTATCAATTTTCATAATTGTAAGATATGTCGTCAAATTTTAGCATCAAATTTCTTTTATAAAATCAATTACATTTATTATTAACCAAATTATCATCTAGAATTCTTATTCGATCTATCATCTTTGAATTTTTTAAAAATCATTGACTAGTTTATTTAAACTCATATTTAACATTTTCAAAAACTCTGTGGTAGTATTTGTGAGTTGAGCTGCACAAACATCTTGATACATGTCAATTTTAAATGTACAAAACAACGTATCCTCAGAAAGATTGATTAAATTAGCATGCCCTGAATTAGAAACAAAGATTCTCCATACCCCCTGATAACAATTTCCCACATGCATCAAGTTTCACCAGTTATCCATACCTGCCCAAACTGATATTTTACAAGGTTACAGCTCAATAAACACAATGAGGCAACTGATGTTAATATAAATGCTGAGATCAACAATATATAATAGAACTACAGATACATAATATGGAATGCCAGACATGTGCAAGTATGCACTTGAAGCCTTCAACTCCACTTTCCCTGTGCTTGGCATCACAATCATTAGGATAATCAAAAAGACATAAAATCGCTATAAGCAGTCGTGCTTGAAACCCGAAATTTCATAACATACCCTTTTCCATGAAATATCAGGGAAACAAATATAACCTCCAGAATGTCTGGACCCCATTTATTACATCATATGTCCTTCCCCAGCAGCGGCAAGGAGAAATTATTTTTAATACTCAAATTTGAATGACTAATATTACACCATACCCTGAAGCAGAATAAATTCGGCTTTTACCTCAAATCGCATATGTAGAAAAGCAAAAGAAATCTTCATTCTGTACCATATAATTATCTGGCTACAACTTGAGGAATACAACATCTTCAACTGCCGGAACTTCATGGATCTTTTTCAAAGTTTCCTTGGGAGTTTCATCATCTACCCCTATTGCCATGATAGCCTTTCCCCTGGGAACAGTTCTCCCAACACTCATGAAATTCACATTGACATTTTCAGATCCAAGAATGCTTCCCACTCTTCCGATAATGCCAGGCTGATCAACTTGCCTGCAAAGTATGAGACTTCCCTCAAGACTAACATCCACATCGAAGTTCCCAACCTTGATGAGGCGTGGAATTCCATCCTTGATCTTCCCTTCAACTGTGATGTCTCCACCTTCAGACAACGAACTGTTAAATCTGGACTCCACATTTGCAAGTTGTACTTGGATTGACTCCAATGGTTGTGCAGGTGACCCATCACCGGGTACTTTTTCCTCGGTTATTTTCAGACCCCTTTGCTTTGCTACAAAATCGGCATTGACAAGGTTCACAAATGTATCTGACACGGGTTCAATTATTCCTTTAATAATCATTGCACGAAGCAACCTTGCGTCCAATTCATCAGCAGCCCTAGCAGAGGTATAAGTCACCTTCACTAATTTCACACCACTAACTCCTGCTACTAACTGTACTGCAAGCCTTCCCAGCTTTTCTGCTAACATTACGTAGGGGGCAAGTTCGGAGAGAACCTAAGGAGAAAAAACCAATTCGATAATTCTATTAAATTGGTGCTACTTATCCCCAAAATAAACAATTAACACTTCCTATCAAATTAGAGCCACGTAAAACAAACAATAAACAGGTAGAAACAATTAAATACGAAAAAGTGCATCACCAACTAAGAACCTAAAACTAGTGCCCAAACATACAAGCTGTTTATGGGGGAATTTAAATAATCATATGGTGGGAAATCTCGTGTCCTTCACTAAGAGAAAACTCATGTGCTCAACTAAGAGACCGAATCAAGGTCTTCGGCAGTATACCCAATTTCCTCACAATTCTTTCACACTTGCACCTGTGATTCGCTAAGGTGCAATTTGTGGTTACATTGGGGCTTATAGATAGGTTGGTATACCTTCTTCGGAATTCTTATTGTATACATGCTGTATATGGGGTTTTGGTTTAGTGGGTTTGGGGTCTTATATCGGATCAAAGCTGCTTTGCAGGATTTATATACTTTGTATTTATCGGTAAGGAATGGAAGTTTCAATATAAATGTAAATATTAAAAATTTGTTACTTTAGTTTAAAAAATTATACAGATTTTTATTTCTAGATTTGATTGTGTATGTTGAGAACATCAATTTTTGAGATCACACACTCTATAATCTATCTTACATCCCTCTATCATTCTGATGATGAATCACAGAATGTGATTCAAAACTTCGATATCAAAAAATATACTCAAATTTCAAAAAAAATTATTAAAAATGAATTATAGAAATCTGATATTGTTAAAAATCTTTACATATTTGAAAATATATATATATAGACAACCAAATGCCGCAACAGCCATCAGACTTAGAATGAAATGAACAAGCCATGAGTATTTTAATACCTGAGCTGGGACCATGGGTGCATTTACAGCTGTTGCTGACAGCTCACCTCTCAGGGCCCCAACAACAGCTTCAGCTATTTCTATGGCTACCCCTTCCTGCAAATATTCGACTTCGATTAGTAGTCCTTTTATGCCGAAATACGTGTCAATATAAATAACGCTCTCTGTATTGTTTATAAATTGCACTTTTTCTTTCATAAAATATTACCTGTGCTTCTATTGTACTTGCCCCCAAATGAGGTGTTACAATGACTTTCTCATGCTGCACTAACTTGTTGTCTTTAGCTGGAGGTTCTTCTGTAAATACATCTAGTGCAGCCTGTTTTATATAGTTATAAAAGGTTCTGTTAGCATCCTTGGCACTCGAACACTGAAATTTAATATTATATAAACAATGGCTCTTTTTTTTTATTCTCCTTTCCTGCTACATGCACATAGAAATATTTATTTTCCCTTTTAAGAATCATTTCAGAATAAGTTACGAAGTATTGGAATATGACACACGGGATAAGTTACTTTCGCTACAGCAACAGTTTCACAAATTATTTCGTCCTCCTATTGGACATGGCCGACTCCATATTTGATTCAATACTAATAAAGACTGCACAAACTAAGACGCGCCTCGCTGCATATTTAGAACTTTTGGGGAAAATAATCAAGTATACAAGCCATGAATTATTTTCAAACATAAAGCTAATCGCTCCTGTCGTTGGGAGAGGAAAAGCCAAGAAAGAGCCCTCCTCAAGCAGTTCTAACGTAGAGCAAACACAGAGGCACCGGAAATTCAAATTGACATACCTGAGCAACAATACCATTGTCAAGTGCCCGCACCAGAGCATCCTCGTCTATAACACCGCCTCTAGCAACATTCACAATGCGCACTCCCTTCTTCATCTGACCAAAACTTTCATCATTGAAAATCTTGTTTGTAGTTGGAGTCAGGGGCATATGGAGTGAAATGAAATCGGCAACAGATATAGCCTTATCGAATGATACTAGATCCACACCAATGGCATGTGCCCGGTCAGCAGCGGCATAAGGATCGTGCGCAACAACATGCATCCCCAGTCCTTTTGCACGCCTGGCAACTTCTGATCCAACCTTCCCAAATCCCATGACTGCAAGAGTCTTTCCCACTAGCGACACACCCACATATTTATTCCGCTGCCACTTACCTGCAATAGCAATAAATTTCAATCAAGGACAAAATTATCTGTGAGACTGAATTCCAGGTCATTGTGAATTTATTGAATAGACGGAATCTTGTGGATGTGGATTGACATTTGGCTCTGGTTATTCAGCAGATCATTCAGTTATGTAATTCTCTGGATTCTGTGTCTTTTATGCATATCCCTCGTGAGTGGAACGGTGTGGCGGATTGCTTGGCTAAATGGACCTCCAAGCATGTGCCGGATTGGAACATTATTGATCATAGGATGCTTCCCCTGATTTATCTCAGATGCTGGCTCAACTTGTGAACCAAGACAAAGCTATGTAGTACTTTCTGTCTCTTCTGTTGTTATGTTCTATTTGGTATTTAATAAAAATTTTACCCTTCTTTTAGTTTAAGATCATATGGTGCTTTTAAAAACAAATTTATCTCAACAAGAGTACATAAGTATTTATTCTATAAAACAGAGATGTAATGTAATTCTAGATACTCTCCGATGGAACATAGAACTAACAAGTCTCTGTTTCCCGTGAGAATGGCCTATTTCCAAATAGAAAACCAAACTAAAGAAGCAAAGTAGGGAGTAAAGAGAGCATTGTGGGATTTGAGATAGTTATGATCATGAAAGATAATAGTTATGGTAAGTTTTAGGTTAAAACGAGCTCCATGCGTGCTGCAAACCTCTGGCAATGGACTGGATGATCAATGATCTGGACAACCAGAAGACATTTTTGCAAAGAATTGATCCAATTGGTTCCAAGGCGTAACCATATAATTAACATAAACATTTCAAGTCACAAATCTGGCAAATGTTTAATTTACAAGACTAACTTATTGAAAGTGCTAAATCATTGTTTCAAACCTCGTTCAACATGTCCACGGTAATGTAAATCACGAGCCAAAATAGAATGCTGTATATATAATTACTAATGGTCTCTGTGCTATTGATAGCGCATTACTGATAGTCATTCAAACAGACGGTCATCTAGGCTTGAGTTCAAACAAAATTGGTGAAAAGAGAGTATGTTTATAATTCTTAATAAGACAATTTCCCCCTAATGTTGATGTCAATGCAAAAACAGAGCATTTTCATTTTTGCCTCTCCATTGGTTGAGATTGCCTTCCTCCCTCACGCTTGCTTTATTTAATGTCAATACAAAAATATCCTTCGCAAATATAAGTTCTGGCAATATAATCAACTGAATAAATAACATTTCAATGCATGCCTATATAGCACAAACATATCCTTCGCAAATATAAGTTCTGGCAATTTAATCAACTGAACAAACAACATTTCAATGCATGCCTATGTAGCATTAATAGATGATGAACATAAAGAATAATAGACACAATGTGCAGGGACTAAGTAGCCCGTACGCATAATTATATGCTACAGTTTGACAGATACTCCCCATCAGAAAACAAAACGTGATTGTTTAACAAGATAACTCATGTCGTTTATATGTTAGTACAAGTCTACACAAGACATCAGAAAACAAAATATGATCGTTTGATAAGATTACTCATGTCGTTTATATGTTACTACAAGTCTACAAAAGCAGTCCTGCGATGACAACGATAAATTCTGAAGCTCGATCACTGGAATTTCCAGGGACTAAAATGGATTGAAAAACATGATTCAAAGATTTACAGTAAAAAGGCTCTCGTCCTGGCACAGTCGTTTGATTTTTGTAATTCAAAAGGCAAATCTAATTTAGTTGAGATGAATTTACCAATGGCCCATGCTGATATTAAGGTACTGAATTCAAAAATCGATACCCTCTAGTAGACATTCAATTCAAAACAACCAATCTAATTGAACTCAAAATATACTGTTTTAAACCTTGCAGAGTCGGAGCCTTTAGATTCTACAATCCAGATATCTTGATTAAGATTAAACCCTGTCGATATTAGATCAGTATAAAAATATTCTTAGTTTGAGCAATGGCAATTATAATCTTCAGACGTTCAGAATATTAAGAACATTGTAATTACAATATTTTATAAATGATTCAAGGAAAAATAAATATAATAAAGATTTAATTAAATTAAATATTTATTAAATTAAAAATTAGGAAATAAATTTTGTTACAATGAAATTATAGCAATTATTATTGTTTGTTTTATAATTAAATTATGTCTTAAGAGTCTCTTTCAGATTTATTAGGAATTGAAAATTTCTTCAAAACGTCTATGAATTTCTTTTAGACAACAAAGTGAAAACGATTCTTCACCAAACCTTTTTAAGATAAATCAATTCCAAACACCACACCTAAAGTGCGACTAGATTTGCCAATTTGACCGAGATCTGTCTCATGTGAACGAAAAAGAACAATGAAGAGGTTTCTCCCCAGAATTTACATTTTAAATCTGGAAGACAAAAAGCTTAAATGAAAAAATAATAATAATCTAAAAGACCGTATAACTCTCTAAAACATGGAAAGATTAGTCGATTTGTACACACCAACCCGTCTCGAGCAAAATATCGTTGAAGAGCCTTAATTTCTGTTAAATTTCAATAGAAAGATGGGTCGATTTTTACAAAGTACTCCCGTCACGAAGATAAAATTGCGAAAACAATTACAAAATCTGAAGTTTATGTTAAATTTCTGGACAAATTTTCTTTCGCTAAAGGCAACTCACTATTTCTCAGTCTAAACTTTATTAGCTTAAATGAAAAGTCTTAAGCAATTGAAAGAAAACGAGATCTCACCTACACCTATTCTTCTTTCTTCACGCAAATCTCCTGTACCTACTTTTTCCTTTAACGAAGAAAAGTCTAAACAGAGCAATCAAAAATTGAAAAAGGTAAAGCTAACCTTCTTTCATGGAAGCGCTGGCCTGGGGCACATTCCGCGCCATGGCGACTAGAAGAGCTATGCCGTGCTCTGCAGCCGCTACAGTATTTGCAGTGGGAGCATTAACCACCAAACAGCCGTACTCCGTTGCGGCATGGAGATCCACATTATCAATCCCCACGCCGGCTCTCCCAACGACCTTGAGGCGTCCTTGCGAGGATTCGAACACCTCTCGTGACACCTTTGTTCCGCTGCGCACAATAATAGCGTCGCAAAGCGAGATCTTCGAACACAGCTCCTGAGGCGTGAGGCCATACGAGCAATCAACATTCGCAAAGCTCCGAAGCACCTCAAGCCCTGCTTCGCCCAGCTTTTCAGCGACAAGAACCGTAGGCTTCAAATCCAGCCCCCGAATCGACGGCTCTGCCGCTGCTCCCGAGATCTCAGAGCTGATCCCTACCGTCGCCCTTTCCAAGACACGAAGCGCCGATAAATCGCTCCGAAGAGATCTGCTGCCAAGAACGAGCTTCCCGGGGACGAAAGGACTCGCCGTTAAAAACGATCCTTTCCACGAGATTCGAACAGGCGACGTCTTGGAAGCGCCATTAGAATGCCTCCTGATATTTAATGGCGTTGCCGCGTGGAGATTTGAATTGAGCAGTGCTTCCATGGTTTCGAACTTTGGACCTGCCCGCACTCTGACGTTGGAGCTTAAATTTTCCCTTCTCCTCGTCCTTTTAAAACATTTCAGACTCGCGTCTCCGCATACTTTACAGGAGTAAAATGTGTTTTACTCTGGAGGGCCCCACTTACCCACCTACAACGCAAGAGCTCAATTGCTGCGAAGTGAAGTGTCAGTCAGATTTGTCAGGCCATACCCTAGGTATATACGATGCGTATATTCAGTCGAGAATCTAATGGTGTAGGATATATATATATATATATATATATTCAGTCGAGAATCTAATGGTGTAGGCTATATATATATATATATATGTATATCTTTGTGTGTCCATGGGAGATTTCTATTATATAAAAAACTATAATCTCATTGAAAGCATTCTATTTTATTACCCCAGCTAGGTTTATGGTTGGGTCATGGGAGTATTTGTCAAATGAGAGCATATGGCCAACTCTAATATGATTTGATTTGTTGGCAAAAGGTCTTGTTGGAATTAATATTTATTTTTTATTATTAGTTTGTGTCTTATTTATAATGAAGGATGCTCCTTTCCATTAATTTTTACAATCAAAATGATTCTATTTCTAAGGTTCATTAATTAATTTTATTTTTAAATTAATTTATAGTCACTAATTCCTCTTTTTTTAATTGGTTGTTTTGTATTTTTCTAGGGATATATTTATTTTTTAATTCAAAAAATATCACAAATAAAATATCCCTAGAAAGTTCCAATAAATCTTGAACATTCACCAATAACATAACAATAAATCTCATCCGAGTTATAATACATCTTGAGCATTCTTATTCTTTTCTAAAAGCCTCTACTACTTGAGAACTTGTTGTGGCCAAGAATGGAGAAATAGGCATGGACACGGTCATCTATCTATATGTGGTGTCATCAAACCCTGTTAGAATAGAAACCCTAGCATTTCTTGGTATGCTGAAGAAAATTCTATTATTGGACATTTTCTTTTTTATCATTTCAAATGTAGGTTGACTCGTCAGTAAAACTCACTTGCGTCTATAAAATTTCTCACATATGCTAAAATCTGAAAACGAAAAAAACAGTTTCCTTTTTAAAGGCTAAAGTCAATTTTTGTTTCACAAACAACCAATAAATTTTGTTTTCTTAAAACTACTTAATATATATCATATTAATTTAAATTTTTGATATGTTTCAATTTTTTTCTCTATATTAGAAAATGATATTTTTACAAATATAATGTTATCTTATGAAATATTTTTATTAAAAAATAATATTAAATTACTCTAAATTGAAATTTTGATTTTAATTAAAGTCATTTGATAAATTAAATGTATATGAAGTTGAATTAATTATTTTTAAATTATTATAATATTAATAAATTTTAGTTACAAAAAGATTAATGATTAATATTGCAAATAAATTTAACAATTATTTATTTTCCCACTTTTTAATAAAGTGGTGATAGTAATGACAATATTCAAAGTAAATAAATAATTATATTTATGTTTATATATCAAATAAATATTCAGGATAGTGATGACAATATTAAAAATATATAAATAATTACAATTATATTTATATATCTTATAAATTAATGCGCACTACAAGATTTACTTTCTCTTTATATAATTTTTTTAAATGTTGATCTATATATTCTAAATTTTAAATTGAATTGCATTTTTTCTTCAAATTTTTCATTAATATTTGAATTAGGCAATTTCCACATTCTACATGAAAAAATGGCATACACCTAGTCTATTACAAAAGGCAGGGACTCTAGCTATATCACGACTCTTGTTGTTATAGTTTTTATTAATAATTAGTGTAATGCATGTGTTCGTTTAAATTAAGTTCTAAGGTTGGATTGTTGTCAAAGGTAGTTTGAGAAGAGATGACATTAAATTCAAAGCCTAGATTGTTGTTTGAGGTAGTTAAAGAATTACTAATTAGTGTAATAAGTGTGTTGTTCTTTTAAATTAAGGTTCTAGGATTGAATTGTTGTCAAAGGTGGTTTGAGAAGAGACAACATTAAATTCAAAGCCTAGATTGTTGCTTGAGGTAGTTAAAGAAAAATCACTTACAAAGCAGATACAAATAGTCAATAAATAAAAGGAATAGGAAAATGAAAGGTCCCAAAATAGGAAAAATTTTGAGGCTTAACCCAACAAACCCTAGTTATGACTATGAAGGGGTCTTCTAACAACCTTCACCAAGTCCTACCTTGGGAACTCAAAGAGCTCCATGTCACTAGTGGCACCAAATCTCTCCTATAAAAGCATCAAAGAAGTGATTTACAAATGTAATTCTTTTTCTCCATTTCATCAATCTTAGCTTTGATATTGTGAATCACTTCCTCTCCATTTCTAATTAAAAATTTCAATTTCAAATAGCTAAATGAAAGGGAAAGAGGTCTCAATCCATAGGACTAATTTCATCAATCTTAGCTTTGATAGTATGAATCGATTCCTCTCCATTTCTAATAACAAATTTTAAGTTCAAATAGCTATTACAAGTTAAACTTGAACCTTGGACCTCATCTTTGTTTTCTCTATCCTTGTTACATCTCTATGGATTATCTGAGATGTGGGTGTTGGGATTGTTGTAAAATTGCTTCTAAAGCATTGGTGAAGGTGGTTTACAACCCACCACCAAATAGAGTTCCACATTACCCATTTTACTATTAGTTCACAATCGATTGGTTGTTTCCCTTTGTCAGTAGATACCAAGCCCTGATTTTCTTTGTTAGCATTGAGGACCCTCTTCTCCCTTCTATAATAGACTTTTTGATATCCCAACATATCGCCCATGTCTATGCTTGTCCTGATACTATCAAACATGTATCTTTCCTCTATAAAATGTCAGTTATGCCATGTGTGGCAAGGGCTATACCAATAAAAATGGAGAAGTATAATGCTTCCAACGATCCATATAACTTGAAACACCAAGTAGGCAGGGTTTTCATGAAAATATCTTAGAAGTGGAGGACGATATCCTTGATAT
The DNA here is from genome assembly GCA_028749045.1 of Cupressus sempervirens. Taxonomy (NCBI): domain Eukaryota; kingdom Viridiplantae; phylum Streptophyta; class Pinopsida; order Cupressales; family Cupressaceae; genus Cupressus; species Cupressus sempervirens. The sequence continues at coordinate 79,057,117 of CM053791.1, read as the reverse complement.
TCACTCTTTTCCAAGTGATTTTTTGGAAAATAAAGAACCTAGTCGAGTCAATATCATTCAAGGTATCCCTCAAAACAAACCAATTATTGTTGTAAAAGATGTTACACAACCTAATTATCATGGAGTACCATATATATAATAATAATCCTTGAGAAGATATGATCCTTGGTGTTCTACCTTCTACAAATGCAACCTTAGCACGTAAGGATTATAATCAAGTCAACATTGTTCTATCTCCCCCTCCTTCAAACCATTATGCAATACAAACAAACACATTGTCAATTTTTCAAGATTATGATTGGTGATTATTAGACTTCACATCAATCTTTCATAATAAAAACAAAATCCTTGAATTTGAGAATCAAACACCTTTTTCTGAAACATGTATGGATATTAGTTAGGCCTCTTTAATTTAAATCCAATCCCAAACAAAAGAGACCCTTATCTTTTTCATATTTCAAACCTTGATGATGGATATGGCTTTTTTACATCTCTTCCTACTTCATATTTTGAGGAGGAATCTTTGTTTTTGGAGCTTGTTCACAACTTGTTACCATTGGTTCCTTATTTATCACCTTCTCCTATTGGGCTTGATCATGATTGGTCCATGGAATCTTCATGAATCGGGGACATAGTTACACATGAACATACTTCACAGTCTCCATGCTTCATTTAGATTCCCTTTCCTTCTTCCTATCCACAATGGGAATTATTCTTGCATTATACTTGGTTTATCTTCTTCCTAAGGGGATAAATTGTGTTTGTAGGCATTGAATTATCTTTTATCTCCAAGCACTCACTATTCTTGGAGAAGATTATTCATTACAGGGTGAATATCATGTCACCTTATTTCTTTCCTATGAAGGGATAGTTTATTGCATATGGATGATGTATTTTATAATGGTTGGTCTTGATTTCTCCATCCATACATGCATATTTCTTTCTTCTCTTTTTTTGTGGGGGAGGATTTTTCCCATGAGGCTTTCCCTCTTTCTTCATTTTATGAGAGATTTCCTTTCTTTTTTCTTTTGCATATTGTGTAGGCGTACCTAACATGGCCTAGTAGTCAGGGCCCCTCATGCATTGCCATCTAGCCTTGTGAGCTTAAGTGCATTCCCCTAAGTTGAAATTAAAAGGAGTGTTGGTGTAACTAAATATTACTAATTACACTTTACTCAAGTTTACTTAGGATGTTTTGCATATTAGTTATCTTGTGGACACATAGGAGTTTGCACTTCATTTTAGTGCATGGTGTTAGATAAATCCACCTAATGTGGAGTTAGTTGTCATCGCATAGTTCTTTGTGTGTGAGATCAACCTATTTCTCTTATCACATTACTATCCTCCAATTTTTTCACATGTTGTACAATGGGGGATGATCTACCTTTGGTGGACCTATGATTACACATTGTCTAGTTGATAGGTTATCACTAGCATCATTCCTAGTTATCATGCATTGCCTATATATCGACACATCTACTCTAATTCATTATATTGTTTATAATTATTGACTTGATCAATTGATCATATCATTTTGCCTATATCTCTTGTGGTATCAATTAAGCTTCTAGATCTTGGAATTTTAATTCTTTGCCTTGGGTAAATTCTTATAGGACCATTATACATATTATACCATGAAATATCTCCACTTCACAAATCAATCTAAGCGCTTGAACTCTTTTTTGCAATTTAAAAACGTGTATTTGTTTATTTTTACTAACTTGTCTCCTTAGATGGATTATTTTTTGAATTATTTATTTGATTTACTTGTGGTTAAGCTTGAAAGGGTCTCATTTGTAGCCAAATGTTTTTCTCTACTATGGTTGGTGAGAAATCCTCTATTCTAGACGTTTTCCCATTATAATATTTATTAAAGTATAACTTGGCCAAAAAAGCACATTTTCAAGATCATTGAGCTCATTCAAATTTTTTCCAATCCAATATTGATTTATCAAGAGTATTTTCCTCTTTGAAACCAACTCGCTCAACTCGTGCAATAACCTACATTGTGGATTCAATTCTAATAGAAACAAGTCTATACTGATTTTTGGTAGCAACACCCCTAAAACAATTTTTGGTAAGTATTCAATAGCGTGAAAAATTGCCAAAAATAAAATCATATTTTTTATTTTTTTATTTGGTATAAGTTTTATGAAAATTCTAATAATATTTGGATTGAATGAACCCTTCTTAGAGCTTCCAAGTAAATAAGATAGATGCAATGTTTGATATAGTTTCACAATACAATTCAATAAAGTTTAGCTAGAGTCCATCAATATATGCATTTATTACCTCTTATAGAGAAAAGAGCATAGTAGGCTTCCTCCAAGGAAAGAGTAGGATCCAAAACCAAGCTATGGAAAGTATCAATTTGATTTGAGTTACAATCTTCGAGAACTTATTTCAATGCTCACTAAACATTCATCCAAAGATGTTTATTCTATTGTGAATTGGTACCTCGGGCCAATACCCTTTTTTGTTGCTTCTTTTTGTCAAAAACATTTGTCCAAAGATTGTTTTCTCTAAATTACTTCTAAAGAAAGTTTGAGAACAACATAATTATTTTAGTTGAATCTATATGTGAAGATCTATACTTATAGCATAAATTATTTCTTTCCTATACCTTTTTTTATCGATGAAAATATTTATTTTATTAATTTAAATTGTAAGTATATGATATCAATCTCAAAATGAAAGTCGCAATCCAAACAACATAGATATTCCATTAAAGGTTAGTTGATATTATATTGATTCCACCTACCTACTTAATATCTTTTCCCCTTAGACATGCTTAACTATGTTCCAAGATTCGAAATTAGGCATTTATTGATGAATAACCTTATTTTCAATGAAATTCAAAGTTTCACTAATTACAAAATGGGTGGGAAACACATTGTACAAATTCACTAACTATACCAGATAGCCATAAACTAACCATGGCTTTTTTTTTAATCTAGATTTTCCTAACCTTCATCATGGAGTATTTGGATTCAACTAGAATGAACAAATCACCCCTAGTGTCTAGTTTAGCCTTCTTTGTCTTCCTAGTCTTCTTTTCCTTTGAAGGCTTTAGTTCACCAAGATGACTATGCTCCTTCTTTGTTATCTTAGTCTTCTTTTCCTTTGGAGGCTTCACCTCATCGAGATAATTTTGCTCTATTTTATTCACCTACAAAAACTCCTTTATCATCTCACATCCCCCTCTAGCTTTTTCTATACACTTCTCCTTAAGTATAGAAGTACTCCACAACACAAATAGTTTACAACTTTGGTTGGAGCCTTCCACTACCCTTCATAACCCCTCTCCTATTTGTAGACCAACTCATGGCTCAACCATCCCTATAATTGGGACCATCCTGCCATCATATTGAGGGAGAACACATTGCCTCACCACCAACAAAGTCTCCTCCCTCAATCCTAATTGTAAAGCTCATGCTAGAAATGTGAAGATACATCTATATTGGTCCTAAATTCATAGTTGCTTTTCATAAATCCTCTCCAAGAATAATGTCGACACACTAATGGAAACAAGGATAATAAATCTTAAAGATCCCACACTTCCACTTGATATTTATCAACTTTCCCTCTAAATGCCTCTATTTGGTGAGCATGTGCAAGGAAAAATTGCCTCCATTCTATTCTCCTGGCTCCTTCCCACTATTAAACCCAACTCGTCTTAGCTCACTTCCAAGTACCATGGACATACTTCTTTCTTTCTAGAGTCTCACTACTCCTTCCCGAAGGCACTATTAATCATTTTTGTTACATTTGTAATAATGGAATCAAAATGTTACTCCAATTACGTGGCTTATGTCCTTTATGGTACATCAATACCTTACTTCTATATCATAGCTAGCTACAATCCATAATAGATCCTTGTGGAGGGACATTCATTCTTATACATATAACTAAGATAATTAAAGAAAAATACACAATCTATTTGCCTTCTTCATCCACTATAATCTAGCTCTTATTTAAGCACATTGCTCTTTAGGATCAAAATGTCCCAATTTTCACACTTGTGATTTATAAGCAACAATAGAAGCTTGTTTCCTTGTGTAATTAAGATCAACATGTAGTTGACTTGACACTCTTTTCACCGTGTCATTCTCTTGTTGAAGGATTGTAGAAAAGTTACGCATTGTGGAAGCGTAACAGCTACCACATAATTCTACCTCGTGATATTTAGTATTGGAACTACAATTTATCACTTTTGCAATAACATAATATTTTTACATTGGAGCTCCAGAGTACCATTGATGCAACAAGACCTCTTATATCTCCTAGATTTTAAGTTGATACACCACGTAAACTATTTATCAGCATAATTAGAAAATATATCATAAATTGGAGTTCCAACCTATAAAATTAGAACAATCTATCTATCTTTCAAAATCTTTGTGATTGTCTATGAAATTTTTAAAATAAAAATGACCCTTGTCATATTTGACAATGTCAAAAACAAGTCCTAAAAAGGATCTGACTCCCAAAAAAAACCACCTGATTCCAAAATAGATCAAAATAGAAACAAGCAAAAACTAATAAACTCTTCTCATCAATAAATGAAAAAACCAACTGGTTCCAAAATAGAACGAGGGAAAAACCTACAAACTCTTCTCATCAATAAATGGCATATTCAATAATTCATGGAGACATTCCTAACGTGCTCCACCCCACAATGAGGGAGACAAAAACTTTTCCATAAATTGAGATGGGGACAATGGCCATCTCCTACTTATCAATGACCATCCCGTTGGACAAGTCATTAATTTAATAATTTAAAAAGTTTTGATATTCGTTGTAACTTCTTCATAACTGTAATTTTAAAATTGAAACAATTTTATTTCAGCAACTTTGGACCAAGTATCTCCACGTCTACCGACGATCTTGGGGACATTATAGATGAGGGTACGAACTTAGGGTCTGCCGTATACACATTGGGTATACATACGGCGATATACATTGTGTATATTGCAAGTTGCAACTATTACACAAAATACCCAAGTGGAAAATAATTTGTCGTGAATGACGACACTCTATCTTATAATGCGGTGGCTAGAAAATACTGGCTAGCAATTCAACTAATCTGGTCACTACAATAAAACATAGTATAACATGGAAACAGTATAAATGTTTTTCCAAAAAGTAGTTTGACGGCTCCATTAGTATATTAAATGATCAATAAGTGCGATAGATTTTATAGTATTTATAATTGAAAACAAGAGCTCTTTGAGCGCTCCTCTACGGAAACAAATTGCGCTCCTCTACGGAAACAAATTAGACGTAATATTTGTTAAAATTATGGTTTTGAAAAGAGAAGTTATAAATTTTAGCAAATTTACTTTAGATTTTTAGTTAATATTTTAAATTTTAATTTTATAGAATAATGTGGCGACTACCCATTGTCTAAAAATATACAACATAATGTAATGTATTGTAAAATTGCGAGATTTGAATGAATAGAGTTTTAACTAAGAAATTTTAGATTTTCAAAATTTTATTACATAAGTTAAATTTCGAGATTAATTGTTTTTAATTTTTTTAATTGATATATAGTAAAGTTTATATATATAAAGCAATACAATTCTTAATAGCAATAATATATTTTAATAAAAAATCAAATTTAGTAATTATTGATTTATATAAAACCAATTTTTAAAATAATATAAAATATATTAACATTTTTAAATACTATATTCAAAACTAAAAATTGTGATATTAATATTGATAAGACATTATTTTTGTTGTGAAAGATAAAAACATGATTTTTTATTAATAAATTGATCAACTTGTGACAAATATTTAAAACATAAAGTTTTAATTATTTTAGGACTCTAATGAACTTGTGACAAATATACAAAAGATAAAGTTGTAATTAATAATGAAGTTGTCACAAATATGTAAAAGATAGAGTGCAATTAATGAATTCATTAATGCATGTTAAAAAATATTGTATTTTTTGAAATGGAAAAATAAAATAAACCCCACCAAAAATGTAATGGACCAATTAGAAAAAGGTAATAAATCAACATAAATTAATTTTAAAATAGAAAGTTTGTTGAACTTTAAGAATAACTTTAGAAATAGAGTAATTGTTGTCAAAAATTAATAGGGAGGGGGAGTAAAAAAAAACATTAGTACCCTGCCTATAAATAGGTAGGGACTAATAATCTAATTTACAAACTTAAAGTTTAATTGAACCAAATTCTATATTGAATGAGAAAATAGTAAATTTAAACTAAGTGAAACACGAGCATTTCTAAATAAAAAAGCTTCAAAAATCAATATTTGTTAATAAATATACAATTGTGTAATGGGGATCAAATTTTAAAATAATGTAACTAGCAATACAAATGACTTAAAACAATGTTTTTGTCAAAAACTATCAAATAATGGGTGAGTATTTTGCTTGTATACTAATTGAAAATCTAATTTTATCAAAATTATAATTTATATTAAGCAAAAGTGAAGCATATATGTTACAAAAGCATATTATTATTTTTTAAATTTGATATTTTTTTTATTGGAACCAATAAATTTGGATTTCATTTTTTATAAGTTTTGTGACTTTAATATCTACTTTTTCAATCATTTATATATTTTTCTTTATTTTCTAAGGGATGCACATGTTTTTTAAATAAATTTAAAACATATTTGTTTTAAAATAATCCTGTTATGAAATGTGTTTGTATAATATATCCTATAATCTAAGAGTAATAATTCAAATATGGAGAATCCCTCCCAAAAAAGGGCTCTTATAACACTTAAATAATCTAGCCAATCATTTAATTTGAATAGTATATAAAATTTATTAATCAATATTAGAACTTAAGAAATATTTAAGTTAATAAAAAATAATTATTTGTGATTGGTAAAAATTAATTAAGTTTTCAGAGGTAGTGAATACAATAGTATATTACATAAGTATTAATAATTCAAGCGTTACTAGTATGATAATATGCACATATTCATAAATCTAAAATTGATATTAAATGATCAATAAATACTAGGATTAAACTAAAATATATATATATTATTTAGTATTTTTATAAATATATTATTTAATAGTTTTTAATGCAAATTTATGATTATTGATTATTTACCTTTTTTTTAATAAATAATAATCTAATGAAGTTGTATGAAAGAATCACTTTTAAAGAGGTAATTATTTTAGAAATTTAATTTTTATAAATGTTAAAAAAGGTTTAAGTTTAGATATCAAAATTAAAAAATTTAAAAGTTTTAAATTTATTAATGTTACCTGTAATTTTGATGAGACAAAATATATATCTAAAATATAAAACATTGAAGTGGGTCTCGAGTTCCACTTCTATGAAAATAAATAAAAAGTCAACATTAAGTGTGCAAAGAAATTTTTTTGATGTGTGAAGAGGCATCTTAAATTGACAACTTTGACTAATTTCTACATGAAAAAGAGGCATCTTAAGTTGACAACTTTGACTAATTTCTACATGAAACTATTTTTTTAACCAATACATTAAGTAAACGATAGTTAAAGTGGCATTCCTTGCATGTTTTTTTAATTGAACAAAGTAGACATTATAATAATAGAAAAGACATCTTGAAAAAAAATGTAAGAAAAGAATAATCAACTATCTAGTGTTGAAGAATTATAGCATATATTTAGTGCACAAAAGTATGAACCTAACATGTATGATAAGGCAAGATATATCACTTGAACAAGCATTACATTTCAAATTGGAAGAATTTATGGAGCTATTTGGAGCATTAAAATTTGTAGCATGCATTTGTACAAATTGGTATTGAGCTTGTTGTAGATGGTCTTCTTTAGATGTTCTAGTAAATAGTATGGAAAATATGATTCATACTTTCAAGACACATACAAAAGGGCAATTAACAAAACAATCTTTAAATAATTTAATGTCCCTTGTAGGCAATTTATGATGTAAAATTCTCCTAATTAGAATTTGAGTGTTAGTTCCAACTTTAGTCTTGTGACTCGGGCAAAAAGATTGCTCCATTTTCTTTCTTTAAATTTTTTGCTCCATTTGTTAATTAACTTCATGTCTGAAAGAAATGACAACTATTTAAGTGACATAATATTAAACACTCACAAGAATTTAAAGAAAATTGTAATTAATTCAAGTTATGTTTGGTTATACCAAAAATATACTATAAATTTTATCCACCACAAGCGAAAAGAAAGGTAAACTAATATATAACACAATTTTGAAAAGAAGTGAAAACTATTTAAGTGACATAATATTAAACACTTACGAGAATTCAAAGAAGATGCAATTAATTCAACTTGTGCTTGCTAACATGAAAATTTTATTATGAATCTTATCCACCACAAACTAAAAAGAAAAGTTAATAATTGACAACTAAATTAATATATAACATGATTTTAAAATTCCAATGAAAAATACTTAACAAAAAAAGTGTGTTAAAGATATGCAAGAAAAAAAAATTGATTAAAGTAGGCATAATATCACATAGTAGTTATTGGCATACAATTATTGACATACAATTATCTTAAATGAATATTGTACCAAAATGTACTTTGAGGCCATTCTAGAAAAATAAGAGAACTTAAAATTTGAGAACTGTAGTTGAGCACGCACAATGATTAGGAGAGAAAAGGCGGTGAAATGTATCATGGAGATTTTGAAACTCAATCCAAGCATGGGTGCTTGTCCTCAACTTAAACAAGATGATCTCCCTCTAATTTAGAATTGGAAAAAAATTCAACAGTAATGCCCTAGTGTTTTGTGCCCTCATATTGGAGTTGGAAGGCTAGGCATAATAGTGGCCAAAGGAAATCCTATTATGCATTGTCAACAAGAAATCATCTAAATCCATGATGGGGCTTCATTAAAAATTACTTTGGCCTAGGGGTTCAATTTAAAATTTAAAAAGAGAAGCATGCTTCACAAGAATAAGGGAAAATGAGTATCCAACCCATCTAGAATAGAGTCATTAATTAGCATATGAAAACTTAGAATGCAGGGACTCAATTAGTCCCCTTTAGGGAAAATTGTGCAATAAACAACATGGTAGAAATTTTGAGTTGAAAACTCTTATCAATTATTTCTTCTTAGTCATTTGTGTGAATGCAAGGGGAAAATAATTGATTCCCAATAATGGTCCATTTATGATGGGTTGTATAGGCTTTTTCATCAAATATTGAGCTCCTAAATTCAACACTCTCAAAGCCTCTATTTAGGAAGTCCCAAAGTGGATTCATTTTTACAATCTTTGTTAAGAGTATTATGAATCAAAAAATCCTCAAGGTTATAGAGGACAAGTTGAGCAATTTTTTCAAGGTGAATGAAGCTCTATAAAAGAAATATCACATCATGTGTGTAAGAATATGTATCTTGTGGACGACCCACATCCCTCTTCTGAATGAAATCAATATTCAATCAACTAAGGTAGTCTAGAGACAACATATTGAAATAGAAGAAATAGTATGACATTCTTCTTGTGGAAGCCCCACCTCCCTCTTCAATTGAAAAAATATTCAATTCTTCCTCTTTAATATTATGCTAGATAAAGAGAGAAATATTGTGTTCTTGGGATCAAATTGAGAAAACTCTCATGGAAATTTTTAGGTGTAATGCTATTTGGTGGTGCCAACAAATCAAACCCTTGGAAAAAAATAGAGGATAGTTTCTCAAGAAGATAGAGAGATGGAAAATTAAATGGATCACATTAGCAACAAAATTTTTAATGTTAATATCAATAATTTTGGAATTTCCCTTTTATCTATTATGTGCTTGAGAATCCCTCCTCAAGTTATTATGATGGAATTGAGCAAAAGATGAGAAATTTTTTTCTAGATTGTGGTTTAAAAGGTAGACAATATTTTGTTATTAGTTTGAACAAGATTTACAAACCTGGACATGTAGTTGGATGGGTTTAAGAAATAGGAAGATTGTGACTGGGTCCATGGGAACAAAGTCTATCTAGAGTATGTGCATTAATCAAGATAAAAAATGGGCACAAATTCTTCAATTAGTGGACAACTTGTCTAAGTGATGTATACAAGGCATGAGAATCCCCAAAGGAGATGTCATATCCCCTAGCAAACAACCACACAATGAAAACACAATAGCAATGGAAGATTTGATGCCAATTCACAATACTTTATTCATAAAAGTAACTATTACATGTAATGTGCCCGGTTATAAGCCTTACAGGTTACGGCCAAATACAATAGAAATTACAATAACAGTTCTACAAGATCCCTCAAGATCCAACCCAAAACCCCTTAGCTAGTCCAGGTCCACACTCAGGTAGAAACCTCCAAGGAAGATCTAAACTTGTGCTCACAAACCCATCAAACAATCTCTTTGTTTCCCAAGCTTTAGCTACTAGCTATGCTCAAAGTTTTCTCTTCCGCTTCATCCTCTTCCCCAAGATGGATGATCATGACATAAGACTCCATAAGGCCCCCTACTTATACCCAACTAAGCCACAAGTTGGCCTCGTATGTTACAAATTAAATAAACCCTTGCATTAAATGCACATTTAAGCCACAAGTTGGCTTACAACTGAAATTAAATACAACCAAATTAAATGCCAAGGTCGGCTCAAACTAGAAACTAATCAAAAAGAACTTGATTACAGAACCAAAACATGATCGAGCACCAGAAACTATTGTCGAGTATCAACAAATATCAGGTTCACTCAGTTAACACTGTTGGAACTTGGTTAACACTGTTGGAACTCAGTTAACACTGTTGAAACTTGGTTAACATTACAAGAACTCAATTAACACTGTTGGAACTTGGTTGACACTTCCAGAATGAACAAATGAGTAGGATTACAAGGCGACCTAGGATGCTCCTACATTAGACACCACATGTGCAAAAATATATTCTCAGTAGCTAGGAGAACATCTTATGGGATTCAACACATAAATGTGAAACTGGTTCTTCACATACATATCCTCCAAGCCTTCAACTTCTACACTCTTTCCCTTCTTCCACTTTTGATTCTTCACATCCATCCTCGGTGTGCTATAGGTTTGCTTTCCATTCTAATTCCTAACCCTCTCAGAATCCTTCAACTTGACCCAGCTACCAATACTTAGGTTCCTCCTACCGAGTTCTTCATTTTGCAAAGGAATCAGGGAGTGCTTCCTACCACCTTTCTCAATAGTAATCACATTCTTGACACAATCATGAATAGTCCTGCAATCATACTACCAAGGTCTACCTAGTAATATGTGACAACTATTCATGTCCACAATATCACACAACACTTGATCCTTATACTGCCCAATCTGGAAATCAACAAGGCACTTCTCCCTCATGTCCAAAGCATCCTCATCTTACAACTAGCCAATCCTACAAGGACAAGGATGTCTCATTCTCTTCAAAACAAGTTTTTGAACCATCTCCTTAGCAACAAGGTTATTTGTACTAACACTATCCACAATCATATTGCAAACTTTACCACCAGACTTACAATGACTCCAGAACAAATTAATCCTTTAACAAGGTTCCAGTGTTCACTGACTAACTAGTACTCGCTGAGCTAGTAAATTCTCTCCTTTCTTAGGTTCACTAATATGTTCATAAACTTCATTTACAATAGAAACTCTCCTATCACCAGCCTTCTATGAACATTCATAAGCTTTATGTCCTTCTTCACCACATCTATAGCAAGAACCCTTAAACCACTAGTACAAAAAAAACAATATATGATTGAATTAATTACTAAAAATTGTAAATATATGACCAATTTTGATCACATGACCATTGGTAGTTTATTTTTGGTCATTAATATTACAACCAAGTTTATGACTAAACTATTTTAATCATTAATTTGATCATCGATTTGGTTGTTGATTGTTGTTAAATAGTAGTTTATAGTTATTAAATAGTAGTTGATTTGGTATTATATTTGATAATATATTTGGTAGTTGATTCGGTGGTATATTTGGTAGTTGATTTGGGAGTTGAATTGGTTGTCGATTTCATAGTATATTTGGTAATTGATTTGGTAGTATATTTGTTAGTATATTTGGTAGTTTATTTGGTAATTTATTTGGTAGTTTAATTAATCATATTAGGGCACGATGGAATCGAACCACCATCCTCCTACTCATAAAGTAGGCGCTCTTCGATTGAGCTAGTACCCTTTAAAGAACAATGGAAAAAAATATCTTTTAAAGAAAAATGGAAAAAAATATTAAATTCATTCGAGGATGTGTGTTAAGTAGCATAATCAAGCATAGTAATATGAAGTTATCTAGACTATAATAAAGAATTTTTCATGTATCCTAAATATTATTTTCCTAGAGGAGATTTTATACATCAATGGGAAAGATGAATGTCGAGATGAAATTATCAATTACTTTCAATACTTAAAGCATTGATTAGAATATGGGGTTAGTTGTAGTAGCTATGATAAAAATGCAAGAAGAGAAAGGTTTAATAGTGAAGAAATAGGTTTTCTTCAATGTTGGGTTCAATAGCGAGACATAAAACATCACTTAAATTTTTTCTTGCATATTTCTACAAAGGTTTGATTTCAGAACATAAAATATTGGATATTTTTCAATTTAATTAAAAAGAAGTAATTAGGTTCAAATTCAATAAAATAGTGAAAATATGTAATCATGTGGTTGTTTGATAGCCTAATAGTGAAAATATGTAATCATGTGGTTGTTCGATAGCCTAATAGTGAAAATGTGTAAATCCCAAAAAGATTTACAAATAATTTCTTTCATATTAACTTACTGCTCAAGTTGGGCTACAAACTATGCAACTTTAAGTTGCCATTGATTAGTTGTACTTGTAACTTCTTCACCTCAAAAGAGCTCTACAGCTTGCTCAAAATTTTCTAGAGAAAATTCCAAATTTTCTTCGAACTCGTATATTTCACCAATATCCTGTAGAAAATAATGTTATCAACTTCAATAAAATATCCTCGACTAGAAAAAATAAGTATATTTTTCCATTATTTTATCATCATAGAGATAGGTATTCACAAAATGAACATTCAGCTCCTGAAATAAATAACTATATACATCAACCAAGAAATTTATAATTTTGACAACATATTCACACCCAAAAAGGTCATATGCAACAAACTCATTATAGAACTAACCAAAAAGGTAATGTATGTTATATGCTTTACATGTTCTGCACGCCACCATTTAGAATGGGGCCCATGGTTTACACATATACCTCTATACACTGAACTATGCTTTCAGCAACTCAAAAGCATTAAATAACTACCATATTATGATTAGACAAGGAGACTAAATAAAACAAATGCAAAATGAATGTTATTCTCCTTGATTCAATGATGTGTTCTTATTTATACTTTAGTTATTAAAAATTCATATTTGTACTTTAGTGATTAACACTAACAATTTAAATTTTCCCTATTCAATTATTAGGTTTCACAATTTATTTGAAATATGTTGACACTTCAAGCAACAATATTAAGTCCAAAACAAGAAGTTATTAAGAAAAATATTATACACTCCTAAACTCAGTGAGTGCTTACCTAAGGGAATATTGGCGGCTAACATAGCATGTGATCACAAAATGTTGAGATGGATATCAACCTTTAGGTGGTGAAAGATACACTGATAAATCAAAACAAGAACTATTTTTTTGGGCAAAGTTATGCAAATCATGTATATCTCAAGCACACAATATACTTCTACTTCAACACCATTCAATAATAAGCTCATATAGCACAAAGACAAAATATACTTCTACATCACAACACCACTCAATAGGGAAATCATGTAGAAAATACGCAAAATATACTTTTACATCAGCACCATTCAATACAAAAAAAAATGTAGAAAAATACATTTCTATATCAGCACCATTTGCTAATAAGTGAGACAAGTCAAATAAATTTTAAGAGAGGAGTGGAAAGTTCGCAATCCTTTGTCATTTCTTGCACTTCATCAAGTGTAAAATTATGCACATTCTAAGTTGCACATTTGTATTTTCATCATAACATATATAATTGTTTGTAAAGAATAAGTTTGCAGAATAGTCCAATGAGGAAAGTACTTATGCTCTTCATGACAATTTTAAGAAGGATGATCACAACTAGTGGTGCATCAATGACCAGGCATTTCAACACGTCTATCCTCTTGCAATCAAATTTGTATATAAAAAAAAATATTTTACATAAAAGCTATTAAGTTTTAACTTTAATTTATAAGTTTAAGTATTTACAAGGATTTGTGGCTTTATTATTATAAAAGTAGCTTGGTACTAATGGAATCTTCGTATAAATCAACTCAAAGAAGGAAAAATAATAGGGAGAAGATCATTTTTTTTAAAGTTTCTACAATGTAATGCAATGAATGAACTTACTTGCCTATTCACAATAGTACCATTAATGTCCTATCACTCCAAAATAAAGTTCAATTTTACTGCATATTTGCTGAAAATCTTTGTACTCTAAATCTAGAGCATCTTGGAGGAAAAATCCAAACTTGTTGATTTCCTTTAAAGTCTCCACATCTCCCCATCCATGTTAAACATACCATCACCTAGAAAGTCATAGAAAATCTCATGAGCAACACTCCCCTACAAATTAGAAAGAACTTTCAAAACCATAAAAAAACATAAATCTTGGGCCCAATTTTTCTATTACCCATTAACAAATTTTAGAAGCTTCAAAACACTAACCTTTGTAAAGTTATCAAAATTAGTCTTTGATGTTATATTCAACATTTGTAGGATCTACAGTAAAGAAGAATTTGAAATCCATGTGGGTTGCTTGAAAATGGGTACTTTCATTTCATAATCTGTGATCTAATCATACAGGTGGTGGAAATTCGATATGAGTTTGAGAGTAGAACTAAGAAAGTGTTATGACTTAGGTTTGCCTAGGATTTAAATTATGGATCTTCTGATCCAAATCCAAATGCCCAATAAAGTTATGGACAAGATCAAAAAATAAGACATTGACTACCAAACATGAAGAAGCTCATTGTCTGGCATTTTGTTAAAGAACTATCTTGCAACTTCCAAACATCCACATCTAGCATACATATCAATAAGAGCACTCCTAACATGAACATAAAGCCATTTTTAACTATATATAAATGGACATCCATACTCTTGTTTAAAGATCTAAAGTATACACAAGTTGATAGAATGCTAGTCAGAGTGTTGGACACGGACTACACATTTTACGAAAGAACTCAATGCTTCATTCCAATATCCATCTTTTGCATATCCTGAAATCATTGAGGTCCATGTTGTGCAGTTTGGATTAATCCATAATTTTGATCTAATTGAAAACATGCAAAGCCTCCTCACAATCTCCTCTTTGAATATATCCCACAATCATGGCATTCCATTTAACCACACTTTTTTTCAAATATTTTGTCAAACATTTGTCATACTTTATATAAACATCCACATTTTGCATTGCTGGAAGAGAATTTGATATATAGCCATCTTACTCAAATCTAACTCTTATTCCATAATCATGGATATATTTTCCATCTTGTAGAGCTTCCAAACAAGCGCAAGCAATGAGAACCAAAGGAAATATAAATTTGCACAACTTCAATCCCTACCTCTGCATATGGTGAAAGAATTTCAATTCCTTCTTGCCAATTCTTTCCCTTGATATGCTCATTGTTCATGTCATCCCATGCCTCCACACTCCGTTTAGACATTTGGTCAAACACTTTATGCGTGCCATTGTATCTACTACAACTGAAGTACATTTTCAAAACCCTAGTATTAGTAGACATACCAAAATCACATTTCTTAGGTTCTATGAATAATTTGGATCTATAGAGCTTGACGATGACACCGATATTGCAAGAAATGGTAAAATAATTATTATAGGCATGGACATTGTGCATAGTTTGGACCGTTTCCTATTTATGAGTACCAATAATAGTTATTGATATAACAAGATTTCCATGAGTAGATCTACTAAATGATCTAATAATTTTGTTATGAAAGAACAAAAAGGTATTGGTTCCAACTACCTTGTACAGTAATAATTCATGAGATTTGAATGCATCTGCTACTACACAACAAGCGGCCATAGTTTATGCCCTGAAATTAGTTGCTTTCATTTAGTCAGATATAAGCGCTCGATAATTTGATGCTAGTGGATGAATTATAAAACAAGTGACAATGGAGTACAAGGAAAAGAAGATTAGAAAGTTTTTTTTTTTTTTTTTTGCATGTGTGTAAGTGTAAATATTTAATAATTATTTTTTTATAGATCATATTTACTAAATAAATAAATTCATTTAATTTTACCATTAATTTATTTTTCTATTATTCTTGAACCACTTAAACAATATTTCTAATAGGCTTCAACCTTACTTTGATATTGTATGTCGACACTATTTTGAAACTTTTAAATCTCAATTTTTAGAAACATTTTTGTTCTTTTCTTAAACCATGTCCATATACAATTATCTACATATTTATAACTTATGTTAGAATAAATTTATAAAGTTGACATTAAAACAAAAAATTATATATTTAATGTAATCCTTCTATTATTTGTTTAGTACAAATGCAATAGTTCTATTTTAATTTTTAGTTTTATTACAAATTTTAAAATTAAAGTATTCTATTATTTTTCATTTTATAAAAAGACAACTTTCTATTCTATCCTTTTTGGCATGCAAATCATTACAAATTTTAAGATTAAATAAAATGTTCTTTATTTTTTTATTTTAAGATTTATGAAGACTCAGTGCAAATCATTACAAATCTGATTAAACTAAATTTATTTTAATTTATCATTTTATGATTAATGAAAATTGTCTCTTTTTAAAAGATTTCATAAACAAAGCATAACTAAAAATTATATTTTAATGAAAAAAATTCTTTTTTTTTTTCCTTCTCTTTGATGAACATATTTGTTAAAAGTGTGAATTCCAATCTTTCTAAAATATTTCTCTAATTAGAGTATGAAAGAACATTTTCAATTACTCATTGCACAAGTACATACTGACCAAAACACTCATAACAACATGAATGTACAATTTTGGGGGGCAAATTTTGATGGTTTGATTTAGAATCTAGCCTCTTTGTTATTGTTATTGGTTTATATTGACCTCAATCTACAATTTTGGATTGATGGAGACCATAAATCCAAAATTATTAATAAGAGATTCTTCTATATGTTCCCATGTTCATGCATGTGATGGTATTATAAAACAAATTTTGTATACTTGTATAGATCATCATATCCAAGAGATTTATTTAGTTAAACCCTTGAAAACTAATCCACAACTTCTTAATCACAACATGGAAAAACCTATTTTGAGCTGAAATGAGCTCATAGATAGAGAAACAAGATGTTTTCAAGGTACATTGCAAGATGGAATATTCAAAAAGGTTGCATGCAATGGATTTTCTTATGAACTCCATAAATGCATACATAAGAAAAATGATAAAAAGCTAAGTAAAAATGCAAGACTAAACTAATAAAGATGAACTATTATAATCCATCCTAGTTAATCTATATTGTTTAAACTAACATATAGATAAATGAAGAACAAGCTAAATCCTTAAAAATCTAAGATTCTCAAAGAGAAACCATTGTGCAAACTAGCACCATAGCAATAGCACAAATTAAGTTAGAATCATTTGAAATGAGGTAGAGGTCTCCCTTTTATAGATTATAGAAATGATTGGATGGTTGGGATGCAATAGTGAGCAAAGGTGGAGATTGGATGTTTGGTGATCCATGTGTTCATTATTTTGGAAGTTTCCTAGAAGTGTGTACATATGTGGTGTTAGTTTCCCTCATTTTATTTTAGAAATTGATTTTAATGTGCATTTTAGAATAGGGTATTTAATTTATTTAATTACAAAGAGAGAGGTTCATTTAACTAAATAAACTTTAGGATTAGGTAAAAAAATTATAGAATTAAATAGAATTAATAATTTTATGATGTAAGAATTAAAGATTTAAATGGTGAATTTAACTATGCAATATTGATTTAATGCATAATATGTCTAATATTCAATTTAACTTATTATTCAGATTAGGGAACTTATTCTACTAAACCAAAAATGAGTTTACAAGTATTAACACCTAACTATAATTTAATATTATTATTAAAAATAGAAGAATAGAATCATCCTTTATTAAAATGGCAATAAATAAATAACAAAAATAAATACATGAAATATGAATAAAAGAGTAATATTTTATTATTTAGTCATAGATGTAGTCATTTATTTAATTGTTTTTATTTGTGTGACTAATTATTTAGTTATTATTTTACCTGATGATCAAATAAGTCATTTATTTAGTCATTTACAATGGTGAATTGTAAGAAATTAATAGAAGTTGATCAATTTTAGTCATGTGACTAAAAGTCTTGGTCATGTGACTAAAATTTTTAGTCACATAGTCATTTATTTGCCAAAAATCTACTAGTGAACTCACCTCTACCTATCATCTTTTCCAATCAACAGGTTTCATCTCATCTTCAATAATCTTTTTGTTCTTCACCAAGTGATCCTGCTTCTCCTTCCCTTGAGGATTACCTTAATGTCTCCTCTTCATCTTCTCTTCCACCCTCAGAGCATACTAAGAAGCATCCTCAAGCAAAGCAATATTCAACATACCAACCTCATCATGAATATTAAATCTCTAACCATTAATATATCTAGCCACTTTCTCCTTAAACAATTATTTATGTTCAGACTGAATTGTCAACTTGTAAAACTCCTCTGTATAATCTTTCATAGTAATATATTTATGCTTTAGATTTTGTAACTTCTTAAACAACTCAAGTTCATAATCAATAGGAATGAACATAGCCTTCAGTTTAGTCACCATCAATCTCCATCTAGTGATCTTTATTTCACCTTCCTCTTCTCTATCTTGTTGTAATTCCTTCCACCAAAGAGCAGCATGTCCCTTTAGTTTAGTCTATGCCAACCTCACTCCAAGTAGATCTCCAATATCCTATAACTCAAAGTAATCTTCCAATTAACCAATCCAACCAATCAAGTCTTTAGGATTCAAAGTGCCTCAAAATTTAGAAACCTCCATCTTATGCTTTAGCTTTAACTAAGATCAACGTCTAACAAATTGACCAGACCTATCTCCCATAGGTCTCTCCACATGATCAGTTTTGTCCTCACTACTTGATCCAGCAACCTCAAAGTCTTCAACAAACTCATATCTATCTTCGATACCTGCATGTCAAGGTAAACCACCTATAGCACTTATGATCTCAGCAGTCATATCACTCTTCATCAATGCCATCTTAGATCTAAATTTTTCTTTAATCTTCTCTGAGATCCTTGCTTCCACATCATCATAGAGATCTTTAATCGCCCTACGTTCCAATTATCTTGGAGGCATCTTCCAAGATTTTTTTAAATCCTTCACAAAAAATTAACCAAATCTAACCTTCAATAAGATAAACTTCACCTTGGGTCCTGGTGCAAACTACCTCAACTTTAGCAATCTATCTACACGCTCAGCAAAACATTCTCTCTTATACCACCTGATGTAGTACAAGGTAGGAGAATCCCCAAAGGAGATGTTCGAGCCCCTAGAAAACAACCTCATAGCAGAAATACAACAACAATGAAAGATATGATACCAATTCATAACACTTTATTCATAAAAGTAATTGTTACATGTAGTGTGCCCGGTTGTAAGGCCTTCAAGGTTATGGCCAAATACAATAGAAATTACAATAACAGTTCTACAAGATCCCTCAAGATCTAACCCAAAACCCTTTAGCTAGTCCAGGTCCACACTCTAGTAGAAATCTCCAAGGAAGGTCTAAACTTGTGCTCGCAAGCCCACCAAGTGATCTCCTTGTTTCACAAGACTTAACTACTAGCTCTACTTGAAGTTCTCTCTTTTGCTTCATCCTCTTCTCCAAGATGGATGATCATGACATAAAACTCCACAATGCCCCCTAATTATACCCAACTAATCCGTAAGTTGACCTAGTGTATTATAAATTAAATAAACCCTTGCATTAAATGCACATTTAAGCCACAAATCAACTTACAATAGAAATTAAATACAACCAAATTAAATGTCAAGGTCAGCTCAAACTAGAAACTAATCATAGACAACTTGGTCAAAGAAGGAACTAAAACATGGTTGAGCATCAAAAACCATTGCTGAGTATCAGTAAATATTAGGTTCACTCGACACGCGAAGGAATACTCGGTTAATAATGTTGGAACTTGGTTGACACTATTGGAACTCAATTAAGACTGCCAGAATGAACAAATGAGTAGGATTACAAGGCAACCGAGGATGCTCCTGCATAACTAAGGATATATTTTCATAGTAAAAAATCCTTCAAAATGTCAACAATTTGGAACTTATTTATATCTTGTTTAATGATATTCACAAACCACCTAACTTGGTAATTGGCAATGACAAATATGCTACCTTCAAAGATGAATCATGGGATGGTCTCCTATTTTGAGTGAAGATCCAAGGTACCACTCAATTAAATTACATAGGTTTTGTGTTGGCAAAATGTGTCTCAACCTTACAAAAACATATGGTAGCTAGTTTTTTTTTATACCAAAATGTTGGACTTAATTTTGAAAAAAGTAGAAGCTCTGGGAGGGGTCAAGTACTATTTTGGATGGCACTGTGTAGTTCTAGTTGTAGAACACTTTGTGGGGTTTTTGAAAACTAGTTATAATAGAATATTAAATGCACAATTGAAAATTTATGGCCTCAAGAAAGAGAATCTCTTCAAATAAGAAATGTAAAAATGTGTCAAACATATAATGAGAAGTAAACAGGGTTGCACATGTTTGTGTTTGCATTGACACATCAACAATCATATTGTATTGTAAATAAGATGATTACCACCTTATTGGGTGGTTTTACTTATGGTTTTTTAATACATTTTGATGGTTTCTTGTATTGTATATCCTATATTAGACATGCGACATGGAGAGTGTGTGCACCAATCTTGTAGCTTTCAAGTTGCCTATAGATCTCTAGCTAGTGATTCTCCCAAAAGAAGCTTTCTGTAGAATTATATTATAATTTTTAATCAGATGTTGAATAATATATTGGGTTTCTTTTGGAGTGTGGGTTTTTTTTCTCCAAAAATGGATTTCCCCACGAAAATCATTATGAATGTTATCTTTGTTATTTATGCCAATTTTGTATAATTGTGAAAAAACATCTAACAAAGATTTTAGATTGTTTTCCCATTAGGATAAATACATAATAAGTTGTTATGCCACTTAACTTCCTTATAAATGGTATCAGATTCTGGTCACCTTTGTTTCAGATGTGGGTTTCTTGAGCTAATCCATATTGAGTTGAAGGTTGTAAACATCCTTTATGATCTTGTTGTAATAATTTTATATGGCTAATTCATCAGCAAGAATAGAGGTGGAGGTTTTTTCAAAAATAATTTTGAAATATGAGATATGAAGATGGAGAATCTAATAATAGATTTAGATCTATGGGAGGTCATTGATGAAATTGTCATGAAAACTACATATCTAGATGAGGCAATTGAAAAAAAAATTATGGATCACAAATCCAAGGATTCTATTTTAATCAATGTCCATGAAGAGACATCTGTAAAGAGCCTATAGAAGAAGCTTGGTGAAATGTATCGCGAGATATATTTTGTAAAGAATATTTTCTTGAGGAAGAAGCTATATTCCTTGAGAATGGATGAGGGCAGAAAAATTATAGACTATGTGGAAGCATTCACTATGTTGGTGAATCAATTGGCATTCCTTTGTGTTAAGATGGATGAGGAAGAGAAATTGTTAGATCTTTCTTTTCATTTGCTTGATTCATGGTATTTGTTTTTTTTTGGACATTAGTAGTAGTTTTGTCATTTTAAGGATGGAATATGTGGTGGCTTCTTTTCTTTCTAAAGAGACAAGGAGGAAGATATGCATCAATGCAAAGTAAGCCCTAATTTATCATGGAATACCTAAGAGAAAAAGGAAAGAATAATGAGTATCATAACAAATCGAAGTCTAGAGGGAGATCCAAAACTCTTGGAAAGTCTAAAGTTATTTGTTGGAATTGTGGTAAGCCTGGACACATCTATAGGGACTGAAAAATAAAAATAAAAAGAATAAATTTGATTTCGAGTTCAATAAGGAAGAGGGGAAATGTGTTTATTGCCTATTTTGTGAGGACTCATGAGCATCTTTCCATACAACCTCTAATAGAGATTGGTTTTCTCAATATGAACAATTTGATGAAGGTAAGTTATACTTAGGTGACAATTCTCATTTAAATAGTATGGGCCATCATAAACTTAAAATCAAGTTTCATGATGGTAGAATAATAAATATTAATGATATGTTGCATCTCCATAGTATAAGATGAAACATGTTATATTTGAGTAAATTAATAGAATCAGATACATATAGGTAGTCTTTTCTGATGCAAGATACAATAGTGTGAAGGTGTTATGGTGGTCACTAGATAGTTCAAAATTGGCACTTTCTATAAATTTGTTTCATATATACATTATTGAGTGTAATAGTACTTCTATGAAGATAAAATATGTAGATAATTCATTAAAAAGGTTGAGGTTTTAACCTACAATACATGGTACTAGATATCAGGTACCTAAGGGTATTTTTTGTTCTGAATTAAGGCTGCCTATATATAGCAATATGTTATTGGATGAGAGACATGGTCACATAAAGAAAAGGGACTTAGGACCTTAAACAATAAAAACCTTGTTAAGGTTTGAATAGTTGTAAGCTTGAATTTAATTTATATCATTTATGGAAAAAAACCACATCTAGTTTACTTGAGTTCTCATAAATCTTTTAGTATAGTGGATCTTATTATTTTTTATGTGTTTGGTCTTGCAAGTGTATGTTCTATTGAAAAATTAACATTATATGTTTCATTTATTGATTATTATAGCAGAATGACATGGGTGTATTTTATAAAGAGTAAATGTGATGTTTTTAGTCATTTTAAAGAGTTTAAACAAATGCTTGAAATTACCAAATGAAAGGAAAATAATATGTTTGAGAACTGGTAATGGTGTTAAATTTTGGTCTAATAATTTTGATAAATTCTATAAATATTGTAGCATTCATATAGACATGTAAGAAAACTCGGTATTCTCCTTAGAATAATAAAGTTAAATAAAGGATGGATATGACATTAATGGAGAAGGCTAGGAGAATGTTTAGTGATGTTGGTCTTGGACAAAGGTTTTGGATTGAAGTGGTTGCCACTACTTGCTACCTAAATAACAAGTCTCCTACATCATCTCTTGTCGACAAAATACTTATGGAAGCATGGATGGCACATAATCCTTCATCAATACATCTTAGATTTTTTGAGGCATATGAATATACACCAAAGAAGAAGCTAACAAGGTTGTAAAATACTTTCTGATTAGCTATAGTCCTGGTGTAAAAAGATATAATCTTTGGTGATCCTATTGAATATAAGATTACTCATAGTAGAAGTGTTATTTTTAGATAAACTAAGCCTTCTTCAATTACATTGCAGCCTAAACAAACTAAAAAGGAAGATGTGATTCAAATTCCTTCTAGACCCCTAGATGGACAAGAAGTTGAATAGAGCTTGTCTAGCTTTGAATCTTCAAAAGTAGAGGAAGAACCTCCAACTCAAATTATTTGAAGGTCTACAAGGTAGATAAAAGAACCTTAAAATATCTTCTTCTTATCACTAAATATGTATTTCCTCTTTGAATACTAGTGCTGATGAACCTAGATCTATAGAAGAGGCATTAGGTATGAATGATCCAGAATCCTACAAGGTTTCTATAAATGGGTAAATGAAATATTTGAAAGAGAATGATACATGAGATCTTGTATAATTTCATAAAGGATGAATATATGTTGGTTGTAAATGGGTATTCAAGAAAAATATTAGCTCGAATGGGAGAATTGAGGAGTAAATGGTAAGGTTGGTTGCAAAACATTGCTCTAGGATTGAGGACATCGATAATGATAAGATATTCTTTCTTGTTTAAAAATGGTAGTCAATGGGTTTTTTTTTTCCTACTATTATGGCTTATGATTTATAGGTTCAACAAATGGATGTGAAAAATGCTTTCTTTCATGGTGATTATGGTGATTTTGAGGAGCATATAATATTGAACATCAGAGCACCACATAGTAAATGTAAAAGTAATTTGGTTTTTGAAGAGAAAATTGTGTATGGACTCAAGAAAATTCCTAGGGTGTGGTACCAAAAATTTGAGACGTACATGCTCAGTTTTAGATTAAATAAATATAAGTCACTTTGAACTATGTTTATTATAAATCTGATTGACGTCATTTCATGTACATTGCACTCTATGTTGATATGTTGTTTGTTTCCAAAGGGGCAATTATGATTGCCAATTGAAGTCTTATATTCCTAATATGTTTGAAATGAAAGACCCCGGTGTTAAAGTGACAAGGTATTGTCTTATTAATTAGATGATTTTGATTTAATTATTAAGCCATGTATTATCTCTATTTTACTTAAGGTACATTAGGCATGTAATAATTAATTATTATAATGAAATTGAGGTTAGTTACCTTTTAGGGGGGTGTGTACACCAAGTTGGTGTACAAAAAGGTGGCCACAAACAAAAAAATAAAATCTTCAATAACTTGATCGGGTTATGAATAACCCAGTTGGGTTATTTGAAGCTAAAAACAACTGTGAGGCTTGGTAACCAAGCCTAACCTTATAGCAGGGTATGTGCAGGATCATGGTGTGCCAAAAAGTGGCAATGTGAAAAAAATAGAGTTTGAACACGTCTAAAAGCGCTTCAAAATCTGCTCTGACTTTTTTTCACCTATCCAGGTACCAAACCTAGAAAGTAAGGCCCAAGCCTTATCGGATATCCGATTTGAGATCGGATATCCGATCTCATATCGGATATCTGATATGAGATCCGATATCCGATATCAGCAGCATAAAAATTGGAGGGAAAAGGCACAAAAATTAGAGGGAAAAATAAATTTGTAAGTGATATAACTAATTTGAGTTATGAAATGTGTAAAGATATAATATATAACCTATAAATATATAATATAATATAATAACTATTATATATAAAATAATATATAATCTATATATTATATAATAATATTATATATATATATATATATATATATATATATATATATATATATATAACGTAATGTAAAGATATAATATATAATCTATTAATATATATAATAATATATTATGTTATTATTATTATTATTATTATCTATAAATATAATATATATTATTATAATATATTATTATTATTTTTACTATATTTTTATTAAATATAATAATGTAATATACTATATATATGTTATTAATACATATTATTATTATTATCATATATAAATTATAATCTATAATATATTATTATTATTATTATCATATGTAAATTATAATATATAATATATTATATTATTATTATTATAATCTATAAATAATATATATATATATATGATTGTTATACTATATTATTATTATTTTTACTATATTATTTCTAGTGGAGTCATTTATATGGGTCAAAAGGGCTCATAGGATGACTTATGACCCCTTTCGACACATTCCATGACGACATATGTCCCTAAGGGATCCTAGGACCCCTAGGGACATATTCGAATAGTTTGTATGGGTCGAAGGGGGTCACAGGATGACCTCTGAACCCTTTCGACATATTACAAGACGACATTTGTCCCTAGGGGTCCTAGGACACTTAGGAAAATATTAGAATCTTCATATGGGTCGAAGGGGGTCATAGGGTGACCAATGACCACCTTCGACACATTCCACGATGACATATGTCCTTAGGGGTCCTAAGACCCCTAGGGACATATTAGAATCATTCATATAGGTCGAAGGGGATCATAGGGTGACATATGACCCCCTTCAACACATTCCACGATGACATATGTCCCTAAGGGTCCTAAGACCCCTAGGGACATATTAGAATCTTTCATATGGTTTGAAGGGGGTCATAGGGTGAACTATGACCCCCTTCGACACATTACATGACAACATATATCCCTAGGGGTCCTAGGACACCTAGGGACATATTAGAATGCTTCATATGGGTCAAAGGGGGTCATAGGTTGACCTATGACCCCCTTTGACCCATTAAATGATGGCATATGTCTCTAGGGATCCTAGGACCCCTAGGGACATATTAGAATCATTCTTATCGGTCAAAGGGGCTCATAGGGTGACCTATGACTCCCTTTGACCCATTAGATGACGACATATGTCCCTAAGGGTCCTAGGACCCCTAGGGACATATTAGAATCATTTTTATGGATCAAAGGGGGTTATAGGTTGACTTATGACCCTCTTTGACACATTACATGACGACATATGTCCCTAGGGGTCCTAGGACACCTAGGTACATATTAGAATGCTTCATATGGGTCAAATGGTGTCATAGGTTGACCTATGACCCCCTTCGACCCATTAAATGATGACATATATAGCTAGGGGTCCTAAGAACCCTAGGGACATATTACAATCGTTCTTATGGGTCAAAGGGGGTCATAGGTTGACCTATAACCCCCTCTGACCCATTACATGACGACATATGTCCCTAGGGGTCCTAGGAACCCTAGGGACATATTAGAATATTTCATATGGGTCAAAGGGGGTCATAGGTTGACCTATCACCCCCTTCGAACCATTAAATGATGACATATATCCATAGGGGTCCTAGGACCTCTAGGGACATATTAGAATCTTCGATCCATTACATGACGATATATATCCCCAGGGGTCCTACGATCCCTAAGAACATATTAGAATCATTCATATGGAATAAAGGAGGTCGTAGATTAACCTATGACCCCGTTCGACCCATTACATGATGACATATGTCCCCAGGGGTCCTAGGATCCCTCGGGACATATTAGAATCATTCATATGGGTCAAAGGGGGTCATAGGTTTACCAATGACGCCATTTGACCCATTAAATGACGACATATGTCCCTACCGGTCCTAGGACCCCTAGGGACATATTAAAATTGTTCTTATGGATCAACGGGGGTCATAGGTTGACCTATGACCCCCTTCAACCCATTAAATGATGACATTTGTCCCTAGGGGTGCTAGGACCCCTAAGAACATATTAGAATCGTTCTTATGGGTCAAAGGGGGTCATAGGTTGACCTATAAGCCCCTTCGACCCATTACATGACGAAATTTAGGACCCCTAGGGACATATTAGAATCCTTCTAATCGGTCAAAGGGGGTCATACCCTATGACCCCCTTCAACCCATTACCTAACGACATATGTCCATAGGGGTCCTAGGACCCCTAGGGACATATTAGAATGCTTCATATGGGCCAAAGTGGGCCATAGCTTGACATATGACCCCCTTCAACCCATCAAATGATGACATATCTCCCTAGGGGTCCTAGGACCCCTAGGGACATATTAGAATCATTTTTATTGCTCAAAGGGGGTCACAGGTTAACCTCTGGCCCACTTCAACATATTACATGATGACATATGTCCCTAGGGGTCCTATTAGATTCGTTCATATAGGTCAAAGGGGGTCAGAGGTTGACCTATGACCCCCTTCGACCCATTAAATGATGACATATGTCCCTAGGGGTCCTAGGAGCCCTAGGGACATATTAGAATCATTCTTATGGGTCAAAGGGGGTCATAGGTTGACCTATGACCCCCTTTGACCAATTACATAATGACATATTTCCCGACCCTTAGGAATGCCTTAAAATTGTTCATGACCCATTACATGATGACATATGTCCCTAGGGGTCCTAGGACCCCTAGGGACATATTAGAATCTTTCATATGGGTCTAAGGGGGTCATAGGACCTATGACCCCCTTCGACGCATTATATGATGACATATGTCCCTAGGGGTCCTAGGACCCATAGGGACATATTAGAATCATTTATATCGATCAAAAGGGCTCATAGGTTGACCTATGACCCGCTTCGACCTATTAAATGATGACATATGTTCTTAGGGGTCTTAGGACCCCTAAGGACATATTACAATCATTCGTATGCGTCAAAGGGAGTCATAGGTTGACCTATGACCACCTTCGACACATTACATGATGACATATGTCCCTAGGGGTTCTAGGACCCTTAGGGACATATTAGAATGCTTCATATGGGTCAAACGGGGTCATATGATGACCTATGACCCCCTTTTACCCATTAAATGACAAGATATGTCCATAGGGGTCCAAGGACCCCTAGGGACGTATTAGAATTTTTCTTATGGGTCAAAGGGGGTCATAGGTCGAACCATTACATGATGACATATGTCCTTAGGGATCCTAGGACCCGTACAGACATATTAGAATGCTTCATATGGGTCAAAAAGGTTCATAGCTTGACCTATGACCCCCTTCGACCCATTAAATGATGACATATGTCCCTAGGTGTCCTAGCACACCTAGCGACATATT
The DNA here is from genome assembly GCA_028749045.1 of Cupressus sempervirens. Lineage (NCBI taxonomy): Eukaryota > Viridiplantae > Streptophyta > Pinopsida > Cupressales > Cupressaceae > Cupressus > Cupressus sempervirens. The sequence goes on along the minus strand of CM053791.1, from coordinate 79,028,709 downwards.
AGAATGCTTCATATGGGTCAAAGGGTGTCATAGGTTGACCTATGACCCCCTTCGACCCATTAAATGATGACATATATCCCTAGGGGTCCTAGGACCCTTAGAGACATATTAGAATCATTCTTATGGATCAAAGGGGGTCATAGGTTGACCTATGTCCCCCTTCAACCTATTACATGATAGGGAGTCATAGGTTGACCTATGACCCCCTTCGACCTATTACATGATACCCCCTTTGACCCATAAGAATGTTTATAATATGTCCCTAGGGGTCCTAGGACCCCTAGGGACATATTAGAATCGTTCTTATGGGTCAAAGGGGGTTATAGGGTGATGTATGACCCCATTTGACCCATTAAATAATGACATATGTCCCTAGGTGTCCTAGGACCCCTAGAGACATATTAGAATCATTCTTATGGGTCAAAGGGGGTCATAGGTTGACCTATGACCCCTTTCGACCCATTAAATGATGACATATATCCCTAGGGGTCCCAGGACCCCTAAGGACATATTAGAATCATTCTTATGGGTCAAAGGGGGTCATAGGTTGACCTATGATCCCCTTCAACCCATTACATGATGACATATGTCCCTAGGGGTCCTAAGACCCCAAGGGACATATTAGAATTCTTTTAATAGGTCAAAAGGGGTCATAGGGTGACCTATCACCCCCTTCGAGCCATTACGTAACGACATATGTCCATAGGGGTCCTAGGACCCCTAGGGACATATTAGAATGCTTCATATGAGTCAAAGGGGGTCATAGGTTGATCTATGACCTCCTTCCACCCATTAAATGATGACATAGGACCCCTAGGGACATATTAGAATCATTCTTATGGCTCAAAGGAGGTCATATGTTAACCTATGACACCCTTCGACATATTACATTATGACATATTTTCATAGGGGTCCTAAGACCCCTAGGAACATATTAGATTCAGTCATATGGGTCTAAGGGGGTCATAGGTCAACCTATGACCCCCTTCGACCCATTACATGACGACATATGTCCCTAGGGGTCCTAAGACCTATAAGGACATATTAGAATCATTCTTATAGGTCAAAGGAGGTCATAGGTTGACTTATGACCCACTTCGACACATTACATGACGACATATGTCCCTAGGGGTCCTATGACACCTAGAGACATATTAGAATGCTTCATATGGGTCAAAGGGTGTCATAGGTTGACCTATGACCCCCTTCAACCCATTAAATGATGACATATATAGCTAGGGGTGCTAGGACCCCTAGGGACATATTACAATCATTCTTATGAGTTAAAGGGGGTCATAGGTTGACCTATAACCCCCTTTGACCCATTACATGACGACATATGTCCCTAGGGGTCCTAGGACCCCTAGGGACATATTAGAATGCTTCATATGGGTCAAAGGGAGTCATAGGTCAACCTGTGACCCCCTTCAACCCATTAAATGACAACATATATCCCTAAGGGTCCTAGGACCCTTAGGGACATATTAGAATCTTCGACCCATTACATGATGACATATGTCTCCAGGGGTTCTAGGATCCCTCGGGACATATTAGAATCATTCATATGAGTTAAAAGGGGTCATAGGTTGACCTATGACCCCGTTCGACCCATTACATGATGACATATGTCCCTAGGGGTCCTAAGATCCCTGGGGACATATTAGAATCATATATATGGGTCAAAGGGGGTCCTAGGGACTTATGTTCCTAGGGGTCATAGGGACTTATTGGAATCATTCTTATGGGTCAAAGGGGGTCATAGCTTGACCTATGACCCCCTTGGACTCATTACATGACGACATATGTCCCTAGGGGTCCTAAAACCCCTAGGGACATATTAGAATAGTTCTTATGGGTCAAAGGGGCTAATAGGGTGACCTATGACCCCCTTCGACCCATTACATGATGACATATGTCCTACAGATATATTAGAATCGTTCTTATGGGTGTAAGAGGGTCATAGATTAACTTATGACCCACTTCGACACATTACATGATGACATATGTCCCTAGGAGTCCTAAGACCCTTAGGGACATATTAGAATGTTTCATATGGGTCAAAAGTTGTCATAGGTTGACCTATGACCCCCTTCAACCCATTAAATTATGACATATGTACCTAGCGGTCCTAGGACCCCTAGGGACATATTAGAATCGTTCGTATGGGTCAAAGGGGGTCATAGGTTGTGCTATGACCCCCTTTGACTCTTTAAATGATGACATATGTCCCTAGGGGCCCTAGGACCCCTAGAGACATATTCGAATCATTCTAATGGGTTCAAGGGGGTCATAGGTTGAACTATGACCCCTATGACCCCCTTTGATAGATTACATGATGAAATATGTCCCTAGGTGTCTTAGGACCCCTAGGGACATGTTAGAATTGTTCATATGCATCAAATGGGGTCATAGTTTGACCTATGACCCCCTTCGACCCATTACATGACGACATATGTCCCTAGGGGTCCTAGGATCCCTAGGGACATATTAGAATCATTCATATGAGTCAAAGTGGCTCATAGGTTGATTTATGACCCCCTTCGACTCATAAGAACAATTCTAATATCTACATAGGGGTCCTAGCACCCCTAAGAACATATGTCATCATTTAATAGGTTGAAGGGGATCATAGGTACCCCTATGGGTCCCTTTGACCCATAAGAATGATTCTAATATGTCCCTAGGGTTCCTAGGAACCCTTAGGGACATATGTCGTCATGTAATGGGTCGAAGGGGGTCATAGGTCAACCTATGACCCCCTTAGACCCATAAGAATGATTCTTATATGCCCCTAGGGGTCCTAGAAAACCTAGGGACATATGTCGTCATGTAATTGATCGAAGGGGGTGATAGGTCAACCTATCACCGCCTTTGACCCACATGAACAATTCTAATATGTCCCTAAGGGTCCTAGGACCCCTAGCTATATATGTCATCATTTAAGGGGTCGAAGGAGGTCATAGATCAACTTATGACACCCTTTGACCCATATGAAGCATTCTAATATGTCCCTAGGTGTCCTAGGACCCCTAGGGACATATGTCGTCATGTAATATGTCGAAGAGGGTCATAAATCAACCTATGACCTCCTTTGACCCATAAGAATGATTCTAATGTCCCTAGGGGTCCTAGGACCCCTAGAGACATATGTCATCATCTAATTGGTCGAAGGGGGTCATAGGTCACCCTATGAGCCCCTTTGACCCATAAGAATGATTCTAATATGTTCCTAGGGGTCTTAGGACCCCTAGGGACATATGTGGTCATGTAATTGGTCGAAGGGGGTCATAGGTGAACCTATGACCCCTTTTGACCCATAAGAACGATTCTAATATGTCCCTAGGGGTCCTAGGACCCCTAAGAACATAGGTCATCATTTAATGGGTTGAATGGAATCATAGGTAAACCTATGACCCCCTTTGACTCATAAAAATTATTGCAATATGTCCCTAGGTGTCTTAAGACCCCTAGGTACATATGTCATCATTTAATGGGTCGAAGGGCATCATAGGTAAACTTATGACACCCTTTGATCCATATGATGCATTCTTATATGTTCCTAGGAACATATGTCATCATATAATGTGTCAAAGTGGGTCAATTTTCAACCTATGACCCCTTTTGACCCATAAGAACAATTCTAATATGTTCTTAGGGTTTCGAGGACCCCTAGGGACATATGTCATCATGTAATGTGTTGAAGCGGGTCATAGGTCAACCTCTGACCACCTTTGACCCATAAGAATGATTATAATATGTCAATAAGGGTCCTAGGACCTCTAGGGACATATGTCATTATGTAATGGGTTGAAGAGGATCATAAGTCAACCTATGACCCCCTTCGACTCATATGAATGATTCTAATATGTCCTTAGGGGTGCTAGGACCCTTAGGGACATATGTCGTCATGTAATGGGTCGAATGGGATCATAGGTCAACCTATGATGCCCTTTGACCAATATGAATGATTCTAATATGTCCCTAGGGGTCTTAGGACCCCTAGGGACATATGTCATCATTTAATGGTTCGAAGGGGATCATAGGTCAACCTATGACCCCCTTTGACCCATAACAATGATTCTAATATGTCTCTAGGGGACCTAGGACCCCTTTGGACATATATCGTCATGTAATGTGTCGAAGGAGGTCATAGGTCAACCTATCACCCCCTTTGACCTATAAGAACGATTCTAATATGTCCTTAGGGTTCCGAGGACCCTTAGAGACATATGTCATCATGTAATGGTTCGAAACAGGTCATAGGTCAACCTATGACCACCTTTGACACATAAGAATCATTTTAATATTTTCCTAGGGATCTCAGGACCCCTAGGGACATATGTCATCATGTAATGCGTCAAAGGGGGTCATAGGTCAACCAATGACCCCCTTTGTCCCATAAGAACGATTCTCATATGTCCTTAAGGGTCGTAGGACCCCTAGGAACAAATGTTGTCATTTAATAGGTCGAAGGGGATCATAGATCAATCTATGACCCCCTTCGATCCATATGAATGATTCTAATATGTCCCTAGGGGTCCTAAGACCCATAGGGACATATGTCATCATGTAATGTGTCGAAGGTGGTCGTAGATCAACTTATGACACCCTTTGACCCATAAGAACGATTCTCATATGTCCTTAGGGGTCCTAGGAACATATGTCATCATGTAATGGGTCAAAGGGGGTCATAGGTCAACCTATGACCCCCTTTGACCCATATGAACAATTCTAATATGTCCCTAGGGGTCCTAGAACCCCTAAGGACTCATGTCATCATTTAATGAGTCAAAGAGGGTCATAGGTCAACTTATGACCTCTTTTGACCCAAATGAACAATTCTAATATGTTCCTAAGGGTCCTAGAAGCCCTAGTGACGTATGTCATTATTCAATGGGTCGAATGGGGTCATAAGTTAACCTATGACCCCTTTTTACCCATATGAACAATTCTAATATGTCCTTAGGTGTCCTATGACCCGTAGGGAGATATGTCATCATGTAATGTGTCAAAGAGGGTCATAGGTTGACCTATGACCCCATTTGACTTATAAGAATGATTCTAATACGTCCCTATGGGTCCTAGGACCCCTAGGGACATATGTTGTCATGTAATGGGTTGAAGGGTGTCATAGGTCACCCTATGACCCCCTTTGACCCATAAGAACGATTCTAATATGTCCCTAGGGGTCCTAGGACCCCTAGGGACATATGTCATCATGTAAAGGGTCAAAAGGGGGTCATAGGTCAACCTATGACCCCCTTTGACCCATAAGAAGCATTCTAATATGTTTCTAGGGGTCCTAGAGACATATATCATCATGTAATGGGTCAAAGGAGGTCATAGGTCAACCTACGACCTCTTTTGACCCATATGAACAATTTTAATATGTCCCTAGGTGTCTTATGACCCGTAGGGACATATGTCATCATGTAATGGGTCAAAGGGGGTCATAGGTTGACCTATGACCCCTTTTGACCCATAAGAATGATTCTAATACGTCCCTAGGGGTCCTAGAACCCCTAGGGACATATGTCATCATGTAATGGGTTAAAGGGTGTCATGGGTCACCCTATGATCACCTTCAACCCATAAGAACAATTCTAATATGTCACATATGTCATCATGTAATGTGTTGAAGGGGGTCATGGGTCAACCTATGATCCCCTTTGACCCATAAGAATAATTCTCATATGTCCCTAGGGGTCATAGGGACATATGTCATCATGTAATGGGTCAAAGGGGGTCATAGGTCAACCTATGACCCCCTTTGACCCATATGAACAATTCTAATATGTCCATAGCGGTCCTAGGACCCCTAGGGACACATGTCATTTTTTAATGGGTCGAAGGGGATCATAGGTCAACCTATGACCCCCTTCGATCCATATGAACAATTCTAATATGTCCCTAGGGGACCTAGGACCCCTAGGGACATATGTCGTCATGTAATGTATCGAAGGGGGTCATAGGTCAACCTATGACCCCCTTTGACCCATAAGAATGATTCTCCTATGTTCCTAGGGGTCTTCAAGACATATGTCGTCATGTAATGGGTCAAAGGGGGTCATTGGTAAACCTATGACCCCCTTTGGCCCATATGAACAATTCTAATATGTCCCTGGGCGTCCTAGGACCCCTAGGGACATATGTCATCATTAAATAGGTCGAAGGGGGTCATAGGTCAACCTATGACCCTCTTTGATCCATATAAACAATTCTAATATGTCCCTAGGGGTCCTAAGACCCCTAAGGACATATGTCATCATTTAATGGGTCGAAGGGGTTCATAGGTCAACTTATGATCTCCTTTGATCCATATGAACAATTCTAATATGTCCCTACGGGTCTTAGGACCCTTAGAGACATATGTCGTTGTTTAATGGGTCGAAGGGGGTCCTAGGTCACCCTATGACCCCCTTTGACCCATATGAATGATTCTAATATGTCCCTAGGGGTCGTAGGACCCCTAGGATAAAATGTCTTCATGTAATGGGTCAAAGGGTGTCATAGGTCAACCTATGACCCCCTTTGACCCATAAGAATGATTCTAATATGTCTCTAGGGGTCCTAGGACCCCTTTGGACATATGTCATCATGTAATGTGTTGAAGGGGGTCATAGATCAACCTATCACCCCCTTTGACCCATAAGAAGCATTCTAATATGTTCCTAAGGGGTCGTATGACTCCTAGGGACATATGTCATCATGTAATGGGTCAAAGGGTGTCATAGATCAACCTATGACCCCCTTAGACCTATAAGAATGATTCTAATATGTCCCTAGGGTTTCGAGGATGCTGAGGGACATATGTCATCATGTAATAGTTCGAAGCGGGTCATAGCTCAACCTATGACCACCTTTGACTCATAAGATTGATTTTAATATTTTTCTAAGAGTCCGAGGACCCCTAAGGACATATGTCATCATGTAATGCGTCGAAGGGGGTCATAGGTCAACCTATGACCCCCTTTGTCCCATAAGAACGATTCTCATATGTCCCTAGGGGTTGCAGGACCCCTAGGGACAAATGTTGTCATTTAATGGGTCGAAGGGGATCGTAGATGAATCTATGACCCCCTTCGATCCATATGAATGATTATAATATGTCCCTAGGGGTCCTAGTACCCATAGGGACATATGTCGTCATGTAATGTGTCGAAGGGGGTCGTAGATCAACCTATGACACCCTTTGACCCATAAGAACGATTCTCATATGTCCTTAGGGGTCCTAGGGACATATGTCGTCATGTAATGGGTCAAAGGGGGTCATAGGTCAACTTATGACCCCCTTTGACCCATATGAACAATTCTAATATGTCCCTAGGGGTCCTAGGACCCCTAGGGACATGTCATCATTTAATGGGTCAAAGGGGGTCATAGGTAAACTTATGACCTCCTTTGACCCAAATGAACAATTCTAATATGTCCCTAGGGGTCCTAGAAGCCCTAGTGACATATGTCATCATTTAATGAGTCAAATGGGGTCATAGGTCAACCTATTACCCCATTTTACCCATATAAACAATTCTAATATGTCCTTAGGTGTCTTATGACCCATAAGGACATATGTCATCATGTAATGTGTCGAAGGGGGTCATACGTTGACCTATGACCCCATTTGACCCAGAAGAATGATTCTAATATGTCCCTAGGGGTCCTAGGACCCCTAGAGACATATGTTGTCATGTAATGGGTTGAAGAGTGTCATAGGTCACCCTATGATCCCCTTTGACCCATAAGAACGATTCTAATATGTCCCTAGGGGTCCTAGGACCCCTAGGGATATATGTCGTCATGTAAAAGGTCAAAGGGGGTCATAGGTCAACCTATGACTCCCTTTGACCTATAAGAACGATTCTAATATGTCCCCAGGGTTCCTAGGACCCCTTTGGATATATGTCATTATGTAATTTGTTGAAGGGGGTCATAGGTCAACCTATGACCCCCTTTGACCCATAAGAAGCATTCTAATATGTCCCTAAGGGTCCTAGGAGCCCTAGAGACATATGTCATCATGTAATGGGTCAAAGGGGGTCATAGGTCAACCTATCACCCCCTTTGACCTATATGAATAATTCTAATATGTCCCTAGGTGTCCTATGACCCGTAGGGACATATGTCATTATGTAATGGGTCAAAGGGGGTCATAGGTTGACCTATGACCCCTTTTGATCCATAAGAATGATTCTAATACGTCCCTAGGGGTCCTCGGACCCCTAGGGACATATGTAGTCATGTAATGGGTTTAAGGGTGTCATTGGTCACCCTATGACCACCTTTGACCCATAAGAACGATTCTAATATTTTCTTAGGGACATATGTCATCATGTAATGCATTGAAGGGGGTCATGGGTCAACCTATGATCCCCTTTGACCCATAAGAACAATTCTCATATGTCCCTAGGGGTCGTAGGAACATATGTCGTCATGTAATGGGTCAAAGGGGGTCATAGGTCAACCTAGGACCCCCTTTGACCTATATGAACAATTCTAATATGTCCCTAGCGGTCCTAGGACCCCTAGGGACACATGTCATCATTTAATGGGTCGAAGGAGATCATAGGTCAACTTATGACCCACTTCGATCCATATGAACAATTCTAATATGTCCCTAGGGTACCTAAGACCCCTAGGGACATATACCGTCATGTAATGTGTCGAAGGGGTTCATAGGTCAACTTATGACCCCCTTTGACGCATAAGAATGATTCTCATATGTTCCTAGGGGTCCTCAGGACATATGTCATCATGTAATGAGTCAAAGGGGGTCATGGGTGAACCTATGACCCCCTTTGACCCATATGAACAATTCTAATATGTCCCTGGGCGTCCTAGGACCCCTAGGGACATATGTCATCATTCTCTTTGATCCATATGAACAATTTTAATATGTCCCTAGGGGTCCTAAGACCCCTAGGGACATATGTCGTCATTTAATGGCTCGAAGGGGTTCATAGGTCAACCTATGATCTCCTTTGATCCATATGAACAATTCTAATATGTCTCTACGGGTCTTAGGACCCTTAGGGACATATGTCGTCGTTTAATGGGTCGAAGGGGGTCCTAAGTCACCCTATGACCCCCTTTGACCCATATGAATGATTATAATATGTCCAAATATCTTCATGTAATGGGTCGAAGGGTGTCACAGGTCAACCTATGACCCCCTTTGACCCATATGAACGATTCTAATATGTCCCTAGGGGTCTCAAGACCCCTAGGGACATATGTCATTATCCCTTCGACCCATAAGAATGATTCTAATATGTCCCTAGGGGTCCTAGGACCTCTAGGGACATATTTCGTTATGTAATGGGTCGAAGGGGATCATAAGTCAACCTATGAGCCCCTTCGACCCATATGAATGATTCTTATATGTCCCTAGGGGTGCTAGGACCCCTAGGGACATATGTCGTCATGTAATGGGTCAGAGGGGGTCATAGATCAACCTATGACCCCCTTTGACGCATAAGAACGATTCTAATATGTCCCTATGGGTCCTAGACCCCTAGGGACATATGTCATCATTTAATGGGTTGAATGGGGTCATAGGTCAACCTATGACCCCCTTTGATCCATAAGAATGATTCTAATATGTCCTTAGGGGTCCTAGGACCCCTAGGGACATATGTCGTCATGTAATGCGTCAAAGGGGGTCATAAGTGAACCTATGACCTCCTTCGACCCATAAGAACGATTCTAATATGTCACTAGGGGTCCTAGGACCCCTTGGGACATATGATGTTATGTAATGGGTTGAAGGGACCTATGACCCCCTTTCACTCATAATAATATACATATATATTAATAACATACATATTAATATAATAATATATTAATAACATATATATATATATATATATGGTTATCATATTTAATAAAAATATTACGTTATATATATATATATATATATATATATATATATATATATATATATATATATATATATATATATGTTATATCTTTACATTACGTTATTTTATATATATAATATATTATAATACATATTTACATAGTAATATAACAAAAATAATTTATAAATCATAAGCTATAAAATATTATGTTATTATATATATTAATAACATATATATATATATATATATATATATATATATATATATATATATATATATATATATATATATATATATATATATATATATATATATATATATATATATATATATATATATATATATATATATATATATATATATATATATATAGATATTACTTTATTATATTTAATAAAAATATTACGTTATTATATATAAATTAATAACATACTTATATATATAATATATATATATATTATGTTATTATATTTAGTAAAAATAATAACAATATAAGTTATATTTATAGATTATAATGAGAATAACATAATATATTATTATATATTAATATATTATATATTATATCTTTACATTACGTTATTATATATATATAATATATTATAATACATATTTACATAGTAATATAACAAAAATAATTTATAAATCATAAGCTATAAGTCTTAAATCCGATTTTCCCTCCAAAATGGGTTGGGATTTCAAATTTCCCACCAAAATTCACCTAGCCATATCGGATATCCGATTTGAAATTCGATATCCGATTTCAAGTCCGATATTCGATTTGAAATCCAATATCCGATTAGGCTTGGTATTTACCAAGCCTACTCGGTCAACCCAAAAGACGTGTTTGAAGAGGGTTTTAGTGATACTCAGACTTCTAGTAGTCATCTGACAATGTTATTTTCATTGAAATTGAATGAAACGAAAAGGGTTTTTTAATATCGTTCTCGAGATTCCATCAATATATTTTCTGTCAAATTCTAAGATCGATAAGTATTTATTAGTTAATTATCAATGAAGATTATTGTAAAGTGTTGATTGACATACTGATTGAAAAATAGCTATAATTTTCAAACGGTATAACATTTTTTAAATCTAAAAGTTGCATCACATTCTATGCTTCACCTAGTATAAGAAAAAAAAAATTAAATTTGGTAAAATTTTCTATTAGTTAAGGTGGTCAGACACGACAGTTTTTTTTTAAAAAAAGTTTTGGTAGAAAATTCATATTTAATTATTTATTTGGAATAAAAATACCAAAAAATATGCGTCACATCCAGGCATGAGTCTAATTTTCATATCTATAATTATATTAAAAAAATATTATCATTTGATTTTGATTAAGGCGGTCAGACATACACCTACTTTTTATTTTTGCCCTGAAATTTTTGTAGTACTACATTAAAATTCAAACTTTTGACCAATCAATTATTTTTTTCTCCTAATAAGGCCTAGTAGTTTAGAAACTACATTCAATTTCCTACAGATTATTTTCTTACAACTTTTTGATATAAAGTCCATAACCACTTTAAAATTATGTATCAAGTTGACATAACCCTGATTTTCTGATTTTTCACTGCCACTTAAGGCCATAGTTTGGTACACCATGATCCTGCACATACCCAACATTTAATAAGAACTTGGTCAGGTTTTGTAACCAGATTAGGTTATTAAAAAATTTTAATTTTTCAAAAACCAATCAGGTTTTGAAGAGCTAAATTTTTTTTAAACGATTGGTTGCCTCATTTCAACGCCTAAACTAGCACAATTGAGGAGAAGAGAAATCATAAAACCTAATCGGGCTTTGACATTTTTCAAGCCATTTTCAACATTTTTTACCACGTCACCCCATAAATAAGGTAATTTTGCATTTTTAAAAGTTTTTGGTTCTATTTTCTTCCGCTTGGTTATTAAAAATTTAAGTTTTGTAATATATTTTTGTTTTGTTTATAATTTTATTCTCATATGTATCAAAGAAACCAATAAAATGAGTTAAACATAAAACATCTCCTCATACACAAACAATGCAATCAACCCCCAAACCACAAAACCCTCCATCAACTATGGGGAAGCCACAAAACCCTCTTCCCACTGCAACACACTAATAAAACATTCCACTCACTATGATACAAGCACAAAACCCTCCACCCACTGTGACACAAATACAAAGCCATCTACTCAATGTTCCCCTTCAACAACTACAACCACTTATAAACCCTCTACACATACCATTAGATCATGTAAATGCTACGCAAGAGGACCTCATTAATTGCCTAACAAAAAATACCTCTTGTATTAGCCAAATTTTCAATAGGTTGAGGTAATTTAGTCTTGCTCACCACTCAACCCTAGCATATAAGTTGAACAAATGACCCAAAATGCAAATGAGGTGTGTAGGGAGGTTACAAAATGGGATTCATGGAGGGATAGGTTTTGTGTATTTTACGTTGATCATTTATCATATCAGCAAGTGAAATATAAGGATATAAAGAAAGGTGTTGTATGTGTTATTTTCATTGGTTCTAATTCTGGCAAATCCCTATTAGAAATAACCAAAACTTTTCCTATTCATTTTTGCGCTCATGTTAGGATGAGATCAAATTTCTAGCATAGGTGGTATATGGTATTTGACCTACCACCATGTAATAATTATGATATTCCTCTATATTTTTTGAGAAATCTATAATGTGAGTTCATCCTTGGTGATAAGCCAAATTATTTTGACATCCACAAGTTCCAAGGTAGAGGGAAAGGCTCTGTGAAGGAAAGGCTTTGTACATAATAGACTGTAGGGTGGTACCAGCATATGAGAGGATATGTACAAAACACAAAAACATCTCTCATGTTGTGGTCCCAAAAGTCGTAAAGGAGTCTATTGATTTATAGACTCTTCATGCATATGCATCATTGATTGATGTCATCATTCAACATGGCTCATAGTTAGGTGGTATTACTTTACCTACGACACCTCCACCATCATTAGATGTGTCATTAGGCTCATTGCATCCTGAAATAGTTCCATCATTATCACTTGCACCATCAATGGCATCCCCACTTGTGCCACCTACATCATCATCATATACATCACTATAGTCTTTGAGGCCCAATCGACATGTGTGTTTAAGTTGTCAATGTGTATGTGATGGGTTGGATACTGAGATGACTTAGGATGGATTAACATCCCATGCATGTGTACATTGTGGGAAGACCTTTTATGCATCCAAATGTGGGGATTTCATGCTCACAGATGATTCAATGATGGTGGTATTTGGTGTAGAGGAGACATAGGTTTGATTGTTTGAGTTTTCACATGTTATTATTTAATCACCTAAATATCGTAAAAGTAAATATTTTTTTTATTTTATAGAACACTCTAGATTGATATTTGAAAAATATGCAATGCAGCATGTAGTAAGCGGTATGAGAACACCACTCAATACTCATTTTTCTAGAGGTGCGAGGCCAGGAGCAAGAACACTTGAGGCAAAGTTTTTTAAATATTCTTAAAAGTACAATAATACATTGGCTTTGAAATATCATTTCTTAATTATTATGACACTAACAATACATAGTTCCCTAAATTTTATTTCTTAATTGTTATGAAATTATCCAACCCTATTTGGTCCAAGGCTCCTTTCTAGTACCTTTTGGACTTTAACATCTTACATTATTCCATCTATTATATTCCTTAAGATATAGTTCTTTTTTATATAGCTTTCCACTATCTACATCTTCCAATCCTCCACCTCATCCAGTAACATCAAATTCTCCAAGGAGTTTGAAAAGGAATCCAATAGAATACCCATCTCCTTAAGTTAATGAATCATTTCATCTAATTACATCATGTGAAGTTTATAGTGTTGAAACCTTTCCATCTTCCACACCCATCATTCATCTTCCATCTCCCATAACTATCATCTCTCTTTCATCAACCCCACTTATAGATCCCCCTCCATTTCCTACCATTATTGAAACCCTTTGTATAGATCCCCTTTCATCTCCTACCATCATTTAAACCCTCCCATTCATAAAATCCATCCAATTCACATCCATATCTCCTGCTCCTAGCATTACCCAAACCCTATCTAATGAACCTCATGAGTTTATCCTCCACATACCCATCCCAATAGAAGAACCTATCAACCTCCATATCACCTAGGTTGTCTTTTAGGAGTGTGGAGGTCATGAATCTACACTTGTATTTCTTGACAGGGTGCCACAATTTCATTCTTATCTCTCTTTTCTTTCTTGATCTCTTTGTTTTCAATTCAGGCCTTGTAGTCTTTTTAAGCCTCAATTAGGCATTTCTTTCATGTCTTTCAACTATCCTTCCAATCTTGTTCACACCTTGTCTACGCTCCATTCAACATCTTAGAACCATTGGTTTTGTACCTTCATTGACCCACTACAAGAATCAACTCATTGTTATCAAATCCCTTATGTCGAGGTATACAAAATAGTGCTCGTGATAAAGAATGATCTATAAAACATTCTTCATGTCCTTCTCATGTCTTCTTGCCCTCATATTCCCTTCCTATCATTCTTGCATCTTCTTTCCATTTACAATACTATCTCTTATTTCAAACAATGCTCTTTACTATTTTATAGGGCTTGTCAGGGGCTGAAATTTCTCAAGTTAATGATGGCACACTTCCTGTCATTACCTTTGGCCTTGATAGCTATGGGGTATCATATTTTTCACACCTATCAAGTTTATAATTTGGGTTCAACTCATGTCTTATCTCATTCGTTCCTCTTATGTTATTTTTGTTTCTTCTTTAAAGTACCCCATGTAGCTTGAGGTCAAGAGAAAAGTTAAAGAAATCAGCAAGCACACCCAAATGCAAAAAGGTATTAAATGCAAGTTAAATTTATATTTTGAAATCTATTATGAATGAATCTATATACATGTACTCAATATTGATGAATATGTGCTGACTTGTTTTTTGAATATATGTAGAAACAATTGAGTTTGTAAGAGTTGATGAATGCACATGATGCTAATGTTGTTCAAGATAGGTTAGAGGTAAAATTTTCACATTTTCTTTCAATTAAATTTTATTACTGTGTCATAAAATGTTATGTTTTTCATCCAAGAAATTTTCAAAGTTGACTCATCAATGGTGTTGCCTTCTATCAATATTGTAGGTATCTCTAACTATTATTGTCTATTAGTGTCAAAGACTTAGTCATTTACAAGGAAAATTCAGATGATCATCACTGCAACTGAGCTACTCTACATAGGCTAGGTCATGTACATAAGAAAGTATGTACCGAGCTCTATAGGAGACAAGAAAGTGTATGGTCACTGAGTATTTTCTATATGAGCTGAGTTCAACAGCGACCGAACAAGTTTCAAGCATACAAGTTCTAGGTGACACAATTTGTGCCAAGCATAATACAGACTGAGCAACAACAATAACGACTATCAAAAAATAGTAAAGGCCAAGTAATGTAGAGTTTACATAAAAATTATGAAAGGAATAGATTTTGAGGTGAATCAGTTTTGAGCCAACATGGAAGGAACATTAAATGTTTGTAGAAGTTTTTATAGAGAGTTTTATGCATGAATGATGTTGATTACATATCCCTATGTTTTGTGATCAATGATTTAGATGGAGAGGCTATTATGTAAGGATCTAGAAAACTCTTTATGGAACTCTTTAAATAGAGAAGATCTTAACCTAGATCATAAGTGGATACACATATAGAGAAAGTGAATAAGATAAGTGTATGCATGCAAATAAGAAGTAATATGCGATTAGTGAAGTGAAGGATTGAGATTAGATCAGAAGTCAATGAAGGTGTTATGTTATCACTTAACAGAGCAAGTGATCTATTCATAGTAGTGAAGTGAAAGGGAAGATAAGTATTATCATATCAAAGGAGAGGATCAGTTAGCAAGGAGAAGACTCAAAATTAGCTTACGGAGCATACTAAGAGTAAGGTATTGAATCAATTCTAACCGACTTTCAAATCAGGGTAAAACTCTTAATGGAGTGGTCTTAACAAATCTTTATAAATCTCCTTAAAAATTCCTTACTTTGTTGTAAATGTTAAATCCTCTAACAAGGTGAGACCTAGTAGTCTTAAGATTTTAATAGGGAAGACCCCTCACAAGGTAGATCATATTTCATGATCAAACAAGGTAGATCATATTTCATGATCAAACATTGTAACCATAATAGGTTAACTTTATTATTGCAGTAGTGAATATTTGTGGGTGTCATCCCCACCCTAGTTTTACCTTCACCTTGGAGGGTTTCTGGGTAACAAACATTATGTTATGTGTTTGTTTTTGTGCATGTGATAAATTGGATTTACGTGATAAAACAAGTTTATTATTACAAGTTTTACATGCATAGGATAATTGGTGAATGTGTGAATGAATTGGTGAAAAGTAAAAGTGCTTGAGATTTTGATTCACCCCCACCCCCACCCTCTTAGTATCTTGGTTATCTTATTTATACCTCCATCAGTCAATAATTGGTATCAGAGCATTGGTTTTTTGAGATAAGTTAAACACTTGGAGATTAGATCTTGGAGATGGAGGCTTTCAAACTAGACAATATTATTGACAATCAGGTGATTGACATCCAACTCATATTGCAAAGACTTGAGAAAGAGAGACAAGATCTAAAGGATTCCCTATAAAGGAGAAACAAAATTTCCATCTAGATAAAACAATTTTCTTATGAAGAATTTGAAACTAAAGGATTATTTGAATCAATCAATCAAAATAAAAAATCATCTGTAGATCTACTTGAAAAGAACAAACTCCTGAATGAAAAAATAAGAGGACTAAAAAGAGAACATAAAATCCAATCAATAAGATTATGTGAAGTGATGAAACAAAAGAAGAAAGTTGAAGAAGACATGACTATGGCTAAGGAAGACAAAATAGTAATGGCTACTAGACTTGAAGAAAGAATATAAGATGTGCAGAAGCTCACAAACACACAACTGGACATGATGAATCATCTAATGCTCACAAATCAAGAATTGAATAGCAAGGATGTGGTAATTGTAAATCTCAAATCATAGAGGGATATGTTGGTCATTTTTACCTTCCTGCCAAAATTTCCATATTTGAATTCAAACTCAGTTAAACGTTCATAATATTTAAAAATTCAAATAATAGAGCACGAAAATACTTTATATTAAAACCTTATGTTATATTGTTTGGCTGCACTTTTATATCTTATGAGCCCATATTTTATCCATCATTGGATCTTCCCAAATCAATGACTGGCACTTTTCTACATTCTCAAATTTGTCAGAATATGTCAAAAAGTAGGAAAGTGTGGCATGTGGCCCATGTGGGTCGTGTCTACCTTGTGGACCGCAGACAAAGCAATGTGACGAGGTGATGAGTAAACTGAGTTGGCATATGGGAGGCACTTCATTGGTCAAGATTTGACAATGAGGGTAGAAGGTGGTCCATGTTTCATTCACCATCAAATCAAAGATGATCTACGATGGGTGCTTTCCCACTTTATGAAGATGCAAGGTATTTAGCTAATGCAAGGAAGTGCCTTGTTGACTCATGGAATTGCTGAGGTCACTTTCCTTGTGGGCTAAAAAGAAGAATGGTGTTAGAATTTTTCAGGACTAGCGTGGATATGTCAGAGTAGCATGGTAGGTTAGTAGGTTTTTATTGGTCAAAGGTGCTGATTGTGCGATTGGTGGACTAGTTATGTTTTGATCATTGATCATTTGGTAATCAACAATTGGTGCTTTTTCACATTATTGAACCGCTTGATCTTTAGCTAATGTGAGGAAGTTCCTTGAGAACATGTGTCTTTATGGGTTTAGTTTAAAAGGAAAGGCAAGTGCAGTTCGAAATTAACATTGGCAGTTAAGTTAAACATTTTTTGTAACTGTCATGGTTAGTTTTAAAAGGATGGTGTAGTTTTAAATGATATGGTCAAATGCATGAAGACTCCCCAAGGTGGCAAAAAGAAATAACATGGTTGGTCCACGTGGTGGTTTTTGGTTGCAGGACTCAGTTGGCCTAGTGACTTTGTTGATTCATGGGCTAGAAATAGATGGAATCAGCGTTTCTTGCATGATTGGATCTTCTTGACCAATGCCAACCACTTCCAAATGAATATAAGTCTAAAAATGACACGAAGGACACTACTCCCACTGTCTGATTGCCCATTTTGGGGTATTTTGCTTTGAACGGCATTTTTTTTTCATTTGCAAGTTCCTTCCAGCTAGGATTTTGATGATTATGCTACATTTGGGATTGTTCCATGATCAAATTTCTTCCAGATTTACAATAATGGATGAGTGTAGTGGTTGAGTTTGGTTTTGTGAAAAAAAGTCTCAATTATCCTGAGCTATAAAGTTAGATTTTGTAAATTTTGTAAAGGTCAACTCTTTTCTATTTCTCTACTATTGCTCTGCAAGCTCAGTGTAAATCCCCTTTGCCTCTGAACTATTCATGACATTCTACCTTGTCTCCTTCAAACATTGATGACAATGCAAGACCTATTTTCCTCTCTTCAATGTTTTGTGGCTCTCTGCAATTTGCATGACTATGTCTTTTTTGACCTATGAGTGATATCTAAGTGAACTCTCTTCTTCCTTGTGTTATTCATGTTGGTTTTCTGATCTGCATGAGATTGTTAGATTTAAACAAGTTTGAATTAGTTTATCTTTGATGCCATAATAGTTTAAGTGTGCATGTGTGGGCAAAAATTGGTTTGAACATTCTATTTTGGTGCATCACCCCCTTAGGTTAGAATAGGTAGATTTACTTTCATGCATTCCTTCTCCCTTTTCCTCTCCAAGAGTAGTTAGTTGGATCCTAATAGTAAAAGAAGTTGGCCTTCTCCAAAGACTCAACCTTACAGTTCAAGTCCCACAACTTGGAGGTTGTTTCTGTGTTTCACAAGGTAAAAACTTTGGACAAGGGTGCAAAATTTTGTGACAAAAGGACATAGTAAAGAATGAACTAAGAACTGAGAAAGAAAATACTTTGAAGAACTTATGAAGTCATCTAGTTGTTTTGATCAGTCAGGACATTCATGCATTGAGCAAGAAGAATCATCCTGTAGACACCTAAAAATCCTTTAGAAAATAAAATATTTTTATTTTCTAAAAAAAAGTCCCTGATGACATCATCATTTATTAATTAATTAATTATTTTATTTATTTATTTATTTTTATGCCATTAAATCCCTTTATCTTAATTAAAAATATTTAATTAAGGAATCCCTCCCAAAAATGTTTAAATCTTATTTAAACATTATTTCCTTATTTATTAATTATTTAATTAATAAATTGACCAAAAAACTCAAAATAAATAAAAAATTTATTTTTTTCCCAAAGCTTGGCCAATTTCCTTAAGACCACTAACCTCTTCCAAAATCTTCTAATCCTTCTTTAATTTTGATTAAAGGCTAATCCCATCATTTCCTACCCCTAATCCCAACTCAAAATATTTAATTAAGATTAAATATTAATCCTCATGTTTATTAAAAAAGTTTTAATAAATATCTCCTCAACCCAAACCCTTGAAATAAATAAAGTTTTATTTATTTCCTAAAAATCTAATTTATCCTCATCCTAAGAAGTTCTAGACTCTTCTAGAAAGTCTTCATCCTCATCCTAGGAAGTTCTAGACTATTCTAGAAAGTCTTTATCCTCATCCAAAGTCTAGACTCTTCTAGAAGATGTCTTTAAACCTAATCCTAATCCTCTCCTAACCTTGTCACATTCCCTAAACACGGGTTAAAACTTACTAACCCAAGCCAAAGTTAACAAATATCTCCTCCTTCACCCACCCTCATTAAATGCCATCCACTTGCCTATCCCTAAGCTAATCCTAAACCATCCTAATCCATCCTCTAATCATTTACACAAGCCTAAGCAAGCTTAAAACCTTCCTAATCAAGCCCAAGTCGAAATTCCTCTCATCTCCCTCAAAATATCCCAACCATAAAACTTTATGAAGCCCACTAGGCCATAAATGACTCTTCCAAAGCCCTTTCATTGCTCTTACAAGCCATTATGAGGGTCTTTATGAATATTTTATCGCTTGAGCCTCCTTTGTTGACTCATCCTTCCCCTTTCCTCCATCCTCTCACCCTGTGACACGTGTCACTCTCTGATTGGTTGTACGGAAGCACAATCCATGTGCTCTCCTCTCATGCAATCTGAGCCCTCCATGAGCTTTTCCCCATCCTTGCATCTTAGCCCTCAATCCCTCAAGCCTCTTGCCTATAAATTGGATCCTTCCCCTTTGCAAAACAACACAATCCATGAAGTAAAGTCATAATGCCATTTTAAGAAGCCATTTTACATCAAAACCATACACTCACACCCAAATTCCAACTCCATTTGAAGCCCTTTTTGAAGCATAAAGCTTGAGCATACATCCTATCTATTTAGACAAAGCTACTCAACAAGAGAGCTTCTCATTGAGAGAGCCCATTAATGGCTCATATTCTCAATTGAGAGCTCATCTTAGTCTATCTTGAAGTTTATGAATTTTGTTTAGTTTGTAGAAGCTTTATTTAAATTTGGTTTCTATTAGCATACTAACATTGCTCATATACACATCCAAGAATGGAGAGATGAGGAATGCAAAACCAAATGACAAACCAACATGTTGTCACTATAGAAAACTTGGTCATACTACAAACATTTTTTGAAGCAAAAATGGTATGCAAAACCCTAAATCTAAGTTTACTGGTTACTATTTTTATTGCAAGAAACAAGGACATCAAATACTTTAGTGTAGGTCAAGAATGAGGAATGCGTCTACTACACCTAGATTTAAAGGATATTGCTATAATTGTCAGATATATGGGTATAGAGCATATTAATGCAAATCTCAGACAAAACCTTACTAGACAAATCAGAGAAAGAATAATGCATGCTCCAAATGTCACAAGTTTGGATATCTAAGCAAGAATTGCAGGACTCAAGTATATTTAACAAATAAAACAAAAGAAAAAGGCAAAGCCAAAGTAAACATTAAGAAAATTAAGAAGGAAATGAATAAAAAATAGAAAAAGAGAGCAGAAGATGGAAATAGTGGAGCAAATGAAGCTGAGGTCACCCAATCCAATGGAGAAGGTGATCATGTCATCTCAAACTAAGCAAGAGAGGAACTTATGGAACTGTATATTCAATTAATATATCATACATTAGTTCCTTACATGAAATGTGCCAAAGTTCATATTTGCATATATAAAGACGTATAAGAATAGATTCATGAAGGATTGTCGAGCATCAATAAAAATTATTTATGTTGACCGTGCATTGCAACATAGACTAATCACCTCAGAATGAAATGGTAGAGACCAAATGAAATGATAGAGACAAAGTGATATGGAAGAGACTAAGCTGTAAAGAAAATACCTAGTTCAAAAGGCACCGATATCGACCAAGACAGCTGGCTTCAACCTAACTGAGTACACAAAATTAATGGGGACCCTAAATTGATCAAAAGAAGGTATATATCAAATTTTGAAGACATTATCTCATACCTTAAATATAGATTTCAAGAACACAAAGCGATTTGATGATTTGAGCAATCAACAAAAGATTTCAAGAGCGATTTGGACAAGAAGCCAAACAAGAGAAGATGTGAATAGTGTTGAGTAATTCAAAGGTGTAAGAAGAGACTTTGAACCCTAACAGTGAATATGGAAGCTTCATCTACCACTAGAATGAGCCAAGATGTTAGTAGAATGTAACTGGTGAAGAGTGACGCTTGTCCTCCACCAAATTTTTGTGTTATTCTAGAAATTGCGATGAAAGAAGATTCAATGGGTGCGCTATCCTCGATACCACCCCAAAGTTATTATGATCCATGATGTTAGAAATTTTTACATGTGTAAAATCAGAGAAGTAGGAGACTATGAGATCAGAGAAGCATATGAAATGTTATGTAATGAAGGAATCTTGAAGGATGAATATAAAGTTGTTGAGAGGAAAGGGTTAACTTGTGCCCTAGAATTCCCAAAGAATTTCAAGATCAAATGGATTAAGATTGTTCTAAGAAGAACCCATGACATGAAGTATTGGTTACAAATGGACCCATGGAAATCATGAAGAAATGATTCACAGAGTAACATGCTATCCAACCCTAGATAAGAAGAAAACCATGTGATGCCTGAGTCATGAAGAAGTTGAGGCAAATACTAAAGCTGAGTGGAATGGATGAGGTTTGTCCATTACAAAAATTTCTAGTCCACTCGTCAAATTTTCAATGAGGATTATAGCTCACAAATTCTACCAATCAAGCAAATTGAATAGTGTGTCGTGTATGGCAATGGATCAACCATGGAAGATAGTGATGAAAGATCAAGAATATGATCTTGCCAAGCTACAAAAATCATAACTAACAGAGAATCTATCATCTATAAGGAAAGAAAAGAATTCAATGTGTAAGTTTGGATCCCTCATTATATGTATTTTCTTTTATATCTAGAAGGATTTTTCTGGTGTTGGTGATATTGTTTAGGAACAAGAAAATTTGGTGACAAGACAGATAAATGAATGCATTACTCAATTAGGAGAAAGTTTTGAGAATGTTATGGATGCTAACTTTGATGAATTTTTAAGAAAAGAATGAAAATGAGGATGAGGATACTAGAAGAATTAGTCACAAGGTATTCTAGTGACATCTTCTTTCTTGTAGATACAAACAACACATTTATGCAAGTAGTGAAGCTGAGGAAGGCTTGGTTACAAAGTTTTGACTATGAAATTGACAGTGATACAGTGAATGAAAATATTGTTGAATTGTTAAAAGAAGAGATAGACACTAAGGCTAAACCTTTTGGTAAACATGAGGAAGCTAAAGAAAGAATAACTGTAAATATCAAGATGGATTCAAAGGAGAAGAAAAGGAAAAGAATGATTGAAGACCTAGAAGCAAAACTGGGTATCCTAAGCAAGGGAAAGGAACCAATACAATTAACACAAGGTCTTGGAGAGGATGAAGAAAAAGGAAGTGGTGATGAGAAAGAGGAAGAAGTTGAAGGAGACAAGGGTAAAGCCCTAATTTTTGTCACTCTACCAAGAAAGAAGGCCCAAGGAACCAAGAAGAAGCTAGTAGTGACACCCCTCTCTCCTCCACCACCAAATAAGCCAAGGACTACGGTAGAGCGTGTCGAGTAGTCTGCAAAACAAAGAGTAGAAGAGACTACAAAGCCAAGTGCCCCTAGAACAAAGAGAAGGAGATTGGTCAAAGGACCACCTATAGGGATATCTAAATATATTTAAGAGCTACATGCACATCTATGAGGATCTTCAAGTTTATCTAATTTTAGATTTTTAAAGTATGATACATTGGATAATTGATAAGTAGGAGATAATTTCCATAGCAAGTCAAATTGTGATATTGCTATTAGGATTTCACTATGTGATTTTTGAGTCAAACTCATTGACCCATGTTTTATGAGTAGTGATTCAAAATGAATCCATCTCTCATTCAAATAAATGGAACACTTAGAACTCATTGGATCTAGGTGATGCTCACAGGGGTGAAGCACCAAGACTTCCCAGGAGGTCACCCATCCCAATACTACTCTAGCCTGAGTGCGCTTAACTACAGAGTTTCCTCTATGGTTAAACCCAAAGCTTGCAACCCCATTTGCAAAACCTTCACCAAATGTTGGGCCTTATGAACCATTCATTAGAAAACCCCTTAAGCTCATCAATTGATATGTAGGAGATAATTTCCACAGCAAGTCAAATTGTGATATTGCTACCGGGATTTAATTGTGTGATTTTTGAGTCAAACTCATTGACCCATGTTTCATGAATAGTGATTCAACATGAATCCATCTCTTATGAGAATAAATGGAATACTTAGCACCCATTGGATCTAGGTGATGCTCACAGGGGTGAAGCATTGGGACTTCCTGGAAGGTCACCCATCCCAGTACTACTCTAGCCTGAGTGCGCTTAACTACAGAGTTTCCTCAATGGTTAAACCCAAAGCTTGCAACCCCATTTGCAAAACCTTCACCAAGTGTTGTGCCTTATGAATCATTCATTAGAAAGCCCCTTAAGCTCATCAATTGATAAGTAGGAGATGATTTCCACAGCAAGTCAAATTGTGATATTGCTATCAGGATTTAACTGTGTGATTTTTGAGTCAAATTCATTGACCCATGTTTCATGAGTAGTGATTCAACATGAACCCATCTCTCATGAGAATAAATGGAACACTTAGCACTCATTAGATCTAGGTGATGCTCACAGGGGTGAAGCACCGAGACTTCCTAGGAGGTCACCCATCCTATTACTACTCCAGCTTGAGTGCGCTTAACTACAAATTTTCCTCCACGGTTAAACCCAAAGCTTTTAATCCCATTTGCAAAACCTTCACCAAGTGTTGTGCCTTATGATAGATTAATCACACAGTTAAATCCTAATAGAAATATCACATTTGAAGATGCTAACCAAACCAAAATTGAGGAGGCTATGGTGGTTATGATTGCTAATCATAAGCTAGCCCTAGTGAAATTAAGAATAAAATAACTAAGGATTTGTATAGTAGATTAGAAAGAAGATGGTTGCAGGCAGAGGTAGAAGAGAAAAAGATAAGGACTGACACATTAATCAGAGTTATACTCAATATATCTATTGGAATTCCTTAGGATAACTGAGAGAGGGGTGAATTAGTTATCCAAGGTCTAGGTGTACAAATAAAAAATTTCAATGCTTAGTAGACCCATATCCATAAAGCCTTATCATGCATGCATCCATTTGATCATACAATACATAAACTTTGTAGGTTACTATCCTAGGTCAAAACAAATTTTCAGAAATGTAAACATGAAACAACATAAGAACTTTTACACAATTTGAAACAGGGATTTTATGTGGAAATCCAATTTGGGAAAACCCATGAGTAACATGCTACTAATTCTCACTCTTCTAAAATGATGCTCTATGAAAGTCCAACCCTATTAAAGGTTACAATACACACTGTTAAAAGTGATCTAGTTAAAGGATTTCAATCACCCTATTAGGAGTGAGCCTTGTTAGAGGACTTTAGACCATTCCATTAGAATGTCACCCGATTAAAGGATTTATAAATAACTGTTAGGTCAACCTTAATCCAAAGGATTTACCCTAGATTGACAGAATGATTAGAATGTAATAGTAAGGCTTGATCTGATAACAAATTACAACTCACTTGTAGATTACAGATCTCTATTTTGGTCCTCCATTTTTCTTGGTTTACACACACTTCAACTCTAATAGCTTGTTCACCCTTCAAGCATTCATACTCTTAATTCTTCTTGCTTTGTATGCCAATTGCAGTCACCTTTGTTCGGCCACTGAATTAAGCAATACCCTAGACTCTTTGTCTTCCTTAGGTTCTCGCACATGACAACCTTTTCTTCTAACCAACTATCTCTATATATAGAGAATTTAGATCTTTCGTTGCCTAACCACAATTGTCCATTTTAGGGTTAGGTAGGATACAATGAATCTACCCACTTTTCCACTTGGTTCCTCTAGAAATTTCTTCTACAATCTTCCTTGAATTCACCTCAAAATGGCTTACCTTGAATTTTGTGCCATCAGCTCATCATAGTTATCTTCCACATGCTTCACATAGTTCAAGAAAATAAAATAGTCAACTCAGATTCATCAAATATTTGATTTAACACATTTACTAGCACTCGGCATCAATATGTTGTCACTCAACATCTATATTATTCTTTCACTCGTCCACCACTAGTTTACTCAACAAACACTAAAGTTTATTGATGCTCAGCACCAACTAAACTTTACTTGACATATACTAACAATCACTCAGCTTGCACTAGTTTTCATCTTTTCTCAGCACCTCTTGATTTTAACTCAGCTTCCATTGATTTATACTCGGCTTGCATTGACTACTTGACAAGGCTTGGCAGACACTTTTCATACTTGATCTTCTTCTATTCTTAGCTTGAGTAATCTTTCATTTCAGACTTTAAGTAGATAAACAATACACATAGTATCAATGTCTTACTTGGTCTTAGTGCTTCTTTTACATACCAAATAACTCAACCTTTCTCTAGGTGCTATTGTTATCTCCTCTTTTCAAATCCTCTTCATCAATCAACTAAATGATAGGTTTGAGACCAAAAAGAAATTGTATCACCAGTAGGTAGTAGATTTGACATCATTAACAAAATAATGATTGTTCCATTATAGGTTCTTCACTTCAAAACAATCCTATATTGACACTGTCCTAGAATCAACAAGACACCTTTTTAGAAAAGTATAGGAGTAGATTTTTTCCTAAGCACAAAATGTTTTTGATCTTACAAAATAAATGGAAGTTGTAGTGCATCAGGATGAATTGCTTTGGAAAATCATTTTTGGATTATCTATCAAGGCAGCAGAAACAACAATTGTTAACATCAAAGATGATTACATTAGTGAAGAAAGTTTGGATGTGCTGAGTCCACAAGGCAACATGTCACCAGTACATGCCAACACCCCTAAGGCTCCAGAAGCCAAGTAATCAAGGCTCACAAATACAAAGGCAGGAACTAAGGTGAAATGCACAAGTGCAGATAGTAAGATTGTTTCAGCACCTCATATTAAGGGAAAAAAAAGAAATAAGTAAAGTTGAAGGAAGTGCAACCATTGTTTTCTAGAGCACCGATCCACCACCACGACCAAGTGGTCAAACTTCTTCACCAACTCCCAAAGCAGTGTCGAGCAGCAACACTCCATCACTGAGGAGTAGAGGAAAAATAATAAAGGTTAATTCACTAGATATTGAAGTTAGTCTGAATGAAATACTTGAGATTCCACAATTGGATTTGGCAAATCTCACCTTGGAGCAAACAATTGTGCTACAAGAAGTTTTGGCAAAGAAGAAACAACAAGAAGAGTTAAGAAGAGAGCTTAAGAAAAGGGAAGTACTCTATGATGTAAAGCATATTTTTGTTGATGTTTTTGATATACAATATTTTGATGAAGATGTGCCAATCATCACCTAGATTGTAAATATAGTTGATCAAGTCAATGTTGGAAATATGAAATCAAATAAAAATTGATGGATTAGTCTACAAGAAGATTCAAGAACAAGGTTGTGGACAAATTTTCCATTACCACTATTGATCAAAAAGTACAATTGCAAGAGCAAATACAAGTTATGATAGAACTATTTCAAAAGGTACAATATTTGTACAACATTTTGTCAGATGTGTCAAGATTCACAAGCAATCTTCAAGAACAAATAAACCAAATTCAAGATGAGGTGAAGAGATCCAACAATATTATTTCAAATTCGACACAATCTAGCATAGATCATTACAATAATCATCTGAATGGTCAAAGAGCATTAGCCAAGCTTCAATCAACTAACAACAATATGAGATCCAAATTGATCTCTATTCAAGCAATGTTGATACCTCATTTGAGTTCATACAAAGGGAGTTGCAATCAGGCCAAGATCTTATCACAAAAGATCACAATCTTTTAGTGGCTGACAACTTAACTGATTTAGTTGCAAGACTACAGTTGTAAAATTGCATTTTAGGAGCAGCAAGCACCACACGGGATCATGAATTGTCCATGATCATCCGAGTTCACAAGACATTCATTGACAAATATAGATTGCTTCCACCCATTCCACCCCAGTAGTCTAGACATAAGTGTTCAAAAAAAGGGGGGAATTGGATTTGGGAAATGGATATGGCATATTCATTTATTCATTATTCATTTTTTGCATAAGTCATAAGAATTAGGGGAAGAATTTATATCAGATTGTATTTGTAATATATTTGTAATGATGTAAATATGACAAAGTGTTTTTTCCACTAATGTCAAAGGGGGAGATTGTTGATATCTCTAACTATTCTTGTCTATTAGTGTCAAACACTTAGTCATTTACAAGGCAGAGTCAGACAGTCATCACTGTGACCAAGCTACTCTACATAGGCCGAGTCATGTACATAAGAAAGTATGTACCAATCTCTATAGGATCCGAGCAAGTGTATGGTCAATGAGTATTTTCTATATGAGTCAGGCTCAATAGTGACTGAGCAAGTTTCAAGCATACAAGTGCCAAGTGACACAATTTGTGCTAAGCAACAACAATGCCAAGTGTCAGAAAATGGTAAAGGCTGAGCAATGTAGAGTTTACATAAAAGTTAGGAATGGAACAGATTTTGAGGTAAATCATTTTTGATCTGACATGGAAGGAACAATTAATGTTTGTAGAGGTTGTTACAAAGAGTTTTATGTGTGAATGACGTGGATTACATATCCCTATGTTTTGTGATCGACAATTCAAATGGAGAGGCTATTATGGAAGGATCTAGAAAACTCTTTATAGAACTCTTTAAAATAGAGAACCCTATTATCAACAATTTTGGGGTATTAACATGTGTTAATTATCTTTTACCTATTACAAAAACCTTTGTGACTTTGTATATATCCTTTATCATTTCAATTTGTTAGGAGTCTCGACCATCAAATATGGGTCAAATACGACAAAGATTGGAGGTATGCATGTAGATTCTTAGTTAAAAGCCTCTTTTGATCTCATTTTGGATTTCTTGTGTGTATGATAGAAATCCCTAACACCTGCGTCTACAATGCTAATATCTTTATCACTTATCATGTAGGTTGTGCCTCATACTAGCACTAATTCATTAGTGGGTGTGCATCCTACTAGCATGGGAGATCTAGCTTAGGCTACAGTACATATTTGTTTTTTTACTCTATTTGGAAATCCCTAACACATACTCTAAAACTCTAACATTTTATTGCTTACCATATAGGTTGTACCTCATACCAGCATTGTTTCATCACTAGTTGTACCTCCTAGTAGCATGGGAGATCCAGATCAGGCTCCAGTATGTATTTTCTTTTCACTCTATTTATAAATCACTAACATCTACAACACTAACTTTTTATTACTTATCATACAAAATGTGTCTTATACTAGCATTATTTCAGCAATTTTTGTGTCTCCTACTACCATGGGAGATCCAACTCAGGCTCTAGTACGTATTTGTTTTTTTACTCTATTTAGAAAAGCCTAACACTGATCCGGTGGATAATTTCAGCAAAAATTGAAGTGTCTTCAAATCTCTAGATTTTTGCACCATCAAAAAGATCTCAACGTCCTGATTCCAACGCAACTTGAATGGAACAAAAAGGAGTCCATTCGTGCAAGTTATGCTCGGTCAAAGGTCTGGTCAATAGGTAGACTAGAGGGCTAGATAAGGGGAAAAATCAAACCATCTCAAAAGTGGTCAACAATGGATTTCAAAATGAAGAGCCTGATGAGAGCTTTCCAACGGCGTTCGTTTCATTAAAAACGGACTTCATATGTGAAAGTTATGGCAATTTGAATTTTGGAGGTAAAAATGTCATTTGAAAGTTGATGACATCATCATGATGTCATGGTGGCAATTTTAAACCAAAATAAAAAAAATAAAAAAATAAGTTAGTGGTGAGATTCGAACCCCTAACCACCTATTTGCTAAAATAAGGCTTGTTCGTTGGGTGTTCATAAAATAAATGTCAAAACTTCTATTTAAATTTGAGCTAGACGCCAATTCGATTGTGAAAAAGGTGCCAGCAGGGGTTGAACCGCCGACCCAACACCTTCGAAAATTGGCTATAACCGTTGTGCCATGTGCATGTTCTAAAACATGAATGTGTGATTGCTATTTAAAGTTTAACAAACAGCCCGCTCCCCTTCTAAATAAGGAATGTAGTTATTTTGTTAATCTTCAACCACCCTAATTTGATAAAATGCCAAAATACAAAAATGTAAAGAGGGCTATTTCGAAAGGGGGAGTTTGTTCAAGGCCTATAATTAAATATTTTTGTTTTGGCCTAATTTAAGTAAATTTGTTGTATAAAAAGGGGAAGAGAGTGAGTGTTTTTCACTCATAATTTTCAAGAGTCTTTTTGGAGGAGAATTTTGGCCAAGTATTCTTGGAGGCAGATTTTATTCTCTTTAAGTGATGATTTATTGAAACAGGCATTGTGACAGAGAGGTCTTGTAAGGAGATTTTTGTACCATTCTTGTATCTCAGAGTTTTATTGCTGTTGAAGTGCTCGAAGGAATGGTCTTGGTGCTTTGTAATTGATTTTTGGAGATTAATCAGATCGATCATACTCTATTGGAGCCAACCCAGAGACGTAGTCACATTTGTAGCGAACTCCGAAATCAAACTGTGTTTGCACTTTCTATCTTCTTCTCTCTCTCAATTTCATTTCTCACCTTAAGTTTTGATGCATAATTTCATTTATGTATAAATGTATTAAGACTTCCGCTAATTTGATTTTATTTAAGCATTCAATACTGCAATTAGTCTAAATCCATCCATCAGATCAAACACCTATGTCTAAAATTCTAATATTTTATCACTTACCATACAAGTTGTGTCATATACCATCACTGTTTCATCACTAGTTGTACCTTCCACCAGTACTAATTCATCATTAGTTATGTCTCTCATCGTCACTCTACTTCATCATTTTGTTAGGAGTCCATTACCATTATCATTTAGTACAAGTGTGGGAAAAAGAGATGAGGTAATCAACAACTCAACTACCAACAATTTACAATCCAAGTTTTAGTTATTTCATATTATTTTTAGATAAGATAGTTGATATAGAATTTTAATTTTTCTTGTACTTGGTGAACCACGTACTACATCAAAGAGACTCATTTTTGATGATCCAACACAGTCATAGATATTGATAGAGATATACATATATTTGTGGTCATAACATTACATTTATATGTCTAACTTTTGTATTGTATATATTCAACATTTTTACACATTTGACATTTGTACACATTTGGCATTTGTATTGTACCTATGAGACATGTCATCTTTTTGTAACTATATGATTGATATGGCATGATATTATTCATTTTGATATACATCGAATTCGAATTTCCATCCAACTTGTTCATTGTGTGCATACAAAGTTGTACTTCATCTTACTTTCTTGCAATTAATCAAACATGTGAACATTTATTATTTAATATAAAAATGTAACATGTTTATCAAATTTAGTATAAAATTGTAGTCAAACTTATAAGTGTTTGTATTTTTTGTTTGTTGTGTTTTGTGATTATTTTGTGTATTTGATTTTGCATTTGTTGTATTTTGTAGTAAAAAATCCCTTATCTTATGGTTTGACCCCCATTTGGCATGTGTATTTAAGCCAACATGGGAAAGGATAAACCAAGGGAAATCTGGGCTCTTATAATGTTTTTTATAGATTGTTAGGTCTCCTAAGATGTGTAGGTGTTAGTTCAAAAATGTTTTATAAGCATTTTTCAAAACTTTCTATGTTTGTCATCTTTTTAGCAAAAGTTGCAATATGAAAACTTAACATTTTTTTCCATAAAGAGTGGAAGACCAAAGGTTTTTTGGCCATGTGAGGATGTGAAATCCTCAAACTGAAACTTCCACCATGAAATGGTTAAATCAAGTCATTTTTTGTGTTATTGGATCGAGTCACTAAAGAAGTTAGCCTTACAAGGTCATCAATAATTCTTAGATACCCTTTAGGAACACTTTTGTGTGGTGTGTTCAATAACATCTAAGAGACTCTATGGCCAAAATGAGATTGGAAATAGCCTAAAACCAACCAACTAGAGCTAATGGAGAAGATGATTTGATCCTAGGATGAACATTTTGAAATATACTCAACCTTGCTCATTTGAACTACGCAATACTACAACTTTTGGCAATAGCCAAGAAAGGGATGCTAAATTCCAAACAAAGTTGGACCTCCTAAAATTGTGATAGATTATTTTAGGCCTTAACAACATGATCCTATAACACTTGACCATTTGTTAATACCAAACAAAATCTCTTAGATATGCTTGCTTAGATATTATTTAGGATGAATGATTTGAATTATACTCAACCTTTCTCATTTAAACATAGAAACACTACAATTTTTGGCAATAGGCGAGAAAGGGATGCCAAATCTAAAAAAAGTTGGATCTTCTAAAATAGAGATGGTCATTTTAGGCCTCAACAATGTAATCTAGTAGCACTTGACTATTCATCAATACCTACCATGAGCTTTGAGATATGCCCACTCAAACATCGATGCCCAATGTTACTTAGAGACCCCTAGGGACACTTCCATGTAGTGTGCTTGATAATGTTTCAGGGACTCTATGGCCAAAATGAGGTTGGCACTAGCCTAAACCTAGTCAACAGATAATATGATTCAATCCCAGGATGAGTGATTTGGAATATACTCAACCTTGCTCATTTGAACCGAGCAACAACATAAGCTTTGGTAGTAGGCAAGAAAGGGATGCCAAATTCAAACAAAATCGGATCTCCTGAAACTTATATAGGTTATTATAGGCCTCAACCTATAGCACCTCATCATTCATCAATACCTTGCACAAGCTCTGAGATATTCCTTCGCAAATATCATTGCCAAATATTTCTTAGAGACCCTCAAGGACACTTTCATGTAGTGTACTCAATAACGTCGAAGGGATTCTATGGCCGTGTAGATGCTCAAAAATGGTTTGTGTCTATTGTTCATCACATTTTCATACTAACATGTCTTGTTTTCTCATTTTACTAATTTTGATATTTTGGCCAACTTTATCATCATTCGAGCATATTTAGACATGTTCTTTATCATTCACACCTCCCTTTTCAAATCAACTGCAGATCATTTCATAATCGGTTCTTGTTTTATCTAAACTTTTTGGAACTGACTCTAAATTATTTCAACATCATTAGAATCTCATTTGTTTGACTCTAAATCATTTTGACATCATTAGAATCCCTTCTAATAAACCCTAAACCATTTTGAATCAAACCTAAACTATCTCAAATTAACCCTAAACCATCCTAAATCAACCCTAAACCATTATGACTCAACCCTAATTAATCTGAAACATGTCAAACATCCCTAATCAATCATCATTTATCGAATCCTAGGAATTTTTATATTCCTTAGTGCCTTTTTAATCTATCAAATCTATCAAATCCAACCTTAGCACTTCCCTATCCCTAAGTGCTAGGTCAACTTGTCATTTTGATCATTTGATCATCAACATTGTCAAGTCCCTTAGTGTCAAATTGTGGCCTTATCCAATCAATTTAATAACATTGATGATGTTTGTTGATGTTATTATGATCAATCTTATCAATCAACTTTGATCATGTGGCATTTACAATGTCTGTTAAATATCACATGTCATATGTCCTTGACTTGTCATCGATCCTAATCATCCAATAAATTTGATCATGGCTTTGATCTACCCACCATCATCCTAGTCGATCTGCATAATCATCTCAATTCATCGAAAGATTAATCCTATATTTATTTCATCAAATTGGCCAATCATTTACTAATTTTTCATATAAAATTAGATAACCCATGATCTATTTCTATGTCTTTCAATCATTTTGTTCATCCTACTTTACTACTTATTCTTATTGACCAGTGTTTTTCAATTAATTAATATTTATTAATTAATTGATCCATCTTTGCAAATTATGGGAATTCTTGATTTCCTAATTCCGATTTTCCCATTTCTAATTTCTATTTTACTAATTTCCATTTGTGTGGAATTATGAGTTTTTTTATTCAAAATTTCACCTAGTCCTGACATATGGCCATAATGTGTCAAATATTTTCTTCCTACACTTGGCTAATATGTGTCATATTTCGCATATAATCTTTCTTACATATGACTATAATAAGCCACACTTGTCATAAGTTCTTAGCTACACATGGCTATGATGTGTCATAAGCTTGTCATAGATTCTCTTCTACTTTTAGTCTTGTTGACTTATATGTGTCATAGAATCCTAAATATGGCACATTATGTCATATTTGTCAAAGATATTCCAAGGAATATTGTGCCAAGTTGCACACTTGAAATGACAAATGTCCATCTCCTCATTCATGTCTAAGCTCTTACATTTTGGCTATAAATTGAGCCATTTTGCACTCATTTTAGGCTTCAACCCATTTTCCTAACAACTCTTAACCACACTTCTAGTATTCTCTCCATCATTCATCACATCACTCTATCATTGTCTTTTCTTTTCAACTACAGGTATACTATAGGCAATTGGAGCTACATCAACATCAACAATGGAAAAGAAAGAAAAACATGGAAACTACATTTGAAAGGGGGTTTTGCATGTCGTTAATCTCTTTATTTTCAATAGTTTTCATGGTAGATTAGAATAGTTAGCATATGTTAGTTGAGTTTGTGGTTTCTCGTAGTATGTTATCCTACCTATTTTCTAGTCTTGCAATTGGTGAACCTGATGTGAAACATGCTCACTAACTTGGGTTTTCTTTGTTTGTTCTTGTAGGTGCAAAGAGGGAGCTTATTTTGAAGGAGTCTAACAATTATTTGTTCATTGAGATCACATCTAACCTAATTAGGAGGTCCAGTAATAAGATTTTGTTCGTTGTTTATGCATTTTTGTAGCTCTTTGTCCTAGGTGTACACTTGGTACTGTCAATGCGCACTTGGGTGCCTTAGGAAGTTGTCTTAGGTGCTTAAGATCCAAAACATGCTACGTTTTATGCTCTGATTTGACCAAGTGTGCACTTCTAGACCCTACCTACACCATGGGTGTAGTTGGTACTATATAGGAACACTTGGTAACCCTAGTTTTATTTTTGCCTATTTTAATGCCATTATGACTCTCTATAACCCTG
Source organism: Cupressus sempervirens (assembly GCA_028749045.1). Taxonomy (NCBI): domain Eukaryota; kingdom Viridiplantae; phylum Streptophyta; class Pinopsida; order Cupressales; family Cupressaceae; genus Cupressus; species Cupressus sempervirens. The sequence continues at coordinate 78,994,171 of CM053791.1, read as the reverse complement.
TTTAGGTCTCTTGCTCCCAATTGTGCCCATTTGGCTCCCAATTGTGCCCATCTAAGTCCCAACTGCACCAAGAGCACACTTGGGAAGTGACCTGCCTACCTTTGTATGTATAGGTTTCTACATGCTTGTTTAGAACCCATTCTAGCTATCTAACTCAGTTTTCTAGCCTCCACGTAACCAGTTGCACCTATCTGGGCCCCATCTGCACCATTGGTGCAGTTGGTACTATCTGGGTGCACTTGGGAGTCTTCTGACAGGTCTTTGGTCCTCCCCTACATAGTTGGTATTGTCACTGTGCAATTGGTTCACAGAAAGGTCAAGTTTGAGTTTGAATATACATTTAGGGGTTTCATCTTGATTCCATAACTTAGAATAGAGGTTTTTGGTGTTACTAATGATCTATTTGTAGAATGTGGCATTTATTGGGAGAAGACTAATCCTTTGAAAACTACTAATGTTTTTAGTGCGAGATGTTAGAAGAAGACCCTATGTGTTTGTCAAAATTATGTGTGTGGTTTTCTTTAGATTAGCAAACACTTGGTTTTGGTGCTTTAAAATGAACTTTCTATTTTGATTGGCATCTCTGTATTGTTTAGATATCGAAGAGTTACATGGACATATCCTCTCCCCTCACCTTTGTGGATTTTGCATGTACAAAAAGTCCATGCAATTTCTTTTAAAGAGGCCTTCCTTGGAATGAAGACCCCCACTTGGAGGGTCCCAAGGGTCGACCTTGAAGTGGTAACAGGCCAATGTCAAGTCTACACTCCAGCCACTATAACAGACTCAATACAATTAATGCCCTATTGTTGATATTGTTGGGTGATATCTCTTCTCCATTACCCTTGTGGTGTGTCAACCCTCGGTTCTCGGGGCTAGGAGACCTTTTGAGGAAGTTTATCATCCACTTGCTGAACAAAGTGCCTAAACTAAACACCATGTCCGAGTAGCCAAAAACCTTTCTATCCATTGGCTCAGGGGGTCACCCATTCCCATGAAGACAACCCACAATCTCACGGTCCTTGGTAGAGGCAACTATCCCTTGGGAAGTGATGACCCTTGGGAAGCAAATCTTGGTAGCCTTAAGAAGTAAGTGCAGTGTAAGGGCGAGTATGTAGTGCCAAGATCCTAGGTTGTCTGCTCTGGATAATGCTACCCTAATTTGAAAAAACAAATGTATTCATTTTAGTTTTATAATATTTTATTTTTAAAATAATATAATAATAAAATGTAAATAAAGAAAATAAAAAGAATTATTTAATAAATTTGATATTAGTATTGGATGGTTGAAATAACACAATATATTTGTCAAATCATTGAAAAATAAAAATTGAATTCAAATAAAAATAATAGACAATTAACAATATTATTATAATTGCAACATAAGTAAATATATATGAAGAAGCAATAATTCATTTAAGAATTCAATTGATTGATCTAATTAAAATAGATAACTATTTAATTATTTAAGATATTATTTAATTAATATAGATGATTAAAAATTATATTAAAAAAATTAAATTGATAAGGTGATCAATTATAAGTTTCCCTTTATAACCAAACTACTATAAGAACATTCAAATCATATATTTTCTTCTAATAAATTAAATCATAAATAATTTTTGATAAATTAAAAGATATATTATATAAATTAAAAATAAATATTTATTTAGTTTTAATAAAATATAAAATATAAAAAATAAAACAAATTTTAAAAGTTTAATAGTAAATTTAATTTAAAATCTAAAACTAAACTAATTTAAAAAATTAATTTTCAAATTAAAAAATTAAAAACTAAATCAATTTAAAAAATTAACATTTTTTTTTTTTAAAAATAAATTTAGAAAATTTAACTTGACTTTTTTTATTTCAAAAATCATCCAAATTATATTTCTTATGGCAAAGCTGTCTGTTGAATATATATATATCTTTCCCTTGAGGATGATTTTAAATTTCAAATCTTCAGATGAAGATCATTTTAAATCTAAACTATATTTTGATATAATGATATTATATATTAATTAATTATTTTATAAATATATTAAACCCAAAAAATACATATATAGTTTTCTAACAACATTCCTACTCGACTGGCATGTCAACAATGCACATAAATCAACTTCCAAAGAAATTAATATTCAACAGCTGTAGAATTTTTCAAATATAGAGTAGATTACAAATATAGGCAGATCGGTATAATTTTGACTTAGATACGATCTAAATTTTGATTTGTGAAGATGATTGAATCTCAAATCACAGTTACAGGTGGTCTATTGATAAACACAGTTTAACAATATCAGACTGTTTTTTAAGATATGGAAAACAGGAGCAACAATTATGCAAGTCAATATTTAAAATTTTCTCTACTGTTTTCTGTTATCATCAGTTTGGATTCAGTTGAAACAAGAGAGAAATGCTACAGTTCAATATATCAGTTTGGAGACTCAATAGCTGATACAGGGAACCTTGTTATCTCTAATCCTGTTTTATCAAAGGCAGTCCAAGAGCTTCCCTATGGAGAGACCTTCTTCCACAAGCCCACCGGACGCTACTCCAATGGCAGACTTGTTGTTGATTTTCTTGGTATACTTGTAATTGATTCTCTCTTTTCTAGTTAATTCATTCTCATGATAGATCATTGAATATAATTTAAAATGGTATTTTCATGATAGATCATTGAATATAATCTAAAATAACATTTTGAATCACCTCCCTTGATCTATCATCAAGATGAAGCCAAGCATAAAATTGGAAAATTAGTAATTCTCAAATCATTCATTCTTTTTTCCTCCTTATTCTTGTCGTTCTTATTTGTTTTGATGACAGAATTTTGATTTAATGGCTTGATTCACAACTTCACATGCAAGACTGGGATATTGATGATAAAAGACACATGTCCTCCCTTTTATTTCAAACTTATGATGAACTAATAGAATTCTTATATGTTAAGCTCCTTTATTTTTGTTTCTCAATAAATTTTACCCTTCTTTTAATAAAATTTTACAAATATCTTTTAAATGATTTTCCCTCTGCTAACTTACTCATTTCAATAATTAATCATAAAATATAATGAAAATAAAATATTGATAACAATTTCATCCATCTAAATTAAATATTTGTAACTCTTAAACCATTCCTGACCATGTTTTTGTCGGTGCAACTTATATGCACCGATTTGGAATGAGAATGTAAAGAACTTAGACTATTAACACTGCCAATAGATATATATAAGGTGTCCCATATATAAGGTGTCCCATATCTGTTGGCGTTCTTGTCTTCACTGATTGCTCTAATGGTAGAGCTATTGATTTTATTTATGTATTTCGCTACGTTCTATTCTACAAAGATCTTTAAGGATGTTACATTCTATTCTATTGAGGCTGTAAGGATATTTTTCTAATTATGATATTGTGCTTTGTATGGTTAGCCCAAGCATATGGGTTGTCATTTTTGCCACCATATTTAAGCAGAACTTCAGACTACACTTCTGGTGTCGATTTTGCTGTTGCTGGTGCCACAGCCTTGGATGCCTCTTTTTTTGAAAAGAGGCAAATACAGATCGTTACAAATCTGAGCCTAAACACTCAGATACAATGGTTCAAGGACTTCAAGAAGACTTATTGTTCTAGCACAAAAGGTTAGTTTGGTATTTCAGTTTTTACAGCATTATTGTCAATATATATAGATATAACTATTACTATACTTAGGTAATATCTTATAACTTAACAGTAGTTTATTGTTATTGTGTTGATCATATTAGATTGTGAGAAGCATTTTGAAAATTCATTATTTGTTCTTGGAGAGATTGGTGGAAATGATTTGAATATTCCCTTAGGCCTAGGGATGCCCATAGAGAAAGTCAAAGCTTTTGTACCATTGGTCATCCAGACTATTAGAACAGCCATTGAGGTTTGTTATAAGCTATGTTAATGGTTTTTTAATTTTATTTTTTTAAACTGATTTCAATTGATCTACTTCCATGACTAATGTAAGTTTATAATGACTTTGATGTTGGCTAGGCATTGATTCAAGAAAATGCAAAGAAGTTTTTGGTTCCAGGCAATTTTCCCATTGGATGTATACCATTCTATTTAGCAAGTAATCCGAGTAATGCTTTATCTGACTTTGATGGCACTGGATGTCTCATAAAGTTTAACAATTTCTCTCAAACTAATAACAATCTTTTGAGAGTTATGTTACAAGATGTGCAAAGACATCATCCAGAGGTCTCAATTGTATATGCAGATTATTATTCAGCTGCACTGACAATTTTAAGAAATCCTAAGAAATATGGTGAGCAATATTTCTGGCTTGTTTCCTTAAAAAACTTTCTAGATCATACCTATGGTCATGAATCTGATTGAGCATTGTATTTTAACGGTGCAGGATTGCATAAAAATATTTTGAGGGCATGTTGTGGATATGGTGGAAAGTATAATTACAACCCAAAGTTAGGGTGTGATATGAATGCTACGCTGTGTTCTGACCCTAACTCATATTTTCATTGGGATGGTATTCATCTCACAGAGACTGCCTACCGAGCCATAACTCAAATGCTGATTAATGGTGAATTCTCAGTTCCGCCATTAAATTTGGTAAACAAGAATTGTAAAAGCCCAAAAGGAATCTGAATTTCTTAGCTTTGATAATTTAGTATTCATTCAATAAAACAGTTTAAATGATCATTACTATAAGAGGCGTGAAGACCATCCTAGCCTCTCAGTTCTTGTATCTGCTCTTACAATTTCAGAATAAGAAAGGGTTAATCATGGCCGCTGGATTCTTGCATTTATTGTTCTTCTCTTGAAGCAGTATCCCTTTTGCTGCTGTTAGATTAGCATATGTACAATAATCAATTGTTTCCAGGTTAAACGGTTAGATTCAATAAGTGAGTTGTTGGTCCTCCGTCACTTTGGAGAATGAACCTAATTTTGGCACATGTAATCTTACAGCAATGAGCAATGAGCTTTATATGGAGGACTCTATACTCTCAAAAATCTATTTAGAAATTTAAACCATTCAAAAAACAATTACATCACTTTCTCTATCAAGTACAATTAAATATACATTATATTTTATTATTCGATTAAAAAGTGAAAACTCAAAATATATATCTTTGGTCCACTAGTGAAGTTGAATGGGTCACAAAGAGCCCACCAATGATCAAGTCTTGTTGAATTAAGGGATGAAGCCGGGATATCTATATATAAAAGAAACAAGAGAGTGTATATTAATTATAATATAATAGGTATTAGGAGTCCTAACATAAATAATACTATTTGTTTTGATATATTTATTTTGAATATGGTAAATCAAGGTGAGAAAAGACGTGTACCATAATATATAGAGCAATACATGACTACAAAATCAACTATTTAGCAAGATGGATATGTTATTTCTATCTTCTCAAATTCAAATCACATTGGAAAAGGAAGGGGAATATGAAGTGTTTCAAAGAAGTATGAATTTATTGTTACAATTTCTAGGCATATAATTGCACTCATCATCTATTAGACAAACATTCAATTCTTTTAGGCATGTAAAATTTTATTTTAACCAATTGACAGTTCTAAATTTATTTATTTTTAAATCTAAAAATACATATCATGTTAAATTCTTTTTCTCGATTCATAAGGGTGAGTTCACTAACAATCTTATGGAAGCTCAGGCTATTTTATATGTTGTCGAACAGTGTTGCTTGCGGGGATGGAGTAAGATTATCTGTGAGTCTGATTCCTAGGTGGTGGTGAACTTGCTTTCTTCGCAGGAGCTTGAGGATGTTAGTTGGCAGTTGGCCACTATTGTTAATCAAATTATTCTCTTCTCTACCTGTTTTCAATTCATTATGTTCATGTATATTCCTCGTGAATGGAACGGAGCTGCTGATTGTTTAGCCAAATGGGCTTCTAGTCATGATCCGGGTTGGAATATTATGGATCGGAGGCAACTTTCCTCTGAGATGGTGCGAGAATTTGATGATCTTGTTGCTCAGGATCGAGCTCCTTGTTGAGCTCTCCTTGTTGTATTCCTTTCTGTCTTAATAAATTTTTACCCCTCTTTTTCCAAAAATTAGAGGTGTTGTCAATAGGATCTTGAACTAATATTTCTAATTTTTTTAATCAACTTTTTTATTAATGACTAATCTATTTGGATGATTTGGCCCATCTAGAGAAAGTTCAACTCAGTTCAAATGCAACCACTTATCAATTGTGTATGTAGCATTCTTGTCTTTTACTTCAGAAATTAATTGTAATATTTTTTATTGACTAAATTTTGTAGAAGATACAATTTTTTATAAAATATAGAATTTGTTGTAGATGATAATTGAAAAGAATTAATGTTACATATATAAGTATATATTTATATATAATATATTATTTTATTTTATTTTTTATTAAAAATATTGTATATATAAGAAAAGAGAAATTATATATATATATATACCTACCGTATCAGAATAAAATCTCATCTATCCCAAGTCATATTAGAATAGACCTACCCATGGGTTCACAAAAGTAATTAATTTTTGAGGTGGTTGGAATTGTTTGCTTTTCCCACAACTTGCTGCTCTCTCCCAGTGACAAAAGATCCCGAAATATCTCACCATCTTGATTAATATACGAAAATAATTAAAGAAAATAAACCGCACATGGAGTTTGTCTACTGCGATGAAAACAAATAAGTTTTTATCACAGTGACTCTCTTTTTAAATTCAACATTAAAAGTCAGCGACATATTATTATTTTAATGTGAATAAATTAGTGGGTAGGTTAGTGCATTTTGAAGTATCTTGGAAGAAAAATTCAATTGAAACTTCCTATCTATTAGAAAAGTCTAAAAGAATGGCAAATTAGGTGCATCTAAGTAAAAGATATGTTAAGGGGAAGATACATTTAATAATGAAAAATAGCTTTTTTGATTTTATTTTATATTTTATTTATTTAAGTTTTTATAGTGTAAGAGAACTATTTATTTTAATAATTTCTATTAAAATATATGGTATACAAGTAGCTATTTTTGTAAGTCTATAGTTTGAATTTATATTAATTTTTTAATTAAAAGAGGGGTAAAAATTTTATTGAATACCAAAGAAAGCAGAACAATACAAGAAACAAAGAGAACTACAGAGCTTTATCCTGGTCCACAAGTTGAACCAGCATCTGAGATAAATCAAGGGGAAGCATCCTATGATCAATAACGTTCCAAGTGGGCCCATGCTCAGAGGCCCATTTAGCCAGACAATCAGCCACACCATTCCACTCACAAAGGATATGCATAAAAGACACAGAATCCAAAGAATTGCATAACTGAATAACCTGCTAAATAACCAGAGCCAAATGCCAATCCATATGCACAAGGTTCCTTCTATTCAATAAATTTGCAACCACCTGCGACTCAGTCTCACAGATAATTCTTTTCCATCCACGTTGATAGCATTGTTCCACTGCATAAGAAATTATTTATTGTTGACAAAAATAATTATTTTTAAAATTTTCTACTTTCAAAAATGACAACTATAATAGAAAATAAAAAATGTACCAATCATTGGTATTTTTAACTTTTGTCATATTAAATTGACATTAATAAAAAGCTACAAGGTCTTTTAGCATGTGTGATTTTTATAAAAAAATTGTTTTATTTGTATATGATATTTGAAAATCTTAACTTCAATTCTCTACAAGTGGGTTTTCTTATAATTCTATTTTATATTTTTTACATTCATTCATCCACAAACAAGCTTTAGGTCCCTGATATGGGCCCACGTGTGCCTGAAACCTCTTCAGCTAAGAGCCAAGGACTAAGGAGCATCCACACTGCCAAATTCACCTAGGGCACAATCCCAGCCTCATCCCTTATGATGTCTTCGGACCTTGCACTTAGCAAGACTTGATCCCTGGTGGACTCTTTGTGAGCCATTCAACTTCACTAGTAGACCAAGAGCCCATTGGCATGTTAATTTTTTTGAATTACATAACTAAGAATATATATCTAATTGCATATCTTAAGTTCCTATAATAATTACAATCAACACAAGATTTATGAATATGAACATTTGAAAATCACTTTAAGGTCTTTGAATCTTAGTTAAAAATGTGTACCCTTGTTTGGCATGTGTACATTTTTTATTTTATTCTGATGGAGGGTTCAATGAGGTGGCCAACCAACACAAGGCCACCACTGAAATAATTTTTGATAGATGTTCCATGTCCATATGGACTACTTAATAAGATTAAAAAATAGTATACTCATCTATCACAAAGATGACTTGATTTTGTATTCATTTCTTGTTTTGTAGATTAGATCTTACATTTCCCCTAATCTACTAGTGCGACACCACTGCAAATTCAAACATGTGTTCAACCATTCATGCAATTATCCTTCAATTCAAACACATATATTCAATCTATAATAATTGGTGCATTTATCCTTCACTTAAAACACGTATGTTCCATCTATAATTATCCATGCATTAATCCTTCAAATATTTTGCCAAGTATTGGTACATTTATCTTTTAATAGTATCATGGACAATATAATCTTGTTCATTTAAAAATAATGTGTGCTTATTCTAATATATCTTATAAAAATAAGCATAGGGAATAATCAAACAACAAGTATAACTAAATATTGAATTAATTAAATAGTAAAATATTTGAGATTTGTGGCAGAATAATTATAATAAGAATAATAGATTATTATTTGTTTAAATATTAATATAGTATTGATAATGTCTATTGAGATGTTATAGAAAATTTTGTGAAGTGGAAATTACTATTGCATTTAAGATTTAGAAATCTAAAATAAATTAGATGTAAAGGTTACGTGTTTTTGAAAAAAGAGGGGTAAAAATTTATTAAAATAGAAAGGATTACAAGGAGAGCTCAATACAACTCTATCCTAAGCAACAAGTTCATCAAATTCTTGTAACAAGTCAAGGTTAAGCTGCCCCCTATCCATAATATTCCAGCCTGGAGCATGACTAGAAGCCCATTTGGCCAAACAATCAACAGCTTTGTTCCATTCATGAGGAATGTAACTAAACCTAATGAACTCAAGAGTGGTAGAAAAGAGAAGAATCTAATTAACAACAATGGCCAGCTACCAACTAACATCCTCAAGCTCCTGTGAGGAAAGCAAGTTCGCCACCACTTCGGAGTCAAACTCATAGATAATCTTGCACCATCCTTACAAACAACATTGCTCCACAGCATATAAAATGGCCTAAGCCTCCATGAGATTGTTAGTATGATCACCCTTATGCACTAAGAAAAAGAGTTTAACTTCACCAGAACTGCAACAAGCCACTCCCCCAATACTAGCAGGGCCTGGATTCCCTTGGGAAAAACCATCAGTGTTAATTTTCAAAACTCCATGAGGAGGAGGAGTCCAATGCCCCTCCCGATTCACCTGTCCTTTCCCTTGTTATCGAGGATGTTTGGGCACTCTTTGATACCATTGAGTTGCAACCATGTCCTGAAGATGAAATTTGAGGCAATTACATATAGCAAGATCAACCAAATCCATACCCCCATCTAGCGTACACTTGACTTGAATAGTTTCCTAAAGAGAATGTGATATCTTCCACCAAAGATGCATAACACCAATTCGAACATCTTGGAAGATTCTATGATTCCTCTCTAGCTAGATATGCCAAAGAATGAATGATGAGTTGGCAATCCAAGTAGCATATAGAGGAGAAGACTTGGAGGTAGCACTGACCAACCAGGCCCAGAAATCAAGCAAAGAGGAAGCATGCCTACAAGAGCAACTCCAAGCACTCCACCAAAATTGTCATAATTAAGTACAAAAGGAGCAATGGAAGAACATATGGGAGACAAACTACTCCCCATTACCACACAAAACACAAGAGGGGCCCTGAAATCCATGTTTACAAATATTATCCCATGTAAGATAACGGTTGTGAGCCACTAGCCACATGAAAAAATTGCACTTGGACCAAGAAAATTTACTCCAAACTTTCTTCAACCATAATTATCTCTTGATACCCAGCAGAGACATGATATTTACCAAACAAGGTACCTCCCCAAGCCAAAACATCTGGTCCTAGTAGAGAGGAACACTCCCTAGAGGCAAAAATTTGATGAAGCTCTTGACGATCCACCTTTGTGCCTCCAGGAGGTCAATCAGAAGAGTGCTTCCATCCATAACCAACAACAAGTCCCAATTGATAAGGAGTCTTGTAATGAGCCACTTTATCCCATCTAGCAACATGAAAAGAATCACAGAGAGTCTAAAGATGAGGGTACATGGATAACATGGATGGGAATCCATCCCAAGCATCAAACCAAAACAAAGCCTTAGAGCCTCCCTTACATATCTAGAATAGACCTCTCTTGACTAACAGAGCACCAGTCTTCAGAGTATGCCAAACCATAGAGCCACGAACATTAAGAGGAAGTGCATAAATAAAGCAAGGATCAACACCTCTAAAATATTTATGGGTGATAATACGAGCCCAAAGTTGATGTTTTCCAGAGCACCATCACCAATAAAGCTTAGGAGCCAACGCTTAACTACTCAAGAGAGTTGATCAAAGACCAAGACCACCCTCCTTTTCAATCCTGCAAACAGTCTCCCAGCTAATCAAACTCAACTTAGTCCTACGAAATTTACAACTCCAAAGGAATTGCCAAGAAAGAGCATCAAACTCCTTGAGAAAGTAAATAGGAGCAACTTGAACCATGCTTCTATAAGGAGGAAGAGCTTGAATAACAGATTGAAGAAGAGTAACCCAAACAATAGTAGAAAGCCATCTATGAGTCCACTGATTTACCTTTTTCTGAAGCTTGGTAATCAAATTTTACCAAAAGAGTCATGGTTACCTAGAAACAACAATAGAGATGCCAAGATAAGTCAAAGGAAGTGACCCAATCTGAAACCGCAAGATATTAGCAATCTTTTGCTAAAGAGAATCTAGATTGTAAAAAAAATAAATGGAATATTTGTGCGTATTGTAGACGCTTAAAATCATCCCTAAAGCCTATATTAATTTATTAATATTGCCCGTGACATTGTAATTAATTATATTGCTTACATTCTTCTACTTATTTAATTAAATTAATTAATTAAATAAGTTCATTCTCCTAAGTATTTAAATTTAGTTTAAATACTCCTAGCCCTAATGTGTTAAATTAATTTAACACATGATCCTCCATGTTTTCCCTTTTTAAATAAATTTTATTCATTTAAATCCTCATATCCCATTAATTCCTCTAAACCCATGATTAAATTAAATTTCATTTAATTTAATCTTAAGCCTAACCTAGAGCGTAGCCTATAACCATCATTTTCATCCTCTTAAGCCTACTTCTTCTCTAATTCCACTTAGTCATTCTTAATCTCTTTCCTAATCCCCCTCATTAGCCTAAGAGTGTGCTCACACATGTGTGAGATGGCATGCCTACACACTCCCCTTTGCACTCTTGTCTCCCACTCTTCTTCTCAAGTTTGCTCACGCATGTGTAAGCAAACTTTAAATTTTTAACCACTTGCATGGCTTGCATGTCACCTTATGTGGCATCTACATGGATGCCACCTCACCAAGCCCTCCCTCAAGCCTATAAATAGAAGCCTTCTCTCAAGCATTTGCATCTCTCATTATTGCATTGTTATCATGTTGGTTTGAGGTTTGAGTTTTCATTTTAGTTGAGCTTGCATGCTAGTTTGAGTTTTCACAATAGCTTTCATGGTAGTTTTCATGGTGATTTTTAGATGCATACTAACCATTTGGTAGCTGGTTTAACTTTGCATTTGCATTGTTCATCTAGTTTACTTGTGCATTCACATTTCCATGACATTTACATGTTAGTATAGCTTGCATACTTAGTTAGCTTTCTTGGTTGCATTTCATTTTCATCCTTGAATACCTTCAAGTATGGCTTTCTCCATAGCCATTTCTTGAGGTGTTCTTCATCTCATGTAGCCTAGGTTCATATTTCACCATTACTCACATTTGCACATCCACTCAAGAGATTCACTACATTGTCGTGTTTGGGAGAGCACACCAAACATACCCCCCATCTTAACACACCAACAAGGCCTCTCATGGGTGCCCTTGTTGAGCTGTAGAGGTGGCTAAAGGATTTGGTTTGTTGGCTTCTTAGAGTTGCAAAACTCAAGCAAGCATTAGTTAGCCATTGTTCTTTCATTTTGATGTTATTGATTCGTGTTCCCAACAGGTCACATTTTCTAGTACACATTTTGGCATGCCCAGTGGGACCCACGTCCTTGATTTCATTCCAAAAATTCACGAGCAAACTTCATTTAGTCGTAGAAAACCTTGCAATGTCATTTCTGTGGGCTGCAATGTCATCTACATTTCTCATCTTCGCAGATCAACATCTGTGCAGACGAGCATCTTTGCTCCTTAGCGTCTCTGTCGTAGTTCAAAAACCTACTTACTTGCATTTCCATTTTAGCGTCTGCGTAGGAAAATGTTCTTTCATCCAAGTTTTTATTCTGTCGTCTACAAAGATTATTTTTTCGTCTGCGAAGTTTATTTTGTCATCTATGAAGTTTATTCTGTCGTCTACGAACACCGTTATGTTGTCTGTGTTGTGTGCTTCCTAGTTTGTTGTCTCCAAATTTTAGCATCTCTGCATTTTATATTATCATCTGCGTCTGACAAGTCATTTAGTTTGTTGAAAATTGTGCCTTCTATCATCTACACTTTTAGCATCTTCGTATTTCGTTGTCCTCACAGATTGGCATCTACACCTATATTTTGGCATCTTCATTTTGTGATAGAATTGTGCAACTTTGAACAATAATCTTTGCTAACATATTGATTTGCTAGTTTTTACTGACTGTTTTAATGCAGAGAATTAACCTTGAAAACCTAAAAAGCAAAACCAATAGTGATTTTTATCACTAAAGGAGATTTGTAGTGATTTTTATCACTTAAACTTAAGGGTTAATGAACTTGTATGGATTAAACACTTTCATTTGAATGCATGAATGTTTAGGTTAGCCAACATTTGGACTTGGTGCTTAAAATTGACATGGATGTTTAGGCTAGCAAACATTTGGACTTGGTGCATAAAATTGACATGAATGTTTAAGATAGAAACAACATTTAGTTTTAGTGCTTAAAATGAATTCACACCATCTTGAGTGCATTAAGGGACAATGGAAATGTATGCCTAGGCTAGATCACATTTGGATTTGGTGCTTAAAATGAAGTCATACACTCTTGAATGCCCTAAGGTAAATTGACTTTTTTTTCGCATTTTTATTTTCAACATTTTATTTTTACGCGCTCACTTTACTTTCTTGTTGATGAATCTACATTTTTATTTATGTTGGCACTATTTCAAGTTGGAAGAACATTGTATGCTTTAAACATGTGTGTCTTCAAGTAGATTAAAAAACTTAAAGTTTCATTGAAAAAAGAACAAGTGTCTTTTAAACCCCAAGGCCACTTACGTATTCTCTCCCCTCGCGCCTTTGGGTGATCTTAGGTGCACAAGAAATAAGTAGTCTTGTTTTTCATTTTTTTTAGAAGGCCTACTTGGGGATTTCATCACCCCTTGGGACGACCTCAACTCTAGTGTTCTGGCAGAGTATAAATAGTGGGAGGTGAATCGAAAGACACCTCTCTTGGAAGCATAATATTGTCACTCTTGGCTAAGCCCCAAAGAACTTTATACCTTTGGGAAGTGAAGGAAGAGATTTGGGTTACCCTCTCCCCTCGGCTGTGTGGTAGTATTTTCTTTCATCTACAGATTTGGGCCTCACGTACCTTGTGTATATCGAGGACATCCCTTAGATAAGCCTTGTTCATCCTAGTGGTAGCCTTGTTAGGATTGTAGGTGTGTTCAACGTGATTGTTCAAACATTCAAAACCTAAGCCAAACATCACACAAGTTCTAAGACGAGTGAAATTGTGAGGTAACATTTCATTAAGTGAAACAGTGGTAAGTGAGGTCCTCTTGACTCGTGGTTATTTTCAACAGGTCTTACATTGATAGTGTTTGAGTCTAGTTAAGTCTTGTTGCAAAGTTTTTGGGTACTTGAAATTTGGGTCTTGTTTTATTCCTACCATGATTGATAAAGTCGACCAAGTCAAGCATAAGAAAGTAAATTGTCTAAACCACCCATCTACAAGGAAAGGAAGAACCTAGCACATAGTGACAAACAATTTTGATACACTATCAAAGACATTCAAAAGGAAGAAGCTAGACAAGACTGTTATGATAGAATTGAATACAATGGAAAACTTCAAAATTGGTCTGCATTCCCAAGAGTGAACCCAAGGTTTTTATTTCTAGTGAATGAGGATTGAGTTAATGACATAAGTGACTATAATATCTTCCATTTTCTATATCTACCTCCATTTTCCAAACTCCTAGTCTTCCATTTTCAAATCTTCTTCTAGAGAGCTTGAACCTTTAAAACATCTTTCAAAATTGTGATGGTAGACCTTTTATCTATAAGCAAACATTTATCCTAATTACACTTACTTATTTGGGATCACAAGTCCATCTCCAAATAGTGAGTAATCAATTTGGTGTCCTATCTTACCTAAAGATCACTTGACTATCTTTGGTAGGAGAAGGATAATATTATCCTCTAATCAAACTTTGTTTGCTAAACCAAGGTCTTTTGTCCACACTTGGGTGGTTGACCCTTTAATCACATAAGGTTAATAGCTCTCATCCTCATTTTCTTTTTCTCCCATAATCTTTCACCCATTAGTCGGTCACTATTGCATGGTACACACACAATCAGGAAGGTTCACATTTAATCCCATGTCACATTTGTGGGAATCGTTGAGACAATCAAAGATGGAGAATCCATTTCCTCCACACACAACTTCATTACGGAGCACAATCCCCTCTAGTTTGAACCTTGATATGCCTAACTCAACATCTGCGCAAGAACCAGAAGATCCCTTTTGTAACACAACTTTGGGGGGTGATGATGAAGAAGTATACCAAGATGAAGATCCTATTAACCCCAAAAATGTACCTAGCGATGTTAGGACGTTCCTTGCAAATCCTTGCAATTTGGAAATGATGGAGAAATCCATTATGGCAAACAAAACTGAAATATTCCTAAATTTGGTCAAAGATGGTGTCAATGTTCCCCCGAGCTTTGATGAGAGCACCTTGTTTAGACAAATTACAAAATGTGGTGCTCTCATATTGACTACTTCAAATGCAGCTCCAACTTCTAGCAAAGGGAAAGAAACTATGGTGGCAACTAGTGTTGTGCCTATGTCTAGCACTTCCACGCAATCCACGTTTCAATTGAGTGCAGAACATATTCAACAAATCATTAGTGCTATGCCAAATGCAACCACACATGCTAGCATTCCACAATCCACCTTGACAGGTACCACTATGGGATGTTTAAATGTTGGGCAAGTGTCTACTCAACCAATGGCAATTCTGACACAGCCAATGCACTCATCTTATTTACAAATACCAACAAGTATGGTAAAGTCATTCGTGCCAATTCCAACAACTACATATCAATACATTGGCCAAAGTGGAGTACTTCCACCCCCTCACACTACATTTGGGACTCCCTACAATTTAGGAGGTGGATTTGTGAACTCCCAACAATCACAAGTGCAACCCAATCAAGATTTGGCTAAACAATTTCAAGAATTGCGAAATTTGGTCTTTAGCATGAGTAATAAAGGGGTGAAGGACTTCTCTTTTGAGGAAATGTGTCCTTTTCCATTTGATAAATCCATCAATATGGTACCATTTCCATCCAATTTCAAAATTCCTAAATTTGACAGGTATACAGGAGAGACATGCCCCATCACACATCTCAAGGAATTTTCCATTCTGTGCCAAGAAGTAGCTTACAGTGATGATTATCTTAAGAGACTCTTTGCACGAAGTCTTAGAGGCCCTGCACTAGAATGGTTAATGAATTTACCTAAGGGCTCCTTTACTCCTTTCAATGATTTGACAAGAAAGTTTATAGCACAATATTCTTACAACATTGAACATCATGCTTCATTGAGTGATTTGTGCAACACAAAGCAACGAAACGGTGAAACTTTTGCCAACTTCCTACAAAGGTGGAGACATCCTTCTAATCGTATGCCCTATAAAATTGAGGATTCCCACCTTGTGGATATATTCATCAAGAATTTGATACCCAAAATGTCCTTCCACATGAAGATGGCTAGCCCTGAATACTTTGCTACTTTAGTCAAGAAGGGTAAAAACATTGAAAATGGACTTTTGGAGAAGGGTACCATTAAGCATTATAACTCATCATCCTCACACAATGAGTCAAACACCAATAGAAAGCCCAAATTTTGGTCCAAGAATGAGGGTGTTACACACAATGGTGTTACTGATGTCAAAAATCTCCAAGGAGGTAACAACAACTACCGTAATCGAAATAACAACAATTCAAATCATGACAATCAAGGCAATCAACAATCTCGTAATCAAACACAATTCTTTCCATGCAACAACAACTACAATCGTGACTGTGATTGAAATAGGAAGTTCACTAACTTTCGTGAACCTTTGGAGGCCATCTTTCAAAAATTAGTGGATCACAACTTGATGGTATTTCCTAGCACACGTCCTCTTGATGAAAATTAACCGAAGTCAAAGAGGTATAGGGAAAATGAATATTGTAAATACCATCGCATCAAAGGACATGACACCAACAAATGTATCAAGCTCAAAACTTTTATCAAAAATCTTGTTAATGATGGGGAAATTGAAGTAGAAGGAGGTCCAACTTCTAAAAATGCTAAACTGAAGATATTCCAAAAGCCATTTCCTGATCACAACAATGATAACAACAATACCAACAATATGAATCGAGCCTCCATATCAAATGCAGTACCTTATGATTATTCTACTAACCACATATCAAGGTTTGACTCCTTGTGTGGTAAGATAGAAACCAACGATATATGTGGTTTTCACTCCATGTGTGGTCACATTGAAGAGGTAGACACTCATGTGAATACCCTTTTCTTACAAGCAGCCAATTGTGATGCAACCACTCAACGGGGAAGACCCACTTTGCAAGCTACCACCCCCAACAACACTAATCCATCAATTCCACATGCGCCTACTGCGCCATCCACTTCACAAAGGTCGACTTCTTGCTATGATGTATTATCCCAGATAGGTAAAACTCCTGCACAAATATCCATTCTTGAACTTCTTACCACATCACCCATCCATAAAGAGATCTTGGAGAAGGCTCTTTTAGAGTCTTGTGTTCCTGAAAATATTAATGCATCCTAATTTACCATTATGATTGGAAACCTTGCCACCCAAAAACACCTTGTCTTCACATACAAAGACTTCCAAGGTCCTAATCCACACCATAATATGTCACTCCACATTGAAGTCCTTATACAATGACATAAAATAAAAAAATTCCTTATAGACAATGGATCTGGTTTGAACTTTTGTACATTGAAAATGATTCACTCCTTGGGACTTCCAGAGGATCTTCTAGATGTTAATAAAAGGATCGCAATAAAAGCATATGATGAGAGGGAAAGAGAATCAAAAGGGGTCATCATGTTGCCTCTAAGGGTTGGGCCAGCCATCATAAATACCAAATGCCATGTCCTAGACTTGGATTTTCCATATAACATCTTGCTTGGTAGACCATGGATACATACACTCAAAGCGGTACCCTCTACATATCATCAATGCTTAAAGTTTCCTCACCAAGGAAGAGAGGTCACAATCCCAGGAGATCCTACCCCTTTCGAATTTTGTAAAAGATTGGAAGGTGCACCAGCAAATTTTTGTCCAATTAGTGAGTTTGCTAAGGTCATACCTAAGCCCCTCACCATAAAAGAACCACCTTCCACAACAGTACCAAAATTGGCTAATGAGGATTCAAATTCCCGCAAGGGAAAGGAGAAGGTTGAAGATACTAAAGTTAACACCACAGGAAAGAAGGTTACTTTTGCTAATTTAGGGATGGGAGAGTATAAGTTTGAAAATGCTTTGTGTATTGGACAACTACCACTCTCCCCTCATTCCTTTGGAAAACCTTCTCAATTATCACCTTCTACTAATAAGGAAAATATGCAAGTTAGCAAGACAACATTTGAGCATTGGGGTTCACTTAGTGATGAGCACATGGAAAACAATAATCTAGATTGGCTATATTTTGATGGAAAAGATGAACCTGTGGAGTTTCCTAAGGATAAATATGTTAAGGCACCTCCCATTTTTTAAAGCATGGGATATGATGGTACCGGCCTTGGACCAAAATAAAATGGAATTAGACAACCCCTAATGTCAAACCTAAGGTGACCTTTGCTAACAACTATTTGGCCGAACCTAAATCTAAGACTAAAGAGGAGGAATTCTTTGAAGTACCCTTCCAATACATTGAAGATGACCTAGATAACTATGTCCACACCATTACCATAAATGACCTTTCATCCATTGACCTACCTCTCACCAACCTCGACATGATAGACTAGGACCTTCAAGATACACCACTCGCTCTTGACATTTGTAAGACTAATGAAGTAGTGATGGCGCTTTTTGGCCTCAAGAGTCTCTGAGATTATGAACATGAGATCTAATACAATGAGGAAGCCTACTTTGATAGCCAAGTCAACTCTCTTAGTCGCAAAAGTGAAAAAGAAAATTAAAATTAAAAAAATAAAAGAAACATCCTCTAGTGAAAACCCTTCTAGGGCGCTTTTGGATGAAGAAAAAGATAAAATAAAGGATGCATCTTTTGGTGAAAACCTCTTAGAGGATCCAGAAGAGGGAGAGCTCGACTTGCCATTTAGATCTTTGCCACCAAAAAGGTCACCTATCTTGAATGAGGACACAATTCCAGTCAATTTGGGAATAGAGGATAATCCACAAATCACCTACATTGTTGCTACCTTAAGTCTTGAGGAACAAAAAGCCATGACTGAGTTCTTGAAAAAGGGTAAAATCAATTTTGCATGGACCTACAAAGATATGCCTAGTTTAGACACAGATTTAGTTGTGCATCATTTGACAGTTAATCCCAAGATTAAACTAATGAAACAAAATTGCACAAAATGCACCCTAAGGTAGCACTTCTAGTCAAAGCAGAGTTGCAAAAAATGTTAGAGGCAAAGTTCATCCGTCTTATTGATTATCCTGAGTGGGTCTCCAACATTGTGCCTATAGGTAAAGCATCTGTGTTTGTTCAGATTTTTGAGATTTAAATCTCACATGTCCTAAGGATGATTTTTCACTCCCAAATACAGACATCATAGTGGATTTGACTGCTGGACATGAGATGTTATCTTTGATGGATGGATTTTCTAGCTATAACCAAATTAGAATTGCAGAAGAGGATCAACATAAAATAGCATTTACCACCCCATGGGGAACCTTTTGTTATCAAGTCATGCCTTTTGGCTTGAAAAATGCTGATGCCACTTATCAACGCGCGATGACTACCATATTCCATGATCTTTTACATGTCATAATGGAGGACTATGTTGATGATATCCTAGAAAAATCCAAGACAAGAGAATCCCACATTGATGTCCTTACCACTATTTTTGACAAGTTGGAAAAATACAAAGTGCGCCTTAATCCTAAGAAATGTGTATTTGGGGTTAAATCAGGCAAATTATTAGGCTACATTGTGTCAAGAAGAGGTATTGAGGTAGATCCAGCAAAAGTGAAAGCCATTATGGATATGCTTCCACCTACCACATTGAAACAATTCCGCAATTTTCAAGGAAAGTTACAATCTATTAGGAGATTTGTGTCACAACTAGTAGATAAGGACCACCCTCTTCAGCATTTGCTTTGCAAGGGAAACAAGTTTCAATGGGATTGTCTATGCCAAAAAGCATTTGAACAAATTAAAACATATTTGGCTAATCCTCCAGCTTTAGTCCCTCCAGTTGCAGGACGACCATTGATCCTTTACATTTTAGCTACCTCAGTTGCCCTAGGAGCACTTTTGGCACAATTAGATGACAATGGGAATGAGCAAGCTATATATTACCTCAATCGAACACTAGTTGGCTATGAGTTAAACTACACTACCATTGAGAGAGCATGTTTGGCTGTAGTCTTTTGCACACAGAAGCTACACCATTATATGCTTAATCATACTACATACCTCATTGCCAAAATAGATCCACTCAAATATTTGTTATCAAAAGCCACCCTCATAGGTCATGCAGCAAAATGGGTCTTGATTTTGAGTGAGTTCGACATTGTTTATAAGGATTGTAAATCCATTAAGGGACAAGTAATTGTAGATCAGCTTGCTAAAGCTCCCCTTTAAGGTGACCATCCCATTGTAGAAGATTTTCCAGATGACAACATCATGACAATAGTCCCTAGTACACCATGGAAACTCTTTTTTGATGGATCCTTTACACAAAAGGGATCGGGGGCAGGAATTTTATCTGTAACACCACAAGGGAATTTCATTCTTAAGTCATATAAAATCTCATTCCCCTGCACAAATAATATAGCTGAGTATGAAGGCTTAGTCATAGGATTGTGTCAAGCTATTAGATGGAACATTAAAAGCCTTCTTGTTTTTGGGGACTCACAATTGGTTATCAAACAAGTCACAAATGAGTATCACACCAAGGATGAGAAATTGTTGCCCTACTGCCAAATAGTTGAAGATCTTGAGCAGCACTTTATAGAAAAAAAAATTCAGCAAATCTCAAGGGCTAATAATAAAGCAACAGATGCCATGGCTACTATTGCCTCCATGATTTCCATACCAGAGTATAGTCCTAAATGTGAGTTTCTTGTTGAGAATCTTTTTACTCCTGCTTATGAGCAAACTGATTCAAAGTTGGTGTGTGAGGTTGTTGGTCCTGAGTCTCCATGGTATGTCGATATTTTTGGCTATCTATATCACAAAACCATCCCCATAGCCCTCACTCTAAACCAAAGCAAAACTTTCATTCGTCGAACCGCCCGATATACAATCCTAGGTGACACACTTTTTTGAAAACACTTTGATGGAACCCTCCTCTGACGTCTCAAATCAAATGAAGCTAGAATGGCGTTAGAAGAGGTTCACCAAGGGATTTGTGGTGCCCACTCTAGTGGCCTTACGTTAGCAAAAAATCTTCTTAGGACAGGTTACTATTGGCCCACTATGGAAGCAGATGCATATCATTTTGCCAAAAGATGTGTTCCTTGTCAGCAACACAATGATTTGATACACGCTCCCACCCAAGACCTTCATCCCACCATCACCCCATGGCCCTTTTCCCGCTGGGGATTCGATCTTGTTGGTCAAGTATACCCAAATTCCTCAAATGGCCACAAGTACATTATTGTTGCCACTGAGTATTTCATAAAGTGGGTCGAGGCCATTCCATTAACCTACATAACCGAAAAATAGATTTTGAAGTTCATATTGAACTACATTATTTTTCGTTTTGGTATACCTCAAGATATTATGACTGATAATGGAACCCCCTTTAAAAATCAAGAGGTTGCCACATTGTGTAGGAAATTCAGAATCACCCAACATTTTTCCACCAAATACTACCCCCAAGGCAATGGCCAAGCCAAAGCTACCAATAAAACCATTTTGAAAATCCTAAAGAAAATCGTTGATGCAGTTGGCTATGATTGGCACATCCAAATTTCTCTCACCCTTTGGGCCTATCACACCTCCATCCGTACCCACACAAAAGCCACCCCATTTTCCCTTATTTATGGTTCTGAAGCCGTCTTGCCCATCGAAATTGAGCTCCCTTCCCTCAGAATCTCTCTCAAGAATTTGATATTCGAAGAAGAATACCGAGTTGCTCACTTGCAAGAGCTGGCACTCCTCGATGAGAGACAACTCACTGCCCTAAACCACCTCCATGTTTATCAAAATTACCTTCAGCTTCAGTATCACAAGAAATTCAAGCCACGGGAATTTGAAGTGGGTGACTTAGTTTTGCAGCATAATATGAGGAATCTACAGAATCATGAAAAGAAAGGAAAATTTGAGGCAAATTAGCTAGGTCCATTTATTATTACAGCCAAGTATGGTTCTGGGGCATATCAAATTGCTAATCTAGAGGGAGATCCACTCCCTGAGCCTATAAATATTCAGCATCTCAAGTGGTTCTATGCTTGAGCCTCTGTAGTCCTTGTACAGTACTTATAGTCCCGCAAAAATCCCAAAAAAATCAGAAAATCAAAAGAAAAAAAAATCCAAAAAAATTCATAAAAGGTTCCTGAAAAAAGCCTAAACAAAAGAAAAAGTTCCTAAAAAAAATATGGTTAATTCATTGTCTATAAGGCTCGTTCCACCTCACTTCATTCCACCCTTCCATTTCCATTTGTGCAAAGTTGTATTTAGCTTTTTGCTTATCATGGATCCAATAAAAGACCTCTTCTCCACGAGGCTTCGAGTCACTTCCATCTTTTGAAAGACCTCTAGTTTGTGAGGCATTTTTCCATCAAAGTGATTGTCAATCCCATCACACCGAGATTTTTCACAACAGTGACCACACTTGGACTTACATAAAATCACCATTGGAGGCTTGATGATTCGAGAAGTTTGTTCACTTCACAGCCTTTTTCGAAATCACACGACTTTATGATCATTGACATTCGATTTGACACATTAGTATAGGATGGATCCTTCCTATAGGCGACATTGTTACATTCACTTTTAGAACTAAGGTTCTTGGCAGGAATTGTGGACTGAATGACTACTTGGTCATGAGGTCTCTTTTTGGTTGATTTTCATTTTGTGTGTTAATGAAAGCCTTTTAGGGTGCGCCTTGATCTTCTATAATTTGGTCGTACCTGAATGGCTATCATTGACTACACACATTTTTGTGGTATGATCTATTTTTTTTGGAGCTTTATGTCATATGTGTTAGTTTCAGGTTATGTTAATGTGCTGCGCAATGGGGGCAACGAGTTAGCACACATACCACCAACGATCCCTAAAAAGACTTTGGGTGTGCCCAGACCTCTCTATTGCGTATATGACATTTGATCTATCATAACTATGCAAACTACACTTATCGTTCTAAAGTCTCTATGGTTTTTGTGTGTCTAGTTCACGCAAAAGAGTCATGTCATTTATGCTTCTATAGCATATAATGCATAAACTCATTTGCAAAATCAAAATAAGATGTGCTCTCCATATGAACACAACGGAATCGCTTGATATCATATAGTTAGGATGCATGTAGTATAGGGTTTCATTCGAGTCGTGCTTGAGACAAGGTCCTATTTATTTCCCCCCTCCTATGCTACACTATTGGGTTTCTATGAGTGACAATTTTGACAGATATTCATTCATCAGTTCATTTCCATTAGGTTGCATTAACTTCCCATTATTACATTCATTCATTTTCTACTACATTAGTGTTCATTTGATTCATCGCATTTAGTGTTCATTAGGTGTTTTTAGTTCATTTTATTAGATTGCATTAGTTTGCTCCATTAGTTGCATACATTTATTTTAGTCATCACATCTAGGGGCATATACATCATAAGCACACCTCACATATATATAGTGCATCCATACATGTAAAATAAAGCAATGCATACATAATCACCAGCAAAACCTGCATCATCCACATGTTAGGCATCATGTACATATGCATACATCATAGGAAACATCACATCCTGCATCACAAACATTAGTATCCACATCATAAACACCATACGCATCACATAAATCCATACACATATAGAGTCATCGAATCATGTCATATATATATATATATATCAAAAAATAGTGTCTATATAGTCCATATACAAATTATGTAGAATCATATAGTACAAATGCATCATCAAACACTCGCTACATCTGCACATATTTGTCAAAAAAATTGATCACTATACAAAATCAAGCTGCTGGCTGTGAGGGCCCAACCCCCCCTATATCCCCCCCTCGAGGAGGTCTTTTTTGTCCTACGGACTACTCTGATCTGGCTCTGCCACCTGAGATCCATGAGCTGGCCCCCCTCTCAAAATTTGGTTGTTGTCGATTGGCATGCACGGCCTCAATAGAAAGAAACCTATAATAGGCTACCTCTCGTATGGCCCGTGCCTCTGCTTGGCTAGCTGCGATGGCCTCCTGCATCACTAAGACAACTGCCCTAGGCTGTAGCATATGTCTAGCTATGTCTCTCTGCCTGCAGTATCCATCCAGCTACGCCTGATGGGTGGCCCGCTCGGCCTGTAATGCAACTACCTCCCCTCGAAGTCTCTCCAGCTCTGCCCGCTCCTCTGCCCCTGTATGGATACCCATCCCTAAAAATTCCCTGGCATACACCTATGCCTGTAGGGCCGCTAAGGCCTCCTGTGCATTGTCTCCCCTGGCCCTCTACACCTGTAACTCTACCTGTATGGCCCCCATGGCTTGCTCTAAGCTGTCTGCTCGTGCCTACTACACCTGTGCTATCCCCTGTAGTCAGGCTACCTCTGCACGGAGGCTATCCCGCTTAGCCCTCACCATATCTGGGTCCTCTGCTAGCCCCTATCTCTGTCCCCCTGCTGGCATCTGTAACTGTACCTATGGTTGCGGTGGTTCCTGCGCTGGTGCCTATACCTGTGCTTGGGGCCCTATTTGTGGTGGTCCCTATACTGGTGTTAGCCCTCGACCCCTCCTCACACTAGCTCTGCACCCATGAGGTCCATGTTGTGCACCTTGTGCTTGAGGTGGCATCATAGTTGCCTATCCCCCATCCCCTACACCATCTCTGTCACCCCGTGCCTGCTCTGTCGGTGGAGATGCCCCTAGCACTATGAGTTTGACTCATTAGTGGGCTGCCCACTACTGTGCATATGTCGGTGTGACGCTTGCATCTCCCTTGTCTTGTTCGTGGACCCATGGTACTGCTAGCATCGATACCCATGATATCTGGGCCATTTGAAAGGTGGTCCTCTGACCCCGTAGCCAACCATACTCTCGAGACACTACAAGATATAAGAATCTGTTTGCACTACATCTTGTGTCATGCCAAACTACCGTCACACTCGAGAGGGCATGTACCGCATGATCACGTGCAGGGACCTACCAATGATCTAGCAGTCAGTCTGTGTGTACGGGAGGTACATTTGATCCTCTGTGTCATCCTCGCCACCTACTACCAGTGTCTACCCCCACCACTCTACCCCATCATATGGAGTCCACTCGAACATGATAATCTCATCTATGCACCGACACCAAAACCCCATAGACTCTGTTGATGTATACTAGATAGGAGGCTGGTATCTATAGGAAAATGGCTCCCCAGGCTACCTAGTCTCCCACCGAGTGATAAGTCATGTGACCCCAATGTGCTCCCATGACTAGACCATCAGTAGCATCAGTCCTGGTCCTATAGTGTGCTAGGTCTGATATGTACAAATGTGCAAATCGTGATATAACTCAGCCAGGATCGTTTGTCCCCAGCAGTAGACCTCTCCCTCCTCTTGTAGCAGGGTGCTCAGCACCCGCGCCCAACCAATCGGCCACCCGTGTCTTGCATGATCTGGCAGCATCCACCATATCAGTGAGGCTAGGTACACTGCTAGCCTCGGTAGCCTTTGCTCTAGAGCTCCTCTCCACAATAACCACGATTGTTGGATAGGTAGTCGCTATCGCTGTCTGCGACAGCACTCCCTCAGGAACAGATTAGAACCCTCTAGTACATACTCTAGGTATGCGCCTCTGATCGACACTCGCAAGATCTGCCATACATCCAAGAGTGTAACTGTAGCCTCCCCTGTCGGCATATGGAAGCTCCCTATCGGTGTGTGCAATCGCTCTATGAGCACCGATAGCTACATTGAGTGGACCCTCAGGTCCGACCACTCATGAACGTTCTCTAAGCCACATAGTGACACATGTCCCCAATCCTCGTCTGTGAGTCTCTCCTGGATCACCATGGTCAGAGGGTAGTGCTCCCTCGACCTAAACACCATTGTGTCCTGCTGCAGCATAGACATATAGAGAATTAGTCTTTCTAGCCTATGACGTCCCTAGAATGGGGCATCTTCCCTTGCCTCCTATGATTTGTCTCAATCGGTGGAGCCACTTATCGGTGCAGACACTGATATGCGCAGATGCCAATCGGCACAAATGACAACATTTTGTCATCTGCGAAGATGACAACTTGTGCTTCGTCGTCTCTGCTGGCCCTAACCTAATTTTCCCATCTGCAAAGACAACAGGATGAAACCTGTCGCCTCCACGTCATTTTCACCCTTTTGGCATCTTCGCAGATGACAGGATGGATCCTGTCATCTTCGCGAATGCTGAGATCACCACTTTGTCATCTGTGCAGACGATAGTCTCCACCCGGCCCTCATTTTTGGTGCATTTATGGCATATTAAATGTGCCTAGCCTAGCCTAACCTACCAAAAGACGAAGAGGATCAGATGACTTACCAGTGGGCCCATCTCGGCTGCCCGTTGGTACTCTCGAACGTGCTCACCAAGCTGCAATCGATCAATGGGGTCCATGTTTGCTCTGGATGCTCTACTCGTGGTGTGACAATGACCTTCTTTGGGCCCCTTAGAGGCTTATATAGGTTACCCACCACCCCCCCCCCACAGACCCTGTTTGAGCCCATGTTTTCCTTGAGCCATGTCTGTCCCCTGTTTACCCGCAATTCATGCAAATGTTGTCATTTATTCCTGTTTTTCTCCTTTCTCTTCTTTTCTTAAGACCTTTTCATGAAAATTGCCCAAAATTTATTTTTTGCGCAATTTTTGCGAGGGGGCACCCTACTCCTTTATCGTCGCCATAGGACTCCCACCTTCTCTAGGGCAACCTATATTTTCTTTTCTTTGATATGATGTCGTTCCAACATCACATCAAAGGGGCAAAATGTAAATGCTTAAAATCATCCCTAAAGATTATATTAATTTATTAATATTGCTCGTGACATTGTAATTAATTATTAATTAATTAACTATATTGCTTACATTCTTCTACTTATTTAATTAAATTAATTAATTAAGTTAGTTCATTCTCCTAAGTATTTAAATTTAATTTAAATACTCCTAGCCCTAATGTGTTAAATTAATTTAACACATGATCCTCCATGTTTCCCCTTTTTAAATAAATTTTATTCGTTTAAATCCCCATTTCCCATTAATTCCTCTAAACCCATGATTAGATTAAATTTTATTTTATTTAATCTTAAGCCTAACCTAGAGCCTAGCCTATAACCATCATTTTCATCCTCTTAAGCCTACTTCTTCTCTAATTCCACTTAATCATTCTTAATCTCTTTCCTAATCCCCCTCATTAGCTTGAGATTTTGCTCACACGTGTGAGATGGCATGCCTACACACTCCCCTTTGCACTCTTGTCTCCCACTCTTCTTCTCAAGTTTGTTCACACATGTGTGAGCAAACTTTTAATTTTTGACCACTTGCATGACTTGCATGTCACCTTATGTGGCATCTACATGGATGCCACCTCACTAAGCCCTCCCTCAAGCCTATAAATAGAGGCCTTGTCTCAAGCATTTGCATCTCTCATTATTGCATTGTTATCATGTTGGTTTGAGGTTTGAGTTTTCATTTTAGTTGAGCTTGCATGCTAGTTTGAGTTTTCATAGTAGCTTTCATGGTAGTTTTCATTGTGATTTTTAGATGCATACTAACCATTTGGTAGCTAGTTTAGCTTTGCATTTGCATTGTTCATTTAGTTTACTTGTGCATTCACATTTACATGTTAGTATAACTTGCATACTTACTTAGCTTTTTTGGTTGCATTTCATTTTCATCCTTGAATGCCTTCATGTATGGCTTACTCCATAGCCATTTCTTGAGGTGTTCTTCATGTCATGTAGCCTAGGTTCATATTTCACCATTACTCACATTTGCACATCCACTCAAGAGATTCACTACATTGTTGTGTTTGGGAGAGCACACCAAACATACCCTCCATCTTAACACACCAACAAGGCCTCTCATGGGTGCCCTTGTTGAGTTGTAGAGGTGGTTGGAGGATTTGGTTTGTTGGTTGCTTAGAGTTGCAAAACTCAAGCAAGCATTAGTTAGCTAATGTTTTTTCATTTTGATGAGCCTTTGATGCATATTTGAAATTTTTAACTAATGTTTGTTGATTTGTGTTCGCAACAGGTCACATTTTCTACCACACACTTATTAACTTTTTGGCCTGAAGCTGCCAAATAAATATCTAGAGTATGTCAAAAGGCTTCAGTTTCCTTGATCCTACCAATACCCGCAAGAGTAGAATTATCAACAAATTGAATGTGAGAAAGAGTAGGTAAACTATTACCCCACCACCACCCCTGAATAGAATTCTGGGACACCTGATACTTAATGAATCTACCCAAGCCCTCAACCATGATGATGAAAAGATAGAGGGAGAGAGTATCACCCTAGTGGAGACCTCTATAGGCATCAAATAGTTAGGAAGGTTGACCATTAAGAGGAATTGAAAAAGAGGCAGAAGTAACACAACTCATAGGCCAACTCACCCAATCAAAGCTAAAGCCAGAGGTAAGAAGAATATTCTTCAGGAAACTCCATTTAACTCTATCGTAAGCCTTATCCATATCCATCTTTAAAAACATAGATCACTCCCTTGAACTAGCCATAGAGTGAATAGCCTTAGTAGCAATAACCACCCCATCCAAAAAAATTCTTCCAACAACAAAACCACCTTGTTCCTCTAAGATAATAATGGGGAGCCACTTTTTAATTCTCTCAACAATCAACTTAGTAATGACTTTGTAAACCACATTACATAAGGCAATAGGTCTAAAAAACTTCAGTTGATTAGCCCCCTCTCTTTTTGGAATAATAGTCAAGAAAGTACAATTTAATGCCCGAAGCATCTACTTGCTAGAATAGGATTCCTTAACCACCTCCAACAAATCATGATTAGTGATGTCCCAGAGTTCCTAAAAGAATTCAACTGGATAGTCATCAGGACTAGGAGCCTTTCCCTTAGGCATGCCAAAGACCACCTCCTCCAGCTCTTCCAAAGAGATCGGTCACATGAGATAATCATTCATTCCTAGGTAATAACGGAAGGAACACAAGGCAAAATAATATTTTATTCATTATTAGCAGGAGGAGAGTCCTCAAAGAAGAGGGTAGAAAAGTACCAAGTAGCTTCCTAGAACAAAGTTGGGAAGAAAGTCAGTTAGATACCTTGAGAATTAACCAATGAAGAGATATTGCTCTAATTCTGATGAGATTGCACAATTTTATAGAAAAATAATAATGTTCCTATAACCTTCTTGGAGCCAATCAACTCTAGCCTTTTGTTTCCAAAAAATTTCCTCTTGAAGTTCTCATTCTTCTAGAACTCTAAAAGCTAGGGAGTGAACCCTTCCAAGATCCTCTGAGAAACCTCAATCTCTAATATGCCTGGTTATGACATCAAGATCTTCCTGAGCAAGCCTCTTCATAGAGTGAAGGTTTCCAAAACATTGTCTACTCCATATCTTCAGCTACCTCTTAACATATTAAAGCCTCTTAGAAAATGAAAACATAGCAGGGCCATATGCATGAGCGTTGTCTCTCCACCAACATAATACAAGATCACGAAGAAAGGAGTCACGAAACCACATCAACTGGAACTTAAAAGGTGGACGCTTCGGAATAAAAACCCTAGTAGCAAAAAATTTGATCAACCAATGATCAGAACCCCTCCAGTCTAGAATTTCCAGAGAGAGAGTAAGGGTATCACTAACCCAGAAACAAGAAACAAGAAATCTATCCAAACATTTTGAGATAGCATTAGCCCTAGTCCTTCGATTATTCCAAGTATAGAGACCATTAGAAGGCTTAACATCATAGAGTGACAAAAGCGCTATGTGCTGACGAAGAAGAGCAGAAGAAGGCCCCAATCTAGCCAAACCACCTTGCTTCTCCTCCAAACTTAAAATTAAATTGACGTCTATTGCTAGCACCTAAGGATGAAAAGGGCGATAATTTCTAACATATTGAATATGCCTCCAAAGTTCCTTCTTTCCCACAAAATCAACATGCACATACACATAGTAATCATGATTACCTCTCCTGAGTCCAAAGCAGAAGCCACCATAGAGAGAGCTAAGTGAGAAGATACCCAACCAAAGGGAGAAATTTTCTGTAGATCCCAAAAGATAGCCAAACCACTAGCACTTCTCATAGCCCCAATACACTGGCGTTGCCCACGAGGCCAAATACTAGAGGCATATCAGACCATAGACTCCACAGATAGCTTATCTCTTGGATACAAAAAAAATTAGGAGAATGATCAATAGCCTTTTGTCTAGGGATGCTATTCAACCCCCTAACATTCCATGAGAAAATGAGCATCCAATGGTTTCACTGACCTAGACTCTATCAATATATCTCCTTTGAGTTTAATCTTCTCTTGGTATGTTTTGTGCCCACTCCTTAGAGGAGTAAAGGAAACCCTCTTGAAGGGTTTATGCATCAACCCCATGGGGAGAGGAGACCCCTTACCCTTACCAGATGCTAGCACATCCTTAACCAAGTATACCAGAACAATGTCATTATACTCCGACACCACAAGTATCACCAGAGCATCTGACTCGGGAGCTATAAGGACCTCACAATTCTGGTGTACCACAACCTGGGATGCTCCACAAGTGTCATGAGGTGAAAGTCCCTCATCTGGGCAAACTGGTTCATAAGAGATACTAGAAGGAATACCCTCCTCTAAAACCATATTATCTAGCACCTCAAAGCGATTAAAACCTGAATCAAATTGTTGATCTTTCAAAGGCCTCTTTTGACCACACCCCTTAGCTCGTGGGCGAGTAGGGGTAAATCCATCCTTATCCTGCATTTGAGCCTTTCCCTTTCCTATAGTATTTGGTTGATTCTTCCCCTTAGTTGTATTATCCATCTAAGCTTGTCCTTTCCCTATAGCACCTGCCAAACCACCACCATTGTCGACCGTAGAACCATCCACTCCTTCGGAAGTCAAGTTGCGAAGACATTGATGCTATAAATGACCATACTCATGACATATTTGATATTGAAAAGGGAGGGATTCATAATCAAACTGTTGCACCCAGGAAGAAGCCCCAAGACAAATTTCCAAAGAATCTGGTAATGGGTTGTTCAAATCAATTTCAACACAAGTTCTAGCAAAAGAAATAACCTTTTTATCGAGGGATTGATGCACAATTGCAACTGGCTTTCCTAGAAAAGTCGCAATTTGACGGAGGATG
The DNA here is from genome assembly GCA_028749045.1 of Cupressus sempervirens. NCBI lineage: Eukaryota > Viridiplantae > Streptophyta > Pinopsida > Cupressales > Cupressaceae > Cupressus > Cupressus sempervirens. Next base: position 78,963,029 of record CM053791.1, on the reverse strand, counting down.
TCTTCTCGCCAGAATTCCAAGGGAAGGCAACGCAAGCGAACCCAAACTAGTACTGTTTAAGGGAGATCCTCAGCAGAATTAAATCCTGAATTCTAGGGTTTGACAAATAACCCCACATGGTTGTAGAAATAGGACCCTCCTTCAAAAACACGATTAAGATTAGACATGCATGAGAATACAAAAATAGCTATTCCTAGCCAGCATTATCTCCATATCTCCTTCCACTTGCCATGGGCAACGGATCAATGCCTCAAGAGTAGATAAGGAAATTTGGATTCCAAGAAATTTGCATATCAAAGCATGCTTAGTCCAATATTCAATGTCCTCCATCACCGCTGCTGGAGGAATAACCATAACAGGGCGATCATAGCTATGTGAAAAGCAACCATTAACTTTTTCTATCTTGGAACTCTTCCCTGAAATGATTCAGATCTCATTGCATGTCCAATTGGAGAAGAACCATCTGTCCTCATCAACACAAAAGAAATCACAAGCCCTACCATGCAAACAATAAAAACCCCAATCCAAAAATGTCTGCAAATGCTCTCCAAAATTTGTAACCCACACTAACTTTGTCCAGCAGCTGTCAATTCAAAAAGAAGAAGAAAGAATATTAGCAAAAAGATAAAATAACAAACACGGGGCTAGGGATTAAGCCTTAGCCCAGCACGCATCCATTGCTCCTCATCGCTGCCAGCCAAAGAATATTTACCTCTTGATTCTATGAGTTAGTGTCAATTGTGTGATCAAATTTAAAAAGAAAGGTTACATGTTACTAGAGTAGGGCATCCCTTAATTATCTAACTAGTATAATTCTGTTGTAAGTGGTGTGATCTAGATTCAATTTAGACAAATATGTTGATGATAAAAGATCTTCAAATTCTTATGTGTTTACTCTAATATGATGGTGCAATATAGTGGTGCATTTGCTTAAGAGACTATTTAAATATTAGATTAAAATAAGATGTAATGATAGTTCATTGTGATAGTGAAATTGTTATTTGCCTAGCATAGCTTCTTACATTTTATGTAATACCAAACATATTGAGATGCAATATCATTTTATGAGAGATGTAGATGGTAGATTCATTAATTAGACTCATGTGTTTGGACTCTATGGATGACAAGGGGGGTGTTGGGAATTAAGGTGTCTCAGCTTTAACAATTCATAAATATATTTATCGATTGAATATAAATTTTTATACTTGTTTAACATTTATGGACATTAAATTTTAAGTTGACACTGTTGCCCCATGTTGATACCTTGAAAAATGATTTGTTAATTGTTAAAAGATCATTCTCTTGCAAATGTAAGACATATATTATAAAGGATATTATGATAGATTTTTCCAAAGATTGTATAAGATAAAAATAGAAAAGATTACTTTGGAGTTGATAAATAACACATAGGATGAACTATGACAAATTCTTAAGTACAAGGAAATTAAATAGAGCTCCTAAAGGTTCCAGCATTCATTATAATTTGCACCTTCATTTTATGATCTACTTTTAGATCTATATAATCATGTTTTGCACTATAATGATATTTAAATTTGTACACAAACTCTTGTTAAAGTTTACAAGTACATTATAAAAACTGAAATTTACATAGTAATATATATTTTATTTTAATTATTTTTGTAACAAATTACAATCACATCTAAAAGATTTGCATATTCTCTTATTAAGGTTTTGTGTGGTAAGTTGCTTCAATAATCATAACCTCCTTACAATTAAAAGATATTACACAACACTTGAAGTCACACAACCACGATATATGTTTTGTGTCTTAAGTGTCTTAAAATTTTAGGAATAAATATCAGCAAGCATAGAACCACATACAAGAAAATAAAGTCATGCCAATAGATAAAACAAAATTCACAAGTAAATTAGTGACCTCACACACATTAATGATCCAATATAAAAAAAATTGAATCTACTCATTGTGAGTTATCTACAAGAGAATATACAATAACCAACAACCTTTTATCATATCTCAATTCTTTTACCTAATATTTATTTATATCACCCGGTTTATTATTATTTAATTCTGATGTCTTATTTATTGTTTAAATCTATTTAGATAAGCTTAAGTTGTTCTTTTTATCCTCGCAAAACATGAAATGTGTAATGACTAAGCATCAAAGGGTCTCATTTGCATTTTCAAAACAAGCATTTAAGTTTCCAACCAGTAAAGGTTTTCGCAGACTTTCCATTGACGAGGTGATAGTGATGAACATGTCCAGGTGGATCAGAGTGTATCATTGACTGCATTTTTTAATTATTTGGTTTTTTTTAATGTTATATTTTGAGATATTTGAATTTTTAAATCAATTATTATATATAATCAACGGTGTATAATCCCTACATAGACAATTTGCACAATAAATAGTTACCAGAAATACATTCACTTTGGATCAGTACCAAGTAAAGCTTATAAGAAATGCGAATACAACCGTAGCATAAAAACTTAAAATAGGATAAAGATCTTAAATAGAATATTAAAATAATAAATGCTAAAAACAATTGGTTTAAATAGAATATTAAAATAATAAATGCTAAAAACAATTGGTTAAAGCAATGAACTTGACAAATTCAAATAAACTAAGCCCTTTCGCAGAAACTGACACCAGTAGACCAAGTCTTGCTCAGTGCAAGGCCCAACATCATAAGGATGAGGTCGGGATCGTATTCTGAGTGATTTTGACAGTGTGGATGCCCCTCAATCCTTGGCTCTAAGCTGAAAAGGTGCATGTATGAGCCCCCGAATTGAGTTCCGAAACCCTCTATAAAAAAAAAATTAAATGATGCAGAAAAAAACCTCCCTCCTGCCTTACAAAAGAATCTTGAAAACGAACTATTGCTAACACTTGCAAAAACCAAACTCTGCTCCAAATCAATTAGATTGCAACAAGAAAGCTTTTATTTCCAATAAATCAGCTGACAATTAAAAAATACAATTGCTTCTATTTTATAGGAATGAAAGGTTCCATGAAGAAAAATGAAAATTGCTACAGGAAACATTAGAATCCTGCCCAAGAAAATAGGAACTCGTACATTTTAGGGCTATGCACATTTGAGAAAAAAAAAGGGTGGGACTAGAATTAGCTCCACCAGCTTCGGAAAATATTTCCAAAATTTGCATTGCTCTCCCAATAATAGTTTAGAAAGAAAATCAAATTTTCCTATTTCTTCTCAACACAAAAAAATATATTTTAAATATATGTTTCTTTATTTAAAAGTATTAGAAGAAAAATTAACTCTCCACTTCCTTCAATTTTGGATGTCACTTGAAAATTTTAGGAAGTCCCCCTCCATGGGACCCCGCCCTTATTGGCCTCTCTATAGCCTTACTGCAGATAATTTCCTCTATAAATACTTTCCACAAAACCACACCATTCTATTCTACTGTGGCCGCAACGCAAACTCTGTTTTCAAACCTCCAGCCACCTTGCTGTTTGATGTCTCTTCCCGTGCCTTTGAGCTTCTACGCACTCCTCTTATCTCCGCAACCCACACCATCTTCTCTTTCTTCTCAATTGTTCACATTCTCCTCTTCAGCTTATCTATATTAAATAGCCTTTCATTGTTTTGCACTCACTTTCCTTTTGCACTTCTTTGATATCTCTATCTAGCCTGTGCAACACTTCAATTCATCTTACACGTTGCAATTAATCTGACATGCCTTTTAACCTTCCTCAACCAAACCAAAAGCTGCAGCGAAAAAAAATGCTACTTGCCTTTAAATAAACCCAATTCGTACCTCCCTCATATGCAAAAATAGAAATAATGGAGACCAATTCGAAATGAATACTACTTCAAATCAAAGAAGCTGAGGAACAAGTGAAACCACGTTAGGCTTGACAAATATCCTCTCATATTTATATTTTTTCTCATTGCATTCATATGTTAATGAACTATGCTCATATTTGCCAGTCAATAGGTATTAACTGATTGACTTTCCACTGGTTTATAGGTTCCTAATGCCTCATGAATGTCCTACAATTATTGCATTCTGCGAACATCTCTTCAAGGATCTGCTTTTAATGCTGCACATTTGCATATATACCTGCCAGAACATTTTCAATGATCAGTATTCCTTAACGGATGACCGTATGCTGTAACAACGCTCCATTTTTTGCATACCTTTTTTTTGCACTGGCAGCTGTAATTACAAATCTGATTAATAAATTTACTTCCAATATGCTTTGGTGAATGTCTTTCAACACTTAAATTCATTGTTTTGACAGTGGCATAGGATTATCTTGATCGACCTTGATCTTTGTAAAAGGCCGAGAGATGTCAAACAAAGACTAGCACAAATTGAAAACTTGAATTCTTTTTGGTTGGTGCTGATTACACTTATTCCCAGGTGCTCCTGCACCAGACACACTGGGCAAGAAAATTTTGTGAGTGAAGCTCAAACTAATTTTGTGAACTCATGTTCGATTGCAAAAAAATGTCCCCACGAATCTTCCTCTTGCAATATATCGGTCTCATGCTCATCCACTACATCCATGTCTAGTCTCCTGCAACTATATCTTCTGTGTGGGTTGCTATCGCATCCTTCGCTTTCTAGCTGCAACTTTTTATATAATCTCCACATCCCACAACTCTTATCCCAATTTTGTTCCACAAACGCAATCAATACAGGCCTCCACACGACCCATATTGTCATCTTCCTCGGACTCATCATCTCAACTGCTGTAATTTCTCATCACGCATTTACCTTTCTCGACGGCTTGATCGAGACTCCACACACCCACAACAATCCTTCTGAGTCCCCACAACCGCTTCACTCCTAAAGTGCAAGCTGCCTCATAGTCTGCAATTGGTTTACACAACTCTCTAATAGTCACCCATAAATCCTGGTGTAGACTGCCTCACAGTTGGCGATCAGTCCACGCACTCAAAACTATTGGCTCTGATACCATTTGATGCAGGAGCAAACCTCCCTCCTGCCTTATGAAACAAATCTTGAATACAAACTATTGCAACCACTTGCAAAAAACAAACTCTGCTCCTAATTGTTGACATTTGATAGCTTCGGTCAAATAAACCTATGACTATATATAATTATATATGAAATAAAATTAGATATAAGTTTATTATATGAGAGAATTACATATATATATATATATATATATATATATATATATACATATAACTATGATTATATTTATTATTATATTAATTTTCAAATTAACGAATAGACATGTCCCATGAAGGGACAAATCTCTTCTTAGCCTTTTCTCATTATAAATAAGAGGTTGCTGCCATTAAGAAAACACATACCAAACATTATGGCAGTGCTATTACATCTGCAAGCGATCCTCATAAAAATAACATGGTATCAAAGCCTAATTGCAGATGTAAATCGAATAGAAAAAAACGAAGGAATTATTCTGAATATAGAACTATTTTTATATATCTTGCCAAGTTGAACAGCAACTATAATGCAGTGGACCCTCAGCCATTATGGAGCATCTGGGCAGATTTGGACAATGTTCAACAAGCTCTTCTGACATCTCCAAATGACCCATTAGAATTTGTAAAGACTTGTTAAGGAAAAATCAACAGGAGTTGGAATTGGAGGATATGTATACACATCGGTAAATATATTTAAGATCTTCTAAAAATTGATTCCTTAAAGTGACATCACAAAAAGAGATATTTTGGAAACTACAACTTTACAAAGACATAATTATTTTATAGTGAGTGCACTGTTTGACTGTCGTATGGATTTTATGAATATGCCATGAGTCCTCATCTAGTGATAGAAGATAGTTCGGGGAGATACTTGCAAAGAAAAGAACAGTTACAGCATATTATATAATGAGTGAAAAAGCTTCAAGAAGGATATTCACAAGATATGCTGAATGCCCTAATTGATCACAACTAATTTCAATTAATCTCCCATGTGACCCCTCTTCTCCAATTGTGGGAATCTTGCACTGTTGGTGCTTGGGCTATGGTCTGTGCATGGCCCTCGAAGGAATATCATGGATGCAAGCACAAACATGAAGAATTTAGAGTACAGGGTAAATACTTCAGCAAACTATATCGAAGCTAGGACATTTGCGAAGTTTGTTTCTTGATTGGGTGGACTTTGCCTTAGCCGCAAAAGTTAGTGAGTACCAACATTATATTCTCAATGGAATAAAGTTGAATGCAACAGATACTTGTTAACATCACAGACCCGATATGGTACGAGGATATTAAAATAAAGGAAATACTGCATGATTGTAAACATTCTCCAGTTTGGGAGGCGTCAAACAATGGTCATCCATATTAGATACAGATTTTAATCTAAACATAGGAGTGCCAAGTCAGTGGCCCACTAAAATCACAGATGCATAGATTATCTTGATCATGTGATTCCACCCAAATGCGATCAAAGCATTAGATGGAAGACCACTGAAATTGATGGGTGAACCTTGATCGAAGACTGCATGAAAATTATAGATAACTGGTCTTGTAAAGGCGGAGTTCTGTTATTTCACATGCACTCATTTCCTCCGTGCTCAGACTTCTTCAGAGACTTTGTTTAACAAAAACAAATACCACAATGATAAAGATAAGAGATACATCTGCAGATGGGAGTGATAGACACGCAAATGTTAGTCGCATGGTTCCAAGACATACGTGTTCCATACTCAAGGTACGCAGCAATATACATAACGAAGAAATAAGGAAATAGGACAGCGAATAAAATAATCTGAGTGCCACCACCTTACAGTAAGGAACTCATTAAAACGACAAGGGAGACAAGCATAGAGGTGGCCAATAAAGGCCAATAAGAAGTAAGTAGAAATGTTTACCAAAATGTGATATACATGATGATAACTATTGCATTAAACCAAAAGGTGTGCCTTGATTCATTAAACTATGCCACAAAATTGCGACAGGGAAGTGAATATATAAGTTGTACCATTTATAGGAATATTTATCTTATGAAGTTATGAGGTTAGTATTAATTGCTTATTTCTTATGAGAAATTAGTGAATATAGATTTATGAAATTGGTCACCTTCGACTATCATGTGTGACATTAACAAGAAGTTTTCAATTTATTAATGAAACTAACAAGTATATGTGATATATATTGGGATTAATAATTATGAAATAAGTTTCTCTACTCTAATGAGATAATAAACATAGGTACAAGTGCTATGATATTTAATGTGACATTAATATTATAAACTTGATTATTAAAAGTGATTTTCTATGAGAGCTATGTGCCTTGATCTTTTCCTCCTAAAATAATATTGCAGGAAAATGGAGACTAATATTCAGAGGGAGTTTGACAATTCTTCAAAGGTAAAGTAGCTCAGAAGATTGATGTTCAGAGGGAGCCTGACACATCTGTCTGAAGGAGCAGATAGAGGATATGTTTCAATTGATCTTTGAAGATTCTGATCATATCAAAATGAGAGGGAGTTTTGATTTCATGTATGTTTTTGGTATCATGCGTGTGACTACATGATTTAATGAGCCTAACCCCTGTGTACACCATTAGGAAGTGACAACTTCCAAATGATTATCACTTGTAGTTATAGAAGTTGTTGAAAGCTAATGATCTTACAATAACTTAATTTTCCATTATCATGGATATCTTATGATGTCTATGCAGATTATGATAGATTATACTTTGCATGGTGGATGTCTATATGGTAAGCAATATGAAAATGTGTGTGCACATACCTTATAAGCATTTTTTCAGTACATAGTGAATGTTATGTGTATTGATATGGAAGGCCATTACACAGAGTACTTGGCGAACATCACGTATCTTGATGTTATGGAAGGCCATCACTCACAAATTACTTGGTGAATATCACAAAACTTGATGTTATAAAAGGCCATTACTCACAGTATTTGGTGAATATCTTGCATCTCAACATTCTGGAAGGCCATTACTCAAAAAGGATTTGGTGAATATCATTGATATTCTGGGAGGCCAATACTCATGATATCAGATGGGATATCAAACTTTTTTTTGAGTAATTGGCGAATATCATGTATTCTAGGAGACTGATACTCATGATATTAGATGTGATATTAAACCTTATTGAGTATTTGGTGAATATCCTATGTTGAATTTTTGGGAGACCAATACTCTTGATATCAAATGTGATATCAAAATGATGGATAAGTTTTTATCAAAGATATCCTTAATCTTGCTAACTTGATATTACTTTGAGGTAATACGTGTGTTTATCCTCCCTAGCTAAGAGAGAGTGTTGATGTTTGGTAGCTTTAATCGGATAAACCTATGACTAATAATAATTATATATGAGATATAATTACATACGAGATACAAGTTTATTATATGAGAGAAATATATATATATATATATATATATATATATATATATATATAACTATGATTATACTTATTATTATATTAATTGCCAAATTAACGAATAGTTCACGGGACATGTCTCTTCTTAGCCTTTTCTCATTATAAATAAGAGGTTGCTGAGGTTGCTGCCATTCGGAAAACACGTACCAAACATTGTGTCAGTGCTATTACATCTGCAAGCAATCCTCATTAAAATAACACTAATCAATTAGATTGCAAAAAGTGAGAGCTTTTATTTACGATAAATCTGCTAAGAAATAAAAATCACAATTATTGGCCTCTCTATGGCCTTGCAAGCAGTAGACAATTTCCTCTATAAATAGTTTCCACAAACCAATACCACTCTATTGTACATTGGCAACAGACCAAACTCTGTTTTCACAATCTACAGCCACCTTTCTGTTTAATGTTTCTTCCCATGCCTCTAAGCTTCTACGCACTCCTCTTATCTACACAACCAACACCAAATCTCTTTCTTCTCAATGGCTTGCAGTCTCCTCTTAGGTCGATCCACGTGATACATATATTAAATAGCCTTCATTGTTTCGCACTCTCTTTCCTTTTGGCCTTCTTTATGTCGTTTTGTCTAGCCTTTGCAACCCTTCAATTCATTTTACAGGATGCTGCAATTAATCTCACATTTTTTAACCTTCCTCTACCTAATCAAAAGCTGCATCGAATGTTTTCATATGCTACTTGCCTTCAGAAACCACAAACTCATACCTCCTTCATATGCGAAAAACATAACAGAAACCAATTTGGAATTGACAGTTACTTCAAATAACAGAAGCTGAGGAACAAGTGAAACCACGTTAGGCTTGATATATGTCTCTCATTCTTTTATTTTTTTCATTCATCTGTTAATACTGTGCTCATGTTTGCCAGTCAATAGGTATTGACTGATCAACTTTCCACTTGTTTAAAAGTTCCTAATGCCTTGTGCATGCCCTACACTTACTGCATTCTATGAACAACATCTATTTAAGGATCTAGTAAAACATTTCATGTCCCTTGTTTTGTGCTACCACATTTGCATATAGACCGATTCACAAGAACATTTCAATGGTAAGTATTGCTTGATGGATGACCATATGCTGTAACAAAGCTCCATTTTCTGCATAGTTATTTTGCACAGGCAGCGGTAATTACAACATCTGAATTATAAATCCGCTTCCAAAATGCTTTGGTGAATGTCTTTATCTAAACCAACACTTAAATTCATTGTTTTGACAACACCTTAAAGGATGATCTTGATGAACATTGATCTTTGCAAGGCCAAGAGATGTCAAACAAACAAAGACTAACAAAGACTGAAAGCTTATATTCTTTTTGGTTAGTGCTGATTACTCGTATGCCTGGGTGCTCCTGCACCATGAATGAATTGTCTAAAAGGAAAGATATAAAAAGGGGCAGAACAAATGCAGCAATAGCTGCACAAGGACCTATGGAGATTGGCAGATGATTCGAAATTCCATTTTTTATGGCAAAGCAAGATTGCAGATATATGGGAGTCACAAATTATTGGTTTTCATAAAATAAGGTTTTAATATTGGAAGATAATTTATTTGCAGCACTGAAATGTATAGTAGCCACTGAATAGTGTAAATAACAATACTACTCAACCATACAACTATGAATGTTACTCTCCCTGAAAAAGGAGTTACTAGAGAGCACAGAGAAGGGAAAAGTTAAAACCTAACCAATAAAATCTTTGACCATACAACTATGGCTGTTACTCCCCCTGAAAAAGGAGTTGCAACAAATGCACCAAAGAAAAAATCTGACCAATGAAATCTTACCCCAGGAAGCTTCATCAAAGTTTAATTTGATGTCCCCAAATGCTACTGGACCACTGGAACTAGATGAATCTCCAGAGATCATGAATGTCGCCCTTTGGAATGAAGAATATCAAACATCCGCTCTCCAAGTTTGAGGCCCTGTGGAATGAAGAATATGAAACACTTAGCACTGCATTTACAAGGAATGCCACTGGAGACAATAGCTCTTGGCAACATTTTTCTGAAGCCTGGTTTTGTTAACATAGAAATGTGTTGAAATGTAAGTGGCTGGTTTCCTTGAGGGACATGGTTTGGACTGCCAAATATTTGTGATATTCCTTAACTTAATAGCCACATTGCACGACATCCATAAGTGACTGGCCTCTTTGGACTGCCAACTATTTGTGATATTCCTAAAATAATTAGCCATGTTGCACAACACCATAAGTGACTGACCTCAAAATTAATGATGAATGCTACTTTGTTTAATGGCTAAATCCTATATGCTTCCATTCAGAGAATCCAGTGGATGAAGAAAGGCAATTTTGGAGCCACAGCACATTTATTCTTAGTTACCTGGGTTCGCTGGTTTGCCCTAAAAACCACGTCTGGGTTCGAACGAGTTCGAAATACTGGTCAGGTTCAACCCAAATTTGATCAGGGTTCCATTTGGCAGGGGGTGGTTCAAACCCATAGTTTGTGAAGGACATGCTGCAGGAGCCAAAGGTGGTTAAAGCAAAGGAAGATGCAGAGCCCTCTTACCCAACGACAATGGCGACACCATAGTCAAGAAACTAACCAGAAAGAAAGAACAGTGTGAAGAAATTTTGATTCTAAGTCACTGATTATAAAGTTAATTAAAATTTAGCTATCGAAGATGAATAACAAATATCCGAATTGTATGCATGAAGTATTTTTTGGCACTTCACAGGGAAAAAAACTAAACGTAAAATCCTTATATACAATATAGTGGGTGTAGGACCAAACCTGCTAATTATCAATCAAAAAATAATAATAATAAAACATAAAAATATCTTAAGGGATAATGGAAGTATTTTAAATTGTCATCAGATTCACCAAAAAATAAATACTTCAGTACAAATAAAGAATCGGTCAAGATTTCTGAATTACGTGATTCTTTAAATTAATTCTACTCTAAAATTTTGCTGTGGAAATGAAGCTCTGCAACTGGTGACCTCATATGACATCATCAGACAATAAAATCTTTAATGTCAAAATGTCGACCATACAAGGTAGAAAACATCTGGAAGATCTTGGAAGACATGTTTCAACTTTCAAACAAACACAAGATTTTCACAGTATTATCATATGTAATCTTTATCATATTTCTTATAAACATTAAACTTGACAACAGTGACACACTATTCCTGACAAATTTCAGTTTTGGGTTCAGAAATTTTGAAATTATTTCTACTGTAATTTATGAATCCAAAAAAATACCTCTCATATAATACCATCTAAGTTACCAATTCAATGTGGATTCGGGAAGCAAATGCAGGATGCGGGAACAAAAAAAACTGGATGCGGATGTGGGAGGAAGCATATATAATATGTCAGATTTAATAATGTCACCACCTATCTGAGAGAAGGGTGCTATTTGGCATGGAAGACACCGTTTATAATATCACATCTTCTACATACTATTTGCAGTGATTTAAGTTTCCCATCACCTGCACAATGTTGGAAAGCAATGGAGAAAGCTAGAAGGTGCACGATGGGTTGAGTCCAATCTGCCACCTTTTTTATGTACCCGCCACCCAAGTGTACTCATTGTTGCTACTATGCTCCATTAATGGAGTTAGATCGCAATAACTAGTTTTTTGTTTAGCGAAGACTATTATGTTTCATGCCTCTGCACAAGGGCCATTGTAATTGGGAGGAAGCTCTCTATTTGAGGCACATGGAGTGTAAGACAAAGCTCACCAAAGAAAATTCGATACATATTGTGTTTCTACACCTGCGAATTCAGAAAGCATGCATTGCTTTCTAGATGTGATTAATAATGTGCTTGGAGCATGTGGTTGGCTTCTGGGAATCCACCCACTTCCGCTTCCACTTCCAGGAGTTACCTGGACAAATCGGTATCTTAGAATATCATAAAGGAAAATAACCTTACTCTAACATTAATCTAGGCTAATTATAAAATACACATGCAGAAGCATATAGATTGACCTGGATTAATATATGAATTTTGGTCAGAAGTAATAAAAGGGTGTAAAAAAATAATCCTATTTTTAATAATTAATTGTAAGCAAATTCAATCTGGTAAAACCGGCACTTCTGACTTCTGATTTGCCAAATTCTTTGCTCTTCCTTGACTGTCAAGGACTGGCAATATTTAAAATATCATAGGGCAATCACAAAAACAGAAGAGTTATGTTTTCCTAGGTTAACCCCCATGTTTAGACAAGTTTTACGGTAATGGAAATGATTGAAGACAGCAACTCTTTCAGTCATGCAAATGTCCGAAAATAGTTTGTTGCAGAATTAGGTTCTTTAAGTGTCCCAAAGTGAAGTGTCCCTCGAATGATTCTTCTCTTTGATGGATAGGATCTTTGATGAATTTTGGATATAGAATAACATATGCATATCGAATGCTTCTAGATACTAATGCATAGCAATTGTCGGGCTATATAAGTACCAAGTCAGATCTAGTACAAGGCAACAATCAAGTGAAACATATACCAAGGGAATAATATAGGAAGTAATCAGTACTATTTGAATTTGAATGTTTCAATTTTGGGGTTTGACTCCACACATTGGGGGACTGACATTGGACAAAAGCTTTTTAATATTGATGTGAGTAATAAATGACTAGATATGGGGGAGACTACACATGTCAAATATATGGGTATATGTGCATATGAGGATCAGATATGGTTGAATGTACAAATGAGTATAAACGGAAAGGAATCGTGAATCAGGGAAGGAGCCCAACTTTACACAAGATTGAGTTATTTTTCAACATGAAATTGTATTTAAACATCAAATCAATATGGCACAAAACTAAATGGTAATTGGCATTGCCACCATGCGCATAAAAATTTCAGCATTTCAAATATATCAGAATCAATATTAAGTCAAGATTCAAAATGCTTATATCAACAAGGAAACATTGGTACGAACTTACCACTCCTTACAAAATAAAAAACGAAGTGTCAACATGTGGAATATTTTATCAGATTTGATGCTTGAGTTGAGTTTCTTGTGGCCATGCCAAAATCAACAAAAAGTTGCCACTTGAATTAGAGAAAATTCACTCACCAATAGCATGATAAAACCACTCTTCTTACCATAAAGTTCTGATATTGGCAGAAATGACAATACTGAGAAATTATTATCTATCTATCTCCTTCAAACTTCCTATGATATTTTAATGGTGCTGAGATACAATATGGAAAAAATTATGTAAGTGGTGCTTAACAATTAGGAGGACTGTAGATATCTCAGTCAAGTTATAAGTGAAAGGATTGATGAAATCGTTGTTTTTCATTAAACCATTATCAAAAAACAAGCCACTCAGAAGATAATGTAACAAGATTACATAAAAATCTGCCCAGCAGGCCACTGCTGCTCCTTTTGTCCTTGATAACCCTGTGACTCAAGAAAAAATACACCTGACCTTACAATAAAATATTACAAAATTCAGATGTAGCCATAACTGTGCTCGTCTTCACTATTCATGCGAATATAAAAAAATGCTGTACAACCGAACACAAAAAGTGATGCAAATACCAAAAACATGGCCCCCAATCCAATAACATCGGCATGTTTTAGGATAGAAGGTATTGCAATACTGCCCATTACAGAAAACCCAGTCAAGAATTTTGCTATATCCACCCATCTGCAATCAAAAAGGTTGAAATAAAATGGAAATGTCAATTAATGCATTACTACAACTTTAAAAATATAAAAATAATTACAAACACTTCATTGCAATATAAACAATTTGATTGCGATATGAACAATGAAACCTACCCCCCAGCATCTGTGGAATTAATAAATGAAGAATCTCCACCTCCAAAAAATAAAAGTGGCATTGGCAGTATTATATACATAATGGCTGCAAAATAATCCAGCTACGAGCTTTAGTATTTACCTCAGTGGGACTGCAGTTTATTGACAAAACAGTATTCACAAAAATTTCAAGGAAAATAAAGCTTTTCTCTTGAGAAAATGCCACAAAAGTACCTGTTAGCATCGGCCACCAGTTACTGTATAAAGCGCAAGCCTGGAAATACATAATTGTGACAAAGACCCAAAAAAGTGAGAGAGAAATCTAATCACAAAAGACATTTTGCAAATATGTATGTATTATGCAATCAGATGTAAAATATAGTTGAAGAAAAGATCACAGACCAGTATTTGCAAAACAATTCCACCAGAAAACAGAATTGCTAAGGCAGCAAGTCTGAATGAATGTAAGCATGCCAACAAGTGACCTGGAATGTCTGCCATCGAAGTTCCAACTGAGCATAAACATATACCTGCCAAACCAGTAATCTTGCACCTACACTGAGACATGAACCATTGTCATTCACCATATCCATTGTGGTGTACATACAGACAATCACAAATAAACAACATGCAAAGTGTTCAGTAAACGTTTGTAAGATTAAAAGTAATTATACAAGACCACAACACTGTAATGCTGCAATGCAGCAAATGCCTATAAAGTTAGTAATAGAACTTGGGAAATCTCAGGAATGTGCATTCTGATAGAAAGCAAACTATAATTGTAACAGATATCAAGTAATAAAAGGGTTTTCTTCCTGGGAGGTATATAGTACATAATTTCATATAATCGTACACAATTCAGACTAGGGAATGGCTTCACAATTCAAAGAATAAAGTTGACTCTCAGTGAAAATACTGAAAAATAGATGACTGGAAGGATCCAATCATGAAAGAGGCTACTGTTAGTACTTGATAGTATGACACCCAAAAAACCCACAATTAACCCTAAGTAATTATGACATGCCAAATTTGTCATGCCACCTCATGTTTTTTGCAGTTTCTTCAAAAAGTGGTTTTGATTTTTTGATTTGGCTCTTTTTAACAATTTATAAAGCCACAGCACAATGGAAGATGTAACACTTTTGGTATAGAGTTACGGTATTCTAAATTTTCTGTAAGTTACACAGAAAAAATCTCTTTAAAAATTGAATTACAAAACAATAAAGATTTTTCTTGTAATATATAACCTAATGAAGTACTAGGCAAACAAGGTAAGGCTGCTCCTAAACTAATAGATCATGCTTCATAGCAAAATGGCCTACTGTTTTAAGGTGTGCTGTAAGCTCTTACGTAAACCCTCTCAGATGAAACTAAAATATAGTTTTTTAAGCACTGTGCAATTTCTCTTAATGTATAATGTCTCTATTTATCTAGAAGCACTATATTTGACATAAAATTAAAAGTAAAAATAGTTTTTTCTTTATTTGAACAGTTAATACATTGTAATTTGTTTTCCAATTTTTTGGCCAAGATTTCTGTGTTTTAAACCTGGTTAACTGCACTGCACAAAAATACCAGCAAACTTGATCTTGTCACCTGTGGTGAAGGTGACGCATTTTTCACAGTATGCAGCACTGCCCAATACTCTCGAGAGATTAGGAGATGAAGAGTAACCCTTTCAATTTCCTTAAAATCTTCAGCATTCTAGAGTTATAAAACATTGTGAACACACACTTCCATTGATGCTGATCATTAGATATCAGGACACTGCAAACAATACAGGCTGAAAACTAAAAATAATCATCTATTATCCTGATCCGTAGTCAAATCTCATCTAGTGTGAGCTTCCAGTATGTCTCGTATTCATTCTTCTCTAACAGGCATGGTTGTAAAATACAAATATCCGTAGCACTTCAGGTAATCATTGCAGTTATAGGCTTATACTTCCATTTTGTCTAATCTGAATGCAAACTAGCTGAATCACAAGGGCGTCTTCACGACGGGAATTTTATGTTATAACTATCATGAAATTCTTCGTGCCTCATTAGGAATATACAACAGTATGCATCTAATATTTTAATTCGTAGTTTCCAACCATCACTTCCCAATATTCCAGTTTCCTATTGTACATACCATCAATATTATATAAACAGTCCTGCACCTAGACTACAAACTACCACCACGTGTGAGACAGTCATTGTGCTGAAGAGGCAATATAATGGTATTTGTTCATTGTATAAGTGCATCTGTTAACGGGATAGATTGATAATCTATTTTGGAAAACATATTATTAATAGCTCTAGTTTCTGGATTACATTGTTTGTAAGTGTTTGAATCAACAATCTAATCCAGAAACTATAACTACAAGAGTTATGGATTATTAAAATCTGATATCATTGAAATTACTATTGCTTTACTAGTCTTGGACTAAAGCAGAATGCCAAATTGATTTTAATTTAGCAGAATTGTCAAGTTTAGACCTTTTTTTCCAATTTCTCTTTCTTTATACTATGTTTAAGTTTTCGGATTTTTTTGCTTTCTGGACCATATCCGTTCCCTGCCAACTATTTCCAAGAAAAATCAAACGTTTCCTGATTGGGGATGGCCCGATGACTTTTACGGCCCGTCCTGACATGTCCCAGAGACATGAACGACTGGAAAAGCCCTATGTTACAATTGAAATTTCATAATCGCCAGGATCAAGTTTCATGCATATATAAACAATAAAAATTGAAACAATATAATGGCTTCCGATTCACAGATAAACAGCCAGAATGGTCTAGTCTATAATAGAGGGAATTTCAAATTTTCCCTACTTGGGTTGCGCCCAGGTATCAAATACAAAGGGTATTCATGACACGATCAGGCTCCCATATGGCACTCACTAATTAGATATCTCTCTTTCTTTTTTCTGTAGGTTTTTCAGATATAAAGTAATATCTACAACTTAACAAACTGGTACATTAGATTTATCTCCACATAAAATCCAAGAATGAAATGGAATAAAGAGTATGTTATCTTTGCTTACCTGGATTTGTGATTGCCATTTACTTGGATCTGCCGAGAAGATTGTCTATTTCTGCTATGGAGAGCTGCTCACCTTCCCTTCTTCCTCCTTGGCCGGTTGGAAGAAGGGATTTATATCTAGTTAACCCAAAAGAACGCGAACTTGATTCATATTTTACGTGCACAGTCACTAGGTTAGAAAAAATGCCCAGCGAAAAGCAGGCCAAGACTTCTGGAAGGTAATTTTACATGCAGGGTCGCTATGTAGAAAGGATTCTCTCTAATTCTTTGGGGGACTTTTTTTATGTGAATAGAATATTATTTATGTATCTCCTAGTTTACTAGTTAAAATGTAATTAAACTTTTGAATTAGGTAGTTACATATAAATTATTAATATATTTTAAGAAATCTAATGGTTTTCTATTATTTTTATTTATTATTTATATGTAAATTTAATAACTTTATAATTGCATAATCAGAATTTGCATGAAAAGAAGGTGCAATTAAAAGTGAATTGTAATTTTTATATGCAAGAAAAATAAAGATTTCTTTTAAATTGATTGTTTTTTACTATTATGAACATATTAGTAGGGAAAAGAGAAGGAATGTATTGGGTGTAAAGATGAGAAATCAATAAAAAATGATCTATCAACTAAATAGAATGTTGAAGGCCTTCATAAAAAGTCATTTCAAAATTCACAATATGAACAAAGTTGAAGTGGAATGCGTATTGAATTCAATGGCATGATCCATAAGAGGTCCACTAAAATTATTAGCTTCTTTAGATCAATAGATTAAATAAGATTTGTGGAAACCTAGAAAAAGGAAAGAACTCTTCAAATGAGCCCTTCAAAATTGATGGGAAACTCACTACAACTTCATGATTTAAACAAAACTAAGTTAATTGTCCTTTGCCTCAATCAATTTAACAAAGGTGATGTTAAAATTTAAAGTACTACATCGCAAACAACATGTTTAAAAAAAAAAAAAAAAGATAAAATCATATTGAAACCCTCTTATCCTTAACTTTTGAAATTTTAAAGTATGCACCATTAATGAAAGATCTTATTAAATAATACTTACAATATCTCTAAAATAAGTTTTATTGTTGTCTTTAGCATTGTTAAAATAACAAAAAGACATTTAAAAATGCGTATAACTATTACTTGTAAGCTAGCATATGTATAGAAAGCCTACAGATTTTGATACAAACTAGCTTAGTCGAATAGACATGTTTTTTTAGGTTCATCAGTAATAGCAGTTTGGGTTGTTGGGTTATTTAGGTAGTTGCAACTGTTTGAGAACTATGGTTGCCTTTTACTTGGAATGACATTTTTGTACTTATCTAAGTAGTTGTAGTTGTTTGAGAAGTATGGTCGCCTTTTGCTTTGAAAGACATTTTTGTACTTAATTCTCTTTTACATAATAGAAAGGGGGTTGGCTCTGCCTAGCTATCTAATTATCAAAGAAAATGCATATAGATATAAAATTTCATTTATAAAATTGTTTACCATTTAAATGTTTATTTTATACTCTCTTTTTAATGAATAGTTAGTTGCTCTCTGCCGAGGGCATTTTATTATTTTCATTGTTAATGTATTCTTGAAATAAAGTTCACAAAACTTTTGACACTAAAATCTAACAATGATACTTTGTAATAAAGAGATAACTAGTGATGTACAAACAAAGAAAAAATTGTGTTAAATGAAATGTATTTTTATACAATTTAGTGGAATGAAATAAACTTTGATAAAATTAAGGATTATCTTTTAAGAATGATGTGGGTAGCTTTTTATAAAATAAGATATGATGAAGGTTTTTAAATTATTGAATAGATATGACAAAGTTATCATTAATCAATTTATCATTAATTTATTTATCATATCTTAATTTCAAGATTTCATAGAACTAATAATAAGTAATTATTTTGGCTCTTCTAGGGTAGTGATGGGTCATCCTTCATTGGATTCATGTTTTGATGTGTGGATACTTCCAGAGCAAATTTGGTTGAAGTTAAATTTTGACAAGACCTCTAAAGGGAATTTGGGTCCAAGTAGTATTGGCTTTATTGCTAGAGATGAGATGGGTAATACCTTGACAACAGGGGCCAAGAGGCTGAAAGACAAAACAAACAAAGAAGCGGAGATACTTAATTTCCATAATTCATAGAATTAATACTAAGTACATTACATAATAATAAATAATTATTTTATCTCGTCCAGGGTAACAATGGCTCATCCTTCATCGGATTCATGTGTCGATGTATGGATACCTCCAGAGCAAAATTGGTTGAAGTTAAATTTTGCTAAGGCCTCGAAAGGGAATTTGGGTCCAAGTAGTGTTGGATTTATTGCTAGAGATGAGATGGGTAATGCCTTGGAAATAGGGGCCAAGAGGTTGAAAGATGAAAATAATAAAGAAGTGGAGATTTCAAAAAGAAAAGAAGTTGAGGTTAAAGAGTCTACATCTAGAGAGAGACTCAATGAGTACGATTATGGAAATTATCAAAGGAAAATCATAGGTGTGGTATTTAAATAAATGTGTTCAGATTATTAAAAAATTGTTGGATGAAAATTTGAGGATTATAAGATTGGTCATGTCAAGCGAGAGATGAATAAAGAAGTTGATATGTTATCTAACACTAGAATTAGATTGGGAAATTATGGGATGGAAGAGTTTGTGGAGGACCAGAGAGACTTTAAGTGGTGTTTTATTTGATTGGGAAAATGAAAGTCCATTCAATTACATGCAACTCACAAAAATGCATGCAAGCTACCTGCAAATCTTGGAATAAAGCCCTGATACCAAATGAAGGGAGATTGGGCATGTCATTAAAGTAATATGTGTGCATCTACTACCTATTTATTTTTTACAAATAAATGACAATATGTTGATACAAACACATACTATTGTGCCATAGAGAAAAATCAGGCACATATTAAGCACAAATTCAATTTGTCAATCAAGTCGACATCAAAGAACCATAATACAAGAATCCATCAAGAATCACCATAGAAATATTTATTGACTACTCACATATATACATCCCCATGCAGAGAAAGCATTACAACCTTCTTTGGTCATTCACAAAGCATGCATGGATAACTATGACTATCTCATCTAGTAACATCCTAAAGGAACTAAGGTCTGTAAAATCACTCTTCAATAGATCTACAAAACTACAAGCTTTTATTTTTATTTATTTGCAAAACTTGCAAAAACATTGTATTCAAGAACACTTGTGCCCATCCATAACCATTTCTCATCTAAAAGACTTGAAGGTTTAAAATTTACATTAAACAACTCACTACATAACAATGGATGTAAAAACTTCACTTTTAGATGTGTCTTACTAAAAATTTGTAAAGAATTTGAAGATAATGTAAACTAGTGATTGTTGGAAATATAAGAGGAGTAATTGAAAGGGGGGGGGGGGGGGGGTGAATCAGTTACCACTAAAAATAAATCCCAATCCCAAATCCCTTAGATGTCAACACAAAACACAAACTTCACTTAAAATATTGATGCTCAACAAACACACAGGCACTCGGTTTACACTAGGAAATGTTGTAACTCGGCAAGCACTGAAATAGGAACTATAACTTGACAAATGCTTAAGATGAAAGTCTTAAGATGTTTTCTATGATTAACCTTAATTAACTTAGTTGCATACACATAAAATAAATAGCATGAAAACAAGTGGCACCGAGATTTGACATGGGTACCCAATTTGGGAAAAACCACCAATTGCAACTAGTTACTGATTTTCACTCTTATGAAGTGAGCCCTCTAAGGAGCCAACCCTATTAAAGGTTATAAAGCACACTATTAGGTGTGACCCTGTTAAAGGTTTTAATCACCCTATTAGGAGTGGCCTTGTTAGAGGTCTTTAGACACTTCAATCCAGAAATGTCACCTTGTTAGAGGATTTACAAAGAGTTGTTAAGCCAACTCGGTTAAGAGATTTAGATCACTACTACAATGGTTAGAGAGTAACAATGAGATGACCTGATTTCTAATGTAACTAAATTGTTGATTTCATATCTCAATTCTGGCTTGAATACTTGATCCTTTCTGATCGAATTTATCTTTGTAACTCCACAATGATATTCTATGTATCCTTCTAATTCACTTCCTCTAAGCATCTTTTATTCTTCCATATACTTTCACACATTCAATCCTCAACTTGACCTTATATTTATACCTTATGCATTTTCAAGTCAACTTGAATATAACTTAGAATAATTAATATTCATTTCCTCAGTCGGCTAGAACCAACAAACAAATCTATTAAACTTATTATGCCAAAACAAGAAAATCCTTCGTTAGTTGACCTTGCTTAGTAGACATTAACTTAGAAATGATCTTCCTATGTTAACCAAGTGAACTTAGTTAACACTTCATCTTCACAAACTTTCTCTAATAACCCAATGAGCTCAGTTAACACTAGTTCTATCCAACTTTCCCTTTGTTACTTAAGTGAGCTTGATTAACACTCAACTTCTGTGATCTTCTCTTCAACGCCTGAGTGAACTCAGTAGTCACTACCTTTTGAACTTGGAAAACTCTGGAATGCTCGACAGACATAGGAAATTGTCTTCAATGTTCGAGTGAGCTCGACATACACTAACTGGTAAAGATATGACATTTTGCGTAACATCAAAGACAATACACAATTAACCAGTTGTTTTCAACAATCTCCCTCTTTGGCATTGATGGCAACAAAACATGTCATAACTTAATGAAATTTTTAGAGAAAAATAAATTAAGGAAAATATCCTTAGTTTCATTTTGATTCTCATCCATGAGAACTCCTCTTGCCTTTAGTTTCTCCCTCCATCAACAAACTTTGTCTTCAACGTCTTCTTTTGATAGCAAACTCTCCCTCTTTGATATCAGACCAAGTTCTTCCTCTTTGACATCTTCAAACAAAATTTCTATGATATGATACATTCTCTCCCTCTTTGACATCTTATGCCAAAGACAATATTCAATGAATATCAATGTATCTCTTTTACTAATTCATATGCATTTCACCCTCTTCAATACTGCATCAGCTGACTGATCTTCAACATGCTCTAGTTGATGCATCACTAAACTTCATTTTAGTGAGCTTTAGATAGGGGAATAACCCCTAACTTACCTCTTAGATACAAAAATGCATCCTTAGGCAATGGCTTAGTGAATATGTCTGCAATTTGTTCTTTAGTATTCACATATTCCAATCTTACCTCTTTATCTTGTACCGATTCTCTCAGAAAATGATATTTTTATAGCAATGTGTTTAGTCTTGGCATACATCGTAAGATTCTTTGATATATTAATTGTACTAGTGTTGTCAAAGAATATAACCACTGAATCCTTGATCTCTATCTTCATACCTAGCAACAATTGCTCGAACCAAACAACATTGGAGCAATTAATTGTTGTTGTCACATACTCAACTTCTGTTGTAGACTGAGAAATACAATTTTGCTTCTTACTTGTCCAAGATACTAGTCTTTTACCAAGAAAGAACACTCCACCACTGGTGCTCTTCCTGTCATCAACACTTCCTACCCAATCAGCATCTATGAAGGTCTTTTAAATCCAAATTGCCTCCTTTCTTGTACCATAATCCATAGTCTTCAATACCTTTCAGATACCTCATGATTCTCTCGATTGCCATCATGTGATTTTCTTTAGGATTTGTTAAGAATCTTGCCACGATACCAACTACTAATGCAATATTAGGCCTTGTATGCACTACATATTGCAATTTTCCAATTATTGATATGTATGTGGTTTGATCTACTTCCTTGGAATCATCATTCTTGGAAAGCTTATGTCCAGTAGACATAGGTGTTCTAGCTAGTCTAGAATCCACCATTCCAAACTGCTTTAGTATCTCTTTGATATATTTGGATTGAGTAATGTAGATACCATCTTTCTTTTGTTGAATCTACAATCCAACAAAGAATTTTATCTCTCCAAACATGGACATCTCAAAATCTTTGCTCGTCTCTTTTGAAAAAGATTTGCACAAGTCATCATTTTCAGTAAACAATGTGTCATCTATAAAGATTTGAGCCAATACAATCTTCTTGTCTGGTCCTTCTTTGATATATAGGTTGTTGTTATCATTTCTTATTTGAAAACCAATCTTTATCAAGTAGTTATGAAGTCTTTCATACCGAGCTCTAGGATCTTGCTTGAGACCATACAACACTTTGTGCAATTTACAAACCATATCCTTTTTGCTAGGATCTACAAAACCTTCAAGTTGTTCTATGTAAACTTCCTCTTCTAGAATTCCATTAAAGAATGCATATTTCACATTCATTTGATAAACTTCAAATACTTTGTGTAGCATAAGCAAATAGAGTTCTAACACCTTCTAATCTTGCAATAGGAGAAAAAGTTTCACCATAATCAATACCTTATTCTTGAGAATAACCTTTGCATACTAACCTTGTTTTGTTTCTAAAAACTTCTCCATCTTAATTCAACTTATTTCTGAAAACCCACTTTGTGCCAATTACATTCTTATCCTTGGGTCTAAGAACAAGAGTCCAGGTCTTATTCCTCTCTATCTATTCTATTTCTTCATTTATAGCTTCAATCCAACTTTCATTATCCAAAGCATCTTTAACTAATCTAAGTTCAAACTTAGTAAGCAGACATGTACCTTTCAATTTGTTTCTTGTCATTGTACCATTTGACTTGTCTCCAATGATCTGATCAAGTGCATGGTGCCTTCTGACATATCTTTCTAACATAGGTAGTTTGGATTTTAAACATATTCCACTGGCCTTACCATGATCTTCTATATCAAGCTTATGTCCCATTGTCTACGAGTCAGGTCCTTCAAACTTGGTTTGCTCTGGCTGCAACTTGGTAGCCTTTGATTATGACTCGAATCCTTCAAACCATGATTCAGGTTGCACTAGTTGCAACTTGGGTGCTTCTAGAGGTTTTGGGGACTCAGAAGGTGAAGTCTCCTGACTTCCAATTTGATTTGGCAATGTATCAAGTTCATAGTAAATAAACCTTCAATAATCCTTAGGTTCTTTGTTGCTCTCTTCTTTACTCTTTTCTGCAAACTCATCAATTCTCACATGTACACTTTCTATGATCTTATGAGTGGATAAATTCAAACACTGATATGTTTTACTTCTGCTGGAGTATCTTAGAAATATACCTTCATCACCTTTGACATCAAATTTGTCTTTCCTAGTCTCTTTCAAAATATAACATTTGCTACTAAATACTTTCAAATAACTTAAATTAGGTTTATAGCCATACCATAGTTCACAAGGAGTTTGATTTGAGTCTTTCTTTAGTTGTACTCTATTCAAGGTATCCACTGCAGTACTGATTACTTCCTTCTAGTATTTGATTGCAACATTCTTTTCTATCATCAAAGTTCTTGCATAATCCATGATGGATCTATTCCTTCTTTTAGCTATACCATTATGCTAAGGTGTACTAGGGGCTGATACTTGTCTTTTAATTCCTCTTTCAGTGCAGAATTCATTGAACTCATTAGAGATGAATTTATCACCTCTATTTGACCTCAAACATTTCAACTTCTTTCCAGTTTCCTTCTCCACTCTTGCCAAATGCCATTTAAACTTTTGAAAAGCTTCTAATTTCTCTTTTAGATACATTAAAGTCATCATTCTAGAATAATCATCAATAATAAGAATAAAATACTTATCTCCATTATAGCTCGCTATTACAATAGGTCCACATTAAATTTGTATGAACCAGCTCCATGACTTCTTCAGAATGATAGTTCTTTCTTTTGAAACTTGTCTTGCCCATCTTACCAATTTGACAATGTTTGCAATGCCCCATATCAAGTTTCCTCAAACTAGGAATACCTCTCACTCTTTTGTTCTTGATTGTCTTGATCAGATTATCAAAGTTCACATGACGTAACCTTTTATGCCATAAGCAATTTTCTTCTACTTGAGCAATGAAACATGAACTTTCACTGAGATCTAGGTAGAATAGATTACCTATGGTTTGTTTACCAAACCCAACTAGATTTCCTTTTCCATCTAGCAGCTTGGCCTTCTCGTTCATGAATTCTACCTTGAATCCAATGTTATTCAAAGGTTCCACACTCAGTAGATTATGCTTTAGTCATTCAACCCAATAAGCATTATCACATCTAAGTTTATTGGTTAGTGAGATACAAACTTTTCCCTTTATGCAACATGGTTCATTGTTTCCAAATCTCACACTTCCACTATCAGAATGTTCCATATGTGCAAACTTTGTTTTATCACTAGTCATATGATGTGAGAAACCACTATCAATAATCCATGTATCATTTTTGCTAACATGGGAGATAGGTGTCATTTTATCTCCTTCATCATCAGATTCATCCTTTACATCAATATATACCATTTCATCATCTTCACTACTATCTAAATCTTTAGCCATAAAATAAGATTTCTTGCCTTTATCCTTGTAGTCATTGAAGTTCTTGAAATCCTTCTTGCCTTTGTACTTGTTGTGCTTCTTTTCATCTTTGTCTTCTCTGTTTGGACATCTTGCATCAATGTGTCCAACTTCTTCACAAGAAAAATGGATTATAGGAATTTTACCTTTATACTTTCCTTTGTCTTTGGGATGCCTTCTTGCAAGCAATGCCTCAATGGCTTCACGATCACTATCAAAACTATCTTCCTCTTCATTCTCAAATTGTTTGCCTTTAAACTTTGCCTACTTATTCTTCTTTAGTGATAACTTGGCTTCAAATGCAGACTCAAGAGTGCTAGAACTAGGAGTATAATTATCATAGTTATCTAGTTCAAATGCAGTCAAACTTCCAACTAGAGCATCCAAAGTTATCTTGTTATTTGGATCACATCTCATTTCTTGAATGGAAGACACTCTAATTACATAGATAGGAAGAAGGGTTCTGAGTACCTTTCTTACCACTGTTACATCTTCAATTGTTCCTCTAGAGGCTTTGATAGCACTAACACTAGCTTTGATTCTTTTAACATGTTTTGCAATATTTTCATCCTCTCTCATTTTCATAAGATCAAATTGACCTCTCAAGATTTCTGTCTTGGCTCTTTTCACATTATCATCATTTCCATAGATATCCTTCAATTTGGTCCACATGTCATGAGTAGTAGCACATTCTTTGACCTCATCAAATTTAGCATAGTTAAGAGCTGATGTAATGTCAATCATCATGATGTTATGATTTATTTTTTTCAACAATTTGTTCCATAGTCAATGTTCTAGTAGGAGCCTTGTAAGAATTTTTCAAATATTTCAAACTTGAATCACCAATGGTTGCCAGGTGCAACTTCATAAGTTCCTACCATGCCTTAAAGTTATGTTTGTTTAGCTTGGGAAT
The DNA here is from genome assembly GCA_028749045.1 of Cupressus sempervirens. NCBI lineage: Eukaryota > Viridiplantae > Streptophyta > Pinopsida > Cupressales > Cupressaceae > Cupressus > Cupressus sempervirens. Next base: position 78,936,539 of record CM053791.1, on the reverse strand, counting down.
CTCTCTTCTATAAAGACATCATGATCTTTAGCTTAGGTCCTTGAAACCTTCTTTGCAAGCACCAAGAAGCTCTAGTACCAATTGTTGGAAATATAAGAGGAGTAACTAAGAGGGGGGGAGGGGGGGGGGGGGGGGGGGGGGGGGGGGGGGGGGGTGAATCAGTTACCACTAAAATAAATCCTAGATCCCTTAGATGTCAACACAGAACACAAACTTCATTAGAAATATTAATGATCAACAAACACATCGGTACTCAGTTTACACAAGTAAATGTTGTAACTCGGCAAGCATTGAAATAGCAACTATAACTTGACAAATGTTGAACACGCAAGTCTTAAGATATTTTTGTGATTAACCTTAATTAACTTAGTTGCATACACATAAAAGAAATAACATGAACACAAGTGACACCAAGATTTAATGTAGAAACCCAATTTGGGAAAAACCACCAATTGCAACTAGTTACTAATTTTCACTCTTCTGAAGTGAGCCTCTGTTAGGATCCAACCTTGTTAAAGGTTACAACACACATTGTTAGGGGTGACCCTGTTAGATGATTTAATCACCCTGCTAGTAGTGGTCTTGTTAGAGGTCTTTAGACACTTTAATCTAGAAATGCCACCTTGCTAGAGGATTTACAAATAGCTATTAAGCCAACTTAGTTCAAAGATTTAGATCACTGCTACAATGGTTAGAGAGTAACAATGAGATGACCTGATTTTTTATGCAACTAAATTGCTAATTACATATCTCAAATCTAGCTTGAATACTTGATCCTTTTTTATCGAATGTATCTTTGCAGCTCCACAAGGGTATTCTTCTTATCCTTCTAATTTGCTTCCTCTAGGCATCTTCTATTCTTCCATATACTTTCACACATTCAATCCTCAACTTGACCTTATATTTATACCTTATTCATTATCAAATTGGCCTGAATATAACTTAGAATAATTAATATTTATCTCCTTAGTAGGCTAGAACCAACAAACAAATCTATTAAACTTATCATTCCAAAACAAGAAAATCCTTCGTTAGTCGACCCTACTCGATAGACACTAACTCATAAATGATTTTCCTATGTTAACCAAATTAACTCGATTAACACTGCATCTTCAAAAACTTTTTTTGGTAACTGAGCGAACTCGATTAACACTCAACTTTTGTGATCTTCTCTTTGATGCTTGAGTAAACTCGATAGTCACTACCTTATGAACTTGGCAAACTCTAGAATGCTCGACAGACACAGGAAACTATCTTCAATGCCCGAGTGAGCTCAAAATACACTAATTGGTAAAGATATGAAATTTTTTGTAACATCAAAGATAATACACGATTAACCAATTAGTTTCAACAATGATTTGTAGCATTTTCTTTATAGTTTCTAACAATATTCTATTATTAAAAAAAAAAAAACTAAAGTGATTGAGGTCCATTTTTCTTTCTCCTTTGAGAAGTGGTTTAAATGAAAAATTTACATTTTTAAAGAGTGATGGCTCTTTTGATCAACATGATTTTTTTTCATAAATATGATAATGATATAATTCTTTCAAGGCAAGAATGGTAACAACAATACCTAGAAACTCTAGTATGGTTTGTTGAATTTTGTTAAAAATTATAGATTTTATTCAATGGTAAAATGACGTTAGTAATAATTTAGACATAAGGTGATTTTGACTGATATAATTCCATTGGTATAAATCAAAATTTATTTTTTCTTGTTTTGTTAGAAAGGTAGCACACATACCGTTATACTGCATTAAAAAAATAAAAAATCTCTCATTTTCTATTTTTCCCGAAGCCTTAAACAAAGATTTGTGAAATGGCCAAATAACCTATATTATTAAATAAAATTTAAAATAAAACATCACAATAAACACAATATATACTAAATGCATAGTCATTGGACGACTTATTTTGAGTACAACAATTTGGTATATTTAGTTTCAAAATATGGACCTATTTAGCCCTTGTTTGAGCCCTCAAAAGGGCAAAATTTGACAACAACCAAAAATAGGAAGTTGGAAAAATATTCCTATTTTGGGACCTTCAAATGAAGGTGGATTCAAATAAATCCCTTGGAGAGGCTTAAAATGAAGAGGGATTCAAATGAAACCCCTTGGGGCTATGTGGGTGGCAAAGGTGGGAATTTCATTTTTAAGGGGCTTCATTTAAAGACCTTAAGACTAAGGGCTTCGAATGAAGGCCCCCTAAGTCTTTATTCAAAATTGGATCTCTAGGGGGCCTTTTTTCGAAGCCCCTTAAAAATGAAATCCCCACTTTTCATCTAATTACTTCACGATGCAAAGTGGAAACCATTATTATGGCCTCACTCAGATGAGCATCACCATAATTTTGAACTAAACCACTAAAATATAAGAATAAATAAATCCAGGTCATGTAAGTTCAAACATCCACAAGGAAAAAGTAGTTCGCAAACTCTAGGACTACTTGTAGATCAACTCCACAATCACCATTAACACATGCATCTAAGTGAGATAGACAATTATGGAATCTTCTAGGTCATCCAATGGTCATCTCCATAGCCTGCATGTGTTCATGGTAAACAAAATTAATGCCTTCCAATACTAGGAAATAAAAGGAACCCAACATAAGTACATTACTACAATAATTTAAAAAAAAAAACACAAACTTCTCCATATTGCTAGGCATCCTCTGCTAGACACCCAATATTGAATTAAGTGACCACAAAAAATGTAAAGTGCACCCCATGCATCAAGAGTTATTTTATTGTCAAACAAGACCTTAAATCAATTAATTTCAACATGATCAACTTATTTTCTTTGTCTTCTCCATCCTCCAAACTATATTGTATCTCTTGAAACTGAAATAACTACAAGATTTTCACTCATCAAAGGAACAAACTTCTTTAGCTCAAATTCCCACAATCTATCTAAGCTAAAAAATCTTCACAAAATTTTGTTGAGCTTGTCTTCTCTTCTAGTTTTATTCTTTAGGCGTTCCTTTCTTATTTTTTATTTTTTTGTCTTCGGTCGTGCCTTCTATTAATACCTAAATCTCTCGATTAGGCTTGTTTTATGTCTTTATAGCCATCTCTATATTGACTATATAATGTAAATAAATATTAATGAAGTGAATTTTGAATTAGAGGCGTTGATCCATCTCTGGTGACACGGACCCAATTTCTGCATTAATCTTTTGATATCCTTGTATTAATTTTAGGTCTTGGGAGGTAGATAGAATCTACTTTAAATTTTAGATTAAGATCACCATTGATGTTAGTATTGTATGCTCTTGATTTTAAATCCCATATTCCAAATCACTTTAAATATTCATATTGTAGTCTAAATAAAATTATAGATTGAATGAAGAGAATGGAATTATGATATAATCAGTATACCGAGTAAAGTTTAGTATCAGGTTTTTAAGCAACAACGTTCTCCAAAACATGTAATTAGGAATATTTTCTACATTGAAACTAGGATTGTCTAAGGAATTTGGATGTTACCAAGAGTATTTATATACTAATCCATCAATTTTTTAACTCCTTGTTGTGGTTAAAACTCCAAAACAAATAACAGACAGAAGGTAATTATCAATATAAGGGAGGAATGACTAACTAAATTTAATCCTTAACTGGATATGTCACAAATTTAATCTAAGAATGAACTTCAAGTTATGCTTTGTACTTTATCCACTAGAATCTCCAAAATGTATTTTTTTAGGATCCTTTTATATGAATATACATTATCTTCTTAAAGTTAGTCTCATAACTATATTATCATCATTTCATTATTTCAATTAGTAGCCATCTCTAGAGCATTAAAATAGATTAAATTAAAAGATAGTAAGTAGAACTAGTGTTTAAAATATACTTTTTAATACAAGGTTGGTGTATAAATTATAGCTATTCCTAAACTATCAATATACTTAAATGGTACTAACCAAATGAACAAGTTTTCCTTTTCATTTAGTTATGCAAATTGCTAAGGAAGTGCTCCTATATAATAAAAATATAAAGTTCTTGAGCCCTTCTATTCAATGATATCCTAATTCAGTCACAGATTATAGATGAACCTCAAGAACATGTATGATCGGAAATAACTTCCCCTGGACCCTTACACAAAAGAGGGTAGATATAAAATCTCTCACAATCTAAAGTTTGTAAGTGGCAAGAATATAAATTGTAAATCACTAGGGTATGCCCCTTTTAACAATGTAATTTTGTATATGACTATAGTCTAGGGAAAGACTAGAGGTTTTCTTCTTTGTTCTTTCCTAGTAGTGCCCATTTGAACAAAGAACAATGTAAACTTTCTCTATTTTAATATAATACACATGGCTTTGGCCTCTTATTGATCAAAATAAAATTAAATAAAAATTAAATAAATCTTCACAAAAGTAATACCTAGAACCTACAACACCAATACATCTTATGTGCAATCATATACAAGCAACCTGAAAGTCTATTCAATTACATGCAGCTCACAAAAAAATTCAAGCTACCTACAAATCTTGGAATAGAGCCCTGATACCACATGAAGGGAAATTGGACTTGTCATAAAAGTAATATAAGATAAATGTGTGCATCTAATAGCTATTTCTTATTTACAAACAAATGACAATATGTTGATACAAACACATACTACTATGCCATAGAGAAAAATCAGTCACAATTTATTTTCCATGGTTTAAAACATTAGAGGAAAATGCTTGCAATTTTAGATCTTGCTAGATCAAGTAGTTTCAACAACATGCATACATTAAGATTCAACAGTACAATATCAATAAATATAAAGAACAAGACACAAGAAAGAACATATAATTTACATGGGGAAATCCCTTTTGGGTAAAGATGCATGCACTTCAAAACCAAAGAGTCATTATGTCATTTAGCAACATAATATAGCAACAATACAATATTCAATATCTAAAAATTAACATGAGGATTTAAATCATGCTCCATCATGGAGAAAATTTAGCACCATAACCCATATAAAATTAACTTTTTTTCTTATATAACTCTTCTAGCAACACTTGTATTTTTAGAGTCTACAATGCAAAGGGAATTAAATTCTCAATGAACTATCCATTATCAATGTATCTTCTCCATATATCTAGAAATTTCAGCGGGCCCACATTTTAGACAAACATCTTGGGCGCCAAAGATGTATGCCTAAAATGTGGGCACACTTCTATGAGTCATTATATCCAAGATTGCTAAAAAATGAGGTCTCGAATTGCGGCTCATAGTTCTCTATTCATGGAGTGCAAGGATTTGTAATGGAAGCCCTTAGTTTGACCTAGTTTATGCCCATGCAAGTACACCATGAAACAAGAGATTCAAGAATCCAATATGCATGAAAATGAAGATGAAAACTAATCTAAATGATACTAATGCAAAACAATGCAAGAAAGGAAATAACAATAACAATGCAATATTAATCTATGAAAACAAATATGGATCTAAGCTAATATGCAAATGCAAGGATGAAACCTCATGATGGAAGCCATGGATCCATGAGAGAATAAGACAAGAAGATAGAAGTTCTCCACAAAAAGCTTTAATACTCAAACTCCTCCAAAAAATCACTCTCCAAAGCATAACAATAGCATGGATGTTTAAACCTAGAGCATAACAATAGAACAATTGTGGATGTCAAAAATGAGGAGAGGGCTCTCCCTTTTAAAGAAAAATGTGGAAGTGGGAAGCTTCTCACAACCAATATGGGATAATAGAGTTTGATCCATGTGAGACAAAATTCCACCAATGAGAAAAGAGGAGAAGAATTAAATGAGGAAAGGAAAAATGAATTTATTTAATTTTTTTTTTATTTCATTTCCTTTTTCACATGGGATTTTATTTAATTAAAAGGGAGCAAGTTCTTTTAATTAAATAAGAAATATTTAATTAAATTAAAAGAGAGGTTTTTTTCTTAATTAATTAAATGTGGATGAATTTAATTAAAAGAGAGGTTTTCTTTTAATTAAATGGGGACTTATTTTATTTAATTAAAAGGTATATTTTCTTTTAATTAAATAAGACTTAGGATAAAATGTTTGACCTTAAAAAAGTATTGAAATAATTGAATTTGATCAAAGAAATTGATTTAAATTGATTTAATAAAATATTGCAAACCATTGATTCAGGAAATTTGATAAATTGAATAATGGGGGCCCATAGTCTAGGCAACCATTTTAGGGTGCATACACTTATACCCTCATTGATCCTTGATTTGATTATGAGCCCTAATTGTCTAGAACATGGCACCTCACAAGGCACAAGGATAAGTAGGTCACTTCAACACTCAAGAGGTACCTCTTTTGTATAAAAGTGACCCATATTTAAATTATAGCAAGGTCTTAGATTTTTATTGGCATGTTCAAATCCTTGTCACCCCTTTTTGAATTTTGGGACACATAATGAATTGGAGAGGTATAAACGCAATGCTACATCCTTCATTTTGGTATCCACAAATTTAATCAAGTAAGCATATCCATTATCAATGTATCTTCTACATATATCTAGAAATGCCACTGGGCCCACATTTTAGGCAAACATATATGTAGATGTATGCCTAAAATGTGGGCCCAGTGCCTAAGATGTACGCCCAGTGGACTCCAACAATTGGGTCATTTCGCTACCCAAGTTCCATTTTCTCTTTGTTAAGGAATTAATAAAATATTTTGCATAACTTTTTTGGTTTTGCAAGTTGAAGGTGTAGGAGAAAGAAAAGACGTCGATTGTACTTCAATCAAAATTTATATAGCAAACTAGAAAGCATTCTCAAATCTAGGATCTCGCGATTGCAGGAATGTAAGACCAATTGATGGGAATGTGATCTTGTGCTTGCAGGAACACCAATCAAAACATTAAAATTAATAACACATGGCCTTTTTCTGATTTTCTATCTTTTCACATCTCTCTCAATCTCTCCTTGGTAGGAATGTGTATTTACTTGGTGTGAATGTCAATTGACCCTGCAGGACTGCTAATTGTAAGCCTTCAAGCAAATTCTTAAAATTAAGTAGTTTGTAACCACATGAAAATTCTAGCAGTCTATGGGAATGCCCTTCTGCGGGAATTCTCTACAAGTATTTCACACATAGATTGCCAATTTTCATTTCATTATTTTTATTTATCGCTTTCGACACATTTTCATAGTTCATGGGAATGCACTCTCACGACCAGAAGAATGCTTCCTAGACTTGTGGGAATGTGTCTTTTAGTTTGCTAATAAGTTTTGTTTGAGTGCCCAAGAATTTTTTTTTGGAGTTAATCTTTTTAAATCTTAAAATTAACTCACATTTCAATTTAGGCACCTAAAATGAACTTTGTATGCACTCACATCACACCTCAATTTTGGGTTTTAAAATTAATCAAACACCATCTTGAATGCCTAAAGGTGAATGAACAATGTTATGAAACATTTTTTGATTTGGATTTAAACTGAATTCGTCAAATCTTGAATTCCAAGGGAGTAACAATTTTAATTTTTTGCAAACAAACTTTCCCTTTTCAAGCACACACAATTTCAATTTCCAAGAAAGAACATTATATGCTAAGCATGAGTGTTTGTAATCATAGACTAGAAAACACTCAAGATTAATTAAATATCAATTTAGCTATGAACTCTTCTTAATGTGTTTGAAGGAGTGTTTCTCAACACTTTGTGGGCTCTTTTAAAAGAGATTTCATTAATTACATGATGTGTATACATAAGAGTTGTTAGTAATACTACACACAACAACTTTAGGAGTGCTTCTAGAGAGACATGTCCTTTGTGTTGGAATTATTTAGAATAACTAAGAGGGGGGTGAATCAGTTATCCAAGGTCCATATGTACAAATAAAAATATTCACAGCTTAGTGAACCCATATTCATAAAACATATTCATGCATGCATCCATTAGATCATACAATCACTTAAACTTGTAAATTACTGTCCTGGGTCAAAATAACTTTGCAAAAATGTAAACATGAAACATAATAGATTCAATAACACATTTGACACAAAGATTTTATGTGGATACCCAATTTGGGAAAAAACACCAGTAACATGCTACTCATTCTCACTCTTCTGAAGTGATGCCTTGTGAAAGGCCAACCATGTTAAAGGTTACAATACACATTGTTAAATCTGACCTAGTTAGAGGATTTCAATCACCTTGTTAGGAGTGAGCCTTGTTAGAGGACTTTAGATCATTCACTTGGAATGTCACTCGATTAAAGGATTTACAAATGCTTGTTAGGTCAACCTTAATCAAAAGGATTTACCCTAGACTGATACAATGATTAGAAAGTAATAATAAGGCTTGATTTGATAACAAATAACAACTCACTTGCAGATTACAGATCTTTGTTTCATTCCTCCATTCTTCTTTGCTTTCACACACTTTAGCTTTGATAGGTTGTTCACCCTTCAAGCATTCATACTCTTAAGCCTTCTTTCTTTGCTTGACAATAGTAGCATCTTTTATTTGGTCACTGAGTGAAGCAATACTTTAGACCTCGTGTCTAACTTAGGTTCTCAAACATGACCAACCTTGCTTCTGACCAACCATCTCAATAAATAGAAAATTAAGATATTTTATCGTTCAACCTCTATCGTTCATTTTAGGGTTGGGTAGAACTGGGTAGGATTCAATGAATCTATCCATCTTTTTCATTTGAGTCCCTTCTAGAAAATTCTTCTTTGATCCTCTTTGAATTTGCATCAAAATGGTTTACCATGAATTTTATGTCACCAACTCATTGTAGTTATCTTCCACACGCTTCACAAAATTCAATAAAACATAATAGTCAACTCAGATTCATCAAATCTATGATTTAATATGAATACTGGCACTCAGCATCAATATGTTGTCACTTAGCTTCTAAACTATTTTTCCACTCATCTTCAACTAGATCAATCAGCAAATGCTAAAATTTGCTGGTGCTCAGCATCAACTAAACTTTCACTTTGCTTGGCTCCAACTGATTTTCTGCTCGGCTTGCACTAACTTTTCTTGGCACCTACTATCCACTTGGTTAAGCTTGACAAACATAATTCTTCTTACTTTTTCTTCTAGACTTAGCCAATGTATCCAACCTTTGTAGCCTTAAGTAGATAATTAATACACTATAACATCATTATCTTAACTGACCTTTGTACTTCTTTTTCTTACCATAGCTCAACCTTTCTTCTAGGTGCTTTTGTTATCTCATTTGATCAAAACCTCCTCATTAATTAAATAAATGATAGTACTCAAATCAAGTAGGTAGATTTCTTACCAGCAAGTAGCAGGTTTGACATCAGTGACAAAACAATGATTAAAACACATTATCATACTTATCTTAATCTGTTTTCAACAATCTCCCTCTTTGGCATTGATGGCAAACCATACCAACAACAATACCAAAAAGAAAATAATTCCTTGCATTAAAATCTTTGCCTCTATCAGCAGCTTTCATCTTCTATATAGGCTAAAAATAATTGTTCTAATCAACAGACAATCAACTCTTCCTTATGACTCCCTCTCGATCACTCCCTCTTTTTGATATTTAGGTGTCTCTGTACTATTATATTCTTATATCTCCCTCACCACTATCTCCCTCTTACTAGGTAGATCTATGTCTTTTAGTCATTTCTCCCTCTATAGTAATCATCAAGTACACTATCTCCTATCTCCCTTTGAGTAGATATATCTCACTGTTTGGTATACTTTATTTCTCCCTTTCTATATTTCTCCCTCTTTGACAACATTGCGAAAGACTTGTCATCTCAACATGTAGATATGAAAATTATCAGTTTCTCCCTTTATCACCTTACTTGTGACTAATCAAATGTACCATCTCCTTGAGTAGTTTAGCCAACCCCTAAAGTAAGATCCACTACATCAATGTGTAACATATGTCAATCATCTCAGTTGATGTAGGGCACTACTCATGCTTCCTAAATAGCCTTGGATAGGGGTATCACCCCTAATTTACCTCTTAGACACTCATGAGAATCCTTAGGTAATGCTTTTGTAAAGATGTCAACTATTTGCTCTTTTGTATTCACATGTTCCATCTTCACCTCTTTGTCTTGAACTAACTCTGTCAAGTAATGATACTTGATTGCAATGTGCTTAGTCTTTGTATGCCTCATTGGGTTCTTTGATATATATATATATATATATATATATATATATATATATATATATATATATATAGCACTTGTATTATCACAACAAAGTATCATAGGTTCAATGATTTCCTCCTTCATACCTTTGAGTAGTTGTTTGATCCACACAATGTATGTACAATTTACTACAACAACAACATATTCAACTTCTTTGATTTATGCAATTTTGTTTCTTGCTAGTCCATGTAACCAACCTTTTTCCTAATAAAAATGCTCCATCACTAGTGCTCTTTCTATCATCAATATTTCCAGCCCAACCAACATCAGTGTAGGCTTTCAACTCAAACTTTTCATTTTTCTTGTAGTATAGACCATAGTCTTCTATTCTTTTAAGATAACTCATTATTCTCTTAATAGCCATCAAATGATTCTCCCTAAGATTAATAGAGAATCTTGCAAATATCCCAAAAAAAATGCAATATCAGGTTTGCTATGCACTACATATTGCAATTTGCCAATCATAGACCTATACAATGTTTGATTCACCTTAGCTGAATCATCATTCTTTGACAACTTGTGTCATGTCACCATAGGTGTGCTTACTGGCTTGGAATCTTCCAATCCAAAAGTTTTTAGTATCTCCTTTACATACTTAGACTGAGTGATGTATATACCATATTCCATCTAATGTACTTGCAAACCCACAAAGAACTTGATCTCTCTAGATGTAGACATCTCAAATTCTTTCTTCATTTTATTTGCAAAGGCTTTACATAAAGTATCTTTACCTCCAAATATGATATCATCAACAAAAAATTCAGATAGTAAAATACCTTTTCCTTTTACTATCTTCAAGTATAGATTGTTGTTATCATCAGTCCTCTTAAATCCAATCTTCACAAGATAATTGTGAAGCCTTTCATACCATGCCCTTAGTGCTTTCTTTAAAGCATATAAAGATTTGTGTAGTCTGCATACCATGTTTTTGTTGTTAGCATCAACAAATCCTTCTAGTTGTTCTATATAGACCTCTTTTTTCAATATGTCATTCAAAAATACAGATTTAACATCCATTTGATAAACTTTGAAACCTTTGAATGCAAGGTAAGCAAGCAGAATTCTTACTCCTTCCAATCTTACAATAGGGGCAAATGTTTCTCCATAGTCTATCCCTTCTTCTTGTGCATACCCTTTGCAAACTAATCTTTCCTTATTCCTCGTGACTTCACCATTTTTATCTAACTTGTTTATGTACACCCACTTGGTGCCAATCACATTTTTATCTTTTGGTTCAAGAACTAGAGTCCATGTCTTATTCTTCTCAACATGTTCTATCTCTTCTTTTATGGCTTTACTCCAATCCACGTCTTCTAAGGCATCTTTCACTATTTTAGGTTCATGTATGCTAAGCAAATATTTATCACTTCTTAGCTTGTTTCTTATCATTGGTCTTGCATCTTTATCTCGAATCATTTGTGTAGCAGGGTGATGTCTTTTGACATACTTTGACAATTTTGGTTATGCTCTATTTTCCTCATTAGTAATGTCAACTTCTGTATCACTATGTACTTCTCTATTAGGTAATTCAATATCTCTTTCATGTACACTATTCTTAGAAATAGAATGTACCTCAACTATAGTCTGCAACTCGATACCTAACTATAGCTCGGTTCCTGAATGCAACTCGACATTCATTATATGTGATTCGATAGTCACTGAAACTTGTTGTTGATTTGCAACTTGATTTACAACATCTTCATCAGTAGGCATACCTTTGTAAAAGTATACAAAAGATTTGTATTCCTCTAGCTCTTTCATAGGTTCAGCCTCATGTACCTTTGTATATTCATCAAATTTCACATTTGCACTTTCCACAACTTTGTTAGTGTTAGTATTTAAACAATTATAAGCTTAACTTCTTGTGGAATAGCCAAGGAATATACCTTCTTCACTTTTTGCATTACCATTCCTAAAATCTTTGAGAATATAACACTTGCTTCCAAATACCTTAAAATATTTTACATTGGTTGACTATCCATACCATAATTCAAAAGGTGTTGAATGAGTACCTTTCTTGACTTGTAAATAGTTCAAGGTATAGATAGATGTACTTAAAGTCTCTCTCCTATATTTCAAAGCAACATTCTTCTCCATCATGATTGTCTGAGCACAATCCATTACAATTTTTCTCCTCCTTTCTGCAATTCTGTTTTATGGAGGGGTCTTAGGGGCAAATTTTTTTCTTTTGATTCCTCTGTCATTACAAAACATGTCAAACTCATTTGATGTAAATTCTCCTCCTCTATCAGATCTCAAACATTTTAGGCTTTTACCTATTTCCTTCTCAACTCTTATCATATTTATGTTTCAGAAGCATAACTATCATCATCCTAGAATAATCATCAAAAAGTAGCATAATGTACTTATCACCTTTGTAGCTTTGTACATCAATTGGTCCGCACAAGTTAGTATGAACAATCTCCAAAATTTCTTTAGAGGTGTGAGTCTTACTCTTAAACTAGACTTTTCCATTTTGCCTAACTGACATTGATTGCAAATTATATTGTCAAGTTTCTTCACTTACGCAAACCTCTAACTCTTCTCATGTTACTGATACTAACCAAATTATCAAAATTAACATGACATAAGCTCTTGTGCCATAACCACCCATCATCAAATTCTACAACAAGACAAGTAACATTATTCATATCAAGGTATAATAGATTACCTTTAGTTTTATCACCTTTTCCAATTAGTTTTCCATCAATATCATATATCATAGCTATCTTGTTCTCAAAATCAACCTTGCAACCTAAACTATTCACTTGTGACACACTCAAAAAAATATAGTTAAGTCCTTCAACATAATAAGCATTATCACATAGAGTCTTTTGTATGAGTTTGATAGATCCTTTTCCTTTTATCAGACAAGGTGCATCATTACCAAACCTTATACTATTTCTATCATAATAATTCAAGGTAATGAACTTACTTTTATCTCTAGTCATGTGATGTGAAAAATCAAAGTTTATTACAAGATCAACGATGGAGAAAAATCAAGAAGGATCTAATGAAGGAAATTTAAAAAGGATAAGGATTGTCACAAAGTTCTATGTAAAGTTATATATTTTATGTGTCTAAATTCATTGTATGAAGGAATTTTACTAAAAACCTAAGATTGATGATTCTAATTAAGCAAAAAAAAGATGGAAGGATCTGGAAGCATTGAGAAATATATTTAAGGAGAAGAAAATGAAAGTTTTAGGTTGTTGGTTTGAAATGGGTGATGATTTCAATATGATGTTGTTCGAGAGTTGATGAATCTAAAAGAGATATGGTTGAAGGATGTTGTGAAGAGAGAATTTGTTGAAGGAGAAGAAAGAAGTGTTGAAGCTAAGTGAACCGAGTAGAGCAAATATAAGTCAAGAAGATAAAGAAGTTTGTGGAAGACAAAATTAGTTGAGTGAGTAAAAGATAGAGAAAGCGAAAGAAAAAAATCTATACAAGAAAACATAGTTAATAATCTTAACAGATCACTTTACACTATTATTGTTTAACCATTGTAGCAAAAGCTTTCAGAAGCATCAATTAGACCTAACAAGTTTGTGAAACCTTATATGGTAGCATACATTATAAGTGGTGTTTGTAAGTCCTTTAAATCGTGCCACTCTTTTTAGTCCTAGATAGGGAGTGGTAAGGTCTGGATGATCTTTTGGTGAAATCCTCTAACAAAGTTACTTTAACAAAGTGTATGTGACCTTTAACAAGGTAGTCTCCTAACATAGATCACTTTAGAAAAGTGAAATTTTTGGTTTTATCGGTCCCAGGTGTTTTTTCCCTTAATAGGGTTTCCACGTTAAATATTGGTATCAAAATTGTGTGAATGTTATTTGCATTGCAAGTTTTTTTACATGTTTTATAGTTTACTACAACTCCATAATAACTAAGATATTGTTAGAATCTGATAAGATTAATAACCCAAAAAACTAGTGCAAAGAGTAAATATCTAAACTATGAATGCAAATGATACAAAATCAAAATAGCATCATAGAGTTAGTCTCCAAGAGAGTAATGCAAATGCTGGAAGCAAAATAGCATTAAGAGGATGCAAAAATAAGAGATGCAAATACAAGTCAGGTAGCATGCTTATATAGGCTAGGAAGAGGGAGGAGGTGGCAACACCAACCAATGAGGAGCAACCATCTATTGGACTAAATATAGCAAAGTATCTTCCCAAGATAGCTAATGGATGCTCACATGTAGGAAGGTGACACCTCACAACCATTCACCTAATAAGACATTCTTTATTAACCTAAGCGAGATTATTAAAAGTGTAGGAAAAACCTAGCAAAATAGGAAAAATAAAAAACTACACTAACAGATATCACTAGGTAATAACTAGAAATTTACTGATAATTGCTAATGCAAGGAACAACTTGTTAATAGTTTGGAAAGAAGTTGATGTATGAGTTAAGTTTTGAGTTGGAAATGTCTACTGAGTGATTCAATGTATAGAAGTTATTTTTGTTAATGTTTATGTTGCTTTAATGGTGATGAAATATATGAAGGGACTATGAGATAATTGGAGATTATATAACTAATTCACACCCCCCCCCCCCAAGTTATCTAATAATAAGAGGATAAATCTAACAAAATTATATCTCTACAAGTAATAAAGAGGCATGGAGATACATTGGCATCATGCAACAAGGCCCAAAAAGTAACCTAGCATTAAAGAACTATCCTTGAAGATGTGTGTTGGATGCAAGAGATCAAATCATGTTGCTGTAAAAAAATGCGGGAAGGGATAACACATAGTGTTAACCCACTTGCATACACCTATAGAGTTGACCCATGTGGAAAAGATTTGATTTTCCCCAAAATGTGGTGGATTGTCGATGAAGATCTTTCTATTTGAAATGGATGACCCTATTGAAACATGATCGTTGATGGAGAAACTTTAAGATCTGACAGTTGGCACATTTCCCAATGAACAATGGGAGATACATCAAAAGCTTTTGCTATTTCATAGGCTGTCAATAGTGACCTCATGCACAATAACACAATGGGTTAACACACACTCGATTAAACTTCCACTACAACTGAGCCACTCAGTGAAAGAACAAACTGAGCCAGTAACTGAGCTACTTGGTGAATGAGAAATGCCTATGATAATATACTTACAGGGGGGCAGCTAGACAACACAAAATGTTAACCACAAATATGACATGTTAACCCCCTGCAAAGAATCTAACCCATTAAAAGTTTCCTCTGATTAGTTATCTATGACAGGATGAATGGGGGAAAAATAGCTAATAATTACCATTATTATTGAAGATTTCTTCAAAGTACTTTATTGTCTCCTTTGCAATATCATTTGGGTCCTCCATTCTTTTTCCTCATCCTTACTTTGAATGAAAGTGAGTCTATTAGCTATTCTACGTTGTTTTGTATTCATATGAAATAATTTTGTGTTTCTAGCCATGTTTCTCTTGATTTTTGTCTCCAAAAAAAATATTCTTTGGTTAAGATGTCTTCATAATCCTTCAACAGACACTTCTCTCTTTCATATAAGACTAAATTCATCCATTTTTCTATAAGCTCCTTGTTTAGATTCTCCAATTCTTCTTCCAATTCATCTTTATTTTTAAACTTATTTCTAAGGTGTTTAGAATTCCATACCTTAAGCCTTTGCTTAATAATGTTTGTTAACCACTTGGTAAAGTTCAGAACTAAATAACACAATTTCATTCCACCATTTTTCTACCATCTTTTGAAAGCCCTCATCCTTAAACCACATTTGTTCAAATTTGAAAGAATAATTGTCTAGTTTTTAATCCTTTATGATGTGTAATGGATTTTTATCCTTTATGAAACCACATCTATTCAAACCTGGGATGGGTTTCACTTCTAATTCCAGAGTAAAGGGTAGTTCTTCCATATCCCCATTTAAAAGAAATATGTCTAGTTTCTCCACAATAAAACTAAATCCTTTTCTCTTATTATTCCAAGTGTAGTTATCTCTGGAAGTGGAAATATCTACTAGTCCACTTCTCTTAATCCATTTATTAAAATCTATTGTTTCTTAAGGGAGTTTTTGAGTTCCGCCACATTTTTTCTGATGTCTTAGTTATAGTATTAAAATCCCCTCCTATGATTGAAATCTCTCCTTTATATACAATTTTTTTTCCCTTCAATCTCTTTCTAGATTATGATTTTCTCCATATTTTGAATAGGGCCACACACATTAAAAATCTTGAAGCTCAACTTCATTTGGGAGTTTCTTACTAAGCCAACACTCCAATTTTCATGATCTTCTAAAGATGTTATAGTTAGAAACATTGGGTTCCATATGAAAGCTAAACCTCCTAAGGCTCCCTTAGTTGGAGATCCCTACGTCTCCCTAAATCCTCACCTTTTAAAAAAAAAACCCTCTAGATCATTCCTATCTAGCTTTGTATCTTGTAATAAAATGAGTTCTTCTTTTATTTTTGATATGCAGTTTTAAAGACCCGTTGCTTGTTAGGGGCATTTAAACCCTTAATATTCCAAGTTTGGACATTCATGGTGACTTGGGAAGGATCTTCCCCTTCCCTCCATTAGAGACATTATTTAATTTGGATTGACCATGAGAACTCCCATCCCTCATTATCAAATACTATAGGGATTTTATTCCCTTCTTTTTATTTGTTTTTGTACGATGAGGGGTATTCTTACTTCGTCGAGTCATGGCTATCCCCATTTATTCCTAATCATTTTGTTCCTGATCTTCTAGTTCTACTAGTAGTTGTTCCACTTCCACTTTCTCCATCATATCATCACCTTTCAAAATTTCCTTGATTAATAATTTCTTCTATCTCATCACAAATTTCATCCACAAATTCATTCATTAGTTCATTCCTAATCTTTTCCTCTATTATATTTTAGCTATTGGATTCCTTATTTGAAGGGATTGGTGGACATAATATTTCCTCTTGGATATCTATGTCATTATCCATGTGATCCTCTCATCTGTAATCCTTTTCCTCTCTCCTTTGACTTGTTTCACTTCTAAAGCCTCCTTCTTCCTCATTAAGTATTCTTGTTATGTCTTTATAAGGATTATCCCTTTTGGAGTTCCTCACCCTTGCCTTTGTGGATTTTACCCTTGTCATTTCACTAAGATCTTGCTTCGAACTTTCCTCACCCCTTGTTTTGTCTATAACTATCTCTAACTTTGATTGGGTTGAAAGGGGGGCATTCATGAAATCTTGAAGCCTACCCTCCCTGATTTGTAGAGATAACAATTCCCACTATAATTGAGGAGAGTGAGGTTGCAACTTCTTTTATTTCCCCCTCTTCCAAATCATCCCTTATAGGGGATTCCACAATGTCAAAGCCTCCCTTTTTCCTATCAATGATAATCTATGTATTTGGAAAATGATAAAGAAAATAAGTCTGTAATTTAGGATTAGAGAAGGTGATGCGGGGTCCTTCGTAAAATGAGTGACCTTCCCTTGATGCAACTGTTTAAAGGCTTAGATTTACAGATGTCGTCATTCAAACTGACTATGATAATTGGACTAAAGAACCTCAATTCAGTTTCTACAAAACCTATATATTTCCCTAACTTGTTACCTACCAATTTAAGAGTCTCTTTTGTTAGTATTTCAATGGGGAGATTAGGAAAACTAGCATAAAAGTCTATTATGAAGGAGCCTCAGTTATTTGGGTTAAAGAAAGCCTACCAGTCAAGGACTCTAAAAGATTTTCCTTTGAAAAGTAGGACATTTAAAAAATAAAATTCGAAACTAGAACTGCAACGATCAATATAAATAAAATCTTTTTCCAAGATAGTTACTTATAATTTCTGTCAATAAGATTCTTTCAACCATCTCATGATAGATTCTCCCTCTGTACCTATTCCCATCCATCTATCTTAGAGACTGTACTTCTAGTATTATTCCTAGGTGTATTCTACTTCATAACTTGAAGATCTAGAGTGAGGATTTCCTCCTTGTAAGTCACCATTAGACTAGAGACGACCACTTCTTGTTGGCTTTTTGGGGCTTCCTTCTTGGAAAATTTGGCTATGGGATCTGATTTGAATGTAGACAAGGGCTATCTCATAATTGAATCTCTTAGAGGAATGAAATGATTAGAATCCAAATGATGTTTGGATAGAGTTGATCCTATTTTTCTTGTAGAGGGCAATTTTGACCAATGTGGGTTCTGAGGATAAGGGTGGGAAGGAATTCAAGTTTTAGGGGGATTAAACATTGTATCTTGTTGTCTAGATCATTTAGATTTTATAGTAATCCAACCCTCATTCTTCATTGGTTCAAAAAGATTCTAGGGAACCAAGTCTAGAATTGATTTGTAGTAGAAGGGGAGGGCATATTTTGTATCCAAAAGATAAAACATCTATCATATTTTTCCCTAGTCACCTGGTTCACATAGATCAAACAATACACAAAGTTCACAGTATTCATTTCACACAATCTATCTTGAATGCAATTTTTTCTTAATCTCAAGGGGCACAAAGATTAAATTAATTACCCATACCAAATTGTAACCAACTTAGGAAGGTTTTGCATAATAGAATTTCAATGAAATAATAATATGCAATTTAAGATCCCTACTGAAATTTTGCCTAGTTGGACACCCAATTTTATTGTCAAGTTTTTGATTGTTTTTGAATGTGATAAGCTTTGGTTTGCATAGATTTATTTAAGGGTTTTCAAATTTAATATATGCTTATTTCTCAAATATTCATTCCAGAAGAGTGAATCAAGATATCCTATCAAATTTTAGAAATTCAAGAAGAAATCCTAGTTCTGAATTACAATTTTACCATTAACTATAAAAGAATTGAACAACATAAATTTACTAAGCTTCTAACCTCTAATATTGTATTTACATGACATTGGAATATGCATGCATTGAATTGGAATAGTTTGAAATATAATGCCACAATTTTAGGCTCATGGTTCAATAGCAGAAATCCTTAGCACACAATATATAGACAATGGAATCTCCTATTCGATCAATAATAGATGTCAAAAAAATAACCAATCAAGCTTCAGGTGCCTCGCGCAAGTAGATATCAAACCCACAAATTCATGAAATTCACAATAATTCAATTTTAAATTCCAAATTGCCACCTTAGATGCATATTTAATCATTTGGAGGAGAGTCGTGTAGAATTTTGGGGAAAACTAAATGTCAAGGTACAATTTTTAGGATTTTAATTTTAAGGTGTGATTTTGTTACAGCAGTGTGAAATGTAAAAATAAGAGATGCAAAAATCTACAGTGTGAAGAAATAGTGGATAAAGTAGAGTGTGGTGCTGGTGATGGGGGCAAATAAAGGTATAGGTTTGAGATTGTTCGACAACTTAATGAGAATGAAATGACTATAATTCTCATTGCTTGCAATGAGGAGCAAGGAAGAGCTACTTTAGTTAGTGATAGTGACTTTAATGATGGATTTAATCCCCATTTTCTTATGTTTTTACTTAACAAATATTTTACTTGCGCACACGCACGCACACACACACACACACACACACACACACACACACACACACACACACACACACACACACACACACACACACACACACATATATGTACATACTAATCTTGATTTGAAAATATGTAGATCTACTCTTATTTAGAATTTATTTTGGTTTGTTTTAACAAGAACCATACATACATAAACATCTAAATTTATTTAATTATTAATGAATAGTATATAATAATAAAATTCTTCTTATTGATTCATCAAATGAATAGTATATACACTGGCTCTGCTACAGATTTCTTCTCCCCATAACTTTGTATCCAAAAACTTAACTAAACCTAAACCTAAAAACTCTATTTATACTTGCTAGGACAATCTACAAAACAATTTAGATTATTACAAAATAGGAAAATTGACCCAAAGAGACTTCCCGCCAAAATAACTTACAAAATATTCTAGATCAATATAGAATAGGGAAGAATGCCCCACAATGGTCTGAATAAATCCCAAGAAAAGCTTCAATGGCAAGTTCATCATAGTATATTTAGATGTCATATTAATTTTTAGCAAGACAAAGGAAGAACACCTAGAGCACATTGACATGGTTTTGAGAAAACTTCACGAGGAGAAATTGGTAATAAACTTGGAAAAGTGTTTGTTCATGCAAGAGGAGCTGACATATCTTGGTTTTGTGACCTCCTAAGGTAGCTTGAAGATGGGTTCTTGTGGTTGTGGGTTAGGCATCAAAAGCAAACAAGGCTTAGGTTCATCCTTTATGTCTCATAAGAATTCCTTTTTATCAAACATCATAATTTTGGCTTCCCTCTCTTTATTTTCTTCTACTTCTTCATGATTAGTAAATGGAATCAATATACTCATCTTTCCATCCTTCTTAATGGTGTATATATTGAGTTGTCCATCATGTTGTGCCTACAAATCATACTGCCAGGGCCTACCAAATAATAGGTGGCATGCATCTATGTCAACTATATCACACAAAATTTTGTCCTTATACTTTCCAATCTCCCCACAAAATTTTATCTCAAGCCCACTTGAGATGAGCTCTTGTAGAGTGGTACCCTGCTTCTTGATATCTTGTTTGGTCATCCACACAACATCTACATCCGAATAACCTTTGACTTTTACCAAATACTGCTTGGACTCTTTTCCTCTTATTTGCTTGATGAATTTGGTGTCAAGTATCCTTTCTAGCGATGGTATCTTCGTAAATGGTAGATGTTTAATGTCTTTTATAACAGCAATTTGTCTTGTATCAATTTCTTCATTGGTTGCTTTGAATGGTGTGAGCTCTGCTATGTTGAAGATGGGAGAGATGCCAATCTCAGGTGGCAATCGAATCTCATAAGCATTGGTTCCAACTTCTTCAGTATTTGACAAGGACCTAGTTTTCTCATCATAAGCTTGGTAGATTTACCTTTTGGTAGCCTCTCTTTCTTGAGTGTTGCCCATACTAAATCTCCCACATCAAATTATAAGTGTCTCCATTTCTAATCTACATGCTTCTTATACTTGTCAGATGTGTGTCGGAGTTGTGCTTTGACTTCATCATGGATTTCTTTTATGGCTGTAGCAAATTCTTCTCCTTGGGCACTAACTTGTTGCTATGAACTCATATCTCTTAACTCAAAGATCCCTCTAGGATGAATTCCATACACCACTTGAAATGGTGACTTTTCAATACTTCTATTGATGGAGTCATTATATGCAAATTTAGCTTGGCTTATGATTACATCCCATTTTGTTGCATGTTGTCTTTTGAGTGTTCTTAACAAATTGCCCAATGTTCTATTAACTACCTCTGTTTGGCCATCAGTTTGAGGGTGGTAAGCTTATGAGAATGATAAATCGGTTCCAAGTTTCCTCCATAAAGTTCACTAAAAGTGTCCTACAAACTTCACATCCCTATCTGAAACTATGTTGAGAGGTAGTTCGTGAATCCTTATGACTTCCCTGAAAAAGAGATATGGTATATGAGAAGCATCATTGGTCGACTTACATGGTAAGAAGTGAGCCATTTTATTGAACCTATCTACTACAACAAATACACTATCATGCCCCTTTTGTGTCTGTGGCAGCTCCATTACAAAATCCATCGTTATGCTTTCCCAGGGTCTAGATGGTATTGGCAAGGGTTGATAAAGCCCTTCATTTTTAGTCCTTCCTTTGGCCCTTTGACAAATAATACATGTTTACACAAATTTTCTAACATCATCCTAAAGTTTAGCCCAATAGTAGTACCTCCTAACCAATTATAAGGTTTTATCCAAACCAAAATGTCCACCCATTGTTCCACTATGCTTCTCTTTGATAATGTTTGTCCTCGTATAGCACCTGGGTACATATAATTGTTCTCCTTTGAAAATAAGTCTATCCTGTATCAAAAAATTAGGAAAATCAGCATGGTATCTTTCATCAAACTCCATACATACCTTGTAGATGTTGCCAAAATCTAGATCTGCTACATACATGTCCTTGAGTGCTTCAATTCTCGCACTTTCTGGCTATATCTAGGAGACAGTCAGATTCCTTCTACTAAGAGCATCAAAAACCTTGTTTGATATTCCCTTCTTATGTTTGATGGTGAAGGTATAAGCCTGCAAATACTCCAATCATTTCATGTGCCTGTGACTTAATTTGTTTTGGCTATTTAGAAAACTAAGTGCTTGGTTATTGGTATACACAAAAAACTCCTTTGGCAACAAGTAATGTCTCCACCTTTTGAGAGCTTGAACCAATACATACATTTCTAGGTCATATAAAGAGTATTTTTGCTTGGTTTCATTGAGCTTTTCACTTGAGAAAGCCACTAGTTTTCCTTCTTGACTAAGAACTGCCCCTATAACAACCTTGCTAGCATCACATTCTACTTGGAAAACTTTGTTAAAATTAGGTAAAGAAAGACTTGGTTGCTCACTAACCTTTTTCTTGAGCAATTCAAAAGCTTCATTTGCTGATTGACTCCATGCAAACTTACACTTCCTTCCTCCTTTAATAGTTTATAACATAAGAGAACATATATGACTGAAATTTCTTATGAATTTCATATAAAATGTAGCAAGACCATGAAAGCTTCTAACATCTCCAACTATTTTTGGGGGTGGTCAAGATAGTATAACACTTACCTTATCCTTATCCATCTTCAAGCTACCTTGGGAGATCACAAAACCAAGATATGTCAGCTCCTCTTGCATGAACACACACTTTTCCAAGTTTATTATCAATTTCTCCCAATGAAGTCTTCTCAAAGCTATGTCAATGTGCTCTAGGTGTTCTTCATTTGTCTTGCTAAAAAATAATATGTCATCTAAATATACTATGATGAACTTGCCATTGAAGTCTTTGAGTATTTCATTCATAAGTCTCATGAAGGTACTAGGAGCTTTAGAGAGTCCAAATGACATTACCTTCCATTCATATAATCCATCATTGGTTTTGAATGCTATCTTCCACTCATCTCCAGCTTTTATCCTTATTTGATGGTACCCACTTTTTAAGTCAATCTTGGAGAAATACTTTGCACCTCACAAATAATCAAGCAAATCTTCAATTCTTGGCATTGGAAACTTATATCTGATTGTAAACTTATTAATGGCTCTAGAATCAACACACAACCTCTAGGTTCCTTCATTCTTGGGTGCCAAAACAACAGGTACAACACATGGGCTTAAGCTTTTCACAATCAAGCTAGAATCGAGTAACTCCTTTACTTGTCTAGCAATCTCCTCATTCTGTTGAGATGCCATCTTCTATGTAGCCTTATTGGGTAAAGTAGCTCCAGGAATGAAATCAATACAATGACTAATTTCTTGTATAGGTAGTAAATACTTTGGCATACCTTCTAAAATCAAACCTTCATACTTATGCAAAAGTTCTTTCACTTCATTAGGAATTGCCTTCTTTGTTTCAGCCTCCTTTCTGTCATTTCCAACGGGTTCTTGTGATTGTTGGTTGGGCATCAAAAGAAAACAAGGATTAGGTTCATCCTTCATGTCTCATAAGAATTCCTTTTTATCAACCATCATAATTTTGGCTTCCCTCTCTTTATTTTCTTCTACTTCTTAATGATCAACAAATGGAATCAATCTAATCACCTATACATCCTTCTTAATGGTGTATATATTGAGTTTTCCATCATGTTGTGTCTACAAATCATACTACCAGGACCTACCAAATAATAGGTGGCATGCATCCATGTCAACTATATCACACAAAATTCTATCATTATACTTTCCAATTTGAAAACCAACCCATGCTTGCTCATTTACAAGAGATTGTTGACCCTTTGTTAGCCATGAAACCTTATAAGGAAAAGGATGAGGTATTCTCCTAAGTTTTAACTTCTGAACCATTTCAAGAGAAACTAAATTCTCAGTAGATCCAGAGTCAATAATGACTTTACATACCTTACCTCTGAATTTGTAAGCAATCCTAAAGATAGTTTTCCTTTGTGGTGGTTCCATGGTAGTAGGCACTTCCAAAAGTGTTCTTTTCATCATCAAACTTTCTCCTCTTTCAGGTACACTATCTGAGTTAGTTGTCTCCTTCTCTTGGTATTCATCATCTTATACCAAATGTGTTCTTCTTTCACCTTGTGAACTTGAACTAGCTCTATCCAGACACCTAGATGCATAATGTCCCTCCTTATTGCAATTGAAACAAATGACCAGACTTGCTCTTCTACCACCAAATCCACCTCTTGAATTGCCTCTTCTACCTCTAAAATTTCCTTCACTTTGACTGGTTTCATGTTTTATCTACTTATGATCTTCATGGTTTTGTCCTTTTCCTTGGAAATTTCCTCTTCCCCTTTGATTTCTTCCTCTTCCTTTGCTATTTTGTTCTTGCCTTCTTTTCAATTTGGTTTCCACCTTCAATGCTAGTTGACAACATTTCTGTATTGTATCAGGACACAATAAATTAAGTTATTCTTGAATGTTCAACCTCAATCCATTGAGATATCTAGCAAATTTTACACTTTCACATTCAATATGCTTTGCCCTTAGGCTTAATTTTTGGAATTCTTCAGTATAGATTGTGACATCTAGCTCCTTTTGTCTTCAACTTTGTCTCCTTCAATGAAGTTGGATTTCATAATCCTCAGGTAAGTATGTTTCTCTCACCTTGGCACACATCCTTTCCCATGAAGTTATCATGTTCTTACCTTCTTTGACCCTCTCTCATTGAGTGAAATTCCACCAAGTGAGGGTTGGTCCCTTCAACTTTGACTTGGCAATTTTTACCTTGTCCTTTTCTGCTATATTTTCACATTCAAAATGGTTGTTCAAGGCTTCTATCCAATCCACAACAACATCAACATCCATCTTTCTCGAGAAGATGGGTAGTTCACCTTTGGCATCCTTCTTGCCAACTCTTTCAAGGGCTTCTATGAAGTATCTTTGGTTTGTAGGTAAGTTAACCACCTCTTTCTCAGGGGTATTCTCTTCTTCCCCTTCCTCCTCTTACTCTGAGGAAACCTTTGCTCTCTTTTCCATCTGGCCTTTCAGCTTCTCAAATTCATCCAATAACCATTTATTGGTTTTCTCATGTTCTTGCATCTTCTTTGTCAGTTTAGCATTGGTGACCATGTTTGATGTTTTAGCTTCTGACTCTGATCCAGACATAAAATCCAATTGCATCAGGAGCTTTCCCCAAGCTCTGATACCAAAAATGATATAGAGATAAACTCAACGGAAGCAAAAACAAAATCAATCAACACTAGAAAGAGATAGATAATAATATTCTTCTAATTGATTCATCAAATGAACAATATATACATTTTCTCTCATACAGATTTCTTCTCCCTGTAACTTCGTATCCAAAAACTTGACTAAACCTAAACCTAAAAACTCTATTTATACTTGCTAGGACAGTGCACAGAACATTCTAGATTATTACAAAATAGGAAAACTAACCCAAAGAGACTTCCCACCAAAACAACTTATAGAATATTTTAGATCAATATAGAATAGGGAAGAATGCCCCACAATGGTCTGAACAAATCCCAAGAAAAGATCTTATCCTAATGATGAAATTGGGATAAATTCCTCAAGTTAGCTAGTGTAGAAATCACATCCAAAATAACTTTATGTGGGTGCTCCTACACCAAAGAGGCCAAAGCCAAGATTAATTATTATGTGCTTTTTATTAATTATTAATTATTACTTATTTAAGTCAAGTGGATGCGAATCCAAGACCTCCCAAATAAGAGGCTCACAATTAACCATTGTGTTGTAGGCTCTTGCCTAATAAATATTAATGTATTAATAGAAAATATAATATAAAATTAACTAATATTAATATATTAAACAATATAGTAGATTTTAGACAAGAGCTTACAATACAAGGGTAAATTATGCACCTCTCTTTTGGGAGGTCATGGGTTCGTGTATATTCGAGTTTAACACATAACAATAATAATCAATATCAATGAATAATAATAAATCTAGGCTTCAACCCATTACCTATTAAAAAATAATATAGTATATTTTAGTTAAGGTATTTTATTAATATAATATAATAAATACTCATATAACACTCATATTTTAGTAAAAGATAATATTAACATAATTTTGATCGGTAAAAGGCCTAGGCCTTGATGATTTTATTAATTATATTTTTTTCACATTTTCCTCCATTCAAAATAGACGTTAGTAGGAAATAACAGAGTAAAACAAATCTTTAGCTTACTCAAGGATATTTTCCACTTATCAAATTACAAAATTTATCTATAAGGTCATTCCCTATTTACAAAAAAATGTGATTTTGAGGGCATTTCCTCAAATTTACATAGATTATAAAAGAGCCTTTTAATGTTCATTGCATTACATGGATGTGAAATTTAAAATCTTCATTTGGCATCTTCTTTGTATGTCCATGCCTGTAAATATTACTTCTTGACCAAGATCGATGTTAGCTTGTTCATAAAGAAAAAAAATAGTTAATTTTTTCTAAATTAGATAAGAAACCTTCTTGGATCATACATATTGTGTCATTATATTTATTTATCAATATTATATCTATTCAATGAGCTTCCCATTAGTATTGTTCTCTTCTATTTATTCACCATACATGTTTCAGATTTAGTCTACCTCAAACTTGGCTATATGAAAGGAACATAATTTATGAACCTCATCAAAAAATTTAAACCTATTTAGCTATTTTATTTATCACATGAACACTATGTATTTACATTATCAGTAAAAATGTTTCACTTTTGATGATTTCGTACTCAACCTCATTGTTTATGGATATACCTTAATACTTATCCAATCGACCATATTGTTATAAGGCGTAACTTCTCTTTTTCTATTAAACATCCACATCTAATATAACCTATTCATTGTATGCCATAGTTAAGCTTAAGTAATATCAATTAATTTAATATTCATTCAAACTTTTTTCTTACACTAGATATGCCCCATAACCAAAACCAAAAACCAGTAACATATGAATCTAGTTGTTTCTTTAAAAGGGAAAAGAGTTATATCCAAGAGACCTGTAAACCAATTTGTGATTAAAATATCAAAACCTGCTCCTTTCCTCCAAATTGGCAACACTATAAACTCACCTCCCATAATTTCTTTCTTAAATTCAAATAAAAACTACCATATAAGTAGAATCCCTTCCAAAATTTAAAAGCAAAATATATTAAATTTTAAAGAAAAACCCTTGCTGACCATATTTAGTCTAAAGTTAAAGCTACATTAGTATATTATCAGTATTGGCCATATCTAAGGAGATGATCTTTGTAATGCCTACCCCTACTTCACTTTTTTGATTTGTTTTGACTGGATTCTTTTACATCTATTCTATTATTATGTTTTATGATTAGCAATGCTGGATTACTGGAATTGATTAGTTGTATTTCATATTCAGTTGATATATATCTACACACACACACACACACACACACACACACACACATTTAGTGCTAGTTATTTTAGTTATTAAATGATGTTAGTTAGACAAATGATTTTTATGTGGTTTCTATGGATACTTACCCCATACTTGCATGTGTATGGTGTGTGTGTATGTTTTCTTTATGTTTGATGTTTCTGATGTGGTTGAGGAAGGGAGTCATAGTCCCTTGCTACTTGGGATCTACACGATGAACCACTTCCTATCATTGCCTGTTTAGTTTAGAATATTGTATTTGTACGTGCGTGGATTTTATGCAGATTGCAAATATTGAGTATCAACTTCCCTGAATTACTAGGATGAGCATACCCTATCGTAGTATTTCAATGGTATAAGTGGGGAGATAACTCTTGATCCAAATCCTAAATTCTAAGCCAATTGTCCTAGAAAATAGGACAAGTATTTGAGTTAATTTCACCTTTCTGAATTCGTCAAGTGATGTGAATTCATGATTCTAACTCTTGAGTTTGATTTTGTTCTTTGTCTTTAGTTAAGTTGTCATTTTTTATTTTGCAGTTATGTGATGATTTTCTGTTATAATTAAACCAAATCAAAAGACAATTTAATGATTTAATTTAATAGAAATTTTATAAAGAATTTTGATATTTAATCATATTTAATTAATTAAATAAAAGAATTGAATTTAAAATATTATATTAAAGTTCTATTTTTGACGTATTTATATTTATTTAATTTAATAATAATTATTTAAGAGTTTTATTTTAATAATAAACTCTAAATAATATTATTACTTGAATTAATAAATATATTATTAAAACATCTCATAATTAACTTGGAAAAGAAAACATAAAATTTATAAAGTTTATTTTTATTAAATTGCATAAAGCGTATGCAAGAAATTTCAAGATAAAGTTATAGTTCTAATTGTGGTGTAGTTATATTTATTTAATTTAATGATAATTATTTAGGAGTTTTATTTTAAATAATAAACTCTAAATAATGTTATTAATTAAGTTAATAAATATATTATTAAAAATGTCTGTGAATTTAAATAAAAGAATAAAATTTAATGATAAAGTTATAGTTTTAATTTTGACATATTTATAATGATTTAATTTAATAATAATCTATTTAGGAGTTTTATTAATAAACTCTAAATAATATTACTAGTTAAATTAATAAATATGATATTAAAAACGTCTCATGATTAATTAAAGTGAGCAAGATTTTTTCTTTGATAGTTTAATTTAAATTGCATAAAGTTGTTGCATGAAAATTGTATGTAGAAAATTCAATATTTAATTATATTTAATTAATTGAAAAATAATTAAATAAAAGAATTAAATTTAAAAAATTAAATTAAAGTTTTAATTTTAGCATATTTATATTTATATTTATTTAATAATTATTATTTAAAAGTTTTATTTTAATAATAAACTCTAAATAATATTATTAGTTGAGTAATAAATATTATTTGATTAATTGTAGTATGGAGTAATAAACCAAAAAGGTAAAGGTAACTATTTATTCTTTCCATGGTACCCTTAACATTTAGAAAGATAATGTAGTATTATTTCTAACCATTTTGATTGTCAAGTCAGTTAGACAAAGACGAGTGTATCTCTCAATGGGAGGATGTAAAGTGCAATGGTTGGAAAGGTTTCTCCACAATTGGTCTCTATTGTTTGTAAAGAATCATTTGAACATATGAAGTCATTTGTATTACGATCTTCTCTATTGTAATTTTAACCATGGTGGTATTCTGATTGGGGTATGCCTCTTTTATGATGTAATAATAAAGGACCAAGGTCTTGGGCTAAATTGGAGGTTTTCTTCTCCGTTCTTTCCTACCAGTGCCCATTTGAACATAGTTTTTCTCTATTGTAAACATTAATTTTATTTATCAATATTATCAAGGCCTTGGTCGTTTACCGATCAAAAAATAAATAAAATATTATTTAATTAAATAAAAAATATTAAAATATGTGAATATTTGATTAATTAAAAACTAATTAAATTTATACTTTAAATAAAAAGCCTAAAATTAAAAGTCTGAATTTAAAAGTCTAAAATTAGAGGTCTAAATTTAGAAAATTGGTTAAAGAAAGATAAGAATATGATGTTATTTAATTAATTAGAAATTAATTAACTATGCACTTTAGTTTAAAATATTTATTTTAAAAGTCTAATTTAAGAAGTTGGATAAAAATAGAATTAAAATATTAAAAGACTAAAGATTTAATATTGTTTTATTATGATTATTTAATTAATAATTCTTAAATCAGAGTTACATATAAATAAGGAGCTTTAATTATTCTTATTAATTTAAATAATGAACTGTACTTTAAATAGTGCTTAAACTAATTAATAAGTGGAGGAAAAGAAGATATAAAATAATATTTTAATTAAAAGTTCTTTAAATGTGTATGAAAGAATTAAATTTAAAAGATTTGATCAAAGTTATAATTTAGGCATATGTATATTTATTTAATTTAATAACAATTTATTTAGGAGTTGTATTTTTAATAAACTCTAAATAATATTATTAGTTAAATTAATAAATATTATATTAAAAACATGGCATGATTTAATAAGGGAGAGAAAGCTTCAATTTAATAAAATTTATTTTAATTAAATTGCATAAATTGCGTGCATGAAAATTAAAATGTAGTAATTAAAGACAAAGGGTTTTCTCATGATTGCATGATCAAAGCCTTGATTTTGGGTAAAAACTCTTTATTAAAGAAATTAGAGCTCATTTCTAGATACACAAGTTTGGAGGAGCCAATTTTCGAAAAGAGGGTTTTCGAAGGAAAAGGAAGATTCTTGCGCATTCATGTGTTCATTGTTTTAGCATCAAATCTAGGCATGATCTTGTGGATTTGTGCAGTAGTTGCTCATTCTTTGAATTCCTGTCTTCTCTGTGTCTGTTGTGTTTCTATTTTTAGAAGTTCTCTAGATTGAAACTTTTGTTTGAGAAAATTGATTTCCATTATAGAATTGTCTATGATTTAATCTAAAAACTTTTAGTAAATATTGAACTTTAGCTTTTTCAAAACCTAGTGAATTATGAAATTCACTTTTGTATGTGCTTTATATCACGTGTGATTTACTAGTGTTGGGGTTTTTGGGTTTGTCTTAGCTTTGGCCAGTCAAGATGTTTACCAGAGGCTTGGGGGTTTGTTTTGTGATGTCATGATGATGTTTGTGTATGATCTTTTATACTCAACCATGGTAATGTGTCTTGTATGCTCTATGAGGTGTTTTGATCTATGGATTGTTATTGCTTTCCAACATTTTTGTGTGGAACTGAGGTGAATGGTGTGACCCATTTGATATAACCTTTAAGTCTTCGATCAATTATTTTTGGATTGCTTTGCAGTCGCTTGTATAGGACTGAGGTGTTTGTATGATTTGCTCTTGGTGATGTCATGTTATGACGTGGATTCGTTTATGTATACTTGATTTTGGGATCAATCCTGTTAGGATGATCATTTTGATGGAATCTGTGACTATGATCAATGATTTTTAGTACTTGTCAGTTGCTTGTTTAAGAACTAATGTATGGTATGTGGTATTTTGTGATCTTTTGATTTTATTGAGCTTAGGGTAGGTTATCTATATATAATGTCGAGAAGTGGCTTGCAATGAAGGCCGGGGCCCAAAGTGGCTGCTAGGGTAACCCATTGTAAATTGTTTAATAAGTGAAAACACTACACTAAATGGGAATAAAATGAACTTAATAAGAGTCTTTGTATGTTCTTGCCCATGCCTTGAGTGCTAGTATAGACTAGGATGAGAGTAGAGAGAACACTTGGTTGCGACCATGCATTGTTAGTATGCCTTGTTAGTACGAAAGGATACTAGTGCTGCATAGAGCCACTAGGGGGCTGAGGTCAAGTTAGGTTGCTTGGGTAACTCTAGCGTTGATTCATGTGATGACACTTGCTCGCTTACATAGTAGATTCCCCACGTGTCTATGTTTGCCTCTTGGTCTAGATGTCAATTGTATCTTGGTACCTTTGAGTTAGATTGCTTTTAGGTTTTCCTTGATTTAGATGTTGGATTTGATTGTTGAGTTTGTTATCCTATTTGGGACTTGAGACTATCTCCTCGACGTGGTGGGAGTGGGCCTTTTTGGGTTCCACAAGGTCGGGTAGTAGTGTTTTTTCTTATACCACTGGGATCCGACCATTGGATGTTGTTGTTGGATGTTTTATGCAGATGTTCCTTTCTATTTGATCTTGTATTTCTATGATGGATGGTTATGCTCTAAGTGTATTGTATTTGATTTCATAGATCTTACTAGATGATGTAATATATTCTATGACGTATATTATTTCAACCTTTCATACCTTGTGACCTATACAGTGGACGATTGTGCATTATGTTTATTGCCAAGTGACATCATATATAATTTTATATTATTTAAATGGATTCACACTAGTATATTATTATTTGATGTGGATTTATTATATATTAAATTTATTATTAGCTAAACTTAAATGTGATTCAACATCATGAGACCCTTAAGAATTGTAATATGTTTTATGGTATATGTTTATGTGAATGTTAATTGCTTCCACTATGTTATAACTGTTGTTGTTAAGTTATTATCTTTGACTTAATTTTTTTTTTTTTACAAACTTAGTAAAACTTTAGGTTAACTTCTTTTGGGTGACATGGTGGGGCGTTACAATCTTGTAATTATGGGTTATACGACGAGTCATAAAATAGAATTGCCATCAACCCCTTAACCACTTTAATTCTTACCTAAAGATTAAGGATGATATTAATGGCCTAGCTTCCTCTTAGTATTTTTGTTTGTGTCAAACTAATTAAATAGACATTCATCCTTAATTAGCACATCTCCTCAAACCCATCATTTGATCATTTATTGATCTATCAGTGTTAAGATGCTTGTTGATTCATAATGTCAGTGTAAATGAATTAAAATACCTTTAGATAGGACACTTTATTTTGTTATCAATATACTCAACATTATCTCATTTGTTGGCTAGAACATCTACTTCTATATTACCCTCACAATAAATATTTGTTATGCTTCTATCCACTAATTCGTCTAATAAAATTAATGTATATTCAAGCTTGGATTGCAATTTCCATTTTGGGGTGTTTCTTTTCTTAATGCATTGAGAATGATCTGTGAATCCCCTTTGATCATTGGTTTCTTAGATCCAATCTCAAAACTTAAATTAAGCCCTTCATTAAGGGGCTCCATTTCTTCTAGGTTCTTGGACATCATCTCTAATGGTTTTGCCAATTTTGCTAGACACGAACCTTTATCTAAATGAATGATATTTTCTAAGCTCATTGGGCCTGGACTTCCTCGAGATGCCCCATCAAAATTTAGCTTATATATTTTGTCGGGGTAGCCATCCACTTATATTCGACCCTCACATTCTTATCTCTTGTGTTCTTTGAATAAATTAGGGAGTATTGATCAAATTGAACCACTTCTTGCTCATTTTTGTATCCCATAATGAGAATAATCCTTCTTCCTTATAGACATTCCTGAGATTGTTGTTGTAGACATTCCTAAGATTGTTGTTGACTACCTCAATGATAAGAGCTTCAGTTTTATTTAAGAATAATATAATTTTTTTATGGTTGGTAATAATGATTAATCTATTCAAATAAGATGGAAGGAACTTGCCTCGAAGCAAGAGTGCAAACAAGGGTTCCACCGTCCTATTAGAAACTCAACAATCACTGTAAAAGGGTGAAGGAACACGAAAAATCAACAACCCACCCATTTTGCACAAGACCTCAAAATCATATCTAGTTTCTTTGGTGGCCTATTCTTCTTGCATTTAACCACTTGCCATCTGTGTTCCATTCTCAAAGCATTGACTCGACACATGACTGATAACTCATCCATCTCATTTCCACAAACCTCAACATCAGATCTTAGTTCTGCTACAATTGTATCACCTTGAGCTATCTCCATCCGAACATAATGTTCCAAACATTTAGACTTCTCCCTTCCAGCTGGTGTACCCACCCCCACCAGAGTAACCAACCCAACATCACTCCTGTCACTAGCATTAGATTTTCCCTTATCCCCCAACTTCTTCATGGAGTCAAGCATAGGAGGCTCTTCACCTCTATCTACTTCAAAAATAACTATAGATAAGCTCTATGGTTTCTCAACCTTCTTTTCCACTGAATAGTGTTGAGGCAAAACATCTTCCAACCATGTGGAGGACTTAAGAGCTCTTTCTTGTGCACAATCCTCAGCAACATGCCTTGTTTGAAAACAACCTTCTACATCTAAAGGAGATCCTTTCATAATCCACCGATTGTGTCCAATACCCCTTTGAAGATCTAACTCTAATCTTAGCTAGAAAACTCTTCTCAGAATCCATTTCAACTAGTAGTCACACAAAGGCTACAATGAAGAAGGTTTGATGAGCCATCACCAACCATTAAAAACACACCTAAAGCATTCCCAATAGCCTCTAATATTGAATCATACCAAATATGCAAGGGTAGATTCAAAAGCCTTACCTAAACTAGAACCCTATCAAATTTCTCTATGACTGGACATAAATTAGGGTGCCATGGCTTCAGCATCAGAGGAAACTTATCCTCCCAACACCAAAAAAAAAGACAAAACCCTATTCTTATCCTCAACACTTTCAAACACAATAATGAAAAATCCTTCGTCGCTAGATAAATCTGAGCCCCTCTATCTAAAATGGGCTCCCAATGCTCTGAGATCCAAGCATGAAAGTCTATAAGCTCGACCACAAACTACGAAAGTGGCCTATGACCCCAAGCTCCAAAAACATAGAGAGATTGTGACAATCTCACACTCATCCTCTACATCGACTTCGACTTTAATAGTCTCTATAGAAGGGTGCAAAGCTTCACCCCACCCCTTCAGACATGTACTCTCCCTCCCTATCGGTGATGACCTACCTCTACTCACACCATCACACTAATCATCCAAACCATATTCATCCACCTTTTGCATGGTATTTACATTTAGACTCTCAACGTAGGGGCACCTTGCACTCCACTGGATCTCCCATCTTTATAGATGGTGGATGAAAAACCCCCATCCTACAATGATCCTCTCATCCTTTGGTCACTTTCTGCTTTAGCGACTTCCCATGGCATCCAAATCAATTGTTGTTTGCATTTGAAGGCTCACCCTTTAGGAATCAAAATCCTTCCTTTTTCAAATGCTCATGTAATGACATTGGAGTAACAGTTGAAGGCTTGATCGTGTGCAAAACCTTGGAGCAAATGAGATGCACATTAGACCCTTGTGCGATAGCAAAAACCCTAGCGCGGGATGCAATGCCACAGCTTCGAAGTGCCATTGAAAAGCCTTTACACTAATATAATAAATATTTATATATTAATAAAAGATAATATATAATTAATTAATAATTTTAATACATTAAATAATATAATATATTTTAGTTATTATCAATATAAATATAAAGATAAAGAATATATGTATATATATAATTAGTATTAAATTATAATATTACAATTTTTTTGTAAAAATATTTTATTTTAAATTAATTAATAATATATATAATATAATATACAATATAATTAAAAATATTACTAACTTTTCTTTAATTAATATATAATAATCTTGCATGATTTGCAACATGAGTCTATAGGTGTTTAATAATAAAATTAATTTTAAAAATCAAATTTGATTAATGTTATTTTATTTAAAAAACTATGAGAAAATAAGAGAAAATAACTTAAGTGTAAAGTTGGATAACAAAGATTTCTAACCCTGAGGTCCCAATGGGGGGGGGGGCTTGGGCTCTATATTTAAGGAGCTGGAGGTCCCATGATAATATTTGGGGGGGGGGGGTGGTGGGTGCTAAAGCTTAATTTGGAATCTTTTCCTATCAACTAGGAGCCCCTACTTTTTAGTTGAGCAGATGCAAAAAGGGGGGGCTGGAAATATCCCCTACTGTTTAGGGAAGAATTCTGCCACTTAGCAATTTTTTTTTTTTTTTTTGGATCGGTAAACAACCGTGGCCATGATTATCTTTATTAATTTTAATTTATAATTTACAAACAAATCCACCGTTCTGACGGGCACTGGTAGGAAAGAACGGGTAAAGAAAACCTCCAGTCTTGCCTGAGACTTCAGTCCTATATTATACATTAGTAAAAGGGGCATAGCTCATTGTAAGCTTCATTATAATATCCATATCTTTAATTTGCCTTTCCGTTGAAGCTCCAAATTGGTATAGATGTTAACAAAATCTGTCTTCAGTCACCATAAACATCAAAATGTTCAGGGTTAGCAAAACCAACATAATTATATCTCATTATGCAACCAGGAGGCCCATTTTAAGTTTTAACTGAAAATTAAGTCTTATCAGGAGACTAATTAAATTTAGATAATACATTCTATTATGTTTTTAAATGATTAACTTCTAATTTCAGTTAATTAATATAATATTGAAATGATTAATGATTGAAGATTAGATTTTTATTAAATAATCTAAACTAATCATAAGTTAAGTTCATATAGATTTTAACACATGATAATTTGTTAATGCTAGGTTTGATAGTTCCAACCAAATCCAGAGGGGAAGCCATAATGACCGAAAGATATTGTTGAAGAGCACCCAATCTTTGAAATTTTATGCCACAAACTTTATGTATGTATGAGAGACCAGGAGATGGAAGACTGAATTTAAACAAGCATAGATTGGAAGATAAATCAGTGGATCCAAAATATCATGATCAAATCAATCCAGATATTGAAGCAAATTATATCTAAAAGTCATTTCATTACTATAGATTAATATGTATAGTAACATAAGTTTTTCCGAAAAGTTTGATATGGACATTTTTAAAAATATGCCCTGCTAACAGTTTTGGCCAAATATCTGCTGGATCTGTTATCTACTGAACACCCATAACTAAATATCGCTAAAATCCAAAATTTGGGTTAGAGTATTATACAAATGACCCAATATCATCTTAATATTATTCTATCTTAAAAACCATTATGATTTCTATAGCTTCATGCAGGTTGGTGGCTTTGGAACCTGGCGAAAACTCGAACGTTGACCTTCCCTTGCTAGTTTTGTCATAGTTTGTCAAGCAGAATTCTACAGTCTCCAGTTTATTAAAGTCCACATCTGGATGGATATAGGCATCATACATTTGTAGGTAAGTCGTTAACCAATCCCTTTCATGATCTTCAACAATTCCCCTCCATCTTAACAGAAATTTGGTACTCACCTCCATTCGCGGCCATTCTCTAAAAAATTGGACATTGTCTCTGACTACCATGCAAGGGCGTCTAGGGCTTCTTCCAATTTCAAGACTGTTCACATCAAATTCCATGTAAGCTTCAAGAAGAGGGATACGAAGCCAAGCATCAATATTTGCAACAACAATTTCCAACCCAACTAACCAACATGGTTCGAAAAGATTATGGGTAATCCTGATGATATCCCATTTTTCTACCCCAACTCTAGCCAAACATCCTACCCAGAGCCCAACGATGTTGCTATTAGTCCTCCATGAGTATTTGTAGCTAAAAACCCCCTCTCCTAAAACACGGCTGACTGCTACACGACTCATATCATCTATGAGCCTTAACAAACGATTCCATCGCTCTTGTGTAACCGGCCCACAAAAGGCCATGGTGCATTTTTCAAATGCATGAAACAAACTTATATTGGTATCCATGACACTCAGACCAGACTGCTATCTGTTAATTGAAAGAGACTAAACACAAACTAAGGTGAAAGACAAAGTAGTTCCTGTTCCTTGAATAAGGTGGAATCAAAATTTTTGGAAACCTCATAATGGCGATGACATCTGAGGGAATAAAGCATTTCCTTGCTAATTCATCATTTAGAAAGGATGGAAATACTTAGGTAAGAGATTTTGCGATCTTGGTACTCTGCCCCAAAACGTGTGGAATTACTATCTTCGCAGGAGCTTGAAGGGAAATGATTATATTGCTATCAAAAGTGGTTTAAAGTTATGATTAAATACTAATGTATTAAAGCCATCTGTACCTAAGTTGGCTAATATATCCGCCTCTTTGTTGCCTTCTCTACAAATGTGTACATATCTTATTTCTTCAAATGTTAAAAGAGCTTTGTTAATAGCTTCTAGTTTGGAGTTTAACACCCAGTTTGGGGTACTTCCTTTCCTGAGAGCATTAATGATGATTTGGGAATCTCCTTCTATAATAAGTTTTTTGACTTTAAGTTTAATACATAGGTTGATTCCTTCTTCTACTGCTTCAAGTTCGGTGATATTATTTGATACCTTGTTTAGAGACTTGGATCTTTTGACAATCCAATTACTTGATTCGTCCCTAATAATACATCCAATTCCTACTTTCCCAGGGTTTCTTCTTGATGCCCCATCAAAATTCAGCTTAATCCATCATGGTGGGGGAGGTTCCCATTTACACTTAAGTCTAGCTAAATCATTCTTTTTTTTGTAGTAGAGGGGAGGATTGATTAGTAAAGGCCATCATTTTTTGATTTCTGCGTCCCATTTAGAGAAAGATCCTTCTTCTCTAGGTCTCTTTCTGAGATCACTGATCATTACTTCCGAAATAGCTACTTCTATTTTTGTAAATAGGGCTTGTTTTGATAGACATTGATCTTGGAAAATTTGACGATCACGTTCTTTCCAAATTTCCCAGAGAATAATGGCCGGAGAGATATTCCAGAGTTTGCCATAAGTTTTCTTTTGATTGTCTTTAGGCCACCCCAGTAAGTGATCTACCCATCTTGCTAACAAGGAGGACCAATTAAATTTACTTTGAAGCCACCGCCAACATTCTTGAGAAAATTTGCATGTATATAAGAGGTGTTCTACAGTTTTTTCATCCTCTTTACAAAGAATACATCTAGATGGCCCTTCAAATCCCATTTTCCGAATTCTATCAGCTGTTAATATTCTCTTTTACATGGCTTCCCATAGAAACGTGCCTGCTTTAGGGAGACCAGTTGTGTCCCAGCATAGGTTCAGGGGGAGGGTACTTATTTCTCATTTCTGCGAATTTGTGATCATTTTGTATCCTTCTTTAACTTTGTATTCCCATCTTTGGAGGCTACCCATGTTAACTTGTCCTCCCTATTCTTGAGTATAATGGTTCTGTTTTTTAGCATGTTTTCCAATTTCTCTTTGTCTTTTTGGTTAATATCGCAATTTGATAACTGTTTCCATTTCCATCTTTTACCCATATCTGAGTAAATTTCCTCTAAATAATCTTTCACTTTTGTTCCTCATAAAGTTTTAAGGGTAGATATTGCTTCTTGAGATAATTTTGCCCCTATCAGCGGGGGGTTACCATCCCATGAATCTTCCCAAAATAATGCTTCTTCTCCATTCCCTATATCCCAGGTGAGGTATTTGGAGATCAAACTACGATTATGTATAATAAAATTCCATCCTGCAGAACCCTTGGGGGGGGCTTTGATTCTGAATAATGATGTTTTATCTAAGGGATCAAGATATTTGTTAAAAATTATTCTAGCCCATTTCCTATCCCTTTCTTGGTAGAGTCTCCAAACTTGTTTGGCTTCTAGTGCTTCGTTCTGCCATTCCAGGTTTTTTATTCCTAATCCACCAAATTCTTTTGGTTTGCATATTTTATTCCAGCTAATTAAGGTTGCTTTTTGCTTGTCCTGTAATCCTTTCCAAAAGAAGTTTCATAGTTTACTTTCCAATTTAGCGTTGATATTTTTGGGCAAATGTGAACATGAAAGTTGGTAGGATGAGGTAGCTGCTAAGACTACTTTGATCTTTGTTATCCTTCCTGCCTTAGTTAACTATCTTCCTTTCCAGGATTCAGTATGGTTATCAATTTTCTTAAGAATGTGTTCCCATCCCTGATTTGAAATCATACTCTTGTCAAGGTAGATCCCTGGATATTTGAATGGTAAATTTCCTTTTTTGAAGCCTAATTTCTGACAAATTTGATTTTCAACTTCTGTCTTTGTATTTAGGAAATAAATTTCTGATTTCTCAGCATTGATCATTTGCCCTGATGCTTTGGTGTATGTTTCCAAGATGTTTTATATTTGCTTTGTCTCTTGTAAAGTGCTAGTTCCAGTAAGTATAGTGTCGTCAACAAATTGTTGATGGGTAGTGTTGTCAACATCATTTGTGACTTTCACTCCTTTGATTTTACTTTCCTCTTGTGCTGCTTTGATTGCCCTTCCAAATGCTTCTGCCATTATTATAAACAGGAATGGGGATATTGGGTCTCCTTGTTTGATACCCCTTGAGATATTAAAAAACCTTTCGGAGTTCCATTAATGAGAATCAAAATTTTAGGAGTTGATATACATTGGAAAACTATGTTAATCCATTGTTTGGAAAAGCCAAAGGCCTCTATGGTTTTACAGAGGAATCTCCAATCCACCTTATCATATGCTTTTTGGATATCTAGTTTAAGCAACATGCAAGGTTCCTTATTTTTAAACGCTGAATGGATAGTTTCCTATATAATAGATATGCCATCTAATATGGATCTGCCAGGGACAAATCCAGTTTGTTCTTCTGAAATGAGTTTAGGAAGAGAGCTTTTGAGACGAATAGCAAGGATCTTTGAAAATACTTTATATATAGTGTTCCATAATGCGATAGGTTTGAAATCCCCTAGCACTACACTTTCATTTTTTTTGGGAATGAGAGTTAAAAATGTATGATTGATTTATGTTAAAATTGCTCCTCCCTTCCGTGTAGCTTCTAAAGCTTTCCACAACTCTTCTCCTAGAATGTCCCAGCATTGTTGAAAAAAGAAGGCTTGGAAGCCATCTGGACCCGGAGATTTATCCGATTTCATACTGAACAGTGTCGATTTCACCTCTTGAAGGGTAAAGGGCTTGTTAAGAAATTTTTTATCTTCTTTGGATATCAACTTAGGGATGTGTCTTAACAACTCTTCTTAAGCAGCTTTATTTGAAGATTCAAAATTGTTAAGAGTATCATAGAAATATTTGGTGAATATTTCAACAATTTCTTCTGGATTCTCAGTTTGCTTCCCCTTTAGATTCCTGATTTTAGAAATGGTTTTATAATTTCTATTATTTATAGTACTGTTATGAATTTTTTTTGTGTTCTGGTCTCCTTCTAGGAGCCATTTTTCTCTGAATTTCTGCCTCCAGAATATTTCTTCTTTAGCTAGAATTTCTTCGTGTTTAATGAGGTATTCTTTTTCCAGTTGATATGATTCGTTATTCATACCTTTTATTAGAATCTCTTCATTTAATTTACTCATTTTTCCTTCTAATTCAAGTTTCTCTTTAAAGATGTTTTTGAAATGTAAATTATTCCATTTTAAAAATTTTTGTTTTATATTTTTAAGTTTGGAGACTAGGCAAAACATTTTTGAACCCTCAAGCTGATCCTCCTGCCACCAATCTCTAATTTGATCTATAAAGGTTTTGTCCATAAACCACATTTTTTCACATTTAAAGGGATTTCTGCTAGGTTTAAACTACTCTTTGATTTCCATTTGCACTGAGAAATGGTCTAGACCAGCCATGGGTAGAATTTCCGCATTGATCAAATTATTCGTGCTAAGATCTCCTTTTAAAAGAAATCTGTCCAATCTTTCTGCTATATAACAATATCCTTTTCTTTTGTTATTCCAAGTATATATACCATTCTTTATTTTTATATCCATAAGAGAGTCTCTCTGGATCCAATCTTTAAAATCTTCCATTACTTTTTTTTTTGGGTTACTACCCCCTTGTTTTTCGTCCTTACTTGATACTGCATTGAAGTCTCCTCCTATTATGACTATTTCTAGGGGTAAAGAGTTGATGAAGGTGCTGATCGCATTCTAGACTGCAAGTTTCTCTTCTGTAGGTGTCGGTCCATAAACATTGATTATAACAATTTGTAAGTTGGATTTTGTACTAACAATTATAGCTCCCATCCAATTTTTTTGTGGTGAGAATATTTCGATATTGATTAATCTAGGATTCCATATTATACCAAGTCCTCCTGAGGCCCCTTGTGCCTGCTGAAATTTTGATTTCCATTTCCCTGATTTCTGGCTTAGCTTTATTCCTTTTTCTTTATTTAATTTAGTCTCTTGTAATAATGTAATATTTGAATCAAATAAGGTAAAATTACACTTTAATAAGCATTTTTTGCTAGGGGCATAAAGGACCCTAGCATTCCAGGTTGTGATTTTCATTGCTCCTTGGGAAGGAACTTCCCCTTCCCAATGTGAAGAACATCAATAATCTTTGTCTGATCCTTTACTTGCCTTGCAGCCTCTCTAAGTTCTTTTAATGATTGCCTGCCACGTTTTTGTTTTTGTTTTCCACAAATTGGTGTCTTCATACGTTCCTGATTCATAGCTATACCAATTTTTTCAAGATTTTTCTCTTTTAATACCTTTTCTATAATATTTGAAACCTCATCCTCCTTACTGTCTTCCATGATGACTTCTTTAATTAACTTTTTGTTGATTAGCTATTCCTTGTCCTCTAATACTTCATTCTTTTTATAGCAATCTTGTGTGTTTGGACTCTCCAATAACCCGCTCTCCCAATTTTGATCTAGTTCTGCTGAAAATATTGATTCTTTTAGGGTTGTTCCTGTGTTCTCTGTTTCTGTAGCAAACATATCTTTCCCATCATTAGGTGTTTGCTAGAACTTATAACTCTTCTTTTTCCCTTTCTTCCTAATGGTAATGTTTCCCCATTGGGCAGAATCTGTTGGTGGGATGATGATCGCCTGTTCTGTTACTTCTTCATGGGGGGCCTTTCCTGGTAGTTTTCCTGATTCTTGTTCTTTCCTTCTATCTAATCTTTGCTATGTTTGTATTGGTTTATCATTCTAGATGTGATTTATGTCAGCCACCTGATTCTGTTCCTTATTCTGACTTCCACAAATTCCTGATGTCTCCCTTATTTCTATGTTTAGTATCCTTTTCCCTTTATGTTCCTTATGAATTTCTTCTGCTAATAAACTTTGATCAATTAAGTCGTTTTGAATCAGGAGTGCTTCATGCAGGAGCTTATTTAGTTTGAAAATATTCAAGTCCATTTCTTTGATGACTTCTTTTTCCAACTGGCAATCCTTACATCGATTAAATTTGTTAAGTGAATGCTGGTAGCTTATATTCTCCTTCTCTTCTATTTCCTTTGTTCCTTCTAGTTCCTTTTCATTATTTACTGGTTCTGATCTGAAATCTGCATCCCTTTTCTCAAGAAATTTTGCTTTTATTTCTTCTTTTTGAGCTTCTTTTAGTATTGGGGATTTGTTAATATCCTTATCCTTTCTTTCTTCTCTTTTGCCTGGTCTCCTTTTAATGTTAATTAGGTCTTTGATATTATTTTTTATGCCAAATTTTGTGAAGTCTGCATCTACAATTTTTAGTATTTCTCCTGAATATTTATTGAAGATTAAATTGTATATGGATCTGTTTGTGATGATCTTCTTGCTGACCGAGTTATTTTGATCAGTTTTGACCAACACCCTGATTTTATTGGTTTTGTTTCGATTTTCTTCAATTCCAATTACAGTACCTAACATTACTGATTCTTTTAATAGTATTTTCCTCCATTAATTATGATGGGATTTCTATGCTCTCCATCCATTTGATAGTTTTAATGTTTTTAATGTGGTTTTTGTTAAAGTTTGGTTTCCAATCTAGAAATTTAATATGGTGCCCTCTATAAAATAGAAAATCATTTTCTAAAATTTCCTTTTTGTCTTGTGCATTTTGACATAAAATGAACCAAAATTTATCTGCAAATGAGTTAAGAGTACTTACCTTGTTGCCCTAGATTTTAGATAGCATACCTACTAGCCTAGAACTTTTCCTTGACAGACCATTCCAATACATGTAGATGCCCTTATCCTTGCAATCTGCCCATCTTTTTTCACTGTGTGAATTACTGATGATTACTTCATCCCATTTTGTGCTTTTTTCTGGAAAATTTTGCTGAGACCTTCCTAATGTTCTTCCTTGGGGTTCTATTTGACTTGATTTCTGGTGTGGTGGGATATACAGTAATTTCTCTTTAGTGGGATTGTTAATTCGCGGTTTACTATCTAATGCGTGCATAAGTGGGGTCTTCATTTTTTTAGAGAATTTTCCCATGCCTTGCCCTAGAGGGATGACATTGATTTCTGAGATCCATCGTGGCCTTTCTGGCTGTTCCTTTTGGATGCAATTTTTTTCTGGCTTGGTTTTATGATTATTCGCAGGTTCTAACGCATATTTGGTTTGAAGATAAAAGGATTTTTGCTTATGAATTTTTTCTCCCAGTTTGTTTTGCTCCTGCCTGATTTGGAATCTCTTTCTTCTCATGTGCATCGATTGCCATCCATCTTCT
This sequence comes from Cupressus sempervirens, assembly GCA_028749045.1. Classification (NCBI taxonomy): domain Eukaryota; kingdom Viridiplantae; phylum Streptophyta; class Pinopsida; order Cupressales; family Cupressaceae; genus Cupressus; species Cupressus sempervirens. The sequence goes on along the minus strand of CM053791.1, from coordinate 78,892,697 downwards.
TTTTTTAGGGTTTGAATATCACGAATTTCCCAATTTTGCTTGGTCTGTTACCTGTCAATTGAATCGAATTTATATTGGTTTGAATTGCGGATTTCTTTTTGATCCAAATTTCGCTGTGAAAGTGCTGCAAATTTGTTTTTGGTCTCCAAGGGATGCTGTGGATAGGGCTTTTGCTTGAAAGAGGCGAATCTCAAAATAGGGCGACTGAGTTTAGCTTGATACTTCATTTTTTTCGTCATTGTAGCCAAGTCCCACTTGGCAAGAACTTACCCTTCATTTTTCCTCCAAATTGAAATCATCTTGCCAAAAATTCTAAAAACAACAATTTATATTTTTAATATTTCCTTCAATTTAGAAGCTAATTTTTCAAAGCAGATTTATATGTAATGCCCATGAGACTGCTCCCCTTTAAATGTTCCTAAAAAAGCTCAGCGACACCTGCTCTATTTTTAAGCAAGCGGGTGCCCATGGGACCCCAGCCTAAGGCCACGCTCAAATAAAGCCTATTAGCTTAATGAAGATATAGGAGAATGAATACTTAAAAAAAAAAGATTTTGATTAGAATATAATAATAAATAATAAAAATAAATAAACAAGTCTATCTTATAAGCACTTAAGTTTTTAGCAAGTAAAATTAGAAAATTAAATTTATAAATATATTTAGTTAAAAAAATTGTAATTATTTTTTAGTTAAGATATATATTTTTGAAATATGGAAAATATAATAATCTACTAAAAAATGATTATTAATAACTATTTAAGTTCTACCTATGTCTATAATTGTAAGTATATTTTAGTGATAAACAAGTATTGTAATTTAAAAATTAAAACTAAAAACTATAACATACGTGGAAGGTTGAATTTGCATTTGAATTGGTCTCATATTGATAACCTAAAATAGAAAGATATTTGCAATTCATATTTAAAAAAACACTCAAAAATTAAATAAAATATACATAATAATAATAAACATTAGTTAACTATTTAGCAAACTCATGGTTAAAAGGCTGGCCGATCTAGAAAACTAAAACTAACCACCGTTCCAATACAAATTAAAAAAGCCCAAAAAGCTATTTCCGAGATTAAAAAAAGCAAACCCCATTTATAGGAAACCATCCACCCGGGTTAGGGTTAAAAATATAAAGTGGCAAAAATAAGAAAGTTTGTCTCAAATAACTCCCGGTTCTATTTTTATTCATATAAAAATAAACCCACCCTTGCATATAAATATAGGGGGTTAGCCGGTCATTGTAGATCATTGTACCGTGAGTAACAGATCATCTTTTTCCCGGTTTTGGATTTTTGTTCGAATTTCCTCCTCATAAATTTCCCTGCTTTCAATCCCCAAAGCATCCATGGCGAAGGATTGCAAAGTGCGATTGAAGAGCTCAGATGATGAGATGTTCGAGGTTGATCAGGCCGTGGCTTTTGAATCTCAAACAATCAAGAATATGATTGAGGATACGGGCACGGAGAGCGCCGTGCCCTTGCCAAATGTAAGCAGCAAGATCCTGGCGAAAGTTATCGAATATTGCAAGTATCATGTGGAGTCCGCCAAGTCTAGCGACGATAAGTCCGCCATTTCGGAGGAGGACGTAAAGAACTGGGATGCGGAGTTCGTGAAGGTGGATCAGGCTACCCTTTTCGATCTTATTCTGGTATGTATGATTTTCGGTAACTCTAGACTAGGGTATGTAGATGTTTCTTTTTTTGATGTCTATATTAGGGTTTCAGAGCCAAAATAGGGTTTCAAAGCCCAAAGAATTATTTTATTCTTTAAAGGTTGGACATGAGGGTTTCATGGAAATATTACAGATGCTTTGGCTTTATAGAACACAGATTTCGAATATGTGTTAAAACGTTGGATGAATTTCGTTAGCTTTTGGTTTTCAAGGTTTCGGGTTTTCTTAGCTTTAGCGGCTTTATTTTTGATATGGTTCTGCATTACCAATATTTTGTTGATTTTGGATAAACTTAAATCTGCAGATTTTGTATGGCTTTGAAATGTTTTTTGGGGTAGGGTCTGCGGGTTGATATTTTTGCGTGATTTGTTTTGTGAGGTTCATATTGTTGTGTCGCCTGGTTTTGTTTTGGATGCTTCATATTTTTGTGTATCCTGTTTTTTATTGGTTACATATTAAAACCTTTGAACGGTCCGTCTTTACGATTTTCGAAAATTTTCCAGAAAATGGAAAGCTATCTGTTAGGTTTTCCAGAAAATTTGAGCAGTTTGTTTAAGGCAGTTGAGGAAATTTGAAGTAATTTGTATAAGGAAGTCTAGGAAACTCAAAGCGGTTTGGTTAAGATTTTCAGCAGAGTTTGAAGCATTAGGTTTAAGATTGTTAAGAAATTTGTTTCAAAGTTGTCCAGAAAAAATTGAATGAATCTGTTTTCTGAAAAATGTATCATATGAGATTACCTCAATCGGATGTTTATCTGAATAAGACCAGTATTTGAAGTATTTTTTTGACATGAGGTTGTGTTCAGCCAAGGTTTCTTAGATTTTTTTAGCTTATTCTTATTATCATTAAGGTTTTTCTGCTCTTTGGTAAGCGACATTTGAAAGAGAGTGGAACATATTTGATACACCTGAAATGCGACTAAATGCACATGTAGTTTTGTACAGGCCCATGCTTTAGATGAATATGTGCATATAGAATGTCAGACTTTTGTTTTCCTCTCTTTATGCTATGCAAACATTGAAAGGGAGGGCAGGATCTGGAAAGTTTCCCTGGCTTTTGCATTATCCTGGGGAGATGCACGTTCCACTACTTTCTTTTATTGAGGATGTGCCTGTTTGCCTGTAAATGATACGTTTAGTCGTTAAATCATTTGCAGTTGCATATTTTGTTGATATGTTTGTAGTAAACTTTTTTTTTTCTTTATAGCTATAGTTTGTAAATGATGGCTTGTTATGTTGTATGTTTCTTTGCTATGAGCAGGCTGCCAACTATCTGAATATAAAGAATCTTCTGGATTTAACGTGTCAAACTGTTGCTGACATGATTAAGGGTAAAACTCCAGAAGAAATCCGAAAGACATTTAATATAAAGAATGATTTCACTCCTGAAGAAGAGGAGGAAGTCAGGCGTGAAAATCAATGGGCTTTTGAGTAAAGTCTGGATGTCGCAAGGAAGTTACTTTATATATAGTTTTGTGGCATGGCACTTGGTTTTCTTGCCAAGTTGCTTTATAATGACTTGTTGGGCTTTAAGAATTTGCATATTTGATGGCCAGTATTTGCCTGATCTCCTGGCCTTTAGAAATCTGGAATTTGACGACTGGTATTTACCTGTCTGCTGGATTTTAGGTGTATTTAATGTAGCAGTTTTAGGTGATAAGATGACAATGCTTGAAGCAAAAGTACTATGGGATACTTTATTTTGATTGTTTTGTAAAGATAAATCAATTGTTTCTGTTTTGAAAATTTGATGCAATATGAAATAATTAACTTCGAAGTGTGGTGATATTTCTAGTTGAATTTATTAATCAGTAAACACCTACTGTAATCAATAGCAATTTTTAATAATAGAGAGTATAATTGATTAATATCTGCAGTACATTATGATTAGTGCACTAATTGATTATATTGCTTGTGTGCATTGTTTTATTATTTGAATATTTCATATAGAATTGTTTTTAGTTACCTTTTTTTTGGCACATGTTGTGTTGTATGTTATTGTTTTATGTAATACATTCAATCCTATTGTGTGATCTTTCTTTTGTATGTGTGAAGTGCATGTAATCTATGGAGTTCATGTTTTTTTGAGGATAGGTGTTTTATTTCGATAATAATAATAATAATTCTGATGGTTAGATAATAATTTATTATTCTGATGGTTAGAAATTTGGTTGTCTGTACTCGGTCACTTTTCTTGTTCTTATATTCTTCAAGTCTAGACATGTATCTGTGATGTATAGTGGTTGTTTATGTCTATTATGCTCGTAAGTTTAAAACACATATCAACATGCAACACATAATTGCTAATTCTGGGAGATCTAGCGTTCTTGGTATCCAGAAGTCTTAATGATTTCAGTGGAAAGCTTAAGATATGATATATGTCCTTTGGTTCAGGAGCTGATATATTTATTTATGTCTTCAGTTTTAATGTAAATCTTTTAAGGTCTAATCTGTAAGTTATGATTAATGTATGCTCTTTCAAGGTAGCTTCCTTGTTCAAGGTAGTTTCCAAGCATTCTACCCACAAATAACATTTTAGCAAATAAAATAAAATAGTACACATTTTTGAGATGTGAATCGAAGGCCATTTTGTTAAAAATTGTCTCGCTAATGACCTAAAAAATGGTTGACTGGATCAACTGACGCTGTGGGTTCTGTGAATCTTGGAAATGTAGTTATTGTGACGTTGTGTGGTGGTAAATATAGTAGACGTGATAAGGACTGGGTGATTGTAGTTGGGTCTAAAATTCTAATTTTTCTCTGAGGGCTCTTTGGGTCCATTTAAGAATGAGTCACTATATATGAATGGCGGTGGTGACTCCGTGACTATATATGAATGAAACAATGAATGCGTGTACCATGTTTTCTTGTAGATAGCGTTAGTATTATATCACCTTGTAATTACTGTAATTGTTACAGAAAATTCTGGTCATTTCACCTTGTAATTACTGTAATTGTTACAGAAAATTCTGGTCATTGTGTCTGTGTATCTTTATATAATCTCTTTTGCAAAGATGCTTGCACCCAAAGCTTTTTAATGACAGTAAGCTGCACGAAATAGAGATTTGGGATTTGGGCTTTTATTGTGGCAGCGTGTGTTACATAAAATTGCGAAACAGGTACAGGCCTCATTGATGATGCCGCAATTGGTGGTATTCTTCCAATATTTTTTGAATGGGACAGAATCTCTGTACACCCGCGTCTTTTAGTGATGCAATAGCAAAAGAAATGGTTTTAGTGCAATTATTGATAGCATTAAAGGACAATTTGATGCGACGCAAATACGAAGAAAATCATTAATGCTAATTATCAAGTTCAGGATTCTCTGTCAAGCATCACTCGTGACAAGTAGTATATGTTATGGACCAAATGTAGTGGGGTAGGTGTGATTAATTACTAGGGGCCTGTTTGGTGAGCGGAATATGAATATGTATTCCAAATTTCGAAAATTTTGAATTCCTTGTTTGGATGCACCAAAACGGGATTGGAATACAAAGTAAAAATGGAATACGTATTCCATTTTTGGCCCAAAAATGGGGTTTTGCAATTCCACCAAAATAGGTGTTATTGGAATACGCATTCTTATTCCATTTTTTTTTAATTTAAAAAAACATAAATTATTGGGTCCGCGAATTCCCATCAAATACTGACTGAACCAAATGGAAAAAAAGAATATGTTCTATTCCGGAATACGTATTCCTATTCCGCTCACCAAACGGGTTCTAATAAATGAAAATTTATACAATTTGTTACATGTTACACATTGGCGTATGTCTGATTACTGGTGGCCTCTTTAGTCTTTATCACAAACATATAGCTAGCATTTTGGCCCTGAGTAGCCTGATTTGATTTAAGTGTCACCTATTTAAAAACCTGAAAGTATTGAAATCTTTCAAATGTATTTAGTTTAACCAATTAGTAGGGAAAGGTGCGATTTATTTACTACGTCTTTGTGTACATAAAAACATGACCCAAAAATCTTGGATATTAAGACCGTAGCCAGACATGGTTTCTTTGTTGAATAATTTCAAAATGGAATGGAGAGCAAATACCCCAGACCTACTGATATAGTGTGGTTTTGGGATTGAGACTGCCCCAAATGTGGGAATGGCATGGGTTTGAATTAGAGATATCAGCATGGTAATGCCATATGAGTTTCAGTGCACCATATTGCTGGTTGATAACTTTTCTGCTTCATAATTGCTTTGCATTGTTTGAGGGGTGTGTAGGTGACTTAACAAAGTTATTGCTTTTGTTTGGGCAATTGACTGTATAAGTGCATTCATTGGCATGACTTGGTTGGGGCGAGGCAGTGCAACTTCTGTTGCAGGTAACTTATAGCAAACTGCTGTAGGAACAATTAAACAAAAAATTGAAGAAAAATGATGAGTGGCTGCGCACAGCTATAAAGGAAACAAAATGAGCTTTATGATCCATGAATCAGTCATCTATTTATGGGTCTATATGTGGTTAGCGTAATATGGGTTACCATGTATTCCATGCAGAAGACATCTTAACTGGGCTATAAATGAGGCATACATATCTTATTTTCTGTGAATTTGTTATTTCTCTTTCAATTGTACAAGTTATTTCCTTTGAACTTGTTTTGTCTTTTGTGTGGCATCCGCTGTGCAGTGTTTTGAAGAGGAAGCTTAATGTTATGTCCAACAGCTCAGCTTTGTCCAAATAAGGTATCTCATTTTTTTGGGTTTCATGGCCTTCAGAGTTTTACGGTTTCAAGGGTTTTGCTGAGAGTTCAATTTATATGTTATTTCAAGTGGGTACTGAGCTTTGGAGGTAGTGATAGAGCTGTACCTGAGGCTGGTCGTCACCAAAATTCAAGCTCACCGCTAATTCAAACCAACTTTCAGATAAACTTCATTTCTGTAACTTAATCTATTCAAGGAAGAGATTTAGTTCCCTTTTCTCATCTTCTAATCTTATGATTATTGGGTTTTAGGTTGAGACATTCCTGGTGGTTTTCTTTCTTCGCTGGAACCTTAATGTTTCGTTTTAAAAGTCATTTCCCAGCGTTTTTTTGGCAATTTAGTGCCAATTTATTTACTGATCCGTTTCAAGATTCTTGCAATTGCGTCCTAATTGAATTATCATTCTATGCGACTGGGTATTTTGTAATAATATTTTGGTTGAGTTATAAATCCTTGAATATTCCTCCCGAAGGTCATTCGTTAGGGTTTGGGTATATGATAGTGGCCAATTTACTTACACTGGATTGGTACTGACCGTAGCTTTCTTCAGAGCGGCTTTTGACAGATTCTATATTTGCCTTTTTAATGAAATACTCGACTTTAAAATGAAATATGTACGGCTGCGACATATTTGAAATGTTTTTTTGTTTACAGTGATCCCTGAAGGGATCTAATAATGTTTCATCTACAAGGAGTCTAGAAAAACACTGCACTTGTTCCTACGTTCGAGAATTTAAAGGATCCTTACTTCAAGCCCTTCATCTAAGCATATCCATTATACGTTGTTTGAATTGGAATTTTATTATTGTGCCATTTTACTAATTGCGATTATTTTTATGGGAGGGGCGAGTGTAAACTGCATTCACTGATTGAAAATTGCAGCCTTTGGACCAAATGTCTTATTAAAGAGACTGTTATTTTCCAACACTACACTAATGCAGTTTAATGACAACAAACTTTCTAAAACTAGTGCAAAGAATAGATCTCTAAGCTATGAATGCAAATGATACAAAATCAAAATAGCAACACAGAGTTAGTCTCCAAGAGAGTAATACAAATGCTAAAAGCAAAATAGTATTAAGAGGATGCAAAAACAATAGATGCAAATACAAGCCAGGTAGTATGTTTACATAGGTTAGGAAGAGGGAGGAGGTGACAACATTGACCAATGAGGAGCAACCATCAATTGTACTAAAAATAACAAAGTATCTTAGAGCAATAGTAGATTGTTTTTTGCTTGAACAACAAACAAGACACAAACCAAGTGAGAAGCTGTATCTTGAAGTAAACTTGTGATCTTGAGAATCACTTGCCCAATCTAAATTTGTGTAGCCCACCAAATCAAGCTCAATACCTGTTGCGTAGTGAATCCCATAATTGTTAGAACTTTGAATGTATTGAAGGATTTGTTTGACTTCTTTTTAGTGCATTTCATGAGGCTTCTGCATGAATCGAGAGACCATGCCTACAACATATGAGATGTTGGGTCTCATATGAGTTCGATAAATAAGACTCCCAATAAGTTGGCGGTACAAAGTGCCATCAACAAGTGGAGAAGAACATTGAGCCTCAAGTTGACTCCAGAAAGGAAGGAAGTCAGAGCAGGTTTATTTCACTTGGCGTATCCAAAGACTCAATGTGAAATAGCAAGTGAGGAGAAGCAGACAAACACAATGTTCCATATGTTTCATCACATTTGTTAAACCATAAGCTTATTTTCATCTTTATTAGATTCAGTTTCTAGTTCCATAGTTATCCTATTTAATCCAACGTTCTTTAAATGAATTGTCATGCGTGATTTTCACTCAAAGTAATTGTATAGAGTTAGAATGAACATATTTGTTTGATCTATGATGAAGAAATGCAGAGAAGAAATGCTAAAAAAAAGAGAACCCAACCATGACAATGCCCTCTCTCTTTTACTCAACCAAAAAACTTCCCCCAAGGAAATATGATTTGACACTATTTTAGTGCATTTACAACTATCACTAGCAAGAAATATTAAGTGTTCTTGATTTCAATGCATTACAAAATCCTTATGAAGAGCATATGCTGAAAGTGAAATTTGGGCACAATACTCAAGGAAACAAATAGCACCACTATGATCTACTCGAAAAAATATGCACTTTCAAAAAAAGAATCGCCTCGATATGAGGTAGTATGAGAAAGTTATGATACTCTGAAGTTTTCAAAACGAGAATTGTGCAACGTCACGATTGAGAATGTGCAATTTTTGAAAAATTTATGCATGGAAATCAAAAAATGATTGCACTAGTGGATAGAGCACAAAAAAATAGCCAAGATCATAACAAGAATTGTCGAAATCGAAGTCTGTATAAGCAAGAATGAGGCATTTGAATACTGTGTTCAAATCTGCGACTACCAATGAAGGGGGTATGACTGTAGCTTTCTGTGCTTGATTCTGCAAAATATACAGATTGCATGTAATAAAAAAAAATAACTCAGATGGTTTTTCGGTGTTGTGAATAAAACTCAGAAAGCGTTTTTCTTGCTGATATACAAAAGATGTAGCTGTACTGTAAATCAGAGGCCTTTAGCAAAAAATAATGACCCCAACAACCAAAAATGACCCTAGCAACCAAAAGACGTCATAAGAATAAATGGAACACTTAACACTCATTGGATCTAGGTGATGCTCATAGGGGTGAAGCACCGAGACTTCCCGGGAGGTCACCCATCTTGATAGCAATAACACAATTTGACTTATTGTGGAAATTATCTCATACTTATCAATTGATGAGCTTAAGGGGCTTTCTAATGAATGATTTATTAGGCACAACACGTAGTGAAGGTTTTGCGAATGGGGTTGCAAGCTTTGGGTTTAACCATAGAGGAAACTCTGTAGTTAAGCGCGCTCAAGGTAGAGTAGTACTGGGATGGTTGACTTCTTGGGAAGTCCTGATGCTTCACCCCTATGAGCATCATCTAGATCCAATGAGTGAGAGATGGATTCATGTTGAATCACTACTCATAAAATATGGGTCAATGAGTTTGACTCAAAATCATAGCTAAATCTTGATAGCAATATCACAAGGAATACAGTCTTCTGTTAGGAACCTGTGTGTTCCTTCTGTTTATTTTGTTAGAGTAGTGTTGTTGGACGCATATGCTTTGTAAGTCGTCCCGTGAGTATATTTTATTATCCCACATGCATAGGTAGTATTACTTTTCTAGATCGTACCCAGTATATAAGAATAGGTTGAGGCCCTTGATGGGCACGGACGAATTTATTGTATTGAGCTTGCTCAAAGGAGGTTACCCCCTCGAAGTGGCCTGCGATCAGTAGATTCATTCTGAGTTCTGCTATCACTTTGTATTCTGTTATTTCGAGCATTCTCACGATATTGCTATAAGGAGGTTCTTCACATCTGGTATCAGAGCACTCTCTTGGGCTCGCTGGGTGGAAATTACATCAAATTTTTTTTTCTGTCGTGGCCTTCAGGTTCCTCTCACTTCTACTATCTCTTGTTATTGCAATAACTCTTTTCAGTTGTTCTGTCTGTGAGTGAATTTTTCTAAGTCGACTGTTCTCAAAAAAAAAAAAAAGAGTAAAAATTTTTCTGTTTTTTAGTCGTAGCTTCCTTGTTTGCTTTCTGTTTCTGCTCATATTTCCGTAGAACGTCTGCAATATCATTTCGCATACTTCCTTCCTTGGCGACCCAACCCCAAATTTTACATATCAAAGCCCTAAATCCCTCATTTATCTAATTTTAGGGTTTGCCCTATCTTTTTCACCTCTCATCCAATCGCCACCAAACTGAGCCACAAGATTCAATTCCTCATTTTGCTCTCTTATCCCTCTTGGACTGTTCGCCTCATTTCGCCTCCCTACCCTTGAAACCTTCATTTTTCTTTTTCCCTTGTCCCTAGATAGTCTCCCACCACCCGTCGAACACCCATTTCCTATATGAGTTTTACCCAAATCCAAGTTTGCTGTAACTAAAAAAGTTTTTGTTTCTCATCTTCTACCCATTCCAAAAAAAAAAAAAAAAAAACTTTGTTTTATGGTTGTTACGCGTACAGGAGCAAAAATCATGGAAGAGGAAATTGCATCCCTCAAAACCAAACTTCAAGATCTGGATGACAAAATTCTGGGTCTTAACTTTCAGCAGTCAGCCATGAGCCGAAACCATTCAGGAGATACTGGGTCCTCTTCTGGCAATTTCCGTGGACCAAAGCTTGATTTTCCACGCTTCGATGGTTCTGATCCGACTGGATGGATCTATAGGGCAGAGCAGTATTTCAGCTTGCATAATACTTTGGATAACCACAAAGTCTCCCTTGCATCTTTTCATTTGGAACATGAAGCTCTTCAATGGTTCCGTTGGTACATCAAGGCTAATGTAGGCCCAACGTGGAGAGAATTGTGCACCCTCATTTTGGAGCGCTTTGGCCCTAGTTCCTTTGATGATTTCACAGGAGCACTAACTAAACTGCGTCAAACAGGCACTGTAAGAGAATACCAGACAGAGTTTGAAAAATTAGCTAATTACACAGAGGGCTTGTCTGATGAATTCTTCCGTAGTTGTTTTGTCAGTGGTCTGAAGGATGCACTTCGCTCAGAAGTCAAAATGTTTCGACCTACTACAATGATGGAAGCCCTTGGGTTGGCTAAGTTAGCGGAAGACAAGATTAGTGCTCTACAACGCTCCAGATCTAATTTTGTTCCATTCAGAAATACAGGCTCTCACAACCCTCCAGTCATACCAACTCCCAGAACTACTCCGATCAAGCACTTGTCTGAAACAGAGATGCGAGTCAGGCGAGACAAAGGGCTTTGTTATAATTGTGATGAGAAATGGTCTCGGGGCCATAGATGTGTTCAGCAAAAGCTCTATCTCTTGGATGTGGATTCTCCACCGGAACTGGAAGAATATGTAGATGCTCAGGAAACAGTGGATGATGAGGTTGAGCCTCACCAGCCTGAACGTCCTTCACCAGAAGCTCCACCAGAGATATCTGTCCATGCTTTGGCAGGAGTCACTACTCCACAAACCATGCGGGTCCAGGGTTTCTTCAAGAAGATCCCTCTTACTATACTCATTGATTCTGGTAGCACTCATAACTTCATTGATCCACGAATAGCCAAACAGGCTGATTGCTTTATCCATCCCTGCTCTAGCTTTGAAGTCATGATTGCCAATGGGGGCACTTTACCTTGTAAAGGGAAATGTCGCAATGTGCGTCTCTCTATTGGAGATTATAACATGCGCTCTGACATGTTTGCCTTACCCTTAGGTGGCTGTGATGTGGTTTTGGGTGCCCAATGGTTACGCACTCTTGGCCCCATTCTCTGGGATTTTGCTGAACTTTGGATGCAGTTTTCAGCCGAGGGGCACCAACACACTTTGAAAGGCTTACAACCAGGGTCTCTCAGCATCATCAGTTCACACCGTATGGAAAAACTTCTTAAGAAGAATTCACATGGTGTCATCGCTCAGCTCCATTCCATTCAGATGCAACCATCAGCAGTCTCTAGCACTCCTGCCGATCTCCAACACATTTTGGACAAGTATTCTGGTATATTTGCTGAACCTGTGGGATTACCTCCTTCTCGTCCAGAGGACCACCGTATTCAGCTCCTTCCTGGCAGTGTTCCGCCCAACATCAGACCCTACCGCTACCCATTTCATCAGAAGACCGAAATCGAGATACTTGTCCGTGACTTACTGAAGCAAGGAATTATTCGCCCTAGTACCAGTTCCTTTTCTTCTCCAGTTCTGCTTGTTCGCAAAAAAGATGCGTCATGGCGACTCTGCATTGATTTCCGAGCACTTAATCATCTCACTATAAAGGACAAGTTTCCCATTCCAGTTGTTGATGAACTTCTTGATGAACTTCATGGGGCTCATTTTTTCTTCAAGTTAGATCTTCGTTCTGGGTATCATCAAATTCGGGTTAATGAGGAGGATATACCTAAAACTGCCTTCCGCACACATGATGGTCACTATGAATTTTTAGTCATGCCCTTTGGCCTCACGAATGCTCCTTCAACATTTCAGGCAGTGATGAATAACATATTTCGACCATACCTCCGGAAATTCATTCTGGTCTTCTTTGATGATATCCTCATATATAGCAAAACTTGGGCTGAGCATCTCCATCATCTGGAGCTTGTCTTGCAACTTCTCTCTGATCATCAACTCTGTGCAAAACTATCTAAATGTGTGTTTGGCCAGGAGGAAGTGGAGTATCTCGGGCATATTGTTGCACACCATGGAGTGCGGGTGGATCCTACAAAAATAGATGCCATGAAAACTTGGCCGCATCCTAAAACTCTCAAGAGCCTTCGGGGTTTTTTGGGGTTGACTGGCTACTACCGCAAGTTTGTCAAAGATTACGGGAAAATTGCAGCACCATTGACAGCTCTGTTAAAAAAGGATGCCTTCTCTTGGACCCCTGTTGCTGAGACTGCATTTGAACAACTGAAACAGGCTATGTGCAGTACACCTGTTCTCGCGATGTCAGATTTTTCCAAACCCTTCACTATTGAGAGTGATGCTTGCGGCAATGGATTGGGTGCTGTTCTCCTGCAAGATGACCATCCTATTGCGTTCACTAGCAAAGCCCTCTCTGGTAAGAATCTAGCCCTCTCTACTTATGAAAAAGAAATGATGGCTATTTTGCATGCTGTACAGAAGTGGCGACCATACCTCTTAGGGAGTCATTTTTGCATCAGAACCGATCACCAAAGTCTGAAATACTTCCTGGAACAACGGGTATCCTCTCCTACACAACAGAAATGGGTCAGCAAACTCATGGGGTATGATTATGAGATCACCTACAAGAAGGGTAAGGAGAATATTGTGGCAGATGCTCTTTCTCGCACATTTGATAATCAAGCTTCCCTTTCCGCTATTTCTATGCCCATTCCCAATTGGTTAGCGTCTGTTCAGCAGGGCTATGACAGTGACTCTTCTTTATCTCAAATCATTCACCAGCTAGCCAATAATCCTTCTGCTATACCACATTACTCTTGGGATGGTGCTTCTCTTCGATACAAGGGTCGGCTAGTGCTTCCTCAGAACCCAGCTCTACATCAGGCTATTTTTTATGAACTCCATGCTTCTCCTTCAGCAGGGCACTCAGGCTTCCTCAAAACTTATGAGCGAGCAAGGAGAAACTTCTTTTGGAAAGGGATGAAACAGACGATTCAACAGATGGTGGCTGAATGTGATACTTGCCAACGCCACAAGGGTGAAACGACCCTCCTTCCTGGCTTGCTCGAACCATTGCCCATCCCTACACGGATTTGGACTGATATTTCTATGGATTTCATTGAAGGGCTTCCTAAATCCGGTGGCAAGACAGTGATCTTGGTTGTGGTTGATCGTCTCTCAAAATATAGTCATTTTTGTGCCCTCAGCCACCCCTATACTGCCTCCTCTGTTGCACAAATCTTCATGGACCAGATATTTCGTCTTCATGGACTCCCTTCTTCCATTGTCTCTGATCGTGATGCAACTTTTACCAGTCATTTTTGGACTGAACTGTTTCAGAAAACTGGCACCAAACTGAAGATGAGTTCGGGCTATCACCCACAAACTGAAATTGTCAATAAATGCTTGGAAACTTATCTTCGTTGCTTCACTTCCGAACAGCAACATCAGTGGGCCAAGTGGCTCCCTTTAGCTGAATGGTGGTACAATACCTCTTACACACTGCCTCTAAAATGACTCCATATGAAGCAGTCTATGGTCAGGCACCTCCAGTGCTCCTTCCCTACACTCCCAATAGCTCACCAGTCCAGGCAGTTGACATAGTTCTCCGCAGCAGGGATCAGATTCTTCGTACCTTACAGGATAATCTTCACATGGCCCGTAATCAGATGAAACAGCAAGCAGATCAACACCGTTCTGAGCGCTCATTTCAAGTTGGGGATATGATTTTTCTTCGTCTACAGCCATACAAACAATCCTCCCTAAAGCTGAAAGGGCGTCATAAGCTGGCCCCAAAATTTTATGGGCCTTATAAGGTTCTGCAGAAGATTGGTTCAGTTGCTTATAAACTGGAACTTCCTCCTTCTTCCCGCATTCATCCAGTCTTTCATGTTTCTTGTCTAAAGAAAGTTCTGGGTACCACTGTCAGAGCACAAACTACTCTCCCTGAAATGGATACGGAAGGATCCATTATCCTGGAGCCGGTGGCAATCATTGCCCAGCGCACTCGCCAGCTTCGCTCTCGCTCCATCTCTGAGGTCTTGATTCAGTGGCATGGCATGCCACCAGAGGATGCTACCTGGGAACCCCTTCTTCAGATTCAACAACAATTTCCACACCTTAAGCTTTGAGGACAAAGCTTTTTTCTAAGGGAGAGGGGATGTTAGGAACCTGTGTGTTCCTTCTGTTTATTTTGTTAGAGTAGTGTTGTTGGACGCATATGCTTTGTAAGTCGTCCCGTGAGTATATTTTATTATCCCACATGCATAGGTAGTATTACTTTTCTAGATCGTACCCAGTATATAAGAATAGGTTGAGGCCCTTGATGGGCACGAACGAATTTATTGTATTGAGCTTGCTTAAAGGAGGTTACCCCCTCGAAGTGGCCTGCGATCAGTAGATTCATTCTGAGTTCTGCTATCACTTTGTATTCTGTTATTTCGAGCATTCTCACGATATTGCTATAAGGAGGTTCTTCACATCTTCAAGTTTCTTAACTCAAAAATGAGTGTTACAGAGTCTTCAATTTTCTACTAAACTCAAAAACTAAAGAAAAAACAGCCAAATGACATTAATATTGGTATTAGTTTAGTTTCTGATCTTTTATTGTGAATGGTATAACTATTGTTTTGTTATTGTGAATGGTTTAACTATTGTTTTGTTGATAAGTAGGAGATAATTTCCACAACAAGTCAAATTGTGATGTGAATATCAGGATTTAACTGTGTGATTTTGAGTCAAACTCATTGACCCATGTTTCATGAGTAGTGATTCAACATGAATCCATCTCTCATGAGAATAAATGGAACACTTATCACTCACTGGATCTAGGGTATTGTTTTGTTTTTGTTTTGAGGGCGAGTCTTCTAATTTTTGGCTATTTAAATATAAGAACATAAAAAATTATTTAAATATTGAAACATAAATATTAATAATGTTAAAAGTTGCAGGAAGCGATTTTTAAATATAAAAAACATAAATATTAATATTGAAAGTTGTAGGAAGTGATTTCACTCTCCATATGAAATGACGAATAACGAATGATTGAAGATGGAAATAGGTGGTTAACTAAAACAATCGGGCAATTTAATATTTTATTTGTTGTAGTTGTTGTAGTTTACACTTGTACGTATGCATTTGAGTTGGAAATTGTTAAAACTATTTTAATTTGTGTTGAGAGACATTGTTTTTGATTAAGTAAAACAAGTTTTTTACAGGGGTTCTTGAAACCCACCAGTTAACATAAAAACTACTAAAAGTTTAGGTCTAGCAACCAAGCAACAAAAAAAGTAACATGCCTTACTTGACCATCAGATGGAAACAAAAAACAAAAGGCCAAAAGCCAGGGAACAAACATAAACCAAGATAAACGATCAAGGCACTAATTCTTTAGCCAGCTCTGCTTTCTTGAGCTCCAACTCTTCCTTGGCCTCAACCTCATTGGTCTTCGATTAGCTATCGTCCAGGGATACCTCCTCTTCCCTTTTGCTCTTTTCTGCTCTTCTTCTTTTGCTCAGGCTTTCATTCTATAAAGAAGCGTCCTCATCAGTCATCTTGGTTTCCTCTTTGTTTTTTCCCTTTTCCCCTTTTTGCTTTCCTCCATCATCATGTGCAGTTGAATGATGTTATCATTAAGACCTTTAATTATGTTAAGGCTCTGGTTAGCCGACATTGTTAACATTATGAAGAATTGTTAAAACTATTTTAACTTGTTAACATTATGAAGCTATAAAGTAGCTTTGTGTCCTCTTTTCCAAGGTTCTTCTCCCTCGAGTTATTGGCCAACAATTGAAGAGTGATTGCTGCCACGTGTAAGATTAAGGATATTGTTAATGTTATGAAAATAATTATATTTCAGTTGGAAATTGTTAAAAGTATTGTAACTTATGTTGAGGACATTGTTAACATTATGAAGAAGATTAAAGATATTGTTAATGCTATGAAGAATATTAACTAGTTCAAGCCCAATAAAGCAAATTCTTATCACAAAGTCCATCTAGCTATCAAATTAATAGGTTGAGAAAGAAAAGAAGGATGACCATGTAACTAGCTTATTACAACTTTCATGTAAGAAATGAATTAATTAAATAGCTTCACAATCTTCACAATAAACATCAATAAAATTTGACCCTTTTCAAGAGATGTGCAACTTGTCAATCTTATTTTAGGACAATTCAACTAAAATTCTTATTTCTTATTTTTGATTGAATGCCTCTCTTATTTTAGGACAATTCAACTAAAATTCTTATTTCTTATTTTTGATTGAATGCCACTCTTATTTTAGGACAATTCAACTAAAATGAAATTGCATCCTTACTCAATAAAAAATATTAGCTCAAAATTTAATTTATTTTTGTGTAATTTTGTTTCATTTAGTTGTACATAGAAAGATTCATTTTGTTTCATTATTTTATTTTTAAATATTTTTAAAATCAATTAATGAAGATATATATTAGTTTGGAGTTATATTATTGATTCGTTGATAAAGTCGTATCTTTTTTTTATAAAGAACATGCAAATGTCCATTTTTTATTATATCTCAAAATATTTACAATTATTTCGTTCAAGTGCAGGCATCAACAAATTACCTTGGCTTTATCAATTAATCAATAACTACAAACTAACATATATATTTCCATTAATTGAATTAAAAAATATTAAAAACTAAAATAATAATATGTACTTATATTTACAGTTATCTCCTTCAAGTGTAGACATCTTCTATGACGTTGTGTAGAGAGTGCTCATGCAAGATCCCTTCCAATTCATCTGATAGGCTTATCTCTACTCCCAGAAACTAGTTGGGGCTTCAGTAAAAATTATTGGATATGTAGGGACTGACTCCCCCATTATATATTACATATAATAATTAGCAACCAAAGGATGGTGAGGTCCCCTCTAGTATTCATGACGATCATGTCCAGACCACCTTATAGGTTATGCTCAAATAATTCTTGATATAGACTCGCAATGAGAGCATTATCTATGTTGAAGCCTAGTGAGTGCAATACACATGACCACTATGTCCGCATTGGAGTGAAACCTTTTAGAGCAATTGATGTATTGAGTGCCTAGGCATTAGAGCATTGCCCTCTAGATAATCATGTTCCTAATAGGCACAAATTGTCTGATCCTACCCCATCTAATTGGATTATCAAAAGCCATGAGTCAAGAGGGAGAAGTTAGCTTGATGGGAGTATCCATGACTGAATGAAGAAACACAACTAAACAATCATCTTCTAAAGGAACTAAAAGTAAAATTAAATACCATCAAGAATGAGCAATTAAGATTTGCGCATGGGAAGGAATGATTAAATCACTAAAAAAGATATGCCACCCTAGCTAAGGCTATAGTGAGAAATAAATGAAGGAAAGTACACTTAAATGTTCGAGCCTAGTACTAGCTCCTCAAAAGACTAATATGTATAATGTTTAAAGAAAAGGAGTATAAACTAATATTAATAATAATGTGCTTTATGAGCAAAGGTTGCTAAGGTGGGTAAGGATGAGGATAAAAAATAGTTTCACAAATCCCATTAGCCCTTTTGTTGGCTAGTTTATTAGCCAAATTACTTCCCTCTTTATAAACGTGGTTAATTGTAATGTTAATATTTTTTGCTAACTCCAAGGCCTTGGTTAGCAAAGAGTTTAATTTCCAATCAGGCATATATTATTTTCAGAAAACATTTGTTACTAAGGATGAGTCTCCCTCAATTTCTACCCGATTAATGTTTAATTTAGGGCACATTCATAAACCCTGAATTAGGGCTCTAAATTCAACATCATTGTTTGTAGCATTGCCTATTCTTTTTGAGCATTTTGCTAATAGATTACCTTGATGATTTTCGAGACAACAACCAATGCTTGCCATCGATTCCTCATTTTATCATCCCAGGAAGATATTGGCACTAATAATGTACCCGTGTGACCGACCCACGATTCTCTACTTTAGGGTTTCAATTATAGAAACCTTTACTTTAGTTATAAGCAATTCAAAATACAACTCATGTGATGCTCCGCTCGGGAGCCCAAGAGAAATGACCTAACATGATTCAATGTTTACTGAACTAATTTTTTAAAAGTTTAAACAACATCAAAGTAACAATGCAAAAGCAATACACACAAACACATGAAGTACCCAAGTAATTACATATAACTTTTCCATTCATCAAGGGTTCCTTCACATTGAGTTACATTAAGAAGTTTTTATTAATTAGTTTAAGTCTCAAGTACAATGTTCATGAGCATAAAGAAATGACAAATACATAAGTACAACTAATACAATGAAAGTACATGCAATGAATAACACCCACATCACATATAATAGTGTATACAATAATAGCTACAAGTACATAAGAATACAAGATACATGGTACCATATATACATCAACTGCAAAGAAGTCTCCAAGATAGGAACAAGAATGATAAAGTGTACAATTGTTGCAATGAACATCCAACATTTGTTAAATTGAGGGGGGCCCAAATAGTAAGAAGACACTACCTCCCAACCACGTGGTTACCTAGTAAGGCTTCCACTCCCACCGTGCATTGAAGACAATTAATGATCCACAAACAACTAATCAAACATAAAACAATTCTAGGTAAAAAATTGTAATAGCCAAAACTACCTCAAGGGTAACACAAACTACTCAAGAAGAAGAGATAATCAAAATAAAAAAGACATTCAATCCAACACCAACACCATACCCCAAATCAACATCCAAATAACAAATACAATACAATATCAAATCAAGATAAAGTCAATGAAAGATATCTGCCTACAGTCAAAAGCCACATGTCTAAGAACAAAAATCAACAATTAACAATTGTCATCAATAAGAGTAAATCACCAACAATAAGAACATCCAACAAGTTCCCAAAGAGTTTCCAATCCTTCCAAGAATATTGCTCTACAATAATTCTACCAGGGTATCTCTAAATTGGATCCATTTCATAACTTTACCATTATTAAAAAAAATCAAATCAAAATTTGGTACCCATTTTATGATTTTTAGATGATAATCCTTCAAGAAAATTGGGTCTCTATACAATAAATTTTTCCTTAATTCAATTGTCAAACATTCAAGAAAGAAACATTTTTTAATGGTAGAAATTCCTACTTTATCCCTAAAAGTGGTTTCAAGCCAATCTTGAGCTAGGGTTCTAGAGGGATCCTCACCGCACCATTTGGCGAAAAGACCATTTGATTGACAATAATCCCAAAGCCCATTTGTCTAAATGTCATTAATAATTAGGGTCTTGGATCTAGCCGTAGGTGGATTTATTGAAACCTTAGGGGGATTCACTAAAATACCTACTTTGTGCACTGGGAGTGAAACCACATGAGCCAAGTCCTTTTGTGAAATAGGAAAGGTCGAAGGAGAGCCCTTGTGCTACCTGGAAGGACCTAAAGGGACCGCAATTTCTCCTGTCGCATTTATGGAGGAACTTATGGGAAGAACCCACATATGATATTTCTTGGGAGGGCCATTAGGGTTTCCATAATTTACATATTGTGCATCATTCCTCTTGATCCTCCTTTTATCCTTGAAGATAATTGAATCTTTGAAATTTTTATCAACAATGTCGGTATGGGTAGCTTTCCTCTTCGTTGAAGCCGAACGATCCTTCATTAATGAATAAAAAGAATCCCTTGTCTCGAATTGAGCCAGGGGCTTGGTATTTATAACACCAAGCCAAGAAGATGAAAAATAACCACCTGAACGATCTGAAGAGGCAACATACCTACCAATAGACACTCAATGATTACGCGAACGAAAAGTGGAGATAGCTCGGTTTCGAGCCATTACATAAAGACATGTATCTTATGTTAAATTTTTAATTAATTTATATAAAAAAAATTCTAAAAGTAATTAATTAACTGAGGATTCACATCATCATTTGGAGTCGCACAAACTTTCATATTTTAAGATTTATTCACCACTATAACATTTTAAAATCAATTACACGATTTGAAAATAAAGGTTCAATACTTGAGCTTATTATAAATAGTATTCTATTAGTTGGTAGGATATTGCATCATCAATTGTTTTATTACCATTTTCTAAAATTCAATTCAAATTTTAATTTAATTTTGAGTAAAGATTGAAGTGAATTTTATTGCAAGCTTCTTTCCCATTAAGGATTTTTTTGGCCTTCAATTGGTAGGTTTAGTGCATGCTCCTTTTTTATGTATTTGTTTGATCTTTCTAGTTTAGAGTGTGCACAAAATTGATGTCATCTTTAGAGCGTAGCAATGTGAAACACCTACTATCTTTGGCTCATTCAAATCCACCTGCTTGAAAGACTTATGGGATGGTGTTTTTGTGTGCGTGTTGGGTACTAGTCCACAATTTACTGTACGCGATGTTCTGATACTATTAGTGGTGGGGATTTTGTAGGAGTGGTGCTTGTTGGGCACTCTTCTCATAAACTTGATACTAGGTTTGCTAACACAGAGTTTTTTTTTGGGTTGGGGGGGGAGGATAAATTGCTCCTTCAAAGCCTTTCTCTATTGTTGGTGGATAAAGATTTTTTTGTATTGCTAAATAAGCTATTCTATTTTTTTAAAGGATAAATATCCACCTCTTCCTTCTGCCAATACATCTCTTGTGGTTGTGTGTGGGAGATAATGTGTATTTCTACTAATGTTGTAGGTTGGTTTGCAGATGCACTAGTTTACAAACATCTCTTTTGGAGCTTCATTGTTAGGTAGTGAATCCTTGGACATCTTTTGGCTTTGGTAACACTGAGCCTTTCCTTGAGTAAATACATTTTTATCTTTGTTTTGCTTGTGATCAATTACCATTTTTTATTAGCCTAATGTAGCGAGTTAGAAGGTGAATTTTGAAGGGATTGAAAATATTGCTAGTAAAATATATTATTTTCCTTGAATAAAAAAATATTAGCCAATAAAATTAAGTAAATTTCAAACCATAGAAAGAATAAGCCAATAAAATTAAATAATTTTACCTTTATAGCTGAACTTTTGCCCACACACTTAAATATTTGTTCAAGCCAAAAATTCACCCAATACATTATATATTTTTCCCACAATAATGATACATTTTCACAAGGATTTTATGGAATTTTCATTTGTTAAAAAAATTCCAATACAAATTAATATTCTTTCCTTTGGATTTTTATTTATTTATTAAAATTAAATTTTTTCCCTCAAAATAACATTGGGTTTGCTAAGATTTAAAACTTTTTCCTAGGAGGTGGTCTTAAATTTATCCCTATTAAAAATTAAAAATTCCAGTATAAGTACATAACAAGATTTCATAGGAGTGTTGCCAAACAAAAATCTATCTAAATAACTACTAGATTCTCACACCAAATATAAACCTAAGCAATTATATGGACCCTTATAAAATAGGGTTTCCTAACCTATCCTCTACTATTTAGAATGTGATCTTTAGAAACATTATGTTCAATCCCTCACTAAGGCATGCATTTGTTGGACCCCAACTAGGTGATGATCTCTTCAAACCTCATTGAGGTTATTCCCTTACACAAACAAATTCAATATGTTAAATTGTTATAATTACAATGTTGAGGCACCACTTTTTCTAATAGACAAACCCTTAAAATAATTCGTTTACTCTTGTTCAACCGATAGGCTTTATGTGGGAGCTTAAATGCATTTTGTGTCAAAAAAGTTGTAAGACTTTTCTCTGATAATTATCTTTTCCGATGAAGGTTGCTCTTTCTACACATCTACTTAAATTGTGAAATTTAGATTAATCCTGACTGTATTTTAAAAAAAAGTTATAATATTCTCCTTACACTTTTTGAAAACTGTAAGTAGTGGATGAGTTATTAAAATAAGAAAATTTTATATGAATTTAGTTGTTTCTAAAATGACTTGAGAAGAAATTTCATTCTTTTTATTACATGTTTGGAAACCTGTCTTGTCTTCTACAAATGGGTCATTGACAGGTTTTTGGAAGAAGAAAGATACATATTTTTAAAGATTAGCAAAGTTCTTTGACAACCCCTCATCATTGCATTTGCTGTTAAGAGTCGATGTTCTAGTCTTAGAATAAATGGCTACAGACGGATGCAATTTAGTTTAGATTCCTTTGGATAGTTCATCGTCTCCTTGTGTTGTTGTACCTTCTTGCTTTGATTGTGTTTTCTAGCATCTATTTTACGCTTATTTTGTGAATCATAAATGAAATTGGAAGAAAAATGGTCCCCTATTTTTTCTATTTGTTTGAATCCAGCGTACTCCAAATTAGTGCAAATTGGGAATACAAGTCTTTCATTGTTACCTACAAAGCCCTCTTTTATAGCCCCAAGTTCTAAACATTATTTCTCATACGATATTCCTCTTTAAAATATTCGCATTTGATTCTAATTATTTGTATGGATATTATCATTCGATTTGATCATATCTTTTTTGGATTTTCTATCAAAGCCACTGAAGCAAATAAATTTACTTCCCTATCAACAATAGACTAATATTGTCTAAGCAATTTTCTTCTACTCAGATTTCAAAGTAAAAATAGATATAATTTAAACTATGAATCATTCTAACTCTCAGGATTTATGAATAATTTTATATTATGTATATATTACTTTTTTCTTTTCCTTTTAGATTGAAGTTTTGATCTTTATTTTGTTCGAATAAATCAAGAAAATAATTTGTCATATTTTAAATTTATGGATTAAAATAGAGAAATGTTTCAACCACAAACCCTTTCTTTGTTGTGATTATACATTTTCAAAAGTAAAATGTTGGTAAAATTTTACAAATACCTCATCAAAGCTCACTAATAAATTCAAATAATTAAATCAAACTTTAATACTTCAAAATTCTAATAGTTGTTATGCAAAAATAAATAAAATAGAATGGAAAGTTGCTTTACTGTCTTTTAGAAAATTAACTTATTTGGAAGTAAAATATTAAAGGAACAAAAGTTTATATAAATGATTTGCTTTTAAATCTAGATTTTAGAATATTAAATTATTTACATGTAACAATTAAAAAAAAAAAAATTTAACCTAAAATTTTGTCATAAATTTTAGTAATTGTAATTTTAAATGAGTAAAATAAATTTGAAATTTTATTTTAAATCTCCATTTAGCACAATATAATCATAATATTAATGATTGAAAATGAGATTTGGATATAAAATAAATAGTAATAGATTTTAACAAATAAATTAAATCTTAATGTCAGTAATTCTAACAATAAACTTAAATTTAACTCTCATCTAAAGTAAACCTTTTTAATTCAAGTGAAAGTTAAATGAGGAATGAAACAAAATTAATAAGGTTTTCTAAATTTCTACATGTTTTATTTATGAATTATGTAGAGAAGCTAAATCAATTCTAAATAATTAAACTAGTAAATCAAACTTTATATACTTAAATCAAATTATATATAATTAAATAAAAAATAAATAGATAGGTTAATTTAATAGTAAATACATCAAAGTCTAATCCTTGTATAGTGTTTAATGATTTTTATATTATGAGTAAACTCAATTTTTTGTTGAATGTGAATAAAGATGAGTATAATTTTTTTTGGTTAGTAGTAAGATATTTTATCAATAAACTTGCATAGTTACATAGATATGCTAAAATTTAAAAATAGCCTTCACACATAAAATCACCTTGTATTTTATTACATTTCTAGAACTTACTAAATGATCATATTTTCTTCAACTACTTTCCTCCTTTTTGAGGTTTTCCCATATCAAACTAAGGTTTATATATCTACAATTACATAATTTCAAACTAATAAAAACCCTAGCTTTGACCTAACACAAAAATTGCATCGACCCTACATAATTTTTCTAAAATAGTGTCACCTTCGTCATACTCTTTTGCATCCTTCCTCACTCTAGGTTTTCTCCTTGATTAGTTCATTTCTTTAGCTCATGCCTAAATTATGAATTTTCCTTTCTTTTCAAAATCTTTTCATGATTTTCCATGGCTGTTAGCTTTGAATTTATAATTTTTTTACCATTCCCTTCCATTCATTGAAAACTTTATCCCATGTTTTCTTTTACAAAAGCTTTACACATCAAAAACTCCTATCATCCACCTTGGAAAAAAATGTCAAAAAGAAAAATTCGATAATTTTTTTCCACTTCCTCTTACATCTTCATCGGAAAGACTACCCTCACCACTATTCACCTTTTACGACAACTTGCAGTGCGACGACGATGTGAGTGGGGAACATGAAAACCTTTAACCTTTCTTCCTGCCCTCTCCTAGAAAGAGCGGATCTCCTCCACCAGTTTGAGCCATTCTACTTGATTTTCTCCTTATAAGTTTCCATATTTACACCACTTGGCTACAAAATGAAACCAGATTTCCCTCTTGCCTCCCCTTCTGCTTCATCCTTAAAAAATTCATTGTAATTAAAGCCCTTCCCTGACTATGCCCACTCTAATAGGGATTCAAACCCCACAATCAAGTCTTTTGGAAACAATGCTTTTATCACCCACTCGACCTCTTCTTTCGAGAAGGACAATTCCAACCCCCATGCCATAACAATTTCAACTATGTCCACATTTATTTTCAAATAGTGTGTCAAATTTTGAAACAACTCTCATATCGTTCCCTTCATCACCTCCATCACTCTTGGCGTCAAATAGAGAATAAGAAAGCAAAGTGAATGATTTTGGATAGGGTCATAGAGCACTTTCTGCTGTTTAGCCATTCGAAAAGTAAAGGTAGCCTCCATTCCTAAACTCTATCACTTGAAATTCTGCTTCATTATTTGTGCCATCCATTAATCTATTTGCCCTGTAGGTTAAATTTTCTCCATAATGATCCTGAACTATAAAACCCACCCCAGATTTACTAGGATTACCCCTCACAACCCCATCAAAATTAACCTTAATCCATCCTTCCTCTAGAGCTTTCCACACTAACTATTGTCTCTGTTCTTTCTTTAATTTATCCCTTTTTAAAGATCCATCTTGTCTAATTTTAATCCGTGGCCATTCTCTTTGAATAGCTCTATCTTCTTTTGTAAACACACACTTTAGCTGATCTTTTCCAAACACAACTGCACTAACTAATTCTATGGAATGGTCAATCCTTCTCAAGAGCTATTCCATAGGTTTAGAAACTCTTGAAAGACTCTCCTATTTCTCTCTTTCCACACCTCCCAGATTACAATTGATGGACTTATCCTCCATACACTTTCAAGCCAATTTCTTTTACTCATCCGTGACCATGATAAAAAGAACTCTTCTAGAGAAAATCTCCAAGGTCCATGCCATCCCAACTTAGTTTTCACATGTCTCCATCATTTCTTCGCCACTTCACAATTTAACATCAGGTGGTCCACTGATTCTTCCTCCTTTCCACACATCACACATTGTGTTGGACCTTGAAACCCTAACCGCTTCCTTCTTTCCCTTGTCAGAATTTGGCCTTGAACAACTAGCCAAGAGAAAGTCCCTGCTTTAGGCAGAATCTCTTTATGCCAATATAAATCCCCTACTTTGACGCTATCTTCCATTTTGTGTGACGGTAAATTATAGCCCAACCTTACAAAATACTCACCCGAGGAAGAAGCACACCAACTAATCTTGTCATTTCTCTCTATTAAACATACTTTTCTTTTTGAAAAGACATTTTTTTAGAGATTGTTGTTGTTGGAGAGAAAGACCCTCAACCCTCCAATCCATTTGGACCCAAGATTTACCTTACAACCCCATAAGTCACACATTCTTTGTTTTAGGTCTCTATCCTAACATTCCTCATCAAGAACCTTATATCCATTCCAAGAGTCCTCCCAAAAATTTGCTTGACCCCCATCTCCAATCTTCTATGAAATGTGATTAGTGATAACATGTCGACAAGAGATAATAAAGTTCCATATAGCCGACCCTCCTAAAGGATTTTGAACTGTTAAGATCCTTGTTTCATCATTAGAATCCAAATATTTGGCTCTTAAAACTTTAGTCCATAACTGCTCTAAATCCAAAACCATTTGCCACACCAACTTTGCACCCAAAGCCACATTCATTTGATTCCAATCTCCCAGGCCTGCTCCAACATAATTTTTTGGCCTAAAAATCTTATCCCATCTTAATAGCAAGATTTTATCACTTTCCACTATTCCACTCCAAAAGAACCTTCGCATTTGTTTTTCCACACTACTTATTACCTTCTTTGGTATTTTTAGACACATCATCAAGAAAATTGGGATAGTAGACACCATTGATTTTAACATCAAAATTCTCCCTACTGAAGATAGCCACTTCCCCTTCCATCCTTCCATTTTCTTAAAACACTTCTTTGCTATTAATACCCAATTTTTTACTAACAATGGTATTAAAGAAGAAAATCTCATATTTTAGCCAATTTATCTTCTATCCTAAAAATTTACCATAAAGCTCTAGCATCTTCTTCATTAATCTGGCTTCTCTCTCTTAAGCATCCCCAACTAGAAAAGTGTCATCTACAAATTGAAGGTGAGACACAACTTCTTTTCCATTAGTAGGGTGTTGCAATTCCACCTTATCTCATTGACAAGTTATGCATTCTTGTACATATTTTAGTACATCTTTTTTTAACCCTTTCCAAGAGTATTTCTCTCTAATATGTTTGTATGTTTTATAGTATCCTTGATGACCTGTTAATGGGTTGTCATGATACTCTTTTAGTATTTTGCCTTTAAGTTTTGACTGTGGAGTTAAATATATTCTTTCTTTGTAGAGGATTATATCATCCCAGACTTTGAAATCTTCATTGGGCAATTTTCCATCTAACATTTCTTGTGATTAGAGATTCTTAGTATATTCTTCTATAATGTCTCCCTTCCAGTCTTTAGAGATGCTTGTAATATTATTAATATGGGATCTTCTTGAGAAAACATCTGCAACCTTATTATTAACTACTTTAACATATTCAATGTCAAAATAGTAAGCTTGGATTCGGCTAACCACTTCTCTTGTCGATCATTGAGATCCTTTTTGACTTAAGAAGAATTTTAAGTTGTTGTGATCCATTTTAATAATGAATCTTCCACAAACTAAGTATTTATGGAATTTTGCTAAGGCATGCATGATGGCTAACATCTCTTTGTCATATATTGAGTAATGCTTTTCTACTTCAACGAGTTTATGACTTTCAAAGGCTAGTGGATGCCTTTCTTGCATGAGTACTACTCTGATTCCTTCTCCTGATGCATCACACTGTAGTTCAAAAGGTTTACTGCAATCTGGCATAGCTAGAACAAGACAAGTACATATAGCTTCTTTGAGTTTTCCAAAATCTTGTTGGGATATATTATTCCATGAGAATGATCCTTTCTTTGTTAAATCTATGAGGGGGGATGCAATTTTAGAAAACCCTTTTACAAAGTGTCTATAGTAACTACATATACCAACAAAACCCCTAAGCTGGGTTAAGGTTTTGGGTCTTCGCCACTCCTTGATAGATTTTATTTTTTCCTCATCTACAATTACTCCTCTTGCACTAATTTTGTGTCCCAAGTATATAATCTCTTCTGATCCAAACTCACATTCTAAAACTTTGGCTTATAATGACTTTGTTTCAAAAAATTTCAAAACCTCCTCAATATGACACAAATGTTCTTCCCATGTCTTACTATAGATAATTATATCATCAAAGAATATGAGTAGAAATTTCCTTAGTTGTTGTAAGAAAATGTGGTTCATACAAGATTGGAAGGTTGCTAGTGTATTGGTGAGGCCAAATGGAAGGGCTAGAAATTCAAAATTCCCAAAGTGGCACCTGAATGTAGTCTTTAGAATGTCTTCCTCCCTCATTCTTATTTGGTAGTATCCTAACCTTAGGTCAATTTTTGAGAAGTAGCATGCTCCGTGCAATTCATCAATTAATTCGTCAATCCTTGGTATGGGGTAATTTTTTTTTTTTTGGTTTTCTTATTTAGGGCTTTGTAGTCGATGCACATCCTCATGATACCATCTTTCTTTTTTACTAATACTATGGAAGAAGCAAAGGGGCTATTGCTAGGTTGGATATATTTCAAATAATTATTGAATTGTCTTTTCTATTATTCTTTGAATTTCCTCGGGTGTCGATATGGAGTTTTTCTCGTTGGTTTATCCCCTTCTTCTAGTTCTATTGAGTGTTCAAACCATCTTTTTGGGGGGAGCCCTGGGGGAATTTCATCAAAAACCCTTTTTTACTTTTTCAATATTGGTTTGATATCTATATAAATATTTTGTCCTTGTAGTTTAGATATATCCATTACCATTCATTGTGCAACCCATTCTCCTTGGTCATGGCTAAGTATTTTGGACATTTTCTTATAGCAGACTACCTTTGGGGAAGAATCTGATAACCCTTTGAGTGTAACGTACTTCCCTTCATGTTTGAATCATATTTATGAATTAGGACTATCAATTATGAATCACCCTAAGGAGTTTATCCATGGCATTCCTAGGATAATATCATTTTGGATATTCATTACATAGAAATCCTATTTTAAAGTGTGTCCTCCTAGGTTGATTTCTAACTAAGGTACTATAGTACTACAATAGTCTATTGAACCATTTCCAAATGCTACTTTTAATCCCTCCAATTCCTTAGTTTTTAGCTTCCTTCTTGTTACAAATTTTCTTCCATTGCAGTTGTACGTAGCTCCTAGGTCCACTAAGGTAATTAATTTTTGTCCCTTAAGTGACCCTTTTATTTGGAAGATTCTATTTTCATTCTCTTGTGTAATAACAACTATAAATTCATGTTCATTCTCCTCTATTTTTGCTCTTTTTCTAGGTAGATTTTCTTCAATTGATTCTTCTATATTATTTTTTTGCCTTATTTTACGTTGATGGTTGCAACTCTATGACAACTTACATTTAAAGCATAGGTTCTTTTGGTACAATTCTTCTCTTTTTGTACAATGGTGTTCTTTTCTCCATAGTTCTTTACATATGTAACAAGGTATGCCTTGGTCCCCTTGGGGTCTTTCATTTTGGTGAGATGTTTTATACATAGAGTATTTAGTCCTTTCTTTAGGTGTATTATTCTCAACCTTTTTAGAGCTTCTAATGGCTTCTTCTAAGTTCTGGGGTTCAAGAGGTTTTACTAAACTCTTAATAGGGTCCTTAAGTCCTTCCATAAACATGTGGGTGAGCCTTTTTTAAGGAAGGTCAAGAATCAAGATGAATATTTCTAGGAATTTATGTGAATATTCTCCCACGGTTCCTAGTTGTTTTAGGTGGGTTAATTCTTGAAAGTACCATTCAAAATATTTATCATCAAATTGGTTAATGAGTCTTTGTGTGAATTCATTATATGTTATATTTTTTTTGTGCCCTAGTGTAATGCGGCCATAATGCCACCAGTCTTGAGCGGAACCTCTTAAATGGAGTATGGCTAACTTAATGGCATCTTATTCCTTCATAGGGCTAAAAGATAAATATATATCCAATTTTTGAACACATGATTGAGCAATTTCTCCCTCTGATCCGTGAAAGCATGGTAGTAATATATTTTTAATCTCTGCTTTGAGTTCTTTATCGACAATGACTTCCTTTCTTCTTCCTAACAGTTTTCTTTCATAGTAATCTTTGAAAAGGATAATATTCTTAATCCACAGATCCAATCTAGCATATATTTTTACAATTTCCTCCACACTAGATGGGTTTGGTTCCTCATCTTCTATCATTTGTTCCATGTTGGAAGGAATGATAGAAGTGTGTCACGAAAAGATGAATCTTCTATTGAGGGTACATTATTAGAATGATTGGAATAGGTATCTCTTCTTGAATTAAGATTAGTCTGATTATTATTGCCTAGTTTTTGTATAGCTTCAAGAATAATTTTATGTGTGCTTTTGAATCTCTAATTTTTTTGTTCCATGAAACTTCTCAATTATTGTTCTAGTGTTTGGCCATTTTCCTAGTCTTATTGGTTGTTCCTATGTAACAATAATCACAAGATGATAGGATTATGCTCTGATACCATTATAATTTCCCTGCTAGTTAGGCTAATTTTACTTGCAAAACCAATATTAGAATTTATACATAATAGACCTTCTATTCTACCCTCTAACCAACCCAACCTTAAAGACGTCTCTACATTGAGAATTGACAACCCTCTTGAGGATCCTTAAACTTCTAGTTACTTCTGTATCTTCTATGGAGTGCTCCCTTTAAGATCCTTCTTGGAAGAGGCGGTCTCTATCCAGGGCCCTTGACTCATATGCATATGTTAACCTTTACGGAATATTCTGACCTTTTAAGGCCACTCTCTTCCTAATGGAACTCTCTTGATCTTAATATAATAAGACCACTCTCTTCCTATAGGACTCTCTTAACCTTAATTAAGAACCAATTTTCTTAATTCAATAAATAAATAAATAAATAAATAAATAAATAAATAAATAAATAAATAAATAAATAAATAAATAAATAAATAAATAAATAAATAAATAAATAAATAAATATATATATATCTCAAAATATCTTGCCTTATTAACAAACATCATAGAAGAAATAGCCTTCCATAAGACTAAGTACATAACTAGCATTGATACCTTGGAATTAATTTGATTTGGGGGCTTGATCTGATCATGTGATCCTAACTGGTGACTTGTCTCAACTATTCTTCCTGAGTTCCTCAAAGTTGTTTGGCGGTTTTCCCTTTTGGATCTACTGTCTTGTTTGGATCTACTCTTGTTTGGCGATTTTCCCTTGTCCATAAGCCTGTTGACTTGTACACTTGATTGGCGGAATAATACAGTTTGAGCCTTCAAATATTTCCTACCTTCTCTACCTCCTCTTTTCATCCTTACCATACTTAAATAGATGCTTGGGGTCCCCACAGGTGACATGACTCATGGCACCTGCCTGTTTATAAAGGTATTGTGTATCTAATTTGTTTATCTTATTTAATGATTTATATTTATATTTTTTTAATTTCATGAATTTATATATATTGTCATCATATTGTTTTTTAGTAAATATGCCATGATTTATTAATAAATTTACAAGCTTCTATAATAATGGGAGGACATTATGGTTATAGGTAAAGTTAATGTTATGTAACATATATTATAATTTTATCA
This sequence comes from Cupressus sempervirens, assembly GCA_028749045.1. Lineage (NCBI taxonomy): Eukaryota > Viridiplantae > Streptophyta > Pinopsida > Cupressales > Cupressaceae > Cupressus > Cupressus sempervirens. The sequence goes on along the minus strand of CM053791.1, from coordinate 78,861,092 downwards.
TACAAGTAAAATCTCGTCTTCGTTCTTGATTAATAAATGGTATGAAGTAATTTGGATAATTATTTACAAAGACTTGGTAATGAGATCTTATGGTTTATTTAATGCATATCTTAAGCAAGGCTCATTTCAATCTCCTTTCCATTGACCTCGGTCTCTTTTACCCCTAATCAGCCTTCTCGAAACTTTAGCTAATAGGATAAAGAGAAAGGGGGACAAGGGATCCCCTTGTCTAATGCCTTTCTCCATTTCAAAAAAACCTTGTGGATCTCCATTAGCAAGAACATGGAACCTTGCAAAACCAATACAACCATCGACCCACCTAATCCATCTTGCATTGAAGCCAAAATTTTTCAAAACTTTCAGAAAAAGTCCCTCTTAACTTCATCATAAGTTTTCCTAATATCTAACTTTACCATCATTTTACTTAGTTTTTGTACTTCGATTGAGTGGATCATTTCATGAGCTATTATGAAACCTTCAAAAATGGATCTTGTTGGAGCAAACCCGCTTTGTTCCTTTGAAATCATAGCATTTAACACCTTCTTTAGTCTATTTCTATTACCTTTGAAATAATTTTGTAAAGAGTATTACGTAAAGAGATAGACTGAAACTCCTCAAAGGTCCTACATGCATCCCTTTTTTGGCACTAGTGCTATGAAGGTTTTGTTCAAGTCTTTCAAAACAAACCCCACTTATCTAGATTCCTCAACAACTTCCCAAGTTTCATGCCCCAAAAAATCCCCAAAAAACTTGAAAAAACTCCCTATAAACCTATCAGGCCTAGGACTTTTATCCTTTCCTAACCCCCATAGAGAAATTTTTACTTCTTCCTTTGACACAATTGCAAACAGAATCCTGTTTTGTACTTTTGAAACATAATTTGGAATACATTCCAAAACTTCAACCTCTTCTTCTCTATTGGTGTAAATAAGTATTCACTATTTACACTTTACTTAAGTTTACTTAGGTCAATGCATTGTTTAATTATTTATTAGGTTGACACTTAGGAGTTTGCATACTTTTATGAGTTGTCATGTTGACAACATAGAAGTAAGCAACTCTAATTCAACACATGGTGTCTACAACACTTGAGTTTGCATAATTAATTGAGTTGTCATGTAGAAAACATAGTTATTTGCACTCTTAATTAAGCACATGGTGTCTACAACATTATTTTTTGTGTTACACCTTTGTAGACTTATCCTCTCATCATCGCATTTACTCCTATGCTTAATGGAGGATATCCCACACTTAGTGGACATGTGCCTAGTTGTAAGACTTATCATGTTGCTAACTCCTAGGCATTTTAGATGCATCTTAGAGGCCTTTATAAACAGGCACTCTTAGTGTACTTTAACATTGAATTGAATACTATATTGTTATTCTAGTCATACTCTGGTCTATTTTGTGCTTGTGCTTGAGTTCCTCGATCTTGGGTGAATTTTTCCCTAAGGCAAATTCTTACATGGTATCAAAGCTAAGGGAGATTCTCTTCATAGCCATTGGAGACCTTGTTGCTTCATCTCTCGAAGGGACCCAATTTAGATCTGAAGCATTCATAGAAATTGGGAGCATCTAGAGCCAAAGCAAACCTTGCCATTGCGTTTGGAGCATTGGTTTGGTAAAAATTGACTATAAATATGCCTATATTGGGCTATAGTCAATTTTGAGGTAATTTTTTTTGCAAACTGGCACCCGAAGGCTTGATTTGCAAATATGGTATGGTCATTTATTAGATCTATTAATTTATTTTCCAGATTTATATTTTTCTCTTCATTTTTGAATCTCTATTTTCAAATTTTTTTTAAGGCCAATTCGGGCTGCAGAGAATTTTTTTTGCAAGACCTAGGCAGTGAAACCCTGACCCTTGTAGAGAATATTCTCAAAATATTCCTTCAACATACATATTTTGGTGAATGTTCCTATCTTATTGGTGAGTAGTATATAAATCATAAATCTGGTGAGGACACACCGCTTTTCCAACACATCGGCCAAGACAACCCATTCCGACAGCTTTCTGTTTTGTTTACACACCAAGGGCCGTTTGTTTTATATATAGGCAAGGTCAGTCCTATAGTCAATGTGGGACTAAAACCCCACTCTTTGGTGTTGAAAACCCTTGCTATTGGTGCTTATTTTTTGGTCGTGACAATGACTCGCCGATGTTGTCAATCTCCCTCCAGCATCATACTTAAAGCTCCAGTAGATCCTACGACTATCTAGTGACGACAAATCCAAAATCCTTGACGACCACTACTTCCCACACCAGCACTATGTTTTGAAATATTTTGGCTCCTAACAATAGAGTTTCTTGTTTTGGCTATTTTTTCTGAAACTCCATGCAAGCACCCATGACCCCTCCATGTGGAACCTTCGACTTTCGAAGTAGTCCACCTCAGTGTATATGTAGCACTGACATGTTAGACACAATCAACAACCAATCTCCTGACATGTCATCAAGACATGCAAAGACATGCGGATACCCATGTCAGAACACTCATTTTTCGTACAATCTATATGATTGCTGACATCAATGTGATGTCATCTACCACGTCAGTTAGGGAGTCAAATTTTGTTTACATCAGTGGTTTGCTATCTTAAATCTAACGGTCATCTAACCGTCATTTTAGGGTAAATTTGAACTGCTATGATGGTCATTTGACCATCAAATCTAACCTCATTTTTTCCTCTCTAGACCCCTTTTGATGCAGGAGCATCCAATGGTGTAAGGGCAATCCTGTATCACCCAAAAATATGCTTAGAAATAGCTTTTGTTTAATGTGTTTTCATTTTTGGATACCCATTTGGGTCAAATACTGTGTGGAGGATTTCTTTCTCTAGAATCATACTATTGTAAGCCCATAGGGAATTTTTTATTGATAATAATATTTCCCTTTTCTTGTGTGTTCATTCTAGTCTTTGGACATGTCTCCATCAAGTGGTATCAGAGCTAGTTTTCTTGAGTGTGTAGACAGAGTGCCGACTGTGAGGCAGTTTGCACCAGGATTGTGTGGTTGTGGGTTTGAGTCTAGAAGATGCCCCCATGAAGAGAGTGTGGTGGAAGGGCCAGAGTTGTTAATCCTGAGGAGGTTAGAGCCCTCCAGAGGCAGGTTCAAGCATTGCAGGAGGAGATCCGTAGAGGACTGAATGTTGCTATAGGCGACGAAAGTGAGGAAGAAAATGAAGAAGAAGAAATTGGATAGGAAGGGGAAGGCGAAGGGGAAGTCCTAAATCAGGCAGAGGAGAGGCTTTTTAGGGACATTTCTAAGCTTGAAAAAGACCTAAAATTGATGTGGATATGTTTTCAGGAAATCTAAACTCGGATGAGTTGATCGACTAGATCAATGAACTAGAGGAGTATTTTGAGTATGAGGATATTAGGGATCCAGATAGGGTTAGGTTTGTGAAGACCAAAATGAAAGGCCATGCCAAAATCTGGTGGCAAGAGATTTAGCTGGAAAGAAATAGAAGAGGAAAGGAGAAAATCACAAGATGGGATCACATGGTGGACAAACTAAAGAAGTAGTTCATTCCTGTTGACTATGAGCTTGATTTGTTCAAGAAAATGCAAGGATTAAAGCAAGTAGGAAAATCTGTCCAAGTATATACAGAGGAATTTTAACGACTTCTTATTAGGGCAGGGCATGTAGAAGCAAATAAGGAGAAGGTTGCCCGTTACCTCAGTGGGTTACGACCTAGTATTCAGGAGGAATTAAGTCTAGTTAGAATGATTAGCATTGAAGAGGTATACTAGTTTTCCCTACGAGTCAAAGAGAAGCTAAATAAAAGGTTTGAAGGAAGGAAAAGAGGGCATGGTCAAGGAGGAACGAGTGGCAGTAGGTCATTTGGAGGCTGAAATGAGACCTACAAGTAAAATGAAGATGCAGGTACTAGCAGAAACTAGAGAAATGAGGGTTTCAACCGCTCCTATGATCAAAACTTTGGAGATCAGAGAGGAAGAGGTAGAGGATGTGGACAAGGATCAGGAAGAGGAGGCTTCTGTGGAACCTATTTTCATTACAATGAAGAAGGTCATTGTGCCTTTGAATGCCCTCAATGACAAGGAAGGACAGATAGGAGAGCTAATGGTCAAGCAAGGGTTGCTTATGTGGATGAAGATGCACAGTCATCGCATTTTGAGGATGCAGAAAGAGGAGAGGTTCTCGTAAATGAAAGGGTCTTACTAAGTGGTGAGACTAAGCCTAGACAAAGGAGGAGTTTGTTTCGTACCAGTTGCAAGTGTGAGGATAAGTGTTGTGATGTGATTATTGATGGTGGCAACATTGACAACCTAGTGTATGAGGAAATGGTCTCTAAGCTAAAGTTCAAAAGGGAAAAATACCCCCAACTCTATCAGATTGTTTGGATGAAGGATGATCATAAGGTCCTGGTCAATGAACAATGTTTGGTGAGGTTTAACATTGGGAGTTACCATGATGAAGTTCTCTGTGACATTATTCCAATGGATGTTTGCCATTTATTGTTGGGAAGACCGTAGCAATTTGATAGACATGCTATACATGATGGTCATGCAAATACATACCCTCTGACAAAGGATGGAGTTTTCCACAAACTGAAGCCCATCATGAAGGAAGGTGAAAAGGTATGCAGTAGTGCTAGGATATGTCTTGTTGATGGAATAATTTTTTTGGATGATATGAAACATCAAGGTATGTGTTATGCTTTGATTACTAGAAAAGATAAGGAAGGTAGTAGTGAAATTCCACCGGAAGTTTTAGGCCTATTAAGTGAGTATGGAGATGTCATCTTTGATAATGTTCTAGAAGGGTTGCCACCAGTGAGGGAGATTAGTCATTAGATAGATTTAATCCTTGGAGCTAGTTTTCCTAACAAGGCTGCTCATAGGATGACCCCTACTGAAACTAATGAACTAAACAGACAAGTTCAGGAGCTATTGAGGAAGGATTTGATTCGAGGGAGCCTAAGTCCATGTGCAACACTGGCACCAAAGAAGGATGAAGAGTGGAGAATGTGCACAGACTCTTGAGCTATAAATAGAATAACCATCAATTATTGGTTTCCTTTGCCAAGAATGGACGATCTTATGGACTATTTGAATGGGGCTTAGTACTTCACAAAGATAGATCTCAAGAGTGCCTATCACCATATATGGATACAAGAGGGAGATGAGTGGAAGACTGCATTCAAAACCAAGGAGGGTCTATATGAGTGGTTAGTTATGCCTTTTGGATTGACCAACATGCCAAGCACCTTCATGTGACTTATGAATGAGATATTAAAGAAGTTCTTGGGAAAAAATTTTATTGTCTATTTGGATGATTATTTAATTTTCAGCAAGACTTTGGATGAACATTTATTGCACATTCATAGAGTCCTTGAAAGGTTGAGGGAAGAGAAAATGTTGATTAATTTGAAGAAGTGTAGCTTTGTAAAAAAGGAGTTAGTCTACTTGGGGTTTGTTGTATCATTTGAAGGTCTCAAAATGGATCCAAAGAAGGTAAAAGCCATCTTGGAATGGCCTACTCCAAGGTCTGCTACTAAGGTGAGATCATTTCATGGTCTAGTTAGCTTTTATAGGAAGTTCATTAAGAATTTCAGTTGCATATGTGCACCCCTGACTGAAACAATAAGGGGGGATATGAAAGAGTTTACATGGACTACAACAGCTGCAAGGAGTTTTGAATTGTTGAAGAAGAAGGTGACATAACAACTTGTGTTGGCACTTCCAAATTTTAGTAAAGTGTTCTAGGTAGATTGTGATGATAGTGGTAGTGCTATTGGGGCTGTATTGAGCCAAGAAGGTAAACCTATTGCATATTTTAGTGAAAAATTGAATGATGCAAAGAAGAAGTATTTCGTTTATGATCAGGAGTTCTATGCAACCATTCAAGCCTTAAAGAAATGGAGGCATTATTTATTTCCAAAAGAATTTGTCTTGTATATTGATCACCAGGCATTGCAATACCTAAATAGCTAAGGTAAATTAAACTAGAGACATATGAAGTGGGTAGAGTTCTTGTAGAGCTATACATTTTTGTTGAAACATAGAAGTGGAAGGTCTAATAGGGTTACAGATGCATTGAGTAGGAGAAAATTATTGCTTACAATAATGCAGGTTGAAGTGGTTGGGTTTGATGAACTCAAGAATCTGTACCCTGAGGATCCTGATTTTGTCGAAGCATGGAAGGCTTGCAAAGAACCTATTATTGTAGACATAACTAGGTGGCTAGATTATTTGATTCAGGATGGTATGCTGTTCAAAGGCAATCAATTATGCATTCCAAGAAGTTCCATGAGGAAAAACTTGATCAAAGAGAAACACAGTGGGGGAATGGTAGGACACTTTGGTCGAGATAAGACCATTACCATTCTTAGAGAACATTATTTTTGGCCTCAAATGTCACAAGATGTAAATAAATTTGTGTAGAGTTGTCAAGTATGTCAAGCAACCAAAGGATTTAGTCACAATACTGGACTTAATCAACCATTGCCTATTCCATCAAAGCCTTGGGAGGACATAAGTATGGATTTTGTTCTTGGATTGCCGAGGACACAAAGGGTTAATGATGCAGTATTTTTGGTGGTTGATAGGTTCTCTAAGATGGCACATTTCATCCCATGCCACAAGACTCATGATGTTGTACATATTGCAGATTTGTTTTTCAGAGAGGTGGTGAGATTAGATGGTCTCCCAAAGAGTATTGTTCCCAATAGAGATATTAAATTTGTGGGATATTTCTAGAGGAATTTATGGAAGAAGTTAAGGACATAATTGAGGTTTAGTTCTACACATCATCCACAGTTTGATGGACAGACCGAAGTGGTAAATAGAAGTTTGGGCAATTTTCTGAGGTGTTTAGTGGGAGATAAGCCCAAGGGGTGGGATTTGATTCTACCAAAAGCAGAATTTTCTTACAATAACTCTATAAATAGGAGTACTAGTAGATCACCATTCCAAATTGTGTATGGATGTAGCCCAAGGATTGCACCAGAATTGAGGAAGATGGAGCAAGGGGAGAGGACAAGTGCCGAGGCAAAAGAATTTGTTGAACATATCAAGAGCCTACATGAGGAGGTCCATGCACACATTACCAAGATGAATCAACAATATAAAGCTAGGGCTGATCAAAGGAGGAGGCATAAGGAGTTCCAAGAAGGGGATACGGTTATGGTACACTTACAAAAGGAACGGTTTCCAATGGGTACTTACAACAAGCTGAAGATGAAGAAATTTGGCCCTTGTAAATTTTTGAAGAAAGATGACGCAAGAGATGCATATGAGGTGGAGTCACCAGATGGGATCCACATTTCTCCTATCTTCAACATTGTAGACTTAATAGAATATCATGATGATGGCGCAGATGAGGGGTTGATGCTAGAACCATGTCCAATTCCTACTTCTAAGAAGGAGATAGAAGAGATTCTAGATAGTTGTGTGGGTAGAAGTACTAGAAATAGGCAATATGAAGAGTACTTGGTGAAGTGGAAAGGATGACCAATAGAAGACTCAACTTGGATATTAGCAGCGGAGGTTTCCCATTTGGGTTTTCCTGTACCATAAAGTGACAGGGTCACTTTTCAATCTACCCTAGGTGTTTGATGCAAGAGCATCCAATGGTGTAAAGGCAATCCTGTATCACACAAAAATATGTTTAGAAATAGTTTTTGTTTAATGTGTTTTCATTTCTAGATACCCATTTGGGTCAAATAAAGCTTCCAACTCTCACAGTTCCACTATTAGTGTTCTGGGTTAGAGTTTTTAAGCACCTGGGATAAGTGTAAATGTTGAAAAAGTTGGACTATGTAATTGTGCCTTAATTATGGTGAGTTAGAGGGTGTAAATTTGAGGGATGGTTATATTTTTAATTTAAAACACTTCAAAAAAAGAATCAGGTCAAAAGGCTTCATGGTTAGAAAGTTATTGCAATTTTTCGGGTCCTGGAGACCTCCTAAGAGCACTTCAAATTCCATTATGGGGCACTAAATGGTCTTTTATAGGGCAAAAAAATGAGGGCCAAGAAAATCTGGTCCATAGGGCTATAGAGTGCTTCAAGAGCTTTCTGGAAATGTAAATAGTTCATCAATTGAAGTTACGGTTCAAAAGTTATGCCTCCCAGAAGTTGGACTAACGTTTTTGGATTCTTCTAATTTACACTGACTTCTAACATGATTTTTGGAACTTTCTATTTTGGTAGTGGATGCCAACTGGTACATTCTAGAATGTATTCCTAACCCTAAACCATTTGGGGCTTATTTAAGAACATTTTTGGCATTGTAAAGGCAATTCTTAGTGGAGTTAGAGAGAAGGTATTGTGTGGAGGATTTCTTTCTCCAGAATCATACTATTGTAAGCCCATAGGGCATTTTTCATTGCTAATAATATTTCCCTTTTCTGTCATGTCCCCTAATTTGAGTAATATAAGTAAATTATTATGAATAAATAAATATATTATTTCTTAATGTTATAATATAGTAAAAGAAATATTGATATATTATTAATGGTATAATATATTATTAAAGAATAAATAATAATATATTATTGATAAAATAATAAAATGTTATTAAGGTAATAAGGTAATATTAAATCATTATTAATAAATCAAATAATAATAATAACTTATAGAGTCAATATAAGACTAAATAAATAAATTATAATTATAATTATAATAATTATATTGATGAAGTTAAATAAATAATAATAATAACTTATAAAATTTAATAAGTTAAACCAATATTAAATTATTTATGAAGACAATAATCCTTAAGAGGAGTTATTGAAAGATAATAGTTATAAGTCTATTCATAGAACAAACCATTGTATAAAATTATATAAGCATTAAATATATATTACAATTGACATAATTTATATCATATATTATAATCTGAAATATAAATGAATTAAATATAATATTAACTTTGACAAATCATAATAAATAAATATTGTTAAAAGTATATACTATTATATACAGTCATGTCTTTTCATTAATGAATAGGCATGTCTGACTATGTCTTGGCTATTGGTATGAGTATATATATATGAACTAATTCAAGAGATTAGATCAAGAAAAAAAATATAAATTAGTCTATCTTTTCAATGGGGACTACAGACCAGTGATCCAATTGTAATCAGTCTTGGCAAATGGAGTAGCTTTCTTTCTTAGCTTCAATGGTGTGAGTGTTGAAATTTTAGCATCTGTCAAAGGCATCATCGGAAAAATATGGAAAAAAGAATATAAATAAAGGGAAAAGTCATAAAACCAAATGACTCCCAAAAAGGGGTCATTACAATTGGTATCAGAGCTACATCCTGCCAGCCTATGAATTGATTTGAACTTATACGAATACTTTAATAAATAAATAAACAAAAGAATTTCAGCCAGAGTATTCCCCAGAGTATTCCTCATGTATTCTTGATGCAGAAAATAACAAAGACAATACAATTTTCCAATGTTGACTTCACATAGCAAGGAGGAGGGTTTCTATATTATCGTTCAATTAGATTATATTATCAAGCTCGAATTACAGATCAAACAGGAGAGGATAACACGAGACACACCCAATCTCTAACTTTGGGTCGAGGAACAAATATTGGAATCGTATGAGAAGGAGATCAAAGATGGAATTATTACAAAATTTATACAAATTAAAAATCAAATAAGGAAATTTCCTTTGGGACATTACAAGTGGCACGTTGATAAGGTGGGCGGCTTGATCATTGTTGACAAATTTATTGATGTGAATTGAATTGGCACATACAAATAAAAAGTCCCACAAGCTTACCCACAATCCATCTGAGCAAACAACACACTTCACATTTTAAATATGATTTTGTGCCATTGTGAATAAGTTATATAGTGCTGCAATTATGAGAAAATACTACACACCAGTTGTTTGATAGAATGCCTCAAACATGTAGATCATTGTCACCATGATCAAAACCTGCACAAATAGAGTTTAGAATATTGATGACTCCTTTCAAGCATTCCTCAGTATCAACCAATACAAGCATATATTTTGCATAAAGTGCGATGAGTATTGCCAATATTGTCAATTTTTTCTCAATGAATATAGTGATATCCATAAAGTTGAATGCCTTCAACACTTTTCACAATGCATTAGTCTTGTGTCCAATAAGTAATGAGCACAGTGATTGAAGAAAGATGAATAACGACTTAAGTAATACACCAAAAAGAAATATTGGAATCGATTTAATCCTTTAATAGGAGTTAATCAATAAATTCTAATTATTTGATTCAATTGACAATGAAACTTGCTTATGGATGTTGTGTGCGACTTTTTCGGAGAGCCTGGTCACAAGGAAAAAGAAATCCATACACACATTGATAAACTCAATATATTCCATGTAAATTTTGGGAAGCACACACTACGTAAGTTGCATATATTCTCCCTACACTTAAAAAGTTGTAGTGAGCCATGTACAATGCATCGTTTGAATGGATATTATGAAGGCCACTCTTATCACATTTTTACTGTAATTACTTAGGCATTTACTACCATATTTTAAAGGAAGAATAAGTTTTTCATCTTGAGAATGGCTCTTCCTTGTGATTTGGATGAAGTTTCTGCATCCCAAAAGCTCAGTTTTCAAATGCAAACAACCCTTTTGGATGTACAATGGACGTACTCAATCTTCTGGCAAACTTCTCAAGAGGGGTTGCTGGTTTGGGGTAATGGGTGTTACAATAGGGATGTAAGTAGATGAAATGTGGATTTCACAAGGTTACATGAGGAAGTTTGTGGTATGAAAAGTGTGCGATTGAGAGAGCTGTTTAAGTCCTTGTTGGGTAGAGAGAATAAACCTAAAGTTGCTTCAATGGTGGCTCTAGAGGATCTTACAGGTGCCAAGTGGTTCTACTTTCTCAGCATATCCTACAAGTTCAAGCCTTCCATGAGATATTTATGGATGTTTCTAGTAGCACCATCCAACAAAATCCAACATCCATTTAGAAGCAAATATCATATTTCTGGAAGAATAATATTGTGAAGATAGTTTAATTTTGCCACAAAAGCTAATTATTTGGCCTGAGAATATTTTTGGATTATTAAATTGGCACCCAAATTATTAATGTTTAGGATGAATTTTACCTATCTTTAAAGAGCAGAACAAATGAAGAATTTATGGAGTATGTAATTTTTAAGCTCTGCTAGCTTGTGATTATCTAATGAGAATAAAGGGATGAAATTTAAGGCGACAAGCTCTATTCATAATCGAAAATAAATCCATACATGGACTATTAATGCATGATTGATATGCTTTTAGAGAGAAGCTAAGATTAGCTATGAATGATCTCTCTAGATGCTAGATTGCTACACTTATTATCAAACAAATGGCTTCATCACCATATATTCTCAAGAAGTTTTGTCATGTATAGATACTGTTATGCCAAAACAAAACAACACTTGAACAACCACCAAATCAAGAGAGTAAAGTATGCGAGTGACATCCAATGAGGGCATGGAATGTCGAAAGATGATTTTCTCAAATACATAATGTTGGGTCAATAAGAAAATGATGCAAATCAATTAACAAATAAGTTTAAGAGATCAAGTCACTCCCACATCAGCTGATTGGTGCTTCATAGAGTGCAGAGGGACCCACATTTTAAATGGGGAAGGAAAGATATTAGAGGAAAGACACACATAAATATGTCCAACACATTTCAACATCCAAGGCACTCCCTGTGATGACATCAGGTCAACAAAGGATATGGCACTCTAATGTGGAAAGTGGATATGAAGACTACTTCATACTCCTAAATTACCACCTCAACACATATGGGTAACGAGGATTAAACTAGAGGAAGACCTTAAGTGGATATGAAGATTACTTCATACTCCTAAATCACCACTTCAACACATAAAAGTAATGAGGTAAGGTATATATTTTGTGCATATTTTGTTATGAAATAATTGATAGTGTCTTTCTTATTACTGACATATTCATTATTATGAAGAATATTGAATAGTCTATCAATGATTCTAGTTAAAATGAAATGAAACCAAAATATATATAAAAAATGAAATATAAATAAATACTTCATCTAAAAAATGAAATGAAAAATATATATGAAAAATGAAGAATGAAATACAATATTGAATTAAGGGATAGAGGGCGTAGTTGATTTTGCATAAACAAGACCATCCTAGTATTCTAATAACAATAGACAATGGAAAGAGAAAGAATTTAACCAATTATAGAAGGGAAAGACATGTGATTAGATAGTACATAGGAGTCTACTTCTCATCCATATTATGATCTCTTGAGATAGGGAGTTGGTGGAGGGAGAGATGGAGTAAATTCAAGCACCTGATAGATATCCTCTAGGGAACCGCTTGTAGCTTGTTTCATGTGCCTTTTACACCATCAATCTACCATCTCAAGATGATCGTAATAAAGAGAGAGAAAGATTCATATTCATTAGATTAAAATTCATTTTATCATCCACATTATGATCTCTTAAGATAGGGAGTTGGTGGAGGGAGAGGCGGAGTAAATTCGAGCACTTGACAGATATCCTCCAAGGAACTGCTTGTAGCTTGTTTCATGTGCCCTTTGCACCGTCAATCTACCATCTCAAGATTATCAGGAGAGAGAAAGATTCATGTGCCAAAAAACTATGTTCATTATATTAATCTTCTCATCCACATTATGATATCCTAAGGTAGGGAGTGGGTGAAGGGAGAGGCAGAGTAAATTCGAGCACATGATGGATATCCTCCAGGGAACCGCTTGTAGCTTGTTTCATGCACCCTTTGCACCGTAAATCTACCATCTTATGATGATTGTAATAAGGAGAAAAAGAAAGATTCCTTCCAAAGGATTATGTAAATAAGAAAAGGGAACCCTACCACTTTCTTATGGAGTCTGCAATCAGGAGAAAACACCCTATTGTAGTGCTAGTTAAGGGAAAGATAGTAATGGCTCCTTTTCACAAGAACCTTTCTATCCAAATAAGCAATCCACTAAGTAGACCACCTCGTGTGGATGCCTAACAACTACCACCGGGGCCAAGGGGGCCAAAGTTCCACTCTTGGGCTTAGTATGGAATTGGCTTGGATTAACCTATTATTATTCGAATTTCTTTAAAGTTTATATTTATATGCATGTATTGATGCTTATTTTGTGGTTGCAGGGTTCATAAGCCTAATGAAGAAGTATAGTCATTGTGCATTGTTAATTTTAGGATCTAATCAAGGAGTGTATGATGTTTCTGCATCGTGTATGCTTTGTGCCTTCATGCATCATGTATACTTTGTGTCTTCATGCATTAATGTGTCTTCTTTGTGTATGCTTTGTGTCTGCAAGCACTCAGATATTTACTTCATGCATTATGACATTAACTACATGCATACCTTATGTATTCTTTCATTCCAGTGTATAACTTGTATATTGAATTCACAATAAAGGTTTAGTGTAAACAATCATTGCTTGGGGACAAGCAATTTGAGGAAGGGCAGACTGTAATGTCCCCTAATTTGAGTAATATAAGTAAATATATTATTTCTTAATGTTATAATTAATTAAAAGAAATATTGATATATTATTAATGGTATAATATATTATTAAAGAATAAATAATAATATATTATTGATATAATAATAAAATGTTATTAAGGTAATAAGGTAATATTAAATCATTATTAATAAATCAAATAATAATAATAACTTATAGAGTCAATTTAAGACTAAATAAATAAATTATAATTATAATTATAATAATTATATTGATGAAGTTAAATAAATAATAATAATAACTTATAAAATTTAATAAGTTAAACCAATATTAAATGATTTATTAAGAAAATAATCCTTAAGAGGAGTTATTGAAAGATAATAGTTATAAGTCTATTCATAGAACAAACCATTGTATAAAATTATATAATCATTATATATATATTACAATTGACATAATTTATATCATATATTATAATCTGAAATATAAATGAATTAAATATCATATTAACTTTGACAAATCATAATAAATAAATATTGTTAAAAGTATATACTATTATATACAGTCATGTCTTTTCATTAATGAATAGGCATGTCCGCCTATGTCTTGGCTATTGGTATGAGTATATATATATGAACTGATTCAAGAGATTAGACCAGAAAAAAAAATATAAATTAGTCCATCTCTTCAATGGGGACTACAGACCAGTGATCCAATCGTAATCAGTCTTGGCAAATGGAGCAGCTTTCTTTCTTAGCTCCAATGGTGTGAGTGTTGAAATTTTAGCATTTGTCAAAGGCATCATCGAAAAAATATGGAAAAAGAATATAAATAAAGGGAAAAGTCATAAAACCAAATGACCCCCAAAAAGGTGTCATTAAATTTTCCTATGTGTTCATTCTGGTCTTTGGACGTGTCTCCATCACCTCTCTAGATTAAGTTTTGATTTGACAGTTCAACTTTGGGAGGCCATAACTCAATCATCCAGACTCCAAATCAGGTGCGATGTTTTTTGATTTTGGGTAGAATTTCCTAATTTTTTTAGTGGTGCTATTCTTTTCTAGTTTTGGTGCATGGATTTGTCAGAAATAATATTTTTTGGTGACTGTACCTGTCCAATCCTGCATTTTGCAACTTCAAACACTCTTTACGGGCTCATCTGGACTCAAAATTAGGTTCCAAATTTTTTGAAAGTACATTTTTTTGTCTACTTTCCAAATCTAGAATCAAATTATAGGCTTGTTTGGACAAAAATACCACTTTTAGAAATAGGTCCTATTTTGCATTGTATTGCTTCAACATTGTTTTATTTTTAAGCTACATTGTAAAGTTCCAGATTTGAACTCCAAAAGGAGGTTGTAAAAAAAAAAATTAGAAGCCCACTTTGTCCATTTTGATGAGTGGCCTATTGTAAATGCACTACATATAAAGTGCCAAAATCATTCATTTGTGGGGGGGGGGGGGGATTTTTTGACTGAGTAAAAGTGGGGGAGGGTGTGTGTACTATGTTTCATGTCTCCTTGATATTATGCTCTTGCATTATGGGTTCTTTTTCAAAGTTAACTCCACATAATTATGCTACTTGGAAAGAAAACATAAAGGAACCATTGGTTGAAAAAGGTTTACTGTGTTATGTAACTGGTGTAGCAAAGAAACCTCCCACTGATGCTAATGAGGCTCGAAAAGAAGATTGGGAATCCAAACAAGAAATGGCCATGGGAACCTTGCTCAAGAATATCTCAGATCCTATCAAATATCATGTTAGAAAACTTACAAATCCAATAGAGGTCTGGGCTAAAATTGAAGCATTGTATGGGACCATAGATGAAGACATGAGCTACACCATTGAGTACAAACTTCTCAAGTTGGATCCTAGGAACTTCGACACCATCAAAGATTATCTTATCCAAGTAGACATGTATAGGGCACAAATTAAGCATTGTGGTGAACCCATCAAGGATGGAAAGCTGATCAAACATATTATGGCTCATCTTCCACCTGAATATGCTCCTTTTGTTTCTAGTTATAATACTCACAAATTAACGATGGATAGTGCCTACACTAAGCCTTCATTTGAGAAATTTTCAAAAATGCTGATCTTAGAACATGACAATTTAGTGAGTATGGGAATTCTCAAGTCTTCCAAGACCAAAGCCTTGGTAGCAAATGAAGGGAATTCAAGTGGTAAAAACTCCAACAAGAGGCAAAAGCAGTGGAAGGCTAAGCCACAAGATGGCACAAAAAAATCCTCCTCTAAACAACAATCTTCCTCCCATCAATCTTCTTCCACTCAAAAATATTCTTCACAACAAGGTAAGTCTTCTTCCAAAAACAATTAGAAGGGGAACAACTCCAACAAAAGAGAGAAGAAAACTTGTGCCTATTGTAAGAAGAAAGGTCATGATGAATATGAGTCTAAGGATAATAAGATTGATGATTTGGTCAACCTAATGAGGAAACACAAAATTGATGTACCAAATGCCTCTAAGGATAAGGGATCTTCAACCACTTCAAAAGGTAAGGGACAAGCTTTGGTAGTAAGTACAAACAATGTTGAGGAATGGGTTCTTGATTTAGGAACTACATATCATATGGGTGCTTCAAGGGAACATTTTTCCTCTTTGAAACTATCAAATGTACCTTACATCTACGTGGGAAATGACACTCAAGTGGAAGTTGAAGGGAAAGGGAATGTTGAGTTGAACAATGGTGTCTTCAAGGATGTTCTTCAAGTTCCTAACCTTAGCACTAGCCTTCTCTCCATCTACCAGATAACTCACTATGGATGTGGTAACTAAGTGGAGTTTCTTCCAGATACAATTGTGGTGAAAAATCTCAAAGATGATTCCATGGTGGTGGTTGGAAAGGCTAATCATGAGACAAGACTTTATTCTTTTTCTCATTTTGTGCCTAAGTCCACTTCACTTGCCTTGTCGACTCATTCAAATTCACAAAGTAAACAAAGGAATGAGAGATTTGGACATCTCAATTATCATTGCCTTCAACAACTTAGCAGAAAGGATATGGTCATTAGTCTACCTCAAGTCAAGTATTCAAAGGGTGTATGTCTAGGTTGTGAAGTAGACAACCATCCTGAAGAGAAATATGACAAGGGGAGGTCTTGGAAGGCTACTGCTATTCTTGAATTGGTTCATAGTGATGTAGCTGGCCCATTTCCTGTACCATCTTTTGGAAAGGCTTGCTATGTTCTCACCTTTATTGATGACTTTTCACACTACACTTGGGTCTTCTTTCTTGCTCACAAGAGTGAAGTATTTGATAAGTTTATCACCTTCAAAGCTCAAGCTAAGAAGAAATCAAGGAAAGCCATCAAAATTCTACGAATAGATAATGGAAGGGAATATGCCAACTCTAGGCTTATAAAATTTTGCACTCATGAAGGTATTGATCTTCAACATTCAGTTGCATACATGCCACAATAGAATGGTGTTTCTTAAGAAAGAATATAACCCTTAAGGAAATGACCACTTGTATGCTTCAACATAAGTCTCTAGATCAAGTGTTTTGGGTAGAAGCCATGTGTTGTGCCAATTACATCCAAAATAGAAGTCCCCATAAGGCTTTAGATGGAATTACACCTTTTCAGGCATGGTGTGGCAGAAAAGCAAGTGTAAATAACTTCAAAGTTTTTGGTTGTCTGACATGGGCAAGGATACCTCCATAAAAAAAAGGGCATTGGAACCTCAAAGAAAGCCTTGTATATTTGTTGGATATCTTGACCATCTTGAGGCATGCAAACGCATGGATCTAGAGACACATGAAATCTTTTTTGAGATGAGTGTTCACTTTGAAGAAACTTGTCCAAGTTTGGTTTCTTCAACTCCTCCTTCTTCCTCCTTTATGGACAGTGATAATAGTGATGATAGTGACTTGGAAAATGAGATTTCTTCAACTTTGACTCACAGGACACCACCTTTATAGGGTCCACAAATAGTTGAGGACATTCTTTCTTCTTCCGCTAAACATCATTGGGCACAACAAACCTTGACACAACAGGTTCATTGGTGGGGAATTCTTTAGACACTCGAAGGACAAGGTCACAACACAAATAATTTCCACATGCTTATATTACCATTGCTTGAAATCCATAGTCATTTAAGGAAGCATCAAGGATTCCAAAATGGGACAAGGCTATGGAGGAAGAATATAACTCTTTGATGAAAAACAACACTTGGGACTTAGTTCCCCTTCCTAAGGGAAGAAATTTGGTTCGGTGTAAGTGGATTTGTCGAACCAAATTTGTAGCAGATGGAAGTATGGACAAGCATAAGGCTAGACTAGTTGCCAAAGGTTTCTCAAAGGTTCTAGGTATTGACTATACAGAGACTTTTGCACCAGTCACCAAGATGAATTCCATTTGCTTGACACTAGCTATTTCTGTAGCTCATGGTTGGGTTATACATCATATCGATGTCAAGAGTACCTTTTTGAATGGTGATCTTCATGAGGAGATTTATATGGAGCAACCACAGGGGTTCATAGATGATTCTACTATGGTTTTTAGATTGAAGAAGTCTATCTATGTTCTTAAGTAGGCTCCTTGGGCTTGGTATGTCAAGATGGATTCCTTCTTACTCTTAGCAGGATTCACCAGGTGTCATTCTGATTTGAATGTCTACATTCTTCAGTGGGATGGCTTACACTTGATACTCATGCTTTATGTAGATGATTTGATCATTACAGGAAGTACGTCATCCATCATTTCTAGTGTCAAGACTTCTTTGCAGGACAAATTTTCTATGACAGACTTGGGCTTACTACATTATTTCCTTGGTTTTAAGATCACATAGTCCTTAGCAGGGATCACACTTTCTCAACCCAAGTATGCTCTTGACTTGCTTTCTTCATTTCACATGAGTGACTGCAAGCCTGCTCCTACTCCCTTTCTTTTAGGTGTCAAGTTAGAGGGAAAGTGTACCACTCCACTTGTTGATGCTACATTATATAGATAGTTAGTTGGGAGTCTCATCTACTTGACACATACACACCCTGATATAGATTTTGTAGTTGGCATGGTTTCTCACTTCATGCAAGAGCCACATGAGCTTCATTGGAAGGCCACCAAGTGCATCTTGCACTACATATAGGGTACACATACACATGGGATACACTATGCAGCATGTATACGACTTCAGCTGGTTGGATACACAAACTTAGACTATGCATGGGACCTTGATTCTCACACTTTAGGTTACATGTTTCATCTTGGTTCCAACCCTATTTGTTGGTAGAGTAAGAAGAAAATTAATGTTTCTCTTTCTTCAACTAAGGCTGAGTATTGAGGAACTGTCAATGTAGCTACATAGCCTCTTTGGTTACAACACATGCTGGATGAGTTTGGATTTGATCTACCTAAACCTACAGTCATACATTGTGACAATCAGAGTACTATTGAGATCTCTAAACATCTAGTTCAACATCAGTGGACTAAACATATTGAGGTTGATATGCACTACACCAGAGAGTTGATACATGAGTAGATCATTGCATTACAATATTGTCCTATAGCAGAGCAGGTCACATATATCTTCACCAAACCCTTTACTGAGGTCAAGTATATTCATTTGTGAGATCTCTTGGAGGTGCGAGATGTTCCAAAAAGGGGAGTCCCTTGACTTCTCTCTTCTTTCTTCTGGGAGGGATTTTTTCCTCATTTGAGGTCTTTTCTCTCATCTTCTTTATTGTACTTATCTCTCTTTTTGGAAGAGGGTTTTTCCCATGAGGTTTTCCCTCTTCCTCTGTTTTATGAGAGATTGCATTGCATCACATTGTATGTAGAGCATTGCTTTTGTACATGGGTACCTAACATGACCTCGTAGCTAGGACCCATCATGCATTTGCAAGCTTAAGTGCATTCCTCTAAGTTGCACTTAAGGGCGGTGGGGGAGTATTGGTGTAAATAAGTATTCACTATCTACACTTTACTTAAGTTTACTTAGGTCAATGCATTATTTTATTATTTATTAGGTTGACATTTAGGAGTTTATGTACTTTTATGAGTTGTCATGTTGATAACATAGAAGTAAGCAACTCTAATTCAATGCATGGTGTCTACAACACTGGAGTTTGCATTATTAACTGAGTTTTCATGTAGACAATATAATTATTTGCACTCTTAATTAAGCACATGGTGTCTACAAGATTTTTTTTTGTGCTACAACTTTGTAGGCTTATCCTCTCATCATTGCACTTACTCCTGTGCTTAATGGAGGATAACCCACACTTGGTGGACATGTGCTTGGTTGTAACACTTGTCATGTTGCTAACTCCTAAGAATTCTAGATGCATCTTAGAGGCCTTTATAAACATGCACTCCTAGTGTACTTTCACATTGAATTGAATACTACATTGTTATTATGATCATACTCTGGTCTATTTTGTGCTTGTGCTTGAGTTCCTTGATCTTGGTTGAATTTTTCCCTAAGGAAAATTCTTACATTCTCCTCCTTCATCCAACCTTCCCCTATTTTGGAAAATGGAAACAACCTCTCACTTTACCTCCATTGGGTCCTTTACCAGATGCCCTTTTGAATTTTCAATAGAGAAGACCCTATTATGAGCTCTTTTCTGACTTTTACTAAATTATGGAAGAACTTGTTGTTTCTATCTCCTTCATTCAACCATGCCTCTCTCAATTTCTATCTCCCAAACACTTCCTCTCTAGATAAAATCTCCTCATATTCTCATTTCATTCTTTTCTCTACTCGAAAGTCTTCCCCCCCCCCCCCCCCCCCATACCCTACAAAATCATTCTATCATTTAGTTCTTTTAAGCAAAGTTCCAGCTCAACTTTCTTCTTAAATATGTTTTGGAAGGATTCCCTATTCTAGATCTTCAACTTCTCTTTAATGAATCGTAACTTTTTAAAAACAATAAAAGCCTTACTTCTTGAAAAATTTGGAACATTTCTCCACCATTTCTCAACCAAATCTTTAAAACCATCTTCCCTCAACCACATTGCTTCAGATTTAAAAGGACACCACTTTGGGAAGAATCTTCCTGAATTCTTAGCCCAATTGGGAAATGTTCCAAACCACGTATAGGAAAAATTTCAGCTCCCACCTTCTAAACAACATGAGTCCAGTTGCCCCTCATTAGAAATTGATACAATTTTTCCATAATATTTACAAACCCAAGCCTTCTATTGGTACATATAAACTCTCCTTGCTTAAAGGGGATATCTACTAGACCATTTTTTGTCACAAATGCAGAGAAATCTTCCTGATTTACCACTCTCCATCCACATCCTCCTTTTTCCCCTTGGGGTAGAGAATAGTACTATAATTACCCCCTAACACTCTTATCTCATCATGCAGGACCTCAAATACATATACTAAAGATTTCAAAAATTCTCTTTTGTCCCTACTCTGCACACAACCATACACATTTTTGACATTAAATTCCAATTCAATTTGTTTTGATCTTACCTTTAACCATTGCCAGTTACTTTCTTGCTACATCATCAAAACATTGACAGAGTCCTCCTTCCATAACAAACAAACACCCCCTAAAGCTCATGCAACAGAAACCCATTTACTTCTCCATTTTCCAAATATTCTTTTAATTCCTACAATATCTTCTCCCTTAATCTTTGTTTCCTGTATAAGGACCACATCCAGTCTCACTTGATCAAGGCCTCTCTTGATAAAATGAACTTTGTCAAGGGAATTGCAACCCCTAAAATTCTAGGAAAGGATCTTCATCCCTTTTCGTAGGGGGTCTTCGCCCTTCCCACCTTCAGTTTACTTTGACCCCTTGCACTTCCTTCTATCTAGATTAAAGCATTTAGTGTTCTCCTTCCTCTTTTTTGACATTCCCTAACCTAAATTTTATGACTCTTTTGTTCAGTTTTTGCTAGGGTTCTCTTTTCTTTTAGAGAAATCACATCTCCCAAACCTAAGAAGTCTTCATCTTATAAATCCACCTTCAATCCATCCCCCTTCTTTGCTTATGCATTCCTCATTTCTTTGGCTTTGGTTAACTACCTCCCTTCTAATCACTTGTAGAGATTTCTTCATTAGCCCTTTCCCCACCCATCCTCCGACCATCCAATCCTATCTTGTCCCTTAGTTCTTCTAATATTTGAGCCCCCTTTTCAGCCCCCATAAAATCTTTCCTATTCTTATTCTCCCTAGAAAAGTTTCCTTCTTCTTGACAATCTATTTTCTCAATCATAACCTCCCTTCCTCCTCCACACCCACTCTCTTGCAGATTATTAACTATTTCTTTCAAGATCAGAATACTTTCCATCTCTGCTATAGTGCCTCTAGAGTATTTTTCCTTTTTCTTTTTGCACCTGCTTCCATATTCTAGACATATAAATCACCCTATTTAATAGAATTTCCTCTTCCCTTCCCTTTTGGTGTTTCTTGTTGCCACAATTTTCTAAATCATGATTTTCACTTAGGCAGTGCTCACACACATTAATCCTTCCTCTATTGATAGAGGTTGTCTCCATACCCCCATATATGAATATATCTCTATCATTTTTGGTAAAGGGTGAGAAACATTCCAAATAATGTAGATCCTTGGAAATGTTTGGAAGGTTTCCTTATATACCATTTCCACAACTTTCACAAAAGCTCCCAACTTATTTCCTATCAATCGATAACAACAATCATTCTAATATTCTTGCGAGAGGTTTCACAACCCCACCTAGATAGGAAATTATTTTATGATTTCCTTTATTGGGTCAAAGTTTGGTGTAAGAATTTGGTATATCTCTGATACCATGTAAGAATTTGCCTGGGGGAAAAATCACCCAAGATCAAGGAACTCAAGCACAAGCACAAGAATAGACCAACAAGGTATGATCAAAATAACAATATCCAAAATTGATTTATTGTCATTCAATGTTCTGTGTACATACACACTAGGAGTGCCTAAATATGAAGGCCTCAAGAATGCTTCTAGAATGGCTAGGAATTAGCATAATGATAAGTCTTACAATAAGGCACATGTCCACCAGGAGTGGATTATCCTCCATTAAGCACATGAGTAAGTGCAATGATGAGAGAATAAGCCTATAAAGGTGTAGCACATAAAATTATGTTGTAGACACCATGTGCTAAAATAGGAGTGCAAATAACTGTGTTGTTAACATGACAACTCAGTTAATGATGCAAACTCTAGTGTTGTAGACACCATGTGCTGAATTAGAGTTGCTTATTGTAGTGTTGTCAACAAGATAACTCATATGAGTATGCAAAATCCTAAGTATCTCACCTAAGAAATAATAAAATAATGCATTGACTTAAGTAAACTTAAGTAAAGTATAAATAGAGAATAATTATTTACACCAAAACCCCCCCTTAAGTGCAACTTAGGGGAATTCACTGAAGCTTACGAAAGCTAGGATGAAATGCATAACGGGTCCCAACTACTAGGCCATGTTAGGTACCCATTCACAGAAGCAATGTAATCTCTCATAAAGTGAAGAAAGAGGAAAAACCTCATTGGAAAAACCCTCCCCCAAAAAGAGAGATGAAAAAATAAGATGCATGGATGGATGGAGTAATCAAGACCCTCCATTACGACATACATCAAGTATGTATAAAAGAGAAGTAGAAGGACAAAACCCCATAAGAAGAAAAAGTCCCCCTCATAAAAGAGAGGAATTAGAAGGAGAAAAGGTAGTCCCCCCCCCAAATCTAGAGTGCCAATAAGTGATAGCTGCTCCAATGTAGAAGTTGATCCATGACTGCTAAATAATGTTCCTCCCCTTTGGAAGAAATCATGGCAGAGGTATAGGTGAGATGTTTCCCCTATGTGTAGAAATAATCTCAATGATGAATGGTGTCTTTGAAACCTACTAAATTGTCCTTGTGTTGATTCTGATAGTCACTCTTTCCAACACTGATGAAAAGAACAAAAGAAGATCTAGCAAGGATGGATGTAGAACTTGTCCCAAAGAACCATGTGTCTCCTCAAATGATAAAGAGACCTTCTAAAATTGCTATACATAAGGATCCACAATCATATCAACCAAGTAAGACTGATCATGTAGAGAATGGACAGGAGGGTCAGAGTGAGCCCTCACAACAACTAAAGAAGGATCTTCTTCATCAAAGAGAAGATGTATATCATCAATGAAATTTCCCAAATCTGCTATGTGTGACTCCATGAACAAACTTGAAATATTTATCAAGAAGTCATCTACTAATGCTGGAGTTGGAAGATGTACCCTGCTATGCTAAAGTACATGAACCTATCACTATGGAAATGAATGAAGTATTCACCTCAACAAAGAGAAGATGAATATCATCAATGATGTCTCCCACATCTTCAATGTGAGACTCCAGGAATAGACATGCAACATCTGGAAGGAAGTCATCCCATGATGCTGAAGTAGGAAGATATAATGTTTCTTGCTGCATTGATTCAAAAGCATCTGTGGCTAGAACTAGATCAATAGTAGCAACAGGAGCATCAGGAGGTCTGATCTCATCTAGTGAGGATGTAGCTATAGTTGGAGGTAAAAGATCTTTTGAGAATGGAGGAATGTGTGGATCTCCATACATCTCCCAAAGATAGATACAAATATCATATAAATTAGTTGACTTCATGTCATCAAGTGAATCCATAACCTCCATATCCATATGTAGAAAGAGGGCACGATAAATGATAAAACTAGTGTAACCATTGTATGAAAGTCCTTATGCATATGGCAATGCATTATGCTGACTAAGATAAGTGAGAACCAATTGACTCCACTGCTTATAGTTTTGTGTTGTTAAGGTAATTAAATCTTCCTCATCCATGATGTACTAATCAATGTACCCCCCAAAATGCAAAAAAAAAAATCAATCCACCCAATGTATGATTCAGTGCTTTATAGATAGTGCACATACAATAGGCCACTTGTCAAAATGTACAAAGTGGACTTTTGATTTTGCTATTAAAAATTGCCTCTTGAGACTCAAATCTAGCACTAAGCACTGCAGCTCAGATGTACAACAATTTTGAAAAGTAATCAAAGGAATACAATGCAGAAAAGGCTTTAAGTTTGAAAGTGATATTTTTGTCCACACAACCTAGAATCTAATTGCAGATCTAGAAAGTAGATGAAAAATTAAGCACTTAAAAAAAAAAAAGAACTTGATTATGTGTCCAAATGAGCTCATACTAAGCATTTGAGGTTGCAAAAATTGGGATTTGCAACTTGCAAAAAAAGTCAAGAATAGAGAGCTCAAACATCCTACATGAATGTGTAGAACATGAAATTCTACCCCAAAACAAAAAAAATTGCTCGCAAAAAGGAGTACATATGAGGGAGATATCATTGTTTGAAAATACCTCTATCATTATTTTTCCTGAACTACTGCCGCTGTGCCTCCAAAAATCAATTGACTCTAAATTTCACCTTAGATGTCCAATTTTGATGAAACAAAAGTCAATTTGGAGTTTTTTTGACCTTCTGAATATGATGCCAATATCTGATTTGCACCAGCAAGCACTAATCTTCACCAGCAAAAAATCTCTCCTACTAGCCTGATGGCCAATTTATTTTGGAAATAATGTAGATCCAAAAAATAATGTAGAGAAATTGCAGAGACTGAAATAATAAAATATGCAAATCTAAATATTAAATTCACAGATCTGAAATGATCATACCAAATTCACAAATTGGACCTTTAGGTGCTAGTTTACAATTTTTTTTTTGCCTCAGATTTGACTATTGCCACACACAGGTAAATTTATAGTCAAAATTCACCGTATCGACATTCTAGATGTAATGGTGAGGCCTTCTTTGGCTCTTGATGCTCCCAATGATTGTGATGCTCTGGATCTAGGTCGAGGTATCCTCAGAGAGGTGAAGCAAGAAGAGTCTCCAATGACTATGTGAAGAGAATTTCCCTCAGCTTTGATACCATGTAAGAATTCAGTATACCTCTGATACCATGTAACAATTTTCCTTAGGGAAAAATCACCCAAGATCAAGGAACTCAAGCACAAGCACAAGGATAGAGCAACAAGGTATGATCTGAATAACAATATCCAAAATTGATTTATTGTCGTTCAATGTTTTGTGTACATACATAGTAGGAGTGCCTAAATATAAAGGCCTCTAGAATGCTTCTAGAATTCCTAGAAATCAACATACTTATAAGTCTTACAACAAGGCACATGTCCACTAGGAGTGGATTATCCTCCATTAAGCACAAGAGTAAGTGCGATGATGAGAGGATAAGCTTACAAAGGTGTAGCACGTAAAATTATGTTGTAGACATCATGTGCTAAAATAGGAGTGTGAATAATTGTGTTGTCAACATGACAACTCAGTTAATTGTGCAAGCTCCAGTGTTGTAGAAACCATGTGCTAAATTATAGTTTGTTACTCTAGTGTTGTCAACAAGACAACTCATAAGAGTATGCAAAATTCTAAGTGTCTCACCTAAGAAATAATAAAATAATGCATTGACCTAAGTAAAATTAAGTAAAGTGTAAATAGTGAATACTTATTTACACCAATATTTGGAACCCATGGTTTCATATAAAAGTCAAAGCCTTCCATAAAATATGGTCTGCCATTCAAAATCCAATCCCTATCCAAGGCTATGTCCACAGTTAACATGCACAAACTATTTTCCAATATTTTAAAGTCTTTAGTGTTAATTTATGGAGGTGTAAAATAGATATTGAGAAGGGGGGGAGGGGGTAAATCAAAATTTATAACATTTCATACTCTTTTCATAGATTCATCCACATCCAGTAATAACTTGTGCATGCAAAACTATAAATGTAAACTTTTCTATAACATGTTCAACAATTTAATCACATGCATGAAAGTAATAACACATAACATAATATTTGTTACCATAAACCCTCCAAGGTGAAGGTAAAACTAGGGTAGAGATGACACCCACAAATCTTCACTGCTGCAGTAATAAAGTTATTCAGTTAAGGTTACAATGTTTGACCATAAAATTTTTGCAAGCATGAATGCTAAAGATATTCATATGTGGGAGTATTATAGATATGTTACATTCATGACTGAGTTTGTCATTGATGTCAACATAGCAGTTTTTGTGGTATTTGATAGAAGAACAATCAAAAGATCAAGTTGGTACAAATGGCTAGTTGAGTATTCTAACTATCTAAGGTTATGGAAGATAATTATGAGTATTTGGTATATGTAGTTAATGTCAAAAGAAGAAATTATAAGTCTAGAAGAAGTTATGTAAGTTTTGGTAATGTTTGTTTTGAGATAGAGTTTACAGAGGCATATTTTGGTGAACTTGCTATATCTCTTAGTAGAATTGTTATCCTTTGAATCAAGGTTGAGGATGTGTAGAAGAAATGTTGGTGATGATGTGACTAATTTTTCTTAGCATGATATTTCATGTATGGAAATTTATTCAAGTTGCAAGGTAGAAGATTAATGTTATCGCTAAGTGTAACGTATTCTTAATGTGGTCCTATAATTATTAATTGAGAACGTCTAATAGTGGACTCAAGGAATTATTTATGGACTTAGTATAAAGGAAGGACATTTTCCTTTATCATATGGTATGGTTTTGATTGATCATAAGTAGTAGAAAGAGCGTAATGTGAAGTTGAGCAAAGCAGTGCAAAAGTGAAGGAAACCTCATTGCCGAGGTTTTGCTGAGTGATCTGAGGTTTGATATTTGGATATGAGGTTCATGACCTGGTCTATAAGGTCTAAAAATGATTGGTTTAGTTGAATGAATAAAGGAAAGAAGAACATAACAATAAATTACTTGTACAAGAAGTGAGCTCTTCTTGTAGTTGAAATTGCATGTTTAGGTAGTGGACTCTTCTTGCATACATTGTACTACAACTCCTAATAGGGTTAGAATCTCCTAACAAGGATTCAAAGTCTCCTAATAGGGACTCTATGTACTTAATGTTGCAATAGACTCCTAATAGGGTCCATCCTCTAACAAGGAATATTTATATTAGTACATCATCTTGTGGGCATCATTTCCACCAGGGTTTTCCCTTTGATCAAGGGTTTCCCTAGTCAAATTATTCGGTGTAATTGTCTATGTGCATCTTATTATGGCTGCTATTTACTTTGGTTGAATGGGTAAGTTTGTTTAAAGAAGATAAATGCTTTAATTTTTGGATAACTGATTCAACCCCCCTCCCCCCCCTTAGTTATTTTGGTGGACTATTGTTTGTAACAAAAATATGATCTACCCTATGAGGAGTCTATCTTATTAAAGACTTAAGAAACTATTAGAATTCTTTAGAATAACTGAGAGGGGGGGTGAATCAGTTATCCAAGGTCCAAATGCCCTATTAATACTTTTTCACTACTTTTAATGAATCCATACACTTTTCATCCATCCAAACTTTAAATCAACCATATTAGTAAGTTATAGTAAATCAACATGCAAAGATAAAACATGCAAGATCAATACATGACACAATAATTTATGTGGAAACCCAATTTGGGAAAAACCACCAGTAACATGCTACTTGATTCTCACTCTTCTGAAGTGATGCCTTGTTAAAAGCCTGCCCTGTTAAAGGCTTACAACACACTGTTAAATGTGACCTTGTTAGAGGATTTCACCAAACTGTTAGGAATGGGCCTGGTTAAAGGACTTTAGAACATTCACTTGGAATGTCACCCTGTTAAAGGATTTATTTCATGGCTATTAAACTGATACTAATTCCATAGGATTTAAACTTACTGTTACAATTGCTAGAAAGTAACGATAATGGTCTTTTGATCTAATTTAACTTACAACATACTTTGCAGATTTCAGATCACCCTTTCAGTTCAATCCTAATGCTTGGCTTCAATCACTTCATCTCTGACTGCTTGACTTCTTCTCAAGCTTCGTCTCCTTGAGTCTTCTAACTCATTGTACCAATGCATCCATATCAGGGGTCTTCTTACTGAAACAGAGTCACTATGCTCTCTTATCTCCCTAGCACCTCCTTCAACATTTCATGCTTTCATGCTTGACCGCCTCTCTCTCTCTCTCTCTCTCTCTCTCTCTCTCTCTCTCTCTTTCATTAACTTATGACTCCTTAAATAAAAATTTGATTTGCCTTTGCCGCTCATTTCTCCCTTTCCAATTTTAGGGTTTCGAATGGATTAGGTAGGATACAATGTATCTACCTCATATCTTGTTCTTATCTTCAAACTTCGTCAGTTATAAAACAAAACATTTTACATGGTGTTTTGTGCCACTAGCTCATCATTCTTATCTTCCATTTTAATTCACAAACTTCTAGATAACAACCTTGTCGGCTTAGATCTGGCGAATCTTCAATTTTCAAAATAATGCAACAACTTGACATTATTGATTTTCTGGTGCTCGACATCTCTATGTTACTCGGCATCTCTATGTTACTCGACACTATTGGTTTTATTGGTGCTCGGCACTTGAACTTGCTCGGCAATTGAACTTGATCGACACTTGAACTTGCTCAGCACTTGAACTTGGTCAGCACTTGAACTTGCTCGGCACTTGAACTTGGTTGAGCTTTACAAATGTCTTAGCTAAAACCTTACATCTTTGATATGTATCCGTGTGCCCATTTTCTGTATTTTATAGTATGTCATCAAATACACTTTTTCATCAATGGCTTAGTTGATCCTTGTACTTCATTATAACATCATAACTTCAACCTTTCTCTAGGTGTTCTAGTTACATCTTATTGATTTCCTCCTCCTTGACAATCAACTAATTGATAGTATTTGGATCACTAAAGCAATTGTCATTCTTGCAAGTAGCAAGTTTGACATCAATGACAAAACAATGATTGAGAACATTCTTTACCATTTCTATATATCATTCCAACAACTTTCCTCATGATCTTTTCAATCATTCCCAACAGAAACTGTTAGGTTACACCTAGTTAAAGGATTTGACAATTACAAATAAGTAAAGACTATGTTAGGAGATTTACAAAGATCTACTAAGACCACTCTGTTAAGGGATTTACCCTAATTCAAGTTTGTTAAAACTAATTCAGTACCTGACTCTCAGTTTACATTATAAGTTGATTTTGAGTCTTCTCCTTATTAGCTGATCATCTCCTCTGATATGATAACACTTGTCTTTCCCTTCACATTAACTACTTATAAATAGGTCAATTTCTCTATTAGATGATAATAGAACCCTTGAATGACTTCTTTTCTTCTTTGATTCCACATGGTCCTCTTTTTTCCTTTCTTACTCTGATCATAATATGATCTAGGTTAAGATCACTATTTAAATATTTCATGAAGAGTCTTCTAGATGGTTTCATGTTTTGCCTCTTCATCTTGATCATTGAACATACACATAGGGATATGTGATCCACATCATGTAAATGATTTGTAACAACCTCTTCAAGTATTAACATTCTATAACAACATCTTCAAAACTTATATAACCTTTCAAGTCAGCCTGATAGTTGTTTTGCCTAAAACTCTGTTCCATTCCTAACTTTTATGTAAACTTTGCGTTGCTTGATCTTTACTAATTTTGATGCTTGGCATTGCTATTTTTTGGCCTCTGTTAACCTTTTGATGCTCCACACACACACACACACACACACACACACACACACACACAATGCTCGACACATACTATATCACTCTATCGTTATATACTTGGAATTTTCACTTGGTCATTGATGACTTTCTCGGTCCATGATGACCTATATACATATAGAAAATTACTTTGTGACCATACACACTAGTAAATTTGGACCTATTTTTTGATGCTTTGAGGTCAAAAGTTTGACGCTTCCACGTCAAAAAATAACGTTGCTAGAATTTTGTCAAAAGTTCAATGCACTCCATGGTTGTTGATTCATTGACAAGATACTTTGTCAAAAATCATCCCCATCAATGCAACATGGCAGCGTCAAACTACTAGTTCAAAATGTTGAAATGTCAATGACATCCATAGATGATTCAAAAATTTTTCATATTGTCAACAACGGGCCACATCAAAATATCAACTCATGCTGGATAATATTTGATGGGTTTATCATACTGTCTATGCAAGTCATGTTAAAGTATCGATGTCTCCTAGAGATGATTCGATGGTCTTCTCAAACCCTCAATGACAGGCTATGTTGAAATATTAAAAAATTTCATAGTTTTAAAATAAAATAAAATTTTAAAATCTAATTTGTTAGTTTCCACCTTTCAATCCATTGCTCCTTGCAAACAATATTCTCATATTCAATACTACAAGAACTTCAAATGATATTGTATTCTACAAGCAGTAATAGTCAATATTTAATGAAAGACATCACACACACTCATCATAGTTGAGAGACCCATAAATATTTGCACACCCTTCTCAAATTGGAGTAACAAAAAATATAGATGTTATTGTTGAAGACTATAGTTGGGATAGAGATCTTAATAGTTTGTAATGTTCTTTGGCTTATGGATAAACATTTTGTGCTTACAATCGTTATGATGGATCATGGACTTCAATCCAAAAAGATATACAATTTTAATCTAAAAGACTCATGCAAAAATTTATGAGGTATTCATTTTTCAAGTTTATAGACTATATTATGTATTTTGCTAATTTTAGAATTAGAGTAGTTGATTTGAAAAATAAAATATTTCATTTGCTTGGAGTAAATAATCTTTCTCCCATATCCATTTTCTTATTTTCCACATAAATAAGTTATGTTTCGATGATCAAATATCACTAAATACTTATAAGATTGAATCTATCATGACTTCCCAAGATCAACTTGAATTTTCTCTTCTCATATATTAATTATTCAATTCTCTTTTAACTTTATTCTACTAATTTCCAAAAAATTCTGCAATGTTCTCACCCCATATCTTCAAAAATTAAATTTTTTGTTCTCCTCAAGTTCAACTTCTATCTAATAGTGGAAGAATTTACATGTTTATAAAAGTTACTCATTTTTTCAGCTGGGCATGATGGTCGGGAGCGAAGGTCTAGAATAGGTGAAGGGTGTAATACCCCAAAATTGGCTTATTGCCATAATCACCAATTATGGTCTATTTCTGATCAATTCTAAAGTCCTATTTCATTAGGAAAATTCTTATTCTTCTACTCGCTACTTGACTTAATTGTCAAATGCAGAAAACCTAAATCTGCATTCATCATACTCTTTATTTAATTCCTAAAGTATTAACTCATATTAATCACATTTAAACCTATTGATTACGATTTAATTTAATTTAAAGTATTTACACTTTAATTAAATTAAATTATATCCTAAGGCTAATGTACTAAGGAATTAAATTAATTTAATTTAATAAATATGCCTATTTCTAATTAATTAAACAAAATTATTTAATTTAATGGAAAGCTATTTCTAATTAATTAAGCAAAGATATTTAATTAAATAGGAAGTCATTCCTAATTAGTTAAATGAAGTTATTTAATTAAATAGAAAAGTGTCTCTAATTAATTAAATATAATTATTTAGTTAAATAGAAAATGTATTTATGACAGCATATCTCATTTTATTAAATTAAATATTCTTCAAAATCTTCTCTTTAGTTCTAAAATGGAAACTCTAAGTGTACTATCTCTTGAATTGGAATTAATCCAGTTGACTTACTCTCACACTCATGAAAAGCTCAGTTAACTCCCCTTTCTTAAGGAAGTTTCTATTTTGATTGAATCTTCTATCTAATCCTGACCGTTCATCAAAGTTGATCCTGACCGTTGATGGATTCCTAGATTCTATTTAAGAGGCTTCTAATTGCTCATTACAGAGGTTGGAATTTGAATAGTATTGAATTGCTGTCGAATTGAGTACTCATCTTATTTTCTAAATTCCACATTGTTATCATTTTAGATTCTCATCTAGCTTAATAATGCATACATTTAGCTTAATGTCTTATTTTTTAGATTAATTCCTTGTACTTCATTTAGAGTAAATTTGCACATTTATATAGCTTAATTGCATTCAAATCCTTTGTTCTTAGAGGGTCTGGTTGCCTGCACCTCGATTCTGAGGATATTAACAGGCAAAATCCCTTTAGATAGAATGCAACAGGTCTACTCGTAGGGCTAATCTTGGGTGAACAATCTGATGTTCATTCCAGGATGAATTTGTGAATAAGGACTATGTTGAAGTGTCTGTGAGGTTGAGAGGCCCACATTTCATAGGTACATTTCTGGCACCCACTGTGGGGCCAAAAAAATCAATTTCTCTGTCCTTACTCTACATTTTTAAAATCATTTTTGTGTTCCCTGTCTGTACGATTCTGTACAGGTTCTGAATCTCCATGCAAAATTTTTCATTTTCGTGCGAGTACTCTGAATCTTTGTGTGAAGATTCTCTGCGTGTCGCACGAGAAAGTGCTCGAGCACACGAAACTTGTTTTCTTCGCGTGGGCCGTAAAAGAATTTTGCATGATCTTAAAAATAATTTTGCGCAACCCTGCGCACGATTTCACGCCAGACAATGAAAGATTTTGCGCAGGTCTATACATCATTTTGTGCGAGTCTGTGCAAGATTTCGTGTGGGTCTGTGAAAGATTTTGCACGAAATTTTACAACAGCAATACAAAAGACAGTTTTTCCAAATTTTCAGATAAAATAATAATTATTAAAAAAGAAAAAGAAAAAAGAGAGAGAGAGAGAGAGTATAAAACGAATTTTGACTTCTGATGTTTTCATAGGTTTTAGCATTTTCTAAGCTTTTTTATGGGTATAAAGGAGTACAAAAAAAGTTAAATTTTATTTTCCCATAGTAAAGCTTCCATTTTCAGTAATGTGTTTTCTCCGAAGCATCTTAATTTCATTTTAAATTTTTTTTTTTTTGTAGCCTAACTATTGTTTGCAGGATGTTTGCCGAAGATTCCTTCTAAAACCCACTTAAACATGGATTAACAGTTTTCTTGCAGGACAATTATCGAAGATCAAATTTAAAACCCACAAAATAGTGTGTTTGCTTTTTTATATTTTTCAAACTAGTCTAATTAGGGGCTTGTGAACTTCCTAGGGTGCAAGACAGAAGAATAGGGGATTATGCTCGTCACCACTTGGAGGTCATGACCAAGGGTGAATCAGAAACCTAGACACTTCTGAAAGATAGCATTCCGAAGAAGGCAAGCATCTTAGTGGTTCTCCAATACTTGTTCTCTTCTATGATAAGATGATGATTTTCTTTTAAGGGAATCCAAATCTTTAAGGAAGAATAAGTCTAGATTGATTAAGCTAAGTCGGTAATTAACTTGTTTTGCATGTTTGGGTGAGAAAGTAAGGTAGAGGAGTATGCTCTTTCCCCTTGGGGAAAATCAAAAACTTTGACCTTTGCAATCAAACCACCAGTCTGAGTCAATCCTTTAGAGGGCCTGTCAGAGTGATCCAACCTCCAGGAATGACCCAAGTGAGCACACTCCTTTTGCTGGAGATTCCAAGTCACTATAATCAAGATGCTTTATAGAGTGAAAGACTCCAAAGCTGGATTAATTTCTTCGCCTTGATTCTTGATATCACATATCAAGGGGAAGCTCTATCTGTGCACTGGTCGGCACTAACCCCTGGCTTGCTAAGCAAGTAGTGTGCACTTTCAGATGTTGGTGTGGGCTGCTGGTCTCAACTCTGCTTGCGAAGCCACTGGGAATTAATACAAATGGAAGCCAAGTAAAAACCTTGTAGTTAGAAGCCACTCGGTTCACCTCCAAAAGGAGGCATAATCTTTGTACAAGGAGGGGGAAGAATATCTCCTATATAACTCACCATAGGCATGCTACTGAATGTTTGAAGATGGTATACGCACTCGTCCCCTACCACAAGGGCACTCATTTAGCATATACTATTGAGTTCTTTGAATATACCAAAAACACGAGTGCCCTCTAGGGGGTGACACGACTGTGTGAGGTACACGCATGCACATAAGATGTGGGACAAAGGTTTTTCCTTCTCTACCATTTTTTGCTTCTAGGGATAAAGCGTGTTTGTTATCGAGTCCTAAACATGTCCAAACTTGCTCAAACAAACTGAAAGTCAAGACTCCCCTGTCCCTCTGAGTTTCTTTGCCCTTAGTTGGATTGTATTCGACTACTGCTTGCTTCCCGTGTCTTGTTGAAAAAACTTGCCTTGTTTAAAACCAAATGCTGTTTAAACACTTGAAAATCAACCTTTTCTATCTATCTAAAATCTACCAAATGAATCAATAATCTATCCAAAATTGTCTAAAATCTTCAAATTCTTTTCAAAATCCAGTTTAGTTGTCAGTTTGGTTTCCATTTTTGCACACAATTTGCAAACTTTTGCGTGAATACTTGTCCTACCACTTCTGCACACGGCTCTATCTAGGTTCTTGCACAAATAGTTGCACATCTCTGCATGGGATCTAGCCTTAATGTCCTTATTTTGTTGTCAAACCTTGCACTTCTTTGTGCAGCCTAGAGCACATCCATGTGCAAAATTATTATGTTGTCCTAAGTCTTTGCATGACCTTGTGTACTTTCTCATGTGCCTCTTAGAGGATCTTCATGTGAGATATTGAGTCTAAACTATCAAGTTAATCTGTTAGAGCTATCTGTGCTCTATACCAAGTCTATTTCTTGCATCAGTTTACTATTTCTCTATCTGAAAATAGTCCCAAATAGTGGCATCCTGCTTAGCTAATGAGTTGTGATCCATACTTTAACTAGTCTTGTCTCTCAGTTATCTTGCTTTTGTCCTTTAGTGCTTGTTGTACTCTGTGTTATGATAGTCATAATCTTTGGCTGTTCTAGCCTTCAAATCAAACTATTCATGCCTTAGTATACTGGGCTTATCCTGTCCCATTGAGACTAAGTTCTAGTGTGGTCCTTGTCTAAGCTTTTGCTTTTTGTCATTGTCTATGACTGTGGAAACTTGACTTATGTTCTAAAACTTGGCTATCCCTACTTGAAACATAGTACATCAAAATGGCTAATAACCAATACGCTAAATGTAATGTTCCTGGTGAGGAAGAAGAGCTACTTATTGCAAACATGAAGCAAGAAATCCAATCAATGAGTGCTCAACTTCAAAGACTAACAGAAGAGGAAAAAACATCATCAAACAAATTCTCCTTGAGAGAAATTTTCACTTCCTCTTATGATAACCAAAAATCAAATTCTTGTGATCTTGAATCCAAAATATCTAAAAACACTTCACAAACACCCAAGAAATCTATAAATATCTTTGAAGAAAAACATTGGGAACCTAAACCAAAGCGTGATTTCACACCTTTGGGAAAATCTTATGAATTAACCTTGGAAGAACTTCTTGAAGAAAAACTCATTACTTTACCTAAGCTCACTTTGGCAGGAGTTTCCTTTATGAGTAACTATTGTGCTTATCATAGACATAATTTACATAAAACTTCACATTGTAAGGAGCTGAAAAACAAGATTCAAGATCTCTTTGATAATGGCATAATTAAAAAATCTAAGCTCTCAGCTACTAAAGATTCTACTCCCAAGAAGGATCAACCTCATGAAACCATGTCTAGTAATGGTTCAAACACAACTTCTACTTCTTCCAACATACATCCACCTTCTAAATTGTCCAATCTTTCCAACACATATTCACCAAAAGAACTTACTACTCCCTTAGTTCACTATGTGTACCCTCAAGGAATGCCTTTGAAAGAAACTCAAGCCAATAGATACTGGGCTACAAGTCTTTTCACTACCTTCATAGATCATACTTCTTCATGCCCTAATATGCCTATGAAGTCTACTCCAAGTAATTTTCCTTTTGAACTTCAAGAGCCTATTATGCAGACTCCAGAAGTAGATTCGAATATAGATTCAGATACTCCCTCATCCTTGGAATTGGTTTCATGTCAAGAGGACTACTTAAATGATGAAGAAACAAGTGTTGATCAAGACCAAGATTCCTTCACCCCCTTTAAAATCTTCCAAGATCTCGTGCCTCCATCTCAAGAGTCACATAGCCCTCCATCTCCCGTGTCATGCACCTCTACTAAGCAAGATCAAGATATTCCTTCCACCATCCCTAAGGAGACTATTAAAGACCAAGAGAAGGATACTTTTCCTATACTACCTAAAATTCCTTTTGAAGATAGTGTTCCCTCACCCTCTTGTCCTACCTCACTAGATTCACTTCCAAACTATGCTCAAGCTTTAAATACTCTTGTCAAAGGTATTGCTCCTATAATAGCTACTCATAAAACTATTGATGGCATTGGTCGTGTTGCTCACCCTAAAGATGCTAATATCCCTACTCATGGTCTATTCACATCTTCTAAATCTATCCTTGGTCCCTACCCATCTAAACTAAAACCTTCAAGTCTTCCATCCATATTGGGACCTTATGTTCCTCTATCTCCTGCTTCCACTCTTATCTCATTACACATTCCTCCTACCCTACCCCAAGATCAACAAAGATGCACATAGTTGAACTCTCCACCTTTCCATCTAAACCAGTTATATTGGCCTCATTCATCCATAAATCCCAAGTCCTTTGGAAGCAATTTGGATGATCAACTCAAATACAAGTGCATGAATCCATCCTCAAAAGTTCACTATGTCTCCTCTAATCGACATGTGAATGTCAAGAAGAAAAAAAAAAAAGAGACCACAAAGGTCCACTATTTGAAGAGCTCAACCACAGAAAGTATGGGTTCTTAAATCTATTATTGAAGAAATGCATTCCAAAGCATCTAATGAAAAATCAAAAGCTATATGGATTCCCAAGTCTCTTTTGAAGGACTTGAATATTAAAAACAAATCAAAGTTGAAATTCAAGCTTCCAAAGGCTTTCGCTCTATCTTCTTCCCAACATCTTCCTAAAAAGGTTTCAAAGCCTTCAATTCCATCTTCCTCCAAAATTATTCTACCACCTCATACATCTAAACCTCAAACTATTTCATCCATATTTCCTCCATCATTCTACTACCCTTCAAGGTGTGTGTCAATGTTGATCTTGCTCACTTTTTCTTCTACCCTTGCACATCCCTTTCAATACCCTATCCACTCCACCTTCTATCCTCCACCTTTAATCCTTCTATCCCATTTATCTCATTCATAGCCTAAAACCATATCCTCTATATATCTTTTCTACTATCTCCCTTCCATTCCCTTATCAGCATCTTTGAGTGTACCTTTCTATGGCCTTGGCTTATCATAACTTATCTTTCTTATAGGCATGCTATCTAACTTGAGAAAGGCTTGAATTCTTTCCAAGAACTCTAAAAATCCAAAAAAAAAGAAAAAAAAGAAAAAGTGCCTCGGTGAAAACCTGGAAACAAGCACCTTAGTAGCAAAAGTAAAGAAAAATAAATCCATCCTATGGTGAAAACCACTTCTTGTGGCACCTTGGATAAGTACCATGATGAAAACTTGGTAAACAAGCATCATGCGTAATTCTTCCATCCATGACATCCTATCATGATCTTTCTTATCCTTTAGGCATTCTCATGCCTGAAGTCATTCACTCATAACCTCCATAACAAAATTTTCTATCCTATTCAGTTAACCCTTTGGTCTTGATCAATGAAAGAAAGAAGAAAACTTAGTTCTTAGCAATCTCTTGACATGGTCATTTTCTTGGATTACTTACACGATACCCTTCATTACACCATGAGCTTATATTGTTATATCCTTTTCCCTAGCTTGGGTAATCTTGTGAAGGCTTTCCTTGAGGGTAACATTCATTGCTTCATACTCCTTGTCTATCCATCTCCACTTATCCACCAGCTTGCTACTACATATTGTCCTGCACCTTGCTAGACACTGGGAAAAAATCAAGGTAATCCTTCTTGAGAGCTAGTAATCTTTGAAAAAATCTAAAAATTGGAAAAAATTCCTGAAAAAAATTGTTACCTTGGTGAAAACCTAGCAATAGGCGCCTTGGTAACACCAAAAAAAGTGAAAAATCTCAAAAAAAAAAAAAAAGAAGAAGAAAAATACCAAAAAAATTGAAAAACAAAAAAAATTGCCATTAGTGAAAACCTGGTAAACAGGCGCCTCTTGTTCTCAATGCTCCCTCTTGCAGCGCATCTTCTGGCTATTCAGTACAGTTGCTTTCATGCTTTCACTTTCCTACTTTTCTTGCTTTCTTCTCATGTATCCATGGATTGAGTCTTGTTATAGCTCGGGCACATTCCTCATTAGTGTCACCCTTTTTGGGATTCTCCTCATAGAATCTCTTTCGCGATAATCACCGATCATTCTAGCTATGTCTACCTACTATCGCCAGTGTCACTCTTTTCAAGATTCTCCTCATAGAATCTATTTCGCGACAGTTACCAATCATTTTGGCTGTGTCTGCCTACTATCACTAGTGTCACTATTTTCAAGATTCTCCTCATAGAATCTCTTTCACAATAGTCACCAGTCATTCTGGCTGTGTCTGCCTATTATTGCCAGTGTCACTCTTTTCAAGATTCTCCTCATAGAATCTATTCTGTGATAGTCACTGGTCATTCTGGCTGTGTCTGCCTACTGTCGCCAGTGTCACTCTTTTCAAGATTCTCCTCATAGAATCTATTTTGTGATAGTCACCAGTCATTCTGGCTATGTCTGCCTACTGTTGCTAGTGTCACTCTTTTCCAGATTCTCCTCATAGAATCTCTTTCACAACAGTCACCAATTATTTTAGCTGTGTCTGCCTACTGTCACTCTTTTCCAGATTCTCCTCATAGAATCTCTTTCACAATAGTCACCAGTTGTTTCAACTATGTCTGCCTACTGTTGCTTGCATCACATCTCTAGATTCCTTTATGAAAGATCTCTCTTGCGTCAGTCACCAGTCATCCTGGCTGTGTCTGTCTACTGTCGCTCAATCCTTCTTAGGTTCTTCATCATGAAGATTCCCCTTTTGACCTCAGTCACTAGTCGTTCTGATTGCGTTTGCCTACTGTTGTCACCCTACTAAAGAGATTTCTTTCAAACATGTTCTGGACATTGACACTTGACATCAATCTCAAAAAAATTGAACTCAAAAATTACATACTTGTTTGGATATGCTGAGCTTTTTCTTTGTTTGCTTTGTTTTTTGCTTTCATCATATCTCCTTGAGCAACTCGATGATGTCATCTTCGACTAGAGAAGTAATGACTGGGGGCATGATCTTTTCTTTGCTTTCTGTCTGTGGTTTAGTTCCAATAAGTTGATATATTACTATAAAAGGGGTGTCCATTATAAGAGCCTCCATCTCATATTGGATGGCCGTGTGTACCTCGACTCCTTTTATACAAATACGTCAATACCATTGGTTCTTCTCCTTGTTTGTTGGAGTGAACTCTTCATGCTACAGTAAATACTGATACTTGTCCTGCTAAGTGAATGTACGGGTCACTGCGAGTATATCTAGCACACTTCTATCTCAAGTTACAAATGTAAGGTTCGTTGCGGACAAAATAAATATTGAATGCTTAAGCATAAGATGGATCTCCCATGTGTTTGGTGTGCCTATCATGCAAGCAACATTCAGGTCATCCTAGCGTTTATGCTTTGATGCTTATGTTAACTTGCTATATTAAAAGGGACAAATGTTCTGGTCATTTTGGCTTCTTGTGCCTCGAATACTTACATTTAATTCCGAAAAATCTATAACGTATGTTCTATTCATATTCCCATGATTGCAATGTTAGTGATAATTGTATAACATACAAGCTTTGTTCTATATCCAATGATGATAAAATTTTGAGGCTCAATAACCAGACCTAGGGTTGCATTTAACATAAGTCTTGCATTACATGCTTCACTTGCATAAACACGCAATTCATTTTTGATTCTATTTCTCCCCTATGTGAGGAAGGATTCGAGGCATCTTCAAACATATCATGTTCTTCACGACTGCACAAATGGTCGATTAATCACTCTCTTGGCTACTTTGGCGGCTTTGAATTCATTTTCGAGACCGAATTCAAAATCTGACACACCCAAGTGCCTCAAAAACACGTTTTAAAATTTTGGGGACCGACGCGATTTAACGCTTGTGCAGCCCAAATCTTTCTGATACTTTGCAATTCTTGGAATCCTTTCAACTCTACATTCTTCGTGTTTTCAAAACTCATTTTTGAAATAGTCAACTAAAGTCAATTGTGCTCAATTTTGGTCAACTCCTTGGTCAAACTTGGTCTTTTAGACCTTGAAATCACTTTGGCTTGACTCCCAATTTTCTTAAGATCATTCTGATCTCTTCATATTTTCTCCTGATCGTTCTGATCTCTTCTACACTCTACTACATCTCAAATTTCTTTTGTATCTCTTTGTATACTACTTTACATCATATTTCTAGTGTGTCATCTTTCAATTTCGCTATCGAGGGGGCAGGATGATTACATCATTGAACTTGCATTTCAAATCAATCTGAATCTTCATCACTTGGGACATCTTGTTCTTATCTTATGTTGTCATCACTTGGGGCATCTCATCACTCAAGACATCTTGCTCCCTTCTATCTGGCATCTTTGTCATCTATCTTATCTTTTCATCAAATTGATCAACCTTATAACAACTCTTCTCAGAGTTTGATGGACAGGTATTGGGACAGTCTAAACCCTGATTCCTAAGGATCAATCCTCGTTCTGGGGATGATTCTACATCTCATGATTGGACCTTGTTATCTTTTTTCAATCTCAGGTATCTAGGTGTTCTATTTGGATCCTTGAAGGTTAAGCTCTGTTTTGGAGATAATATTTTAAATGCTTTCAATCTCAGGTATCTAGGTGTTCTATCTAGATCCTTGAAGGTTAAGCTCCGTTGTAGAGATAATCTTCTAAATGCTTTCAATCTTAGGTATCTAGGTGTTCTATCTGGATCCTTAAAGGTTAAGTTTCATTCTGGAGATAATCTTCTAAATGCTTTCAATCTCAGGTATCTAGGTGTTTTATCTGGATCCTTAAAGGTTAAGCTCTGTTCTAGAATTAATCTTTTAAATGCTTATCAAATCTTGGGTGTCTAGGTGTTCTATCTGGATCCTTAAAGGTCAAAATTTGTTTTGAAGAAACCTTTTAAATGCTTGTCAATTTTGGGTATCTAGGTATTCTACTTGGATTCCTTAGGATTAAGCTCTGTTCTAAAGATGGTCCTTAAAAGCTTATCAATTGGTCTTCATATCATTGATTTTAGAACCAATCTCATTTCTTGATCCTCGCATCATGCTTTCTGATTTTTTTTGAATTGAACGTGCTGCTCACACATTCATTCAAAGAGGGGCAAAATGTAATACCCCAAAATTGGCTCATTGCCATAATCACCAATTATGGTCTATTTCTGATCAATTCTAAAGTCCTATTTCATTAGGCAAATTCTTATTCTGCTACTCGCTACTTAACTTAATTGTCAAATTCAAAAAACCTAAATCTGCATTCATCATACTCTTTATTTAATTCCTACAGTATTGACTCATATTAGTCACATTAAACCTACTTATTACGATTTAATTTAATTTAAAGTATTTACACTTTAATTAAATTAAATTATATCCTAAGGCTAATGTACTAAGGAATTAAATTAATTTAATTTAATAAATACGCCTATTTCTAATTAATTAAACAAAATTATTTAATTTAATGGAAAGCTATTTCTAATTAATTAAGCAAAGTTATTTAATTAAATAGCAAGTCATTCCTAATTAATTAAATGAAGTTATTTAATTAAATAGAAAAGTGTCTCTAATTAATTAAATGGAATTATTTAATTAAATAGAAAATGTATTTATGAGAGCATATCTCATTTTATTAAATTAAATATTCTTCAAAATCTTCTCTTTAGTTCTAAAATGGAAACTCTGAGTGTACTATCTCTTGAATTGGAATTAATCCAGTTAACTTACTCTCACACTCATGAAAAGCTCAGTTAACTCCCCTTTCTTAAGGAAGTTTCCATTTTGACTGAATCTTCTATCTAATCTTGACCGTTCATCAAAGTTGATCCTGACCGTTGATGGATTCCTAGATTCTATTTAAGAGGCTTCTAATTCCTCATCATAGAAGTTGAAATTTGAATAGTATTGAATTGCTGTCGAATTGAGTACTCATCTTATTTTCTAAATTCCACATTGTTATCATTTTAGATTCTCATCTAGCTTAATAATGCATACATTTAGCTTAATGTCTTTTATTTCTTAGATTAATTTCTTGTACTTCATTTAGAGTAAATTTGCACATTCATATAGCTTAATTGCATTCAAATCTTTCGTTCTTAGAGGGTCTGGTTGCCTGCACCTCGATTATGAGGATATTAATAGGAAAAGTCCCTTTAGATAGAAGGCAACAGGTCAACTTGCAGGGCTAATCTTGGGTGAACAATCTGATGTTCATTCCAGGATGAATCTGCAAATAAGGACCGTGTTGAAGTGTCTGTGAGGTTGTGAGGCCCACATTTCACAGGTACAAAGGGACTCATCGAAGGTCTAATGGAGTTAATATTTTTCTTCAAAGTGGATCAATGAATCATAATAAATACAAGAGTACATGTCTAGATGATCCTTCAACATCAAAAGAAGTGGTGAGATAGTGAACAAAGATGCAAATAATTTTCCTCTAGTGTCACCCTTCCCTTAAAAAAAAAAATTGCAAAGTTGTAAGTTGCATATAAATACAAATCCCATCTCATTTCAAAGTCCTATCCACTATTAGCTCCTAAAAGAAAATCCAATTAAGCGTATTCAAATCAAATAAGCATAAATCTACAATCAAGGAGCAATCAATTCAAGCATACAATTTTGTTGCAACACTCATGACCAATCATAATGTGTTTCTCTGTCATGAAAGCATACAACATCAAGACTTGTCTGAGTCTTCATGCCTAGGATTTCATACTTGAGGTAATATTCAATATTTCCACTATTGTTTAGCCTCTAACCCTCTTTATGACAAGGTCTATTTTACATCATAATTAGCTATTGTAGAGGTTGAAATACCAACATAGAGATTGAATTAGGCAAGCCAACCCCTATAGAACACATCCCTTCTTCCCCTACATTCATGTGTGTGAGTTCAAATTTGAGAGTGAAAGAGTTAAAGGTGCATATAGAAGAGTATCAAATGTAATGAGGACTTATGAAAAGGCAAAAGAAATCTAGACTAGGGCACCTAACATACATGACTAGGTATTTTGGCTATATTTTCAAGAGACATGCCTACAAGACCTCATGACTGCAATTGTTTCTGCTTTTTTCATTTACATGCACCTCAGACTAGGACACCCAACACATTAGTCAAATAAAATAATTTCAACTCCAATTTTCATATCAAGGTTCCATTCTCTATCATTTCCAAATCTATCCTACTGTGTTTTCTTTTTGTTCTGGGATTTTGTTTCTTATCTTTCTCTACTAGCTTTGCAACCATTACCTAATTGAGAAAATCAAAGAAGCAATAAGTATCTCCTAAAAAATAGTTGAATAAGCACATAACTATATTAGTGAATAAAACTAATGAGAATTCTAATGAACTTTATAATCTATATTTTGATATCAGGTCAACACTACAAAGATAGGAGCTTTAAAATAGAAACACAACTATCATGTACAAACAATACAAGTGATATTCAATGGAAGGGTGCACAAAAACAAAATTATTTGAATGAAAATTTTAAAAATAACATGTATCTTGAACTTAAGACCTTTATTAGGATCATCAATGGTTTTTCCATCAAGTTCTTTGATTGCTTTATCAAGTTCTTGTTTCAAAATAGATGATACCCATTCGACAACAAACCATTCAGAAGAAAAGGCTTGGCAAAATATGAGAGATTTGTTGAGATTCATTACCTTTGTTAGAAGGTCTCAAGTTCTGCGTGTTTATCATCCTAGCTAAATTTATTGACATTTTCCTGAGCATCCATTATATGGCCATTTACTTGAATGTAGTTCAAGTAAGATTCATTTGTAGTGGCTTTCTGCAACCATGCTGCTCCCTAGAGTAATTTTTCTTGCATAAATTTAATAAATATATATCAAGCATATTCCATTTTTTTTTCTATTAGTTAATTTAGAAGGTTTATGGTAGGATATACTTACATGATATTCAGAATAAGAGCAATAAAATGGGAAAACATCAAAGTTTAGTGAATCACTATATGTGCGTCTGTATTTGTTAGCAAACTCAAAAACTTGGCCACCCACACGGACCATCCCATTGTCACAATAAGAACTAAGAGAATCAATCAGTATTTAGATAGTTTCTTTAGAAATGAGATGTATACAACTTATTATAGGAAATTTTTACG
Organism: Cupressus sempervirens; assembly: GCA_028749045.1. Classification (NCBI taxonomy): domain Eukaryota; kingdom Viridiplantae; phylum Streptophyta; class Pinopsida; order Cupressales; family Cupressaceae; genus Cupressus; species Cupressus sempervirens. The sequence continues at coordinate 78,816,504 of CM053791.1, read as the reverse complement.
TGGACAAGTATTCTATATAATGGTTGTTGTAAAAAAATATAAAGAACACCTATATAAAAAAATACAAGAGTATAAAGAAAAGTCTCTTTAATTATCATATCTATCACCACACACAAATTCTTCTTAATAAAAATGATACTAGTATTATGGGTTTTTCCTATCGCACTCAATATAATCATTAGAAAGTGGCCAACAAGCAAAATATTGATTGAAAACTTGATCAAAAAGAATGAAACATGTCATTAATTTAAAAGATAATCTCTTGAATAACAACATAGAAGATCATGAAGAATAGCTAGTTGGACTTCATCATCACACACATACATTGTATGAACATATGTTGAAAGCATACAATTTGTAGATAACAATGTATACAGTTATGATTTTTTATTTATGTTTAACTGTCTTGTTGGAATTCTTTGGGAGGGAGGGGGGGGGGGGGGTGTGAATCAGTTATCCAAGGTCTAGATGTATAAATAAAACTTTTCACAGCTTTGTGAACCCATAAAACATTTATCATCATGCATGCATCCATAAGACTATGCAATCACATAAAACTTGTAGGTTACTATCAAATCAATTTGTAGAAATGTAAACATGAAATATAATAGATTCAAAAACACACTTGACACAATGGTTTATGTGTAAATCCAATTTGAGAAAAACCACCAGTAACATGCTACTCTTTTTCACTCTTTTAAAGTGATGCCCTATGAAAGAAGGTTACAATACACACTATTAAATGTGACCCTATGAAAGGATTTCAATCACCCTATTAGGAGTGAGCCTTTTTTAGAGGACTTTAGATCATTCACTTGGAATTTCACCCAATTAAAAGATTTACAAATGACTGTTAGGTTAGCCTTAATCCAAAGGATTTATCCTAGACTGATACAATTATTAGAGAGTAACATCAAGGCTTGATGTGATAATAACTTAAAACTCCTTTTGCAGATTACAATCTTTGTTTTAGTCCTACATTCTACTTGGCTTTCACATATTTAAGCTCTGATAGCTTGTTCACCCTTCAAGCATTCATACGCTTAAGCCTTCTTGCTTAGCATGCCAATGCAGACTCTTCTTTTAGGTCACTTGATGAAGAAAAACCCTTGATTCCTTGTCTTCCTTAGGTTCTCACACATGAAAATCCTTGCTTCTAACTAGCCATTCCTATAAGTAGGAAATTAAGATCTTTTGCATTCATTCTCGATTGTCCAATTTAGGGTTAGGATAGATTACGATTCAATGAATCTACCCCTCATTCCATATCACTTCTAGAAACGTCTCCTTCAATCCTCTTTGAATTTGCCTCAAAATGGTTTACCATGAATTTTGTGCCACTAGCTCATCAATCTTATCATTCACCTAGTTCACATAATCTAAGAAAACAAACTTGTCAGCTCAGATCCATCAAATTCACAATCTTTCAAACAATGTAGTCACTCAGCATTAAATTTCTTTTGATGCTTAGCACACACTATGCTACTCGACATCTACTAAAAAATCACTCGGTACAAACTAAAATTTACTAGTGCTTGGCATCAATAAAATTTACTCGACATCCACTATTTTTCTTGGCATACACTAGAATAGACTTTAACTCGGCTCACACTAATTTTATGCTCGACTTGCACTAACTTTTCTCGGCTCCTACTATCCACTTGGTCAAGCTTTGCAAACAAAATTTATTTAACTTGTTCTTTTGAACTTGCTTACTTTAACCAACCTTCACAAGCATAAGTAGATTATCAATGCACTATGATATCACTGTCTTAACTGATTCTTTTACTTCTTTACATAACATAACTCAACCTTTCCTCTAGGTGCTATTGTTACATCTTTTGATCAAATCCTCTTCATCAATCAAAAAAGTGATAGTACTTAAATCATATAAGCAGTTGTCTTACTAGAAAATAACAAGTTTTGCATCAATGACAAAACAATGATTGAAACATATTTGTCATACTTGTATCAATCTAGTCTAAAAAATCTCCTTCTTCAACAATCTCCCTCTTTGGCATTGATGACAAACCAAACTGATAAACCAAATTGACTAGGTTAAAACAATAAGACCAAAAAAATACCAAAAAGAAAAATAATTCCTTGTATTGAAATCTCTCCCTCTATCAGCAACTTTCATCTTCTCAATAGGTTAAAAATTTCTATTCTTTTCTGATCAACAAATAATTAAAGAAGCAATTCATCCTTATGACTCCCTCTGAATTACTTCTTATATCACTCTTCTATGATTATCTCCCTCTTACTAGGTAGGTGTTAGGATTTTTCCCTCTTTTTTCAATCTCCAATCTCTTATATTTATCCTGATCAATAATTATCTCCCTCTTTCTTGTATTTCTCTTGATCAGTAACTATCTCCCTCTTTGACAAAAATGCGAAAGACTTGTCATCGTACCATGCAGATATGAACTTCTTTAGTTTCTTTTGTGTCACCTTGTTTGTGAATGATTTGTGATTTTAGCTTTTTGATTACTTTAGGTAGCTCCTAAAGTAAGATCCATTGCATCAATTTGTAACATATGAAAATCAACTTGTTTGATGCAGGGAACTCCTTTTTGTTACTTAGATAGCCTTTGATAGGTGTATCACCCCTAGTTCACCTCTTAGATACTCATGAGAATCCTTAGGTAATTCTTTTGTGAAGATATCAGAAATTTTTCCTTTTGTGTTAACATATTCCATCTTCACCTCGTTATCTTGAACTAATTCTCTTAAGTAATGATACTTGATTGCAATGTGCTTAGTCTTTGTGTGCATCATAGGATTCTTTGATATATTTATAGAACTTGTATTATCACAATAAAGTGTTACTAGTTCTATGATCTCTTCCATTATACCTTTGAGTAGCTATTTGATCCATACAATGTTTGTACAATTTACAACAACAACAACATATTCAACTTCAACAATAGATTGTGAAGTGTAGTTTTCTTTCTTGCTAGTCCATGCAACCAACCTTTGCCTAAGAAAAATGCTCCTCCACTGGTGCTCTTTCTATCATCAATTTTTCCAGCCTAATCAACATTAGTATAGGCTCTTAATTCAAATTTCTCATTTTTCTTATAGTATAGACCATACTCCTCTGTTCCTTTCAAATATCTTATTATTCTTTTTACAGCCATCAAATAATTCTCCCTGGGATTAGTAGAGAATCTTGCAACTATCCTTATAGATAATGCAATATCATGTCTGCTATGTACTATGTATTATAATTTGCCAATCATAGACCTGTATAATGTTTGATTCACCTTAGCTGAATCATCATTCTTTGATAATTCATGTCTTGTCATCATAGGTGTACTTACTGGTTTGGAATCCTCCAATCCAAAAGTTTTTAATATTTCCTTGACATACTTTGACCGAGTGATGTATATACTATATTTCATTTGATGTACTTGCAAACCCACAAAGAACTTGATCTCTCCAAACATAGACATCTCAAATTCTTGCTTCATTTCATTTGCAAAAGCCTTACATAAAGCATCTTGACCTCCAAGTATGATATCATCAACACAAATTTTAGATAACAAAATATCTTTTCTTTTCTTTATCTTCATCTACAAATTGCTGTTATCATCAATCCTTTCAAATCCAATCTTCACAAGATAATTATGAAGTCTCTCATACCATGCTCTTGGCGCTTGTTTCAAATCATATAAAGCTTTGTGTAATCTACATACCATGTTCTTATTGTTAACATCAACAAATCCTTCTAGCTATTCTATGTGAACTTCTTCCTCTAATATGCCATTCAGAAATGCAGATTTAACATACACTTGATAAACTTTGAAACCTTTGTATGTAGAATATGCAAGTAGAGTTCTTACTCCTTCTAATCTAGCAACAAGAGAAAATATTTCTCCATAGTCAATTCCTTCTTCTTGTGCATATCCTTTGCAGAATAATCTTGCCTTGTTCCTTGTGACTTTACCATTTTCATCTAGCTTATTTCCAAATACCAACTTGGTGCCAATCACATTTTTATTTCTAGTCTAGGAACTAGAGTCCATGTTTTGTTTTTCTCAATTTGTTCAACCTCTTCTTCCATGGATTTATTCTAGTCTACATCTTCTAAGGCATCTTTCATTATTTTAGATTCTTTAATGCTCAATAAACATGTATCATTTCTCAATTTGTTCCTTTTCATTGGTATACCATCTTTATCTCCAATAATTTGTGTAGTAGGATGATGTCTCTTGACATATTTGGACAATCTTGGTTCAACTCTAGTTTCTTCATTTGGTCTATTTACTTTAGAGTCACTATGTTCATCTCTCTCAGGTAGTTCAACATCTCTCTCATGTACACTAATTTTAGAATCAGAATGTGCTTGAACTTCATTCTCTAACTCAACATCTGAGTGTACCTCAGTTCCTAAATCCAATTCAATATTCATAGTATGTGACTTAGTAGTCACTGGAACTTGCTATTGGTTTGTAATATGATTTGCAACATCTTCTTTAGTAGACATTCCTTCATAAAAGTATACAAATGATTTTTATTCTTCTGGTTCTTTCATATGTTCAACCTCATATGCTTCTGTATATTTATCAAATTTCACATTTGCACTTTTCACAACTTTGTTTGTGTTATTATTTAAACACTTATAAGCTTTACTTCTTATGGAATAACCTAGGAATATACCTTCTTCACTTTTTGCATCTAGTTTTTCATCCTAAAGTCTTCGAGAATATAGCATTTGCTTCCAAATACCTTAAAATATTTTACATTGGATGAGTATCCATACCATAGTTCAAAAGGTGTTGAATGAGTACCTTTCTTGACTTGTACATGGTTCAAGGTATAAACAATTGTACGAACAACTTCTCTCTAGTATTTCAAAGCAACATTTTTCTCCATCATAAGTGTCCTAGCACAATCTATTACAAACCTATTCCTCTTTTTAGCAATTCCATTTTATGGAGGGGTTCTAGGGGTAGATATCCATCTTTTGATTCCTCTATCATTACAAAACATCTCAAACTCATTTGATGTAAATTCTCCTCCTCTATTAGATCTCAAAAATTTTAGACTTTCACTTGTTTCCTTCTCAACTCTTGCTAAGTAACACTTATACATTTAGAAAGCATCAGATTTCTATTGTAGAAACATAACTATCATCATTCTAGAATAATCATCAATAAAAAATATAATGTACTTATTGTATGCGTGAATATGCAGCCTCTGCTAACAAACACACTTCAACATGGTCATTGTATGCGAATTCATCTCAGAATGAACATTGAATTGTTCATTCAAAAATCAGTCGGCAAAGTGACCTGTTGCCTTTTATCTAAAGGGAATTGCTTGTCAGATATCCTAAGATTCGAGGTGTTTAAGCAACTAGACCCTGTAAGAATGAAGGATTTGAATGCAATTTAAGCTAAATGAATGTGCAAGTAATCTAGATGAAGTGAAAGCAATTAATCTAAGAAATAAAATACATTAAACTAAAAATGTATGCATTATTAAGCTAGATGAATTTAAACTAAGAATGCAAGATGTATGTAAAAATATGAGAAAATGTGAGCAAATGTGAGTATGAATTCCAGTAGCAATTTGATGCAAATTCCAAATTCATCCTCTCTCTAAATGAAGAGATGAGGGTCTCTTAAATAGACTTTCCTAGAATCCATCAACGGTTGAGATCGATTTCAATCAACGGTCAGGATTAAAGGTGAAGTTCAGTCATAAAGGAAGATTCCCAAATTAAAGGGAGTTAACTGATTTAATTTGAGTAGAATAAGGAGTTAACTAATTTAATTCCTTTTTGATCAATAGTGAACTGGAAATTTCCCTTTTTGAACTGAAGAGAGATTTTGGTGAGATATTTAATTTAATAAAATGAGATATACTCTCATAATTACCTTTTCTATTTAATTAAATAATCCTTTAATTAATTAGAGACACTTTTCTTATTTAATTAAATAACTTCATTTAATTAGTTAGGAATGGCTTCCCATTTAATTAAATAACTTTGTTTAATTAATTAGAAGTAAGTATTCCATTTAATTAAATAATTTTGTTTAATTAATTAAAATAGGCACATTTATTAAATTAAATAAATTTAATTCCATAGTATTTTAGCCTTAAGATATAATTTAATTTAATTAAAGTATAAATACTTAGTAATTAAATTAAATATTAATCAATAGGTTTAATGTGACTAATATGAGTAAATACTATAGGAATTAAATAATAAGCATGATGAATGCAGATTAGGGTTTTCTGCATCTAACAATTAAGTCAAGTAGCGAGTAGCCGATAAGAATTTTCCTAATGGAATAGGACTTTAGGATTGATCAGAAATAGACCAAAATTGGTTGAGATGACAATGAGCCAATTTTGGGGTATTACACTTATCTCCTTTGGAGCTTTGCACTTCAATTTGTTCACACAAGTTAGTATGAACAATCTCTAGTATTCCTTTGGAGGTATGAGTTTTACTCTTAAAACTTGACTTTGTCATTTTGCCTAACTGACATTGTTTGCATATTATATTATCAGGTTTCTTCAACTTATGCAAACCTCTAACTTTTCTCATGTTATTGATACTAACCAATTTATTAGAATTAACATTGCATAACCTTTTGTGCCATAGCCACACCTCATCAAACTTTACAATTAGACAAGTAGCATCCTCTATATCAAGGTAGAATAGATTAATTCTAGTTTAATCACCCTTTCCAATTAGTTTCTCATCAGTGTCATATATCTTAGCAATCTTGTTTTCAAACTCAACCTTACATCCTGAATTATTTAGTTGCGACACACTCAATAGATTATAGTTAAGTCATTCAACATAGTAAGCATTATCACACAAAATCTTTTCTGTGAGTTTGATAAAATCTTTTCCTTTTATCAAACATGGTGCATCATTACCAAATCTTACACTATTTCCATCATAACAACTCAAGGTAATGAACTTACTTCTATCTCTAGTCATGTGATGTGAACATCCAATATCAATGATCCATTTGTCATTCTTGTTCACACAAGACACAAGAACAATTACCTCATCTTCATCAGATTAATCCTTCATTACAACATACACCACTTCATCATCATGTTCATCATTTTCATCTTTTGTTTCCTCTTTAGCAATGTAGCAAGACTTCTTGCCTTTGTCTTTGTAATCCTTGCTATTTTCATCTCTTCTAATTTTGTACTTATCACCACCTCTGTAGTTCTTCTTCTATGGACATCTAGTAGCAATACAACCAACCTCATTGCAATTGAAACAAATGATAAGTAATTTACCTTTGAACTTGCCTTTACCTTTGTGGAATCTTTTTCCTAGTAGTGCTTCAAATTCATCTACATCCTTCTCTTTTGTATCACTTTCATTGGACACATACTTTATGTTTTTCTTCTTCTTCTTCTCATCAAGTTCCTTCAATGACAACTTAGCTTTGAAAACAGATTCAACATTTTTTAGGTTTTTAATTATCAAAGTTAGATAGCTCAAAAGTAGTGAGCCTACCTACTAGACCTTCAAGTGATAGATTATTTCTTGGTATACATCTCAATTCTTGAATTGCAAAAACTCTAATATCATATATGTGCATCAATGTTCTTAAAATTTTGCTTCATATAGTATCATCACCTATTATGCTAGTAGCTCCTCTTATTGCATTAACAACATCTTTTATCCTTGAGGTACATTGAGCAATATTTTCACCTTCTTGCATTCTCATATCATCAAACTTACCTCTTAGACTTTCAACTTTAACTCTTAGGACATTAGTGTCTCCTCCATAGATGGTGGTTAAGGAATCCCAAATTTTCTTTGCACTGTCAAGACTTTTGATATCATCAAATTCAGCACAACTTAGGGTAGAGTCAATCTCCAATATTGCTTGGTTATGTTCTTTCTTCTTTTTCATATCCTCGGTAGTTGAGCCTCCAGTAGGATCAACATTTTTAGTAGTAATGGTAGATTGTGCATGATCTCAAAGTCCTCTTAGGTGTAGCTTCATCAAACTATTCCATGTAGGAAAGTTATCTCTATTAAGCTTGGGTACATCTCTTTTTGACATCTTGATCTTTGTGCTTCTAATACATTCAAAACTAGTCCTCTTAAGAAGACGGCTCTGATACCAATTGTTGGAATTCTTTAGAATAACTGTGAGGTGGGGGGGGGGGGGGGGGGTGAAATAGTTATCTAAGGTCTAGATGTTTAAATAAAATTTTTCATAGCTTAGTGAACCCATAAAAAATTTATCATCATGCATGAATCCATAATATTATGCAATCACTTAATACTTATAGGTTACTGTCAAATTAATTTGTAGAAATGTAAATATGAAACATAAAAAATTCAACAACACAATTGGCACAATGATTTACATGAAAATCTAATTTGGAAAAAATCACCAGTAACATGCTACTCTTTTTTACTCTTCTGAAGTGATGCCTTGTGAAAGGCCAACCCTATTAAAGGTTACAATACACACTATTAAATGTGACCCTATTAAAGGATTTCAATCACCTTGTTAGAGGACTTTAGACCATTCACTTGGAATGTCACCCAATTAAAGGATTTACAAATGACTCTTAGGTCAACCTTAATCCAAAGGATTTACCCTAGACTGATACAATTATTAAAGAGTAACAATAAGGCTTGATCTGATAATAACTTACAAATCCATTTTCAAATTACAGATCTTTGTTTTAGTACTCCATTGTGCTTGAATTTTAGACATTTAAGCTCTGATAGCTTGCTCACCCTTCAAGCATTCACACCCTTAAGCCTTCTTTCTTAACATGCAAATGCAGACTCTTCTTTTAGATCATTTGATGAAGCAAAACCCTTGACTCCTTGTCTTCCTTAGGTTCTCACACATGACAACCCTTTCTTGTAACCAACCATTCCTATAACTAGGAAATTAAGATCTTTTTTCATTCATTCTTCATCATCCAATTTAGGGCTAGGATAGATTAGGTAGGATTCAATGAATATACCCCTCATTCCATATCAATTCTAGAAACTTCTCCTTTAATCCTCTTTGAACTTGCCTCAAAATGGTTTACCATGAATTTTGTGCCTCCAACTCATCAATATTATCTTTGACCTAGTTCACATAATCCATGAAAACAAACTTGTCAGCTCAGATCCATCAAATTCATGATCTTTTAAATAATGCAGTCACTCGATAATAACTTGCTTCTGATGCTCAGCATGCATTGCATTGCTTGACATCCACTAAAAAATACTTGGCATTAAATAAAGTTTACTAGTGCTCGACATCAACTAAATTTTACTAGACATCTACTATTTTTCTCGGCATACAGTAGAATAGACTTTTACTTGGCTCATACTAATTTTCTACTCGGCTTGCACTGACTTTGCTCTGCTCCTACTATCCACTTGGTCAAGATTTGCAGACAATTTTTTTTTAACTTGTTCTTCTAAACTTGCTTAGTGTAATCAACCTTTGCAACCATAAGTAGATTATCAATGCACTATGATATCACTTTCTTAACTGATTCTTGTACTCCTTTACATAACATAACTCAACCTTTCCTCTAGGTGCTATTGTTACATCTTTTGATCAAATCCTCTTCATCAATCAAATTAGTGATAGTAATTAAATCATATAAACAATTATCTTACCAGAAAATAGCAGGTTTGACATCAGTGACAAAATAATTATTGAAACATATTTTTCATACTTGTACCAATCTGTTCACAACAATTTCCTTCTTCAACATGTCTTACTTTCATGGAAAGAATTCTGTGAGGGAAAGAAATACACAATTTTCTTCCCACAAATAGAAAAGTGGGATGATTCAACTAAAAAAGAGGCTTTTCATAAAGGCAAGAGGAGGTATTTTGCAAAGATTAATGACACTCCTTGTGACATACCAGAAGCTGATCCAGATGCATTTATTAATGGAATTGATTGGAATCCACTTGATATTAGAGATGTTGACTAGCCATATGAATATGCATTTGATTCAAAAAATGTAAAGAATTGGTACAATGAAAGCCACATGATGGAAAATCTACCAAATTTATATCAAGATATGACAATATCTAAAAAGGAGAGATATGAAAAGAATAAAAGTCAGTAGAAGGAAAGACCTTTTGGATATGGGAAAATCTACTGTCCTAAAATTCTCAAAACACGTACAATTATTTACAGGTTTGTTGAAAGTGGACTTGTGGTTAGAAATGTCAATGTTTCATGCAATCAAGAATGGTTTTTGAGTTTATAGGTAGGGTTCAAAATTTGAGAACAAGAAGGAAGTAATATGCTATTGAGCTATTTTTCCTTTTTAATAAGGATACATTTTCTAAAAATGTACTCTTGAAATTTATAGCAATGATTGATTTCATGAATTCTTGATTATAGATTTAACTTCATCATAGCAAGTAATCAAATAAGTATAAATCATTACAGATGTTTTACTATCTTGTACTTGAAATAATGTGGATTTAAAAAGTAAGGTTGACAATCAAAAAAGATTCATAAGAAAGAAATTCAAATTATGATATTCCAAATAAATAGAATACAATGATATTCATATTATTATTAATTTTAAATCTAACAAGACATTTACATATCCCAAAAATAGAACTAATAACTATTCTCACCTCATTACTTAGAATATTGTAGTGGGACGATGAGTTACATTGAGGTCCTCTTCCAATAGTAAGCATGGTGTTGAAAAAATTGGTTGATTAAAATAGTCTTTGGGTGAGCAGTGGCTTTGAGAAAGTAATCAACCACCCAACGAATTGCATTCCTTGCATGTGGGAGATTGTCACCCATTTTTCCTCCAAACTCCAAAACACTCCATGACAACATTGTGGTAGTGAACATCATTGGCAACCCAAATTTTACATTATCTCCTGCATCATAATATCCTTATGTCAAATCTACTTGTCACAACAACAATGATAATAAACTATATAAAAACATCAAACTACATTATTTTTAATAGAATAGAGCACCTGAAGCTAAAGAGACAAGGTATTGGACATAGTATTAGACCACTATCACTTAAAAGGCTTACCCACTTCATTATTATTGAACAAAAACTATCAAAATTAGTATACTTAAGCTTTCAAAGAATTTGAATGTACCTTTTTAGAAGACCCATAAAAAAGGCTAATATATCCTCGCCATCTCATTCTATAATCAGCTAGAATTTTCCTAGAATGTTGGCCTTTGAAGAAAAGAAGAGATTTAGTGAGAGCATCTTTGTAGTTATGAGACAAAGAAGAGCCTTGCCTGGCATATACATAGCACATATTATTTTAATAGTTGGCTTCTGGTGTGATAGCAAAAACCAAGAACATTATGATCACAATGCAACTCCCACTTTCCATTGCAATTCACATTTTTTTTTTGCCACAATGGATTGGTGGTGAAATCCTCGAGTCACAATGTGGTGATTTATAGAAAAATCAGCGAAGATAAAAGTTAATGCAAAGCAAAGAGCATCTAGTTCATTTTCAGGCCAGTCCACTATAGGATGCCACTTGCCTCCAAGCTAAATGTCTTGTTTTCTCCCAAATTTATAGGTTTAGTTTGAGCTTCACTTGGTTTCGAGAATCCCTTCATATTCTCTACTTAATAAGGTCAACCACGTGAAGGTGGAAGCTCATATGGCCTCTACCCCCCCATAATCATTCTAAATTCCCCATTAACAACTAAGTAAATATTTCATTAATTCATTTTATAAACATATCATTGAATCATTACAATCACATAACATTCATTAACATGACACACAATTAATACATACATACAAACATTCATCAATAATTTGTGAACACATCAATCATTATATTCACATAACATTCATTAAAATGACATATAATTCATTAATACCTATAAAAATTCATCAATAATTCATGAACACATCAATCATTATAATCACATAACAATATTCAATAACATTACATAAAATTCATTAATAAGAAACATTCATTAACATGACATACAATTAATTAATACGTATAAACATTCATCAATAATTTTTGAACACATCAGTCACTATATTCACATAACATTTATTAACATGAAATATAATTCATTAATACCTATAAGCATTCATCAATAATCTGTGAACATGTCAATCATTATAATCACATAAAAATATTTGATAACATGACATTAAATTCATTAATAAGCAACATTCATAAAAATTCATCAACACATTCATCATCAAACAAGGTTTTTAACATTCATTTCTTCTTTTTTCTTTTTTTCTTTTGTTGAAGATAAAGGCTAATATGCACATCATGGCTATCTTCAGCATTCTCCTATGGCTCTTGTTGTTCTGATCTTATGACATGAGGCTTCCTCTTCTTTTTTTGAGGACAAGGTTGATGCACCCCTGTAATAAGAAATAAATGGGTTTAATTCTAATTTTTTTATGATGTTATAAGTATTTCATTAATCTAAAGAACATAACATGGATTTTTATTTACCTGATAGTGCCACATCATCTGCTCTCACATTTTTCTTAGCCTCAACCTCAACATGCTCAAAACTGACATCACACTCTGCACACTAAACAATTATCACATAAAGGTTACACCAATTTCAATTTAAGAGGTTAAATTTTATTAATAATTACATGACTAATTTTCAATAGAAATTGAATATGCACTTGTATCATTATGATGCACATAAATGTCTTCGTCATGTGTAGGATCCATGCCTTCATCATCATGACTAACATCTGTGCCAGGAGTAGTAGGCTGCAGTGAAATTTCATGCATGCATTGTTATCATTGTTTGAAATTAGCATCAAACAGATTATTTCTCATGAAGTTCTCAATTACTGTTATTATTCATTAGGCCTATTTACTTGTGTGTGAATTGGTGCACCAAGATCTTCTACATTTGTTTGGCCATTGGAATCTTTACAATGGCAGACAACCACTACTTTATAGCCTTACTTGAAGCCAATTTGTTTGTACTCTTTTGTGGGTGCTATATTTGAGGCCACTTTGTTTGTCATTGTAAATTTTGACCAATTTTTCTTTGTCACACCTTCCATCCAATATTTTACATAGTGTCTCTGCTGCATTCTTTCTAATATGCATAGCATCAAACAAATACACGATTGGGAGGTGCTCATAGTATGACAACCTACTAAATTGTCTAGGAAATTTTTTAGGTCCTTTTGGAAGTTGCTCATCAATGCCTTGATGACCTTCATTAAAATCAATTATATCATTATTATACAAAAGACAATATCCAAATTTAAATTTCATATGAAAACCTACATTAGATGGAATGACATTACCTTGATGATTCATTCTATTGTATTTCAACTTCCACATGTGAGGTGTCATTATTTGTGGCTTTGATGTTGTCTCTTCTTTCTTATTGAAAATATTTTTTTTGGCAATTTGATACTTATTCTTTTTTTTGAGAAAGTGTCTATGCTCATCGAACACTTGCTTTCCTGAACTTTTTGAATGATGAGATTTCATCTTTGGACCACAAATTGGATAGGAAAATTTTCTCTTTGTCTGAAGATCTACAAGATCGTGTATAATAATCTGTAGCCATGATAATGAACTTATGTCCATTGGAAGAGGTTGGGTGAATTTGCCCCACCAAGTCGAAGGCCCATTGTTGAAATGGCCATGTTGTAGTAGAGGGAATCAGCTCTCTGGCTGGAGCGTGAATGAGATTTCCGTGTAGCTGAAATTGCTTGCAGGACCTAGCATACTTAACAGCTTCTTGCTCCATTTTAGGCTAGTAGTAACCATCATGAAGGAGTTTGCGAGCGAGTGTCAGGCCATTGGAATGAGATCCGCAAATTCCTTCGTGAACGTCAATTAGTGCATGTTTAGACTCGTCAAGTTCTAAACACCTAAGGAGTGTTCCATTGAGACCTCTCCTATACAGATCATTAGCAATAATGACATAATGTGAAGCATTATGGATTAGGTAACATTTCTCATTCTGGGTTAGACCTTCTAAAATGGTTTGATTACAAAGGTAGGAATAGATGTGATGGTAGCAGGATGATTCTTGTCCTATAATAGAATAGATCATCTTGGAATCAGGTGTGTCATAGGCTGGGTAGTGTAACGCCTCCACCAAGAACTCATGTCAGAGATCATTTTTTGGCATTTGTAGCAGGGAGGCCAGAGTGGCCATGGCATCAACCACTTTATTATCTGTGCATGGAACTTGTTGGAATGTGATGTGTGCAAAATACTTTGTCAAGTCATCAACCATGCATTTGTAAGGAATTAGTTTCTCATCCTTTGTTTGACACACATCATTTACTTGGTTGATAACAAGCTGAGAGTCACCGAAGATTTCCAACTGATCTACTCTCCATTTAGCTATAATTTTCATACCATTGATCAAAGCTTCATATTCAACAATGTTATTTGTACAAGGAAACAAAATCTTGTAGGCTTTGGGCAATGAGTATCTTTGTGGTGTAATGAAGAGTAATCTAGCACCTGATCCTTGTTGTGTGAAGGACCCATCGAAGAACATAACCCATGTATGTTGTGTGAGTGTCAGAATTGACTCATCTGGGAAATCAATGTTCATTGGTAGAAGACTTTGTATGGGTGCCTCAACCAGCTGGTTTGCAATTGCCTATCCCTTTATAGCTTTGCGTTCCACATATTGGATGTCAAACTCACTCAGTATCATGACCCATTTAGCCAATCTTCCTGTGAGAGCTGCCTTACTAAGCAAGTACTTTAATGGATCTATTTTAGCCACAAGCCATGTAGTGTGGGCAAGCATGTAGTGTCTCAACTTTTGGGAAGCAAAGACAACTGCCAAGAAAGCTTTCTCAATAATACTGTAGTTTTTCTAATAAGAGACCAATGTTCAGCTCAAGTGATAAATAGCTCTTTCTTTGTTGTCATTGTCTTCCTGAGCCAACAAGATTCCCAAAGATGTTTTAGTGGCTAAAATGTATAAAAGAAAAGGCTTCCCATGCATAGGAGGCATCAGGATTGGTGGATTGACAAGATATTGTTTGATCTGTGTTAAGCTTTGCTCACAATCCTGGCTCTAATTGAATTTCACACCCTTATGTAAGGTCTTTGTGAAGGGTTGTGATTTATCTGCCAATTGTGAAATAAGCCTGCGAATAGATTGAAGCCTTCCCTGTAGTCCTCTCATCTGACTGATGTTTCGAGGTGGTGGCATGTCCCTTATTGCTTGTACTTTTTTTGGATCTACTTCAATTCCTTTTGTAGAAACAATATATCCCAACAATTTCCCTGATGTGACACCAAATGCACATTTCTTAGGATTGAGCCGAAGACTAAATTTTTCCATACGATCTAGGATGGGACCCAAATCTTGTAGATGGGTATTGCGTTTAGCACTTTTGACCAAGGTATCATCAACATAGTCCTCCATGGTTTTATGCATCATGTCATGGAAAATTGTAGTAACAGCCCATTGATATGTAGCACCAGCATTCTTTAAACCAAATGGCATCACATTCCAACAAAAGGTTCCCCATGCACATGTGAAAGCCATTTTCTCCTGGTCTTCTGGTGCAATTTTTATCTGATTTTATCTAGAAAAACCATCCATAAGTGAGTACATCTCATATCTAGCCATCATGTCAATGATTATATCAATATTAGGGAGCAAAAATTCATCTTTAGGACATGCCAAGTTAAGATCACAGAAGTTTGTACAAACTCTGATAGATTTATCGTGCTTGGAAATAGGAACAATATTGGATATCCATTCAGCATAATCAATTGCACGGATGAAACCAACCTTTAGAAGTTTCTCCAATTCAGCTATGACGAGCAATGCAACATTAGGGTGCATTTTTCGAAGCTTCTGTTTAACTGGTTTGATGCCTGGTGCTATGGACAAGTGATGCATGATAAGATCAGGATCCAATCTTGGCATGTCAGAATATGTCTAAGAAAAATTTATTTTCTTTTCCTTGAAAAAGGCAATGAATTGTTCCTTCTCTTCAGGTGACAGTGACTGTGCCAGATGTATCACATGATGATGTTCTTCTATGTCCAGGTTAATTGGTTGCATTGGCTCTATTAACATTGATGATCTCTCCTAAAAGTGACTAGGAAGGACATCAAATATCTCATCCACGGGTGCCTCAAAGAGGTTTTCACCCTTGGATATGTCTTTTGTTTTTACTTTTTTGGGATCCGACACTGCCACAATGTGGTTTTTACCATCGGACCTCTTGCATTTTTTCTCAGCTTGATTTCAACCAATTCCTCTAGAATTCTCATTCTCCTTTTCATTCTCAGCTTGAATTCATCAAAATATCCATTCATTGCATTATCAAAATTGTCTCCCAATTGAGTAATAAACTCATTGATTTTCCATGTTATTGGTTTATCTTGATCCCATGCAACATTTCCTATACCAGGAAAATACTTCTAAATATAAATGAATGTACAAAAAATTAAGGAACCAAACTTACACATTGAATTCTTTGCCTTTTTATTGATGATAGATTTTCTAGTAGTTGTAACATTTGCAACTCAACAAGATCATAGTCATGATCTTTCATCACAATCTTCCATGCTTAGTCCACAACCATACACGACACACTATTCATTCTACTAGATTGGTAGAATTTGTGAGCAATGTCTCTCACTAAAAATTCTACGAGTGGATCATAAATGCTTGTAATGGATAGACCTCATCCATTCCACTTGGCTCCTATATTAGCCTCAATTTCTCCTTGGCTCAAGCATCGCATGGTTTTCTTCCTATCTAGGGTTGGATAACCTATAACCCTAGGCATCATCATCTTCATGATCTCTATTGGTCCATTCTGTAACTAGTATTGCATATCATGAACTCTTCTTAAAATAACATTGATCCATTCCGTTCTAAAATTTTTCAAAAATTCTAGGGATCGAGTTAATCCTTTCCTCTCAACAATTTGAAATTCATCTTTCAAAATTTCTTCATCACACTGATTCTCATAAGCTTCCCTAATTTCATAATCTCCCATTTCTCCAATTTTGCACATGTAACAAATTTTGACATTGTGAATCATGATGACTTTAGGTGGTATCGAGGATAACACACCCATTGAGCCTCCTTTTACAACAGTCTCTAGAATAGCACAAAATTTAGGTGGAGGACATACATCACTCTTCACTAGTTGAATTTTACTAACCTTTTGACTCATTCTAGTAGTTGATGAAGATTCTATGATCGTGGTTAGGGTTTGACGATCTTCCTTCTTTGTATACTTGACACTTGTTCAAACTTCTTGATCAAATTGTTCCTTGAAATCTT
Organism: Cupressus sempervirens; assembly: GCA_028749045.1. NCBI lineage: Eukaryota > Viridiplantae > Streptophyta > Pinopsida > Cupressales > Cupressaceae > Cupressus > Cupressus sempervirens. The sequence goes on along the minus strand of CM053791.1, from coordinate 78,799,231 downwards.
TGATAGTTGATTGAAATTACTTAACTGCTAAATCACTAAATTGCTCAGAGCTCTTCGAAAATCTAGATGCAAGGTATAAAGTAATGTATTCAAAATTTGTTATATAACTCATCTTTTGATTGATCAGGTTTGCCATTAATGCTGTGTATTTTGTTGAGTGGAAAGCCAACTAGCAGAACAACTCAATCTCTATTGGAATGCTTAGTCTATGTTGCAATACTTAGTCAACACATATATTTTATTGATACTCGACAACCTTTCACAAAATTTATTCTCTTGCATCTTTTATATCCAGATATGAACTTTTGCACACATTTATGTAAGGAATTGATGTATGATAAATCATTTAAGCATACAGTTCCACACATACTTCTTTTGCTTAGTTAGAGATGACATGATCACCCTCGATTAGGTGACCTCAGTTCCATTAGTTCCACTATTTCCATCTTGTGTTCTCTTTTTTATTTCTAGTTCATTTCATTCCTCTCTCAATGTCCATTTTGCCTTTTCCTTTGTCCTTTGTCTAATTTCCTAAATGTACTTGAGTTTTTCAATTCTTGCTTTGATGTCCAAACTTGTGACATTTGGAACATGTATTGTTAGGTGCATAATTTTTCTTTCTCTGATTTGGCCAGTAGGGTTTTGTTTTTGATCTGCATTCAAATGCCCTATGCCCATACTTTAGACAATTATGACAATATCCTTCAAATCTAGGTGTAGTAGGTGTATTCCTTAGTCTTGACCTACACTCATGTATTTGATGTCCTTGTTTCTTGCAATAAAAATAGTAGCCAATAAACTTAGGTTTTAGAATTTTGCATACCATATTTTCTTTTATGTATATTTGTAGTATGATCATTTTTTCTAGAGTGATAGCATGTTGGTTTGTCTTTTTCCTTTTCATTTCGAATTTCTCCATTCCTAGATGATTCTCCTTTCTTAGTGCATGAATGTCCTGATCCATTAGAAAAAAATTGATGACTTCATAAGTTCTTCAAAATATTTCATTGCTTCCTTTGGTTTGTTGAATTTATCCATAGATTCCTTCTCATTTTTTAGTTTATTCTCTAGTATCTCATTGTGTGATTTTAGGTTTTCTATATTCACATCCTTATGATCCAGTTCCCAATTTTTAGTCATTAGTTGATTCGTCAGTCCATTTGTGTATTTGTGAGCTTTTGTACATGTGATATCCTTTCTTCAATTCTATTAGCCATTACCCTTTTTCCTTTTTCTACCACAGTCCTCTCTTCTTCAACTTTCTTCCTTTGTTCTGTCACTTCACATAATCTTACTGATTGGATTTCATGTTCTCTTTTTAGTGCTCTTATCTCTTCATTGAGGAATTTGTTCCTTTCAAGTAATTCAATAGATACCTGTCATTAGGATTGAATGGCTCAAATAGTCCTTCATTCTCAACTTCTTCATAAGAGTATTGCTTTATTTGGATGGTGATTTTTTTTCTCTTTATAAGAGAATCCTTTATATCTTGTCTTAACTTTTCAAGTTTCTATAGTGTGAGTTGGATGTCAACCACCTAATTGTCAATAGTCTTGTCCAACATGCAAGCCTCCATCTCCAAGATCTAATTTACAAGCCTTTAAGATTCTTTTAGAGAACTAGAGCTCTAATACAAATTATTGATTTATGGAGGTGTAATTAGATACTAAAAGGGGGGGTGGGGTGAATCAAAATTTATAACATCTCATACTATTTTCAAAGATTCATCCACATCCAATAATAACTTGTGCATGCAAAACTATAAATGTAAACTTTTCTATAACATGTAAAATAGTTCAATCACATGCATGAAAGTAATAACACATAACACAATATTTGTTACCCAAAAACCCTCCAAGGTGAAGGTAAAACTGGGGTGGGGTTGACACCCACAAATCTTCACTACTACACTAATAAAGCTAACTAGTTAAGGTTACAACATTTGACCATAAAATATGATCTACCATGCAAGGAGTCTATCTTGTTAAAGACTTTAAAAATTTTTAGGTTTCACCTAGTTAAAGGATTTGACACTTACAACTAAGTAAGGACTCTATTAGGAGATTTACAAAGATCTCTTAAGATCACTCTGTTAAGAGATTTACCTTGATTTAAGTCTGTTAAAACTAACATAGTACCTAATTCTTAGTTTTCTCCATAAGCTAATTTTGAGTCTTCTCCTTACTAACTAATCCTCTCCTTTGATATGAAAGGTGAGGTAGAAGCTTTGAATTTTGTTGAGCAATATTTCTTTTTGGTGCAAGTAATCTGCTTTAACACCTAGTATATTGATTAGGCTCATGAGGTAAGCAAGATTCTGTCCAATGCTCTTTGTACCAAAAAGTTCTACAATACATTCTATATGTCCTCTTTCCTTATTTACATGTTAGCTTCTTTAAAATTATGGCCAGGCCTCCCAAGGGTGGAAATTTTTCTTGATGGTGTGGAATCTTATGAGTTTTACCCATGCTTACAATTGGAAAATAGCTGTGCAGAGTATGTGAAATTTAATGATGCATTCACCGTGAGAATTTGCAAGGAGCTATAGGGATCTCTAGAGAGGAGATTCAGTCCTTAAGCCATGACAACCATTAATCATTTTGGAAGTTATTTCATCCAATTCTCATCCTTTTTGTTATTTGCATCTTGCATCTTTTGATGGTTTCCCCTTGAAGCTGTTGAAATATCCTAGTGATATGATCATGTTGATCAAGGTCGTGTGACAAGCTACTCAAGTGAATGTGTTGACCAGGAGTCTGAAGAAGAAAGGGTATGAGTTTCTCATGGAGGTGAGAGACTTTAGTTGTGAAACCCATTCTAATGCCAAGAATATGCTGAAGGTGTTTGAAATGAAGTATAAATTAGAGCTGTATGAAGTCTTGAGGCCCATGTTCGATCCAAATGGGTATGCAAGGGAGGTTTTGAAGATTGGAAGTGTTATCAAGAACATCAATAATATTGAAGACTATTGGGCTGATTGCAAAGACAAGTTTGAGAGACGTGATCGTGCTTTTGCTATATTGATAATTGATTAAGTGAAAATGTATAAAATCAATATAGATGTAGAAGGAATAGAAGATGATGGTCAAAACATGTATAGTAATACTTACCTAACCAAGTTAAGAGGAACTCCCATAAGCTTAGAACCTTATGGGGATATAAGAGAAGAGCTAAATGTAATGATGGCTTGGATTATCAAAAGGATCAGAAAATGGGTTGAATGGACCACATCCAAAAGGATTCAAAGTAAAATTACATCCGCTCAATCTTCTCTAGTAGTTGCAATAGCTTCCACCTCTCAAGGTGGCACATCAGGTGCAACCTTGGCCATTACTCAAGGACCAACACAACCATTAGGTGGAGGTGATCAACCTCCTAAAAAAAGTGTTCCTTTGGCTAAGATTTTCCAGGATGGCTATCTCCTAGTGATCAAAACACAACCAAAAGCTGAGAAGAAGAAGGTGGATGAACCAAAAGATGGTGTGGTTACTCTTGCCCTATCACATCATGGTAGTCCAATCCCATATATTAGTGTTTCACTTCTCCTTTTGAGTAGTGCCCAAGCACAAGTAGTAGATCTCATAGAAGGTGGGAGTAGTGAGAGTGAGTCACCTAAATCTAATGAGGCAATGAAGAAGAACTTAGAGGTGGAGAAAGGCCAAGGTTCTTTAAATCTCATTTCATAGGCCCCCAAATAATCCTCTCTTTTTCCACAAAAGTAATCACCCTGGTCAAGAGAAAGATGTTCAACAAAGACTCTCTTGGGACTACCTCCAAGGTGATAGGAACAAATTCATGGCTGGAGGGCACTCTAGTAGAAAGAGAAAGATGAAAGATGAAAGAGACCCCAACAAAGATACCTTATCTCTTGCTATCCGCTTTGGATCAACACTGAGCAAGGTCCATGCTCAGACAAGATCCCAAAATAGGGAATCTGACAATGGAGATTACAAAGCCTACCAAAGAAGGAAGAATCAAAGATTTATCTACGAATGATTTTTCCTTACACTCCATGGATCTCGAAGAGGCCAAACATGACACTAAGGTTGGCTTGTGGAGGTCAACAAAAAAGGTAATAGAGGGACAACTTGAAAGCCTCAAATTATGAAAGGTTAGAATGAATGCAAAAATCCAAGAACTGAACAACTTCATCAGGCAATTGGTCACCCCATTGGAAAGCATCTCTGGAATGCCTATCACTAGTGATCCTACTACTACCAATGTCCAAGAACTCATCTCTAAGTGCCAAGAATATAAACACTTTGGAAAAATTAGTAGAGAATGGAGTGAGAAACTCAAACTGGAGGGACTCACTATCATAGAATAGATTGGCAATGTGATACTGAGGCTAGAAATAGAGAAATACATCATTTTGGCTAATAGAGCTACCCTGGCAGTAGGAAAGGTTAAAAGAAAAGATTGTGTCTCTTTCCTAAAGATGATTATCCGTATGAAGACTAAGGAAGCCATCAAAGAAATGATTTTTCCTATAGGAGATGAACCTTTTTTTGAGTGGCTTCAGAGCATGTAGTTCAAGTCTGAGATGATCATGGCAACAGAGGAAGGGCTTAAGGAAACTAAAGCTAAAGTGAAGAAGGATTAGGATAGAGACTATGAAATCTTAAGAGGTGTACATAAAAATTCCCAAACTAGTGGACAAGGGAAGGGAATCATTGGGATAACTATCATGCAAACTAAATTCTCCAACTTCATAGATAGTTTGATAGGTGTATCTTTCGGTCACCAAAATAGAGTTTCTAAGCTCCAGAAACTTGGCAGGTGTGTACACATGGTTATGGAAGAGATAAAATATTGGTCAAATGCTATTAAGGATTTAGTCAGAGAGCATTCTGAATGGTTCTTAAGATATACTAATGAACATGTAGATAGGCATGAGGAATTGATTCCAATTATTGTCACCACTAAGGCCTACAGGTCCAAATCAGAAAATGGAAAGAAGACAGAGTGATTCATATTCTGCCTCTTTCATATTTTGATGTAATTATTATAATGGAAAAATTGGCTCCTTGCCATTTGTCATTTTTGAAGAGATGAAACAATTTAAATTCCTTTGTAACAGTCATCTTGGAATCCTATATGTACTAGAATGAAAGATTAATAAAGGGTTGAACAAAGAATGAACAAAGCTTCATTCCCCTAAATTAAAACAAGGAATGAACAAAGCTTCATTCCCCTGTTTTGAGGTAGAAAATTGAATATGATAATATTGTCATCATAGGTTCAAGAGAAATCCTTTTTGTGTTTTCCTTCAAGTTAGTCCTTCTTTCTCTATAGTTAATTTCCTATTGAATTAGTTTAGTATTAGTTAGTATACACTATAGAATCATCAAGCCTTATGGGTTCAGAAGATGTGTTAATTCATAGAATTAATCAATCTTAAATACCATTTCTTGCTAGAGTTAGTTCATGTTTAGGCATAACTTGGTTCACCTCTCTTGTTGTTTTAAACTTAGAAATAAACATAATTCATTGCAAATCATACTGCAATAGTGAGTTGTACCTAAGAATTCAGAGGACAGATAGTATTTTCAGAAGTAACTTTCCAACTGTTGTAACTAGATATTGTTCACAAATTTGGGCATCTAAGAGTTAAATCAAAAGAACAATCTATTTACCAACAAATTTTTGGTGACTCTATTGGGGAGACAAATAGTCACTTGACTAATAAACCTATTTAACACGAGTGGAAATGGTACTACCTCATGAGAACATAATCCTAGTATTCCAACCTGATCTTGGTTTCCAAGATTACCAAGAGGATATAATTTCATCCCTTAACACATTTATTTGGAGAAATCAAAGGAACATAGAACACTATAAAAATGCTAGCTAGATATTGGAAGAAGAAGAATTTAGGGTTGAAGTGTTAGAAAGAGTTTTTCAGAGGAGATAAATATGAAGAGGAAAAAGAAAGTTAGAATGTGAAGCCTAGAGGTGACATTAATCTAACATCTTGGAACAAGCAAGGTTCCTTAGAAGTTCCAAAGAACAAGGTGGGAAAGACCCTATTTTTGAAAAGCTTACGAAACTTGGTTTCCCCATCTTAGACACTCTTACGTGAAAAGGTAACAAGAAAAGTTGAAGCAGACCACCCTCTCCTATTAGAAATCAAAGTTCTTCACATGCTACTTGTTAGGTATTGGCCTTACATTAAGTAGTTGCTCCTCTAGTTGTCAATTTTTTGCCATACCTTGCTAGAACAATCATGGCTGCTCTTTGGGCTGCAACAACAAGTCGATTAACATTGACAACTTATTATCCACTTCCATTTGGTTCGAGGAAGAATTTTCCTAAATTTTCATGTGATGGGCTAATGAACATATTAAGGCATTTTTTGTAGCTACTCACATCTTAGGAGTATCTCACGAAGATGTATATGTACGGTTGTTTGTAGAAACTTTGACGAAAAATATGACGGATTAGTTTTATCATTTAGACAATGGCTCAGTCCCAAACTAGGACAGAATGAGAATGGCCTTCGGAACAAGATTCAAAATGGTAGAAGATGAGCACATCCTATTAACACAATTGAAATCTATTAAAAGTAACCTACCATGAGTATGAGGGATTTTGTTGCAACTTTTGACAAGATTACTAGTAAGATTCCCACTGTTGATAGAATACTATTGGAAATCTAAAAAATTTCTTCATAAGTGTGATGTTGCTAGATATCAATTACAATTTAAGGAGGTCCCATCCCACAAATTTAGTAGATGCACAAAAGAAGGCGGTCGAATTTGAAGATGACTTGATCTCTATTGGGAAATGGAAGTGAGAACTTCAAACCAAGGGAAGTTCCAGTAATACTACTTCATCTGATGAAATGATTCAAAAGTTGTCAAATGAGTTGGTAGTCGTAAAGAGGCAAACTTGGATTTAATCATTCTTCTCAACAAGACTATCAAAATCTACTAGGGAGGAACAATGATCGAATTTTTTTGTAGCCTATAGGTTCACAAGCAAGGTTGGCAATTGAGGCCACACCTAAGAAATGGAATATGTGCATGTTTCATTTAACAACAAATCATGATAGTGAAAGCTGTCTGGAAATAACTTGTATGATGCAATTGTTATCCACTAATGAGTTGAATACTACAAATCCTTTCTCTGAGTTATATTTTTACTCAACTAGTGGCTCTGGAAATTTTTTTTTGGAGTACAAGTTAGACTATGAGCCAAAGGGTGAATGCTATGCAACTATTGATGGAACCTCACACACAATGTTAACCTGGAGTCAAAAGCACAAAAATCAATCTTCTAGTCATATTCCAGGAAATGCTCCCACCTCTTCATCAAATACCATTCACATCAATCAAGGAGCATCGATATCTCAAATAGGTAAGGAAAAGAGCCCTTTTGATTTCATCCAATTTTGTAAAGAGTCAAAGATCCAAAATTTCCCCATAGATTATTTGAAATATCATCCCTCTAAGTTAAAAAGATTAGTAGATCATTGTAAAGGTGGTACTTCAAATTTGAACCTTAATGTTACCACTGAATAAGAAGATGAACCTTTGACATCTAACCTTTTTGATCAAGAAGATTCCACTATCTTAGTGACATTTCCTAAGCAAAAACCTGACCCATTCTATGTCTCACTATACATCAATAGATGGAAATTAAGTAATTGCATAATAGATTTAGATGTGTTAGATAATGTGATGCCTTTTTCTATAGCTAAAGCCCTGGGCCTCACTCTTAGTAAAGTTCATAAAATATGCTATTCAATGGATGCTAAACAAGTCCTGTTACTTGGATGAACCAAAGATGCTCAGGTGACTCTAGCATCTCATCTGGAAAAGAAACTATTATTGACTATCTTGGTTATAGATATTCTAGAAAGTTATGACCTGCTCTTAAGTATAAGTTTTTGTAGAGATTTAGGTGGAGAAATAAAGTTAGATTGGTCTCAAGTAGTCATACCTATAGGAAACAAGAAGGTTAAGTTGGAACCTAAAGAAAAAGAAAAAATTATTGTCTTAAAGTCAGATGATCCTAAAGCCCAAATTCTCTATCAAGAACTATAGTTTGACAAATACATGTTTTTTACTAAAGATACTCTGAATGAGCAAGAAACTAAAGACCTAGGAATGGAATCCTCAGTGAAGAAGAAGAGCCATCATCTATATTGAAATTGGAGTTCAATGGAAGCTCCTCCTTGTCAGGATTTGGTGTAGGTGTAGTATTAATACCTCCTAAAGGAGGACCTGAACCCATGGATTTCAAATTGGGATTTGGAAATATGGATAACATAGTAGAATATGAAGCTCTACTACTCAAGATAATAGCTATGAGAGATCAGGGAATAAAGATCTTGAGAGCACGAGGCGATGTAGAACTCATTGTGAGACAAATTAAGGGGCAATACTCTATAAAGAATCATAAGTTAAAAAATTATAAAAATAGGGTTTGGGATGAAATAGAATGCTTTGATGCATTTGTTATTGAATCAGTGCCAAGAGAGATGAATATTAAAGTAGATTCACTAGCTGTGTCTACCTCCTTATTGCTTCCTCACCTAGAATGCAAAGATAAAAAGTATCAAGTGGAAATTGTGTATCGACCCTCTATTCCTGACAATGCAAAATTATGGCAAGTTTTTGAAGACAATAAAAGTTTGCAACTGTTCTTATAAAATGACAAAACTTCATGCAAAAGTCAATCCAATGATTACCATCAAGAAGAACCTGACCATAAGAAAAAAGAAGATCAAACTGACGAAGTCCAATTATGAGGTAATATCATTCCTCCATACTTTATATCTTTTGAAAAACTATTTAATAGGTATGATGCCTACATAAAAAAAGAGAGGACAGAAAAGGGTCTTACTACTAGAGAATACAAATGGGTGAATATTGGAGACACGCAAAATCCTAAGATGATCAATATTGGAAAGTGTTGCTCATCTGAAGACAAGGAAGCTGCCAATTTTTTTTTTATAGAATATCAAGATGTTTTTTCCTGGAGTTATGAAGATTTGAAAAGCTATAGATGAAAGAATACAAAACATCAGATTCCACTAAAACCTGATGCAATTCCTTTTTGACAGAAGTAGAGGAATTATAATTTGATAGTAATAGATGCCATATTCTAGAAAATAAACAAGATGTGGAAGGTTAGCATCATTTATCCCATCCATCACTCCACTTGGGTAGCTAATATAGTACTAGTTAGAAAGAAGAATGGAGAAATAAGGATATGCATATATTTTAGAAATCTTAACCAGGCATCTTTGAAAGACAACTTTGCTCTTCCTAACATGGATTATCTACTATAAATAGTGGCTGGAGATGAAATGATGTCCATGCTTGATGGGTTCTTGGGATACAATCAAGTAGAAGTGGAAGAGAAAGATCAATGCAAAATGACTTTCACCACTCCTTAGGGTATGTTCACATATCATAGAATGCTCTTCAGTCTCATCAATGCCGGTGCTACATTTCAGAGGTGTATGAGTAAATATTTTTCTGATCTAAAAGATTAGATTATCATTATATACCTAGACGATCTCACTGTGTTTTCAAAGAAGATGAAAAACCACATAGAAGATTTGAAGAAGGTATTGCAAAGATGCTGGGAACACAGAATCTCACTAAATCCCAAAAAGTCCATTTTCTATGTGATAGAGGGAAATCTAGTTGGTCATATAGTTTCTCAAGAAGGTATCATAATTAATCTTGAATGAGTCAAAGCCATTGAAAGATTAAGCCTACTAGGAAGCAAAACAAGAGTTAAGTCATTTTTTGGGCAAGTAAATTTCCTTACGAGGTTTGTACTAGACATTGCAGAAACCACTAAGTGTATTGTGGATATGATGAAGGGAAATTCAAGTTTTAAATGGAATGAAGTTGGGAAACAAGCCTTCCAAGATATATAGATTTCTATTGCTAATGGTCCAGTACTTTGTCATTTAGAATATAAATTGGATTTCACTATCAACTATTATGCCTTTGAACACAAATTGTCAGCCATCCTTATGTAGGATAAAAAAGAAGGAATACAAGCTCCTATTGCCTTCATGAGCATACCTCTGAAAAGTCATGAGTTGAAATACTCCCATATCAAAAAATATGCCTTTGTGGTAGTCAAAGCACTAAATAATTTTAGGGTCTATATCTTGCACTCACACTTTATGGTTTATGTACTTGATTTAGCAATAAAAAGTGTATTAACCCAACAAGATGTAGGGTGCAATGCCAAAGGAACATGGATAGAAAAAATGCAAGAGTATGACATCAAAATCAAGCCTACTAAGCTAGTTAGGGGTAATTCTTTATGCAAGGTAATTGTAGAAAATAGAATCTCTGAATAACCAAAGGAGTTGGGAGAGAAGAAGTTAGTTTTGGCAGTAGGCCTACAAGACTCTTGGTTCAAGAACATTAATTATCTACTAACATATGGAGAATATACTGAAGGCATGACAACAAAATGAAGAAGAGATCTCAAGTTGAAAGCTGCCAAATACATAATTTGGGATGACAAATCATTTAAGAGAGCTATAGATCGTACCTTTCTCAAATGCATGGATAAACAACAATAGGAAAAATTATTGAGAACATTCCATGATCAAGCATGCGGTGGACATTTCTCATCCTCGGTCATGACTTTCAAAATACTAAAACAATGTTATTATTGGCTAGATGTGTTTAAGGATGCCTACTCCTAGGTGCTGAAATGTGAAAAATGTAAGATGTTTATAGGTAGACCACAACTAGCCACTCTGCCTCTTAGGCCAGTCATCATTTAAGGTCCTTTCCAATAATGGGGCCTTGATTTCATTGGTCCTATCAATCCAACATCCAAAACTGGTCACCAATATGTTATAACTACAACTGACTATTTCACCAAGTGGGTGGAGGTCCTAGTAACTAAGAGAACTACTTCCAAAGTAGTTTTCAAATTCATCAAAGAAAATATACTGGTTAGATTCAATGTACCCATCAAACTGGTAATGGATAATGTGGCATACTTTTCTTCAGTTGAAATCACCTAATTTTTTTTTGAGTATGGCATCATGACCAGTCATTCATCTAACTATTTTTTGCAAGGAAATGGTGAAGCTAAATCTAGTAACAAGAATTTAATGAATATTGTTAAGAATTTGGTGTCAAAAAATCAAAAAAGTTGGCACAAGAAGATTCAGAGGCATTGTGGGTAGATAGGGTGACACCAAAGAGGGAAATTGACATCTCTCCTTTTGAATTAGTCTATGGGACTAAGGCTAATCTTCCATTACCCCTAGAATTGGCTACAAGCAGACTAAGATTAGTAATTGAAGATGATACCTATAAAGATGGACTATAAAAGAGGATCTTGTATTTGAGAACACTCAAAGCAAAAAGAGAAGAAGTCGTGGATCATTTCACAGAGCACCAAATGCACATGAAGATCCTGTTTGGTAAAAGGGTGAGACCACAAAAGTTCATGGTGGGAGATAGTGTACTACTATGGGATAAGCAAAAGGCACCAAAGGATATGCACAAGAAGTTTGATACTATGTGGAAAGGTCCATTCACCATTTATCATGCTTTTGAAAACAAATCATTTAAATTGGCATATTTGGATGGCGAGGTACTGCCCTTGACATACAATGGTCAGGATTTGAAGCTCTATTAAATTTCAAACTAAAAATAGGTAACCCTTGTATTGTACTATAGTTACATTTAGTTTCCTTTCTTGTTTTCCTAGTTAGTTTCCCTTGTTTCCTTCATTTCCTTGTTTTTACCTTGCTTTAGTTTTGGTTGTGTAGCCCCCTTCTACTTTGGTAAAGCCAAATATTTTGGATTCCTTGCTTGGGTATGGCTTACCCAAGTCCCCAAACAGAGCCAACTGTTGCCCCACTTTTCATCCTCTAATCGACTAGTTAAAGTGATTACTTGTTTTTTAGTAAATTTTTAGTTGTGTTTGAGTCTAGGTCTAAGTTCCCTTAGGTGGAATGGATCTCTATTAGATCTCTCATTTTCCCCTTCTTCACATTTCATAGCTAAGTGTTCCTCCATTTTGTCAAAATGATCTTACGAGTAGGTTAGTGCCTAGTCCGATGGAGATTCATGTTGCTCATAAAATGATCATTTACAAGTTATATCCACTTTTAGCCTATCACTTTATCATCATAAATAGAAGCTTGTGGAAATCTAGAACTTGTCTTCTCCTTGATGGGTTTTTTGACCCATGAAGATGATTTCCCACGAAGGGTACCAAACGATGCATATAGATCAAAAACAAGAAAATAGCAAAGTATCCTATGATGAATCCACGTTCACTTTATGATTACTACCTTAGAAAATGTTAAAGATTCGTCAAAACTTTCATAATCATTTTTTGTAGAAAACTTAGAATGAACTTCTCCTCAGTGGGTTTTCAACCCATGAAGTTGGTTTTCTACAAAAAGCAGTTCTGAATGAAAAGAAACAATAAATGGGCCCCGACAAAATTTTCACACCTTACTTAGACATTTTTGAACCCAAAAAGGACAATGGTTTAAAGGTCAATTAAAAGGGAAGCATTGGCAGAAAAATACAAACTATCTTATCCTCGGTGGGTATTCAACCCATGAAGACAATTTACAGGATTTTAAAGAAAATCAAATTAGTAAGCGAATTGGACCTATAATTTGTAAATAAAATGTCTGAAGCTGAGATTAGAAAGAATCTAATCATTGTGGGAAAGAGGTAATGAGCATAATCCAACTCAGTGGATATTTCCCCCATGAAGTACTCTAGTGCTAACTTCCTAAAACTTAAAGGAAAATAGGAAAGTAAGTATGGGGAGATAGAAAGTTACCATTGGGCCAATGGATCAATGAAAAGACCCCAAGATATACATTAAAACCATACATTTATTATTTCAATAGATCTCTCCTTCAATTCATTCATGTGGAATGGATTATGAAGATTAATGAATGGATCGAAGCTTTCATATATATGGAAACATAAATAGTTGAACAAACTACAACTCTTTCTTTGAACTGTTATTTTGTTAATGTGCATAACCTTTTTCAAAAAGCTAGTATCCATTACATTAGCTATTCTCCTTAGTTTCTTAATTCAAATTCATTCTCAAAGCCATGGCCACCAAGTTTGTGGATTTTAATGGTTTGAATGGGATCAAATCTCAATTGCAGAGCTTCATAGATACATCCCTTCATTTTTATGACATGAAGGATTTCCAAAGGAGAGTGAAGTCAGAGCTGATCAATCCCATTATTGAGAAGATTTGAGGATGCATGTTAGTCAAAGCAACTAGTTTTCTGGTTGCAGTCTAGGCCCCATAATTGATCTATGAATGTATTTATCATTACAACCCAGACACAAGGCAAATTGCGATACTAGATGACACAATGTTGATCTCCATCGACATGAAAAATATTGGAATTACCTATGAGTTCTAAAATGAGAAGACTTCTTAGATTTGAAATTTAGAGGAACCATTTTTGAGTTCTCAATAGAGAAGATGATTTGGAGAAAGGAAATCATGTAGACATGGTTCCAAAAACTACAGAGCGCCAAAAGTAAGGTTCCTAAGACCTTGTTTGGGACTAAATCTTAAACTAGAGATCATTGATATCTTGGTCCTTCTACATAGACTAAAAGGTGAGGTAGACACTTTGAATTTTGTTGAGAAATATTTCTTTTTGGTGCAAGTCATCTACTCTAACACCCAATATATTGATTGGGCTCATGAGATAAGTGAGATTCTATCCAATGCTCTTCGTGCCACAAAGTTCTACAACACATTCTATATGTCCTCTTTCCTCATTTACATGTTAGCTTCTTTACAATTATGGCTAGGCCTCCCAAGGGTGGAAAAGTTTCTTGATGATGTGAAATCTTATGAGTTTTACCCATGCTTACAATTGGAAAATAGCTATGTAGAGTATGTGAAAGTTAATGACACATTCACAATGAGAATTTGTAGGGAGCTACAGGGATGTCCAAAGAGGAGATTCATTCCTAAAGCCATGGCAACCATTAATCATTTTGGAAGTTATTTCATCCAATTATCATCCTTTTCTTATTTGATGGTTTCCTGTTGAAGTTACCAAGATATCCCAGTGATATGATCATGTTGATCAAGATCGTGTGACAAGCTACTCAAGTGAATGTGTTGAGTATGAGCATGAAGAAGAAAAGGTACAATTTTCCCATGAAAGTGGGAGCCTTTAGTTGTGAAAATAATTCTTATGCCAAGAATATGCTAAAGGTGTTTGAAATGAAGTATAAATTGGACATGTATGAAGTCTTGAGGCCCATGTTTGATCTGAATGGGTGTGCAAGGGAGATTTTGAAGATTGGAAGTGTTATCAAGCACATCACTACCATTGAAGACTATTGGGCTGATTGCAAAGATGATTTCAAGATCCATGATCGTGCTTTTGCCAGATTGGTAGTTGATCAAGTGAAAATGTATAAAATCAATATTGATGTAGAAGGAATGGAAGATGATGGTCAGAACATATATAGTAATACATACCTGACCAAGTTAAGAGGCACTTTGATAAGCTCAAAACCTTATGAGGATATAGGAGAAGAGCTAGATGTAATGATGGCTCAAATTATCAAAAGGACTAGATAATGGGTTGAATGGACCACACCTAGAAGGAGTCGAAGTAAAAGTACATCCACTCAAGATTTTCTAGCAATTGCAACAGCTTCCTCCTCTCAAGGTAGCACATCAGGTGTAACCTTGGCCATTACTCAAGGATCGACACAACCATCAGGTTGAGGTAATCAACCTCCTAAAAAAAGTGTTCCTTTGGCTAAGACTTGCCAGGATGGCTCCCTCCCAGTGATCAAAACCCAACTAGAAGCTGAGAAGAAGGAGGCATATGAACCAAAAGATGGTGCGGTCACTCTTGTCCTCTTACCTCATAGTAGTCCAATCCCATCTAGTAGCGTTGCATTTCTCCTTCTGTGTAGTCCCCAAGTGTAAGTAGTAGACCTTGAAAATGGTGGGAGTATTAAGAGTGAGTCAACTAAATCTGACAAGGCAATGAAGAAGAACTCAGAGGTAGAGAAAGGCCAAGATTCTTAAAATATCATTTCACAAGCCCCAAAGAATGCTTTCTCTTTGTTCGTGAAAGCAATCACCTTGGTTAAGAGAAAAATGTTTAGCATACACTCTCTCAGGACTATCTCCAAGGTGATAGGCATAGATTCATGGCTGGAGGACACTCTAGACATAAAGAGAAAGAGGAAAGATGAAGGAGCCCCCAAAAAAGATACCTTATCTCTTTTCATCCACTCTAGATCAACACTAAGAAAGGTCAAGAAGTAGAAGACCTTGGCCATCCTCAGACAAGATCCCCAACTAGGGCATCTGATAATGGAGATTGCAAAGCCTACCAAAGAAGGAAGAATCCAAGATTTGTCTACAAATGATTTTCCTTACACTCCATGGATCTTGGAGAGGCTAGACATGACACTAAGTTTGGCTTGTGAAAGTCAAAAAATGAGGTAGTAGAGGGACAACTCGAAAGCCTCAAATTATCAAAGGTTAGAATGAAGACAGATATCAAAGAACTGAATGGCTTCATCAGGCAATTGGACACCTAATTGGCAAGCATCTTTGGAATGCCTATTAGTAGTGATCCTACTATTGTCGATGTCCAAGCACTCATCTCTCAGCTCCAAGAAGATAAACACATCAGAAAAATTGGTAGAGAATGAAGCGAGAAACTCAAACTGGAGGGGCTTGCTACCATAGAATAGATTGGCAATGCCATACTGAGGCAGGAAATAGAGAAAGACAATATTTCAGCTAATAGAGCTACCTTGGTAGCAGAAAAGATTAAAAGTGAAGATTGTATCTCTTTGCTGAAGATGATTACCCATATGAAAACTAAGAAAGTTGTCAAAGAAAATATTTTTCCTAAAGGAGATGAAACTTTATTTGAGTGGCTTTAGAGCATGTAGTTCAAGTCTAAGATGATCATGGTAGTAGAGGAAGGGCTCAAGGAAATGTAAACTAAAGTGAAGAAGGATTAGGATAGAGACTATGAACTCTTAAGAGGTCTACATACAGATTCCCAAACTAGTGGACAAGAGAAGGGAATCATTGGGATAACTATCATTCAAACTAAATTCTCTAACTTCATAGATAGTTTGACAGGGATATCTTCTAGTCACCAGAACAAAGTTTTCAAGCTCTAGAAACTTGGTAGGTGTGTATACATAGCTATGGAAGAGATATAAGATCGTTTAAATGCTATTAAGGATTTAGCTAGAGAGCATTCTAAATGCCTCTTAAGATATTCTAATGTACATGTACATAGGCATGAGGAATTGATTCCAATTATTATTGCCGCTAAAGCCTATAGTTCAAAATCAGAAAAGGGAAAGAAGGTGAAGTGATTCATATTCCACCTCTTTCATATTTTGATGTAATGATTATAATGGACAAACTGGCTTCTTGCCATTTTTCATTTTTTAAGAGATGAATAGATTTAAATTCCTTTGTAACAGTCATCTTAGAATCCTATATGTACTAGAATGGAAGATTAATAAAGGTTCGACTAATTTTTGGTGTGAAATACTTGATGTTGTAGAGACAATTAAATGGTATTTGTGTCAATTATTTTCTATTCCATTATGCTTTGTGTTAATTGTATGGTTTCTCTTCCATCTGAATTAAAACAAGGTGCAAATAGAGCTTCATTCCCCTATTTTGAGGTAGGGAACTAAATATGATAACATTTTCATCATAGGTTCAAGAGAAATCCTTTTTGTGTTTTCCTTCAAATTAGTCCTTCTTTCTCTATAGTTAATTTCCTATTGAATCAGTTTAGTATTAGTTAGTATGCACTACTGAATCATTAAGCCTTATGGGTTCATAAGATGTGTAAATCCATAGACTTAACCAATCTTAAATACCATTTCTTTCCTAAGTTAGTTCATGTTTAGGCCTAACTTGGTTCACCTCTCCTATTCTCAGGTTAAGAACATACCCTATTTTAAACTTAGAAACAAACATAATTCATTGTAAATCATACTGCAATAGGGAGTTGTACCTAAGAATTCAAAGGATGGTTTGTCTTTTTAGAAGCAATTTTCCAACTGTTGTAACTAGATATTGTTCACAAACTTGGGCATCTAAGAGTTAAATCAAAAGAACAATCTATTTACCAATAATGCCAACATTTAGCCCTTCCCCATTTTTCATCACACCATTTTTTTAGCTTTCCTATTGCAAGCCAAGTTCCTCCCCATTTTAGAGAGAACTCATTACTTTCTAAAATTCTCACCTTCTCCTTCTATTAGCTTTGCTCTATTATTACATTTTCTACTGTGCATCTCTTGTACTACAGATCTTCAATCCTCTATTTTTCCTAGTTTTTCACTGCTTGTGTTTTCTGTAATCATTGAGCAATCTTCCCAAAATCCACCTTTCTCCCCAAGTTATAGGAGGTAAAACACTACACTGGGTGGCCATTGTTACCAAAGTTTCTAATCCTCCTACTCCCCTCTTGCCAACCACCTTCCCCAATATTCCCCACTTTTCTCCGATGAGTTTTCTTCTTACTTTGTCTTCCATCCTTCTACCATCTACCATTCATGTGGCCCCAATAGGTCAAACCATCATGACTCTAAAAGGGCTCAAATCTTCTTTGTTGCATATTCTTTCAGTGATGAATGTTGTAGCCTACATCCTTCCAGCCATTAAACCCTACACCTGACCAATCCCACATCTTACTTCAGTTCAAAGATGAGTATAAATTAGTAATATTTGTAAAATCTTAAATTTATGAACATGTTTCTTACAAAATATTCATATTTCTTAAAATATTCTAAATCTCATATGTATGGTTTAATCTTCAACTTTTGGATTTTTTAAATTTTTATTATAAAATTTCTTAAAATATTCTATTTTTTATCTTCATGATGGGGCTATAGCTGAATGGTATCAAAGAGTGCCCAAACAACCTCAGCAACAGGGGAAGTGACGGGTGAATCGAGAAGGGCATTGGACTCCTCCTCATGGATTTCTTAAAATTAACATTGATAGTTCTTCTTGCGGGAATCCAAGACTTATTGGTATTGTGAGAGTGACTCATTTTAGCTCTGGTGAAGTTAAATTGTTTTTCTTAGTGCATAAGGTTTTCCATACTAATAATCTCATGGAGGCTTTGGCCATTTTATATGATGTGGTGTAATTTCCCCATGTTTTGGGCCCTCAATGGAGTTCTTAGCTTTTCTTTCTCTAAAGGCTAAATGGAGAAATAAATTAAATTAAAGTCAACAAATGGTAAAGGTTAGGTTTTGGTGGAGAGCAATGAGAAGCAGTGGATAAAGGCTGGGCTAGGGTGCAATCCCTTGCCCGTGTTTGTTGTTTGCCTCTTTTGCTGATATTCTTCACTGTTCTTTTTGAATTGACAATTACTGGACAAAGTTAGTGTGGATTCTAGCTTTTGGAGAGCATTTGTGAAAATTTTGGATTGGAGTTTTTCTTGTTTACATGACAAGGCCTGGGATTTCTTCTACGTTGGTGAGGGTAGATGGTTCTTTTCCCATTGTGCATGTAATGAGATCTAAATCATTCTATTAAGGGGAGAGCTCCAAGATGAAAAAATTTAATGGTTGTTTTCTACGTAGCCATGATCTCCCTATTCTAGTTATTCCTCCAACAACAGTGATGGAGGAAATTGAATATTGGACAAATCATGCTTTGATATGCAAATTTATTAGAATATGGATTTCCTTATCTTCTCTTGAGGCATGGATCTGCTGCTCATGGTAGGTGGAAGTAGATATGGAGATCATGTTGGCAAGGAATAGCTATTTTTTTGTTGTATTCTCATGCATGTCTAATTGTGATTGTGTTTTTGAAGGAGGCCCTTATTTCTACAACCATGTGGGGTTATTTGTTGAACCCTTGCATTCAAGATTTAATTTTGCTGAGGATCTCCTTTCAACAATGTTAGTTTGGGTTCACTTGCCTTGCCTTCCCCTGGAATTTTGGTGAGAAGACACCCTTCATCAAATTGCTTCTTTGCTAGGAAAGCCGGCTGCAATTGTGCATCAATCCCTTGATAAAAAGGTTATTTTTTTTGCTAGAATTTGTGTTGAAATTAATTTGAATAACCCATTACCAGATTTTTTGGAAATTTATCTTGGGCTTTCTTCCTGGGTGCAACAGTTAGATTATGAATCCCTCCCTTTCTGATGTAGGATATGTCATGAGTATGGTCATTTATAACATCAATGTCCTCACAACTTGACTTCCAAAGGAGTGGATGGTTCTACGACCTACAATGGTGGTGGTTTGGTAGATACTGTAGGGAAAGGAAAAGCTCAGATGGATAATACAACCAAGGGAAAGTATCAGCCATATGCTATAGGAAAGGGAAAGGCTCAACCATAGGATAAGGATGGATTTACCCCTACTCGCCCACGAGCTAAGGGGTTTTGTCAAAAGAGGCTTTTAAAAGATAAAATATCTGATTCAAGATTTAATCACTTTGAGGTGCTGGATAGTATGATTCTAGAGGAGGGTATTCCTCCTAGTGTCTCTTCTGACCCAATTTGCCTATATGAGGGACTTTCACCTAATGATGCTTGTGGGGCATCCCAAGTTGTGGTACATCAGAACTACGAGGTCCTTGTAGCTCTTGCGTTAGATGCTCTAGTGAAACTTTTGGTGTTGGAGGATAATGACATTTTTTTGGCTGACTTGGTTAAGGATGTGCTAGCCTCTGGTAAGGGTAAGGGGTCTCCTCTCCCCTTGGGGTTGATGACTAGACCCTTTAAGCGAGTTTCCTTTACTCCTCCTCCGAGGAGTGGGTGCAAAATAGACCAAGATAAGATTAAACTCACATGAGATATATTTATAGAGTCTGGGTCCGTAAAACCATTGGATGCTCATTTTCCCCATTCTACTCAATGATGATTATTCTTTCATGGAACAAAAGGCTATTCAAAATCTGGTGGTTGATCATTCTCCTAATGTTTTTTGTATCCAAGAGACTAAGTTCTCTGTGGAGTCTATGGTTGAGCATGCCTTTAGTATTTGGACTCGTGTGCAATGCTAGTGTGTTGGGGCTATGGGAAGTGCTGGTGGTTTGGCTATCTTTTGAGATCCAAAAAAAATTTCTCCCCTTGGTTAGGTGTCTTCTCACTTAGCTCTCCCTATGGTGGCCTTTGCTTTGGACTTAGGAGAGGTAATCATGATTACTAATGTGTATGCACCTATTGATTTTTTGGGAAAGGAAGAACTTTGGAGGCATATTCTATATGTTAGAAATTGTCACCCTTTTCATCCTTGGGTGTTAGTAGTGGACTTCAATTCAGTTTTAAGTCTGGAGGAGAAGCAAGGTGGTTTGGCTAGATTGGGGTCTCTTCTGATCTTCTTTGGCAACACATATTGCTTTTGCATCTCTCTAATATTAAGCCTTCTAATGGTCTCTTTACTTGGAATAATTGAATGACTAAGGCTGTTGCTATCTTAGAATGTCTGGACATATTTCTTATTTCTTGTTTCTAGGTTAGTGGCACCCTTACTCTCTCTTCGAAAATCCTAGACTGGAGGTGTTCTGATCATTGGCCAATCAAATTTTTTGCTACTGGGGCTTGTATTCCAAAGCATCCACCTTTTAAGTTCCAGTTGATGTGGCTTCATGACTCCTCTCTTCATGATTTTTTTAATGTTGGTGGAGAGATGGCATTCTTGCATATGGTGCTACTATGTTTTCATTTTCTAAAAGGCTTCAATATGTTAAAAGGCGGCTTAGAATATGGAATAGACAATGTTTTGGGAACCTTCAATCTATGAAGAGGCTTGCTCAAGAAGATCATGATGTCATCACAAGATAGATTAGAGATCAAGGTTTCTTGGAGAGTCTTGGAAGGGCTGAATCCCTTGCTTCTAGAGCTCTAGAAGAATGGGAACTTCAAGAGGAAATTTTTTGGAAGCAAAAGGCTAGAGTTGATTGGCTCCATGAAGGTGATCGAAACACTAATTTTTTCCATAAAATGGTGCAATCTTGCCAAAATCAGAGCAATATCTCTTCTTTGGTTAATTCTCGAGGTATCCAATTGACTTCATTGCCAACTTTGTTCGAGGAGGCTACTTGGTACTTTTCTACCCTCTTCTCTGAGGACTCTCCTCCTGCTGATAATTACAAAAATATTATTTTTTCTTGTATTCCTTGCCTTATCACTCAGGAAATAAATGATTATCTCATGTGACCAATATCTTTGGAAGAGATAGAGGAGGTGGTCTTTGGCATGCCTAAGGGAAAGGCTCTTGGTCCTAATGGCTTTCCAATTGAGTTCTTTTAGGAATTTTGGGACATCCTTAATCATGATTTGTTGGAGGTGGTTAAGAAATCCTATTTTAACAAGCAGATGCTTCAGGCTTTAAATTTGACTTTCTTGACTCTTATTCCAAAAAGAGAGGGTGCTAATCAATTAGATTTTTTAGACCAATTGACTTATTTAATGTGGTTTACAAAGTCATTACTAAGTTGATTGTTGAAAGAATTAAAAAGTGGCTCCCCATTATTATCTCAGAGGAATAAGGTGGTTTTTTTCCTCGAAGACAAATTTTGGATGGGGTGGTTATTGCTACTAAGGCTATTCACTTTATGACTAGTTCAAGGGAGAGAGCAATGTTTGTTAAGCTAGATATGGCTAAGGCCTACAATAGAGTTAAATGGAGTTTCTTAAGGAATATTCTTCTTACCTTTGGCTTTACCTCTGATTGGGTGAGTTGGACTATGAGTTGTGTTACTTCTGCCTCTTTTTTAGTTCTTCTTAATGGTCAACCTTACCGGCTATTTGATGCCTCTAGAGGCCTCTGCCAGGGTGACCCTCTTTCCCCATATCTATTCATCCTAATGGCTAAGGGATTTGAAAAATTCATTAAGTATAAGGTATTCTAGAATTCTATATAGGAGTGGTGGTGGGGTAATGGTTTACCTACTCTTTGTCACCTTCAATTTGTTGATGATTCTGCTCTTGTGGGTCTTGCTAGGATCAAGGAAGCTAAAGCCTTTTTACATACTCTAGATATTTATTTGGTAGCTTCAGGCCAAAAAGTTAATGCACAAATTTTCCATTTACTTTTTTAACACTCCTGATTCTATTTAGCAAAGAATTGCTGATATTCTGTGGTTTCAGACTGGGTCGCTTCTTTTGACTTATCTTGGCATCCCTATTGCTATTTCTAAGCAGCCAGATCTCTTCTAGCAATATTTGAGTACCAAGCTTTAGGATAAGGTAAATCATTGGACTCACAGATGGATTTCTACTACTACTTGGGTTCCTCTTCTTCAATCTATTATCCAAGCTCTTCCTACTTATAGAAGCATGGTTTAGGCTGCTCCTATTTACTTTCTCAAGGAGTTTGATGCTCCTTCTTAGTAATTCCTTTGGAGTGGTAATTTACATAGTACTAAATGGAGTTTTATTAGCTAGGAGACTATTTGTGGGCCTAAAAAGGAGGGTGGTCTTGGTCTTTGATCAGCTCTCTTGAGTAGTCCAGCATTGGCCGCTAAGCTTTATTAGCAATGGTGCTCTAGACAACATCAACTTTGGGCTCATATAATCACCTATAAACATTTTCATGGTGTTGATCCTTGCTCTGTTTCTACACTTCCTCTTGAAGATTATGGCTTAATGGTCTGACATACTCTAAAGACTAGTGTTGTGTTAGTCAAGAGAGGTCTGTTCTGGACATATGAGGGAGGCTCTAAGGCTTTGTTTTGGTCTAATGCTTGGGATGGATGCCCATCCATATTATCCATGTACCCTCATCTTCAGTCTCTTTGTGATTCTTTTCATGCTACTGGTTGGTATAAAGTGGCTCATTACAAGACTCCTTATCAATTGGGACTTGTTGTTGGTTATAGATGGAAGCACTCTTTTGATTGGCCTCCTGGAGGCACAGACATGGATCTTCAATAGCTTTCTCAGATTTTAGCCTCTAGGGAGTGTTCCTCTTTGCTAGGTCTAGATGTTTTGGCTTGGGGAGGTAACTTGTTTGGAAAATATCATGTCACTGTTGGGTATCAAGAGATAACTAGACAATTATTTAGGGATGCTGAGGTCCTTTGGTGGAAGCAAGTTTTACAATAAAGTTTCTTGGTCCAAGTGCAATTTTTTCATGTGGCTGGTGGCTCACAAACATTGTCTTATGTGGGATAATCTTTGTAAACATGGATTTCAGGGCCCCTCTTATTGTGTTTTGTTTGCTAATGGGGAGGAGTCTATCTTCCATCTGTTCTTCCATTGCTCCTTTTCTACTCAACTATGGCACCTTTGGTGGAGTGCTTAGGGTTGCTCTTGTAGGCATGCTTCCTCTTTGCCTAAGTTTTGGGCTCGCTTGGGTAGTGCTCCCTCCAAGTCTTCTCTTCTCCATGTTGCTTGGATTGTTGCACCATCATTCATTCTCTGGCATATTTGGCTAGAGAGGAATTTTCAAATCTTCTGAGATGTTCAACTTGGTGTTATGCATCTTTGGTGGAAGATCTCACATTCTCTTTAGGAAACTATTCAAGTGAAGTGTGAACTAGATGGGGGTATGGATCCGGTTGATCTTTCTATATGAAATCACCTCAATTTTCATCTTCAAGATGGGGTTACAACTCAAAGGTTTCAAAGCATGACTAGGCAGCCTTGACAACAGAGGAAAGGTCAAATCAGGATGGGCATTGGACTCCTTCTCCCCATGGAGTTATGAAAATTAACACTGATGGTTCTTCCTGGGGGAATCTAGGCCCAACTGGTATTGGAGGAGTGGCTCATTGCAGTTCCAGTGATGTTAAATTCTTTTTCTCAGTGCATAAGAGTGATTACACTAACAATCTCATAGAGGCTCAGGCCATTTTATATGCTATGGAACAATGTTGTTTGTAGGGATGATGCAAGATTATCTGTGAGTCTAACTCCCAAGTGGTGGTGAACTTGCTTTCCTCACAAGAGCTTGAGGATTTAGTTGATAGTTGGCTACTATTGTTAATCAGATTCTTCTCTTTTGTACCTCTCTTGAATTCATTAGGTTTACTTACATTTATCGTAAAAGGAACCGAGCTGCTGATTGTTTAGCCAAATGGGCTTCTGGTCATGCTCCAAGTTGGAATATTATGGATAGGGGGAAACTTCCCTTTGAGATGGTGTAAAAATTTGATAAACTTGTTGCTCAGGATAGAGGTCCTTGTTGTAACCTTTCTGTCTTAATAAATTTTTAACCCTTTTTTTCCGAAGTCAACAAATAAATAAATCTAAAGGTGACTTTATATTTAATTAATTTAATTTTCTAGAAGTACAACTAATTATTGTATTGGAAAGGGAGAAGCTTCTAGAGAGTGCATTTTCTAGAAGTACAACTAATTATTGCATTGGAAAGTGGGGAGCTTCTAGAGAGTGCAATTAAATAGTATTTTATTTCCTTCTAGAAGGGTGAAGGAAAATAATAAATAGAGGTGAGAGCTTCACTGTTAGGCATCCAATTATCATCAATTGCATTTGAAATGAACTTGGGAGAAGAAACTAAGGGTCTCTAATTTTAGTTAGCCATTGGAGAGCGTCAATTCTTCAGTGTTGCAATCATTTGAGGTGGTGAAATATCCACTGAATTTGGTATTCAAGAGAGCTTCATTTTGGAGTTCTATTTGTGCTTAAAGTTAAGGAATAACAAAGGTTTTGAAGAATATTGAAGGACTATCGAGTGTAGACCTGAAGATTCATCTTTGGCAGCCATTAGTAATCATTTTTTCCCTTGTTGCTACAGTACGCGTGAACAGTGTTGTGCTATAGTATTAATGCTTGATTCTAATTATAACTTTCATCTCCATCTTTGGGCATCACTATTATCAAGTTCCTCTTACAACTATTAGTAGTTAGCATTGTAATCTTAGGCATATAATTTTGCTGTTGCAAGTGATAACTCAGAATTAGATTTGGCATTGTTGTAGTCATTATTGTAAGCCAATTTGTCTTGGCAAATTCATAGCAACATTGTACATGAGAATAAATTCAATAAAAGAGATATATGTTGCATACCATTTGTTTGATGAAATGTCCATCTAATAGCATATATGATTAGCATAATAGTTGTATGCCAATGTTTGTCAAAATGTCAGTTGGTTGTAGGTATGCATTCCATAGCTAGTTTTCATGTATATGCATTAAAAATACTAAACAGAACTGCACTTGCATATTAGTTCATTGTAAGAGGTATTGTAATATCATCTATGAACATTCTAAATTTTTTAGCATCATTCAAGCTATATCAAACAATCTGAAACACAAAAAAATCATAAAAGAGAAAGGCAGCATACAAGTGTTTGACAATACTATTAGTCGGTTTGGGCAAGGGATATTACATTGGTATCAGAACTTGCTTGCAAAGTATTTGATAAAATGTCAAACAATTGAATTAGAGAAGAATTTGGTATTTCACGAAGTTATAATTAGATGGGGTTATTACATGTGGAACAATGTTGTTCGAGAGGATGGCGCAAGATTATCTGTGAGTTTGACTCCCAAGTGGAGGTGAACTTTCTTACTTCGTAGGAGCTTGAGGATGTTAGTTGACAACTGGCTACTATTGTTAATTAGACTCTTCTCTTTTGTACCTCTCTTGAGTTCATTAGGTTTACTTGCATTCCTCGCAAATGGACCAGAGCTGCTGATTCTTTGGCCAAATGGGCTTTTGTTCATGCACTGGGATGGAATGTTATGGATAGGGAGCAACTACCCCTTGATCTGTTACTAGAATTTGATGAACTTGTTGATCAGGACAGAGTTTCTTGTTGAGCTCTCCTTGTTGTAATGCTTTATGTCTTAATAAATTTTACCCCTCTTTTTCTATTAATCTTCAACTTTTAGATTTTTTTAATTTTCATTTTAGAAAAGACCCATGTTTACATTATTTAATGTTCATTCAATATTTTTGTTAAAATCTCATCTCCTGTGGGTGCACTCGTTGCATGTACAAATGTATGCAACTGCTAGTCTTAGAGATTAAAGCTTTGCAAATTATGAAACCATCATCTCATACAACTATTTTGACGAATCATTTTTCTAGCATATTATTCTTTTCAGCATTTGAGTGCAAAAGATACATATTGCATACCACTTATATGATAGAATGAATGAGGCTATAAACCCCCTCCACACTCAAACACTAATGGTGAGTACATGGAGTAATTTTTTTGGTATGTGCAAACACTATTTGTCTTTATGAAGAAATAAATCTACTCATAAATATAGAAGCCACTCCATATCTTGGATGAATACAACATCTAAATCTAGATGTGAGTCTTTGATTTGTAAGTATGGTATCTTCATGATGACAAAACACATCTCCTCCAAAATAAGAATTGTGTTCCATTTTTGCCAATTACTATTGTATTTGATACTACTTATTTTTTACAAACAACTTTACTAATTTTAAATTGACTCTCACTGAAGCCTATTAGTTTACTTTGTATTTTTGAGATATTGAACTCAATATAGAAGGAATTGAGAAAAAATGTATCATTTTTATCTTTCCAAACTGTTATACAAATTTTTCTTGCATTTATAAGAAGTAAGATAAATGTGAACTCACGTCACTTATGAATTTATGTTTCAATCCATGAAATTTGTACTACTTTGAGAGGGATAAGAGCACTAAAGGATAGAGCATATGCGCCTCTAGGAAATCCTAAAGAGGACATGAATATCAATCATAAATAATTGATTATTCTATTAAATTTGGGGTAATTGATTTATGATTTTTCAAAAGTATAGCCATCATATTTATATGTTGACCTATATATATGTTCTTGTTGATATGTTAGCTCCCAATTGGTTCATATATCTAAATATAGATAAACTTGTATGTTTGTAACCTTTGGATGTCATACAACACACTTTATCCATTAATGTTTAGGCAAGTCATGAATCTTTATAATATAAAGTCCGCATAATTGAAATGATCTAAGCATTCATCTAATTGGTGGAGCTTGACACTTAAAACATAAACTAATCAGCTTTCACTTATCCATTTTGTACCAACAATTAGAAATAACACGACTATAAAAACTATATTAAATACAATATATTCTAACTAAAAGAGGGGTAAAATTTTTATTGAATATCAAAGAGAGCAGAACAACACAAGAAACAAAGGAAACTACAGAGTTTTATCCTAGTCCACAAGTTGAACCAACATCTTAGATAATCAAGAGGAAGCGTCCTATGATAAATAATACAATATATTATTTACTTAAAAGATCAGCAATTTATCTTTAAGCTATCTTTGACATACTCATCACATTCTAAAATAAAGTTAGTAATGAATTTCAATATAACAAACACCTTCTTAATCCAAGATTAATCTCAAAGATAAATGCCTTTTAATGCTAAAGAGCATCTTTGATCATGCCTTATGATGGGAATGACCTCTCCCAAGCTAAAACCCCTTAGTGAAGACTAGATAGTTGCTTTTACTAGACACATATATAAATCAAAATATTGATGACCAAGTTCAATGTACCATAACAAGTTGATGTTTGTATATAGGACTGTTATATATTTTCATGCATTTCTTGAGATGTGATTCAAAACCATGAAAAGAAGACCAAGTTCAATGTACCAGACTATGCCATTGCTTACAAGTATATAATGGGTACACATTATGATAAGGTTTTAGCTGAAAAGCCCATCACAACTCAGCACTTAGGACAGGCACCATATCTTATCTTGGGTCACTTCAAACCAAAAGCTTGTTGCATTTTATAGTGCTTCATTTCGTTGACTGTGACGGTGCAACTGTGAAGATGTCCCCAATCTTGGTTATGAATTACAAGTTGGGTGTTTATAATGGAGGGCTCCAAGTTAAATGTAAGACAACCTTGTCCTCTTTGAAGTTTTGTATTCAGGGCTTGAAGTTTTGTTTCACATAACAAAACAATGGAATGGAGGAAAGACTCCCTGGATCTTATATTTGTGCCCTTGGGTCTTCTACTATCCATCTTGTATCATTTTTTTTTGTGGTATGAAGTTAAGAATCACCCTCTCAAGACTGCAATTGGTGTAAACAGCATTGGAAGAAGGCTTTGGGTTAAAGGCATCATGAGGGCAAGGACTTATATTATACGACTTCTACTCATTCACTTTCCTATCATTTTTCATTTGATCCATGAATGTTAGATTGCTTTACTGTAGCCAAATTAATAAGGAAAAGAAATATGGATGATTTGAGGACATGTTATTACTAGTTTAGAAGTATTTTGTTACCGTTGACTAATCATGATCTCATTTGTTCCATATGTAGGATGGTGAAAAGAATGGAGTTTTAGCAGTGCAAACATTGAGGAACAGCATAATGGGATCCACCTTGATGGCCACAACTTCAATTCTATTTGGTTGTGGAATGGCTGCCATGATCAGCAGCACTTATAGTATAAAAAGACCCCTCAATGACACAGCCTTTGGCTCTCAAGGGGACTTCATACTGGCAATCAAATACTTGCTAGTGCTCATGTTTTCTCTTTCATCTTTTCTCTGCCATTCTCTCTCAATCTGCTGCAAGTGTGAAGTTGGCTCTTTGATAGCTACACCAGTTAAAGGTCACGAAGTGGCCAGCCTGATCAGTACAGACCATGTTTCTAAGGTGTTAGAAAGGGGTTTCTTTTTTAATATAGTTGGCAATAGGGCCTTTTATGGGGGCTTTCCTTTGCTTCTCTGGGTTATTGGGCCTCTGCCAGTTTTCCTAGGATCTTCATTGTTAGTGCTTGCTTTGTACTCTACAGATTTTGTTTCCTCTGGAATGGTTAGTAGAAATAGAGATCATGAAACAAGAGAGAGGGAAGAATGTTTGGAATAACTTTGTTGGGTATTATATGGCCGGCTTGCCAGCTTAGGGAAGGTTGCATACATGTAACAGATGGAATTCAAGCGTAAATAAATTTCAGCATTGTTAAATAATTCAATATATTAAAATCATGTTATAATTATTTGATTTGATGCTGAATTGGAGATTCATTTTGTTGTCTATTGGTTGATTGATGGGAATTGCAGATATAAAACATTAAGATTTAAGCGTGAATATTTATTTAAAGTTTTCTCTGAAAGAAAGTCAGCACGAGGACAACCAAGGGACTTGATGATGGATATACTTAAAAAAGAGGATTACTTTAAAGAAGTATAATATATTTCATTAGTGGGAATGTGTTTGGAAATAATGGCAGAGCAACAAAACAGAGCAAGAAGGGAAAATTAGAGCTTATCAGGAACATAGAGTAACAATTTGAGAAGAAATAAAAACAATTACTAAATACACAAATACACAAATATCCTGCTGAAAACTGAAAACTGGTTAATTCTTATTAATCAATCACCAGTAACATTCTATAGCTTCAGATTTCATTACATTACATTAACCCTCTACAAAATAATGCATTGAATGTATAAAATACAAGACTAATAGAATCAGAGTGCCAAAAACCAATTTGAAAGTCCAAACTAAGCACCCGCAATTCTTACGTTCGCACACTCAGCAGGTTAGCATAATCTTTATTTACTTCACACATATAACACAATGAAGGAATTGGAAGAGAAACTCACGAGGATGATAATAGAAAAAAATAAAACATAACCATTCATTCATAATAAATTTAATAATTATCAATATAATAAAGGTAGAGATGGAAGAGGTAGAGGAGGGTCATTTAGAAAAATCTTTTATTTTAGGTGTGGATGTGAAGGTTAGTGAGACATAAGAATATATGGTTGAATATTTTGTGGAGTTTTCTAATTATAAACACGGAATTATGAAAAAAAACTACTCATATTTTGGAAAAAAGAGTTTGCAAAGTCATAGAAGTTTCAGAGAATCTATAGAATAAATTTTTTTGTTAAGAAATTTTTGTAAATTTGAGGGTCAATATTTTAAGATGATTATTGATAATGATAATATTGACAATTTTCGACTATTTTTAACTTTCAACCTCGGTTCCTTGAAATGGCCTCATCTTTTGTGAGCAACGAGGGGTCTTGCACTCAGCAAGACTTGATCACTTGTGGGCTCTTTGTGAGCCTTTCAACTTCAAGAGTAGACCAAAAGCCCTTTGACTATAAGATTCATTTGAATCATTCAACTTCACGAATAGACCAAAAGTCTATCGACAAATTGGAGTTTGTAAAAACACAATGTAACTATTTATATTATTAAAGTTTTCATGTCTTTTCTTCCTTTTTCTCTTCAATTATATTTTCTAAATATTTTCATATTATTTTATTTCAATTCTGATTTGAAAATATCTTTTTATTTAAAAATGTATCAGAAAAATTGTTCACAAATCCAATATCACTATTATTGATTGAATGATTTTGGATGAATAAAATCAGACATCACTATTTTTTGATTGAATGATTTTAGATAATCTTTACTTTTGATTAAATAATGTTAGATAATTACTGTTTTTGATTGAATGATTATAGATAAATAAAAGTATAGACATTACTTCTGTACTACTTTAAAATTTCATAATTTTTTATAGACGCTGATTTAAAACAATGATAGACCTTGTAAAAAAAATATTCTGACAATCATTCGTATGAAGAGTGACAGTAATAGTTGAAAGCAATCTCTGACACTCTCGTAAGTATTTGTGATGGGTATTCACCTGTTCTAAGTAATTGAGATGGGTATTCACCATTGCATTTTATCTATATTCTTTCTACTTCAATTTAGATGTTGAATGCCCAAGCAAGTCATTGGGAAGAACAATAAATCCTTTATCGCATTATATTCTTTTGTAGAGCACAAAGTCTGTTGTGTATGTGCATTTGATTGTCTTATTGATTGATTGAAAAATTAAATGTGTATCTTATGAATTTGTTTAAAGAACAAGCTTTCCCGGGCGGTGCGGTAGTTGAAAATAATAGTTCATGACATTATAAATTTTTGTGATTGATGCACCCTTATGCCCACCATGAGATATTCTTTTACTAGTGGCAACATTCTGTAGTGGTTTTGATCAAACTGTGCACGCCTTTACAATTTTCAACGTAGTATTAATAAAAGCTTTTACAAATTACAAAATCCTTTCCAACAACTTTCAATTACTCACAAAATCTATATATACATTATAAACTAATGTAAATTCAATCAATATTAAGAAAATAATTACATATACCAGCCGCATCACAATAATCATTAAGGTCCATTCCGCAGCGGGAATATGAGTGGAATAGGCATATGTAAATTCTTAAAATTTTAAAATTTTCATTTCGGTGCACTAAATTGGAATTGTGAATAGGAGTATGTATTCCAATTTTGGTTCAAAATTGAGCATTTGCAATTCCACCTAAATAGGTGGAATTGGAATACATATTTTCTTATTCCAGTTTTATTTATTTTAGAAAACATAGATTTTTGGGTTTGTGAATTCTCCATCAAATTCCGACTAAACAAAACAAGAATAGGATACATATTCTTATTTTCTATTATATAATAATAATTCTAGAATATGTATTCCTATTCGCATGTTCTTATTCCCGAAGCCAAACAAACCCTTGCTATATGAAATGCCTATGGAATCCCCTCAACACTTTTTCCTCTTATCCAACTTGATCGTTATTATTCCATCTCTTTATTCACTATCTCCTTAGTTATGAAACAACAACATATTCTTTTGTAACTACTATTTTCTGGATAGATTGTTTTGAGGAGGTTTTTTGGGCTATTGGATTTGTACTATTTTTATATATGCATATATATAGCTACTGCTACTGAATACAAACAATTCAGAGGATAAATAATATAGAGGTTATGTTGAGAGTGCATGTGTCTATAAGATGAACCAATATAAATCCTTTTGTCTCTTTGTCTATTATATTTTCCAAAATTCAATGTGTTCTATGAATAAGTTCATCAACATTTAGTATCGGAGTTTGGTGGAGAAGTTTAGTGTTGAAACAATTGAGATGAATCATCTTCTAGAAATAGGTGAAGAATCTTTAGAACTATTGATGATGCAGATAGATGAAAGAATGAGATTAAGTGGGGTCTCTCAAATGCATTGGCTATAAAAGCTAAAGGGCAATGCGCTATTTAATATTTCAGTTGAAAAGACAACACAAGAGCTATAGGATAAACTTTCTTCAATGTACTAGATGACATCAAAATCAAATAAAGTATTTATTATGAAGAAGTTATACAATTTAAAAATGAGCGAAGGAGCACAACTCTCAAATGAGAGAAAGTGGGATGATACCAAATCACCTTACTAAATTCACTACTTTGGTCACCTTATTGATTTCAATTGGTATAAATTTAGATGATGAAATCAAAATAATTGTGTTATTACTTTCTTTATCAGTTGGGAAGGATTTCTAATGGTAGTTCTACTCTTCTTAGTGAAGAAACAAGGAGAAAAATGCTAGAAAGTAAAGTCCACCAATATAACTAAGAGGAGAGCAGGGGGGTGGGGGGTGAATCAGTTATACTACTATTAAAACACTTATAAGCCTTATTAACCTTTCAGCATGTGAACAATCTAATTAGCAACCATAACAAGATACTCATACACAATAACACCAAATAAGTTAACTAGGGAAACCCTTGATTAGAGGGAAAACCCCGATGGGGATGGTACCCACAAAATGATGTACTAATATAAAAGTTCCTTGTTAGAGGATGGACTTTGTTAGGAGTCAATGAAATACATTCAGTACATATTAGTCCCTGTTAGGAGACTCTGAATCCCTGTTAGGAGTTGTAGAAGGCAGATGGTCCCACTATCCAAAGAGCTTCAAAGGTAAGACCACCAAACTCACTGTTCAACTGGTCTCCCTCTTGTTCCTTACAAAATAATAGAATAAACTATACTTAAACTATCCTGTCAACTAGACTTCTCCTCTTTTGATCTTGTAACTAGATCACCAACTTTGCATCCAATAATCCCTTCGATTAATTAGTCACATATACCAAATACTCTATCTTGTTCACACACTTCACACTTCATGCATATCCCACTCACACTTTACCAAAAGAAAAATAACCTTCCTTTATACTATGTCCTCAAAATAATTCCTTGAGTCGGCCTTGAGGCTTTCTCAATTAATTATAATGGGACCTCATTAAGATAATTAATTATTTTACAATTACATAGCAATATTTACAACTTCTTACATGTGCGACACCTTGCACACTTGCTGATTTCATCATTAGGCTGTCTACTATTACTGTCTAACTACATGTATCACTATTTTATCTCTATTAGGAGATACAATCCAGACAACAGAAGCTGCTTCTTAGGTACTATGTCTATATACTGTTCTTTGTAAATCAATCATATCTTTTGCATATCTTCAACTTTCTTGATGCACACTTAACCATTTCATTAGGACATAATGTCAAACACATTCGTAACCATGCTTGACCTGATCATCATTTCTCCGTCCATACGACCTCATTCTCTGACTGCTAATCTGCTAGTCTTCACAGAGATACTACTATGTTGACATCAATGACAAACATAGTCATGAATACAACATGTCAATCATACTATCAATTTCCCACATGCTCTAGTAGTGTTTAGAATACTCCCCCAAAGGAATACCATCAACATTCATGCTAACAATCTCCCCTTTTGACATTGATGACAACATAGATGAAAAAAATCTAAGTTCCAAGAATATCAAATCAACACCTTACTGTTGTTGTTGTTGTCTTCTTTTCAAATACTCTTCATCAATCAAATTTGAAATCCTCTGGAATGTTGCTCTGTCTGCATTTGTTCTCCCCCATTAGAGGATCTTCTCCCCCAATCATGATACTTCTCTCTCCTCACTCATAGGATATGTTTTTCATGCATACTCTACCCCATTAACATCAATGACCAGGGTTCACTATAATGGCAAATATTTGCAAAATGGTGATTGTTGCTCAGTGACCAACATTGATTTGGCGAAGTTTTACACATATGTGGGTTGGCGTGTCACCCCAAGTTTACCAAATATAAGTCAAACCCATGGCCCCATCGCTAGAGGATTTATGTCATTGGATCACATTTCGAAATAAAATAGCCAATCATAAATATTTTTGGCACACGACAAATTAAACACATTTGCCTATGATTTCCCAGGTGGATATTTTTGGATGACCTCAATTCATCCTCAGTTTTTAAAATGTTTTTAGGAGAGGGACAAAATTCACCCCCCAATATACAGATGCATGTCCACACAAATTCAATTTTTCCATCTATATTATTCATGGCCGTATAATGGACAAACCATATTCGGCTTGGAAATTCTAGAATATAGGTTTTTCTTACGCGAGCTTCGCCAAATATTTGGTATGCTCTATAATATTCCCATAGATTTTTCCATAAAAGGGTGGTATAAATACATTCATAGATTAGTAGGTTTTCTCAATTCCAATCATTATTCAGTAGCAAAGTCTCAATTTCTCATATTGCCGGGCAAGTCACAAGTGCAATGATTGCATTTTAGCCAAAGGTAAGAAACTCAGACCCCTATCTATTTTTTCCTTGTAATTTTAGTTCATTCTTATATGTAGTAGATACAAGTTAGACTGTTAGTGGTTAGTTATCAATTGGGACTAGTACAACAACTAGAGAGACTTAGGACATCTATATTTTAAAGTGTAGGTCATACAACCAATGATTACTATTTAGATAAATATATGTAATAGACTATATTAGTCAATTGTCAATTTTTGAATAACTTGAATTTTATGGTAGCCTATATTTCTTCAGAGATGTCAAACATGAACAAGGGTAAGAGTCCTACATGTGGTGGAAGTGAAGAAAGGCCAACCAAGCACACTCGCACCTTGACATCATATTTTGGTGGTAAAAATTAGGAAGCAACATCATCACAAGTGCATTTACAAGATTTCCAACCACTGCCACTACCAGTGCCACTGACACATAGTGAAGAAGTTGGCAAACCTGATATCTTTGATCACGATGAACTTGAAGAAGATATTCAGATAAATAGCTAGAGTAGCCAAGATCCACAGGTCAATACCCAGAGTAGCAAGAATAATATAATAGACTTGGATGATAATTCCATAGATGGTGATGGCGCATGGCCAGGGAAGGGAAAAAGGAAATACAATGCAAAAACTTATACGAAATCCAAAAAAAATCAGCATTGGGATAATATCAATTAGGAATTTTCAAATAGAATGGGCCTCAAAGTATCCATTCATTAAGCCTATATGTAGTCCAAAAGAAGGTGAGCCTCTAGTGGAATGCAGATGTACGATATGCTCAAGGATAAATGAAAAGGAAAAGAGGTTGTAGCTAAAAATTGACACCATAGAAAAGCATATTGGTAAAGTTTATGAGAAGAAAATTATAGATGGAGTGGATAAATCAGTTACAAGATGGAAAACCCAAGAGGAATGTCAACATATTAAGAATGCAAAAATATAAGAATTTCAAGAGAAAATACAAACGAAGCCTACTAAAGTAAAGGGCTCCATGGAATCTCTTATTGAAAAAGCAATGGAAGTTCAAGTGTTATCTTCTATATTTTAAGCAAAGGGCATGCCATGACAGACAACCCATCATTGAGTAGTTTATTACACTTTGTAAAAGTTCATTGTTATGCAAGGAGTCACTAGCCAATAAACAATGGATGGGAATGGGCAAGTTGTATTGTTGAGGTTGAAAAGGAAGATATCAAATAAAAAATTAAAGATTCAAATTTATTGCATTATCTTTGGATGAGTTGACAACAATAGATGATACTTCCTAGGTATGCATGCATGTCTATACTGTACACAATTTTGTTCGACAACCCAATCTACTAACTATTGTTAAAATGAAAGATAATTCAACAATGGAAAACATATTTGAACTAGTAAAGAGTTCCCTAATTGAATATGGAGGTATAAATGAAATGAAGATTGTCCAAAAGTTGGTGTGTGTTAGCGCAGATGAAGCTTCAATAATGCAAGGCCATAAGAATGGTCTTGTCGCAAAGTTAAAAGAATTTTTTGCACCTTATGTTGTTGGTATTCACTGCATGGCCCATAGAATGAATCTAGCTTTTGGAATTATCAGCAACTCTCCACAAATATAAAGAGTTGAATT
The DNA here is from genome assembly GCA_028749045.1 of Cupressus sempervirens. Lineage (NCBI taxonomy): Eukaryota > Viridiplantae > Streptophyta > Pinopsida > Cupressales > Cupressaceae > Cupressus > Cupressus sempervirens. The sequence goes on along the minus strand of CM053791.1, from coordinate 78,763,152 downwards.
TTTAATCAAAGAGATCTATAGGCACTTTTGTTGAAGTCCTAAACGATTCAAAGAATTTCAATAGTTTGCCACTAATGGGAGAAAGCTGCTTAAGGATAACGATACCAAATGAATCTCTTTGGATGGACCAACTCATTAATTTCTTTTTGAATATCCATCATTGCTTGGTACAATGGAATCAACTCATGACGATCAAGGTGGTCGATGGAAATATGGTGATCTGCTTGAAAGGTTAAGTAATGTAGAGACACTCTTAACTTTAGCAGCCATTCTCCCCATGCTAGAGGAAATGAGAAATATAGTGAAGAAGATCCAACAAAGATATATGTATATTGTAGAATATAATATGCTGCATAAAATGACATGTGCAGTCCTCAATAATCTCTATAGAAATTCAGATTCATTTTCTATTGATGAAAAAATTTCAGGGTGGATGAGAATCATAGATTTGGATAATCCTAATAACTTTCTAAAGATTGATGTAAAGGGGGAATTATGTGCCAATATATAGGGTATTGAGATACCAATGCACTACTATGGAAGGCCTATGTCCACAAGAAAACGAAAGAAACCCACACAACAAAAATTAACTGTTACAAAGGAAGTGTTTGAACAAATTGTTGAGTTTGTAATGAATTTTGTGAAGGATATTTCTTATAATCTTTCCTAAGAAGTTAGAGAAATATTGCCTCAAGATGAATTTCTTGAATCAATGTGTGTTGTGTTTCCCCATTACTGGAGTTTAAGAAATGCTAAAGATTTTTGAGATAAGTTAATGTTTTTGATAGATCAATTTTGTAAAAGAAAAAAAGTCAATGGGATGACTGTAAATGGAGTTTTAGATGAATCTCATTTGAGAGAGTAGTCATGTCATTTTTCCAATACAATGATGGAATAATATGATCTTATGTAGAACCCCAGAGAAGAAGGATTAGTAACTAAAATTTGGACAAATCTAGCTCAGAGTGAAGTGTTGTGAGATCCAATACCAAAATTTTTCAAGCTTTTCGAATTATGTTTGAAGATGATATTGGGGTCTATGGAGGATGAGAGAGTTTTTAGTGTTTTGGGGTTCCTAAAATCAAAGGTAAGAATTAAACTATATGAGAATTTGAAAAATTTTCTAAGGTTGTATACATCTATATATGAAATCAATGCTTTTCCTTATGAGAGGGCACTAAAATTGTGCATGAAGAAATGCTAAAGAAGAGGTTTGGGCAATGTTTCAAACAATGAGATCAATCACTCAAGTAGTGGTGTTGGTAGTGGTAGCATTGATGTTGAAGCTGAGGATTACTATCAGTATGACAAAGGTATGCCTATTGGAGAAAACATGGAGCATGATGGACTATTTGAACTTGATGCCGAGGAATTAGAAGATTCAGATGATGAGATGATGTGGCAAGTTTAATAGTTATGGTATGATGTGTCAATTCTAAATTATTATTTGAATCTAATCATGATTCATCTATCATGCATAAAAAGTTATATCATTTTTTAAATTTCTAATGTCAAACAAACAAGTACATTTTAACTTAGATGATACCATGATTCATGAATCAAGATTCATTCAAATTTTACCATTACTATTATTTTTATTTTGCATCATTATGCTCATATAGTACGTTGTTATGGTACAATGACAATCCTTGATGATTTTTGTGAAAATATAATAATTCAAATGATAAAATTCAATGAATTTAATTTGCAAAAGTTAAAATTGAATACCCAATTTCATAATCATGAGTTAAAAGTAATAAATTTACAACTATAACATCTAGCAAATGACCATGAATTACCTTCTATACAAATATAGAAATAAGGTAGCAACAACAACTTCAAGTCATTTTGCCTCACAGGAAGAGTCTTAGACTAGCACCAAATTCAGTATCAAAAACATTTTTTGCCTTTGCATTTGATAGGCTTGGTAAGCAAAATAAAATTTAAATTCTACTACATTTATCTTATTCAAGAAATAAAGTTCAAAATTTAAAATCATATCAAACAATTACAAATAGAAATAAAGTAAACACTACAAAGATGATTAAAATCACTTTCCAAGTGTTGCATACTCTAATGCCTAATGGATGTTTTATGATATGACTAAAGATGACCTTTAACTTCATCAAAATTCCATATTTGGAAGATTTACTTGAAACCAATGCTACATCCAATAGTGCATTCAGATTCACCAATGGTTTGATGCAATTCAAAATGCCTTCAGGAGTTGAATCTTGAGGAAACTTGACTACTTTAGACATCATTTTGGCCTTCAACTCTTTTTGTTAAGCTTCCTTGCGAATAAATGTCATTGATGAATTACTAGAGAAAGGAGTAGGCAAACCAAGACTTATCATTAATTTTTCTCTATCATCCATCTCGGTGCATTTTCTTTCAATTGAGTTCAAATATTCCTCTCCTTCCCTTATACTCTAGCATTATTGAATGATAGCTGATGAATTTACTGATGTATTAACATAGTCATGAACTCCTTGGCTAGCCAAATACCTATCACTATGTGTGTTGATTATGTCTATAATTTATCTTGTAGTCTTCTCAAGCTTAAAAAGGTCATTATTCTTCTCAATCTCCTCTTTGATACTCTCGCAAACAACTCTAAAAATTTGATGCAATTCAAACCAATCACACAACCTATCAGTATTTGCCATAATTTCTCCCCACATTTTTTCTTTAATTAGCTTGACTAAATTTTTTATTTTTTCATTTGAGTCAAACAAGTTGTTCTCAAAGGTTTTGATTGTTTTATTTGCCTTCTGTACCTCTTGCACCATTTGTGACAACTGATTTTCACTTTGTTTCTTTTTTTCCTCTGCTTTCTCTTCCCATTGTTTTTCTTTTTCCTTCTCGTTGTCTAATTCCTTATTTATGTTATTGATTGTATGCCCACTAGACTCCAACTTTTTGAAAATGTCTACTACAGATGCACTTTCATCCTCAAGTTTTTTATTTGTTTCTTGCAATTTGTCCCCAAGTTCTTTGAATTTTTCATCAGCTTCATATAAATTTGATTCAAAGTATCACTGAGTTTCTTATTGCTCTATTCCAATTGTTCCTTCAACATCTTGAGTTCTACTTCTCTCTCTACATTTACATTAGATAGATTTTTATTTCTTTCTTCCATTTGTTCCTTCAAATTTTTCATTTTTGCCTCCATATTTTCTAGCTGAGACTGTGCACTTGATCCTTAAGAGGAAGCACTTGTATTCCTTTTCTTTATTTCTTTGCACCTACTATTTGCTGCTTTCTCCTTTGCCTTTGCATTTTCTAGGTCTACTTTTAACTTTTCAGTTGCCTTCTCCAGCCTTTTATTCTCTCTCTCCACATTGAACAGTGAATTGTAGACCATAGAGTTGCTCTTTTTTGCCATATTGACTTTGTCCATATTTTGTACTTTGGAGAAATCCATAGATAGTGTGCTAAAATGAAAATTTGACAGATTTATCTCACTCTCTAGTGGATTATTATCTAGTTGAGGGTGACACACAATCATAAACTCCATTATTTCTTTATTGGTATTATATGTTGGAAATATCCTACTCGATGCAGGTTCTTGAGAACAAAAAGTACATCCTTCTTGAATGCCTTATTATTTTTCTATTCATCTTTGTGGTTTCTTAAAAATTTGATACAAAATTATTGAATTAAAAATTTGGGTCTACTGATACAATATGATGCTTAAAAGGAGAAAGATCACTTGCAATATTGTACTTGTCTCCACCAATGCTTGAGGTTGTAATAATTGTATTTTGAGGATACCAATACCAACGACATCACCCCTTCCTAATCCTACCCCACTGCCACTAACAAGTGGATTTTTTGGACTGTTATGAAGGTTTTGTGTTGAGGGAGTTGAGATTAACATTGTATTAGTATGAGTATCTGAAACCTTTTTCTTCTTTGCATAGTGACCTTCAACTCCAATGGCACGGATCTTGTCAAATTTGAGTCGCATTGTATCTTTTCTAGAGGAAACAACTTGGGAGGTTATATATCCACCTTGGACAAAAAATTTCTTGGGTTCACCTTTTTTTAAAGAACCTGATGGGCCATCTGACTCATCTCCAATGTTTGGTTTATGACCATGTTTCAGTACATCTAGTACTGGGAGTGGATACCAATCTCCTTGACCTATTATGCCCAACTCATTAATGTTTGGTTTATGACCATGTTTGAATACATTTGGTACTAGGAGTGGATACCAATCTCCTTGACCTATTATACCTTGTCCACCATCACCTGGATAATCCATTTTTTTGATTAAGTGCAACATATTGTATAGTTGAATCAAATGTACTACTACTTGGAGTAGTGGATTCAATGGAACCAGTGATAGTGCCTGTGGCTATGGATGAAGGATCCTTACAAACCTCATGCTCATTGCCTTCATCAGTTGCATTATGTTGTGCTACTGTTGCATCTGGATGCTCATTATCCCATAATTTTTTAAATGTTTCATCCTCAAGAAAGTCTTCAAAATCTACAGAGGTGTTTGGTTTGCCAAGATTCTTCTTCATCTCCCAAAATACATTAATTTTTTATCAACACCACTTTGTAGCTACACAATCATGATTTATGGCATTTGGAAGATGTTTTTTTTACTTGGATGATCTTCTTCTTGGTAGAAATTGTAGGATGTCACAAGCTGCACTTGTTCTTTCTTTTTGTGCAATTCTTTAATTTGTGCTGACAATTTGCTTATGGAGTTCCCATTCTGTACAAGTTTTGTGTCAATTATGCTTAGTGGGTCATACTACTAGTTCCTGACAACATCAAATTTAAAAATTGCAAACAATTTTTGTACCACATTGAATTCTCTTCTCTCAAATGTGAACCCTCTACATCTGACATGCAAGGAAGGAAAAATGGTTTTCTTTTGCTGACCATGCAACAATACATCTGTGCTTTCCACCTGATGTACATATTTCATTGCAAATACCCTCTTTGTCACATGTATAGGAATTTTGTAGGGTTATACAATTGAATCATTAAATTTGAATACAATGTACTCTTCCATAAAGTACCAGTTGACCAATTGAATTTGACTTCCTAGTTGAATTAATTGTTTACAAGACACATGAAATCTAGGCATTGAAATGCTTGTAATTTTATGATAAAGTGGTGCCAAAAAGAAGTCTACAAAGTGGTTATAGTTCTCTTGGGGATCACCCATCCTAATCACAGATGTCCATTCAAATGTTGGTTTACCAAAATTAAGATGAAGCTTTTTTTTTTCAAAGATTTGATGATGCTTTGATAATAGAAGATAACATAAGTAGGTTGTGTATCTAAATGTCTTCTAAGATAGTGGTTCTACCCCTCTTTTAATCATTAACAATTGTTTGTTCATGTAATGTACAATGTGCCCAATACAATTATATCTTATGAGCTACTTTATACAATGAATATTGAAAATCATTTCCAAAATGTTGGCACCCACTTTCTCATTACTTTCCAAAACTAAACACATTGATAACAGAGATACAATATCCTGAACCCATTGTGAAAAAATATTCAATTCGTATGGAGGTTTATGATCATGGGGAAGATTGAATGCATTTTCTCACCCTTTGATATAAATATGTTTTTTATTTGAACCTAACTTGTCATATGTTTCTGCCAGTTTTTCCAAGTCAATGTAGGTTGGGTTTTGTTCTTCAAACCCTAGGTCCAATAGTCTACCAAATGCACTCCGTGTGATAGAAAAAATTACCTCTTGTGTATTTTGATTCACAATTTCCTTTTTAGTTTCATCATAGTTTTTAGCACAAACTATTACAAATTCTGGACAAGGGAATACTAGAGGGAACCCCGAGTGGGCAATTCCACTAGTCCACGTTGGAACTTTGTTTACAATGCACCCTATCATGGTATTCAATTTAATATATTTTTATTCTTTTTATGCATCATTCCACTTATCTTTAATTGCATATCTAATTTCCTTAATACTCCTTCCATAGATAACAAGATCTAAAATATCATGGAATTCATCAGTAAAACCTGGCATTTTAACAAGTTTGTGCATGTCAAAAAATAGTTTCTGGGTCCCCTGTATTTTCTTTTGGGTTGCAATTCCACTGCTAGTGCTACTCCTTTTGTATGTTTTTGCCATCGCTAATTTTTTTTATAGAATTATACACAAACACAAATTACAATTTACAGACATGAATACCATTTAAACCCTAAACTGTATTTGTAATTTTTAACTTTTCAAGTTACACAACCACTAAAAAGCAAACAATTTAGGCCTACAATGTACGATAAATTGGAAATTAAACCCTGAATTTTATAGGCAATACTAGTTACTAAACTATCCATAAAAAATGTGTTCAAGAATCATGATCTTACCTAAAAAGTTTAAACTCTAATTGATAACTATTTTTTGTGACGTTATGAGTTGTATAAGAAGACTAGGTGTTTGATGCTCACAACTCCACTACTTTTATTGAATCTTGGTCCTTGGATTGGTAATTTGTGCACACTACAGAGATATAAGATTGCATAATGAAAACTAAACCTTACGATATGCACAAAGGAAAATTACTCGAGCATGTGTTTGATATTAATTCTAACGTACATTGTATAGTGGACAATTGGTATTATAATTATTTGTGAAACCATAAACATATGATGCTATAGTATAATTGAAGATTAACTCTAATAGTTATTGCTAATTTTTGAAGACTTCTTTCTGAAGACTTCTTTTCCAATGAAACTTAAAAAAAATTAAAGGTAGCCAAATTCGGCCCAAAATGAATCTCGAGCCATCGATCTTTGATGCTCCAATGGTGTTAGCCATTGTTCCTTACTTGTCCCATTATCACACCATGGTCTACATCAACTCCATGTGTCTTCATTTTGACTCGATTCATGTATGACACATGTCTTCTTTCTATGACATTTGAGAAAGCAAGACTACTCTAGTCAAAATTAGCCCCAAATATGACTAGGGTTAGTCGATCTTTGTTAATTGAATGGTGTGTAACACTTTAAAGGATGTGGATACGGTAATAGATGTTATGTTAAGTATGCCACATGTCCTCTTCCCAAGGAATATGTGAATACAAGTTGATTGTTGCCGAAATCGACCATAAATTCATTTGGAGTCATTGATCTAAGTTGATCGAATGGTGGTCAGCTTGATTCCCTATCTCATGTGTCAGTATGATATCCATTGTCCATGTTAAAATGATTATCAGATAGTAACTAGTATTACATGTATGCCATGTGTCTTCTCTTTGAAGTGATTTGGGAAAATGAGTTGAGTGCTGCCCAAATTGGTCTAAAATACATCTCAAGCTTTTGATCCTTTCTCATCCAATGGTAGTGGTGGCATCCTCTTTTTTATATTAACACTTTCATCATCATATTAAATTATAATTATAATTTAATATTATTATATTATAATAATAAAATTCTATTAACACATGTGCATTTGTGCAACGTGCATTGAATTTCAAACTAAACCATTTACATTAACAAAATATTTATCTTATTTTATGCTTTTGATGATGCTTAAAATATAATTAAGGACCTAATACAATAGAGTTAAATCATTCTAATTCATATAGCATACTTAAAGTTTTAATTAAAAAGTCATTACAATATGAATAGTTGAGCGTTCTTATATAGCATATTTATTAGTTATTAGAGACTAGAGATGACAGGTCTTTTTTCTGGTTGCATTTATAAAATTGGTTGAGTGTGCCCCAATTTACCCGAAAAGTATCTTTGGTCGTTGATCTTTGTTCATCCAATGGTCATCGTGATATGACCTTTATAATATTACTAACATAGTTCTCAAATATATTAGAATATTTATAATTTAAAAAATGAAATAGTTTTTTAATGATACTTTAAATTTGATTGTAAAATAAGCTTATCCAATGGAGAGTTAAAGCTGATTGTAAAACTAACTATCGATTATGTTCCACATATTCTATTATTCTATACTGCTAGTGCTGAAACCAAATATTGAAGTAAGTGTCAGGTGATTTATTAATTAAATTGATTGTTAATGTGAAACCTCAATAAGTTAATTTTAAATCAATGTTAAATGTTATATTTTGTTTCTTAACAATTCAATAGAAAAATTGGAAAATGAAAAAATATTGCATAAGCAAGCATAGCAATGAAATACAATTTTATATGGAACTCCAAAAATTTCATTGTCACTTAAAAATTACAATTTGAGGTAGAGTCTAGAGACTCTAGAGCCATGTACAGTGATTGTAATTTGATTAAACAAAATAGAAAGTGAAAATAGACTTAAGGGGAAAACCCTAGTACTACTGTACTAGTCACTGTAGAAAGCACAAGACTAGACTAAGGTTGTGAATTCTTCTAGCCATGGATTTTCCTATGCCACTTCATCCAAGTTATACCATTTTCAAAGAAAATCCAAGCCAATTCATGCCCATTTCTTGTGGTGCTTCAACTGCCCAACAGTTGAGCCTAATAGAAATGGTTGTAGGGCCCCATTCTGGCCAGGTTCCAAAAGCTTGTGGATTTCATCCACCCAAGGGATCCCCACCCCTAATTCTACATGAGCAATAATATCAATGTCATCACCCAAGTATTCTACTTTAAAAGTCTTCCTCAAGGGCAACAAAATGTTGAACCTGGCTTCTTTGAGGTCAAGCAGAGAGGCTAGGAAATGAGATGTAATGTTAGTGTTGACACGATACCTATTCTCATTCTCCAAAAACTCACACCCCAAAACCATTTTCACAGCATGAATAATGAAGTTCATAGCAATAGCTATAGCAGGAACAACCTCATTACAGATTGACAAGAGATTTTCGTTAGGGATTTCACCTAAAAATGCCTTATGTTCCTCTTCCAATTTGCATGTTAGGTGAATTGGAGTGGCCATCTTGACTATAAAGCAAGGTCCACCACTCTGCTAGATTACCACCAAGTAAACTAGACTAGAATTGAATGAGCACTGAAAGTATATACCTATTACTAGACTATTGACTACCAAAAATGAGATGAGAAATGATGAAAGAAGCAACTCAATTGCTTATAAATAAGCTGAGTGGTTGAGAAATGGTCCCAACTCCCTACATATTTGTCCATCTAGCTTCCAATTCATTTTTTTTAAATTATTAAATCTTCACAAACCTTCAACATAAATGCAAGTTCATGCCAAAAAAGTTGTTATGCATGCAAAGCCAATGGAAGAGGGAATGCTACTAACAATGACAAGACATGCATGTACTATCCATTGCAAGTGGTATAGACTAGAAGGAAAAGTGTCACCATTCTATAGACTTGAACAAGGTTGAGGCTTTATTCCAAATGTTTAGCCAAAAATAAACCTTCAACCATTGATATATTATCATTCGATGAACAATAGTCTATAAATGGATGTTACTTGTTACACACGCATGTTGGAAATATGAAATGTTATAGAAACATTTCCCAAAAAGCCATTACTACATACATCAATTCCTGGTTGCATGCAACATGTGTAGTATGTACTATGTACTACTACTAACTAGTAAGTACTTACTAGAAAGTGAAATTATGGTTCACAAAAAATTAGAAAGTAAATTTACGATTACTGTAGAATAACTAGAGCCCAAAAAAACACTATGCCCACTGAAATATCAAATGTCAACAAAAAGGGTTTTACTTAGCATTATATTCTTTACATATGCTTTACATTTCATCTTCATATATATATATATATATATATATATATATATATATATATATATATATATATATATATATATATATATATATATATATATATATATATATATATATATATATATATATATATATATATATATATATATATATATATATATATATATATATATATATATATATATATATATATATATATATATATATATATATAGCGGTTGTGGTTTCCCTCAAAAAGGGAAGCAACAAAGCTTTGAACTATTACATTTCAAATTCATACCCTTTTGACAATATGTTTAAAAAAAAAAACCCAACTAAATTGATGATTCTTTGTGTAACACTTCTTTTATCCTTCAAAGCATCCCAAAAGTGTTGAAGTTCTATTTTTTTTGTTCCACTGCATTTGCAATTTGATCTTCAAAATTAGCAGGGTCAAGACCCATTTCAACAAACATTGATTAGAGGTCTTCCTTTTTCATGCTCCTTTTTGAGCTCTTTGATAGCATCCATAGGATTAGTAGAGAGAACTTGCGAAGCTACAATGAGCCCAGTAGTAAGATCACTTTATTCCTCATCCTCCTCCATAGACAAATTTGGATTGACAATAGGGCTTGGATCTTCATTTGACGATCCCTCTGCCTTAGACAATCCCATTTTTGGCAACCAACTACTTTTCTGATAATGACAACCACTGAGTATGATGTCTACAATTTAAAGATTTTTTTTTCAAACAGATTCCACCTGTGAGTGTTAAATGTGGGCCTCTGTGATTCACACACACTTCAACATGACCCTTATATAAAGAATCATTCTAGAATGAACATTGGATTTTTCACCCAAAACAACTCGACAAGTCGATCTATTGCCTCTAACTAGAATGATTATGCTACTACTCTCAGATCGAGGAGCTAGCAACTAGACATCTAGAATGAATGATTTATAGCTAAATGAGATGCAATAGTTAAGCTATATGAGATGCAAGTTTAATCTAGAAATAAGAAAAAACAATTAATCTAAATGAGTGCATTTAAACTAAATGAGATTACTATGCAAGAATAACAATGCTATGAATGTAAATTCTTGAGTGATGAATTCAACATAAGTTTGATACAATTTAATTTTAACCTATGAAATGAGGAATCAAGGGCTTATTAAATAGAATCCAAGAATTTGATCAATGGTTGAGATCAAATTGAATGAACGGTTGAGATATGAAGAAGATTCAGTCAGAATAGAAAGTTTCTTTATGAAAAGGTAGTTAACTGATTTGCTTTTGAGAGGAATAAGGAGTTAACTGATTTAATTCCTTTTCTAATTTCAGTCCACTTAGAGTTTCCATTTTTTAACTGAAGAGAAGATTTGGAGAATATATTTAATTTAATAAAATAGGATATGACCCCATAAATGCATAATCTTAATTAATTGAAAAATAAAACTCAATAATTAAAATGAGGATATATTTAATTAAATTAAATACATTTAATTCCTTAATGTGTATTTTAGCAAAAAGGGTAAATTTAATTAAATTAAAGTGTTGGAACTCATAATTAAATTAAATTTATTAATAGGTTTACCTTTGCTAATTCGATTAGACTTAGGAATTAAATAGAGTATGTAATTAATATAGATTAAGGATTTTCTACATTTGACACTTAGGTCAAGTAGCAATTATTAGAATTCAAAATTTCCTAGTAGAATAGGACTTTAAGATTGATTAATAGACTAGAATTGGTTTAGCATAAAAAAATGTGCCAAATTTGGGGTATTACACCACCATGCCATAAATACAATAGGACATTCCACATACGTGTCACCTAGCCACATTTGCCAATGCATTATATATGTTTTTTCAATAGATAGGAAAAATCACCTAATCAAATTTATATTTTTTCCAATAAATGAGAAAAATTGCTTAATCAAATATATATATTTTCCAATAAACGGGAAAAATTTCCTAATGAAATATATATTTTTCCAATGAATGGGAAAAAATTCCATATACAATATATACACTTTGTATCAAAAGGGACTTTTTGTAATGGTCAAAAAAAAATTGCATCTAACATTAAACGTTTCGTGACATCAAAAAAATTTTTGCCAAAAAAATTTAATTTTTCCCCTTGAAAGTAATTTTGGATTTTCCACAAATTTATATATTTTTCAGGGAGGGGGTTTCTTAAAGTTAGCCCTATCAATGACAAATGCTTCATTGTGTCAATCATCTATTCCAAGTCTTCAATCAACTTGAGTGTCCAAAGACACTCTTCTAAACCAACTACCAAGAGTCCTAGATGACTCTACTCATCTTAGACACCCCCCCATATAGGAAGCATCAAAATTTAGTCCAGTCAAACAAGTGCTAAGTACCACTGGATTGATGCAATCTCTGCATCATTTACTTAGAAGTAGGAAGGGGCATAAGCCAAAGCATACCTCACAAATACTCAAATGTATCTTTAGGTAAGGGCTTCATAAAGATGTCTGCAAATTGATCATTTGTACTACATACTCCAATTTGATCTCTTTCTTTGCAACTTTCTCTCTCAAAACATGATACTTAATAGATATATGCTTAGTCTTAGAATGCAATACATGATTATTAGACATACTCATTGTACTTTTTTTATCACAATGCATGATAATAGGATCTAAAAATTCTATCCCAATATCTTTCAACATTTGCTTCATCCACATGATCTGATTACAATTATCTACTACTGCAACATACTCTACTTCAGCTATACTTTATGAAATACAATCTTGTTTCTTGCTTAGCCAAGAAACCAATTTTCCTCCAAGGAAAAATGCTCCACCAATAGTTCTTTTTCTATCATCCATACTACTTTTCCAGTTTGCATCAGTATAAGAAAACATAGTAAAATCACTTGATCTATCATACCCTAATCTATAATCATGCATACCCTTTAGATATATGAATATCCTCTTTATTGTTGCATAATGAGATTCCTTAGGATCAGTTAAAAATCTTGGTACTACCTTAACTACATTTACTATATCTAGGTTGGTGTGAGTCATCTATTGTAAATTTCCAATCATAGATCTATACTTCTTTTGCTCAACTGTAGGTGTCTCATCTTTGCTAGATAACTTATGGTCAATTATCATAGGTATACCAATAGGTTTAAAAATTTCCAAGCCAAATATTTTCAACAAATATTTTAAATACATAGCTTCTGATATGAAAATACCATCATTGTTTTGTACAATTTATAATCCCAAGAAAAAATTCATTTCTCCAATCATACTAATCTCAAACTCATTCTTCATTTCATTACCAAACTTATCACTTGATTCATCATCACCTCCAAATATTATATCATCAAAAATATCACAAAGATCAACAAACCATTCTCAATTTCTTTGAAATATAAATTACTATTTGTCGTACCTTTAGCAAATCCTAGTTTTGCCAAATATTTGTCCAACCTTGCATACTAGGTTTTGGGTGCTTGTTTTAGACCATACAGTGCTTTCTTTAATTTGAATAGCATATCCCATTCTTTTGTCAAAGGAAATCCTTCAAGCTACTCAATTTAGACTTCTTCTTCAAGCTCTCTATTCAGAAATGTTGACTTTACATCCATCTAATACACTTTAAACTTCTTATTTGCTACATAAGCTAAGAACATTCTTACTACTTCTATTTTGGCTACATGGGAAAATGTTTCTTCATAATCTATACCTTCTTGCAATGAACATATTTTGGATACCAATCTCACTTTATTCCTTACGACTTCACCTTGTTTATTCATCTTGTTTATGAATACCCATTTTGTTCCTATAACATTCTTACCTTTAGGACTAGGAACCAATTCTAATGTCTCATTCTTCACAATCTGGTCTAGTTCTTCCTTCATTGCTTGAATCCAATGATCATCCTTACATGCCTCGTCTACATTCTTAAGTTCAACTTGAAAAATTAGACATAATTCCTCATGTACTCTTTTTCTTGTCATTATTCCTTTCTCTATACTTCCAATAATCTGTTCTACAGGGTGGTTCTTTGCCAAATTTCTATTTGGTGTAGGAGTTTCTATCTGAACTCTTGTCTCTTCTCTTGGTTTTGATCTATGTTTACCTCTTTGGTCAACAATTTTAACTTCATTTTACAAGTCATTGTTAGTCTCAAAGAAAATTTCAACATTCTCTCTAATAGATTTAAGGTTATCTTCCTCATCATTAGAAACATAATCCAACATTCCTTGTTTAACTCCAAACTTTTCATCCACTTTCACATTTTCACACTCAACAATTGTCTTAACTCTTTGAAAACATTTATAAGATTTTATTTTCAATGAATAGCCAAGGAACATACCTTGATCACTTCTTGGATTAAACTTACCAATATCTTCATCTCTCTTTATGTAACATCTTTACACCAAAATCATTCTCAACTCTATTCTTAAACACCTTAAAATTTTCAAATGCCTCAGATTTTTCTTTAAGAATTGCTACCCACAAGAGGATTCTATGGAGAAATAAATTTTATGATTCCTAACTCGTCATCACTTTCACTCTAAACTATTTCATCAGGTTCATCATCTTCATTTGCATACAACTAATTTCTAGATCTTCTAGGCTTGAAATTTATCTTATAATATTTCTCTCTTTTAGAACACTTAGAAGCATACTGAAAAAATTCATCACAAGTCCAACATTAATTTTTTTTCATACCATTTGGTTCTCTTCTAACAATTAGGGCTATTCCTTCTTCAATATTTATGTCTTCTTTAGATCTAGATCTGTGTCTGCTCGTATAGTCTCCATTGGTGCTTTCACTTCTTGTAAAACAAGGATGAATACTCAATGCACTAAGAGTTGTGTCCACTCTATTCAATTCTCTAGACTACCTCAAACTTGATTTTTCTACTTCTAATCTTTCAAGCAAAGTCTCCCTGGTGAACTTCTTAGTACATGGTATCAAAATTTCAATCATCTATGCTACTTTCTTGAATGGTGATGTTAAGGTTTTTAGAATCTTCCATACAATCTCATCTTCCTCTTTAGATCCTTCACAAGACTAAATTCCTACAACAATCTCATGTATCCTACCAATATAGCTTCTCATAGATTCATCTTCCATTATTTTAGCATCTTGAAACAAACATATTCAATTTTGTAGCCTTACTCTCTTAGCATGCTTATCTCCCTCAAAAGTAGTTTCTAAAGCCCTTCAAGATTTTATGAGATGTTTCCAAAGATCTTAGCTTACTGTATTATTTTTTAGGAAGAGCTGACAATAATGCTTTTTTGGCTCATATATTGCACATAAATAGATTCCTTTTAGTTTCAATGCATTCCTCGAGCTTGCTTTCTTCCACAATATATATATATATTTTTTTTTGTCAAAAGCCAATATCCTAGATCCATACATAACAAATGAGTCTTCATCTTCTCCTTTCAGTTGTCATAGTTAACTCCATCAACCTTAGGACTTTTTTTTATGAAGTGACTTTCCATTGATCTCCCAAAATTGTTAAGATTGCTCTTCAGGACCTGATGCTTTGATACCAATTGTTAGAAAGTAAAGTCTACCAATATAGCTGAGAAGGGGGGAGGGGGTGAATTAGTTATACTAATATTAAGATACTTATCAACCTTATTAACCTTTAAGCATGTGAAAAATATAATTAGCAACCATAACAAGATACTCATACACAATAACACTAGATATGCTAACTAGGGAAACCCTTGATCAGAGGGAAAACCCCAGTGGGGATGGTACCCAAAAAATGATGTACTAATATAAAAGTTCCTTTTTAGAGGATGGACTCTGCTAGGAATCAATGAAATACATTTAGTACATATCAGTCCTTGTTAGGAGACTCTGTATCTCTATTAGGAGATTCCAACCCTATTAGGAGTTGTAGAAGATAGAAGGAACCACTATCCAAAGAGCTTCAGGGGAAAATAGGGTCCTCAAGAAGATCTACAAAGATAAGTATGTGACAAAATTTGATGCAAATGAGCTTTTTCTCTCTACCAATTAGAACCCATAACATTAAAAAAGATATACAAAGGGGTAAGCGCACAATTATGGGGGACCAAAAAGATGTCACTTTTATTTTATTTTTCCAGTTGAAGACATTCTGCAATTAAAACTATAGTATGTACACACTATGGCTTGGGCTTCTCAGCCTTAGACTTAGAAAAAATTCAAAACATAACACACACACCCTATAGCATGTGCGCACTATGTAAAATGATAAAAAGAAAAAAAAAAAGGGTTGAAACTTCATTTCTCCCACTCTTTTCTATAATCTTGTGAGTATGGTGGAGCAAAAATTATTAAGACAAAGTAACATTACATTGCACATAGATTTATCTTTTGGAAACTCAAGTAGGGTGAAAATTACAGTGTGTGAGACTATCCTTACAAAGTTTGTTCTCTCCTGAAGTGTGCCCTATTAAGAACATATCTTTGTCAAAATATTACAAAGACATTGTTAAGTGTCACCTGATCAAGGGATTTGGCATAAAATAGTGAAAGTCTTGCCTAGTTAAGAGCAACCTGGTTAAATGTCTTGGAACAAAAAATGATCTATCAACCTATTAGGGAATTTGATACAAAGAAATTGTCAAAGTCCACCCTAGATGAGATTTACCATTGTGGTGATTAGAAAACAATAGAGACATTTACCTAAAAATAATAGCTACTTCACTTATCTTGATACATATCACCTTGATGCTCCTTGTACCTATCAAAAACTTTCTCTACTCTCTTTCTCAGCTTTGCAACCCAAACATAACCAATAATGTGCTTAACTCTACTAGCTACAATGCACTCAATCACTGTGTTGTTTGGCACATTGGCTCTCATCAACACACTTTACCTTTACACCTTGCTCTTATCTCTTACTTTTCTCATTTTCTTTGAGATTACCCTTAGCTCATATTTCTATCATATTTCTTATCAATTTGCAACCCTCTTTCTTGAAATAACCATCTTTTATATAAACCTTGATCACTCAACTACATTTCATATTTTTAGAATTCAAAATATGAATTCACCATCCTATGTTTAACATGTACTCATGTTACTATCGTGTGCCATTCTTGTTAGATGTACATTGTACTAATAAAAGTCACATATGTTCTATGACTTCAATAGCTTGTCTATTTGAAAAGAATTCAAATTTAAATTATTTTATCTCCCATTGATCTGACAATACCAAATCTATTAATTGAAATGTCATGCATGATCCACCTCCTTTGTGATGCATCAAGCACATTGTCTTCCTTCTTGACTCAAAATAACTCCAATGGCACTTCCACTAGCATCATAGTCAACTTGAATTTTTTTATTGAAATTAGGTAAAGCAAGTGTAGGCGATTCTACAAATTTTTGTTTTAATGCTTCAAAGCTCTTATGTGCTCCATGTGTCCATTTGAAATCCCTTTTTATTTGTCCTCATAGTCTCAGCCATAACATTACATATAGAATTGAAATTTTTGATGAATTTCCTATAAAAACTTTCCAATCCATGAAATGATCTTACCTCTCCAACATTCTTAGGTATAGGCCAATCAAGAATAATGTTTACCTTCTCAAGATTCATCTTCAAACCATTAGATTAAATAAAAAACCAAAGATACACAATATCTTCCTTCATAAATAAAAATTTCTTTAGGTTAATCAATAGTTTCTCCTCTTTCAATCTATGTAATACTTGTCTAACATGCTCAAGACACTCTTCCTTAGTCTAACTGAATGTCAAAATTCCATCCAGACATACAATCACAAATTTACCCAAGAATATTTTCAAAACCTCATTCATCAACCTTCCAAAAGTACTAGGTGCATTAGTTAAACCAAAGGGCATAACCAACCATGCATATAAACCTTCATTAGTCTTTAAAATAGTTTTCCATTCACCCCCTTCTCTAATTCTAATATGATGATATCCACTTTTCAAATCAATCTTAGTAAAATACTTCACCCCACTCAAACTATCCATTATGTCATCCATCCTAGGAAAAGAAAATCTACATTTCATTGTTATCTTGTTTATAGCTCTAGAATCAATGTGAATTCTCCATTTCCCATTCTTCTTAGGTGCTAACACAATAGGTACTACACAAGGACTCAAACTTTATGTAATCAGACCCTTCTCAAGAAATTCTTGAACTTGCCTATTCAATTCAACCTTTTCATTAGGTATTAATCTATGCAGTGCTTTGTTAGGTAAAGTAGCTCTAGGTATTAAATCCATACGATGACAAATGCTTCTCACATGTGGTAAATCATCAGATACATTATTAGAAATTATGTCTTGGAACTTTGCTAACAAAGACTCGATCTTAGGTGCATGCTTTAACTTATATTGTTTCTCATTCTTTCTAGTAATCAAAGAAAAACAAATATTCTACTCCTTCATATCTCTAGAAAATTGATTACCTTCAAGGAAACATACTTTAACTATTGTACACTGATTCTCCTTAGGTTTCTCTACCAAAGGTAATAATATTTCTTTCTTTCCATCTACCCAAATAGTATACTAATTCAATCTACCATCATGCAAAGCTTATCTATCATACTACCACCAAGGTCTACCCAAAAGAATATGACAACAATCCATAAGCATAACATCACACAAGACTTCATCATGATAATTCCCAATTTTGAATTTAATAAGGCATTGTCTACTTACAAGTAATTTATGCTCATTCTAGATCCAAGCAACATGATAAGGCTTAGGATGTATCAGTTTCTACGACTATAACTTGTTAACCAACTCCTTAGAAGACACATTATTAGAATTTCCACTGTCAATGATTACCTTGCAACATTTTCTAGCTACCTTAAATTTGGTTTTGAACAAACTTATTAAAATAGGTTCTCCATCAGTTTCCTCATTCCACAAGATTTTTCTTAACACCAACTTCTCACCATTTTCAAGTTCATTAGGCATTTCAAAAACTTCTTCACAAGCCAAAGTGCTTATGCTATTACCTCTAATCTTCTTCCCATAGTTACTAGATTCAAAAGCCCTATGTACATCTTCTCCACTTTTATAACAATTATTTTTATACCAAGATCTTTGTTCCCTTTTTCTATCATTATTATTCCTAGTGTAACCAATATAGCTACCTCCAGTATAGTTACCTCTTATGCCATCAGGTGTTGGAATTACTTTAGAATAATTAAGAGTGGGGGTGAGTCAGTTATTCAAGATCTAGATGTATAAATAAAACTTTTCACAACTTAGTGAACCCATAAAACATTCATACTCATGCACACATCCATTATGTATTTACTAAAACTTGTATGTTACTATCAAATCAATTTGTAGAAATGTAAAGCATGAAACACAACACATTCATCAGTACACTTGACACAATGATGTACATGGAAACCCAATTTGGAAAAAAACACTAGTAACATGCTACTCCTTTTTACTCTTCTGAAGTGATGCCCTGTGAAAGGCCAACCCTGTTAAAGGTTATAATGCACACTATTAAATGTGACCTTGTTAGAAGTGAGCCTTATTAGAGGACTTTAGGCCATTCACTTGGAATGCCACCCAGTTAAAGGATTTTCTAATGACTATTAGGTCAACCTTACTCCAAAGGATTTAACCTTGACTAATACAATTGTTAGAGAGTAACAGTAGAGCTTTGATCTGATACAACTTAAAACTTCTCTTGCAAATTACAAATCTCTATTCACTATTCAATTTTTCTTGGCTTTCATACTTTGTAGCTCTGACAACTTATTCACCCTTCAAGCATTCATCTCCTTAAGCCTCCTTGCTTAACATGCCATTACAAACTCTTCTCTTGGGTCATTTGATGAAGCAAAACCCTTAATTCCTTTTCCTCCTTAGGTTCTTGCACATGACACCAACCTCTTTTTTCTTCATGAATAGACATTCCTATAAATAGGAAATTAGAATATTTTCCCCCTCATTATCCATCGTCCAAATCAGGGTTCTGGATGGATTAGGTAGGATACAATGTATCTACCCCATATCTTGTCTTTTCTAGAAAATTCTCCTAGAATCCATTTGAATTTGCCTAAAAATGGTTGACATAAAATTTTGTGCCATTAGCTTATCGACCTTAACTTCCTTCTAGTTCACAAATTTCAAGAAAACAAACTTTTCATCTTAGATTTGGTGAATCTTCGATCTTTAACATAATGTAGTAGCTCAACATTATCAACCTTCTGATGCTCGATACATACTGCATTTCTTGACATCAATTATAAAATCACTCGGCATCAACTAAAGTTTTTTGGTGCTCAGCATCAACTAAATTTTACTTGGCATCAACTATTTTTCTCGGCATCCACTAGAATTTGCTTTTACTTGGCTCCAACTGACTTTCTTCTTGGCCTGCACTGACTTTTTTCAACACCTACTATCCACTCAATCAAGTTTGGGAGACAAACTTTGTTTAACTTATTTTTCTAACTTTCTAAGTGTAGCCAGCCATTTTATAACCTTAAGTAGATAATCAATACATCATGTTATCATTGTCTTAATTGATCCTTGTACTTCATTACATAATCATAACTCAACCTTTTCTCTAGGTGCTATTGTTACCTCTTATTGATCAAATCCTCTTCATCAATCAACTAAGTGAAAGTACTTGAATCTTATAAGTAGCTGTCTTACCAACAAATAGTAGGTTTGACATTAGTGAAAAAACAATGATTGGAACACATAATCTTCTTCAACAATCTCCATCTTAGAAATTTCTCTTATCAATGATCTTTTCAATCAAATTTCAACAATCTCCCTCTTTCGCATTGATGGCAAACCAAACTGATCAACCAAGTCAATCAAATGATGAACATCTTGTTTAACCAAACTAACTAGGTAAAATTAGTAAGACAATACCAAAAAGAAAACTTGTATTCCTCCCTCTATCAATAGCTTCCATCTTTTGATTAGGTTACAAAACTCTTTCTTAAAACTCCCTCTGAGTTCCTTCTTATATCTCCCTCTAACTAGGTAGATTAGGATCTCTCCCTCTTTCTTTTATACTAGATTGATCAGCAGAGTATCTCCCTCTGATGATGATCTTTTTGGCTCTTTGATCAATGTTCTAATCAATGTCTCGCTCTTTGTTTTGACTTAATTCTTTGATCAATGTTTTCTCTCTGATCAACAAATTAGTTTGGAATTTTCTCCATCTTATTTCTTACACTTGATCAGTAAAACTCTTCTTCTTCTGATGATTAGTTTAATTTACTTTCTCCCTCTTTGACAACAATGCCAAATATCTATACCAAAAACTTGTCATCCTTAAAATATGCAGATATAAGCTTTTTCAGTTTTCTCAGTTTCTCCCTCTATCACCTTGCTTATGTTTGATTTGAATTTTTAGCTCTATGATTAATTTAGGTAGTTCCTAAAGTAAGATCCACTACATTGATTTGTATTATATGAACATCAACTTGTTTGATGCAAGGCAATCCTTCTATTTTTTAAATAGCCTTTAATAGGGGTATCACCCCTAGTTTACCTCTTAAATACTCATGAGCATCCTTAGGTAATGGTTTTGTGAAGATATCAGAAATTTTCTCCTTTGTGTTAACATATTCCATCTTCACCTCTTTGTCTTGGACAAACTCTCTCAAGTAATGATACTTGATTGCAATGTGCTTTATCTTTGTGTGCATCACTGGATTCTTTGATATATTGATAAGACTTGTATTATCACAATAAAGTATCACTGCTTCTATGATTTCTTCCTTCAATCCTTTGAGTAGCTATTTTATCCATACAATGTTTGTGCAATTTATAGTAGAAGAAACATATTCTACTTCCATAGTAGATAGTGAAATACAACTCTTTTTCTTGCTTGTCCATGTAACTAGTCTTTTCCCTAAGAAAATTGCTCCATTAGTGCTCTTTTTTTCATCAATGTTTCTAGCCCAGTTAGCATCCATGTAGGCTCTTAATTCAAACTCTTCATTCCTCTTGTAGTATAGAATAAATTCTTTTGTTCCTTTCAGATATCTCATTATCCTCTTCACAGACATTAAGTGATTCTCCTTGGGATTAATAGAGAATCTTGAAACTATCCCTATAGATAATGCAATATAAGGTCTGTTATGTACTACATGTTGCAATTTTCCAATCATAGACTTATACAATGTTTGATTCACCTCAGTTGAATCATCATTCTTTGACAACTTGTGTCCTATCACCATAGGTGTACTTACTAGTTTAGAATCCTCTAATCCAAATGTCTTCAATATCTCTTTGACATACTTTGACTGAGTGATGTATATACCATACTTCAACTAATATACTTGTAATTGTAGACACCTAAAAACCTTTAGAAAATAAAGTATTTTTATTTTCTGAAAAAGTCCTGATGACATCATCATTAATTAATTAATTAATTATTTAATTAATTAATTAATTTTTATGCCATTAAATCCCTTTATCTTAATTAAAAATATTTAATTAAGAAATCCCTCCCAAAAATGTTTAAATCTTATTTAAACATTATTTTCTTATTTATTAATTATTTAATTAATAAATTGACCAAAAATCCTAAAATAAATAAAAAATTTATTTTTTGCCCAAAACTTGGCCAATTTCCTTATGACCAATAACCTCTTCCAAAATCTTCTAATCCTTCTTTAATTTCGATTAAAGGCTAATCTCATCATTTCCTACCCCTAACCCCAACTCAAAATATTTAATTAAAATTAAATATTAATCCTCATGTTTATTAAAAAAGTTTTAATAAATATCTCCTCAACCCAAACCCTTGAAATAAATAAAACTTTATTTATTTCCTAAAAATCTAATTTATCCTCACCCTAAGAAGTTCTAGACTCTTCTAGAAAGTCTTCATCCTCATCCTAGGAAATTCTAGACTATTCTAGAAAGTCTTTATCCTCATCCAAAATCTAGACTCTTCTAGAAGATGTCTTTAAACCTAATCCTAATCCCCTCCTAACCTTGTCACATTCCCTAAACATGGGTTAAAACTTACTAACCCAAGCCAAAGTTAACAAATATCTCTTCTTTCACCCACCCTCATTAAATGCCATCCACTTGCCTATCCTTAAGCTAATCCTAAACCATCCTAATCCATCCTCTAATCATTTGCACAAGCCTAAACAAGCTTAAAACATTTCTAATCAAGTCCAAGTCGAATTTGCTCTCATCACCCTCAAAATATCTCAACCATAAAACTTTATGAAGTCCACTAGGTCATAAATGACTCTTACAAGCCCTTTTATTGCTCTTACAAGTCATTATGAGGGTCTTTATGAAGATTTTATCTCTTGAGCCTCCTTTGTTGACTCATCCTTGCCCTTTCCTCCATCCTCTCACCATGTGACATGTGTCACTCCTTGATTGGCTATAAGGAAGCACAATCCATGTGCTCTCCTCTCATGCAATCTGAGCCTTCCATAAGCTTTTTCCCATCCTTGCATCTTAGCCCTCAATCCCTCAAGCCTCTTGCCTATAAATTGGATCCTTCCCCTTTGCAAAATAACACAATCCATGAAGTAAAGTCATAATGCCATTTTGAGAAGCCATTTTACATCAAAACCATACTAAAGCCATCTATCCACACTAAAAATCCACAATCATCCATTGAAGCCTTTGGAAGCATATTGAGCATACATCCTATCTATTTAGACAAAGCTACTCAACAAGAGAGCTTCTCATTGAGAGAGCCCATTAATGGCTCATATTCTCAATTGAGAGCTCATCTTAGTCTATCTTGAAGTTTATGAATTTTGTTTAGTTTGTAGAAGCTTTATTTAAATTTGGTTTCTATTAGCATACTAACATTGCTCATATACATTTTGGCAAGCCCGGTGCTCATTTTGGCTAATTTTTCTTGTTTTTGTGATTGGTAGGATTGTATAAATTGGTTTTGTAGGTCCACATGAGCATGAAGAAGACAAAGGAACTCATAATCTATCTCATAGTGTTTGCAGATTTTTCAAGCTTATAGGTGGACAAAGAACTTGAAATTCTTCTTCCTCTTCTTGTCTATATTCTTCTTATTCCATCTACTTCTTCTTCTTCTTCTTGTGGGAGATCTTGGCCATTTTTTTTAAAGGAAGCAAAATCATACACACTTCTTTTTAGTGCTTAAAATGAACCCCCAAATCATACTTAAATCCATTGAAAAATTAAAAATTTGCAAAAAAGAAAAAATCTTTTAACAAATGAAACTAAACCAATCTAATCATTTGCATCCTTGCAACATCAAGGTTTTAGATGCATTCATGCAAAATTAGGAACACTTCATTTTTGGGAATTTAAAAAGAACTTCAAGTTTCCATTTCAAAAGGTTCAAAATCAACACTAAGTGCACACTAAAGTTCTTTTTAAAAAATCTCATGAAAACTAAGAGTCCTAAATGGTTGCCAAAAATTGTTCTAAAAGCTTTGTTATTTGTTCCAAACAAATGTCTTATTGCAAAATCTTGAATGTTTCTTAGGTTTTTCATGCATCAAAACAATCTAGGAATATCATTTTTGGGCTTAAAACATGCAAACTAGAACACAAAATCTTGAATGAAAAGCAAATTCCAAAGAGTCATTTTCACTTTTGAGTCCAAAAAAAAAAATCTTGAATGATCTAAGGTTAAAACAAAGAACTTCAAAGTTCTTAAAACAACACACAAAATCTCAATCTTGAATGCTCAAAGGAAAAAACTTGAATGTTTAATCACTTGTCTTTGAATGCATGTTGCTAAACACACTCTTGAATGCCATGGATTAAAATCAAATTTTCCTTGAATGCATGATTAAAACAACAAATATCAATCTTGAATGCCTAACAATCAATGAACATTGCATGGTTTTGATGCATTTTAATGACGCTCGCATTTCTTATGCTGACGAATTCTCGATTTTCATTATGTTGACGACGCTGTCAAGTTGGAATGAACATTGTATGACATAATCACAAGTGTCTTCAATCATAGCTTACCAAATCTAAATCATCAATTGGAAAAGAACTCTGCTTTTTAGCCCAAGGTCATCTGAATCTTCTCTCCCCTTGTCGCCTTTGCAGGCCATCTTGGGTTCATAAGACTAGGATCCAAAACCTTGTTTTTAGTTTTAGGAGGCCTGCTTGGGGATTTCATCACCCCTTGGGACGACCTCAACTCCAGCGTTCCGGCGGAGTATAAAGATCGGGAGGTGAATCCAAAGACACCTCTCTTGGGATCAAATTTTTGTCACTCGGGCTAAGCCTCAAGGAACTTTATACCCTTGAGAAGTGAAAGAGGAGAAGTGGGTTACCGCTCCTCTCGGCTGTGTGACATCTTTTTGGTTTCATCTACGGATTTGGGCCTCACGTACCTTGCGTATATCGAGGACTCCCTAGCTAAACCAAATTTCATCCTTGTAGAAAGCTTCCTAGGATGTTGGTGTGTTTGACGTGCTTGCTGAAAACTTTTGTCTGCTTGTCTGTTCATAGCTTTTGAATGAATGTTTGCCAATTTTGGTCGAAATCCCAGAAAAGCAGAAATCTCCCAACTCAAGGCTTACTTAGCGTAGTCACTGCCTTATCAGAAAATCATCCAAGCTCCTCCGCTGCAACCGAATCTATCTAGTTCTTTGCCTTAGAACAATCCCAAATCCAAAGTCCATCCAAATCATCCCCCTAGCTAGCTAGCAACCCAATCCAAAATCACCCAAGCCTTTAAAGAGTTGTTGTCACTTTGCTAGATTTTGCTATCCAATCAATCCGACCAATCCACCAGCCTCACCAAGGTTATCCCTTTGATAGAGCATTGTCTAGGGTAATCCAGTTTTGTCATTTGTATCCCTCATCACCTTGAGCTAAAGGTTGGGATCCACAAGTGGTCAATCTCGTGTCATGCCATAGGATCACTAGTCTATCCTTAAGTTGACACAATCTTCACCAATCCAGTGCATAGGAAAGCAAAACTCTCACTTTTTGACAGCATACCCTTGAAGTCTTCCACCCACAGGAAAGCCAAAAATCTCCAGCCAATCCTCCTTAGGTCTGTCATGCAGCTTTGACTCTCCCTAGGAAATCTTTCATCAGCCAATCCAAAATTTGTGCTTAATCCAAATCCAACCATGAGCTTTCGTGTTCATCCATATGCAAGACCCCATCCCCATCAAACTCACCATCAAAGCATGAAGTACCAATCCTATCATGATGTGTTTGGTCGCATTGTCCTTGCTCCTGCCACCTCCTATTCCAATGATGATGAAAATCTTGTTGACTATGACGGGTATATTGAAAGCCTTAGAAACATTCCCCCAAGCATCCCCGAAAATCCAAGAGTTATTCCAAACTATCTAGTCATGCCATCTGATATTCCAGCTTCCCCTCCATCACCCCATCAACCAAGCTTCCAATCTTCCACCCCCATCACACTAGCTATTCCTGTCAATCCACCTCCACCTTCGACACACGAGTCTCCAAGGAATCTCCTAGAGGAAATACAAGAAAAGTTGCCTCCAACAGTCGATAAGCCATGTCATCTAATCCAACCATGTGAAGTAGTCAGTGATGAAGCTTCCCCATCTATAATATCACCTCCATCTCCCATAGCTATCATCCCCATACCATCCATCAAATTGCTTAAAATCCTTCCACTTCCCGCAAGCATCAAAATCCCACCACCTATCAAATCCCTCCAAATCCTATCCACATCGCCTCCAATCATTTCCCAAATCTCTCGTAATGACCCTTATGCATCCATCTTCTACTCACCCATCTCCACTATTGAATCTCCCATCTATCCATCCGCTGCCTTTGAAGAATCCATCCCTTCACCTCCTATCGCACCATCCACTCCAAACCAATCCTATCAAGATCCTGCCCAAAAGCATGTTGACATCCCCCAAAGCATAAATGAAGATATCATCGTACCATGTCTTCCATCCATAGTGCAATCACCATCTCCTCCATCTCCAAAACCTCGAGCCATATCTCCTCCACTACAAGATATCTTGTCATCCCACCAGCTACATCAAGATCCTATCCTTCCATCTCCCCCGCTCCATGCTTCCATCTTACCACCTATCCAAGCTATTCCACCATCTATAATCTACCTTCTTGGTTCACTTACATTCATCCACGGTGGCCCTCTCTCAGCAGAAGAATTAAGAACAGTATCTCCCCATTGCAATACACCTAATAAATCACTTCTACCATTTTCTGCAAGCAAAAAGTTTCCTCAGCTTGTTCCAATGCTCAATCGATGGCATTATCAAGGTCAAGGTTTAGGACCACAAGAGCAAGGAATCAGAGAGCCTATTATTGCACAAAAAAATCTAGGATTTCATGGTCTTGGATATGTATCCAAAGGCTCACCATCTAAAGTTGTTGGTACGCCACACCCCCAAACCAAGCCTATCTCCAAGCCCACCATGCCAGCCTCCCATCACTCCTTCAAGAAATCTTATGTCATCCCCCCTCCACCATCTTTGCAACCCAAAACAACCTACCATATCCCCCCTTCATTCGCTAAATCCATTTTGGGTCCCTATGTCCCAAAATCTACCATCCTCCATCCTCCTATTATCCATCATAAAAATCCTATTCCATCCATTCCTATGCAAGATCAACAAAGGCACATATCAGGGCACATCATCCATCATCATCCCCCTACATGCTCTTTCATATCCTCTCCATCTCACAAAGCTTATCCTAACCATCTTCCCAAAGCTTACCACAACAATGTGAAAGCCAACTTCAAAATGCATAAAGCTAAAAATCCACATCCGAGGCAATCATATGTCTATTCTAAAAGACATACTCCAAAAAGGCAAAATCCAATCAAAGAATGCAAAACAATGCAACAGCCTATGAAAAGACAATCCAAAACCATGTGGATCCCCAAGAAAAAAGTTGAAACCCAATGCATAATGGCATCCACCATTGCCAATCCCCCATCTAGTGACTCATGTCCCCCATCTCCTAACTCCATCTTGGGTGCCTATATCCCCAAGCACGCTTCCACAAATCCTCCATCACACCCGCATCTACCATCTATCCCCCATATGCTCTTTTCACACCCGTCCCAACATGTGCCAATGTTGCTCTTGCAAGCATCCTCATCTCATGCTCCTTTCCAGCATTTTCATCCCTCCATCTCCTACCATCAATCCCATCTAATCCGATCTATTGCATAAATCACACATCCGGTGTACCAACAGCTAGCAACAAAATTGAACATTCCAACAGCCAGTGAAAAATCCCAAAAAAGCCAAAATAGCTGAAGAAAGCCAAAATCATTCCAGCTAAGTCCAAAGTCAAAAAGTCAAAAAAGAAAAGAAAAATAAAGCGTCCACTGGTGAAAACTTGGCAATTCAAGCACCTTGGACAAGTACCATGATGAAAACTTGGCAAACAAGCGTCATGTGTAATCCTGCCATCCCCAGCTTAGCCTATCACCCTCATCCTTTTGGTCATCTCTTGACATCCAACTCCATCTTCCAATCTATCCACCTATCCTCCACCCTCCCTCTTCCATCTCACACCATCCACTTATCTCCTGCAGCTTCAGCCAATCATCTCAGCTATCATCCATCTCCCTAGCCCCTTAAGCTTTTTCCATCCTAGCTTCAATCCTATCACATCCATCATAAGACCTCCTTCCACATGTTATCTTCTGATTGGGGGCACTATATTCCTTGGAGATCTTGTCTTGTCCATCCTCCCTTGTCATTGATATCTAGCTCTAGGCTATCCTCATGCAAACCCAATGTCATCTCCTTATATCCATCATAATCCTAGCTATCTACCATCCTATCCAGCCATCTCATCTTGCTCCTCTAGCTATCCTTGGTCACAAAATCTCTCATCATCATTGGATGCATCCTGCCAAATCCATATCTTTCGCTATCACCCCACCCTTAGATTTCGCATCTTGCACAACATCGAACCATCCCGCTATCCTCTCATCCTGAGCTTTTTATCCATCTGTATCATACCTATCATTGGTCTGTTAGCTTGTACCATATCTTGATTAGCCTGCTTGTAAATATCTTGGTCTGTCAGCTTGTACATCCTCTTTAGCTTAGTACCATTGTATCTATCCAAATTTCATGTTCATTCCTCCTTGATTAGCATCTTGCACACATCGCACAACCCTTGGTTAGCTATTCCAATGCATCCTTTAGCTAGATCTCTTGTCACCAAAGTGCTATCCTTCTTAGTTCAGCTTGCCAGACGCGTCACTCATCCAAATCCACCAGCTTCGGTGCTCTCCGATAGGTCCTTGCAGGATATAGCTTTCCTCATGTCTGATCTTGGTCCGTTAGTACCTTGTCCTACCCATCTCGTTGGCAAATAGTTCTCTTTTGGATTTTCACTTTCTTTTGCTTTGGGATCTTCCCTTTTGGGTCTTGAAGTATCTTTTCCAAGCAATCTCCTTGTTCCCTCCTCAAGGTTGCCACGATCTTCCATATCATGGTATGCTGCGAATGGGGCAATTAGAGCGTAAGGTCTTGATCAGGTCTTTCGTTTGTTTTTCTTCACTGCTTGTGGGTTCTCCAGTGTCGTTTCCACGCTGCTTCCTCTAGGATTCATGTGTGATGCTGGGGCAATCCTTGTGTGTTTGTTTTGAGTTAGTTTGTCAGTCCTTTGGATGGTTGGTGAAAAGGCCTTGATGTTCTTGGTAACCTTGGCAATTAACCAACAGTCCTATAGCAAATCTAGTGCTCAACTACATGGTGGTACTTCTCTTTGAAGTATCCCCCCGCTCAAAAAGCTTCAATGGTTTTCCTTCATCTCCATTATCCCCCATCCATATCTAGCATCCATCTCTCCTACTCTAGCTTATGCATCAGTATCTCTTTGAATCACTCATCACTCTTAGCTTTAGGGATCCACAATCCTAGTCTTAGGGATCCACCAATCCAAATCAATCCACCAAGCCTCATCTTTCGAGATCCACAATCCTAGTCCTAGGGATCTCCGAAACCCATCTTCCACCAATCTGACTCTTTGAAATCCTGTTGCATCAGCTTTATAATCCCCTCATCCATCTCCCTATCCTAGATTCCTTTTTATAGCGCTCTGCTCCTTCATCCTCCACCTTCCCTAAAGTCTTAAGCTTGCTTCCTCTTCTGCATCTGATTCTCCTTTATCATTCTCCCATAGTGAGAGTTTGAGCTAATTCAGCCCCTTCTCTTTGCCAATCTGAGTCTCCTTTCTCATCTTGGATTCTTGTATTTTTCAAGAAGCCACCGAGCCTCGCTTTCTCTCCCCGCTGCCTTCTTGAGGGGGGCATCTCACAGTCCATTCTCTCCTCTTCTGCTCTAGCCTTGGGCATCTTATTTTCTTATCTTTGATGCCATGCCACTTGCGGCATCACATCAAAGAGGGGCAAAATGTAGACACCTAAAAACCTTTAGAAAATAAAGTATTTTTATTTTCTGAAAAAGTCCTGATGACATCATCATTAATTAATTAATTAATTATTTAATTAATTAATTAATTTTTATGCCATTAAATCCCTTTATCTTAATTAAAAATATTTAATTAAGAAATCCCTCCCAAAAATGTTTAAATCTTATTTAAACATTATTTTCTTATTTATTAATTATTTAATTAATAAATTGACCAAAAATCCTAAAATAAATAAAAAATTTATTTTTTGCCCAAAACTTGGCCAATTTCCTTATGACCAATAACCTCTTCCAAAATCTTCTAATCCTTCTTTAATTTCGATTAAAGGCTAATCTCATCATTTCCTACCCCTAACCCCAACTCAAAATATTTAATTAAAATTAAATATTAATCCTCATGTTTATTAAAAAAGTTTTAATAAATATCTCCTCAACCCAAACCCTTGAAATAAATAAAACTTTATTTATTTCCTAAAAATCTAATTTATCCTCACCCTAAGAAGTTCTAGACTCTTCTAGAAAGTCTTCATCCTCATCCTAGGAAATTCTAGACTATTCTAGAAAGTCTTTATCCTCATCCAAAATCTAGACTCTTCTAGAAGATGTCTTTAAACCTAATCCTAATCCCCTCCTAACCTTGTCACATTCCCTAAACATGGGTTAAAACTTACTAACCCAAGCCAAAGTTAACAAATATCTCTTCTTTCACCCACCCTCATTAAATGCCATCCACTTGCCTATCCTTAAGCTAATCCTAAACCATCCTAATCCATCCTCTAATCATTTGCACAAGCCTAAACAAGCTTAAAACATTTCTAATCAAGTCCAAGTCGAATTTGCTCTCATCACCCTCAAAATATCTCAACCATAAAACTTTATGAAGTCCACTAGGTCATAAATGACTCTTACAAGCCCTTTTATTGCTCTTACAAGTCATTATGAGGGTCTTTATGAAGATTTTATCTCTTGAGCCTCCTTTGTTGACTCATCCTTGCCCTTTCCTCCATCCTCTCACCATGTGACATGTGTCACTCCTTGATTGGCTATAAGGAAGCACAATCCATGTGCTCTCCTCTCATGCAATCTGAGCCTTCCATAAGCTTTTTCCCATCCTTGCATCTTAGCCCTCAATCCCTCAAGCCTCTTGCCTATAAATTGGATCCTTCCCCTTTGCAAAATAACACAATCCATGAAGTAAAGTCATAATGCCATTTTGAGAAGCCATTTTACATCAAAACCATACTAAAGCCATCTATCCACACTAAAAATCCACAATCATCCATTGAAGCCTTTGGAAGCATATTGAGCATACATCCTATCTATTTAGACAAAGCTACTCAACAAGAGAGCTTCTCATTGAGAGAGCCCATTAATGGCTCATATTCTCAATTGAGAGCTCATCTTAGTCTATCTTGAAGTTTATGAATTTTGTTTAGTTTGTAGAAGCTTTATTTAAATTTGGTTTCTATTAGCATACTAACATTGCTCATATACAGTAATCCCACAGAAAATTTGATTTTTCCAAACATAGACATTTCAAATTCTTGCTTCATCTAATTTGAAAAGTCCTTACATAAAACATCTTGTCCTCCATATATAATATCATCAAATAATATTTCAGATAGAAAAATATCTTTTTTTTTGTCTTTATGTACAAATTGTTTTTCTCATCAGTCCTTTCAAATCCTATCTTCACAAGATAAGTATGAAGTCTCTCATACCTTGCTCTTGGTGCTTGCTTCAATCCATATAGGGCTTTGTGCAGTCTACATACCATGTTCTTTTTGTTATCATCAACAAATCCTTCTGGCTATTCTATGTAGACTTCCTCTTCTAGTATGCCATTAAAAAATGTAGATTTAACATCCATCTAATAAACTTTAAAACCTTTTTATATAGCATAATCAAGTAGAGTTCTTCCTCCTTCCATTCTTGCAACAGGAGCAAATATCTCCCCATAGTCAATTCTTTCTTCTTGTGCATATCCCTTGCAAATTAATCTTTCTTTTTTTCTTGTGACTTCACCATTCTCATCTAACTTGTTTCTGAATACCCACTTGGTGCTAATCACATTATTGTGTTTTGGTCTAGGAGCCAGACTCCATGTTTTATTCTTCTCTATCTATTCAATCTCCTCTTCCATGGCTTTGTACCATTCATCATCTTCTAATGCATCTTTTACTAATTTGGGCTCCTTCATGCTTAACAAACATGATTCACTTCTCAATCTATTTCATGTTATTGGCCTAGCATCTTTATTTCCAATGATTTGTTTAGTAGGATGACATCTTTTGACATATTTAGACAATCTTGGCTAAGCTCTTGTTTCTACATTTTTTCTTTCAAGTTCAGAGTCACTGTGTACATCTATCAAATATTTAGGCATCTCTTTCATGTGTACTAATCTTAGAATAAGATTGTGCATCTTCTTCAGTTTGCAACTCGGCATCTGAATGTAGCTCAGTTCCTTAATCTAACTCGACTTTCATAGATTGTGACTCGGTAGTCACTGATACTTGCTATTGATTTCCGACTTGATTTGCAACATTTTCTTTAGTAGACATTCCTTCATAAAAGTATACAAATGATTTGTATTCTTCTGGTTCTTTCATAGGTTCAACCTCATGTACCTCTGTAAATTCATCAAAGTTCACATTTGCACTTTCCAAATATTTGTTAGTGTTAGTATTTAAACAATTGTAAGCTTTACTTCTTGTGGAGTATCCAAGGAATATACCTTCTTCACTTTTTGCATCAAACTTTTTATTCCTAACATTTGCTCCCAAATACCTTAAAGTATTTTATATTAGGTGGATATCCATACCATAGTTGAAAAGGTGTTGAATGAGTACCTTTCTTGATTTGCACATGGTTCAAGGTATATACAACAATACTTACAACTTATCTCCAATATTTTAGAGCAACATTCTTCTCCACCATAAGTGTTCTAGCACAGTCCATTATAGACCTATTTCTCCTTTCATTAATCCCATTTTGTGGAGGGGTCCTAGGGTCAGATGTTTGTCTTTTGATTCTTCTGTCATTATAGAACATCTCAAACTCATTTGATGTGAATTATCCTCCTCTATCTAATCTTAAATATTTTAGAATTTTACCCGTCTCTTTCTCAACTCTGGCCAAGTACCACTTAAACATTTGAAAAGCATCAGATTTATGTTTCAAAAACATAACTATCATCATCCTAGAGTAATCATCAACAAATAGCATTATGCACTTATCTCCTCTATAGCTTTGCACTTCAATTGGTCCAAACAAGTCAGTATGAACAATATCTAGTATTTCTTTAGAGGTATAAGCTTTACTCTTAAAGCTTGAATTTATCATTTTGCCTAGCTGACATTGTTTGCACTCTACATTATCAAGTTTCTTCAACTTGGGCAAACCTCTGGCTTTCTTCATCTTACTAATACTAACCAAGTTATCAAAATTAACATGACATAATCTCTTGTGCCGAAGACCTACATCATCAAATTTTGCAACAAAACAAGTAGCATCCTCTATATCTATATAGAATATATTACTTCTAGTTTGATCACCTTTTCCAATTAGTTTCCTGTTTGTGTTATATATCTTGGCAGTTTTGTTTCCAAATTCAACCTTGCATCCCAGATTATTCAATTGTGACACACTTAACAAATTATAATTTAGTCCTTCAACATAGTAAGTATTGTCACATGAAATCTTATCTGTGAGTTTGATAGAACCTTTTCCTTTTATCAAACATGGTGCATCATTACCAAGTCTTACACTATTTCCATCATAACAAGTTAAAGTAATGAAGTTACTTCTATCTCAAGTCATGTTATGTGAGCATCCACTATCAATGTCCATCTATCATTTTTGTTCACACAAGTCACAAGTGCAATTGCCTCATCTTCATAAAATTCATCCTTCATTGCAACATATATCCCTTCATCATCATGTTCATCACAATCAGCCATGCTTTCTTCTTCAGCAATGTAGAATGACTTCTTGCTTTTGTCTTTGTAATCTCCACTGTCATCTTCTCTTCTATTTTTATACTTGTTTCCTTCTCTGTAGTTTTTCTTCTGGCTACATCTTGAAGAAATATGACCAACTTCATTGCAGTTGAAACAAATGATCAGTAACTTACCTTTACCTCTGTAAAATCTTCTTTCCAGTACTACTCCCAATTGTTCAACATCTTCCTCATCTATATCACTGTCATTGGATACATACTTTATCTTTTTTTTCTTATTCTTCTTCTATTTCACCTGATCAGAATTCTTCAATAACAACTTAGCTTTAAATGTAGATTCAAGACTCTCAAGTTTGTAGTTATCAAAATTAGATAGCTCAAAATTAGCGAGTCTACCTACGCATCCTTCAAGGGTTAGATCATTTCCTAGAATACATCTCAACTCTTGAACCATAGAAACTCTAATAGCATAAACAAGCAATAATGTTCTCAAGACTTTACTTTACATAGTATCATCATCTATATGTCCAGTAGGTCCTCTTATTGCACTAACAACTTATTTTATCCTAACAACATATTGAGCAATATTTTCACCTTCTTCCATTCTCATATCGTCAAACTTACCTTTGAGGCTCTCAGATTTGGCTCTTTGAAATTTTTTGTCTCCTCCATAGATAGTTTGTATGGCATCCCACATTTTCTTTACAGTGTCACAACCTTTGATATCATCAATTTGGCATCGCTTAGGGTAGAGGCAATCTCCAACATCACCTGATTGTGCTCTTTCTTTTTCTTCATATCGTTAGCAGTTAGGGCTACAATTGGATCAAAATGTTTTATCGTAATGGTAGATTGCATATGATCTCCAAGTTCTCCAAGGTGTAGCTTCATCAAACTTTTCCATGTAGGAAAGTTATCTCTATTGAGCTTGGGTACTTCTCTTTTTGACATCTTGATCTTTGTGCTTCTAGTACCTTCAAACTAGTCCTCTTAAGCAATAGGGCTTTGATACCAATTATTGGAATTATTTTAGAATAATTGAGAGGGGGGTGAATAAGTTATTCAAGGTCTAGATGTATAACTAAAACTTTTCACAACTCAGTGAACCCATAAAACATTCATACTCATGCATGCATCCATTATGTATTTACTAAAACTTGTATGTTATTGTCAAATCAATTTGCATAAATGTAAAGCATGAACATAAAACATTCATCAACACACTTAACACAATGATTTACATGGAAACCTAATTTGGGAAAAACCACTAGTAACATGCTACTCCTTTTTACTCTTCTAAAGTGATGCCTTATGAAAGGCCAACCTTGTTAAAGTTTACAATACACACTACCAAATGTGATTTGGTTAAGGGATTTCAATCACCCTATTAGAAGTGAGCCTTATTAGAGGACTTTAGGCCATTCACTTGGAATGCCACCCAATTAAATTATTTTCTAATGATTGTTAGGCCAACCTTACTCCAAAGGATTTACCCTAGACTAATATAATTGTTAGAGAGTAATAGTAGAGCTTTGATTTGATACAACTTAAAACTTCTCTTGCAGATTATAGATCTCTGTTCACTCTTCAATTCTACTTGGCTTTCATACTTTATAGCTTTGATAGCTTGTTCATCCTTCAAGCATTTATCTTCTTAAGCCTTCTTGCTTAACATGCCATTACAGACTCTTCTCTTGGGTCACTTGATGAAGAAAAACCCTTAATTCCTTTTCCTCCTTAGGTTCTAGCACATGACACCAACCTCTTTTTTCTTCATGACTAGACATTCCTATAAATAGGAAATTAGAATATTTTCCCACTCATTATCTATCATCCAAATTAGGGTTTTGGATGGATTAGGTAGGATACAATGTATCTAACTCATATCTTATCTTTTTTGGAAACTTCTCCTAGAATCCATTTGAATTCACCTAAAAATGGTTTACATAAAAAATTGTGCCACCAGCTCATGAACCTTATCTTCCTTCTGGTTCATAAGTTTCAAGAAAACAAACTTGTTAGCTTAGATTCGACAAATCTTTGATCTTTAACATAATGTAGTAGCTTGGTATTATCAACCTTCTAATGCTTAGCACATATTGTGTTGCTCAACATCAACTATAAAATCACTCAGCATCAACTAAATTTTTCTAATGCTCAACATCAACTAAACTTTACTCAGCATTAACTATTTTTCTCGGCATCCACTAGAATTCACTTTAACTTGGCTCCAACTTTCTGCTCAGCTTGCACTGACTTTGCTTGACACTTATTGTCCACTCAATCAAGCTTGGCAAAAAAACTTTGTTTAACTTATTCTTCTAAACTTTCTAAGTGTAGCCAGCCATTTTGTAACCTTAGGTATATCATCAATTCATCATGTCATCACTATCTTAATTGATCCTTGTACTTTATTACATAATCATAACTCAATCTCTTCTCTAGGTGCTATTGTTACCTCTTATTGATCAAATCCTCTTCATCAATCAACTAAGTGAAAGTACTTGAATCTTATAAGCAGTTGTCTTACCAACAAATAACATGTTTGACATTAGTGAGAAAACAATGATTGAAACACATAATCTTCTTCAACAATCTCCCTCTTAGCAATTTCTCTTATCAATGATCTTTTCAATTAGATTTCAACATCAAGTTCTTCCTTCCATTCTAATTTTCCTTTATCTTAAATTGTGCTATCAGATCTGCTACCTTCTCTGCATGTTCTACCTCTACTTCTATGAAATCTTCCACCTCTTCCTCTTTGTCTCTTATCATGTTTCTTTTCCAATCTTTCTTTAGCCTTCAAAGCATACTAATATGCTTCCTCTACACTACCCATCTTAACATAGCTTATCTCATCTTGAATTGATCAAACCATTTAGGTATGTAGCTACTTTCTCAACTTCATCATCTACATGCCCATATATGATATCTGATCTGTAGAATTCCTCGGTGTACTCCTTTACACTCATGTCCTTTTGTCTCAAGTTTTGCATCTTTCTCAACTGATTAACTTAATAATCAATAGGGAGAAACTTAGTCTTCATCTTTCCAATCATCTTTGTCCATGTCTTGTTCTTTTCTTTTCCCCTTTTTTGTCTCTCAATTTGAAAATAATTCCACCAAAGTAAAGCATGACCCTTCAACTTTGTAACTACTATCTTAACCTTGTTATTATCAGAAATACATTCATACTCAAAATATTTATCCATCTCAGTGAGCCAATCCAACACAACATTAGTCTCAAATCTTCCATCATTGCAAGCAACTTAAATATCAAGTCTAGCATTCACCCTAGACAAAAATCTCAGAAGCCTTTCCTCATCTTGTTCAACCCTAGGTTCAAGGTTGGGATTCAATGCTACCTCATCATAATCACAACATCTTGAAGATGTACACCTCTTCTTTGCATTGTTTCCACAACTTCAAGTCTCATTGTAATATGCCTCAACATGTCATAATAACATTATCAACATTTCCTATATTACAAACCATCTTGATAATAGTTCCTACAAGATTGTAACCTTATGAAAGTTATAGGTTAGACCTTTGATCTCATTCCCTAGAACCAAGTTCAACAAGGTTGTCCATGAACCAAGCCTCAAGAAAGAACTTGCTCTGATACCACCTAATGCCAAGAGAGTTATAGTAATTTCTAGAACATGTGGAATAAGCTCAACTTAAAAAAAATGAAGCAATCCTTGCTCGGAGTTGCACACAAAAGCTACACATTGATTAAATAGAACCATAGAGAACACAAGGTTATATGCAACATATTTGTAGGTGTAATTCACTTCTCATATAAGGAAACCACAACATGTCTAACTATGAGGCCTCCTAGGTTGTGACCTTAAACAAAACAAGAAATATACAATCTTGGAGTCTTAACTCACATCTTCTATCTTCCATTCTCTAAGAATGCTACTTTCCTACATCTAACCAAGCTTCTTTTATAGCTAGCTAAGCCATAAGTTGGCTAGTCAAGCATTTATTTATGATTTAGGTCCATAGTTGGAAGAGTTAACAAAAACCCATGCAAATGTTCATATGAAGTGATGCAAACTTGAATGTAGGTCCACATGTGTGTTAGGAGTTGGCTCTTAATTGTGTAAGGTACCATGTAATCAACCAAAACTATGCCAATCAAAACTACATGCTACACAAGATGGAAACAAAAGGAAAAATATGACCACAAAGAATGACATAGAACATGAGAAATATAGAACATACAAATTCATGGACTTAGGAAAAGGATCTAGGAAAGGTCCTTGATATGATAATGAATGCACATAACATAAAAATAAAAGCAACAATGGCTACTTCATGAACAACAGAATGTTATAGAAAATTGGAGACATTTTTGGTTGATGCAAGATTTCTTAAAGACCCAAGATGCTTCTACATCAATCCATCATCATAGACACAAGCATCCATCAAGCATTCATGCTCAAGAGTTCAAGTCTTTAAGTCTTAAAGAATACATGTATTCAAGTATTCAAGTGATCTTCAAGTTCACTGAAGGATATCCTTTTTCTAGCCATTAGAGAGGATATCCATTGCATCCATATTTATTCTACATGCATGTTGTCTTGATCCATTCAATTGGTGAAGTAAGCATATTATATCTTATTTGAGAAACCCTACTATTGTAAGGTGAATTCATGCATTTAATTTGTATTTTTACAATTCAATCATTTCAATTCAAGGTTAATGCCTAAATTGGGGTTTGACTGATGCAAACCCCCCATGAACAAACAAAAACCATTTTCATTATAGGTTGTAGATATCAAAAAGGTGAATATGTTGTAGATTTGAAAACCCTTTTTGTCACTCTTCATAAGTGTGAAATATAAATTAGGATTAAACATAGTTGATTAAGGATTCACTACTCTCTTGCTTTAGGAGAAAGTCACCCTCCCATGAAAGCCACTCCTACCAAATTGTTGAATGATTTCTAGGTTTCAAAGATTTCATAGTTTTAGGTCCAAACCTAGTGCCATTTTTTGATTTGGAGCAACACAAAGTAGAAAATAAAATTCTTTAATCCTAAATTGAGTCTTCTAATTTCTTTCTTTATTTCAAAATATCTAATTTTTACATCTATTGTCTTAATTTCTTTTCGTAGCCTCTTATTACGCCAGGGTTTCAAGGGCTTTTGCATCTTTTCCATTATTCTACAACTACTAGATTCCAACTTGCATTAGTTCTCCTTATCACTTGGTTAACATTAATCTTTCTAGATCTAGTCCTTTGAGAATTGGGATTGAAATGATCATTTTTCTTGACTCCCCTTTTGAGATTTATTTGGTTATGTGATGAACTTAAGTTTACTTTGCTTGATTCATATTTCCACCTAGAACATCTTTGGTGAACCTAACTTCTTGCCCCCATTCTTATTGGAGTTAGATTTTACTATCTTGTGGAATTAGCTTGCTTTATATCTTCTTTGTGCATCTAGATCTAGTCTTGTTTGCATTAGTAGAATTTGACTAGCTCTCTTTTTCATGGATATTGCAACATTGAGTATGTACTTTTCATGCTTTATTATTCACATGTTTATTGATTCTTCTATACACCTCAATGAAAAGATGATTAGTTGGATCTACTCTTTATGTGATTCTCTTTTTCTTATGTTGCAAAATTTATTCAAAGTGTTCTCTAAACATCATGCCCTTAACTTCGAGATAAAACATCAGCCACCTATAAAGTTAGATTTACCATGTGATCTTCCTCTTTATGGGGATGGCTACTAGATTTCTATTGACCCTTATCCTAATATAGGCCTTGACTATGTGGATGCATGGATTAAAAATGGTCCTATATCTTCTTCTCCCTTTATGGACCTTCCTTTAGCTCATGATTATTCCTCTTCTATGGTGTGTTCTATTGATAGAGATGTTCCTTTCATTGAGAATGCCACTATTTGTGATGAACCTATAGACATGGATGTTGACTATTCTCTTCTTCATCAAAAAGCTACCATGATGATTGATGCCTTTTCTTTTCAACATGACAAGCTTGATATTTCTTTTCAAAATGCACAGGATGGGATTTTCCATCAAAGCCACTAAAGAAAATAGATTTACTTCCCTGTCAATAGTAGACTAATATTGTCTAAGTAATTTTCTTGTACTCACATTTCAAAGTAAAAATAAATATAATTTAATCTATGGGTCATTCTAACTCTCATGATTTATGAATATTTTTATAGTATGTATATATTGCTTTCTTCTTTTCTTTTTAGATTGAAGTTTTGTTCTTTATTTTGTTAGGATCAATTTAAATTAGGTTCAAGTATGGAAATCATCATTAAGCTTCATGGACCTATGTATGAAATAGTATTTGATGGGACTATAGTAGAAATCATAATCAAGGAATGTCGTTGTCTACTCATTTTTTGGTCCTTAGAGTAGTTTATCAAAAATTAGGAAAGGAGTTCATTTTTAATTTTGACAAATACAGAATTCCCTTTGGCATTGCATCAATGTTTGTTGTAATGGTCTATATGGTCAAAGACCAAAAAGAATGGTTCATAAATCAAGAAATACAAACAATATAGGATTGTACTCTTAAGAGGAGGATTAAGAATAGATCCCCATCATCATGGTAACTACAAACAACATGAATCCCAAGATCGTGATTAAGGACTTCAAAATCATAAAGATGAACTAGGTGAGATCACCTCCCTAACATGGCTATCAAAGTGAATGTGATGGGAGAAAATAATAATAGCCTGACCCATTAGGAGTTAGCAAGGTAGATCTAATGTCAACATGTTCTTGCTTTTGAGCTAATAGTTCTTCTAGTGCATTTTCTTATACATAAAACATTAATTTTGTTGAACAATTGTAAACTCTTGTAAAATACATTCTTTTTTTCTATTACCATTGACGGGCTTCCCTTGAATAAAATCAAATGAAGAGGCATAAATAAATCAAATTTTTATTTCAAAACCATATTTGCAAATATAAACATTAAGTACAACATGTCTAATTTTTTTGCAAATATAAAGATTAATTACACCAAATCTTTCTTTCAAAACCATATGTGCAGATATAAAAATTAAGTTCAACATTTTCAATATTTTTGCAGATTTACACATTAATTACACCAAATGTTTCTTTCAAAACCATATGTGCAGATATAAACATTAACTACAACATGTTGAGTATTTTTGCAGATACATGCATTAATTACACAATTTTTTCTTTCAAAACCATATGTACAGATATAAACATTAATGATGACATGTCCAATATTTTTTTAGATATATACATAAATTACACCAAATGTTTCTTTCAAAACCATATGTGCAGATATAAACATTAAGTACAACCAACTCAATAAGGGTACACAAATAAGCTATTCTCATGAAGAAGGATCATGTTAGATAATACAAGGAGTTTGATCAAAATAGGGAGACAATTGCTAGATTGTTGTCTAACTTTCAAAGAGCAAGTGATGACAAATGTTATTGTCCTTACAAGTGGTGTAACAACTTAAAGACAAGAAAAATCAAAACAGCTAAGAGACATCACACTAAAGGCGGATTTGATTATCATCCATTCGTAAGTTGTTTGTTATATTGTTTTCACAATTAATATACATATGAACCATAGAATAGGGGTTTGATTATCATCATTTTTTATATAGTTTGATCTCTCCAGGGTAGTACATGATATGGACCAACACATCTTGGAGGAACATGGAGTTGTGAATATGGAGGAACATGGAGGTGTGAGTATTGAAGGAGAAGATCATGATCCCATGGAAGATGACAATCATGCACTAGAAAAAACATTTGAAGATGATGGTACAAATGCATTGATCCTTGACATATTTGGTACTAGTGCTGGTGTTGGTGCTTTTCATGATGATGATTATGATGATGATGATGATGACATTGAGGCGGTCTATGATATACCTCTACTTGAGAAGGAAAACACGACCCTTTACAAAGGATCCCAATCAACTCTTCTCTTTGTTGTATTATTGTTGGTGAATTTGAAGGTTATGAATGGTTTATCCGAAATAAAAATGTCACGCATGGTAAGGTTTGTGATATATGCCATTCTAGTCTATAAAAGGTGAAATATGTACCATTAAGATTGTTTATACTAATTAAATTTTTATTTTTTATATAGATTAGTAAGTGAATATTTGTTACTGCCATCAAATGTTCTCCCTAGCTCATACTAAGAATTATGTGCCACTATGAAACATATTGGAATGGAGTATCAATCAATAGATGCTTGTCCTCAAGATCATGTAATTTATCATAAACAACACAAAAATGCAATAGAATGCCCCAAATGCCATATGAACAGATATTAAGATGATCAAGTGACAAAAAATGTCATTAATCTCATATTGGTTTTGACATATGAGTGACAATATCCTTAAGTAATTTTTTTAGTTCATGAAGAACAAGTAATGTATGTCAAGCATAAGTTGTTAGATAGTATATGCTGAGTGAGAGATATATAGTATGTGCCGAGTAACTAGTAAGTGCCGAGTCACTCAAGTGCCAAGAAAATAGTATATGTTGAGTCATTTAGATGCCAAGTGATTAGTGGATGCTGTGTTATTCGAAGACCAATTTACACCATTGAAGATGTAGTGGATGTCGAGCATTAGACACTTCAAGTGTTGAGTAAATAGTTTTCGTCATAGTCATTTGTAATGGCACAAACTTCTATGTGAACCATCTTTTAGCCGACTTAAGGATTGTTTTGTGATTCTAGATGATAAGGATAAATCTATATTGAGGATCCCTATGTAGTACATGCAACCAATCATTTGAAGGGATGTTTTAAGTGAAAAAATAGGCGAATCACAATCATTGATTCATACCTAACCCTAAGTCACCTAGGTCTTCTTAAGGAGGAAGAACCCTAAACATTGTATGTGTGTGGGAGGAGTGAAGAGAGAAGTTTGCATGCAAAAATAGAGTATTCATGGTGACTAAGGAGTTATGAATTGAGATACATTGTAGAATTAGTTAGAGGAGAACAGAGGAAAGGAGTTAGAGGAAAAAAGTGATACATCTGATCAGTGAGGATCAAGTACACATTAGGAAAGAGGTGATATGTTATCTAGTAGTAGAGTGCTAACCATAGGATCATTACTAATACATTCTAGCAGGTGAATCAATTAAATCTCTTAACAAAGTAATCCTAATAGATTGTTGTAAATCTTTTAACATGGTGCTTACTTCATTGTGATTTTTAAGTCCTTTAATTAGGCACACTTCTAATAGGGTATTGAAATCCTTTAACAAGGTAAGATCTAACAATCTTGTAAGCCTTTAATAGGGTAGAACTTTTGTAGCATAGATCATAGTTTATGATCAAA
Source organism: Cupressus sempervirens (assembly GCA_028749045.1). Lineage (NCBI taxonomy): Eukaryota > Viridiplantae > Streptophyta > Pinopsida > Cupressales > Cupressaceae > Cupressus > Cupressus sempervirens. The sequence continues at coordinate 78,719,806 of CM053791.1, read as the reverse complement.
CATTGTGGCCTTCATTGGATACAATTTATTATTATAGTAGTGAAGATTTGTGGGTGTCATCCCCACCGTAGTTTTACCTTCTCATTGGAGGGTTTTTGGGTAACCAAATATCTTGTTTCATATGTTGAATATAATTTGGTTTCATGCTATGGATGAATATGTTTAGCTAGCTATTTCAGTTTACATGAAAATTGTGAGATGTGTGGTGAATGGTTTTTATGGTTAAAGTTTTGAAGGACCTATTCACTCCCCCCACCCCCTCAGAGTTTACTTTCCCCATTGTATTTCCAACAATTGGCATCAGATAATTGGTTCTCTGGAAAGGAAAGATTTACATTTTTTAGAAAAGATCTGAAGATGGAAGTCTACAAAATGGGAAAGACTGTTGAGAATCAGAAGATTGAAATCTAGCTTTCCCTACATCAACTAAATGAAGCAAGAGATGATTTGAAACACTCATTGAAGAGAAGGAAAGAGATAGCTATTGAAGAGAATGACACACAATACCGAAATATTGACACTACTGAATTATTTGCAAATGGAAACTGAAGTGAATTTGATGTAATAATTGCAGATCTGATGGAAAAGAATGGAGCCCTAACTGAAGAGGTCAAAAATCTTAAGATAGAACAAGAAGTCCAATCAATATTGCTATGGAGGAGACCAAGCAGAAAAATAAAGTTAAAGAAGATAAAGTCATGATTAAAGATGACAAAGGGATACTAACCAACATATTGGAAGAGAAGACATCAAAGGTGAATAGGATTGCTCACATGCAACTAGAAACATTGAATCAAATGATGATTTCCAATCATGAATTAAATGGAAAATATATTGAGATCACAACACTGAAGTTGCAAAATGAACAACTAAGAAATGATCTGAAAAGAGAAAAATAATTTGCTGAAAGTTTCAATAGATTGAGTGAAACCATCAGATACTTTGAAAAATTAATGAGATCTACTAGATCTAACGATGATACTACTAGATTGGGTTATAACATTACTGAAGAAGAATCATTATCCAAAAGTGGTGAACAAAGAAGCAACAATGGTAAAGACTACAAACCTACTTGTCATAATTATGGTAAGATAGGTCATACAAAAAATGTTTGCAGGAGCAACAATGTAGATTAGAACCCTAAGAAGAAATACATGGGTAATTATCACAAGTGCAAAAATAAAGGACATTAGACACATGAATGTAAGATCAAGACATCAAGCACACAAAGATTTGAAGGTAACTGCTACAATAGTAAGAAGTATGGATATAGAGCATATGACTGTAGATCAAAGCCTAACTGGTCATCAAACAAGCAAGCCAAGGTAAACCATACTAGTAGATCCTATAATTGGGATTACAATACAAGGTGTACTTGTCACTATTGTCAAGAGTATGGAAATGTTGTTGAAAATTGCATTAGAACACATTTCAAAAGTGACTACAAATTATGGTTGAATCAAACTACATGTTTTAGTTATTTGAAGACTGGTCACATAAGCAAAAATTGTCTAACAAGGTCAAAAGAACCTAGTAATGAATTCAATAAAGGAAAAGGAAAGGTTGATGTTGAAGAAGTCAAAGTGTAGATGAACAAGACATAGAAGAGAAAGAAAGATTGTAGTACATCAAGCTTAGATGGGATCACTTCATCAAATGGATTAGGTGATCACACCATCCTCAACTAGGGAAATTAGGAGGTATGTATGGGGCTGATATTTCAAAGGTCAATTATACATCAGTTCCAAGGAGTCAGTTATGAAAAGATCATATATGCATAAAGTAAGATGCAAAGTATTTGTTAGAACTTAGAAGAAATCTATGAGTTTTCAAGTTACTGTTAAGCATGAAAAGTTTCGTTGTGGTTTCCAAGTGAAAGTTTAGTTGTCGTCAAGCTATTGATCATGACATGTTGAACAAGCTCACTATGGTTTCTGAGCATGGAAGGAATTACATGGAAGCTGAGTGAGTCAAAATTTCTATTAGATCTGATCTTATAGTTGTATAAGACTAAGCATTTATTGCAAAGTTTTAAGGGCTATATGGTCAATTTTTGACTCATTTGTAATTATTCAAGATTGAAGAGAGCATGATGAGCTTAAGGTGAATTGGAGAAATCGATTCAAGCATTTGAAAACTAAATTCAACTACTACTAGACACCAAGCATCATATTTTCCAAAGTATTTATCGTGTGCCAAGCTATGCTAATTGAATTTTCACAAACCCTAGTTAGTTATTATGGCGTCTAGCTCTTTTGCTATTGTGTTTAAGGGAGGAAATGAAGTTTTGAATGTTAAATTAATTAGTAATGAGATCAAACAACCATATTTTTAGGAAATTCCTAACATTTCATATAAAGGAGACCCATCTGGTGCGTTATCTATGATACCACCACAAGTTTTGATGATACAAGATGTAAGGTGCTGCTACACTTGTAAGGTTGGAAGCATTGGAGACATGGAGATAAGAGACTTATATGGAGAACTATGTGAGAATAAAGTATTGACAAAAGAATACAAGATTGTATAGAGAAAAGGGTTAACCCATGCCCTAGATTTTCAAAATGTGTTCAAGACAGAATGGACTAAGATTGTGCTTAGTAGAATTGATGACAATTCTGTATGGTTGGAAGATGACCCTATCAAAATCACAACGAGGATTATTCATAGAGTAACAGAGTATCCAACTCTAGATAGACCTAAGACAATGAAGAGTAGTGGAAAAGAGGCAATTGAGAAGAATACAAGGGCACTATGGAACAAGAGAGGGATAGCCATAAATATAACTACTAATCCCCTAATTGCATTTGTAGTGAGAATTATTGCACATAAGTTCTTTCAATCCAATAGGTTAAACAATGTGCCATGTATGGCTATGGATTTGGGTTACAAGATAGTAAAGAAAGACCATTCTTATGACCTTGTTGAGTTACAACTCCAGTAGTTATTAGAAAACTTAGGAGCCATAAGAAAGACTACAACTGCACAATGTAAATTTGGTTCAATACTTGTTTGTATATTACTCTATGTTTAGAACACTTTTCCCTCATTTGGGAAAGTAGCTTGCAAGACTAACAAGTCATTTGTAGTGCAAATTGGTGAATTTATAGAGAAACTTGGAGATAATTTTGAGATTGTGATGACTAGCTATTTTGAAGACTTTAAGAAGTCAATGACACAAATACTGAGAAGTCTAGTGTCACTAGTTGAGAAGCATTTCAATGATGTTTGTTTTCTAGTTGATTTTGATTTCACATATGTTAGAGCTATTGTTCCAAGGGTGAGATGACTCAGACCATTTCTTTATTAGATTAATGTTGATGAGGCATGTACAACCATCACTACTTTACTAGCAGAAGAAGTAAATAAGAATGTTACTTCTTTTGGAAACTATGATTTAGCAAAGTCAAATATCATAATGGACTTAAAGACAACTTCTATTGTGAGGAAGAAGAATAAGTTTTTGAAGAAACTCAAGGAACAATTTGGTGAAGGGGGAGAAGGAGATGAAGAAGAAAAAGAAGAAGATAATGAAGATGATGAAGATGCACCTGCCCAAAAACTATTGTCTCTCACATAGGGTCAAGGTGAGGACCAAGGAGAAGAAGAAGCAGAATTTGATGAAGGTGTCGAGGAAGAAGAAGCCAATGAAGAACCTATTAACAAAAAATAAAAGAAGAGAAGAGAAAAGAAGAAAATAGAAAGAAAACCTAGAAAGGTTGTTAAACCAAAGCCTACAAATCCTATTATTAGGGCTAGCACAAGAGCTACTTTCAAGAAGACTCAAGAAGTTCAAAAGCCTAAAGGCAAGAGAGCTAGTACAGTGACACAAGAAGATGAACCTGAGTAGAAACAAAGCAGGAAGTATATTGCCCCAGCTGAATTTGATGTAGAGAGGATCAAATTAGATGACAAAAACCAATTTAAAGTGGTAATTCATAGTCCCTCTTCTAATTTGGACAACTTGTCTGAGAATATCAAGAATAATATTGATTTAAGTGGACTTACACATGTTGAGTTTGATACACTTCAGAAGATAGATATGAATAAAGTAGAAGAATCTATATATGCCATGGTGGAAAATTTTGAGAAGACCCCAATTGAGATTGCCAATCTCTACCCAAGAGCCTACAAGAAAAAGCTAAGCAAAAATGGTAATATAGTCTCACAACTGAAAGAAATATTCAAGAGACTACACTTGCAAGAGTGATGCCAGAGTTGGAAAAATATGAAATGGGAAAGGCTACTAATAAGTATAAGGGAAGATTTGCTCCAAAATATTGAACCTTTAATATTCTATAGAACAAAATTGAAGATGTTGTTCATCAAAGCATACATGTTTGGAAGGTAATCTATGGACTGACAACTCAAAAAGATATTGAGAAAGCACCTAAAGAAGTAGGTGAAGACAAAGAAGAGGAAGAAGTAATTGAAGTAAAAAATAATGAATTTTTGATGTAATTACATTGGGAAGGCACTATAGAGGCAACAATTGAGGAAGAGAGACAATAAGACCAAAATGTACTAGAAGTACAGATGTTGAGTGCCAGTCCATAAGCAGATATAATAAAGGTCAAGGATGTATCTAACAACACCATTTAGAACATCAATCCCCTAATAGAAGAGGATATGTAGAAGATATTGACTGAGCCCACCATCAAAGAACAACTATGCAGTGATCCTATTTTGGTGAGTGTGGATGAGATTCAAAAGGTAGAATTGGCATCTGAAAGGGAGACAACACATGCATCATCCATTGCCCCCTCTCAATATAAAAAATTGAAATATATAATGTCTATTGTAGTATACTAAAGGAAGGACATTGTGCCTTCACATATCAGCACTAGTGTACAAAATGTTTCAGTACCATAAATTACAATAATTGAGAAAGAAGGGACACTAGCTCAAACAGGTCAGGAAGCCAGTCCTGCACCTACACCACAAGCACAAGGTGGAGTAGAAATAAAAGAAAAGGAGAAGGATAATACTAAAGATTTAGTCTTGACTACAAAACAAGAGGAAGTGATAGCAATACACACACTAGTTACCTTACCAGACACTGCTACTCCTACTCCTAGTCAAGCACTTCATAGGCCGAGTACTGAAGCTACACCATTGCAAGCATCAAGACCAAGTCCTAGAACATCTAAGGTTGATGAGGTGGCATTCTATGGTGATATCAACTTAGATGAGGTGATTGAGTTACCAAAGTATGATCTTACATCAATCACAATAGAGCAAATGAGCATATTGCAGGGTGCTCTAGCAAGGAAGAAACACCAAGAAATGCTTATAAGGGAGCATAGGAAGAAACAAGCACTTCATGACATCAAGGAAATATTTCTTGATGCATTCAACCTTCCTACACCTAATGAAGCCAAGCCAATCATTAAGCACTTGGCAAAAATTGTAGAGAAAATCAATGATGAAGACCTAGATTCCAATGTCAAATTACTAGAATGGTCTGAGAAGAAATTTCAAACCAAGGTGGATGAACATATATCTAGTGTCACTGCTCTACATTAGGTTGAATTAGCAACCAATATTGAGGGTGTGAAGAAGATATTGGAACACATTTTCTCTCTTTATGCCAAGTTGTGTGATGTTTTTCTATTCACACAAGAAGTGCAGAGACATATTGACCATCTGGAGGGAGATCTAAAGAAAATAGGTAATATTCTACAATAATCTCCTAGTCAAGGTTACTCTCATTTCAGTAATTTATTATCAACACAGGGTTGGTTAGCAACTTTACATGCTCAAGATGCAAATATTAGGGCTACATATACCAACATCTAATCCATGTTAACCCCTCACATGGAGGTGTTATATAAGGAATAGCCTATACATAGACATTATTAAAGAAATATCCCCATCTTTCTACACATGAAGGCTTAGTCACCCTTGCTGCTAAGTTAGATATACATATCAAATCTCTGGAGGTAGCATGTGACAATTGGGCTACATCATTGAAAATTATGATGGAGGTCCATAAATCTTTATTAGACAAACACACAATTCATGTACAACCCATGACATAAGTTTCAAAAGGGGGAGAATGAAGAAAGGGGGAGAATGCATGAAAGGAGAGATAAGTTTTGGGGGAGACCAAATAGAGGCTATAGAGAAAAAGTCAACACAATAGATCTACTCAGCAAGATTATACAGTTTCAAAATCCAAGAGGAGTTATAGAATTTTGAGGTATGACTAATGAGTCATAAGTTTTGCAAAATTTTGAATTTCTTGAAATTTTGTATGTAAGCCAAGTAGTAAATGGATGTTATCTGAGTTATGTTCATAAGTTAAGGTTATTCATGCATGACCAAGTTTTTTAACCATTCATGTCCAAGGGGGAGATTGTTAATCTCAAATTGGTTGTGAATATGAGTGATAATATACTTAAGTCATTTTCTTAGTTCATGTTGAACATAGTAATGTATGTCGACCATAAGTTGTCAGATATTATATGTGGAGTGAGAGATATATAGTATGTTTTGAGTAACTAGTAAGTGCTGAGTCACTCAAGTGCCAAGTAGATAGTAGATGCTGAGTCATTGGATGCCTATTCATTCAGATGTCGAGTAATTCAGAGGTCGAGTGACAACATTGAAGAGACAGTGGATGCCAAGCATCAGACACTTCAAATGTCGAGTAAACAATTTTGGACATAGTTGTTTGTAATGGCATAAACTTCTATGTGAACCATTTTTGAGCCAACTTAAGGATGGTTTTATGATTCTAGATGATAAGGACGAATCTATATTGAGGATCCCTATGCAGTACATGCAACCAATTAGTTGAATGGATTTTTTAAGCAGAAAAATAGTTGAATCATAATTGTTGATTCATACCTAACCCTAAGTCACCTAGGTCTTCTTAAGGAGGAAAACCCTAAACATTGTATGTGTGTGGGAGGAGTAAAGAGAGAAGTTTACATACACAAATAGAGTATTCATAGTGGCTAAGGAGTTATAAATTGAGATACATTGCAAAATTAGTCAGAGGAGAACAAAGGAAAGGAGTTAGAGGACATAAGTGATACATCTGATTAGTAAAGATTAGGTACACATCAAGAAAGAGATAACCTGTTATCTAGCAACAAAGTGCTAACCACAGGATCATTGTTGATACATTCTAGTAGGTGAATTAGTTAAATATCCTAATAGAGTAGTCCTAAAATGCCATTGTAAATATTTTAACATGGTGCTTACTTCATTATGAGTTTTAAGTCCTTTAATCAAGAACACTTCTAATAGGGTTTTGAAATCCTTTAATAGGGTAGGCCTTTCAAAGGGTAGATCATAATTTATGATAAAATATTGTAGCCTTCATTGGATACACTTTTTTACTGTAGTAGTAGAGATTTGTGGGTGCCATCCCCACCCTAGTTTTACCTTCTCATTGGAGGGTTTCTGGCTAACCAGATATCTTAGTTCATACATGTGTTGAATATTATTTGCTTTCATGCTATGGATGAATATGTTTAGCTAGCTATTTCAGTTTACATGCAAATTGTGAGATGGATGTGTGGTGAATGTTTTTATGGTCCACCACCCCTCCCCCGAGTTTATTTTCCCTATTGTATTTCCAACAAAGGTACCTCCCAAGGTTCTTTGTTACATCCCCATCATTCTACATCTTAAATGATTATTTAGGTGCAGTAGCTTGGCACAATTTATGGATTACCATGCATGCAATAAAAGTTGAGATAACACTATTTAAATTCCTAAAATGGTTCAACATTTAAGGACATCGAGGAAAAGTGACCACACTTTAAAGAAGAACCTCAAAATCTCAGGCTTTCTCTAGTAATTGATGGTGTCAATCCATATGGAGAGATGAGATCCATTTACTCGATCTAGCCTATTTTTGTTATTAACAATAACCTTTCTCCATGGATGTCAATAAAAAGGGAGCACATTATGTTGAAAATGATTGTTCTAGGTATTTAATTATTTTATTGTTACCTACATGTAATTATAAGTTTTGGAGTGAAATGACCACAATAATTATCTAATTTTGTTTATTCAACTAGGTAAGTACCAAGTGAAAGATATGAATGTATATATTGCACCTCTTATCAATGAGTTGCTTGTGTTATGGAATTGTTTAACTATGTATGATATCTCTAGACTAAGTGGACAAAAATAATTTCAATTCCATGTAATGATTGTGTGGACAATTCATGATGCCCTAGGGTTGACACATTTATGTGGTATGTTATGTTGAAATCTACTTGTACACGATACTAAAAATTCCTAAAATGAACATATTTAATCCAATTGTATTATTATCTTGTAGGTCTTCAAACAAAGTGAAAAATTGCATGTCCAATGTGTGGTCCAAAGATGAAATCCCATTGTTCCAAAAGTTTAAGAAAGTAGGTGTTTGATGAGAATAGGCACTTCCTAAAAAAAAAAACATAAGTTTTGAAGTGTTGAAACATATATTTTCAATGGGAAAGAAGAGACTACATCAAAGCCATAAAGAATGACAACTCACCTATGGAAGTTGGAATATAATAGAATTTGAGGTCGTCAAGGCATCAGTACTGACTGTATACACTAATATGTTAGCAAGAAACACTAATCTATTAAGAGAACAAAGCATTAACTAAAAAAGATTAATATAACATATAAGAGAGACTAAAGAGGAACCCCTAATTAGGAATGTGAGCCAAATGAATGGACTCTCCCAATAGGAATTAGCTCTTTGCTTCGTAGATGAGTCTAAATGAAGGAGTTTGCTTCAATGGTGGGGATTGGTAATGGCAACTTGGTAGCTTTGTGAGCTCTCAATTTGGCATTATAAGGGTATGGTTAAGGGCTTTGACTTCTCAAACTAGCATTATAACTTTAACTCAAGGATTGTGATGAAATGGCTTGGGAGGGGATCTAATTTATAGGCTAAGGGCTTGAAGGTTTGAGGGCTAAGATGCAAGATGGGGAAAAGCTCATGGAGGGCTTAGATTGCATGAGAGGAGAGCACATGGATTGTGCTTCCTTACAACCAATCAGGGAGTGACACATGTCATAGGGTGAGTGGATGAAGGAAAGGGCAAGGGTGAGTCAACAAAGGAGGCTCAAGGCCTTAAAGACCCTCATAAATGGCTTGTAAGAGCAACGAATGGGCTTGTAAGAGTCTTTATGGCCTTTGTAAGAGCAATCATGGTTGGGTGGTTGGGATATTTTGGAGGGAGTTGAGATTGTTGACTTTGCTTGGCTTAGGAAAGTCTTAAGCTTGCTTAGGGAATGTGACAAGGTTTGGGGGGGGATTAGAGGTGATTTAGGATTTAGATTAGGGATGTTAGAGATATGCAAGTGGATGGTATTCAATGAGGGTGGGTGAGTTAGTAGCTAAGCTTGGTTAGTATGGGTGGATGGGGTGGATTAAGCTAAAAAGGGGGTTTAGAGATAGGCTTAGGAAGAGGATAAAGTCCTTCTAGAAGAGTCTAGAACTTCATAAGGTTTTGAGGATAAATAAAATTTATTTATCTCAAGGGTTTGGGTTGAGGAAATATTTATTAAAACATTTTTAATAAACATGAGGATTGATATTTAACCTTAGTTAAATATTTTGAGTTGGGATTAAGGGTAGAAAATGATGAGATTAGCCTTTAATCAAAATTAAAGAAGGATTAGAAGATTTTGGAAGAGGTTAGTGGTCTTAAGGAAATTGGCCAAGTATTGGGTAAAAAATAAATTAAATATATATTTTGGGATTTTTGGTCAATTTATTAATTAAATAATTAATAAATAAGGAAAATAATATTTAAATAAGATTTAAACATTTTTGGGAGGGATTCTTTAATTAAATATTTTTAATTAAGACAAAAGGATTTAATGACATAAAAATAAATAAATAAATTAAATAATTAATTAATTAATAAATGATGATGTCATCAAGGACTTTTCAAAAAATAAAAATACTTTATTTTCTAAGGGATTTCAGGTGTCTACACTGACCACCTTCCAAAGGGACTAAAATGTTATCCCAAAGAATTTACTAGGCTACTGTACTACAAGCAACTACAAATTGTGAATTTGTTTGATGCCATGCATATTGAAAAGAATGTAATAGAGACATTGTGGAAAATATTGGATGGAAAGCTTGACAAAGAAAAAATTGTCAAAATTTGTAGTGACATTCATGATTCCAATCATGCAATGCAAAATATCATTGAATCAAATAGCAATGGAGACTAGATTAATGCAAGTGTCCTTCCTTGGTTATTAACGGAGCAAAAAGTAACGCCATAAAACTAGTCATACAAAAGATGATATTTCTTACAGGATTTGTTGTGAATATAAGAAATCTTGTATCAAAAAAAGTGGATTTGGCCCAGGGTTGAAAATGCATGATTGAGATACCTTCATCAAAATAAGTTACAGTCTTTTGTATTTACAATATATTTGTGAAATTGCATTCAATTTTCATTGTATTACATTATAAAAGAATGAAATTATTAGTTGACAATTGTTGCAATATGTGCTACCCCTATCACTCCTAAACAACTTCGGCAATAATATCAAACAAGTGATATATGATCTTGCAAAATACATGAGGTAAGCAGTGATATTTTTTCAATATATCAAACAAGTAATATATTTTAAAGTCTCATATTTTTATGTTTTTGTGTCTTGAATCTCTTGTAGGTGGTTGTAATCTAGAGAAATCCATAAAGAACGTATAAAATATTGGAAGAAAAAAACTCCTCTAGTAATGTGCAAAATGAAAAAGTGTTTACCTTCATCTTTTTTCAATGCACAAGAAGACTACCTCATACACCAAGTTGAGGAGATTGAATTGTGTGGACCTATACCACCTAGGTCAATGTGGATGGTTGAGAGACACTTGAAATTTTTGAAGGGTTTGGTTCAAAAAAGAGAAAATCTTGAGGGTTCTATGAGTAAGAGATATATGGCATACCAAATGATGATGTACATTACTCAATATCTTCCTAATCTTTCAACAAAGACCCATATAGATTGAATTTGGGATCTCGACTCCATTAAAAAATTCAAAGGGGATCACTTGGTGGGGAAATGTAGATTTAGGAAAGTGAAAGGTAATAAATTATGAGATTTTATTGTAGCTAATTAATTCTTAATCTTCAAAATAAATCTATTCTAAGTCATCTTTTTACTTTTGTATAGCTACTAAAGAGAGGGATGCAATACATTTGTTTATTGCAAACAATCAAGATTGGATGACAGTATGGATTGAATGATGCCAACATTTTGGTATGGATTAAAGTGGGAATCTGTGTCTTCATTGGTTAAACAAGCTCATTTTAATGGAGATCCCAATGTTACACAAAAAGGAGATAGATTTAGCATATGGTTTAAGAGATCTCCAGGTACTTATAAGTTTGTTAATCAACCACATGTTTTTGAACTCGTGATGGAATAATTTATACATGTTTGACATTATTGTAGTTGAAACACCACAAGAATACATTCTACAAAGGTTATAAATTTCACATCAAAGATTTAGATAATACAAAGAGAACTTGTGATTTTTGGGTAAGTATAATCTTCTAGATGACCAACATTTCATCTAGAAATGACTTACATCCTCGACAATCTCAAAATTGATACTATTACATTTTGGTTAATATAATTGACTGTGACTTTAATTCCTTCAAATTAGATCTATTTGTTGTCAAATGGTATAGACTATGACTCAATCAAAATGATCCTAATAGAACTATTATTGAGCATGAGAATGGATTTCCAATGATTAATACAAGGTTGTTTGAGCTAGTCGGGGATGCACTCTATGTTCTTCCAAGCCAATGTGAGCAAGTATTTTACACAGAGGTTCCACATAAACTAGGTTGGTCATTTTTTGTTAGACATGATCCAAGGGGAAAGCCAATAAAGTATAATGTGATGGAAGAAGAAGATACCAAAGAAGTGGATCATGATCGAAATTTAGTCAATGATGCTCTTGAAGCAAATGATGCTCTTATTAATCACGATGATGATGCTTTTACTAATATGATGATGATGATGATGAGGATGATGATGACAATGATGATGATGATGATGACGATGATTACAATGATGACCAAGATAGTGGTGGTGACAATGTCGATGATAATGACGATCTAGATGATGAGATGGATGAATAATAATATCAATGTATATACAAGTAAACATTTTCTATTCAATTTTTGATTTTTGATTTTTGAACTATTAATACAAGAAAACATTTTAAATTTAATTTGGTGTAGTAATACAAATTTAACAATAATATGTGTTGGTATTAATAAAACATCGTGTATTGCAGTTGCATGAGATGCAGATGATGAGTGTGTTGAGGTCCAAGTTGACAAACAAAATGATGTGGTTGGACAAGGTAAAGGGTGCTACAAAGTTCTTTAAAATCTATAAAGTCTCAATTTATTTTAATTTAAAGCTTTTATTCATTATTGCAGAGGACCAACCTTTCCAACGGACAATGAGTGCACATCCATGGATAAGAGTAAATATTGATGATGATATGGATATGCCTCTGCAACAATATAGGGAAGGACAAAAAAGGAAAAAAGAAAAAAGAAATGATCCATGTGAACTTATGTAACTTATTTGATAATGATTGATGTTTACGTATACATGTTTTATTTACGTTCATTTGAATGTTCTATTGAATCTTATGTTTCAATGTTAATGTGAATGTTCTAATGAAACTAATGTGTTAATGAATGTTATCATGTGATAATTCATGAATGTTACATTTTATTAATAGAATGAATTAATTTTAGATGTTAATGAGGAATGTAGATATTTGGGGGTGGGGGGTTGGGGGAAAATAAGCTTCCACCTTTACGTGGTTGACCCTGATTAGTAGAGAATATTAAACTCTTCTTGAAACCAAGTGAAGCTCAACATTAACCTATGATTGCATGACAACTAGCTGTGTGAATCTCTTGGTTTTAGGCAATGCAAAAGGACGCCATAGTCAAACTCAGTTATTTATGAAATTTAGTTGCAATGTATGAAGTATTCAAAAGAATGACTTTCTATGGGATTGCCTCAAATTATTCCTCTCTAAGGTATTCTATTGTATCTATATCTATAATCATGTTTGATTGAATTTGATAAATTTTGTTGCAAATTGGGAGACATGAGGAAGAATTTGAATAGTGGAAACAAATGATATTAGATCATTCTAAAGTATACATTGATTCATGAACTATTCTCATTATTTCTTGATACATTGAATAATATTACAAGGAGGAAGTAGAGGATCATAAAGTCTATATGACATGCAATTCTTAATGGAGAAAGAAGGTAACATTTATAATTTCATAATTTGTAATTGTTGTTGCAAATTACAATATGAAAAAGTCAAACTTCGTTGGCTACATCTCTAAGTAGGTTTATATATGATATCTACTTATTTGAATTTTGAATTTTACTTTCAAAATACTTTGGTTAAATTATAATTTATACATGAATATTACAATTACTATTTCCAAATGCCAAGTTCGCCTTTTCATTTTAATACTTTATGATATTTCCTATTTTTCTGCTAGTCAATTTGTAGGCCATTCTCAAATGTAGATTAATATAATTGAGATTTTTTCTATCCTTGCACAACAATCAAAATCACAATCTTCTGTAGCAATGGTCAGTGCCATGTTTGATCTAGCAAGGCATTTGTGAAAGAGCATGCATTGTACTTACAAGACTTCCAATCTTAGTGATGATATAAAAAACTAGAACAAGTCTTTTTAGGATGCAATTGAAGAGTGTTTGGTGTAATTTCCAAAAAGATGATAAATTTAATAGTTCTTTTCCTTTCTTGACTACACATGCTGTTAGATGAAACATATGAAATTAGTATTAAATATCCACTAATATGTAGAATTGGTCAATATAATGCAAAGTTCAACTTGTTTAGATACAATCCTGAAGAGGTGTCAAGAAATTGTCTAAAGTGTTGCTTCTCCTATAGATGATGGATAATTTGTTCTCCACAATCCCTCTTCCTCATATTCCTATTATGATGACAACACATTTTTCACCAAACTTATTTCAAGTCTCATAAAACTTCCATAGAAACTTCTCACGATACTCTCTTCAAAATGCTTTGTAAATTTGCATAGTCCTCTATATACTCATAAATTTGTCCATATAAGCCCTCATAAATTTGCATTTTATCTTTCCAAGATCACAACATCTTTTATATCTTGACACCTTCATGAAAGAATGCATATTTTTATCAATAAAAGGCTATAACTGGTGTTTATATTATATAACTAGGAAAAAAATGACAATTACAAGGATGAAATATAGTCTATATGAGTAGAACATCATTTTAAGCATCTCTGTAGAACACTTATCTAGCCTTATCTATAAAAATTTTCCACAAACTCAATAATAATTATCCTTCAAAGAATAGGAGAAGGAAGAAAAATTTTCAAACAGAGGATTATCATTACCTATATTCAATAGAGTAGCAACATTTTATACTTGAAAAATATAAAATTAAATAATATTCACTGTTATTAATAGATTTTCCATACTACAAATTGTGTAACAATAGTATAATCATGTAGTAGCAAAAAAATGAAGAGAATTTGAAACAAAAGAGTTTTAAATTCAAAATTTCCTAAAAATATATACTAGAGATAGATCAATCACATTTGTAAGAGGCATAATCACTAATTGTGCTAAAACTATGATGACCATATAGCCTTGAATGAGGACACTCTATTTGTGGCATTCACATTTTGTCAACTGCATATAGTAATTGGAGAAAGCTGCCCTTTAACTCACCATAATCAAAATGCATGTAATACATGGAAAAAACACAATATATGATCCAAACGGAGGACAAAAATGACATCAACAAAAAATTCAAAGTAGTATTTGTACCTCTCAAAATTGAGCATACCACTAAACCTTGAAAACTACAAATGCCTCATGGGACCTAGAGTTTTCTTCTTGATTGTTGAATCTTAAAACTTTCTTGATGGAATTGAACTTCTTATTGTGATAGCATATTTTGGTGTACTTATAAATTTAGAATAATCATTCTACTATATATCAAAATTACATAATAGAGTTGAACACACACTAAAGACTATTGATCACTAAAACATGACTAATCAATACAAAGATATAGAAAACTTGCCCAAACATGAAAAATGGAAAGAAATGTTAGTCATAATAGAAATGAACACACACTAGAAATAGTTGATCATTTATCCTTGAACATGCGATTACAAATAGAGAATAGCAGTAAGTAATATTTTGATCCCCTCCCAAACTACATTTATGACCTTGTCTAAAAAATAAATGTGGTTGAAGATCTATTCTTAGATAGCATAGCATGTGCAGATTTGAAAACTCTGGAGCATTGCATTTATTTCTACTACTATATAACCATCTTCAGTAGATCCAATGTTGTTGTAGTTGTGAAATACATTGGTCAATTTTTTGAGGATTTTCCTAGATTTTTCTCATGTCATGACTTCATATAGCAAACAAAATAATGGAAGTTAGGCCGAGTTGTGTATAGTATGAAATCTATCTTGTTTTCCACTCAAATACTTTTAGTCAGCAACTAAGTAGAATGGTGTGGAAAATAGAAAAAGGTGGTAAAGTGTGTAGAATTTAAATAACAACAATATCTAAGAAATTTAGGATTAGAGCATTGACAGTCATTCCTTTTCTAACAATTTTTGTGGAGTTCTAAGTAATTTTCTTAACCACATGCATGTCTATATTAGTCAGTTACAACTAACAATAAACACATCATCAATAAATATATCTAGAAAATGTTTAATTTTAGTACAACATATATGTATAAGCTTGAATAAGAGATGCACAACATTGTACTTGTGCCCTTTCCATATGATAATTTAGACATTTTAAGTCCTTGGGATACCACTTTCAACATTGGCTAAGTACTAAAATAAGAGTATTGCATTCTAATTAATTTTTGTGATCCATTTTCAATTAATCTCTATTGAATATTAGTTTGATCTGTGTTCTATTTAGTGAGCCTTGTTACACCATACTAATTTAGAGATAGAATATACATGCTTGCAGAGTTAAAATCTTAGCAACCATAGGGACAACCACACTAACAGAAGTTGTGACCAAAACCATATGAGAAAGAGGAACCTCCAAGCAAGAGACAAGAAAGGAATACACATATCCCCCATTGAAACACCAATAGGAAGAGTGGATCACAACATCACAAGAACCAAGGAAAGGAGCACTAGTGACACCATCAACAACAAGAGGAACTCAAACTATGAAAGAAGCAATTGGAACGATCACAATGGGTTCTTGAATCACACAATCTTCTACATAATGTTGTGAGTTATTAAGCATGATTTTAAGATCATACTCACAATATGTTAGTATACATTATATAAAGGCAAGTGATTCTTGGAAAACACTCTAGAAAATCACATTCATTTCTTAATGATTTTAGGGGATACTTATATAATGATATGTATAAATATTTTCTATTTAAATCAGCTATTCCAAAAAGATAATAAAAGAAAAATAGATTTAGAAGAAAATAGTCAAAGTAGACCTTGTACAATTGAGGATGTTTACAATATTCAGTAGACCTGTAGGAGAGCAAATGGATTATGCTTCAAAAGGAGGAAATTTGTGCTACATGAATGAAGTTGCACCACATTGAAAGGACATTATAAAAGAAATGTTAAGCAATAAAAAGGCATGTTAAATCCCTTGGGAGATGTGTAGATAAGTAAATACAACACAATATCTCATCATGTGTCAAGACATGAGATATAACAAACATTGAATGAGACCACAAGGAAAACATCTAAAGAACATGTTAAAAAAAAAAAAAAAATCTTTGTTAGAAATAAATTTTACTATGTTGATCACATGCATATGTTGTTCAGCATAGCTCATGCAGTTTCCTCTTTGGCCCCTTTCACGAAGATTGTGTTTGACATTCTTCTAAGTTGTCTGATCGATACTACTTTTGTTCAAGCATTTCATAGATAGTGTTGCATTTCCATTTTATTTTTATATTACTATAGATAAGAAGCCCAACATCATGATTATTTCTCCATGCAAGAAGCCATGGATTCAACATACGTTTTGTGTGCAACATTAGTTTATTAAGGACCTGACATGAAAATAAGTGAACCACTACCAAAAGGCCACTTGGAAACATTTGGCCTAATAGATCCTTCTTAATGCTCCTATTTTCATGGCATAAAGGTTGAGGTGGGATATAATCACCTAGGTCCTCCCTTTCTTTCATCCAATCAGTTAGAATCTATTTTTTTGTACCACAAGAGTCATATCTTGTGAGTTGTACCTAATTTTTGGGATCTAGGACCTATTTTGGGACCCTGAAGGAGTCCCTAGGGTTTTGTGCCCTATTTGGTAGGGACATAGTGCATCCTTTCCCTATTAGGGGTGTAATACATCCCTATTAGGCCAATCAAGGACATATCTTGGTTCCCCTTCTTGGGTATTGAGTCTAGGTTTATGCATGTTGCACAACTCAAGGTAAGGCACCCTACAGGAGAAAGTTAATTACGAACATTCAAGTATTTAAGTGTTGAAACATTAAAAGTACTTTCAAATTAATTCAAGGACATCATTTTGCAAGCCACTGGAGAGGAGATTCCTTGCATCTACACTTCTTTTATATTCATACTAGTTCTACATGCATGTCCCCTTGATCCATTCAATTGATGAAGTGAGCATATTATATCTGATTTGAGAAAATTTACTATTGCAAGGTGAATTTTTGTATTTAATGTACATATCTCCAATTTGATTATTTCAATTTAAGGTTAATTCTTAAACTAGGGTTTGACCGAGGAAAACCGCCATCAACAAATAAAAACCATTTTATTGTAGGTTGTGGATCTCAAAAAGGAAAAAAGGTTACATATTCAAATACCCTTTTCGCCATTCTTTCGAACCACAAAATAAAAATTAAGATTAGACATAGTTGATCGGGGACACACTTCTCCACTACTTTAGGAAAAAGTCACCCTTACTCAAAAGCCACCCCTACCAGATTGTTGAATGATTTCTAGGTTTTGAAGCTTTCATAGTATTAGGCCCATATGTAGTTTCTATTTTTCAATTTGGAGAAGCAAATCAAGAAGAATATTAGATTCTTTACTCCTAAGGAGAGTCTTCTAATTTCCTTCTTTATTTCAACATATCTACTTATTACATCTAGTGTCTTATTTTCATTTCCTAGCCTCCTATTACACTAGGGTTTCAAGGACTTTTGCATGTTTTCCCTTATTCTACAACCACTAGTTCCTAGCTTGCATTACTGCTCCTTTATCACTTGGTTAGCATTAACCTTTCTAGATCTAGTCATTTTAAAGTGGAATTGAAAGGATCAATTTCATTGACTCCCCCTTTGAGATATGTTTGGTTATGTGATGAACTTAGGTTTACTTTTCTTGATTGACATCTCCACCCAAACACTAATTTAATTGAACTTTTTAATTCAATAAAATCTTCTAAAATATGGAAAAACAATACTATGGGGAATTTTAAATTCTAAAAAAAAAACAAATCCTCACAAATCAAAACAATCTAAATAAATATAAAACCAAATTAAATCAAAATCTTTCCTTTTTTATTTTTGGAAGTTTTATCTTTTGAAAATAAGAAATATATTATCATTCTTATGTTCCCTTTTGAGTTAAATGAGGAACTTACCAAAACTTCTTTAGCCTTATCTCTTCTTATCCTTTGATCTTGATTTTCATTGATTAATCTTGATTGCCCATTGTTAAAAAACAATCATCTCTCTCTCTCTCTCTCTCTCTCTCTCTCTCTCTCTCTCTCTCTCTCTCTCTCTCTCTCTCTCTCTATATATATATATATATATATATATATATATATATATATATATATATATATATATATATATATATATATATATATATATATATATATATATATATATATATATTTGTATCAAACTTATGCATATTTTTGAATCAATTGAGTATCAAACCTCTATCAATGTTTCTATCATTTCTTGTCATTTGAAGTCATATGTTTGATCACATTTCTTAATATGAACAAAGAGAAGCAAAAAAGGTTTGAATTGATTATTAGTTTGCATGAATTTGTTTGTTTGTATTTTATTTTTGATAATTATACTTTCATTTTTATTATTTTTAGGGTTAAACGAATTTTTAAGTTTAGCATTTTAATAAATTATTGCTACTAACTAATTTATTTAAGTCTTGTAGAATTTTTCCCCAAGACACTTGTTATTTCATACTTAAGCCAATTTGTCTAAGTGTGAATGCCCTTATGACTTCCTTCACATTTCATACTCTTGTATTATATCTGGTCACCTGTGGATGGAAGATGCACTCATGTGTACATGTATTCCATCGTCGATCAAAACCTTGTACCAATTGACATTATGTCTTAGTCTTTAACATCAATGACAACCAACTCATAACTGGTCACACCAATAATCTCCACAAATCTTGTTCCTTCATTATTTTGAGAGTGACACCAATAGATTTTTCTGTAAGATCAAATAAAAAATGCCTCCATGATAGTAGTGAGTCTAACCCATTAGAAGAAGTAAGTAATTTTACCTTTTGTTTGTGTTGAAACTTAAATTTTATTTCAGTTTTCAATTAATTTTATTGTCAATGTTTATTTTATATTTAATTAGACATTTAAAATATAATATTTTGAATTGCCAAGAGGAAAACATGTTGTGAAAGAAGAGAAGCCTCCACAAAATCCTCATAATGAAGAAATTTTTTAAGAAAATGAACCTTGATTGCCTCCACCAATCCAAAGACCTCCTTTTGGAATAGAAAAAAAATTGTTAAATCAAATAGGAGGAAAAATCAAGTCGTAATCTTGAGTTAGGAGGCTAAAAGATCTAGTTCAAACAAATCCTATAAGGGCAACTCTTGCACATTCATTAAAATCAATCTTGACCCACATAGACACAATGAGTGGACAATGTAATTTATGACATAATAATAGAGAAGAACAAAGATGTTATGCAAATAAATTGTTGTATGAGGAAGTGAAAAAAGTTAAAAATCACAAAAGATGAAATTTATAAATTGTTTAAAAATCTAGTGGCAAATGGTACTCTTAGGACTACAATAAAGAGGTTTCCAAGTCATTAGTACTTAAATTATGAAATCGAAATCTAATTCTAGGAAAGATGGTGGATGGTCTTTGATTCTCTTCCTTGTAACAATAATGAGGTTCATATATATTGTAAACTCTATTGCAAGTTTCTTCTTGGGGAGGTGCCAAATTATTTTGACATTCTAGAGTTTTAGGGTAGAGATGAACATCTTCATTTGATAGGTAGGGAGCACATCATGACCCTAACACATCTAGGGAGCTTGTTGGAAAGCCACGAGTAGAGCATTTTAGTGTTCCTTTCATTGTGAAAGAACATGTAGAGCTAGACACACTAGGCACGCTTAGTGCTCTGACTCAAACTATCATTCAATATGCCACTCCTTTAGTTGAGGGGGAGTATGGTTGTGTAGATGCTTAAAATCGTCCCAAACACTATATTAATTTATTTATATTTTCCTTGACACTATAATTGATTATTAATTAATTAATTATACATGTCATATTCTTCTACTTAATTAAATTTATTAAATTAAATATGTTCACTTCCCTAATGTATTTAAACTTAATTTGAAATATTTCCCCTAATGTGTTAAATTTATTTAATGCATAGTGCTCCATGAATCCCAGCTAAGATAAATTCCAATTTATTTAATTTCCTTCCACTTTATTAAATTCTATAAACATGTGATTAAGTTAAATCCTATTTAATTTAATCCTAATTTCACCTAAAACCTAGTCTACCACCCATCACTCTCTTATGCAGGAGCATCCTAGGTGCAAGGGCAATCTTGCATTATTTTCAATCTTTTCTATTTTAATAAGGACTAGTAGATAGAGTGGCTACTATTTATGGGAACTTACTATTTTTTGTAGGTTTGTCATACGAGCTCAGAATGTTCTCATTTTCTATAGGAAGGTTCATTTTAGAGTTGTAAGCCTACCATAAAAATCTCATTGCTCAAGCATTAGTATCAAAGAATTTATTGTGGATTTTCAATGGAAAAATTTGCAAAAATATCTTCA
The DNA here is from genome assembly GCA_028749045.1 of Cupressus sempervirens. Classification (NCBI taxonomy): domain Eukaryota; kingdom Viridiplantae; phylum Streptophyta; class Pinopsida; order Cupressales; family Cupressaceae; genus Cupressus; species Cupressus sempervirens. The sequence continues at coordinate 78,698,659 of CM053791.1, read as the reverse complement.
GGCTCATTGTTAGATGCCTTAGAGTGCTCGAATGAGGTCTAAAAACTCGATGGAAGGGTGCTAGCGCAATTCTAAGCTTGTAGATCAAGAGCTGAAGTTTCTAAAAAGTGGTTATAATAGCCAATTAGAGCAATGGTTCATGAGTTATGGCCTTCAAAAGTTGGGCTACCAAAAATTTTAAAATAATTTGTCAAAGATGTATTTGGCTAACTCTATGTGTATTGTTAGGGTCTGTTAGCCCTAGGTATTAAGTTTGAGCACCTAGAACCTTCCGAGGTGACATAAAACTACCTATTTAAGAAAGGTCTGAACATTGTCTTGGATAGCTTTGGGTGATAGTTCACAGCTTGTCTTGCAAATTATTGTACTGAAGGTGCCCATGTGGGTTAGCATATTGTACTTATGAATTCTATAATTTTGCATTTGTGATGCAAATAAGAAGTCCATATTTTGTTCTAGCATTTTTTGTTGTTTCTATGTTTCTGTCATGAGTTTATGGTATTAAGGGGAGCTCCTTGTTTTCAGTGGTATCAAAGCTAGAGTTCTTGAGTGTGTGGGCAAATCACTGATTCTGAGGTAGTTTGCACTAGGACTATGGTTTGGGTTGAGCCTGTAGATGGATCATTGATTGTGAGGTAGTTTGCACTAGGATTTCAGTGGAAGCATGAAAATGTCTCCAAGAAGAGAGTGTGGCAAAAGAGTTTTAGGTGTTACACCTGAGGGTTTATGAGCCCTCTAAAGACAAATGCAAGCATTGGAAGAAAAAATGCGTAGAAGAATGAATCTTCCCATAAGAAATGAAAGTGAGGATGAGGATGAAGTAGAAAAAAATGTTGAAGCAGAGGCAGTTCTAAATCCAAAGGAAGAGAGGCTTTTTAGGGAAATCTCCAAGATTGGGAAAAGACATAAGTTTGAGGTTCCCACATTTTTGGGAAATCTTAACCTAGAGGAGTTGACTGATTGGATCAATGAACTAGAGGAGTAATTTGAGTATGAAGATATTGATGATCCTAATAGGGTCAAGTTTGTGAAGGCAAAACTAATGGGACATGCGAAGGTCTAGTGGTAGGAGGTTCAGTTGGAGCGAAATAGAAAGGGAAAGGATAAAATCACCAGATGGGATCAGATGAAAGATAAACTAAAGTCATAATTCATTCCTATGGATTATGAGCTTGATCTATTGAAAAAGATGCAAGGGTTGAAGAAAGCAGGAAAATCTGCTCAAGAGTATACCTAAGAGTTCTATTGAGTTCTCATTAGAACCAACCATGCAAAAGTTGATAAGGAGAAAGTTGCTCATTATCTTAATGGGTTAAGGCCTAACATTCATGATGAGCTAAGTTTGGTTTAAATGAGTAGTATTGAGGAGGCATGCCAATTTTCCCTAAGAGTTGAGGAGAAACTGAGAAAGAAGTTTGACAATAAGAACAGTGGAAGAGGTCATGGTGGAAGATTTGGTGGATGACCTTATGGTGGTCATAATGATGATCAAAGGAACAAGGATGAGGCTGGAAGTAGTAGTCAAAACTGCAGGGGAAATAATTTTAATCATTTCCATGATCAAAACAATAGAGATCAGAGAGGAAGAGGTAGAGGACAAGGATCTAGAAGAGGAGGCTTCTGTGGAAAATTTTTTCACTATGGAGAAGAAGGGCACAGAGCATTTGAATGTACCCAACACCAAGGAAGGATAGATCGAAGAATAGAAAGTTAGGCAAGAGTTGCACATATTGATGAAGATGTCAGCTCCTCACATTCTGAAGATGTTGAAAGAGGAGAAGTCCTAGTTAACCAAAGAATCCTACTGAGTGGTGAGAATGAACCTGAGCAAAGAAGGAGCTTGTTTTGCACAAGGTGCAGATGTGAAGATAAGTGTTGTAACATGATCATTGATGGTGGAACTACTAAAAATTTAATGTCAAAAATTATGGTCACCAAGTTGAAGCTGAAGAGGCAAAAAAACCTACGTCCATACCATATTTCTTGGGTGCAATATGACCACAAGGTCATGGTCAATGAGTAGTGCTCAGTGAAGTTCAAGATGGGAAACTGATTTGAGGGATATTTTTCACCAAAATTTGAAGTATCCCCAAAACTCCAAAAATCGACATCAGATTGAAGTCCTTAGAATTCTGGACCCAATGCAACTTGAACGAGTGAAAAAGGAGTTTGTACACTCAAGTTCTAACCAGTCAAAGTTGGGTCAAACTGTGGACCAAAGGCCATCAGAAAGGTGAAAAATTGAACTTTTCAGACCAAAATTTGAAGTATCCCCAAAACTCTAGCAATCGACATTAGATTGAAGTCCTCAAAATTCTAGACCCAATGCAACTTGAATGGGCGAAAAAGGAGTATGTACACTCAAGTTATGGCCAGTCAAATTTGGGTCAAATTGTGGACCAAAGGCCATCAGAAAGGTGAAAAATCAAACTTTCCAGAATTAGTCAAAGTTAGCATCAAACTGAAGGTTTCATCGAGAGCTTTCCAACGACATGCGATTTGTTGAAATCAGAGTTCGTATGCAGAAGTTATGAGCAGTTAAAGTTCACTATAGGAAAAGTTGACCAATGACTGGCATGTTCGTATGATGACATCAGCATGGTGATGTGGTAACTTAAAATGATGACACATGGCATGTACAACCAACATATGACATCATCGAGTGATGTGGAAGATGTGGCAAGTACAGTCAACGAGGTCCAATTGTCTTGTGACACGTGTCATCGTTTAGCAACTTTGTGCCATGTGGCACAGATGTGGCAAGGGCAAGCTTGTCTTTTTAAGAAAAATTTGGTTGTGGGATTCGAAACCCCAACCTTTTCCTTCAAAGTCAGGTAGTGGCCGTTAGGCCATCAATGGTCTTCAAATATGGTATGTGCATTTTCCTATTTGAAGATCATGTACTCTAGTTTTGGCATTTAAAAACTACCAACAGGAGTTGAACCCCCGATCCAATAGGTATTAAAATATACCTTGCCCACTATGCCACGGATGTGCTTTGACATATATATTGCACTATTTTTATTTGAACATTATGCGGCTCAATTTCCTTGGCTAAAAGGCCATCAGTAGGGTTTGAACCCCGACCGGTCGGGCCTGCAAAATGATAATTGCCACTGTGCCATGATGAGCAGTTAGAATATATGGGGAAAACATTTTATATAATCTTTATCCACAAATCCACCAACCCCTTTAAATAGGTTTATTTGATATGTGGTTAGGTTTTCGACCCCTAAAATTGGTTTATGGCCAAATTTGTAAAAGGCCAAAGGGGGTAATATGAAATCCAATTCATTAATAGGCCCTATATTTAAAAAATTGGTTATGGCCTATATTAGGCACATTTTTTAGTATATAAAGGGGGGGATTTTTGCTTAGAAGGCATCCCAATTTCCCATTCATTTCTATTTGGCAGACATTCGAGGAAGGAGGAGAGAATTTTAGAATAGATTTTTGGAGAGAATTTTTAAGAGCCACTCCATGATGTTGATGTTCTGAGTCTGCAGTCGAGCCCTTTTGGGCAAAGTCTTCCCAGCTCTTTAGTAGGGAGCTTGTTGCAAGACGGTTTCGAGTCAAGATTTGTGTAGCAAGTTTGTGGATGAACTGTAGCATGTTGTAATCAACTTTTAGAGCATCATTTTATACATTGGTCACTCAGCTGAGTTAGACCTGAAGACATAGTCTGCCTATAGCCGAATGAACTCCAAAATCAAATTGGTTCTCTCTCTCTCTCTCTCTTTCTCTATTTTGTGTGCTTTAATGTGCTTTAAAGTTTACTTAACTATCATTAAGTTCCTTATTCCACATTGAACTAAACTGAAGTGGTTAAGTAAATATGCATAGAGTCAGTGTTTTAACGCATTGCACTAGCACATCAAAGGTTCTTTGTAATTACCTTTCTTCTAGTTCTTTTCATTCTTAATGTCTAATGTGTTTTCAGCCAAACATTAGACATTAAGCATCTGTACACTTATACTGCAATTTTTAACTAGTATATAATTGCCTAGATCCTAGGTCGTAATCAAATCAAATTTGGTATCAGAGCCCAGTTTGGCAAATTTTTTATGAGTTGATTATAGGTGTACTTTTCACGATGACACCAAAAAGGGAGGAATTAACTCCATCTATGATGGTGAGTATTCACTCTATCATAGAGAAAGTGGAATTGCTCATTCAAGACCATCAAGAAGAAGATGATAGAATCCAAGAATTGGAAGAAGCCAATCATCAACTTCGACTAGAGAATGCAAATATCTGAAGGCTTCTAGAAGAAGCTAATTGAGAAAAGCAGAGCTTACATGAGATGTTTCGAAGAGATCACATTGAAAGGAGTCCTCTTCATTCAGAGAGTGTGGGCATGTATGCACCAAGCCCATGAGTAGAAGGAAGTTCCTCATACTCTCCACTCACACCTAGAAGTATGTCTACATCGTCAGCTGTGAAGTCTCCACCAAAGAAAGGATTTCCTTGTGGCCATGGAAAATGGGCTAATTATGGCTCAAAGAAGAATGCAAGCCACTGTGCTTTTTGTGAACGACTAGAGTACTTGAGATAGTTTCAAGCCCTTTCCAACCACAGTGGTTGGATAGAGGCATCTTCTGCATCAAAATAGAAGCAAGAACCTGAACATGACTCCATTGGAAGCTTTCAGAAGCATACAAAGGGCATCAATGGGAAACTAATGTCCAAGATGGGATATAGTGGAAAAGGCCTAGGCATCAGTGAGCAGGGCATGACCCATCCTATTGAGGCAAAGAAGAGGCCTCGAAAGCTAGGATTGGGATTTAGAGAAACTGATAAGAACTTTGAAGCCTTGTCAAAGGCAAATTCTCTGGACCATGTTGAGGCTAAGTCTTCTATGAAGAAGAAGGTTAAGACACATAAAAAGATCCAAAACTTTTGCAGCCATTGTCATATAAGTGGCCATTGGATAGAGAAGTGTTGGAAGTTGCACCCAGAACTTCGACACTTCCCTAAGTTTGTTGCAGAATCCAATCAGCCCAGAGCAGGCAAGGAAGGGATTAAGGTGGCACTTAATACCACCAGGCAAGAGACTAGGGCATAGTCAACACTAGTAGTCTCCACCACTCTTGAAGTAGTCCTAGTGGAAGCGCAACAGAGGAATGAGAAACCTAAGAAGGGAAGTTCTATTGAACAACTTTGTAAGAGTTGGGAATAGTTTTCCACTAACTAGCGACATCAGCTTGTTGGCTATTACCTTTATAGAATAATGTTGATAGTAAGCTAGTATGTTTTTGAGTATATTACTCTAAATAAAAATTGTATGTAATGAAGTTGTATAGTCCTAGGGTGAGATATTTGTACGGCTATTGAAAGCCATATCTCTTGTAATCAAGATAGGAGGATACTTTGAACTTCTTATTACATAATTTGTATGGTGCGAGGCTCTTTAAAAGAAGCACCTATTACAGCTATTGCGACCCTGAGTTGCTAAGAATGGCTAGTTGATGCCTTAAGGTTCTTTGCTTTATGACTCGATCAAAGGTGGTCAGATGGTGACCAATGTTCCTTCAGGTCTCTATCATAACCTTGATGCATATGCAACTATTTGAAGCTTTATGGTGATGCCTTTAGTTAGCTTTTTTGAAGTACAAAGGTGAAGGAATGTTTCAAGCTGAGGCTTTGTTACCATCGCTCATGTAGTTTGCAAGGAAGGAGCATCAAAAGTGACTAGGTCAGAATGCAGACGTGAGCTTCCATCATAAGAAGCACTGAGTGATAGGTTTATCATGCTTGGTTTTTCTGCTTACTTTATGGTTTGTCAAATTTTATTTGTACTACATTCCTTTCCTTCAGAAGCGCTAGTGTGACTCAAGTATGAGTCAAATGGAAGCATTGTAGTGAATGCTTCAAAGGTGGCAACATAATTGAGATCTGTAACTAGGAAGCTTAAGGTTCTACTGTATATGCTTTTGGTGGACCAAAAGCCTTTTCAGTGGGGAGGCTTGATCTGGGGGATATTTTTCACCAAAATTTGAAGTATCCCCAAAACTCCAGCAATTGGCATCAGATTGAAGTCCTCAAAATTTTGGACCCAATGCAACTTGAATGGGCGAAAAAGGAGTCTGTACGCTTAAGTTACAACCAATCAAAGTTGGGTCAAATCATAGACTAGAGGCAGTCAAAAAGGTGAAAAATTGAACTTTCCAGACCAAAATTTGAAGTATCCCCAAAACTCCAACAATTGGCATCAGATTGAAGTCCATAAAATTCTAGACCCAAAACAACTTGAATGGGTGAAAAAGGAGTTCATACACTCAAGTTACGACAAGTCAAAGTTGGGTCAAACTATGGACCAGAGGTCGTTAGAAAGGTGAAAAATAAACCTTTCCAAAATTATTCAAAGTTGGTGTCAAACTGACAGTTTCATCAAGAGCTTTCCAACGACATGTGATTCGTCAAAATTGGAGTTTGTATGCAGAAGTTATGAGCGATCAAAGTTTGCAGAGGAAAAGTTGACCAGTGACTGGCATGTCTATACGATGATGTCAACATGGTGATGTGGCAGCTTAAAATGATGACAAGTGACATGTATAGTTAGCATATGACATCAGCAAGTGATGTGGCAGACGTGGCAAGTATAGTCAATAGGGTCCAATTGTCTTGTGATGCATGTCATTGTTTAGCAAGTAACTTTGTCCCACGTGGCACGGATGTGGCAAGGGCAAGTTTGTCTTTTTAAGAAAAATTTGGTTATGGGATTCAAACCCCCAACCTTCTCCTTCAAAGTCAAGTAGTGGTCGTTAGACCATCAATGGTCTTCAAATATAGTATGTGCATTTTTCTATTTGAAGATTATGTACTCCAATTTCAGCACTTAAAAGTCGCCAATGGGAGTCAAACCCCCGATCTGGTGGGTATTAAAATATACCTTTCCCATTGCACCATGGATGCACTTTGACATATATATTGCACCATTTTTATTTGAACATTATGTGGCCTGATTTCCTTGGCTAAAAGACCGCCGACAGGGTTTGAACCAAAGTGGTTAAGTAAATATGCATAGAGTTAGTGTTTTAACGCATTGCACTAGCACATCAGAGGTTCTCTGTAATTACCTTTCTTCTGGTTCCTATCATTCTTAATGTTTAATGTATTTTCAGTCAAACATTAGACATTAAGCATCTGTACACTTATATTGCAATTTTTCACTAGTATATAATTGCCTAGATCTTAGGTCGTAATTAGATCAGAAACTACCAAGATGAGGTACTATGTGATATCATACCTATGGACATATGTCATATGTTGTTGGGTAGGCCATGGTAGTTTGATAGGCATGGTGTACACAATGGGCGAGCAAATACCTACAATCTAAGTAAGGATGGAGTGAAACATAAGTTGAAGCCATTGAAGGATAAAGAAGAAAAGGTATGTAGTGCTACTAGAATATGTTTTATTGATGGAAAAGAGTTTCTTAAAGGTATGAAACATGAGCATATGTGTTTTGCTATAATTCCTAAAGATAGTAAAGTAGAAGTAGAAGAGGTACCTATAGAAGTTACAGATATGTTGGAAGAGTTTTCTGATATTGTATTAGATAATGTACATGATGGATTCCCTCAATGAGGGAGATCAGTCACCAGATGTATTTGGTTCTAGGAGCTAGTTTTCCAAACAAGGCAACGAAAAAAATCACACCAGTAGAAAGTGAAGAGTTGAATAGACAATTTCATGAGTTGTTGTAGAAGGGGTTGATTCGAGAGAGTCTGAGTCCATGTGCTGTACTAGTAGTATTAGCACCAAAGAAGAATGGAGAATGGAGAATGTGCATAGTGTAGTGCTTGCCCCTAGTCTACTTTTTCCTAGTTTACATTTCTGCTATTATTGCCAAACTCTTTTAGGCTAGTTTTATGTTGATGATTAGTAGCATTATCTTGAGATGATTAGATATTGTTTTAGACTTAGTTGATATATGATGAGATTACTTGGTACTCTATACTTCATGTGTGCATGATGATTATTACAATGTTGTTAAATTATTGATGATATTTAGTTAGATGGATTATCCTATGTGTTTTCTTATGGATACTAACCCGTTACTGCATGTGTATGGTGTGCATGTTTGTTTTCTTTATGTATGGTGTTTATGATGTGGTTAAGGAAGGGAGTCATAGTCACCTACTAGTTAGGATCTACACGATGCACCACTTCCTGCCATTGCTTATTAGCTTAGTATATATTGTGTATGTACATGTGTGGATTTTATGCAGGTTGCAGGTACCGGGTATCGACTTCCCTGAATTGCCAGGATGAGTGTACCCTATCACATTATCTCAATGGTAAGAGAGGAAAGATAAATTCTTAAATCCAAATCCTAAACCTTTGAGCCATTCATCTTAATTGACAATTAGGACAAGTATCTGAGTCGTGTACCTTTCGAATGTGTCAGATGAAATTAATTCATGATTTTAAACCCTTAGTTTGATTTTGTATGTGCTTTACTATGGTGGGTTTTCGTATTTTACTTTATGCATTTTTGGTGATTTTTTTGTTAATTAAGTCTAATTAAAAAGATTTAATTAATGATTTAATTTAATGGAAAATTATATGTTATGTTAATATTTTATTTAATTAATTAAAAAATTAATTATATAAAAGAGTCAAATAAAAGAATTAAATTTGAGTATAAATCTATAAATTTTAATTTGAACGTGATAATATTTAGTTAATTTAATAATAATATATATATTTTGGAGTGCATTTTTAAATAAATGCTAAATATTATGATTATTTAAATTAATAGATAGTTATCAAAATGAATGTTCAAAAAAAAAATTTGGGAAAAGAAATTAATTCATTAAAAGTTTCATGATTGCATAATACGTGCATGAGACTAGATTAAATAAATCAATTTTAAAAGAGGTCAAGTAAAAATTAAATAAAGTAATTTAATGGATTATTGTATGTGCATGGAAAAGATAAAAGAAAGACAAATAAAAGTTTAAAAAGAGTTAAAAAGGTGTGAGCAAAGAGTTCTCTGGGGTGAACGCACAATTAGTGCCCTGATTTTAGGCAGAGAACTCCTTTTCACAATTTGGGGGTTCATTTTTCAAAGGGCTGGGAATTTTTGGAAGAGAAGAAGGAAATTTTTAGAGAAGGAGAAAGTTCTGAAAGGGGAATTGTTCTCTACAGATTTCTAGAGAGTAGCAAATTAGCATCAATGTCCAGGTAAACGCTTGTGAAAATTTGCATAATTTAAATACGTTATTTTAATTCCTATCTTCTTCGTGTTTGTTAGATGATTGTTTGGATAATTCTGGTGAAGAATATATATATATATATATATATATATATATATATATATATATATATATATATATATATATATATATATATATATATATATATATATATATATATATATATATATATATATATATATATATATATATATATATATATATATATATATATATATATATATATATATATATATATATATATATATATATATATATATATATATATATATATATATATATATCATGTCGTGGTCTCTAGATATTGGGAAATTATTCTATACATGGAGTGTTTTAAATTGTTTAATATAAATTCTCTCCAGTAGATTTTAGATTGAGAAAACTTACAGGAAGGGTTGAATCTAAAACTAAAATTCTAAAATTGTATTTATTAATAGGGATGGAAATTCAAATTATATATATATATATATATATATATATATAACGTTATTGGGAAAAATGTTTTAAACAATAAATATATATAGTAAATGTTCAAAAAAAAAGAAAAAAGTTATAGTTGTATTGAAAAAATGTTTTCAAAAAAAATAATTTTAAAATTAATGGGGAGGGGTAGATTAAACCACCCCCTACCCCCTTGTCATGTCTCTATGCACAGCAGGCGACTGCTGATGCAACCATACTTGTTGACGCAGGAGGACTGTGATAGCAGTCCTTGCATCACAGTATGGCCACAGGCCTTTTTTAATTAAGCCAGCGAGCTTATTAAAACACGCAATTTTTTTTTTTTATAAAGTTTTATTTTATATATATATTAAAAACTTTATATATATATATATATATATATATATATAATGTATTTTAAATAATATGTTAATTAATAGAATCATTATTAGTTTTGAATAATAAATAGTATTTAATATAGTTGTTTATTTAAATTAAATTAAATAAATATTGATAAATAAACATTAGCTTACCCAAATAAAATTTAATTAAATGTGAGTATTAATTAGCAAGATAGGGAAACTTTTAAGAGGATTATTTCGACTTTAGTAGAGCTATGATGTGAGCAAACTTGGAATAAATGTAATATTTACCCTTTAGTAAATTTAGAAAAAAATAATTTTTAATTGTGGGGTAAATCTATATTTTTCTTAAACAAATACTGGAGTTAATTATATGATAATGGAGGATTTATCTTACGTGATTACAACTTTGAAACGAAAATTGAAACCTCATATTTGACTTAACCATGTGATTATAAAAGCAAACCCAAACATGTATTTATATCTTGTTTTCTTCATGCTATCTATGTTTTGGTTTTTTAGGGTTGACTAGATTGTTGACCAGTTATAGGACGTCTACCATAGGCTCTTGGGTTTTGTGAGTGTGGTATCATGTTGACTCGATCTCAATCATTATTGCTCAACCATGTATGTGATGGTATGCTTATGATGAGTATGTTTATTTTGTTGGTTACCATGTTTCAGTATCTTTGTGGGATAGCAAGATGTATGCTATGAGATACCTGATTAACCATTCTGAGTCATTGATCAGTATTATTGGATTACTTTCCGATTTCTCGTTGAGAATCGATGGATAATGTGATTTATCTTGTTGCTTTCTAGTTGCTCATAGAGAACTGATGTGATTACTATGATTATCTCTATGATGCTTTCCAATCACTTGTATAGGACTGAGGTGATTTTTCTATGATTATATGATTTGTGATTCATGAGCTTAGGGTAGGTTATCTTTATGCAGTGTCAGGAAGTGGCTTGCAATGGGGGCTCGGGACCCTAAGTGGTCCTGGGGGTAACCCATTGTAAGTTGTTTAATAAGTGATAACTATAAACTTAATACTAACTTAAATGAACCTAATAAGAGATAATTGTATGTTCTCGCCCAGGTCATGAGTGCTAATACAAACTAGGATGGGAGTAGAGAGAACGCTTGGTTATGACCTTGCATTCTGTAGTATGCCTTGTCAGTACGAGAGGATACTAGTGGCTGCAGGGATCATTAGAGACCCGGGAGTCCTAAGGGACTGCTCGGGTAACTTCGAACGTGATTTTTACAATGACACTTTCCTGCTTACATAGTAGATACCTACATGTCTTTGTGTACCTCTGGGTATAGATGTCAATCTATGTGTTGGAACCTTTGAGTTAGTATAGTTTTAGGATTTCCTAGACTTAGAGAGTAAACTGTGTTATGTGATTTGATATCCTATTTGGGACTTGAGACTATCTCCTCAGCGCAATGGGAGTGGACCATTTAGGTTCCACACGGTCGGGTGGTAGTGCTTTTTCACTCTTACCATTGAGATATGTTTGTGGTCACTGTGGCTGGAGCATTCTTGTTGGCATATACTTTCATTCTGTTCATAGATCATTATGATAGATGGTTATATTTTATGATGGATGTTGTATCATGTTATGATGGATGTTATATCTTTTGATGTATGGATGTATTATGTATGGTGGATAATTTTATTTATTTTATTGCACGTGTATCATGAATCTAAAGAGGATGATGTATATCTATCTTTACATATGTATATTCTTTTAAGGCTTTCATACCCTGTGACTTGTACAATGGATGAACGAGCATTCCGAATTAATTTGCCAAAAGGTACTCGAAACAAATGTATATTAAATGGACATTGGACTTTTCATTATTCTTTCAGATAGATGTGGTAATTGATGGACTTAGTTTTAGATTAGATTTAAATGTGATTCAACGTCATGGGATCTTTAACGAATGCAACCTATTATGTATGTTATTGCTTTCACTATTGTGTGTTTGATGTGAGTGGTGTATCTTTCATGTTTCAGGAAAAAAAAAATGCTATCAAACTTAGTGAAACTTTAGGTTATTTTTTTTGGATCCCGTGGTGGGGCATTACACATAAATTCTTGTGCTATCAACAAGATCACAATAAAGTATAGATTTCCATTGGCAAGGATGGATGATATTATGGATTGTTTGAGTGGAGCTAAGTATTTCACAAAGATAGATATGAAGAGTGGGTACCATTAGATTCATATTAGAGAAGGTGATGAGTGGAAGACTATATGAGTGGTTGGTCATGCCTTTTGCGCTAACCAATGTACCAAGCACTTTCATGAGGCTCATGAATGAGGTACTAAAGGAGTTTCTAGGTAAGTTTGTCATTGTTTACCTAGATGATATATTGATCTTTAGTAAGACATTAGAGGAGCATTTGATTCATATTTGCAAGGTGTTTGATAAGTTAAGGGAAGAAAAGTTGCGGATAAACCTAAAGAAGTACAATTTTGTAAAGAAAGAGTTGGTGTACCTGGGATTTGTAGTCTTAGGAGAAGGTCTTAAAATGGACCCAAAAAAAGTGAAGGCTATCCTTGAATGGGCTACTCCACTAAGTGTGATAGAGGTAAGATCTTTTCATGGACTGGCTACATTTTATAGAAAGTTCATAAGAAGTTTTAGTAGTATTTGTGGAACCTTGACTAAAACAATGAGAGGTGATAGGAAAGAGTTTAGGTGGACTGTAGTAGATAAGAGTTTTAATCTATTGAAACAAAAATTTATTAAAAAACATGTTTTAGCAATTCCTAATTTTAACAAGGTGTTTCAAGTAGATTGTGATGCTAGTGGTACTGCAATAGGAGTTATTTTGAGCCAAGAAGGTAGACCTAGTGCTTATTTCAATGAGAAGTTGAATGATGCAAAAAGAAAATATTTTGTTTATGATCAAGAATTTTATGTTATGGTTTAATCATTGAAGAAGTGGAGACACTATCTTCTTCCTAAGGATTTTGTTTTGTATATTGATCATCAAGCTTTGCAATATTTGAATAGTCAAGGAAAATTGAAGCAAAGGCTTTTAAAGTGGGTTGATTTTTTGTAGAGTTATACATTTGTTTTGAAACACAGGAGTGGGAAGTCTAACAAAGTTGTAGATGCTCTTAGTAGAAGATAAATTTTGCTAACAAAAATGCAAGTAGAGGTGGTTGGGTTCAAGGAACTCAGTACATTGTATCTAGATGATCCTGATATTGGTGAAGCATGGAAGGCTTGTACCATGGAAGGCTTTTGCAGAACCTATTACACTTGATAGGAAAAAGTGGTTGGATTTCATAATCCAAGATAATATTTTGTTTAAAGGAAGCCAGTTGCACATTCCCAGAAGTTCAATGAGAGAGAATCTCATCAAGGAGAAGCATAGTGGAGGATTGGCTGGAAATCTTGGCAGAGATAAAACTATAGATTTGGTTGCTAAAAATTACTACTAGCCACAGTTGTAGCAAGATGTGATGAAGTTTGTACAAAGCTGTAGAGTATGTCAAAAAGCGAAAGGAGTGAAGCACAGGGTTGTATCGACCATTACCTATACCAGAGAAGCCATAGGAGTATATCAACATGGATTTTTTTACTTGATTACCGAGGACACAACGTGGGCATGATTCTATTATTGTGGTCGTTGACAAGTTTTCAAAGATGGCACATTTTATTCCTTACAAGAAGACTAGTGATGTTGTTCATGTATTAGATTTGTTTTTTAGAGAAGTGGTGAGATTACATGGTTTGCCGAAGAGTATAGTTTTCAGATTGAGATACCAAATTTGTTGGGTATTTTTGGTGTACATTATGGAAGAAGTTGAAGACAAATTTGAAGTTCAGTTCATCACATCATCTACAGACTGATGGACAGGCATAAGCTATGAATCATAGTTTGGGAAAATTGTTGAGATGCTTGGTTGGAGATAAACCAAAAAAATGGGATATGATTTTACCATATTCATAATTTGTATATAATAATTCTGTGAATAGGAGTACTAGTAAATAACCATTCCAAATTATATATGGGAGTAGTTCTAGAAATGCTTTTGAACTGAGGTAGTTGGATAAGGGAGAAATAAGTAGTGTTGAAGCAGAAGATTTTGCTGAACATTTGAAGAACATCCATGATGAGGTGAGGAAGCACATCATGAAGATGAATACATAGTATAAGGCTAAGGCAGATGTGAAAAGGAGAAATAAGGAATTTTAGATTGGAGATAAAGTCATGGTTCATTTGAGAAAGAAGCACTTTCCAGTGGGTACATATAATAAGTTGAAGATGAAGAAGTTTGGACTATGCAAGATAGTGAAGAGGCATGATTCTGGTAATGCGTATGAAGTGGAGTTGCTTGCTGAATTGAATATTTCACTAGTATTTTATATTTTAGATTTGAAAGAGTCTTATAAAGGAGGTGATGGAGATGAAGTTGCCAAAGTGCAGTGGAGCATTCCAGTAGCTAGTTCAGCTACAAAGGAGATTGAGGAGATACTAGATAATTGTGTTGGAAAAAGTACCAGAAATAAAACTTATGAAGAATATCTGGTCAAATGGAAAGAGAGACCAGTCTTGGTTTTCCTCTAAACACTTGAGATGTGACAGGGTCACTTCTCAAATTATCCTGGATGTCTAATGCAGGGGAAATCTTGTATCAGCCAAAAATATTTTATTTTTAGTCTTTTCTATTTTAATAAGGACTAGTAGATAGGGTGGTTACTATTTATGGAAACTTACTATTTTTAGTAAGTTTATCATACGAGCTCAAAATGTTCTCATTTTCTAGAGGAAGGTTCATTTTAGAGTTGTAAGCCTACCATAAAAATTTCATTTCTCAAGCATTAGTATCTAAGAAGTTATTGCGGATTTTTGGTGGAAAAAATTGTAGAAAAATCTTCAAGGTCACCATTAGAGGCCTTAGAGTGCCTGGTTGAGGTCTGGAAACTCAATGAAAGTGCGCTAGTGTAGTTTTGAGCCTATAGATTAGGAGCTAACATTTCAAAAAGTGGTTATAATAGCCAATTAGAGCAACAGTTCGTGAGTTATGGCCTTCAAAAGTTGGGCTACCAAAATTTCTAAAATACTTTGTCAAAGATGTATTTGGTTGACTCTATGTGTACTTTTAGGGTCTGTCGGTCCTAGCTATTAAGTTTGAGCATCTAGAACCTTCTGGGGTGGGCATAAAATTTCCTATTTAAGAAAGTCCCAAACATTGTCTAGGATAGCTCTGGGTGATAGTTCACAGCTTGTCTTGCACATTATTGTACTGAAGGCACCCATGTGGGTTAGCATATTGTACTTATGAATCTTGTAGTTCTGCATTTGTAGTGCAAATAAGAAATCCATATTTTGTTCTCGCATTTTCTATTGTTTCTATGTGTTTGTTATGAGTTTATGGTATTAAGGGGAGCTCCCTACTTCACTCTCATCCTTCTAAGTCTACCCAGTACTTAATCCCACTTAATTATCCTAAATACCCTACTAAACACCTTTTAGCCCTAACTGATTGCTCACACATGTGTGAGCAACTTAAAATCAAAGAAAGCCCCACTTTTATTAAATTATCCAAAAAAGCCTCTTACACTCTTCCACACTTGTCACTCTTTCCTTTCTCCAAGGTTGCTCACACATGTGTGAGCAAACCTTGAGCCATATCTATCAACAAAAAGACTTATGTTGACCTTTGCATGGCTTTTCTCTTTAGCCCATGTGTCTCCCTTGTGGCACCTATGTGGATGTCACATAGATGCCACCTCCCCAAGGCGTCTCTCAAGCCTATAAATAGAGCCCTTATTTCAAGCATTCATCATCTCCCTCATTTGCATTATTATCATACTAGTATAGATCTAGAGATCTTTAGTAATTTTATGCATTTTGCTAACCTTTGATAGTTGTTGGTTCATTTTCATTTGCATTTTTAACTTAGTTTATTTTCTTGTATCCATATTCACCTTCCTTGAATGCATTGAACATGGTTGTATCCATAACCATTTTTTGAAGCATTCTCTTCATATCTAGTTAGCTTCATACATTTTGCATTTCATTTCAAAACATCTTGGGATTCATTCAATAGTTGTGTTTGGGAGAGCACATCCACATCCCTCACTATTGAGCACACCAACAAGGCCTCTTGTGGGAACCCTTGCTGAGCTGCTTTGAGGTTGCATGAGAACTCTTTCTTTTTGGTTGCATTAAGTTGTAAAACTCAAGCATATAATTAGTTGTGTTTTTCTTTATTTTGAAATCTTTGATATACATGTGCAACTAATTTTTTCTTGTTTACGTGTGCTCCTGAAAGAATAGGTTTTCTTGTATACATTTTGGCACGCCCAGTGGGACCCTTAAAATGTAGACGCTTAAAATAATTCCAAATACTATATTAATTTATTAATATTTCCTTTGACACTATAATTGATTATTTATTAATTAATTATATTTTTCATATTCTTCTACTTATTTAATTAAATGTGTTCACTTACCTAATGTATTTAAATTTAATTTGAATACTTCCCTCTACTATGTAAAATTTATTTAATGCATAGTGCTCCATAAATCTTTTTTTAAATAGATTCCAATTTATTTAATTTCCCTCCACTTTATTAAACTCTATAATCCTATGATAAAGTTTTATTTAATTTAATCCTAATCCCACCTAAAACCTAGTCTACCTCCCATCACTCTCATCCTTCTAAGTCTACCCACTACTTAATCCCACTTAATCATCCTAAATACCCTTCTAAACACCTTTTAGCCCTAAGTGGTTGCTCACACATGTGTGAGGAACTCAAAATCCAAGAAAGCTCCCCTTTTATTATTTTATCCAAAAAGCCTCTTACACTTTTACACACTTGTCCCCCTTTCCTTTCTCCAAGGCTGCTCACAAATGTGTGAGCAAACCTTGAGCCATCTCTATCACAAAAAAGCTTATGTTGACCTTTGCATGGATTATCTTCTTAGCCTATGTGTCTCCCTTGTGGCACCTATGTGGATGCCAGATGGATGCCTTCTCCACAAGGCCTCTCTCAAGCCTATAAATAGAGCCCTTATCTCAAGCATTTCTCATCTCCCTCATTTTTACTGTTATCATGCTAGTATAATTCTAGAGCTCTTAAATTGTTTTATGTATTTTGCTAACCTTTTGTAGTTGCTAGTTCATTTTCATTTGCATTGTTAACTTAGTTTATTTTCTTGTATCCATATTCACCTTCATTGAATGCTTTGAACATGGTTGTATCCATAACCATTCTTTGAAGCATTCTCTTCATTTCTAGTTAGTTTCATAGATCTTGCATTTCATTTCAAGCATCTTGGGATTCAATCATTGTGTTTGGGAGAGCACATCCACATCCCTCCAACTAGAGCAACACAACAAGGTTCACACAAGTGTCCTTATTGATCTGTTCCAAGGTTGCATAGGACTCATATCTATCAATTGTTTAGCTTAGTGAATCTTGATATGTGAACATGTACGGCTAATGTTTTCCTTATTTAAGTGTGCTCCTGAAAAGTAGGTTTTTCACATATATAGGTTGGCCTAGAAGGGTCCATATGTGCCAGTCATGTAGGTCTCTATGCTCCTTTGGCACTACCAAAAGAGAGGAAGAGGATGATGGACTGATGGTTATCTCAATATGACATTTGGCATTGATACACATGTAAATATTTACAAGTTTATTAAATTCTTTATATCACATTTTATATATAAATAAATAAATAAATAAGTTATTATATATTGATTATGTTCAAAATTCAAGGAAAGAGTGTTAGTGGTAGTGGTTATGATCCCCTAACCCTATTTTACACTATGTCATGAGCTCCACAAGTATGTATTGAATAATTCATTTGATTATTATGTAATTATATGGATGATTGTCTCATAATTGATTGTGCATGTAAATTAGTTCACTATTGGACCATTGACATCCACATTGGACAATAAACGTGGGCATTATGCCTCTTGTGTTGAGTTATTTGAATGTTAATTTGATTTACTTGATTATACTTATTTAATAAATGAATGAATGACTAAAAGAGTTGGTAAATTATGATCAATATCCAAAGTCAAAGTGGTCATGGTGGTAATGACATTCCTTCACTTGGATTTGTGATGACATCATTGAGTTCACGGGTATATATTTACTAATGCATTATAATTGACACATCAATAATACATTCTTGTATTAAAGGCTATCTCATAATTTTGCATACATGTGCACTAGTTAAATATTGGAGCTTCAACATTGACACCACAAAGTAAGTGATGCACTCACACCTTTACAAAGGTACCATTTATTTATTGGTGGGTGTAAAAAATTATATGTATTCTTGATAACTACATTTAATTCTCACATTGTTTCATCTTTGGTTATTGATACCAGAGACTCCTCCAAGTGTTCGTGATAATGTGGATCATGGAGCTATTGCAACTCTAACTATTTCTCAAGCATTGACCAAGGAATGCAATTTTTTACTTAATTTTAATTATTGTTTTAATGATAATCATGTATATATTGAAATTTGTAATGATATTCATGTATGTATTTTAATTAGTTTTTTTTTGTAGGTATTTATTACTTGAGATCGTTAGTGTGCCCCTTCAGTTCATGTACATAGTGACTATTTGGTAGTGATAAGAAAATATTATATTTTATGTGTATGCACAATTCCATTTTAATGTATATTGGTTATTTATGCTTATACTTTTTATTTTACTAGCTCAAGTTGCAACAGAGTCTAGGCAAGAGGACTAGAGAGTGTGTTTAGAAGACTGCAACATCCACACGATCTCCATTAATGCGATGACCAAAGACAACTTGTGATTTGTTTTCGTCAATTTTTGGGAAAGGAGTCAATTAGGGGTATACAATGTATGCCTATATGGAATTACTAGACATATATTGTATTGGATATAATTGGTGTATGTCATTGTTGGACATATAGTTGATGTATGACATTATTGAACCTGTAGTTGATATATGACATTATTGGACATATATATTTACTTTCATGACCTAAAAATATATGTACTCTATGTTTTAAGCATTGATGTATGCAATTCATGTGTCATGTAGATCATTATATGCAATTTATGTGTCATGTGTATTGAGGTATTCAGAAACATGTTCTTTAGGTGCATTTGATAACCATCCTTGGAACTATTAATTTCATTAAAAAGATATATATATTCTTTGGTGAATTCAAACTCTTCAAAATCTATATCATGTTTTAAAAAAAGAGCACACATGGTTAATTGTATATATATAAAAGTTCATCTCAACTAAGAACATCTTGCATGCATGTCTTTAATAATTTTATTTTACATGGTGACATTCATGTTTGCTTGAAATGATTATAGAAGGATTTCTAATCATTGTTAGTGCGCATAATTATTCTAACCACATTTTGGTCATGGGTTTGTAATTAATCTTCTAATCATGCAGTGTTGAGAAGCTATCAATGACAATTTTTGCAACAAGTGTGCAACGTTCTCATCTTGATACCAAATAGCTTGGAGGTTGTTACAAACATATTAGCTATGATTTGAAAAAATCTATTTCCCCTATTCAAGTGCTTATTCCATATACTTTGAACTATTTAACCACTTTGACCCATTATTGGCAAAAATATGTTGCCTAATTTGTATTACTACACCTTAAGAACTCTTTGGTTTGGCATGATCCAAAATGTTTGAGAAACTTTGAGAGCCAAACAAGGCCCTCTCTAGTATTTTTTCATCCAACTAGAGGGAATAGACTAGATGGTTGGCTGCCACAATGAACCGTTTGAAAGATGCATGATTATGCAACTTTTAACACTAGTTGAGATTGGTATGGTAGATGAAAAGAAATTGGAATCTCTCAAACCATGGTATATGCATGTAGGGTTATATAACACATTTCTATAACACTTGATGGTTTTTTTATACCCCACACAAAGTCCAATATATGGGCCTCAAAAGATGGTTGCCTAATTTAGCTTAGTGCACCTTGGGAACACTTCAGTCCAACATGGTTGTGAGCATTCAAGAGACTTTGTGGGTAAAACAAGCTTTTCTCTAGTATTTACTCAACCAACTAGGTCTAATGGAGTAAACAATTGGGGCCTACGATTAATGTTTTAAACAATGCACGATCATGTAGTTTTCAACTAAGCAACAGTGCAACTTTTGACACTAACTAAGATTTGTTTTCCAAATGAGTAACCAAGTCAAATTTCTCAAAACTATTGTGGATACATATATACATCTATAACATGGTCTAATAGAACTTGAATATTTATGAATAACCCACATGAGCTCCAAGATACGATTCTCAAAAGATGGCTTCTTGATTTAGCCTAGTGCACCTTAGGAACACTTCATTCTAATGTGATGTAGAATGTTTGAGTGACTCTATGTTTAATGCCCTGCTAGGGAACCCAAAAGAAGTTAACCTAAAGTTTTACTAAGTTTGGAAAACATTTTTTTTAAAGATAAAGATACAACAACATTTATAGAATAGTGGAAGCAATTAACACACACTCATACATCAACAACACATAAACAGGTTACAACTCTTAAGGGTCCCACGACAATGAATCACATTTAATTTTAATTAACACTAAATCCAATATATAATAAATCCATGTCAAATAATAATATACAAGTATTAATCCTTTGAAATAATATAGAGTCCTCTTGAGTGCCACTTGGCAATAATCATAATGCACCATCATCCACTATATAGGTCACAGGGTATGAAGGGTTGAAAGAATATACAACATAAAAATAGATTACAACATCTCATAAGATTCATGAAATTAAATACAATACAAAAGGTATAACCATCCATCATAGTACACGAGAATAGAATGAAAGAAATATAGAATAGGGAACTCCATCCACAACATCAAACTGTCATATCTTAATGGTACAAGAAAAAACACTACCACTCAACCTCATGGTAACTAAAAAAAAGGTCCATTCCCACCAAGCTGAGGAGATAGTCTCAAGTCCCAAACAAGATAAAAAATGCAAAAGTCAAATCCAACATCTAAGTCAAGGAAAACCTAAAAGCAATCTAACTCAAAGGTACCAAGAAAAGAAATGCATCTAAACCCAGAGGCAACAATGACATATAGGGAATCTATTATGCATGTGGGTAAGTGTCATTGCATGAGCCAAATCTAAGGTTACTTGGCTAGTCTTTTAATCCTTTGGCCCCCTAGTGGCCCTATGTGGCACTAGTATCCTTTCATACTGACAAGACATACTAACGAGTTAGCTCTAAGGTTACCTGTCTGGTCTTTTAATCCTCTAGCCCCCTAATGACTTTCTATGGTACCAATATCTTATTAATTCATTTTAAGCCCATTTAATGAAATGTTATCACTTATTAAAATAACCTACAATGGGTTATCATCAACCTCTTTGGGGCCTCGGCCTCCATTGCAAGCCACTTCCCAACATGACATACAGATAACCTACCCTAAGCTCAGTAAAGCAAAAAGATCTCAAAAGACCATATACCAACATCAGTTCTTAAACAAGCAACTAACAAGCATTGAAATATCATTGATCAAAATTACATGTTCTACCACTACAATCATCCCAACAGGATTGATCAAAAATCAAGTACACATAAATCAATCCATGTCATAACATGACATCACCAAGAACAAATCATACAAACACCTCAGTCCTATACAAGTGATTGAAAAGCAATCAAAATACAATTGATTGAAGACTAAAAGGTTATATTAGATAGGTCAAACCATTCACCTCAATTTTACACAAGTACACTAGAAAGCAATAACAATCAATAGATCAAAACA
This sequence comes from Cupressus sempervirens, assembly GCA_028749045.1. Classification (NCBI taxonomy): domain Eukaryota; kingdom Viridiplantae; phylum Streptophyta; class Pinopsida; order Cupressales; family Cupressaceae; genus Cupressus; species Cupressus sempervirens. Next base: position 78,676,807 of record CM053791.1, on the reverse strand, counting down.
CCTCATAGAGCATACAAGACACATTACCATGGTTGAGTATAAAAGATCGTGATCAAAACATCATCATGACATCACGAAACAAAACTCCCAAGCCTCTGGTAAATATCCTGACTAGCCAAAGCTAAATCAAACCCTCAGAAACCAACACCAGTAAATGACATGTCACATAAGGTACATACAAAAGTCATTTTCATAATTCATAAGGTTTTGGAAAACACACAGTTCTGAGCTTATAGTAAGTTTAAGTTTTTATTTCATTGTCAGTTTTTAGTTTGCTAAAGTTTACAATTTTTGAATTTACTTTTCACATACAATATCATAATCCATTAATTCCAATTTTAATTAAATATTATTAATATTTTATTTAATAATCATTAGATTATTAAAGATGATAATAATCACTAATTTATTAATAAAATAACATATATATTAAATTATTACTAAGTAATTATTGATCTAATAATAATTATTATTATTAAAACAAAATAATATTATTATTATTATATTATAACATTTATAAAATTTAAATCTAACATTTAATTATTTAAAATTTATTAAAATTAAAGTTTAATTAAATTACTTTAATTTAATAAATTTAAATTAAATATTAAAAAAACTAAAAACAAACTTACCATTTAAATTTTTTAAAGCCCACAGGCTAGGTTTCTGTCACCGTAGCTCTCTATCGTGATAGCAGAGTACTGTCGTGGCAATACCTATGTTGTCATGGTAGCAAGGTCTGCCATGTGCAGCCATGAATGGTCATCAATAGCTCTCACCACTGTGTGGGGAGGATAGAAAAGGGGTGGGTGGGGTGTTGGTGGCCTTGCCCACCAAAATCTTTAAAAAAAATAAAAAATAAAAAAAATTATAAGCACAAAAAAAAACCAAAACAAATGCCCCCCTCCAAATTAAATTATATATATAATAATTATAATAATAAAAAAATTGTGAACAATATTCTAATAAAGAAACCCTGAAAAAGCATTCAAATTTACATTCTAGAATTTGATTTATAATCCAAAACTCATCTGATTAAAGTGTAAAAGAATGGGGGTTTCAAAAGAATTAATTCCTCAAACATAGATATCTTCGAAATGAAATTAAACCAAGATTCACAATAGGAATTTATCAATGATATCAAACAAATCTACAATTTTCTAAGAACGAATTTAGCCAGACGTGAAGCAGACATAAGATTGGAAGATGGAAATCTTATTTGCATAAATTAATCACAAGATTCTAACTGAATATGATGGTAACATGCAAACACACAATCCCACAAAGAATTCGAGAAAACCCCTTTCTTCTGAAAACTTCCTTCTCTGAAAATTGCACTTCTCCAAAACCCCATTTTTTTGAAAAATCAACTCCCAATCTCTGATAAAGAGTTCTCTCCTAAATTTGGGCTCTGATTGTGCAATCACGTGAGGGAACTCGTTGATCAAAATCTTTTAATTATCTTATTATCTTTTACATCATGCACAATCTTTTAGATATTTAATTAAAATATCTTTATTAAATTAATTATCTTTCTCTCTTTACTTTAATTTATTATATTTTAATTTCATGCATACACTTTATTCAATTTAATTAAAATAAACTTTATTAAATAATTGCTTACTCTCTCTTTTTAATTTGCTAGACATTTTAATAATATATTTAATTATTTTAATTTATAATATTATTTAGAGTTTATTATTAAAATAAAACTCCTAAATAATAATTATTAAATTAAATAAATATAATTACGCCAAAATTAGAACTTTAATAAAATAATTTGAATATAAATCTTTTATTTAATTAATTTCTCAATTAATTAAATATAATTAAATATCAATTTTTCTTTATAAAATTTCCACTAAATTAAATCATTAAATTATCTTTTAGTTTGATTTAATTATAATGAAAAATCATCATAGACCCACAAAACCAAACACAACTCAATTGAGAGACAAAGCATAAAGTCAAACTACAAGGTCAAAATCAAGAATTCGGGTCACTTGACGAATTTGAAAAGGTGAAACTAACTCAGATACTTGTTCTCTTTTCTAGGACAATTGACTTAGGTTAGGATTTGGACTCAAGAGTTATCTCCCCACTTATACCATTGAGATACTGCGATAGGGTATTCTCATCCTGGCAATTCAAGGAAGTCAATACTCGGTACCTACAATCTGCACAAAATCCACACATGTATATACACATATATTCTAAACTAAATAGATAATGGTAGGAAGTGGTACATCATGTAGATCCCGACTAACAGGTGACTATGACTCCCTACCTTAACCACATCAAGAATGTCAATCATAAAGTTAAAACATACACGTACACCATACAAATGCATGTATGGGGTAAGTAACCATAGAAACTGCATATAAATCATCCCTCTAACTAACATCATGAGATAACTAAAATCACTAACTGAACATACATATATCATCATTGAAATAATCTTGAACATGTGAAATAACTTAGTAAGACAACATATAAATCAACTGAGTATGAAGTGACATATAATCAAATCTAGTAACCAAGTACTAATAATCATAAAACAGAATAAAAAAATAGGCCCAAAAGAATTTGACCATACAACAAGAAAAGTTAACTAGGGGTAGGCATTACATCCACTCCCCCTAGACTTTGGCTTACTCATGGAAGCCTACAAAAAAGATAAAGCTAAACTAGGGGTAGGCATCACATCCACTCTCCCTAGACTTAGGCTTACTCTTGGAAGCCTACTACAATGACTAGGGTAAATAAAAGTCAAAGAGTACTATCTACAATGTCAAATAAAAAGCTCATTTAAGAAGTAATACAAATAAGTTAACTATGTATACACTTTTAGTCTCTTAGAGCAATATGATTCTAGTTTAATAATAAACTGAAAACAATATTGATCCAACATTTATCGTTTTAACAATTACTGAAATAGATCCCCTAAAACACTCCAAACATAAGATTAACATCTCTAAATCCATCGAAAAACATAAAAGTTATAATATATAGACATAAATCAAAAGTCAAAAACATGAATGGTAGAAGTTTCCAAGTTTCATGTTCAAAAGTTTGATTGCTTCTAATTTTTTTGGTTCAAACTATTTAGGTTCAAGTTTTGTAACTCCACTGAAAATAGCCAAACAAGAACAACATAATGCTCACAAAGAAAATCAAAGGCATACTACCATAAAGCATAATCATAAGAAAATATGTTTGAAATCCAACTCAAGAGTTATACAAGTTTCACCTTTTTCTATGTTTCAAGTATCAAGTCTAAAGTTTTCAAGTTTCAAGTGTTCAAGTTTGAAGTTTCCAAGTGTTCAAGTTTGAAGTTTCCAAGTGTTAAAGTTTGAAGTTTCCAAGTGCTAAAGTTGCAAAAGATACATAACACTATTTAAATTTCATTTCAGTTAACTAGTTTGAGTGTTTAAGTTTGTAATAGATAGACATAACAATTGAAGTTTCATTTCAGATCAATTAGTTATCAACTAGTGGCATTCCAATATACTCAGAGCTCCCAATGTAGAAACTTAGTAAAACTTAATAAAACTTTAGGTTAACTTCTTTTGGGTTCCCATGACAATGAATCACATTTAATTTTAATTAACACTAAATCCAATATATAATAAATCCACATCAAATAATAATATACAAGTATGAATCCACTTAAATAATATACAGTCATCTTGAATGCCACTTGACAATAATCATAATACACCATCATCCATTGTACAGGTCACATGGTATGAAGGGCTGAAATAATATACAACATAAAAATAGATTACAACATCTCATAAGATTCATGAAATAAAATACAATACAAAAGGTATGACCATCCATCATAGTACACAAGAATAGAATGAAAAGAATACAGAATAGGGAACCTTAGCCATGCCATTGAACTATCGAATCTCAATGATACAAGAAAAAGCACTACCGCCTGACCTCGTGGTAACCCAAAAAGGTCCACTCCCACTGCGTTGAGGAGATAGTCTCAAGTCCCAAACATGATAACAAATGCAAAAGTCAAATCCAACATCTTTAAAGTCAAGGAAAACCTAAAAATAATCTAACTCAAAGGTACCAAGACACAAACAATGTCTAAACCCAGAGGCAACAATGACATGTAGGGAATCTATTATGCATGTGGGCAAGTGTCATCGGACGAGCCAACTCTAAGGTTACCCGACTAGTCCTTTAATCCTTTGGCCCCCTAGTGACTCTATGTGGCACTAGTATCCTTTCATACTGACAATGCATATTAATGAGTCAGCTCTAAGGTTACCCAGCTAGTCTTTTAATTCTCCAGCCCCCTAGTGAATTTCTGTGGTACCAATATTTTATTAATTCCTTTTAAACCCATTTAATGAAATCTTATCACTTATTAAAATAACCTACAATGGGTTCCCGTTAGCCTCTTTAGGGCCTCGGTCTCCATTGCAAGCCACTTCCCAACATGACATATAGATAACCTACCCTAAGCTCAATAAAGAAAAAAGATCTCAAAAGACCACATACCATACATTAGTTCTTAAACAAGCAACTGACAAACATTGAAATATCATTGATCAAAATCACACATTCCACCACTACAATCATCCTAACAAGACTAATCAAAAATCAAGTACACATAAACCAATCAATGTCATAACATGACATCACCAATAACAAAACATACAAACACCTCAGTCCTATACAAGCGACTAAAAAGAAATCCAAATACAACTACTCGAAGACTTAAAGGTTATATTAGATAGGTCTCACCATTCACATCAGTTTCACACAAGAACACTGGAAAGCAATAACAATCAATAGATCAAAACACCTCATAGAGCATACAAGACACATTACCATGGTTGAGTATAAAATATCATGATCAAAACATCATCATGACATCACAAAACAAAACTCCCAAGCCTCTAGTAAACATCATAACTAGCCAAAGCTAAGTCAAACCTCGAAAACCCAACACTAGTAAATCACACGTCACATAAGGTACATACAAAAGTCATTTTCATAATTCATAAGGCTTTGGAAAACATAGTTTTGAGTTTACAGTAAGGTTTAAGTTTTCATTTCGTTGCCAATTTTTAGTTTACAATTTCCCAATTTACTTTTCACACACAATATCATAATCCATTAATTCCAATTTTAATTAAATATTATTAATATTTAATTCAATAAACATTAAATTATTAAAGATAATAATAATCACTAATTTATTAATAAAATAACATATATATTAAATTATTAATAAGTAATTATTGATCTAATAATTATTATTATTAAAAGAAAATAATAATAATATATTATAACATTTAATAACTATAAAAATTTATAAAATTTAAATCTAACATTTATTAAAATTAACATTTAATTAAATTACTTTAATTTAATAAATTAAAATTAAATAAAAAACAAACTAAAAACAAACTTACCATTAAATTTTTTTAAAGCCCGTAGACTAGGCTTCTATTGTGGTAGCTTTGCAGTGATGATAGCAGAGTACTACTGTAGTAGTACCAGAGTACTATTGTAGTAGTACCTTTGCTATCACAGAAGCAAGGTCTGTCATGCACAACCATGAATGGTCGTTGGCAACTCTTGTTGTCGTGTAGGGAGGATAGAAAAAGGGTTGAGTGGGGGTTGGTGGCCCCGCCCACCAAAATCATTTATTTAAATTTTTTTATATATAAAGACAAAAAAAAAAAAAAAAACAAACTCCCCCCTCCAAATTAAATTTTTGATATATATTTTTAAATAAAACCGTGAACAATATTCTGGTAGGGAAACCTAGAAAAAGCATTTGAATTTACATTCTAGAATTCGATTTGTAATCCAAAACTCATCTGATTAAAGTGTAAAAGAATGAGGGTTTCAAAAGAATTAATTCCTCAAACATAGATATCTTCGGAAAAAAATTAAACCAAGATTCACAACAAGAATTTATCAATGATATTAAACAAATCTACAATTTTTTGAGAATGGATTTATCCACACATGAAGTAGACAAAAGATTGGAAGATGGAAATCTTACTGCTTAAATTAATCACAAGATTCTACCTAAATCTGATGCTAACATGCAAACACACAATCCCACGAAGAATGTGAGAAAACCCCTTTCTTCTGAAAACTTCCTTCTCTGAAAATCGCTTCTCCAAAACCCCCCTTTTTTTTGAAAAATGAACTCTTGATCTCTGATACAGAGTCTCCCCTAAATTTGGGCTCTGATTGTGCAATCATGCAAGGCAACTCACTGATCAAAATCTTTTTATTATCTTATTATCTTTTACATCATGCACAATCTTTTAGATATTTAATTAAAATATCTATATTAAATTAATTAGCTTTCTCTCTTTAATTTAATTTATCATATTTTAATTTCATGCATATGATTTATGCAATTTAATCAAAGTAAACTTTATTAAATAATTGCTTACTCTCTCATGTTAATTTGCAAGACATTTCAATAATATATTTAATTAATTTTATTAATAATATTATTTAGGATTTATTATTAAAATAAAACTACTAAATTATTATTATTAAATTAAATAAATATAATTACGCCAAAATTAGAACTTTAATAAAATATTTTAAATATAATTCTTTTTATTTAATTAATTTCTCAATTAATTAAATATAATTAAATATCAAATTTCTTTATAAAATTTCTATTAAATTAAATCATTAAATTATCTTTTAACTTGATTTAATTATAACTGAAAATCATCATAGACTCACAAAACCAAATACGATAACTCAATCGAAAGACAAAACATAAAGTCAAATTACAGGGTCAAAATCACGAATTCACGTCACTTGACGAATTTGAAAATGTGAAACTAACTCAGATACTGGTCCTGCTTTCTAGGACAATTGGCTTAGGTTAAGATTTGGACTCAAGAGTTATCTCCCCACTTATACAATTGAGATACTACGATAATGCTCATCTTGAAAATTCAAGGAAGTCAATAACAGGTAACTGCAATTTGCATAAAATCCATGCATGTACAAACACATATATTCTAAACTAAATAGGAAATGGTAAGAAGAGGTACATTGTGTAGATCCCGACTAGCAGGTGCTTACAATTCCCTCCCTCAACCACATTAGGAACACCAATCATAAAGTAAAAACATACACATACACCATACACATGCAAGTATGGGCTAAGTAACCATAGAAAATGCATATAAATCATTCTACTAACACCATGAGATAACTGAAATCACTAACTAAGCATACATATATCATCATAGGAATAATGTTGAACACATGAAATAACTTAGTAACTCAACATACAAATCAATTTAGTATGAAGTAATATATAATCAAATCCGGTAACCAAGTACTCATAATCATAAAATAGGCCCAAAAGAATCTAACAATATGACAAGAAAAGTCAACTAGCCATACATGATACTCTCTAGCGTTACCTGATCAACAAGAGATAATGGAGTAGATGGTAGGGTTCCACTATGAACGATTGATGCATGATTATGTAACTTTCAACTAAGCAACATTGCAACTTTTGGCACCAATCGAGAATGATTTTCCAAATGAAAACCAAGTGGAATATCTCAAAATTATGGTAGAGGCATGTATTTTTATATAACCTAGTCTTATAATACTTGATGGTTTTCCAATACCCTACACAAGCTCTAAGATATGAGCTTCAAAAAATTGTTGTCTAATTTGGCTTACTGCAACCTAGGAATACTTTGGTCCACCATGCTCTAGAATGTTTGAGTGACTACATGGGCCAAACAAGGTCATCTAAAGTGTTTGCATGACCAAAAAAGGCCAATGGAGTAGAAGGTTGGGTACCATAATGAATGGTTTGAAAGATGCACAACAGTGCAACTTTCAACTAAGTAACATCACAACTTTTGGCACCAACCAAGATCGATTTTCCAAATGAAAACCAAGTGGATTCTCTCAAAAATATGTTATCATCTATAATGCAATCCTATATCACTTAATGATTTTTAAATATCCTACATGAGTTCTAAGACAAAGGACTCAAAAAATGGATCTCTTATTTGGATTAGGGCACCTTAGGAACACTTGGGTCTAACATGATTTAGAATGTCCAAGAAAATTCATGGGCCAAACAAGGACCTCTCTAGAATTCACCTAGCCAACAAAATCAATAGAGTAGATGGTTGGGAGGCATGATGAATGATTTAAAAAATGCACGAATATGCAACTTTTAATTGAGCAACTATGCAACTTTTGGCACTAACTAAGATCAGTTTACCAAATGAAAACCAAGTTGAATCTATCAAAACTGCAACACATGCCTATACGCATATATAGTATGGTCTTAAAGAAATTGATGGTTTTTAATACTCCATATGATCTCTAAGAAATGGGTCTCAAAAGATGGTTGCCTAATTTGGCTTAATGCACTTTCGAAACACTTTGGTCCGACGTGCTCTAGAATGTTTGAGCAACTCCATGGGATAAAAAAGGTCCTTTATAACATTTACCCATCCAAATGGATCCAATGGAGAGATAGTTAGGTGCCACGATGAATAGTTTAAGTATGATTATACAACTTTTGATAGACCAATATTACGAATTGTGGCACTAGTTGAGATTGATTTTCCAAATAAAAACCAAGTGGAATATAGAATAATCCTAGAGTACTTGATGGTTTGTCGATACCCTGCATGAGCTATGAGATACAGGCCTAGAAAGGTGGCTACCCATTTTGTCTTAATGCACCCTAGGAACACTCCAATCATGTGTGTTCTAGAATGATTGAGTGACTCCTTAGGCCAAAAAAGGTCCTCTCTAGAGCTTACCTGACCAACTACAACCAATGAAGCACATGGTTGGGTTCCACAAAAAAAATTTTGAAAGATGCACAGTTATAAAATTTTCAATTGAGAAACAATACAAAATTTTTGCACCAATCGAGATTGATTATCAAAATGAAAACTAAGTGGAATATCTCAAAACATGGTACATTCCTTTAGGCATTTGTAGCATGGTATTATAGCACTTGATGATTTATTGATACCCTACATGAGATTTGAGATATGGGCCTCAAATGATGGCTACCTAATTTGGCTTAGTGCATCTTGAGAAGACTTTGGTTTGGGATGACCATGAGCATTTTAGAGACTATGTGAGAAAAAAGCTCTAGCATTTTCTTGAGCAATTTGAGCCAATAATGCTAGAGTATGACAATTGGGAACATATGGATAATATTATATACAATTGGGATACCATAATGAACGGTTTGAAAGATGCATGATTATGCAACTTTTAACTGAGCAACAATGCAACTTTTGGTACAAACTAAGATCAGTTTGCCAAATAAAAACTAAGTGAAGTCTCTAAAAATTGTGGTAGATACCTATAAGAATATATAGTACAATTGCATAGCAAGTTTGAGAAAAAAAAATTCTACCCATACATGCTCTGAGATACTGGACTCAAAAAATGGTTGGTTGATTTGGCTTAGTGCACCTTAGAAACACTTTGGTTTAGCATGGCCTCGAGCATTCGAGTGATTTTGTGAGCCGAACAAATTCATCTATAACATTTACTCGGGCAACCAAAGTTGGTGACATAAATTATTTGAGCTCATGAAGAACAATTTTAAAGATACATAATGTTTGTAAATGTGTCCTTGCACAAATTGAATTGCAAATCCAACCATTGAGATCTATGTATATACCTTGCATACTCACAAACAAATTTCTCACAAAAAATGCCTATGAATTGATATATTGGACTATTTTTAATTACTAAATCACATTTTTTGGCCTCTTTTCTATCTTATAGAGTACACATCATGGTCTTATATTTTCCAAAATCTACTATTGTATTCCCAATTGTATATATTGTCCATATGTTGACAAATTGATAAATGTCTTAAATCACCACAAATTATGCATGTACCTTTCAAGAATGAGAGCTTGTAAATTGTTAATCATCCAAATTTTCACATAAAATGGCAGATAATAAATCCTTTGAAGATATAGGTAGTTATTTATGTTACAATCCTACAAAGCATTCTTAGACTGCCAATCTACACATATGTACCTATAAACATCATAATGGTTAAAAAATTCAATGTGTACCCTACAAAAAGTTGTATGTGATTTCTTGTCATATAAAAAGGTTTATACATTACAAAATATCTTTGAAAATTTTTAATTTGAGGGTACATACCTAAATTTTTTGTGAAAAATATGTTTTCTTTGAATCCAAAAAATGTTTTTGATGTGGATCAAAATTTTGACTACCAATCATGCTTCTTACAACATCTCTTTGGTTAGGAGAAACTCGTGTGTTATTCTTTCAAAAATGATCAATCAAAGATTTCAAAGCTTCAAAAAATTCTATATGTAGCCTCTTGGAAAATTTCCCATAACTCATTAGTATATGGATCTTCCACTCTTCCACACCTTCCCATGACTCTCATTAGAGACTTTCTACTAGTTTTCATTGTTTTACTTGTCTTTCTAACGAGTCAAGATTTCTTCATTTAAATGCTTACTAGTGTCAATGCAATTACACATCTTTTGACACTACTATCTTTCATGTGTTTTTTAGAACCTATTGTGGTGTCCACAACACACGCCCTATTCCTCACTAGGAATGATGACCCCCCTACTTTTTTCAACTCCCAGACTCATAGTTCGAGAGTCGGGAGAAGAAATTTTATTTGAGTTAGAGTTTTAGAGTCAAAAATTCAAAAAAAAATTAGAAAATTCGCCAAAAAAAAAAGATGTTCACACGCACCCCCGCCCGCACGTGGGCAGAGTGCGCCCCGCACACCGGCGTGCATATTGAGGTGCACCGAGTGGGGGCTAGGGGGTTATAAAACCCCCACCCAAACCTTTCAAACTTAATTCATTTTTGTGTTTTCTCTTTTCGCAAAAGCGACAACAACTCCAAGGTATGATGTATGTCTTGCATCGTTGTTGTGCCAAGCATTGCCGACGCTAATAGCCATTTAGTGCAGCCTTTGACTATACCATCGCTACGCAAGCACCACTGGTGCTAAACATTGTGTGCGACCTTTGATTATCCTGTCATTGCACAAACACCATTGATGCCAACAACCATTGTGCACGACCTTTAAAACATTTTTTCCTTCGGCATTTGGAACATTTCACCTCCGCACTATGCGCCTTCAGCGCCAATACACTAAGCGCGTGACATTAAGGAAAAAGGGGGTTCGTAGCAGTGCTTTGTGCTCGCACGGCCTTAGGGCTATAGCACACCTCCAAAAACCCCATGTATTTTTTATTTTTTATTTCATTTATTTTAAAGTTTTCAAAAACAAATATATGTGTATATATATATATATATAATTTCAAAAAAAATTTTAAAAAAATTAAAATTAAAAAAAGGGATAAAACTAAATAAATAAAAAGTAAATAAATGCCCAAAGGGGACTTTTTTTACTCATGTTTATTTATAAGCTCTTACGTTATCTTTGGACTAATAACATTTTTTCTCACTATGTGCAGGTGATTAAATGGCATCCACATTCAGAGCAGCACCCAAATATATGTATATATATATATATATATATATAATTTCAAAAAAAAAATTTAAAAAAATTAAAATTAAAAAAAGGGATAAAACTAAATAAATAAAAAGTAAATAAATGCCCAAAGGGGACTTTTTTTACTCATGTTTATTTATAAGCTCTTACGTTATCTTTGGACTAATACTATTTTTTCTCACTATGTGTAGGTGATTAAATGGCATCCACATTCAGTCGTGTTCAAATTCCAAGGTGTACCTTCAAAGTCAAGATTTCATGATGATTATGCTAAGATCAGAGATACTAACCTCGGACACACAGATTTAGGAGAGTTCCTAAGGGTTTGCAATAGGCCAATAGAGAGATTAGCCATGATGTCCACTCTGATCCATTCAGGATTGGTGAATGCGACATCACATCCGGTGTCTGTACAATCAGCTAAATTAATCATGACCCTATCCCACCATTTTGTTCTTGATGAAAGGGTAGTGAAAAGTGTAACCAAAGAAGTGGTGTTGGATCTGCGACCCAACAACATTGAGAGGGTCTTTCATCTTTGTAGAGAAGATTAGTTCATCCGACTTTCTTATGAAACAGTTGAAAGGTGGCATAGGGAGCATTAGCAAGAGGCCATTGACATCATACAGTCTTCATATATCATTGAGAAGCCTCCGAGGGGAAAGATAACATGCAAAGTAGATATGACTCGAGGATACATGAAGGAAGACATCAGGTATTCTATTATTCTCCTGAAAAGAGTCATGGGCTTACCCGCAACAGGTCATCTCAGCACCTTCATGGTCAATTTCATTGAGACCATCTGACAGGAAAAGATACCACTAGACTGGGCCACCACACTAAGTGAGAACTTGTGTGAGCAATTGAGGATGGTGAAGGATAAGAAGAGGTTTTACATGACTTCTTACATGGTGTACCTGCTTACAGCAAGGGTGACAAACTATCCTGGTTTGTACAGGAGAGGCAATATGCAAGACTTGAATGCCTAGCCATACATAGTCTATCCCTAGCTAGTAAAGAAGAAGCTCTCAGGACAGAGCAAAAAATACAGAATTGTGAATAATGCATTTATCTTTGCAATCATTCGATTCATTGAGGGAGATTATGGGAAGAGGTTATCTAATGAAGCCAAAGCACAAGTCACAGCCCTCAGAGCCTATTTCATCTACTTCAAAACGTTCACCTATCTATGGGTAGCTGGTGCATCCATCAATCCTAAGAAGCTCTTGAGATACCCAAGTGACAAGTTGGTACTATTGGAGATCTCTCAGCAAATTGAGTCAGCCTATGAGAAGATAAAGAGGCAACAGAGACCTTGCTAGGCATGGCCATTGATTATTGGACCATATCATGTGAAGAGTAAATAGGATATTCTGTCCTTTGATTGGGAGTGGGAGAACTATCTTTTTGAAGAATACAACTCTCCTCAACCATAATTTGACAATGTTGGGAAAGTGGAGAGTCTAGCAGAAAAAGACTTCCATCATGAGGATGTTGTTGAAGATCACTGGATGAATGCCAAAAATGACTACGACGTCCACATTAGGGACTATTGTAGGATGACTTTGTATCTAGCAGAAAAGGCTCTTTAGTTGAAAATCCCTAATGAGATAAGGCAACATAATTCTAAGGAATTACTGGATCCCCTGTTCAACGCAGATAAAATTGGTGAAAGACCTATTCTAAATGCAAAGGTTGATAGGGAGGAAGGAGATGATATTAATCATTGAGCGAGACTGTTGGCATTATATTGTATTTGTCATTAGTGACAACACTTACTCAATTCTGAATGATTACAGAATTCATCACTTAGTCTATAGTGTATTCCGAGCATTCAGTGGTTACCTTGTAGGTTCATCACTTAAGCAGTTCATACCGAACATTCATGAGGCTACTGAGTGGGTGTGCAGCCCAGTAGTATCTACCGAGCATACAATGTTCACCGAGCTTCATAGTGTTTACTGAGTGATGGAAGTCTAGTGTTTACTGAGTAATGAAAGTGTAGTGTTTAGCGAGTGAAAGCAAGGTAAACAAAGGATTCAATTTTTACTGACTGATACTATATCTATCGAGTTTCCAATGGTTCTTGAGTTCCAAGCTACATTGTGTGATTAGTATGGACTGAGCCTTCACTTCTACCGAGTGCATGATGATGTCAAGTAATGTAGTGGACATCGAGTATCAGAAGGTTACCAAGTTAGGTTGAAGAACTCGAGTTTTCCACTATTTGGCTGACTCAGTAATATTTTGTTCACTTGTGTTTTGGCCGACCTTGCAATTGTAATTATTGGAATGGTATATATGTAATATATTAAATCATTTACAATGTATGCATGAGTATCAAGATTGACATGTAATGCTTTGAGAAGAAGGAAAGCGAATCAACAGAAGAGTAGAGTATACAGCAAGGTCTACATTGAGCAGTAAAGATTCATCAGTCACAAGAGGTGATCTGTACTTCAAGGATCTAATTAGAAATCAAGTTATAAGTATATCCACTATTTCATCCTAACAGGTGAATCAGTTTTGTAAATCCTTTAACAGGGTGGACTTAACAGTCTTTGTATAAATCTCCTAACAGAGTGCATACTTCAGTGTATGTTTGTAAATCCTCTAACAAGGTGGACCTAGCAGTCTGTGCTCCTAATAGGGAAAATCGCCAGAAGTGGTCAATGTAAGCCTTAACAGGCCAACTTCATACTGCAGTAACGAAGTTTTGTGGGTATCATCCCCACCCCAGTTTTACTTTCTATTTGGAAGGTTTCTGGGTTACCAAATCACTGTGTACATGTACTATGAATGTTTGATCTCTCATATATGTAGTAGATTAGATGAATGAATGGTGAATAGTATATATGGTTAAAGTGATGAATTGTTTAAAGTTGTTAAGTTACTGATTCACCCCTCTCCTCTCAGTAACCTATCATATCTTGAATATTTCCAACAATTGGTATCAGAGCTTTTGTGGTTCTCAGGATAAAGTTTGACAGCTTGAGCAAAGATCAAGGACAATGGAGATATTTAGACTTGACAAAGCTATTGAAAATGAAAAGCTAGATCTGGAAATGGCCATGACTCAACTCAAAGAAGCAAAGGAGCATCTTTCTCAATCCCTGAAGAGAAGGAAGGAACTTGCAAGACAAATGAATGACCATCAGTATGTTGAAGAAAAGATTGAAGACCTTTTACCATCAAGCAGTTCAGATGAAGCTAATGAGGCAATCAAGGAACTCCTAGCAAAAAATGGCTCTCTACAAGAAGAAGTAAGAAAGCTTAAAAGAGAACAAGAAATCCAATCAATCAGGCTATGTGAAGTTTTGGAACAGAGAAACAAGGCAACTAAAGACTTAGAGACAAGAAATAATCAATCCAATCAGCATGAAGATCTTCTGGATCAACTATCTAATGCAAATGAAGAAATTATGAATCTGAGATCTAAAAATGGAAGCCTAAGGAATGATTTAATCATTGAAAGACAAATCAATGAAAGCTTACAAAGTGACTTAAGATCTGAAAAACAAATCAATGAGAGAATGATGAAATCTCAAGTAGACATGACTCAATTAAATCAACAAAGTGAGTAGAATCTTCATTGACAAAAAGGCAAAGCTGGACTTGGTTATAAGGAAGAAGGTGAAACCTCCAAACAAGTTGCCCAAAGAAATCAAAGACCTACTTGCAATCACTATGGTAAGTTAGGTCACACATCAAACAAGTGTTGGAGCAATGGAAAAGGTAAATTCAATGGCAAATGCTACAATTGCAGTCAGCATGGTCATAAAGCTAATGAATGCAAGGAGAAACCAAAATTTGAAGGAAATTGTCACAAATGCAAGAAGCATGGTCACAAGGCATTCCAATGAAAATCCAAATCATTCAATCCAGCTGAACAACTTGTTAAAGCAATATTTGGATGGGACTACAATACTTGGTGCAGATGTCATTATTGTGGAGAATATGGACATATTGGTATAAACTATGCAAGACATCACCTAAGGAAGAAGGACACTACTGTAAGGTGTTATACATGTACAGAACTCGGTTATATAGCTAAAAACTGCATGAACATAGGAAGAGTTGAAGATGAAAAGAAAGCTAAAGCTGAAAACATTCGGAAGCAGATGAGACAATAGTGGATTCCTAAATCTACCAAGCAGAATAGTTCAAATGATTGCAATGTCACTCAAGAAGTGGGTGACTCCACCATTTCCAATTAGATCCATAAAGAAGGATATGGGACTGCATCTTCAAGTGATATCTCAAGTAGTTCCAAAATGAAAGAAAGCAAAAGATCCAATCAGTATTTTAGATACAAAGGGTCACAAGAAATTAGGTCATACCGAGCAAGGTTAGTCATGGACTCAACCGAACTAGGTCGGGAGCAATAAAAGTTTTATTCAATCACCGAGTTGTAAGCTTCTACCGAGCAAGTGAATGACAGCCTGTCAAGCACTATGTCATCTCAGCTACCTTCATGCCAAGCATTTATGGCAAAGTTTTTGTCAAAAGGGTAGAATTTGATTTCATTCTTCACCGTGATTATAGAGCTAAGAAATTTCTAGCAATTCCAAGGCAAATTCCAAGCGATTTCAAGTGATTTTCAAGCGGAGAATTTGTTCAAAATTTTTTTACACCTACCGAACAGCAATGGCATCCAGGAGTAGTAGCAGCACCAAGGAAAAAAGAGGCTTAGAAATGCTAGTTAAAGGTGTGGAGTGGAAGGTGCCGAATTTCAAGCTAGTTCCAACAATTACAGAATCACTCGACCCCAATGGAGCTCAAACACAAACTCCACCAAAGGTACTTCTCATAAACGACATTCATTAACATTTCAAATGTTATGTTCAAGAGATTTGAAACCTAGAGATGGACAATGCCCTAGGAGAAATGAGTGTTGATGGCTCTTTGAAACCTGAGCATAAGCATCTAGAGACCAAAGGGTTAACCCATATCTCGCATATGCCAAGAAGTTTCCAAATTAAGTGGATCAGGTACATACTCAGTCATGTTCACAATGGGCAACTATGGTTAGAGAAACTGGTGTTAATCAAGAAGAAGATGATTCATAAGATTACCGGTCTTCCCATGCTAAGTAAAGCGAAAACTACCAAAACCCTAGGTCGGGAAGAGTTACAGAAGAAAACCCTAGTTGAATGGGATAGTAGAGGTTTGAAGGTCAACACTATATCTGATGTTGAATTAAGGTTTGGCATTCACGTCATTGCCCACAAAATTTATAGCTCCAGTCATTTGAATAGTGTGCCCTGTGAGGTTGCTGATTTGGCATTCAAAATTGTGAAGAAAAATCTTGAATTTGACCAGTCAGAATTGTTGTTGAAACAATTGAACAAGAACATGGACAGCATAAGGACTTCAAAGAATAATCCCTACAAATTTGGTTCCCTATTAATTTGTTTATTTTTCTATATTGAAAAATTCTTTCCATCAAAGGGCTCAGTTGTATGGAGAAAAGATATTCCAATTTTATATCAGATTAATGAGTTTATTGCTGACATGGGTGAAAACTTTGAAAAATTTATGGATAATTATTTTGAAGATTTCAAGGAAAGAATGAACAATAGGTTTTGAATTCCGCCCAAACTGGTTGAAGATTACAAAGATGATGTATGCTTCATGGTTAACTGTGATAAGGTATACATTCAGGCAGTT
Source organism: Cupressus sempervirens (assembly GCA_028749045.1). Lineage (NCBI taxonomy): Eukaryota > Viridiplantae > Streptophyta > Pinopsida > Cupressales > Cupressaceae > Cupressus > Cupressus sempervirens. The sequence continues at coordinate 78,659,598 of CM053791.1, read as the reverse complement.
AGACCCCGAGTTGCATGGGTGAAACATCTTCCTCATGAGGTTAATATTGATGAAGCCAGGGACATTATTGAAGCACTGGTAAATGAACCTGTAGATCCTAAGCTTCCTGCCTTTGGCACTTATGATGAAGCCAAGACTAGAATTGAGCTTGAAATCAAGCTACCCCAGGCTATAAGTAAAGGCAAGAGAAAGATAGCAAAGTTGAAAACTGCAACCGACCCTCTTATGCTTACTGAAGGAAAAGGTGAGGATGAAGAAGAAGAAGAAGATGAAAAACTTGAATTTGAAAAAGGGAAGGTGATTATCACCAAACCTAAGAAGAAGCCTACTGCAGTATTCTCTAGAAGAACCAGACAAGGAAAGTAGGAAACTGTACTTGTCAGGCCTCCACTCACATTTGAGGAAAGGCTAAAACAATTGGAAGAGGGAGTTGGCATCACAAATTTCAAAGCATTGAAATTTGAAACAAGGACTGATGTAGAGAAAATGCAGATTGAGGAACTGGTACTCAATAAGATGGGAAAATGGAAATACTCCCTAGACCAACTTGCCCCTCAAATCTCTAGAGAGTTGTTGGAGAGATTGCAACCAAGATGGGAGTCAGCCACCCAAACGGTCAAGGACATATATGAGCAATGCCTGAAGAATCTTCTATCGATTCTTACTAAAGCAAAAATAAAGGTAGTGATGAAGAACAATGAAGGTAAAATGATGATTAGATTTCACACATGTTTGATTTTAATTAAGGACATTGAACATGTTGTAAGAGATGCAACAAACATGTGGAAAAACATCTATCATCTACAAAAGCCCAGTGATAATCCTGTTGAAATCAAGGATGACAATAGCAATGACAACGATGATTTTGATAGCACTCCATCCATCACAGTTACTCCAAGAGAGTTGCATGCACTAATGGAAGAAAAAGAGGAAGAAGACAAAGAGGAAGAAGCACTTGAGGAAGAAAAAGATGAAGAAGATTCAGTAAAAATTGCAACAGAAGTTATTGCATCCCTTCCTCACTCTCCACCAAAGACTATTACATCTACTTTGGAGATAGCTTCTGCAAGTGAGACTGTGAGCACAACAGTCACATCAATTGCTCAATCCTCACCAGCCACCTCCCAGCTCTAGGTATCTGAAACAGATGTGCCAAGCACTTCATCTACCGAGCTATCTATCACTTCCTCACCTACCGAGTCAGCCTCCTTAGCTCCTTCATCAACAATGAGTGTACCAGTAAATTCTACAATTTTGTCTTCATCAATTCCAGTAAGTTCTACAATTTTGTTTTCGCCAGCATTATCTGTATCCACTTTGACTCCAATCAGTTCAGATATTGCTATGGGTACTCTACCGAGTATGATACCATTTTTGGGAATTGTTTTAGTTTTTGATCTGATTAGCACTTCTATTGGCATTCAATCCTCGAGTCTTATCCTAGTTTTCACTGCTAGTCCTTCTATCTCCACTATTGTGTTTGTTCCTAAGGTCAAACTAGTAATCATAGAAGTCAAACAAAAGCATCCATTAAAACTTCTGATCACTGGAAAGGAAATTGGAGAAGACATTGACTTAGACACAGAAATAGTGATTCCAAAGATTGACTATGACAATGCTAGCATTGAAGAGATGAGGTTAGCCAATCAACTCATATAGATGAAAGCTACGCAGAAACAGTTAAGATCAAAAAGGGATAAGGAATACAGAATAATTGAGAATGCCAAGGATATAATTACAGATGCTATAGGTGTTGAAGTAGATTCTACTCAACACATTTTGATTCAGTTAGAAGAGGCAGTACATAAATTCAATGAAGATTCTTCCAGACAAGAGAAACTAATTGAAAAAGTTGAAAGGAAATTTGATAATAAGATGCTAGAGCATATTGCTCAAAAGATAGCAATCAAGCAAGTTGAATTGTCAACATTTTTGGGTAATTTTGAAAATTCTTTTAATAATGCAACAACACTTTTTGCCAAACTTTGTGATGTTTCTAGTTTTACTAAAGAAATAAAGGATAAGCTAAATAAGATTGACATTGATATGAAATCAAGTGCATCCAAGTTAAAGGTGGACTCCTCCTCCACAACCTCCCATCACACCAAAATCAAATATTTGGCAGATGTACAGGCAGAACTATTGAGAGAGGAAGCAAGGCTCCGGTCTACACTCATAGACATCTAGAACATGATCCTTCCTATCATGGACACAATGTAGAAACATATTGCTCATTGCAAAACATTGGTCCAAGATCAAAACTTCTCAGTGGCTGATCACATGATCCAATTATCAGCAAAAGTTCAAATTGCTCACTCCACCTGTCAAATTTTGTAGTAGACTTGGGATAATACTTTTGCCACCATCCTTAAGGTACATCAAGAATTTCTATCTCACTTTGGTGTAGTCATATAAACTGTATATATGTAGTCCTTTGGCATTATTGTCAAAAAGGGGGAGAGATTCAAAATAATAAACGAGGAGAGTTATCACTATAAGTGAAAAGGGGAGTTAGCACTCATTAGAGTTAGCATGTGTACATAAGTATCTTTGTATATAAATTATAAGTTATCAAGAAGGTACAGAGAAATGTATATGCAACAGTTCTACAAAGATCAATTTTGAAAAACCAAAATTCATTGAGTTAGGCTATGTACATATGTTTTGGCTTATAAGTGTTTTGTCACTAATGCCAAAGGGGGAGATTGTTGGCATTATATTGTATTTTTCATTAGTGACAACACTTACTCAATTCTGAATGATTACCGAATTCATCACTCAGTCTATAGTGTATTCTGAGCATTCAATGGTTACCTTGTAGGTTCATCACTTAAGTAGTTCATACCGAGCATTCATGAAGCTACCAAGTGGGTGTGCAGCCCAACAGTATCTACTAAGCATACAGTATTCACCGAGCTTCATAATGTTTACCAAGTGATACAAGTTCAGTGTTTACCAAGTAATGAAAGTGTAGTGTTTACTGAGTGAAAGCAAGGTAAACAAAGGATTCAGTTTTTACCGACTGATACTATATCTACCGAGTCTCCAATGGTTACTGAGTTCCAAGCTACATTTTGTGATTAGTATGGACCGAGCCTTCACTTCTACCGAGTGCATGACAATGCCGAGTAATGTAGTGGACACTGAGTATCAGAAGGTTACCAAGTCAGCTTGAAGAACCCAAATTTTCTACTGTTTGGCCGACGCAATAGTAATTTGTTCACTTGTGTTTTGGCTGATCTTGCAATTGTAATTATTGGAATGGTATATATGTAATATATTATATCATTTACTATGTATGCATGAGTATCAAGATAGACATGTAATGCTTTGAGAAGAAGGAAAGCGAATTAGCAGAAGAGTAGAGTATACAACAAGGTCTACAAGGAGCAGTAAAGATTCATCAATCACAAGAGGTGATCTATACTTCAAGGATCTAATTAGCAATCAAGTTGTAAGTAGATCCATTGTTTCATCCTAACAGGTGAATCAGTTTTGTAAATCCTTTAACAGGGTAGACTTAACAATCTTTGTATAAATCTCCTAACAGAGTGCATACTTCAGTGTATGTTTGTAAATCCTCTAACAAGGTGGACCTAGCAGTTCTTTGTGCTCCTAATAGGGCAGATCACCAGAAGTGGTCAATGTAAGCCTTAACAAGCCGACTTCATACTGTAGTAACGAAGTTTTGTGGGTATCATCCCCACCCCAGTTTTACTTTCTATTTGGAAGGTTTCCGGGTTACCAAATCACTATGTACATGTGCTATGAATGTTTGATCTCTCATATATGTAGTAGATTTGATGAATGAACAGTGAATAGTATATATGGTTAAAGTGTTGAATTGTTTAAAGTTGTTAAGTTACTGATTCACCCCTCCCCTCTCAGTAACCTATCATATCTTGAATATTTCGAACAGAGACATGTCATCCAAATGACAAAGAATTGGATTAAGAAACCTTTTCTACTTGATCCAATTCTGGATACAGTGATCTTCCATGCACATGCTCACCCAAAAAAGGGTAAAAGAAGGAAAGTCACAATTCTTACCTTTGCGCTCCAGTATCCTATTAGACTAGAGATGGTCGACCAACTTGATCGCTCGGTTGGATATTATCACTCTTCTGAAAGGAAGGGAAAGAACAAAAGAAAGAGGAGCTCTCCTCAGAGGATTTAGACAGAACAGGCGCCTCCCCAGTAGTAGGAACAGAGCCCACAAGGGTCCCAAGATACTGGAGCTACCCAAGTCCAAGATGAACCCCAATTGCCACCCATTGTGTCTAGCCAACCAGAAGAGGAAGAGATTCTGCAAGTTTCAATTCCTCCTGCACAAGATGAACCAGCTTCTCCTTCTACCTCCAAGAAATAGAAGAAAAGAATTAAGATTGAGATGAAGAAAAGGAAAAGGATCAGTAGAAGATTAGTGCCTAATCCATCTATTCCTAAAAGCATTCCGAAAAGAGATGAAGAAGAAGAAGAAACAGAATCAGAGGAAGAAGAGGAAGAACAAGTGCCCCTACAGGGACAGACTTGGCTAGCTAGAGCCACAGAGTTGCAAAGGAGAAAGAGTGCCATGAGTACCCCGCCATCCACTCAAGTAGAACTATTAGAGCTCTCTTCTTCGGAAGATGAAGTATAATAGTGGGTGGACGAGTAGAGTGAAGAAAGTGATGATGTTTTCTCAATGTCAGATTTTGATTTCATGCCCGTAGGTACAGAGTTGATTGGGGATAAGATCAGGGACACCACTACAGGTGAACCTCAACAGAAAGACTAGATGCAAATGTCGCTAGATACACAAGGTCCTGATCTTACTCCATCTCCACCACGAGTTACAGTGGTAGAACAAGGCTTGGTGACACCCCCACCTCAGAGTATAGAGGAAGAACATGTTCATACGGAGTCCTTATCAAAGGAGAGACCGGAACAAATGGCAACTGGTGAAGTGTTAGAAGGACAAATGGTGGAATATTCTCATCCACTTTCCCATGACATTGAGGTTCAGGCTACAGGGTCTACTGAGATTGAGGCTACACAAGGAGAGCCCTCCCAATAGGATACAACTCCTAGCAAGAGTGATAAAGGGAAGGAAGTTGCAGAACATACTCCTTTGTCATCAAGAGCCAAGTTATCAACAACACACATCCCTAGATGGATCTGAAAGGAGATAATGAGGAGTACTAAGCTTCAATTATGTGCTTCAAAGGAAGACATTTGTGATATTGCAGAGATCTTGAACAAACCTGAGTCTCCATCACATGAGGCAGCACCATTGGCATTTGTCACCACCATATGGAACCATGATTTATTTGCACAAGTGGCTCTCCCTCCTAAAGGCATAGATGCAGAAGGCCTTGGTCTCGAAGATTATGAGTTAAAGGATGTTATGTTAGGAAGGCCTACATGGGATTCAGCCCAACAAATGATGACTATGGGAGTCAAAGAGGTTCTCAAGTATATGGAACAAGAGGATACTTTGAACACTGTACTTAGAGAAGGGGGAGGTGTGCAACTTGATCCATTTTTGAGAGCTTGTCAGGAATTGTGAGAAAGTTTTGAGGAGAAAGGTGTCACCATCATCACAGGGAATTTGAAGTTATTGCATGCTATGCAGGAGAACATGAACAAGATTGTAGCAATTTTGAAACAGGACTTTAGTATCATGGATGAGGTACGGGCTTGGAGTAAGGATTTGTAGACTCTACAAGCCATAAAGGGCCAAAAATACCGAGTTCTGATTGATGTATATACCGGAGAAGAATTGGACATGATTGATGATTGGATAGAGAAAATAGCAGATAGTAATAAAGTAATGGAGACGTTACACGAGGAGATCCATCGGCTCAAGGACCAAGCCCGAGAGCAAATTTTGGAAGCAAAAAGACACTATAGTGATGCATGCTTGGATAGTTTTGAAGATGACGAACGAGAGAGGTTGTTACCTATAGAGACAGTAGTGGAAAATTTCAAGAAGATTTTTGTGGAGGTTGCTGATGATGAGGACATCCGACAAGCCTTTAGGACAAAAGAAGCATTGTTAAAGTTGGACACCAAACTCGAAGATTTTGCAGAGACTCCAATTGAGGTGGACAACTACAAACAGAAGGTCAAGGACAAGTATGAGGCTTTAGATCTTCCAGATGTAGCTAAGATTATTGAGATGATAGAGGAATTCAAGGGAAAACATCCAAACATAGTTTTGGGATGAAGAAGAACAAAACCCAAATGCTAGAATTTCATTTTTGACACTTAGTAAAATTTTGAGATTTTGACCCTGTCGAGGTCTACAACTCCGCGGGTGGGTAGGTCTGCAGCTCTGCAATTCAAAAGGTGCACCGAGAGTTAACTACTTGTTCCAAAAATAGTGATTTCCATGAATCGAGAATGCATTCTGATGATAGTTTGACACGCGCCTAGTAAAGGACCAGCTTATATTTTTGGCACCTCCAAATGCTCCTACTTCGACTAAAGGCTTCCTCCTACTTTCTCTCTCATGTTTTTTCTATTTTTGACATGTAAAGGGCTCATGCATCCAATTAATGAATAAAATATGGATGGAGTCCCTCTAAGCACTAGATTAATTGTTAGTTTGTATATATTTTGTTTGTTTTAATGTTTTAAAAGCATTTTATTGCATGAAGATATCTCTCACTCTCAACACAAATTGAGGAGACGATTTCTTATAAACACCCCATTGTAAAATGTAAAAAGGTCGCTGTTATTATGCAATAAAATTATGCTTTTGGTGCTCACGTTTAGAGTGTAGTGATTCTTGCCTGAATGTGTCATTGTTTTGTGGATTTTATTCATGAGATTGTGATTGAGCCAAAGGTTTATTGTGTTGTTTCTAGTTGTGCAATCTTTTAGTTTTGGTGTTTGCTATAGTTTTTACGAATTTCGTTGACGTAACGCAATTGAGAAGAAATCACCAAATTGTGCCTGCATAACTCTTTGTCTCGCATGAGTGCACTTTCTGTGGCCTTGCGATTTGATGAAGAATGAAACATCATTTGGTTACTGAAATTTCCCATCAACGATTGCATCAGTGGATTCTAGGAAGCGCTACTCTTGTTTTCATTGGTTTCCTACCGATTTCTTTGAAAGTTTAACTCGCAACGTGTTGTTCTCTATAGCTTATGTTCGTTTAGGGTTTTAATTTCAAATTATTTCAATTTCATATTATTTCTTTTTAGTTTTGTTATTTGCTTTGCTAACCCTTTGTTAGAATAGGAACTCATTTTAGTTGCATTGTTAGACTACATTTATTGAAAAACTAGAAAATACAAAAAATATTGTTCTTTGCGTGTGATTTTGAGATAGCAAACAGATTTACTTCATTTCAAGATCAAAATCAGAACCGACAAAGGCCTCCTCGTGAACAATCACATTTATCTTCAATTGAGTAGATTTTGGTATGTCACAAAGCAAATACTGAATCTTGGAGTTGATCCTCAAAAGATTAGCTTTTCAAGAGAGGAATTGCACAATGGATTCCTGCCTTTGACCTCATGCATAAGGACCGCCCAACAGAACGCACATTCTCAAATACATTAATTAGATTATTTATAGTATTTTTTTCACAAATCATCCATCATTCTTAGCTCAAGAATTTTCATGATGGACCTAAATTTCAGATTTCTCAATATTTCAACAACTAGTTGGTATCTTCCTATCACATTTAACTCTTCAAAAAATAATCTCCATATTTATTTAACATATCTTTGACAAGAGTGTTTGACAATCCTGTTAGGCATGGTTCCAAAATATTAGTATCAACATCAATCAAATATTTTGGTTGTTTATACCAAATTCTAGGAAATGTTTTGAACTCTTGAGTGGGCTCAACATTATGAACATCCAGAACATTAGGAGTGAATTGCATACCTTCGATTGAAGATGATGTGTCTCCATTGAGATGTAAAAGATGAATCATCACCAATTTGAAATGTCCTTGGCATGATGATGACTTATACATATGAGTTCATTACAATTTTTAAATTTCAATTTCAATTTATTTTGAACTTATAACATAAATCTATTACAATATGTCAAACTATGCCTTGAACATGTTCATATCAGATCAATTATAACAAAAAAGACTCTTTATTCATATTTCATGTAGAAAAAACATATAACTTACCCCAAATGATCAATTTTGGTGAATAATAATTGACTTTTGTATTACAATGTTGATTATTAAACCAAAAGGTGGTACAAATTGATAGAATATCCTTCTTTGCGACCTTCAACGCAATGAGAGATCAATATTTGTTAGATAGAACACATAAATCATACAGTAAATAGAAAATATGAGCCTCTTTCATGATGTTTTTTTGCCTCTTTAACCAATTTTTTTGGTATTTTTCATGGTGTATAGGCACTCACTATAGTGCTATTACAACCTATGAAACATTATGACCCCTTACGACATTATTAGGATCCATCGAGATACATTATCATCCATTAGGACCCTTTAGTACACATTAGCCATCATGCTACAACCTTAGGATGCATTACAAAAAATCACATGATCTATATTTTGGGTCCTAGGATAATCTAAGATAGATTCTAAAACATTAGGACACACTGCGACATATTATCACCCATTATGACCCCTTAAACACTCTCTCTCTCTCGCTCCCTCCGTCCCTCCCTCCCTCCCTCCCACACACACACAAAGACACTTTCTTAGTCTCTCATTCCTGCTCTCTCTCTCTCTCTCTCTCTCTCTCTCTCTCTCTCTCTCTCTCTCTGTACTTAGTCTCTCACTATCTATCCCCTACCCTTCTCCTGCATCCCTTTCTCTTTCTCTCCCCCCCTACCCTTCTCATTCTTTCCCCCTCTTTCTCTCTCTCCCCCATCCTTTTCACTCCATCCCTCCCTCTGTCCCACCACTATCCCCCTCTCTCTAAACCTCCCCCACCACCTTATCTAGATTTTTGTCTCAACCCCTTAAGTTGTTCCTTAATGTTCAATAGACAATAGTATGTACACCCTCTGGTGTATATGCCCTATAGGGCTATGAAGCTATGAAGAGCATTGGATTAGTTAGTGGGCATGCACATTAGTTAGCAAACACACTGTTAATGCATTGGAGTTTACCAAGCCTAAGGCTTAGAGGCTTCAATTGTATCTAACATGTTTGTCAATAATGGCCTCCATAAGGTTTACTCATGATTGAATATCGATAACATGATATTGTAGGTCTCTTTGTTAGCTTTCTAAAATATAATTTATTTTCAATTTTGATTATGTTAAACTTTTAAAATCTAATTACTTTTGAATCTACGTCCATTTTTTTTCAAAAAGCACTGCGTAATATTTTGGGCTTAGATTTTGGCTCATTAGTCAAATTTTGCGTCAAGTTAGATTTTTAGAAACTAGACTCCACTCTACACTCTTTAAAAAATAGATATTACTTTTGAATCACTTTTGAGAGTTTCGTGAATTAAATGAAGCCCTTATTCTTACCATAGTAGTTTTCTCATCAAGAAACAAAGGAAATTCGTATTGATAAAATTTATAGATCCAAAGTCAAATTCAATGTATATTTTTGCATCTCTTGTTCAATTAGATTTACTATTTTCATGTACCATGATTACATCCAATTATTGATCTACATAAATTATATTTGATATCATAAACCTTAAAGATGAGATTAAACCAGCTCAATTCTATTCTCATTCTTTATCTATCTCAGTTTCCTTAATTATTTTCTTAAAGTCCATATACCTTCAATAAATATCACTCATCTCATTCACTTACATGTAGTCCACCCTCTAATTTAGGTAGTGTTGTCCTCCTACTAGTATGTATCTAGCTATTTCTCCTTTTGAATTCCTTCGAGATTCAAGAGTTGATGAAGCTCTTATTCATACCATGTTTGTTTTCTCATCTTTTCTTCAATTGGATTTACTTTTTTTTTCTAGTGATGTCATGAACCAAGATCACATCCAATTCTTAATCAATACAAATTGGTATCATAAACTATAATACTATTTGTGTGAAAGTTGATTTGAATCCAAGAATTTAGCGATAAAGCTATTTTAGGCCCTTCAAGCCATACTGTAGTTGGAGAATGTTAAGGTGACGAAGTGCAAGGAACCTCACTGTACAGTGAGTCTACTGTACCGTACGGTGGAGGTGAGTCACCGTATGATGACAATGTTTTAGTGTACGGTGAAACTAGTGGAGTCGATACGTTTTGTCTCCATGACGTACGGTGTAAGTGAGGTCAAGTGGAAGACATCACTATACAGTGGAAGTAAGGTGAGAGTCTACCAGATGTATTTCATACGGTGAATGGCATGTGCATAGTGACATCTCAATATGATGAAGTAGTACGGCAAAGTTGTTACGTGTGACTGAGGCCCAAAGGGAGTGTTTGAGGCCCTGATGCTCAAGGGAGTTTCGGAGGCCAAAGGGAGTGACCCAATGCCAAAGGGACTACCAACTATAAGGGTTACCGTCAAATGGATGACTAACTGTTGGGATTGTATCTGTTTTGTTCTTGACAGTTAATGCACTAGATTTCATAACGAATTACAAAGTGTATTCGTTGCGCTGTAGAGGTTGTTGTTGTGAAAGTCAGGTTGATTGTAAAAGACAATATGAGCCCATGACCCTGTCCAGAAACTAGAGTTTGTTGCATGTAAATTGTTTATTGTAATACAAAGTTTCTCGAGGGTTTTTGGGTAGTGGGTTTTTCCTGAAAGTGTTTCCCACGTTAAATCTGGCTTCCAATATTTATCTTAGTGAATATTGTGATATGAATATCAAGATTTAACTGTGTGATTTTGAGTCAAACTCGATGACCCATATTTCATGAGTAGTGATTCAACATGAATCCATCTCTCATGAGAATAAATGGAACACTTAGCACTCATTGGATCTAGGTGATGCTCACAGGGGTGAAGCACCGAGACTTCTCGGGAGGTCACCCATCCCAGTACTACTCCAGCCTGAGCGCGCTTAAGTACAGAGTTTCCTCCATAGTTAAACCCAAAGCTTGCAACCCCATTTGCAAGCTCTGTAGTAGGGTTTAACTATGGAGGAAACTCTGTAGTTAAGCGCGCTCAGGCTGGAGTAGTACTGGGATGGGTGACCTCTCGGGAAGTCCCGGTGCTTCACCCCTGTGAGCATCACCTAGATCCAATGAGTGCTAAGTGTTCCATTTATTCTCATGAGAGATGGATTCATGTTGAATCACTACTCATGAAATATGGGTCATCGAGTTTGACTCAAAATCACACAGTTAAATCCTGATATTCATATCACAATTTGACTAGCTATGGAAATTATCTCCTACTTAGTGAATATTGTTTTTCAGTATTCTTATTTTTCTTGTGCATCTCAATGTTCTATATTACATTTACATTATTTTATATTTCCTCTATAAGTTGGCATTTGGAAGTCGTTTTCCGCAAGTTGCTTTTCTAATAGAGAAGCAAATTGAGACCTTGTCCTCTACGTCAGAACATGACACAAACAAATCCTGTAATTTTGTTGCAAATATTTTTATTAGACTAATTAAGTTTTCTATTAACCAAAGCTGAGTACAAAGAAAAAAATGACTACTTAGAATTGACACAATATCTACACAAAGCACGTATGAGAATGATCCAACATGTAGATATTATATTTTTCTTCGAAAATTTGATTATAATTTATAACAAATATCACAGAATGTGCTGAATCATTCATAGACTGGTGAGACCATAATGGCACAAGTAAGGATTATGTCTTATGCAATGATCAATGCTTAGTATGCTTTATCACTAATCAGGCTAGTTAATAAAATTTGGCAAGTTTTATTCTAGACTGGAAATATCCCATTTCATGATCTGTTAAAAGTAACATATGAGCGCTGCAATTGTGCAAATTTGTGAAATCCAGATTGTAGATTATAATGACTTGGCCTCTAAATTGAGATACTTTTAGAGGTGGTGATATATAAGATACGGCGCCTGCTCAATAATCATATAATTTTTTATATAGAATCGGTAGGCAATGTATAATTGCAGATTCAGCAGGTAATGCATTATTGCAGAAAGCAGGTAATGCATAATTGGTTCAAGTTTTTGACATTATGAGATGCAGTTTAATAGCACATACGAGAATACCTATAAATGATTTTGGTCCTAGGGAACCCAATATAAGTGATATGTATGATTGCTTAGAACAGAGGACTGATTTCACGTGTACAACATCATTCATTTGAGTACTATTTATCTTACAAAAGTCAGCATTCAACCTGTCCCTGCCGTTTTGGCCATCATGTAAGAGTTTTCTAGGCTCTTTTTGAGCCACCGTTTGAGCATTGATTTGAAACATAGTTTGTAGCTGAGGGCATAGGTGGTTTGTACTCCTGCAGGGTGCTTTGCATTTGGCAAAAATGTTGTTATTTTTGGCAGTAGTCTGATATGTTTCAATTAGCCTAATGATGGAGAACTTGGTACAAGAGAGGTCATAAGTTCAAATCATGCACGTACTAAGTTGCATACACCTCCTTTGTAGCACAGTTAGGTTCCTCCTACATGTAGTTCATGTAGTTCACTGTAAGTCATCTGTATACACAAAAACAGATTGCTTGGTATTGTGGAGAATATAAGACTCCATATACATATCATCCAGAGAATCTCATACAAAACATGGTAATAGTGAAGTAAGACTTGTATAATGAAAAAGATTGATTGTTTCTTTCTTAAAGAAAGTTGATCAAATGTTAGATGGGTATTTGTATATGGTGAGAAGGGACTGAAAGAATGTTGAAATTAGTTTTTAATAGCAATTAGCTGCACATGGTAGCCATATCATTCTTTTGGTTGGCAGTTAGACTTCCATCCAAGTAAGAAGTGCATGATTCATGCGCTTTTCTAACATATAGATTCTGATTTTGCATTTGGGGGAGGTAGGTTTGGCCTAGCATGGACTTTATTTTGCAGATTGTCATTTTCTGTTTGTACACTTCTTTTTTCATAACTCAGGTATCCCCGCGACTCAGCTCCATGCCTAACCCACCTTTCCTAGGTCTTACTTTTACTGCCAAGTTGGGGACAGAAGGACGAGCTAGGGTGAGACTACTTCCCTGGCGATGCACACAATCAAACTCAAACTACATGCATCAGGTAAGTCTGAGCCTCTGGAGTTGAACCCGGGACCAATAGCAAACTCATGGCTCAAGCCAGGCCCACTACTTGTGTGGGGCATCATCCGCATGCTTCTAGACTTAGAGGATGAAAAAAATAAAACAACATAACTGACAAGTTTTGGCCGATATTGAAAATTTTTGAATTTTACAGTTGAAAATTTTACTTTTAGAGAAAGGAAACCTGGATAGCAACTGACTAGAAAAATCTCTGGCAATATTTGAACAAATTGAAAACACAAAAGAGAGAATTCATCATATCATGAAAAATATTCAGAGACGTCCTTAAAGGTTATGGTATCAAACCATCCACCAGCACTAATGATGAGTTATTAATCTCTATAGGTCTAATCCAATCTCCAAGAAGTTCCTTAGTAAAAATTGGATGCAGAATCCCATTTAAGTAGACAATTAAACTCAGATCCTTGGATAAATATAGATTAGTATTACTGGCTAGACAATTATACTCAGATCCTTGGATAAATATAGATTAGTATTACTGGAAAGAGCTCTCGATGCCATTTGGCTAATTTATATATAAAATTTAACATTTAGAAAGAGGATATTTTGGAAGGAAATATACCAATTGGGAATTCTGTTAGAATTACATATCCTGATAATTAAATTTTAGCTCTTCATCCCTGTTGAGGATGAATTCCAATCGGTTCAATCTCTTTGTTGGAGAAACACTATTATAGGGCGCCATAGAAAGTTTCTGATTGCTGCTCCAACAAATTGCTTTTTTGGCGAATACAGATTGATAGATAAACGTCTGAAGTAAATGACAGATTTGATTAAAAAAACAAGAAAAAATGTTGATGTTGTTCAATATTTTATCTTCAAAAACAGTTCCAAGCAGCAAGGTCAGAATCACAGGACCGTCCGCCCACTATAACCGACCAAGCTTTAAATATGCATTCATTCCTACTTGAGAGTTACGCCAAATCCAACAGAAAGACGAGGCAAACACTATATACTCATTTGCAAATAGGTTGGCATCAGATATTCACAATTAAGAAATAGAATAAAAAACCCAGTATATACTTGCAACTAACAATATTCTATAGAAAGCCCACAAGGTTAGTATAATTGATAAACTCTTTTAAAGATATTACCTTTTTGAATCAACAAGAAACGGATCCATGAGAAAACGATATACCATGAAGGATCCAAACTTGACAAAAACATAAGCTCTGTAAATGATAGAAGTAAAACTGTCCAGGATGCAGCACATGAACTAATAATGCTTCAGCATTTATGAGGTTCCTCATATAGAAATGAAAAAGTTTGTCATGGAAAAATTTTGCAATATTTTATGGAGAAGGCAGATGGGGTGGAAAAAATCTTATTACATTAAAGAATTTAACCCCGCTTCTAGTCATGAGGAAAAGGCCTATATAAGAGCACCTATTAATTGGAAAGAAAAACAGAACTAACACCAGCTGCAATGTGAAACTGGTAGATGGCAAGTTCCAAAGGAAGAGTGGGCAGACATAATGTGTTTATTGTGTAATATGGGAGCGGTAGGGATGGATCAACACTTTATCAAAGATTGTCTGGCATACAGTGACATCAGATCTAGTTATACAGAGATATTACAGAACAGGGACATGAACTACTTATTCGAGGAGGATCAGGGGGAGAGAACAGCGGCTCTGATTATCAAACTTCAGTGAAGGAAAGAAAAGTTAACCAAAACTCTTCAGCTAGATTAGTTCTGCTCCTAGCTTGGGGAGTGATCGTGTGGGTCCCCATAGGCTACTTTAGCTTTGTGGACGTCATTAAAATCTATCATATTATATCATATCATATCATGCATGAAAGCATATAGCTTCTTTCCTATCATATTATATCATACCATATCATGCATGAACGCATATAGCTTCTTTCCTCTAACAGAGAAAAATTACATTACTCAGACCAGTTCAACCGCAAAAGATCCTACAGCTCCAATGAGTATGAGAAAGTTGCCAAGGCAAAGGCAATGGCAGAGACGAGAGGTAATTGTAAATTAGGGCCTTGTCCTCCAAGCCAGAAAATGACATAACTTACATAAGTTTACTGCAAACATTTGTATTAGGCTACTTAAGAGTTCCCAAAATATCTAACAACAATGCACGTATAAAAATGATTAAGAGAATTACAGAGTGGCATCCAGACAAATTGATATTATGTTTATGTTTGAAATATTCTCGACTGTTTGATTATAACAAACATCTCTGCATATGCTGAATCATTTGGAGACTGGCAAGGCCATAATGGCCCATGGAAAAGTTTCATATTATACAATGATCATTGGCTATCATTTACAGAGAATACGGTGTCACTAATCAGGCTAGTTAATTAAAGTTGGTAAGTTACTATCTAGATTGACTTTTAAGTTTACGCCATTTCATGATCTGGTAAAGAGTAACAGATTAGAATTGCAACTCCAAATATTTAGAAAATCCTGACTGTAGATTATAATGCATTGGCCTCTAGAATGAGATATTTTTCAAGGTGTTAAAGAAGATACAGCTGCTACTCAATAATGACATAATTTTTATACAGAATCAGTATGCAATGTGTAATTGCAGAAGCAGTAGGTAATGCAAAATTGATAGTAGTATGCTCTTCAATATTATGAGATGCAATTTAATAGCACACATGAGAATGTCTATAAATTACTTTGGTCTTGGAAACCCAATCTAGTGATATGTGTGATCGCTTCAACAGAGGACTGATTCACATGTACAGAATTATTCATCGGAGGACTTACTATTTTACACAAGTCCATTTTCCACCTGTCCCCCTTTTGACCTTCACATACGAGTTTCCTATGCTTTGTTTGAGCATCATGTCAACACTGATTCAAAACGTGTTAAGTTTGTAGCTGAGGGCATAGGTGGTGGGCTATATTTGAATATTTATGTGCTTTGTATTTTTTAATTTTTTATTTGGTGAAATATTATTTTTGGCAGTGATCTTATATTGTGTTTGAATGGTCTAAATAGTGGAAAATTTGTACTCTTGAAAGAGAGGCCACAAGTTAAGTTCCTCCTGCATGGAATACAAAGTGGTTCCATATTACTATAAGCCATAAGTAAACCCAAGAACAGATTGTTTGGTAACATGAACTACGAAAGGATCCAGATCCATATTCTTAAGGGAGACTCGTACAAGTGAAAATGGTTATAGGCAGTCTCTGCTCTAAAAATGTTGATTAAATATTAGAACGTTAGATGGAGAATTTGTATATGGTTAGGTAAAGAGGAATGTAAGGTGGTCAAAAATAGTTTTAATGGCAACTATCAATAGTAACCATAGTATTCTTCTGGCTGCCAATTATCTAAAATGGAGTAAAATATCTATGTGAGTGACAATTGTATGATTCATACACTTTCGCAACATATAGTTTTTGATTTTTCATTTACGGGAGGTAATTTTGGCCGAGCATGGACTATTTTTCTGCAGATTGGGGTTTTTGTTCGTGCTATTTAACAATGGCATCATCCACGTGCTTCTAGAGGAAGGAAAAAAAATTAAAAGCAACAGAAGATGACTGACAGATCAAGTTTTGGCCAATATTGAACTATTTTGAAATTTACTGTTGAAAAATTTAACTTCAAAGAAGAAAACTTGTATAGCAAGTGACAAGAAATTTCTCTGGCAATATTTTTAATTTTGAACAAATTGGGGACGTAATAATAGACAGAATTATGAAATTATCATAACAAGAAAAACATTCAAAGATATCCTCCAAGGCTATGGTATCAAACCATCCAACAGTCGTGATGAGTTATGAAATCTCTATAGGTCTAGTCCGATCCCTAAAAAGTTTATTAATAAAATTGGATGCAGAATATCCCATTTAAGTTGGCAATTAAGATAATTAGATGAATATAGACTAGCATTTACTGGAAAGAGCCACCCCATGCTATTTGGCTAATTAATATAATCAATTTTACATTTAGAAAATTGGGAATTCTGGCAGGATCACATATACTGAAAATTCAATTTTAGCTCGTCATCCCTGTTAAGGAATAATTTCATTTGGTTCAATCTCTTTGTTGGAGAAACACTAATAGAAGACACCACACAGTTCCCATCTACTGCTCTAGAAAATTGCATTTTTTGCCAAAAACGAACTGATAGATCTAACGTCAAA
The DNA here is from genome assembly GCA_028749045.1 of Cupressus sempervirens. NCBI lineage: Eukaryota > Viridiplantae > Streptophyta > Pinopsida > Cupressales > Cupressaceae > Cupressus > Cupressus sempervirens. Next base: position 78,642,304 of record CM053791.1, on the reverse strand, counting down.
TCTAATTTGGATAACAATTAAAATTTTGATATTTTTCAACATTTTATTTTTTAAAACAGTTTCATGCGGTAAGGTCACAATCGCAGGACTATCCACTCACAGGAACTGATTACACTTGTAAAAATGTGCACATTCCCACTAGAGAGTTACTCCAAAATCAACAAAAAAGACAACAGGCAAATACCATATACTCATTCGCAAATACCATATGCAGTAAGGTCACAATCACAGGACTATCCACTCACAGGAACTGATTACACTTGTAAAAATGTGCACATTCCCACTTAAGAGTTACTCCAAAATCAACAAAAAAGACAACAGGCAAATACCATATACTCATTCGCAAATTGGTTGGCATCAAATACTCACGATGTTGAAGTAGACAGTAGAATAGAATACCCAACAAATGCTTGCGACCAACAAAATTTTATAGAATGCCCACAAAGTTATTGTTATTGACAATGGATTATCTTTTTGAATCTACAAAAAACAGATCCATGGGAAGACGATATACCATGAGTGATCCTACCTTGACAAAAACATAAGCTCTGTATGTGATGGAAGCAAAACTGTCCAGGATGCAGAATATGAATTAATATTGCTTCAGCATGTATGATGTTGCCATCATTATCATTAGTCATGCGTGAACGTATACAGCTTCTTTCTTTTTACAGAGGAAAATTACATTACTCACACCAGTTCAAACCGGAAAAGATCATACAGCTCCAATGAGTATGAGCAAGCTGCCAAGGCAAAGGCAATGGCAAAGGCGAAAGGCAATTGCAACCAAATATTAATAGTAGTTGCTCAGGAACAACATTTTGCTCTTCGATTGCAACCAAATATTAATAAAAAGAAGTTGCTCAGGAACAACATTTTGCTCTTCATGTACATAGTTTTGAAGCCGGAAGGAACCCGTTGTCCATGCAAACTGAGTGGCAGGGGGAAAAACCAGTACATTTGACTCTGAAAGTGCCACACAGAAGCCCAATTATTTCGAACCTCAAGACATTTCCTTCATATTTGTATATTTAGTATCTGCATGAAAGAGACATCCTGCAGATAATCGAATGACTAGGTTGATAACAGCTTAATGGGCTGCACCGGAGGAACGGCATAAAGCCAAACCTTTCATTCTTCTAAAGTATAAGGCATTTGAGATCCTCGTAGTAAGCAAAAACCCATGCACTTCCATGCATAAAATCTATTGAATTGTTCTAGTGAGCTTACATTTGGAGATGAAGATTGTAGCAGTGTAATTCAGACTACAAAGCTTCAGGAGTTCTGCAGATCTTTGTTTTACAACAGGGTTGCAACTACTTTGTATAACAAGAAGCAATTTGGGTGCTATCCCTGCCTCTACTGCAGTTGAAGTACACTCTTCAGGTGCCAATTTACATACCGTCCACAAAATTGAAAGGGCGTGTTGTGTACAATCTTCAGAAACTCTCATCAAAATTCGAACTATATTGGGGATGGTAGAAGAACAATCCTTTAGAGCAGCCCTCCCTTCCGGGATGGTAGAAAGAGTGTCCAGAATGGCCAGAGCAGTTTCTAAACAGCTAGTAGTAGCACAAGGAAGAAGCTCAACCAAGTGTGCAACTAATCCAATGCTGACTACTTGATTCCTCACTTGCTTGCAAGAACAAATAATTTTTAGTAAACCAAGCCCGGCTGCCATACCTTTAGGGTATCTCTTGTCCTTCAGAAGCCGCAACAGACCAAACAAAAGCCTAAAACTTGAAACATTTTCAGACCTCAAATCTTCTATATCCATCAGAGTTTCTATGAGCTTGACGGAATTTATTTTTGTCTCTATGGTGCCCTCATGAAGAAGGTCTACCATGAGGGAGATTTTAGCAGGTTCCGCGAGACTAAATTTGCTTTCTGAATCCAATGGCAGATTCACAAGAATACCAATGCATTCAGCCCCAACTGCATGTGAAGTGAACGGACCCAACAGAGATGATAATAATGCTACCCCAGCTCCATCCAATACAGTTCTCCTGGCCGATTCCTCCGTTTGACATATCTGCCTGAGAGCACAAAGAGCCTTAATTCTCGGTTGCCCTTTAGCCTTCTCAAGCTTCTCCAGAAGCTCTTTTACTCTCCCTTGCACATTTTCCGCCTGCTTCTTTTGCAGCAAAAACCGGTGCGAAAACCACTTATAGATAAGATGGAACAAGGTCCTATTGGGAGTGAGAGAAACGTCCCAGAGCTCTTGCATAGTTGTGGGGCAAATGTATTGCCCTATCGAGAACCATCTCAAGATATTGGATCTCTCATAGGTCTGACCAGTACATAACGTAACAGGATCCTGCATAGGTTCAAGAGAAATAGGACAAATAAACACCGAAGGCACATCTGAGCAATCCAGCTCTTCAATCATTTGCTTCAACGAAGCACCATCTTTCTTCCCTTGGACTTTCTGATCACAACCCAAATCTGTAAAACCATTCTTCTTCTCATCCTCTCCATCCTTCTCCCAGCCCGATATCTTAAAAGATGGCATCTGAGATGCAATAACAGGGGACTTATTATGCACACTAAGCGTTTCCGCAATGCTAGCTCTAACAGACACCCATTTGATGGAGCTCATTCCTAAAACCTAAATGCCCACAAAAATCAATCCCCTGCAACGCCCAGAAAAGACTGCCGTCATTTGACAGAAACAAAGGAAAATCAGAAACCCTCAAACCTCACAGCTCAAAATAAAAGAAGCTCTCAAAGACAGCAAGCAACGAAATGCGCATTTGGGCATTCTTCCATGAGACTTATCCACCGCATCCAATCAAGCAATCAATCACCAATCCAAGCCAATAATAACAATCTTGCATATGACAACAAAAAAGAACCATTAACATCAAGGAACAAAGAAAAAGAACCTGGAGCTCCCAAATGGGCATCTGTGAGTGGGAATGAAGCGTCAGTTTTATAGAAATTGGTTCATTCCAATGTACTCCATTGCAATCCAGTCAAAAGCATTCATTCCATCATCATCATCATCGCCTCATCACAGCATTCAGGACCCACAAAGCCCACAAGCAGCAGCAGCACCATCAAACAAAAAGAAACAAAAGCATCAATTCCATTCCATTCTCCCCCTCCTCCTCCACTACGCAAAGTATGAGACTGTATACACCCCCATATCTACTAGATCTCTGAAAGCAACAGCGAACCCACACAGTGCAGGTGTTGTACTAAATCTCCCAACAATCAATATAAACAAGCAAACCCCACATTCTTTCTCTTCCCACTACCACTTGCCCTGCCTTGTCCAATCCTTCACGTTGATTGACAACAACGCCAAAGTTTCCGTCACCGTCGTCAATGCCGGATTCTTCCTCACCCCAATAATGATGGCTTTTACGTTACTACGTGAATTACCGTGACTGGACCTCATCCGCTTTGTCTGGTAACCGATTCACGTCATTTGACCGATGGTCTTGACGTATAAAAGGAAATAAGTACGCCGGTCAGAAGTGTTGATGTGCGCGCCACACGTGTATGATGTAGCCCATTCCTTGCTTCCTTCCTTGTTTAGACTAAAGACTGTCCAGTCAAACTTTCGTATTATATTTGCTTTAATCACCTTGAAATTCCACCCATCTAAAAATAATTGCCACCTCCACTTGCTTTATCATTTACAAGGTTAAAACTCTGCATTTCCTAGAAATTTTTTAAATCTCATAATTTGGGCAATTAATAAGGTAAGATTAAAACCTTAGCAATGCACGTGTTTGGCTATTATTCCCTAGATTATTCAATGTGTACGAACTCTCCACATGACCAATGGTGTGGTCTCCAACACCTTTGAATGGATTGCTAATGGTTGCATGCTCTAGAGGTGGTGCAAACCTTTTTTCCAATTAGAATATGTTTGAAATTGTTTGGACCAAGGCCATGGTCGATTGGTGTCCAAAGTACTTTGATTATGGGGAATGAGGAGATAAGCAAGGGTATATGGATGACTAATGCTTCATTTGGATTAAAGTGTTCTTATAATAGGTGCAAATGTGGTCATGAAAAGTTTATATTCAACATTTTGAAGTATAACATTTAGTATACTGGAGGACCCTGACGAGGCTCAAAAACTAGTTGGCAAAGACTTCAGGGAGAGAGTATATGTCTTGGAGGAAAGAATGAGACTTATGGCCAAATTCACAATTAAGGTGACACATGCTCCAGCTACTACCTTGTACCTGTTAAAGGATAACCAGGAAGGAGATCTGACCAACGAAGATGCCAGAATGTTTTTTGACTTCTTGGTTAAGGATTGGGCTAACATCCTCCTCAAAAGGAAGGATGAGAAGAAACTCAATTAGGGTTGTTTCCTCTTTGCTTTTTATGCTTTTAGTTTGCTAGTTCAAGAACTCTGATAGTTTCAAGGTGGTTGTGTCTTTGTTTAAAGACTTTTATAGTTTATGTTGTTATGGTATAGATAGTAATTCGATGCTTTCTAAAACCCTTTCCTTGATCTTTTTGGTGATGTTTTTGGGATTATAAGTATTAGGAGGTATTTTTGACTGCTGGTGTTCTGCTGGTAGTTGTCTATTTTGTTTGTTGTAAGGGCCAACCCCCTTGTTTGGTTGCTTTTTAATTCAAAAACATTTAGTTTTTGTTTTGACCATGTAAGTATTTTTTGAAAGAAGAGTTTTTAGTTATAGTTATTTTAATTATTTGATTTGGGAACACAAGTTATCTTAGGTTAAAACTTTTTCAATTTTGAGCTCAGGGTATGATCTCATTTTATTAAAAAAATATTCATTGAATATAATGATGGTATTTTTTTTATGAAGGGATTTTAATCTATAGTCATTTTAGCTACCTTATACATGAGCAAAAGCTCAATCTCATTATTTATAATGTTGGAATTTATATATATTGAATATAACATTTTATTTTTGATGGAGGGTCTTCATCTATAGTTATTTTTGTTACCTATTACTCTTGTGTGAGCTTTAGGTTGAAACCTCTTTGGCTAAGTGTCAAGCATTGAGGGATATTTATTCCACCAAATTTCCAATATGGGTACACAAGCTTTGAGTTGAAACCTCTTTGATTAAGTGACAAGGATTGAGGGGTATATATTCCACCAAATATGTCTATGGCATGATCTCAACCTCGTCACTTATGATGTTGAAGTCTTACACTTAATGAGACTTGATCCTTAGTAGGCTCATTAAGAACCATTCAACTTCATGAATAAACCAAAGGCCGATTGACAATGTTGTCATTTTTTACTAATTGATATATAAATTGTCTTTGAAGGTATACTTAGCAATACAGATAATCTTGTTCAAGCTTAAAATCTGTTAGAGTAAAACATTGATTTAATTTCATTTATTAAATTACCTTTACTCACTTCTTAAGATTTCCTTTTATGCACTTGCATTTCTATTTAATAATTAAATAATAATAAGTAAATGTCATTTACCTCTTAGGGTTTCCCTTTTAGGTTTTATGATCTCCTTCTATATGGATTGATCAATTGTAAATTTCATTCATTCTTTTAGTCTAATAATATAATTTTCATTTTCTTAGAGCAAACCCTTGCCTCTTCTTTGTCTTTTCTTCTCTGTGACGAGTTCTTGCATGCAAATGTTCTTCAGGTTTTGTGGATTTGTATTGCTCAAATCCTTCAAAATCTCTATAGATTGAGTATATTTCACTTCTAGTCTTTATATTGTTTCATATACGAGCATGCTACATTTGTGTTCTCTAAACAAGATTGTGCATAAATAAAGAATCAAATAAGGTATAATATGATTGTCTTTCTAATCACTTTCTATTTATTTAGTTTTATTTATTAAATATAGTGTTGAAACTTTTAACTATTGGATGTGTTGATTGTCTTTAAATTCACATTCCACCTATAATCTTGATGTTATCTCATACACTAACACACAATATTTTTGTTCAATCAAAAGGATTATGTATAGAGATAACAAGGTTTGTTTAATTGGAAAAAAGAAACATAGAATTTACATATAGATGAGGATAACAAGGTTGAAGATGCATGCCTTTCTAATCAACTTAATTTTAGAAGCATCAATTGTAATGTTCTATCAAATTAGAATCATATGGAACTCGTTACTAAGAAATAGCTTAAAAATAATATGTTTAAAATTTATACACATGTAACAAACAATTACATGTGGAGTTGAAGCCCCCCCCCCCCGCGAAAAAAAGGGAGAGGAAAAGAGAAGCAACCAAAGGAGTTGGAAGATGAGGGGAGAGGGGGTAGGAGGAGGTCAGGGAGGATTGCAAAATCTAATGCCAAAAGGAAGTTGAAAACTGGGGCCTCTCAAGAGGACGAGTCAGATTCAGAGGATATGGGTCATCCTAAATGTAGGATAAAGGAGAAGGTGGCCAATTTTAGTGAGGAGAGAATGGAGGAGGAGGAAGAGGAGGGTTTGGATTCCTCTCGGTCTAGCTTGGGAGAAGGTTTTAAGGAGATGAAGGAGATGACACATGTTTCGGCCACCATTGGGTTGGGGTGTGTAGATTTAACTCAGGACTAGCTCCCTGAAATTGTGGAGAAAGTGCCCTCCCCAGTTATGATTTCCTCACCTATTAGGGTTTCCTCCGAGGACAAAACTAACCCCCAGATTGTGCAAGATGATATTATGGTGCACACGGATGGCTATCCTTATGACAAGCAGGAGGTCAACATGGAAATTAAGAAGATAGTTGGCAATGAGGTGTGGGAAAGAATTTATCCGCTGGAAGAAAGAATGTGCCTTTTGACAAAGTTTACTGTCAAAGTGACACATGTAGCTACTACCCCACTTCACTTGCTTAAAGATGTAGAGGGTGATATGCCAATGGAGGACTCCAAAATGCTATTTGACTTCCTTGCAGAAGATTGGGCTAATATCTTCCTGGTGAGGAAGGAGGCTAAGAAGCCTTAACTACTCTCTCCTTCTAGTTTTTCATGTTTGTCTTGTTGCTCTTATGTTGGTTGTGGAACTTGGCTAGGTTTAAGGCTTTTATGCCTTTGTGTTTATATTTTCGTAGCTCTTTTAGTTATAATACAAGCAATATGTATGTTATGCCTAAAGATACTCTTTTGGTTAAGTTTCTGAACTATGTTTTCATTTTTAAAGTGGTAGGGAGTAGTTTTGATAGTTGGTAATCTGTTGGTAGTTCACCAGTGCCATTGTTTATGGGCCAACCCCCTAGTTTTGGCTACTTTTAATTTTAAGAAAATAATTAGATGAATTGTGATCTATCTTAGTTTGAAATTCTCATATAAAGATAATGTTCAATCAAATTGAAACTTATGGAGCTTGTTACTAAAGTAAACTTAAAACTAATTTAATTCCCAAATTGGTACATGCAACATTAAAGTATTTTAGATCGATTATGTGAATGTTTGTGGCCTTAATAGAAATGACTTTAAAAATATTTAATTTTCAACTTAATATACTAAATACCTAAATAATTCATTTAGTTGAATGTTGAGGGAATATATAGACGATCAAGCAAAAATTAAGTAAATACCGTAGAATTAAGAATTAAGACATTGACTTATATTTACAGTTTTTAAATAGCAGTGAGGATTTACGACTTATTTTGTATATGATTGGAAGGTTTCTTTAATTGAAAAATATTACTTTGTGATATAGATTATGTAGCAATAGATTTTGATGTTAGTTAGATGTAGGAAACGACTAGAAGAACTATTGTCTTAATTTGAAACTTTACATTTAGAGAAAAAAATTGTATCACAAGAATGGTTTCTTATTAGACAAATTTAATTTGTAATTATAAAGATGAATTGTGCACTCCTAAGTGTCAAGAATCTATTAGTTTTGGTTCTTTGAGATTTTTATTTGTAAAAATATGTATTGATAATGAATACCTTTGGTAGTTTTTAAAAGAATTGATCTTTTCTTTTTGGCGATTAAAAAAAAGATATCATTTAATACTTTAATAACAACAATCAAATATTTCAATATATCATATAAGATTATCTAGAAACTACCAATAAGTGCAAATGTTGATGTAATTTGATGATGCAATAAATTCTACATGCTTGAACAATAATTTTATGTTATGCTTGAAAGGATCTTAGATAAGTTGAGTAAAATTATTTATTTTATTTCATACAACACCCTAGTGCACAAATTTGAGTGTTTCACACTCATGTTGATACCTTAGTATTCTTCCATTGTAGTGAGTATGTTAATATGGTCACAACAAATCTTATTTCTCACCTAGTTTGTAAGGTGAATCACCTTGGCGCATCATTCACATTAAATGATTTTCCCTTTAATGGTGAGTATACTTTGTTTAACATTCTTTCTCAAATTGTAGGCAAGAGCCTACAACACAACACAGAATTGTGAGCCTCTTATCTAGGAGGTCTTAGGTTCAAGTCTATAGCATGTCCACTTTCACCCCCCAAGAAAAAACTTTCTTTCTCAAATTGATCAAAATATTATCATTGGCTCATTATAGTTGTTCCCTGCTAACATGGATTATATCATAATAAAGGATTTTTTTATTAATGATCTTCATATGGAAAAACATGGAGCATGAAAGGTCACTATTCATGAAGGTATTTCTTTTTCACCTCTTGGTTCTATTTATTTGTCAATCCTTGTAGGACAGTACGAAATGTCTTACTACATTAGATTTACTCTTTATCAAATATACCTATTTCCTACTATAATCATCAACAAATGAAATACAATATATGGCTTTTGTAATGGAAGAAACATGCACAAGACCAAACATATCAAAATGAGTAAGATCTAACACACCACAACATATATGAGAGCTTAAGTAAAACCAAACATGATGTTACTTTTTATAAATGCAATACTCATAAAAATCAAAATCAAGATAACAATAGTTCAAAAATTCAAATCAATTTATTTTTCATGATTTATAGACCTTTCCCTCTAATGTGGAAAAGTACATATTACCATAACATAGTCTAATCAGTACGTCACTTTGATTCAAAAGAAAAAAGAACCCCTAGGTACCAAAATTCATGACCATCTACTAAAGGAAAAACCTTCACCTTTTCCAATGAAATATCCATAGATTTGGTTTTCATAAAAACACTATTATACATATCAATTTATCCATCTATCTTATACAAAGTGCCAGTTCATGACACCTTAATGACTGTTATAGCATCTATCACCATTTTTCTCCTCCATTGAAAAAGACTACATATATACATGTGTCATCTTAAAATGGACACACTCGTTATTTAAGATATTTTTATTTCATGTCCTTTAGTGACCTTATGGACCATGGATGGATTCATAATTGATCACATCTTTCTCATGTTTTGCTCTATATTTTCCACTTTCATTAATGCAGTCTTAGAGACCTTAGGGATAGCTCCCTATGGGCCAACCCTGGAATAGGCTGACCCAGGTAAAGCCCTTCTCAAATAGTTCAACCCAAGTTGAACCGTGTCCTCGGGATTTTAAATCTTGAGGCCAATTTTGTCTTGGGGTTTCAACTTTAATAACCATGTAATTTCATCAGCTTGCTTTGTTTTTGCACCCAAAAATTAGTATAAAATGAAACCTAGGAAGCTCATGTTCATGTGAATGAACATCCCCAAGCTATCCACATTTATTATAGAAATCACATGTGCAAGCTCAAGCATTCAAACATTCAAGACAATCAAAGATTCGAGCATCCTTTATGAGCATTTCCCCTTCATGATCTAGCATTTTGTTGCCCAAATAGCAAGGAGATCTGCATTGAGGCATTCATCATTTTCTTTACTGATGCACATTTAGATCCATGGCTCCATGATGTCATTTTGGTAGATCCATTACATCTATGGAGATTTCCTAAATCCTTTATTACAAGTTCAACATCATCAACATACAAGCATGGAAAATCCTTATTCGCAAGGGTTTCTACAAGCAAGGTGAATACTTACATTTGTTTGCTTTCCTTTACATTTCAATTTCAAGGTTGATTCCTCAATCTAGGGCTTGACCAAGGCAAGTCAAGTTATTGTTAGTTTGTGGTGACTGATCAGGGAAGTATTGTACATACTCCATAATTCCTTGGTGAGAGAAAAAAAATTTTGGGGCTATTTTATTGGCATTTTATGGCTAACATGTTGTAACTAATTTTAACCCTAAAGAAAAAAATACTTGTATAAAAGGGCTTAGGGTTAGTGATTGTTTAATAAGGTGTGATGTGAAAATTGCTTCTTGCGGAAGTATTGACCTATAAGGGATTATTGATTGTAATCAAGTTGTAATCATTGGATCGTAATAATATTGGACTTGTTGTTTTGTGGACATAGCCCAAGGTTCGGGTGAACCACATTAAATCTTGGTGTCTTGTGTTCTCTTCTGCACCATCTATTATTTTTCTATTATTGGTTATATTTGCATGCAATTATTATTTTTGTTTATGGTTTTTATCTTACAAGTGGTATCAGAGCGAGGTTATTTTTTTGGTTATCCTCTATAGAAAAGTCTCACAATTGAGTGGGAGTCTCACGGTTGAGTGGGAGCAATGGTAGGTGAGGGTAAGCTAAGGATTGGCAAGTTAAATGGGCAGAACTTTCAGTTATGGAAGATGCAAATGGAGGATTATCTTTATTAGGAGGATTTATGCAAGTCATTGGAAGGAAAAACTAAGAATTAGGGAACTATGAAAAATGAGGACTAGGAGATTTTAGATAGAAAGGCACTTGGAAGCATTTGATTATGCCTGGTACCATGAGTGACATTTAACATTACAAAAGACAAGACGATGGAGAAGTTGATGGAAACCCTAGCAAAATTGTATGAAAAGCCCTCCGCTCCAAATAAGGTTTTTCTCATGAAGCATTTAGTTAATATGAAAATGGCAAAGGTGGATCTATTGTAGATCATTTAAATGAGTTTAATATTGTTACTAGTCAGTAATCTTCTGTGGATATTAATTTTAATGAATAAATTAGGGCTCTCTTGATTTTGTGTTCTTTGCCTGAAAGCTAGAATGGCTTGGCAATGGTTGTGAGTAATTTTGTTTCTAGATCTAATACCCTAAAATATGATGATGTGATCAGTGTTATTTTGAGTGAGGAAACTCATAGGAAAACCTCATGTGGATCTACATTAGGAAGTGTTTTGAACACACAAAGCAAAGGTAGAACAACTAAGAGAGGAAATAATTTTGGAAATCGTGGAAAATCAAGAGGAAAGTCAAAGGGAAAGAGGTCTCAATCCAAAGGACCAAACAACTACTTGTACTATGAGAAACCAGGGCATAAAAAGAAAGATTGTTGGACTCAAAAAAACAATGAAGAAGATAAACTAGAAGGGAACAAGGAGGCAAATGTGGTAAGTAACAAACCCAAAGAGGATGCCTTGATTCTTTCTTTAGAAAGTATTGATGATTCATGGGTTTTAGATTATGGTGCTTTATTTCATGCTACACCTCATAGAGGTTATTTTATTGATTATGTCCAAGGGGATTTTGGGCTTGTTTATTTGGGGGATAATGAACCCTGTCAGATTGTTGGAAAGGGAAAAGTTAAGATTAAGTTGTAGAATGGGAATCATTGGCTACTACATGAGGTAAGACATATTCCAAGGCTGAGTAGGAATTTAATTTTAGTAGGGAAACTCGGTGATGATGGTAGTGTAGTTACTTTTAATGATAAAAATTGGAAGGTTTCAAAAGGTTCCCTTGTAGTATCAAAAGGTGTGAAAGTAGGCAACTTATATCTTTGTATAGGCCATACTATTCCTTCTACTTTGATTGTTTCAAAGATAAATGAATGTTCAGGAATAGTTGTTGTAGTTAAGTAGGGAGAATAAATGACTATTGTAGATTTTGATACAATGCTATGGCACCACAAACTTGGGCACATGAGTGTGAAAGGTATGAAAATACTTCATTCAAAGCATGTTTTACTAGGTCTGAAATGTGTTAATATGGATTTCTATGAAAGTTGTGTGTATGGAGAACAAAAGAGAGTGAATTTTGTGAAGACTGGGAAGGAAAAGAAAAGTAAGAGATTAGAGCTTGTGCATACAGATGTATAGGGACCAGCTCAAGTATCTTCCCTTGGTGGATCTCATTATTATATTACATTTAATGATGATGTAACTAGAAAAGTATGGGTTTATTTCCTTAGACAAAAATCTGATGTATTTCAAACTTTTTAGAAATAGAAATGCTTGGTTAAAAATGAGACTAGTAAGAAATTAAAATGCCTTAGATATGATAATGGTAGTGAGTATTGCAGTCATGAATTTGAAGATTATTGCTCCACTAATGGTATTCATAGACAAAAAACTATTCCAAGGACTCCACAAGAAAATGGAGTGGCTAAACGCATGAACATGACTATAATGGAGCATGCAAGAAGCATGAGGTTGCATGCAAGTTTTCCCTTAAATATGTGGGTGAAGGCTATCAATATTGTTGTATATTTTATTAATAGAGGTCCCTCTACTTCTTTGGGTTGTGGTATTTCAAAAGAAGCATGGACTGGTAAGAAGGTGAGTTATTCTTTTCTCAAAACCTTCGATTGTGAAGCATTTTCTCATATAGACCCTAAAAATAGAACCAAGTTGCAAGCTAAGTCAAAGAAATGTGTATTTGTAGGATATGGCATTAATGAATTTGGTTATAGGCTTTTTGGGATTTTGCAAATCATAAAATTGTAAGAAGCAGAGATGTCATATTCAATGAGAAAGTGTTGTACAAAGATCTATTGCAGCAACATGAGAAGAAAGAAGACGATTATGTAGTGTTGGATGATACTCCAAAAGATGATGTTCTAGTAGTTCCTCATGATCTGCAACAACCGCAACAACAAATACCACACACGCCAATGAATGTTAGATGGTCAACAAGGATAAGTAGACTTCTAGAAAGATTTTCTCCTTCTTTGTACTTTATTTTACTAACAGATGTTGGTGTGCGTAAATGTTATGATGAAGTTGTGCAGGTGGATACTAAGATTCAGTGGGAGTTTGCAATGAAAGATGAATTCATGAACTCTTTGCTAAAAAATAAGACATGGGATTTATGCAAGTTCCCTATAGGTAAAGGGCTTTATAGAATAAATGGGTTTATAGGTTGAAAGTAAAGGATGGAGGTAAGAAAAGATTTAAATCCAAGTTAGTGGTAGAAGGATTTGCACAGAAAAAAGACATTAATTTTGATGAGATATTCTCTCTTGTTGTTAAAATGACTTCTATTCGTACTATTTTAAGTGTTGTGGCTACTGAAGATTTACATTTGGATTAGCTTGATATTATAACAACCTTCCTTCATGGTGATTTAGATGAAGAGATGTATATGGCACAACCACATGGATTTGAAGCCAAAGGTAAGGAGAACTTAGTGTGTAGATTGAAGAAAAGTTTATATGGCTTGAAGCAAGCACCTTGGCAATGGTATCTAAAATTTGATAGTTTTATGCATGGATATAGTAGGTGTGATTCAGATCATTGTGTTTATTTTAAGAGGTTGGATGATGAAAACTACATTATTTTATGTTTATATGTTGATGATATGCTTGTAGCTAGGTCCAACATGGATCATATAAGGGGGCTAAAACACCAATTACCACATGCATTTGCTATGAAGGATTTGGGGGCAGCAGAAAAAAAATTCTTGGTATGAACATTTATAGAGATAGAAAGAAAAATAAATTGACATTATCTCAAGTTGATTATATTACGAAGGTGTTGCAACGTTTCTCTATGGAGAATGCTAAAGCTGTTAGTACACCTTTACCTAGTCGTTTGAAGTTGACTAAGGAGATGTGTCCAAATACACAAGTAGAGGAGGACAAAATGTCTAAGGTACCTTATGCTTCAACTATAGGAAGCTTGATGTATGCTATGGTATGTCCTAGGCTAGATATTGTACATGTAGTGGGAGTCGTTAGCAAGTATATGAGTCATCCAAGAATTGAGCATTGGAATGCAGTTAAATGGATTCTTAGATATTTGACAGAAATATCCAGTAGGTGTTTACATTTTGGGGGCTCTACGACTGATTTATAGGTTATGTTGAATTAGATTTGGTAGGGGATATTGATACCAGGTTGAGTACTATAGGTTATGTATTTACTGTTGGTGGGGCAGTAGAGAGTTGGGTTTCTCAGTTGTAGAAGGTTAATGCTTTATCCACTACAAAGGTAGAGTATGCTGCTGCTATAGAGGCAACCAAGGAGATGATATGGCTTTAGTTCTTCTAAGAAGAATTGGGACACCCTCAGAGGGATAATAATCTATTTATAGATAGCCAGAGTGTCATTCATCTTGTGAAAAATTTTGCTCTTCATTCAAAGACAACACATATAGTTGCGATACCATTTCATTCAGTTAGTTTTGGATGATGGACATTTAAAGTTAGACAAGATACATACAGATGATAATCCAACATATATGTTTACCAAGGTGGTGACAAGGAAGAAGCTAAACTCCTCTTTAGCTTTGGTTGGTCTTCTAGACTAAACAAAATAAAAGAACAACTGTGTCTAGGGTGGTTTGATCCAATGGGAGCCTCATGGAGTAGTGAGATGGCTACATGATTAGTCTCCAAGTGGGAGATTGTGGTTTAGTGTGAAGCCTAATTAGTCCCCAAGCGGAAGATTTTTAGTTTGTGGTGACTTATCAGGGAAGTATTGTACATACTACATAATTCCTTGGCGGGGGAATTTTTTTTTTGGGAGTTATTTTATTGACATTTTATGGTTGACATGTTGTAACTAATTTGATGCTAAAGTAGAAAAATACTTGTATAAAAGGGTTGTTGGTCAAATAAATAGTATTGATAAATGAGTGTCAACACACTTAACCATTTTATTGGAAAAGTTGTGATGAAGGGGAGCGGGCAGGGAAGAGGGTAGGGAAGAGGGCGGGGAAGTGAACGAGAAGTGCATGTTCAAATTTCAAACTTGGCACCAGGTGGGAAACTTTAGGGAGATGGATCTCGGATCCTAGGCATGCAGGATGGAATCCAAGCTGATTGCAGAGAGGCAGAGTCTGGGAATGGGGACCCACGTGAAGATGGTGGTAAGGGGAGCAGACTGGGGAGTGGGAAGGGGAGAGATCGAGAAGTTGTTCAAATTTCAAACCTGGCACTGGGCGGGAAATCTCAAGGAGGTGGATCTCAGAATCCTAGCACGTAGGATGGTACCCAGGCTGACTGTGGAGAGGAGGTTTTTGGGGATGGGGCCCCACATGAGGTTGGTGGTACCTAGCATGTGCCAGAATTGCTATCCAAGGAGGACAGACTAGGGAATTTCCCAGTGAAATGGGCCTTGCTCTTTGGTGTTAAGCCTTTAGGTAAGTCCTCTTTCCCTTTGGTTAAGGTTGTGTCTAGTCTAGAAAAGGGATCATGCACGATTGCCATTCCAATAAAAATTGTTAATCATAGCATAGCTTCGATGACTGCCACTCTTGTGGGGAATTTTATGGGTCAGAGACCAAACATTGATGTTGTCTGGTCCTTTACAATGAAGAAATGGAGCCTGAAAGGGCAGGTCAGTGTAACTGCAATGGAAAAGGGATTTCTTTCTTTTGAATTCGCCTATAAAGAGGATATGGCTGACATCCTGTGTAAAGGACCTTGGACCATTGGAAGGGCTACCCTGGTGCTGCAAAAATGGTCCTCAAAACTAGATTTAAATGAATCTTTCTTTCAACAAGCTCTAGTATGGGTTAGACTCCCAGAGCTGCCCTTGGAATTCTAGATTGAGGAAGTGTTTAAGGGTGTGGCCAATTCATTTGGAGAGCTTCTCTCCATAGACCCAACTACTACTTCTAAGAGTAGGTTGACCTATGCAAGGATCTGTATAGGTGTTAGGGAAGGGGATGATATGCTTGAAGTGGTGTGCTTTCAATCCAAACTTGGCACTCATATTCAGCAGTTAGATTTTGAGAGTGTCCCATTTCGATGTTATCATTGTTTTAAGACAGGCCATAAGGCTTTTCAATGCCCGAAAGCAAAGTCAGTTAAGAAGAAGAATCCCTCTGCAACTTCTCATGGTAGGGTCAAGAAAGTTTGGAGAAAAAAGACCTCCATCAAGGGATAGCAAGGGCCGCTATTGAAAAATTTAAAGGTGGTAGATGACTCAAAGAAGGTAAATCAATCGCTTCCTTCTGAAACAACTTTGCCTCAGGGCACGACTGATATGGTAGGTCCTCAGGCTGAGCTGTCAAAGACTGCCTTGACCTCCTCTCTTGTCATTAGGGAGAAGCAATCTATTGTTCCTCCCCAACTGACTAAGGGTGCTCTGGCTGAGGGAAGGTTGGTTTCTGAAGTTGAGGAAGGCAAGGAAGCCCCTCTGCAGGATGCTCAGGTGGTGTCTGAGAGTAGGCTGGTCCAAGCTCCCTTAGAGGTGGAGAATAATAGAGATAATAGGGATATTATCATCTATCAAGACCCAGAGGAAAATCTTGTTTCCTCTTTAGCTGGAGGGACCAACACATGAAAGTTGGATGTTTTGGTCAAGGAACTGGACCAGTGGGATTTTTTGCTATCTAATGCATTGTCTACCCTCAATGCTTCTAGGTCATTGAATTTTGGCATGAAGACCGAAGATCTTCATTCCCCAAAGCCTAGGAAGAAAAATGTTAGAGGACCTTCTCAAGCCTCTCTGATGGAGACTGGAAGTAGCCGCAAATCGAATGTGGGCTCAGCGGCCAGAAGAGGCAAAAAATCTAAGAAGGAAGCCAGAGAGGAGGAGACCAGAAGAAGCTTGGCGAATGGGTGCCAAAGAACTCTTCAAGAGTGTTCCAAGAATTAATCATGAAGATCATATCATGGAATATAAGGGGCCTTAATGGAGCCCATAAACAAGAAATTATCAGGAACCTGATCAAAGATCAGAGACCAGACATCTTGATGATCCAGGAAACTAAGATGAAAAAGGATTTTTTGGGGAAGATTAAGTTTAGCAACTTGATGAGTGGGGAGGCTTCAGACTCTAATGGTGCCTTAGGGGGTCTATTGACCCTTTTAATTACCAAAAATTTTAGAATGGAAGTGGCCTACAATGATGGTAATATTCTTTTGTGTAATGTCTTTCATATCCCCTCCAATGTTAGCTGGTTCCTGATGAACTTATATGCTCCTAAAAATAAGAGAGAAAGAAAGAATTACTGGACCAGAGCTTGTAGTCTAGTGCAGAGTAGCAATTTGAAGAAAGGAATTATTATGGGTGACTTTAATACTCCGTTGATGGATGAGGAGAAGAAGGGAGATCTGCCTCCAGATTGGGAAAGCAAAACTTACCTTGCAAACTTCATAAATGGTCTGGCTTTTTTGGATCTCGACCTCATGGGAGGTGCCTTGGTCAAATAAACGCATTGGTCAGGACTGTATTCAGGTAAGACTGGACAGAGCTCTTATCGATCCTGATTGGCTGAAGACCTCCTCTTGTAAATTAACTATTTTGCCCAAAGTGGGTTCTGACCACTCCCCTATTTCCCTTTCAGTCATTCCTATAGGTCCCAAAAGGCCTCCCCCTTTTCATTTTGAAAAAATGTGGACCTCCCACCTTGACCTTTTAGACAAGATTAAGCTCTGGTGGAGTATTGATGTGGAAGGCATAGCTATGTTCAGGGTAGCAAGAAAACTAAGCAATGTTAAAAGGATGGTTAAAGCTTGGAACAAGTCTAATTTTGGTCACATTTTCTTTGAGAAGGAAGTCCTAATCGAAAATCTTTCTACTATTCAAATCTCTATTCAAGAGGATGGATATGACGAGTTAAATAGGGAGGTTGAGTTGTCTATCCTTTCAGATTTACACAATATTATTAGTAAAGAGGAGAAGTTCTGGAGACAAAGATCAAGGGTAAACTGGCTCAAAGAGGGAGATCAGAATACAAAGTTTTTTCATCTCACTACTCTTAAGCATTGTGCAAACAACAGAATCACAAGTTTAAAGAAAGGACAGGGATTGCTGACCAAGGATGAGGAAATATCAATTGAGGCTGTTTATTTCTTCTCTTCCCTGTTGTCTTGGGATCCTTTGCTTTCCAAAGTGGATCAGGATGACATTGTCTCTTGTATCCCTAAGGTTATCCTTCCTCACCATAATAATCTGCTTCGAGCTATTCCTTTCGAGTCAAAAGTTAAAGAAGCTCTCTTCTCTCTATCAACTAATAAATCCCCTAGCCTTGATGGCTTCCCGTCTTTCTTTTTCTAGCTGTTTTGGCCTGTTTTGATGAAGGATGTGGTGTAGGATGTTCAGGAATTCTTTGGGGCAAGAAGCATTCTTAAGGAGATAAACTCCACTTTTTTAGTTCTCATTCCTAAAACTCCTGGAGCCAATTCCTAGGACAAGTTTAGACCTATTAGTCTTTGCAATTCTTTGTGCAAGATCATTTCAAAGGTTCTTACTTCCAGGTTGCTCAAACTCCTCCCTCTGATTATTTCTCATTAGTAAATTGGTTTTGTCCCAGGCAGACAAATTTTAGACTCCATAATGATGGTGCATGAAGTGATTCACTCTATGGAAGCTGGAAAAAGGGAAGGGATGTTACTTAAACTGGACCTTTCTAAAGCCTATGACAGGGTCGACTGGTCTTTCCTAGATAGGGTGCTGAAGGCTTTTGGGTTTAATGGAAAATCTTGTAAGCTGATTTCTCAGTTGGTGTCTACTTCCTCTCTTGTATTTTTAGTTAATGGATCCCCCTCTAATTTTTTCAAACCCTCCCGTGGCCTTTGTCAGGGGGATCCTCTTTCACCAATTCTCTTTATTATCTTGGTAGAATGCTTAGGTAGACTTATAGAGAAGAATAAGAAGGTAGGGAGAATCAAAGGTTTTAAACCTTCTTCTAAAAGTGCCCCTTTTTCGCATCAGCAATTTGTTGATGATACCATAATGGGAGGGGAGGCTTCTATTAAAGAGGCTAAGGCTATGAAGGACATCTTGGATATCTACTCCAGAGGGTTGGGGCAGCTCATCAACTGGGATAAGAGCTCTATTTTCTTTATCAACACCCCTGAGGACAGACAGAAGAAAATCTTTAGAATTATGGGATGCAGTGTGGGGAAGCTTCCCTCTACCTATCTTGGGCTTCCTTTGGGCACGAACCCTCCTGATTCTTTCTGTAATGACATTATGGATAGATTTAATAAGAATCTAGTTGGTTGGAAAGGGGCCTCTCTTAACCAAGCTGGAAAATGCCAACTGGTGAAATCCACCCTTCAGAACTTGCCTATCTATGCTTTGAGCCTCTTTGTGATCCCTATGAAATTTGCTGAGAGAATGGAAAAAATTCAGAGATACTTCTTATGGATGGGGGCTGAAAAGAATAAAAGGTATCCTCTTGTTGCTTGGGAGAAAGTTTGCCTCCCTAAGAAATATGGGGGTCTAGGCATCAGGAAGCTAACTCGCCTCAACAAGGCTCTACTGGCAAAGCAAATATGGTGTATCTTCAGCAGCATAGGGGAATGGAGAGACATTATGGAAAATAAGTATATTAAGAGACCCTCTAAATAGTTTACCCTCTTCACTGAAGATATCCCAAGAGGGTCCACTGTTTGGAATGGTTTTTTAAAAGCCAGGGATTTGGCTAATTCTAGAGTATCTTGGAAACTAGGAAATGGGGAGGACATCTAGTTCTAGTTTGATAGTTGGCTCATTCAGGGCCCCCTTATGAACAACCCCAGCTATGAGGTCTGGATGAATGACTGCATCAACCTTTTTGGAAAGAAAGTTAGTAACTACAGGTACAACCAAGGATGGATAAACTTTTCTGTCATCTCTGAAGATCTTGTCCCTATTATGATTATGCTTAATTCTATGGCCCTAAATAACAATAGGGATGAGTTGGTCTGGGGAGATAATGCCAATGGGCAATTTACTGCTACCTCTGGGTACTCAGCCCTTTAGAGATTAAAAGAGATTCCTCCTTGGTCGAGGGCTTGGATTCCTGGCCTCATCCCAAAAATTAATATGTTCTACTGGCTGGCTCTTTAGGACAAAATCCTTACCTAGGATAACCTCATTAAAAGAAGTCATATTATGCCTAGTAGATGTGTGTTATGTAAGGATCAGATGGAGATTGGCAATCATTTGTTCATTCATTGCTCTTTCTCTAGGGAGGTTTGGGTCTTCCTCACCCAGGACTTGGGCTTCAGCTGGTGTGTGCCTTCCAACCTCCTGGACCTCTTCTGTCAATGGAAATGTATGTTCAACAGGTCTCATCTTCAGGAATTAATCAACTAGATTTTGCCTCATTTCTATTGGAGCATCTGGAAGGAGAGAAATAACAGAATCTTCAGAGATAAAAAGAAGCCAACTAAAGTGATAGGAAAGAAAACATTTGCTAACATTAAGGAAAACTATTCAGTAAGGAAAGGTGGAGATATTGAATTAGGTGGTAGAAATAAGGAGAAGGCAAAAGATAGAAAGATGAAAAGACAGGAAGCTAAATGGCTTCTCCCACTGGAAGGTTGGCATAAAGCCAACTTCGATGGAGTGTCCAAAGGTAATCCTGGCTCCTCGGGAAGTGGAGACATAATAAGGAATGAAAATGGAGATGGTATTTCGACTTTTTCCCTCCCGCTGGGTTATCAAACCAACCATTTTGCAGAAGCGAATGCTGCGTGTAATGTTGTCAAACTGGCTTTTGAAACTGGAGTTACTAATCTTTGGCTTGAAGGGGATTCAAACAACATTATTAAATGCATTAATGGCAACTCCTAGCCACATGGTCAATTGCGAATCTAATTGATGAGACTTGTGAGACACTTGGCAAATTTAGTAGAGTCCATGTCACTCATATTTTTCGGGAAGCTAACCCAGTTGTTGATGAGTTTGCAAATATAGGGGTCAACACAAGCCAAATTATGACATGGCATCTCAAAAATACTTTGCCAGCGGATGTTAAAAGCTTGATGTATCTGGACAAGATCCAAGGATGTATGGAGAGGATCAACACACAATTATGAATATGAATGGATCAAAGGGAATGGGTACTTCCCAAAAAGTTAGCATGGGAAATTGTAATTGCTACAGTTTATTACAGACTAGTCTACATGCTTTGTGGGTCATTTATTACATTTTCAATAGAAGTGACAGAAGGGCTAATTCTTTCTACATTTTGCTTACTCACAGATGTTCCAATCTATTGCAGTGCGAGGTGCATATGAGAATTGAGGGTGTGCAAAGTGCAAACATGGTTGACGAAAGGTGTAAAAAAGAGCCAGTGGGTGAAACTAAGAAATGGAAGAGCAGGGATAAAGTATGGGAGCAGCTAGATCTGGGTGGGATTACCAGATAAATAACAAAATTGCGTGGCTTTGATCAAGAGGTGACCAATAGTATGATTGGTTCATGGAAGGATGGTAGAGTGAAGGTGAATGGGGTTTCTTTAATGATCATTGAGGAGGTTATTTTGACCATTACTGAAATCTCAATTGAGGGTTTTAAGTTTTTTAGGGACAAGAAGCTCTCGGCTAATTCTGTGCAGGATTTTGTAAAGGACGAGAAGGAATTGAAAGCCCTGAAGAAGATTGACATGTATTATGTTCCTGATACCATGAAAAAAATGTGGAGGTATGTTTTGAGAGCTATTATAGAGTATATTACTTTGGACCCTAGGTTTGATAGGGCTTGTACCCACCACTTTGTTCTTTTGAATCATTTTTGGCGTAGCCATAAAATTTCTTTTCCTTTTTGCTTGTTAACTTCTTTGAGCAAGGTGGTGGTTAGCTTCAAAAAGAAGCCTACTAATAACCTTGCGTTGCATGAGGGGCTCCTATTGCTTATTTATGAGCATTTCAAGGCCCAGTCTATTGGCAAGGCTCCCCCTCAGATTGAGAATGTGACCTCTGGAAGCTCCAGCTTCTCTTTAGACTCGAATGACATTCAGAGCTTTAGCTCTGAGGATGACATGATTTCTTCCGCTAATAAGAAAGCCACCCAACATGTCAAAAACTTGCCTTCCTCCATCACCCCTAGTAGAAAAAGTCCTAGGGATCATGGGCAGAAGCATCTTGTAAAGGATGTGAAGGATGAAAGTGATGAGGAGAAGGATGTGGAGACAAAAGAGGAGGAAATGGAGATGCAAGAGGAAAATAAGGATGATCGTGGAGAGAAGAAATGCAAGAGGAAGGGTCTAGAGGATGAGATAAAGTAGCAAGAACATGATATGTCTTCGCTACCTCTTTCACCTATCCATATTCATGCACAACCTGAGGAACAAAATTTGGAATCTGAGAAAGAGGGTGGGGAGGTGCAGGTAAATAATAAGAGGAAAGCTTGGAAAAACTTCAGAGTTAGGACCTTGAAAATGGGCATTTTTAGAGAGGCCATGATCCCGCAGGTCCTCATGGATAACCAAGAAGAGACGAGGCTTGAAGAACTCATAGACCCGGGGATTGTGGAAATTTCGGACAAAGCAAGGGAAACTAGGTTGAATCTCCTGAATAATGCTCGCAATAACATGACTGATAACTTTAGATCAATCAAGTGGCTTTTCCATGAGTTGGAGCAGGTCAAAGAGTAGGTGGGTCATATGGAGTATAACAGGAATGGATCGGACTTTGATAATAAAGAAGGCAATGGTGAGAGGCTTAGTCTAGCAGAGAGAAGGATTAACAACCTCGAAATCTACAATCATAAGCTCTCAAATTAGATGATTTCAATGCTTAGCTCCATTAATAGTAACATCATATCCTTAACAGGCTGGATCAAAGATAGAGCAATGAAGGATGATGAGGATGGAAAAGACAGAGATGAAGCCAGAATGGGGGTTGACACTACTATGGACAACATCAACAATGATAAGGACTAGGAGGATCAAAGGGAGCACCGGCATGAGGCTGAGGAGAACAAGATGGCCTATGAGGCAACTTAGGTCATGTAAGACCTGGACAAAAAGAATGAGGACTAATCCTCTACCTGTTCTTTTGTTTCTTCCTATGCCTTTTTTTGGCTTTTTGTAAGGGCTTTTGCCCTGGTCATTTCTTGTGGTTTCTGTTCTTGGTCTTTTCTATGGTTTTAGTCTGTTGGCTGGGGCTTGTGCTTATTATCAGCCTTTGAATTGGTACTTTTTTGGCTGGGCTTTTCATGCTTATTATCAGCCTTGTTTATCTTTTAACTCTTGGGTTTTAGGGTCCTTATAAAACCTGTTTATCTAATAAAAAACACACTTAACCATTTTTACTATGCATGCCAAGTACACAATAGATGTCAAACCAAAATTTTAATAGGTGTTGAGTCACAGTTAGTGTCGAGTAGATTACACTATAGTATGTGTCGAGCAATATAGGAATTGTTCATGTGCTGAGTAACATAATCATTCAGATGTCGAGCAACTCAGAACAACATATGCTAAGTGATACAAGATACAATAGGTGTCAAGCAAACCAGGAAACATAGTTGATGCTAAGCAAACCAAGAAACGTAGTTGATGCCAAGCAATCTAGAAATAGTATGTGTCAAGCATTAGTAACACTTCATGTGTCGAGCAACGTAGGATCAACATAAGAGTTTGTATTTGCACAAACTAAGATGTAAATCATTTTTGGAGCCGACTTAGAAAAAATTTGAAGGAGAAAAAGGATAAGGATGAATCATTTACATTCCCTATGCAATCTGCATGCAACCGATAAGAAAAATGTAAAGTATGAGCGAGAATTTGAGATTCAATTTGGATCGTAGATCCATACCTAACCCTAAGTCTTTGCATTCTTTATAAGGAGGATGAATGCACCATTGTATGTGTGGAAGAAAATTGCATAAGGGGAGATTATAGAAAAATTTCAGTGTGAAGAAGAAAAGACTTAGTGGAAAGAACAACATTTATACATCCAGTTAATCAGAATAGAATAGGGGACATATCCAAAGATCAGATCTAGTAGAGATCAGAAGAGGAAGAAGAGATCAAGTGCCTAAACCTAGGAATTCAAGATTGCATTCAATCAGGTCAAATGTTCTAATACTCTCTCACAATTGTATTAAAGGTTGAAATCCTATGGTGATAGGTTAGCATAACAGCTAGGTAGGAGAGCCTTTGGAGAAGGTCAAGAAAATCCTATGTATTAGGTGGGTTTAAGAGCCTTTATGTAAATCCTTTAAGAGGGTGACACTTCATGTAAAGTGTTTGTAAATCCTTTCAACAAGTCACATTTAACAGTGTGTTGTAGCCTTTAACAAGGTAGGCCTTTAACAGGGCAAACCATCATAAGTGGTTGAACTCGTTGCTGCAGTAATTTTTGTGGGTGTCATCCCCACCCCAATTTTACCTTCTTAATCCTAGAGGGTTTCTGGGTCACCAAAATCTCCTGTGTTATGTGTTGATGCATGCTCTCATTTTATGTTTTTTTACTTGCATACATGTTAATTTTAGTTATATGTTATTAAGGGTTTGAAAGGATAACAATTGGTTACTTCTGATTCACCCACCCTCTCAGAAGTACTCTTCCCATTTAAACATTCCAACAATTGGTATCAAAGCTTTGGTTCTCACAATTAGAAGCCTAACATCTTGGAGAAAAAGGCCAAAAGATGGAAGTCTTCAAACTTGGCAAGATCATTGACAATCAGGTGATTGATGTGCAACTAGCTCTACACAAAGTAGAGGAAGCCAGGGAGGAATTGAGAAAATCTTTGAAAAGAAGAAAGGAGATAGCCATAGCTGAAAATGACATATAGTACAAGGATATTGACACCACACACGCATTTTCCAATGAAGACTCCAAGGAATTTGATGCAGCAATAGCAGAATTAATGGAGAAAAATAGAGCACAAGCCGAAGATATCAAATTAGTCAAGCTTGAACAAGAATCACAAGCCATGTTTCTTTGTGAAGTAATTGAACAAAAGAAAAGAGCTATTGAAGACAAGGTCATGGTAGAAGATGACAAGAGAAATCTCATCAATAGACTGGAAGAGAAGACAATTGAATTTGAAAAGATTTCAAACATGCAGTTAAACACCTTGAGCCAAATGATGAATGCTCATCATGAGCTGAACATGAAGGACATTGAGATATCCACCTTGAAGATGTAGAATGAACAATTGTAGAATGAATTGAAGAGAGAAAGGGAAATAGTAGAAAGTTACAATAAACCCAAAGAGGCCATCAAGTACTTTGAGCAATTGCTGAAATCACCAAGGGCAAGTAATGAGACTACATGACTTGGATATATCAACATTGAACAAGGAGAATCATCCAAGGCTGTAGAAGAAAGAAGCAACAAAGGTAAGAACACTAAACCTACTTGTCATTTCTGTGGTAAAAAGGGACATACCTCTAATGTATGCAGAAGCAAGAATAGTCATCAACATGATAAGCCTAAAAATGCAAACTTCTGTCACCAGTGCAAAAAGCAAGGACATTTAGCACAAGACTGCAGAACCAAGACCATGAGGACACCAAGATTTGAGGGCCACTACTAAAACTGCAAAAAATATGGACATAGAGCATTTGAATGTAGATCAAAGCCTATGTGGACATCTAATCAACTTGCAAGAGGAATCAATCATGCACATCACTACAATTGGGATTACAACACCAGGTATAGCTGTCACTATTGCCAAGAGTATGGACACATTCTTGAAAATTGCATAAGGACACACTTTAAGGGAAGTTATAGCAAATGGTTGAATCAAACTACTTGTTTTAGTTGCTTGAAGAATGGTCATATTAGCAGGAACTGTCCAACAAAGGTCAAAGCACCCAAGACTGAAGTTAATAAGGGTAAAGAAAAAGTTAATGTGGAACACATTAGGGAAGATATGAAGAAGACATGGTAGAAGAAAGGTGAATGCAACACATTAAATGGAGAGATCAGTTCGCCCAAGAGGTTAAGTGAACACCCCTCATCAAATTGAGCACTAGGAAGGCACAAAGGGCTAATACATATAAAGATGTATCATACATCAGCCCAAAAGAACATAGGAACACTGCAAAGAAGAAATCTACATAAGTTAAGATGCCAGGATAAAAGTTGGAAGATGATGTCGAGCTACCTTTGGTTGTTGAGTAAAACTCCAGTATATGCTAAGTTGAATAGTCTAGTAGATACCAAGTAAAGAGATGATAGTAGCTGCCGAGTGAATGAAGTAGAATTGATGCCGAGTTGGAAAATCCTTTGGAAGCTGAGTGTACAACTGTAAAGCATGAATGCAATAAATGCTAGGTTTCAAGCCTAATAAAAGTGAAAATCATTCATTTTTTCGTTCATTCGAACAAAGAGTAAAGATGAGCAGAGCGATTAAGTGATTTCCCAGTGATCAAAAGGAGATTTACAGCAATTCAACAGCAACCCAACTCTATTTCATCGATTTACCAAGTATTTCATTCAAGTACCGAGTTACACAGTTTAAATTTTTTTTGTAAACAGTAAATCCTAGTTGAGTTAAAGATGGCATCTAGTTCTAAATTTGTAAAAGAAAAGGAAGGGTTGGAAATTCAACTAGTTAGAAATGAAGTTAGATAACTAGAGTTCAAACCCATCCCTAAAGTTGCTTACAAAAATGATCCCACTAGTGCCCTATCTGTGATTCTTGATAAAGTAGTTATGGTTCAAGATGTATGCAAATGCTACAATTGTAAGATAGGAGCCATAGGAGATTTGGAGATTTTCAATGCATTTGATAAGCTCTGTGAAAATGGGAAACTTAAGGATGAATTCTTCATAGTCGAAAAGAAGGGTCTGACCAAAACCCTAGTTTTCCCTATTGTCTTTAAAACAAAATGGATATGCATTGTGTTGAGCAAAATCCACAATGGAGCTTTTTGGCTGGAAACTGGGCCAGTAAAGTTCACAAAGAAAACTGTACATAGGGTCACTAGTATCCCAACCCTAGATTGGCCCAAGACTCTAAGGAGTGATAAGAGGGAGGCAATTGAGAAAAACCCTAGTTCCAAATGGAACAAGAAGGGTATGACAATTGACACCATCAAAGACCCTCTACTATATTTTGCTATCAGGATTATATCTCACAAATTTTACCAATCCAACAGGTTAAATAGTGTACCCTACATAGCTGTAGATGTTGCCTACAAGTTAGTGAAAAAGGATCATACTTATGATCTTTCAAAGTTGATGATGCAACAAATCAATGCAAACTTGGGAGTCATAAGGAAATCAAAAGGGGCTCAATGCAAATTTGATGTAGTATTGATTTGCATATTTTTCTATATTATGAAAGAATTCCCCTCAATAGGCAAGGTGAGATGGAACCCAAAAAAGACTATTGTTGAACAAATAAATGGATTCATTGAGTAGATGGGTGAGAATTTTGATGCCCAAGTGACTAGTTATTTTGAGGATTTCAAACAATCCATGAAATAGAGAATGAGAATTCTAGTCTCATTAGTGGAGCAACATGAAAAAGAGATTTGTTTTCTAGTGGATATTGACTATACCTACATACAAGCAGTCATCCCTAGAGTCAGATGGCTTAGACCACTGGGCTATGAACTTGATGTGGATCAGGCTTCAGTAGCTATTACATCATTGCTTGCAGAGGAAATTGATAAAATTGCAAAGCACTTTGGAACATATGACATTGTCAAATCAAGAGTGGTTACAGACCTCAAGACAACAACAACAATCAAGAAGAAGGACAAGCTTGTAAAGAAGATAAAAAAGAAATTAGGTGTTGAAGAGGCAGGCACAATAGAGGAAGAGGAAGTAGATGAAGAAGAAGATGACAATGAGCATGAGCTAGATCAAAGGCCACTTCAGTTAACACAAGGCCTAGGTGAAGATGAGGATAAGAGTGACAAGGAAGAACAAGCCAATGAATCATCCACTCAAACCAAGGTCATCAAGAGAAAGGAAAAAACACCACCTGCTCCTCAATCCAAGACAAAGAAAGTGGCAAAGCTTGCACCTAAGAAGCCTACTGCTAGAGCTACTACAAGGGCTACTACACAAAAGGCAAAGGAAGAGGTAGCAAAGAGGAAGGAATCCACTAAGAAGACTGAAGAAGAGCCAAAGAAAAGAAGAAAATTTGTGGCTCAACTTGATTTAGATGAAGAGAGGACAGAATCAAAAGATCGCAGTCAATTTAAAGTGGTAAGTCATCCACCAAAGTCTTCTATTGATAAATTATGTGCTAAGATTAGGAATGGAGACTTAAATGATTTGAAGAATGTAAATTTTAATAAGCTCACAAATGATGAGCAAAATAAACTAGAGAAATCTGTCTATAGTATGATGGCAGAATATAAACATACACCTCTTGAACCAGATAGTTCATTGCCAAAGGAATTATATAAGATTGTAGAGGAAAAATGACATTTTTGTCTACAAATTGAGAAAGAAATAAGGGAGTCTACCTTAGCAAGGATGTTTCCTAATTTGACTAAAAGTCAAATAACAAATGTAGTCAAAAGGCACAACATAGATTTACTCCCAAATACATGGCATTTAGTATTCTACAAAATAAAATTGAAGAGGTTGTGAGAAAAACCACAAAAGCGTAGAAAATTATTTATAAGAAAATTGATGATGTATTTGATGAAGAATACAAGGCAAAAGCAAGTGCCAAAACAAAGGAAATAAAAGAAGCAAGAAGAAAGAAGGTAGATGAGAATAAAGTTGAAGAGAAGAAAGTGGAAGAAGAAAAGCATGAAGAAGAAAAGGAGGAGGAAATAAGTAAAGAAGAGGAAAATGGGATAGGTGAACAACAAGAATAGAGTGTGCAGGACACACAACTACCACCTCCTAGCCCTCCTCATTCTACCATCACACCTGCAGAGATAATCAAGATAAAGGATGTCATTGACACTTCTGGTCAAAACATCAATCCATTAACTACAGAGGATCTAGCAAAGATCCTTGACCAATCAACACAAGTAGCTAGGCTATGGTCAAGCCCAATATTGGTCAATGTTGATGAACTCTAGAAGGGAGTAGTGAAATTAAAGGAAGCCAACGTGCAAACACAAGAACCACCTATGACCACACAATCTACTAGAATTCTACTTCTTCCACCACCATCTCCACCAAAAGAAGTCACAGTTGCACTTCAGGAGCCGAGTGTAGTAGCAGGGGATGATAAAGACAAATTAGTACAATCAACAAGTACACCCCCAACTAGAATGACAACAAAAGAGAAACAAACTGAAGAGAAAGAAGAGACAAAAGATAAGGAGGAATCTGCAATACAAACTTTGGTTGAAGTACCCAAAATAGGTACTCCTACAAAAACTCTTTAGCAGCCAAGCACTGGAATGTTAGAATTGCAAATTAGAACACCAGGCTCAAGCTCCACTAGGGTAGCCAAGACAATTCATTATGAAATTCCTAAGCTTGATGAAGAAATAAAGATACCCTATTATGAATCTAGTATTCTCACTAAGGAGAAGATGAATGAAATTCAGAGTGTATTGGATAGAAGAAGGAGACAAGAGGAACTTAGAAAGGACTACAAATATAGGCAAGCATTGAATGAAATCAAGGACATATTCATGGATTCCTTTAGCCTATAGTCTCTAGATGAATCAAGACCAATTATAGAGCAACTATCAAATATAGTTGATTTAGGTAACAAATGAGGACCATGAAACCAATGCCAAACTAATGGAATGGTCAATGAAGAAATTCCAAGGTAAGGTCAATTAGAAGATATCAAATGATATCATTTTGGGACAAGTTGACTTGGCTAAGAAAATAGATAGAGTTAAAATTGTACTTGGAAACATATTCTCCCTTTACAATAAATTGTGTGATTTTTCCAATTTCACACAAGAGATCAACCAGAAGATATTGAGCTTGGAGAGAAATCTAAATATTTCTAGCATGCAACTTCCTATCAATCCAGCTCAAAGTGAGAAGCATTTTTCTCAGACGTTTGACACTCAAAGGGAACTAGTTGTATTATCAGTAGAGGAGGCTAATATAAAAGCTAAGTTAATGCAAATTCAATCCTCCATCACCCCTCACTTGGATGTACTCCAAAAGGAGCAAGTATATGCGTAGACAGTCCTAAAGAAAGATCCTAATCTTTCTACACATGAAGGACTTGTAGACCTAGCAGTAGAGCTTGCAATCCAACACAAGTCATTCGATATTGCATTAAAAAATTGGGATGCATCTCTAAAGATACTTCTAGAGGTTAATAGCTCATTTTTGGGTAAATATGGAAGTACTCCATAGAACCCTTTGAGATAAGTGTCAAAAAAGAGGGAGATATATATTAGAGGGCGAGTAATAAGCAAAGGAGGAGATATGTAGATACTATAGGCAATTATCAAATACATTCTTCACTCCATTATTTCATTCATTTTGAGAATAAAGTGGAATGATTGTAAATAGCCAAAAAGGGGAGACAAAGAATAAAGAAGTGAAGGAGAGATCTAAAATTTTGGTAATCACATGGAATATAGGGACACCGCATAGATCAGATACATCATATAGCCTCAGAATGTAGAAACAGGTCAAAAGATTGAAAGGATTAGGCATACTGGCACATAATTTTAATTTCAAAGGCATACTCAACTCAGGGGGAGTCATAAGGTATATTGCTATGCACAATTTTTTTGAAATTTTGCATGTAAGTTGAGTGAGTAAAGAATGTACTCAATAAGATTAGGATCATCAATGCTCAGTTAAGTGTTTTTGACACTCATGTCAAAGGGGGATATTTTTGGTGAAATAAATAGTATTGACAAATGAGTGTCAACACACTTAACCATTTTCACTATGTATGCCAAGTACACAATAGATGTTGACCCAGAATTTTAATAGGTGCCAAGTAGATTATAGTATAGTATGTACCAAGCAATACAGGAATTGTTCATGTGCCAAGTAACAAAATCATTCAGATGTCAAGCAACTCAGAACAACATATGCTGAGTGATATAGGATACAATAGGTGCCGAGCAAACTAGGAAATGTAGTTGATGCCGAGCAAACCAAGAAACATAGTTGATGCTGAGCAATCCAAAAATAGTATGTGCCAAGCATCAATAATACTTCAAGTTCCGAGCAACACAAGATCAACATAAGAGTTTGTATTTGCACAAACTAAGATGCAAACCATTTTTGGAGCCAATTTAGACAAATTTTGAAGGAGAAAACGGATAAGGATGAATCATTTACATTTCCTATGAAATTTGCATGCAACCAATCAGAAAAATGGGGAAGGCATGCAACCAATAAGAAAAATGTAAAGTATGAGTAGGAATTTGAGATTCAATTTGGATCGTAGATCCATACCAAACCTTAAGTCTTCACATTCTTTATAAGGACGACAAATCCACCATTGTATGTGTGGAAGAAAATTGCATAAAGGGAGATTATAGCAAAATTTCAGTGTGAAGAAGAAAAGACTTAGTGGAAAGAATAACATTTATACATCCAGTTAATTAGAATAGAATAGGGGATGTATCCTAAGATTAGATCTAGTAGAGATCAGAAGAGGAAGAGCAGATCAAGTGCCTGAACCCAACAATTCGAGATTGCATTCAATTAGGTCAAATGTTCTAATACTCTCTCACAATTGTATTAGAGGTTGAAATCCTATGGTGATAGGTTAGCTTAACAGCTAGGTAGGAGAGCCTTTGGAGAAGGTCAAGGAAATCCTATGTATTAGGTGGGTTTAACAACCTTTATGTAAATCCTTTAATAGGGTGTCACTTCATATAAAGTGTTTGTAAATCCTTTCAACAGGTCACATTTAACAGTGTGTTGTAGCCTTTAACAAGGTAGGCCTTTAACAAGGCAGGCCTTTAACAGGGAAAACTATTAGAAGTGGTTGAACTCATTGCTGCAATAATTTTTGTAGGTGTCATCCCCACCCCAGTTTTACCTTCTTAATCCTAGAGGGTTTTTGGGTCACCAAAATCTCTTGTGTTATGTGTTGATGCATGCTCTCATTTCATGTTTGTTTACATATTAATTTCAGTTATATGTTATTAAGGGTTTGAAAGGATAACAATTAGTTACTTTTGATTCACCCCCACTCTTAGAAGTATTCTTCCCATTTAAACATTCCAACAAGGGCTTATGGTTAGGGATTTTTTCATAAGGTGTGATGCAAAAGTTGCTTCTTATGGCAGTATTGAGCTGGAAGGGATTACAAATTGTAATAAGGTTGTAATTACTAGATCGTAATAATATTGGACTTGTTATTTGGTGGGCATAGCCTAGGGTTTGGGTGAACCATGTTAAATCTTGGTGTCTTGTGTTCTCTTCTATGCAATCTGTTATTGGTTATATTTGCATGTAATTGTTATTTCTATATGTGGTTTTATCTTATAGTTATCCACTCAAAACAATTTTTCATTAATGTGTGAAGGAGTAGGATAGTAGAATCACGCCAACCACAGATGTGGATAACATTTGTTTAACCATTTTCAAAGAAGTTGGGTCAAAGTTGTTACTATGTCTCAAGAAAATGTTAAATTTGTGGTAAATAATCTAGAACAAAATGACTTGGTCAACATCTTCCTAAAGCCCTAAGAAAAATAACATTTTATTTTTTGGTTGTGATTGAGAAATTACAGTCGAAAGTTCCCTCACAATTTCATATCCATAATTTTTAGGGTGAAAAAGAATATTCCTCTAAACATTTCAAGGTGACTACATTGTCATTTATTTCATCTTTTAGTTTAGACCTATTTTCATTTCTTAATTGGGAAAAAACTCTTGTGCACTCGACCATAACTTCCACCCTATGTCATCTACCTTATACTGATTGTGCAACTCCTAATTTGTAATCTCTCATCAATTCTAATTAACTAATGCTCTGCCTCTTCTAGAAATGCTTAACTTATATAGGATGAGTCACAAACAATTTCTAACTTGAATTTCCCATTAGGTGCATCAAAATATTGCTCAAAAAATATATGAGAACTTTTTGGATCAATAGATTTCACAAATGCTTCCTTGAATTCAACAATGTGCTCGTTGATTGCTTCTTCTAACTGTTGTTTCTGCCATTATCATTTCTTCTATCATTTTTGTTATGGTTCCTTCTATAATTAGGGTTCCTATTGAAGTTCCTTCTGTCCATTCTGCAAAATTTTGATGTATGTCCAAAGTTGTTGCATAACTGGTATACATGTGCATTCCTTCCTTGATTGGTTCCATTTCGACTTTAGGTGCTCTACAGTTCCTTGCAATATGTCTAGGATTGTTACACTTGTAACATACAAACTATCTTTTCACCATTAGATTTCTCTCCATTATTAGATGTTCTTTGTGATCTTCCTCTTTCATTACCTGTAGGGTCAATAATCCTAAACATTCTACTATTCTTGTTATTACTATCAAACTTAGGTTTCTTACAATCTACTACTTTATGTCCATAACCATGACAATTATAACAATAGAAGTTAGTAATAGGTTTAAAAGACTTACCTATGCAATACCTTTTCATATGAACAACTTCATTGCATGTGAAACATCTACCTCTAAATTCATGTCTAACTTCCTTAGATGATTCAACTTGCTTAGGTTCATACACTTTCTCTATTTTATTTGGTTCATCATGCTTCACAGAAAATCAACTAGTTCAATATATTTAGATACTTCAATAGTTGTGCTTGATTCAATCTTATTTAGATTAGATTCTTTAGAGATCTCAACAAATGGATATGGTTCTTTTCTAATTTCAACTCTCTTTGGTGATTTCTCTCCAATAATATATCCAAGGCCTATCTTATCATAAGAGGGTCCATGGCAAAATATCTACTCATCAATTTTCTCACTACTGGACAAAAGCTTCTCTAACTACTATTTAGCTTGTGTCAATTTTCCTTTCACAATAGTACATTGTATTTTTCTAACCTAGCATGTTCTATTTTAATAGAGTCCAATTCAGATGTTACCTGACTTAACTAGGTTCTAAGGTTTGCATTCTTAGATTTTAGATCACGTTCGGTTTTGATATCATCTTTCTTAAGAATTAACTTAAGTTCAACAATTTTCAACTCATGCTTCAAGATCTCATTTTCTTTCTTGTGGATTCCTACTTCATCATTGTCATTAATCTTCTTATTTGATTCCTTTTTCTATTTTAGATCATCAAACTTGTCTTTCAATTTTCTAATGTAAACTTTTGCATCCTCAAACCTATATTTTAGGTTATCTCTTTCTTCAATAAGAAGATCAATTTTCTCAAGAGCTTCTTTAAGGTTTCTCTTCTACTGTTCCATATTTGTAAGGATCTTACTGTTAGTCTAAAAATGATTTTGACACTTGAGTGCCAACACACTTAATCACTTTCTACATTAAAGCCGAGTACACTATGTATGCCGAGTTAGGAAAGCCTTTAGGTGCCGAGTGAAGATCAAGCACCGAGTGACTATAGGTGCTGAGTATGATCCAAGTGCTGAGCAATATTCAAGTGTTGAGTCATAAACAATGCTGAGCAAGATAGGAACGATACAAGAGCCGAGTTACAGAAGGTGTCGAGCATCAGGAAGCAGTAAGTGCTGAGTAACTCAGAATCAACATATGAGTTTGTAACTTCACAAACTCAGATTTAAACCGTTTTCATGGCTGATAGATGACGAATCTCGAAGGATTTAAGTGATAAGATCAAATCATTTAAATTTCCTATGCAATCTACATGTAGCCAATAAGAAAAATGGAGAAGGCATCCAACCAATGATAGAAGTATAAGGAAACAAAGATTCAATATGGATCGTAGATCCACATCTAACCCTAAGTCTCCTAATGTCTTTATAAGGAAGACTAAGTCTCATTGTATAGGGAGTGGGATGAAGGTGTGGAAAGTAAACTATTTTTAGAGTGAAGTATAAAAAGACTTAGAGGAAGAGACCAATAGAAGAATATTCAGTTAATCAAAAAAAAAGCAGAGGATACAAACGAATATTAGATCTCAGAGGATCAAGATCATAAGAAAGCAGATCAAGTGCCTGTATTCAGCAATCAAGGATTGTAAGCTATCAGGTTTATTATACCTAATACTCTTTAGTCATTGTATTAGAAAGGAAATCCTATGATGATAGGTTAGCTTAACAGCTATTTTGTAGATCCTTTAAACAGGTGATTAAATCCTTTAACAAGGTAGCACTTCATGTAAAGTGTTTGTAAATCCTCTAACCAGGTCACTATTGATACAGTGCAAAGCCTTTAATAGGGTAGGCCTTTAACAGGGCAGACCATCATAAGTGGTTAAACATTATTGCTGCAGTAATTTTTGTGGGTATCATCCCCACCCTAGTCTTATTCCTGGAGGGTTTCTAGGTTACCAAAATCTCAAGTGTTGTGGTGATGCATATTTGTTTCTCATGATTGCTTAATGTTTATATGCATGCATGTTCATTTCAAGGATATGTTATTAAGGATTTAAAACAGGTCAAAAGCTAGTACTTCTGATTCATCCCCCCCCCCCCCCCCCCCCTCAGAAGAATTCTTTCCAATAAGATATTACAACAAGGTATCAGAGCATGGTTTCTCTCAAAAAAGGAGCCTAACAACTTGAAGGAAAAGATCTAAAGATGGAAGTTTTCAAACTTGGAAAGATCATTGAGAACCAGGTAATAGATGTACATCTCGCTCTACAAAAAGTAGAAGAAGCTAGAGTGGAATTAAGAAAATCTTTGAAAAGAAGAAAGGAGATAGCCATAGCTGAAAATGATATACACTACAAGGAGATTGATACCACACAAGTGTTTGCCAATGGAGACACTAAAGAATTTGATGCAGCAATAGTAGAACTGATGGAGAAAAACAAAGTTCAAGCAAAAGAGATAAGATCTCTCAAGATGGAACATGAATCATAGGCCATAATGTTATGTGAAATCACTGAACAAAAGAAAAGAGTAGTCAAGGATAGTCATGATGGAAGATGATGAAAGGAATCTTGCAAACAGACTGGAAGAAAAATGTACTGAATTAACAAGGATCTCAAACATGTAGATGGATACACTTGCCCAAATAATGAACCTTCATCATGAACTGAATATGAAAGATATTGAGATCTCTACTTTGAGGATGCAGAATGAACAATTGTAGAATGAATTGAACAGAGAAAAAGAAATGGCAGAGAATCTCAACAAGTCAAGCAAAGCCATAAAGTACTTTGAACAGCTGCTGAAATCCCCAAGATCCACCCATGATACATCAAGACTTGGATACAATAGCACTGAAGTTGGTGAATCATCAAAGAATATTGAGCAAAGAAGTGACAAAGGTAAGGATTCTAAACCCATTTGTCATTTCTGTAATAAAAAGGGGCATACTACTAATGTATGCAGGAGTAGAAGAATCAATCAACAAAACACACCCAAGAGCAAGAATTCCTGCCACAAGTGCAACATGCAAGGACATATGACACAAGATTATAGATCCAAAGTCCCAAGGACACAAAGATTTAATGGACATTGTCATAAATGCAAGAAATATGGACATAGGGCATTTGAATGCAGATCAAAGCCTATGTGGACAAAAAATCAATCAACAAAAGAGAATGAAGGTCACTATCATTGGGATTATAACACCAGATACAGTTGTCATTATTGTTAAGAGTATGGACATATACCCCAAAATTGTATAAGAACACATTTCAAGGGGAGCTATAAAAGATGGCTGAACCAAACTACTTGCTTCAGTTGTTTGAAAACTAGACATGTCAGCAGAAATTGTCCAACAAAGGCCAAGGCACCCAAGACTAAAGTAAACAAGGGCAAAGAAAAGATTGATGTGGAACACATAAGAACAAACATGAAGAAGACATGGCAGAAAAATGATGGATCAAGTACATCCTATGAAAGGGTCACTTCACCCATGAGGTCAAGTGATCATTTCTCATCTAACTAATCACAAGATAAGCCTATAGGGCTGATACATAAGAAAGTATCAAACATCAGCCCTAAACCATGAAGAAGCACTGCAAAGTATAAATTTTCATGAGAAAAGATGCTAAGACTAAACTTGAAAAATGATGCCTAGTTGTCTTTGGATGCTGAGTGAAACTGCTTTGGATGCCGAGTTATTAACAAAATGAGTAGATGCCGAGTAAGTATATCTGCTGAGTTAAAAAAAAAAAAACATTTGGAAGCCGAGTGATAGGTGCAGGTACTAAAATGCATTTAATAAAAATTTTCTTTTGTCGCTTAAAATTAAAAATTGATTCATTCTTGAGCCATTCAAACAAAGAGCAATTTCTTTGAGCATGTCTAAGCAATTTTCAAGTTTTCAACCAGTGTTTTGTAGCGATTCAACATCTACCCAAGTGATCTAAGCACTTATCCAAGTATTTCCTTCAGGTGCCGAGTTTTACGATTTGAGAAGTTTGCTTTAATTGTTAAAACCCTAGTTTAGATATAATTGGCGTCTAGTTCAAAAATGACCCAAGGGAAAATGAGCCATGAGATTCAACTTGTCAACAACGAAGTTAAGCAACCTGAGTTTAGATCTATACCAGAAGTTGCATACAAAAATGATCCCGTTGGTGCCCTATCCGCCATCCCTAAAAAAGTTGTTATAGTTTAGGATGTGCAAAAGTGCTATAATTATAAAATAGGATCCGTAGGAGATTTGGAAATCTCTAATGCCTATGACAAACTCTATGAAAATGGTATTCTGAAAGATGAGTTTTTTGTTATAGAAAAGAAGGGTTTAACCAAAGCCCTAGTTTTTCCAATTGTATTAAAAAATGAGTGGATACGCATAATACTCAGCAGAATCTATGATGGATCATTCTGGCTAGAACAAGGACAAGTCAAAATTACTAAGAAAATGGTTCATAGGGTTACAGGTTTTCCAACCCTAGAATGACCAAAGACATTGAGAAGTGAAAAGAAGGAAATAATTGAGAAAAACATAGGTGCAAAATGGAATAATAGAGGAATGACCATAGATACCATTATTGATTCCCTTCTAGACTTTGATCTAAGGATCATATCACATAAGTTTTACCAATCCAGTAGGTTAAATAGTGTACCCTGCATAGCAATAGATGTGGCACATAAGCTTGTAAAGAAAGATCACACCTATGACCTTGCAGAGCTCTTGTTGCAATAGATCAATGAAAATCTTGGAGCTATTAGAAAGTCCAAGGGAGCACAGTGTAAATTTGGTTCAGTGTTGGTTTGTATGTTCTTCTATGTAATGAAGGAATTCCCTTCATTTGGCAAAGTTAACTGGAGTCAGAATAAAACCATTGTTGATCAAATTAATGATTTCATTGCACAAATGGGAGATAGCTTTGATCATCAAATGTTTATCTATTTTGAGGATTTCAAAAATGCAATGAAGAAAAGAATTAGAATACCAGTTTCACTGGTAGAAAAGCATGTAAATGACATATGTTTTCTCGTTGATATTGATTATACTTACATTCAAGCAGTCCTTCCAAGAACAAGATGGCTTAGACCATTAGGATATGAGCTTGATGTTGACCAAGCTTCTATAGCCATCACAACATTACTTGCTGAGGAAATGGACAAATCTGCAAAGGCATTTGGAACATATGACACTATCAAATCAAGAGTTGTTACAGAACTCAAGACAACCACAATAGTCAAGAAGAAGGACAAGCTGGTAAAGCAGATAAAGAAGAAATTTGGTGTTGGAGAATCAATTGCAGTAGGCAAAGCAGAAGAGATTAGTGAAGGAGAAGAAGAAGGTGAGCTAGAACAAGAGCCACTTGAATTGCGTCAAAGTCATGGTGAAGAGAAAGATGAAAGTGCCGAGGAAGCACAAACCAAGGAAGCACCCATCAATGGTAGAGTCATCAAAAGAAAGACAAAGACATCTCCTACTTCTCAGCCTTCACCAAAGAAAGCTACCATGCAAATGCCTAAGAAGCCAACAACCAGAGCTACGATAAGGGCCTCTACCCAAAAGGCCAAAGAGGAAGCCACAAAGAAGAAGAACACAAAGGCACAGGAAGAACCAAGGAAAAGGAAAATATATGTGGCCCAACTTGATATTGATGAAGAAGATCAGATTGAAAGGGTAAGTCATCCTCCTAAATCTTCAGTTGATATATTATGTGAGAAGATTAGGAATGGAGACTTAAGTGAAATAAAAAAGATTGATTTCAATAAGTTCAGTAAAGAGGAACAAAATAGCATAGAAGAATTAGTCTATGTATTAATGGCACAGTTCAAGTATACACCTCTTGAACTAGATGGACAATTGCCAATGGAATTGTCTAAAATTATAGAAGACAGATGGCATTTCTATCTAATGATGGAGAAAGAGATGAGGGAATCAACCCTAGCAAACCTACTACCTGATTTAACAAAAGAACAGGTAACTCAAGCAGTCAAAAGGCATAGTAAAATATTTACACCTAAATATACGGCATTCGTCATCTTGCAAAACAAAATTGAAGAAGTTGTGCAGAGAACTAGAAGAGTTTGGAAAAACTTGTACAAGACAACTAAAGATGTCCTTGAAGAGGTATACAAAGAGGAAGTTGCTGCTAAAACTGAAGAAAGAAGGAAGAGGAGAGAAGAGAAAATAGAAGAAGAGAAAAAGGTTGAAGAAGAGGAAAATAAGAAAGAAAGAGAGGAGGAAGGAAAAGATGAAGACAAAGGAACTGATGAATAGAAAAGTGTGCAAGACACACAACTTTCACCTCCTAGTCTGCCTCACTCTACAACCACACCTGCAGAAATCATAAAAATTAAGGATGTTGTTGACACCACATGTCAAAACATCAATCCATTAACTACAGTGGATCTTACTAAGATCCTTGACCAAAAAACTCTACAAGCACAATTGCGTACAAGTCCTATATTGGTTAGTGTGGATAATCTTCAAAAGTTAGTAGATAAACTCAAAGAAGCCAAGGTGTTACCAAAAGAACCACCTCAAACCATTCAAACTATTGGGCTTACATTTTTACCACCGCTGTCACCACCAAGATTAGCCACTCAAATTCATCAAGAGCTGAGTGTAACAATAGAGTTAGTCACAAGGATAACACTTTAGACAACGAGTCCACCTCCAACAATAGTAACACAAGAAGAAGCCAAGCAAGAAGAAGAGGAAAAAGAAGAAACAGAAGATAAAGAGGATTCTGCAATACAAACTTTGGTTGAATTACCAAAAATAGGAACTCCCACCAAACCCAGTCATAAGTTGAGTACTGAAACAATGACCCTACATGTCAGTACACCAAGTTCAAGTTCTACTAGGGTAGCCAGGACCATTCATTATGGTATTCCTGAGCTTGATGAAGAAATTAAAATACCCTATTATGATTCAAGTACTCTAAATGAGGAAAAGATGAATGAAATACAAAGTGCATTGGATAAGAGAAGGAGGCAAGAGGCAATGAATGAGATAAAAGATATATTCATGGATGCTTTTAGTTTTCAATCTCCAGATGCAAATAGGCCAATACTTGAGCAACTATCTGATATAGTTGACCAAGTGAATAATGAAGACCATGATACTAATGTAAAACTAATGGAATGGTTAGAAAAAAAGTTTGTAGGCAAAGTCAACCAGAAAATAGTTAATAGCATAATTTTGGGATAGGTTGACCTAGCCAAGAAATTGGAAAATGTAACGAGTGTATTAGGGAACATATTTTCCCTTTATAGAAAATTGTGTGATTTTTCTAGGTTCACACAAGAAATAAATCCAAAAATTTTGAACCTTGAGAATAAATTAAAGCTCTCTAGCAAGCAACTATCCTCAGATCCTGCACAGAGTGAAAAGCAATTTTCTCAAACACTTCACACTCAGAGGGAATTAGTTGCATTATCAGTAGAAGAGTCCACTATCACAGAAAAGCTGATGCAAATTCAAGCCTCCATCACTCCTCACTTAGAAGTATTACACAAGGAGCAAATAAATGCAAAAACAG
Source organism: Cupressus sempervirens (assembly GCA_028749045.1). Taxonomy (NCBI): domain Eukaryota; kingdom Viridiplantae; phylum Streptophyta; class Pinopsida; order Cupressales; family Cupressaceae; genus Cupressus; species Cupressus sempervirens. The sequence goes on along the minus strand of CM053791.1, from coordinate 78,601,575 downwards.
TCCTGAAGAAGGATCCAAATATTTCTACAAATGAAGGACTAGTTGATCTAGTCGCAGAGCTTGCAATCCAACAAAAGTCATTGGATATTGCCTTAAATAACTGGGATGCAACTCTCCAAATACTCCTTGAAGTAAATAAGACATTTTTGGCCAAGCATGGCATTACTATTTAGGACCCTTTGACATCTATATCAAAAAGGGGGAGATAATGTTCTAAGGGGGAGATAATATTGGAGATAATATTGTGAATATTGTGAGCATAATGGATGACATGACAAGGCATGATCAACTCACGGGGAGTTATAATAATTTTTAAATAAAGTCGTTCAAACCTCTATATATATACCAAGCAGATCAGTGAGTGTACTCATAAGATCAGATAAACAATGCTTAATTCTTAGTTAAGTGTTTTTGACACTCATGTCAGAGGGGGAGATTATTAGTCTAAAAATGGTTTTGACACTTGAGTGCCAACACAGTTAATCACTTTCTACATTAAAGCCGAGTACACTATGTATGCTGAGTCAGGAAAGCCTTCAAGTGTCAAGTGAAGATCAAGCGCTGAGTGACTACAGGTGCCAAGTATGATCCAAGTGCCGAGCAATATTTAGGTGCTGAGTCATAAACAATGCCGAGCAAGATAGGAATGATACAGGAGCCAAGTTATAGAAGGTGCCAAGCATCAGGAAGCAGTAAGTGTCGAGTAACTTAGAATCAGCATATGAGTTTGTAACTTCACAAACTTAGATGTAAACCATTTTCATGGCCAACAAATGACGAATCTTGAAGGATTTAAGTGATAAGATCAAATCATTTAAATTTCCTATGCAATCTACATGCAGCCAATAAGAAAAATGGAGAAGGCATGCAACCAATTATAGAAGTATAAGGAATAAGCAGAAATAGAGATTCAATATGGATCGTAGATCCACATCTAACCCTAAGTCTCCTAATGTCTTTATAAGGAAGACTAAGTCTGATTGTATAGGGAGTGGGATGAAGGTGTGGAAAGTAAACTATTTTCAGAGTGAAGTATAAAAAGACTTAGAGGAAGAGACCAACAGAAGAATATTCAATTAATCAGAACAAAAGTAGAGGATACAAATGAATATCAGATCTCAGAGGATCAAGATTAGAAGAAAGTAGATTAAGTGCCTGTATTCAACAATCAAGGATTGTAAGCTATCAAGTTTATTATACCTAATACTCTTTAGTCATTGTATTAGAAAGGAAATCCTATGATGATAGGTTAGCTTAACAGCTATTTTGTAGATCCTTTAAACAGGTGATTAAATCCTTTAACAAGGTAGCACTTCATGTAGAGTTTTTGTAAATCCTCTAACCAGGTCACTATTGATACAGTGTAAAGCCTTTAACAGGGCATGCCTTTAACAGGATAGACCATTAGAAGTGGTTAAACATTATTGCTATATTAATTTTTGTGGGTATCATCCCCACCCCAGTTTTACCTTCTTATTCCTGGAGGGTTTCTGAGATACCAAAATCTCAAGTGTTATGTGGTGATGCATATTTGTTTCTCATGATTGCTTAATGTTTATATGCATGCATGTTCATTTCAAAGATATGTTATTAAGCATTTAAAATAGGTCAAAAGCTAGTACTTCTGATTCACCCTCCCCCCCCCCCTTCTCAGAAGCATTCTTTCTAATAAGATATTACAACACTTACTCAAGCTATTAAGCCTCTTCAGAGTAACCTAGCTCTGATACCAATAATTAGAAATAGATAATACTAGGGGGGCAGGGGGGCAAATCAGTATTCTACAAACTTTTGCCCATAACTTGATATTTTTAATTACTTTATAAATTACATATGATAGTAAACCAACAATGTTGAACAGTAAATATAACCATACAAAAAGAGAATTCATAACACCATTATTTGTTAACTAGGGAAACCCTAGCCAAGGGAAAACCCCAGTGGAGATGATACCCACAAGATGATCCACTAAATAAAATATCTTGTTAAGGATGTTGATCCTGTTAGTCTTGTCTATGAAATACATATAATTTCTCAAGTCCTTGTTAGAGGACCAGGCTCTGTTATAAGCCTCAACCCTATTAGGAGTTGGTAGATCAAATACAATGTATGCAAGAAAAGTCCACTACCCTAACATACAATATACAAATAAGTTTCTTCACAAGAGTAGATATACATTTAATAATGTCTTACTATTGCATCTCACACTTGCTCTGATCATACATTAGATCTTGCATCACATAAGGCTCGCATATTATTTAAACTTTCCACATATAGTTTGCATCACATTTGCAATACTACCTTATCTACACAAGATATGATCTTTACTTATATCTCGCAAATTAATAAATCTCTACATAGTTGGCCTTGATGTTTTTACATGCTTGACCAATTATAAAATAACTTAGGATAAACATCTAGTATATCGGTCCAACATGATCAAGTAATTATTTTGTTTCAAAAATAATTCCTTAAGCCATAGACTCCAATTAGCTGTCATGCTCTATTATGCTCTGTTGATTACCTAAACTTGTAATTTAACTATAACTTATGCCATATAGTCCACATCTATTTACATACTGATATACATCATCATGATACTATCATCTATCAATCTTTAGCCATGCATGTCCAAACTCAAACTCTATCATCTATACATACTGTATATGTCTTTGCACTGCTGCAACTTGTCTAACACTTAGACAATTTTCTAACTATGATTGCATAAATAAAATGATAAATATGTGTTGCCATAAATTACAACATTCAAATATCTATCTAGACATATTTCCAACATATACTTTAGTTTACATATTTGTGCAATGCTTCACCATTATTAGTTACAAGTGAGACAATTTTAGAGCTCTCCTCCAATGGCTCATGTTACTATTGATAAGAGTGACATTTCCATTCATGAAAAAAAGTCCTCTAAGCCTAAAAATTGCATCAAAATTCACAAATTAGCTGAAATTTTTGATGATCAAGTGGCTATTGTGTAGCTACTTTTTCCTTATTGACACTAGAAAACTAGTACCTAAGTCACTCGATCACAATGCTTTTTGTCAATACTATCATCAACCTAGTCATGATACTCAAAAGTGCAATGATTTGAAAATTTCCATTCAAGATCTTATTGATTCCAATTCCATATTTGTTGATGTTGAGATCAACAGTATAAAAAAATCCATAGCACCTCCTAATTAGAATTTTCCAATCTACACCAACCCCTTGCCTTCATATTCAACAAATGTCATTAATAATTTTTTTTTTATTGTTAGTAGCAATATTAGTTATGATGACAAGGTAGAAGAATCTAATCATGTGGATAATCATGTTGAGTCTTAGTCTCCAATTTCACCTTTGCATGAACTGAAACCTACACATCCCATTACCTTCAATCATATCGATATGTTTAAAGCACGTAATGGTCCTCTGTACATTTCTATTAGGGTTGCTCATATCACTTCTTGTGGTTTTTTAATTGATCATCTTCCTCTATGAATGTTATCACTGAAGAACATATTTTTAATAAGATATTGCATAAGGATACCCATGAAAATCTAGTGTTTGAATTCAAACTTGCAATGGTTTTCTTTATCATCCTCAAGGTTATATCAATCTTCTTGTAACCCTTTCTAATAAGGTTGTTTATAGTACCTTTATTGTTATTCCTACTTCTAATCACTTTCAAGTTAAGATTGGTATAATGTGGCTCTCTTCTATGCAAGTTGTAGCCTCTCATATTCATAAGAGCATCAAATTTCCCCACAAAGTATAAATTTTCACCATTCATATTTTTATTTATAAATCCTCATGACCTTGAGATTGTACTAAGATAGATGTCCTTTGGCCATCTCTCCCTACAGCTCCACCTAAATGTCCAGACCATCTTTATTAATCCAATTACAAGTATAAGGTAGAAAAGATTGATGAGCTTAGCCTTCTTAAGGTTGATCCTCCTGTGACTATCTCACCTACCCCACCTTTTCCTCTTCCTATCATTCCTCAACCTATATATGTTCCCTCCTCAAAACCTATGACCGTTCAATCTAATCCTTCAAGTTTATCTCACAAAATGATTTAAAATCAACGTGCTCATTAACATCATAAGAACCATCAAGCTAAGGATAAGGCCCATTTTCTTTCTTCTAAAAATTGCATCTTCATCTCAACCTTTCCCTTCCTTTGATCAACCCATGCTTGAGACTTTCAAGGAAGTTAATCATAGTAACATGCAAATGGATAAAAATGATGATTATGTTCATATTTTGAATTTTATTAATCTTAATATGGAAGATACTCTTGATGATGATTCTATTGTGCATGTTAGTAATGATGAATATGGAAATATTGATATGGATTATGATTTTCCTAATATTCTTTCTACACAACTAACACTCACTCCTAATGAAGAGACCAATGACTCCCTCTAGAGTCCTAGATATGGTAGTGGTCCTTACTATGTTGGATGATTTTCCTCTTGTGAGTCACCCACCTTTCTCTAATGCTATAGACTAAGATGGGAGAGGTAGGATGCATGTGACATGCTTGATGTAGACTTCACTAGTATGGTAGTCTTTGTGTGTTAGTGTTTTGTTTCCCTTGTGTTGTACTCTTTGTTATATGATTTTTCTACATTTCTTCAAATTGATTCTTGTTTCTCCATTGATGCAAGATGATAAAGTAATTGAAAAATTCACACATTCTTCTATTTATACATCTCTTATTCTATATGTCATTACATGATATGTTGCATAGCTTCTATTCTTCATACATGTGCCCTTGTCTAGTCTTCTTGGATGCTTGCAACATGTTAGTACCGATTATTTTTGGTCTCTATGCTTTCGACCCAAAAATATTCTTCTTTGTATACCTTGTTTAATTTTCCCTCCATTGTGTTGTAGTTCTACTTCCTTTGGATAATGATGATATTCCATAATTGATATAATATTATATATTATCATATGATTGTATTGGCCCCAAAGTTAGTAGATCCCTTTATGCTCTTTTTTTCATGTGTTTATTTCCCTTGAATTGTTCTCTCTTGGGGGGATTTCACAGTGGATGCATGTATATTGTCATTAAAACTATTTCTCCCAATAAGGAGGTTGTAGTCACTTTAACATGGTGTATGCACTCTACTCAACTTTTGCACGTGTGTACATTGATAATTTGGTTTCCTTTATTGAAGTATTGATAGTTTATGGGGGTGTGCTATGCTTTCTTTTGGATCTCTCTTTAGACTGTAGATAGTCTGGGACGCCCGATCCTTTCTCTTGATCCCTCTTTGAATTACTAACAATGTGGGTGATGCAAGGGGGGTAAGAAGAACTAGGGCCAAAGGCACACTTGACAATCCAAACCACCTTGCAAAGTTATCACAATAGATGCAAACACACAATGAGAATAACACCACAGAGAGAGAACATATTTTTTTTATTGATTCATCAATTAATCAACATACATGCCTAGTTGTAAGGCCTTCTAGGTTACAACTAGGTATAAAATACATTCAAGATCCAAGATCCGACTTCAAATTTGCACTTCTAGATACATATTCTTTGAACTTTCTAAGTTCTCCCCAAAATCTGCCCTTACTCTAAGCCTAAACACCCAATTTATACTTGCCAAAATGACTAATAGAAGATTCTAGAACATTACATAATAGAAAGGTCAACCTTAAAATGGTTTGGGCACATCCCAAGACAAGATCGTATCATGAAAGTCACGATTAGAATTGAACATGCAAGTCGACTCCCAAAATACAAACAACTCAATAAAAGAAAGAACAAAATGTTGACACTTGAAACATGAAGGATCACTCGGCACATGAAGGATCACTCAAAACACACTATAGAACTTGACACACATTACAGATTGAAATGGGATAATACACTAACTGAATGTTAACAATACTTGGGACAACCTCAACTTGACTGATATTGCAAAATTACTGGCACTCGAAAACTGTTGCAACTCGGCAATGACTACACTCGACAATGACTGGTAGAATGAACACAAATTATTAGGATAACACATCAACCCAGGATGCTCCTACATTAGACAACCAAGGTAAAAAGAAATGATTCTCCTGAATCATGCAAGTGTCACAACCTGAGTTGAATCCAACCCAGATTAAAAAAATCCATGTAGCATCTTCAACTAGTCTGCATTTCTACTTTACCAAATATTCATAGTAGTGTTTTCCTCTTGTGCTTTTAGCAACTCTCTGATCCAATATCTACTCAACCTCTTTAATCTGCTTCTTAGGATAATCATCTAATATAGCAACTTCATCATCTGACTCATGATATTTATACAGATCAACAACATTGAATATATGAGATATATCTATGTCATCATGTAACTCAACTTCATAAGCATTTCCACTATCAAACTTCTTCAAGATCTTATAAGGTCCAAACTTCTTCATCTTCAACTTATTGTATGTTCCAACCAAAAATCTTTCTTTCTTCAAATGAACCATCACCTCATAACCAACTTCAAAAACATGATGTCTTTTAGAATTGTTAGCATTCTCCTTGTAGTTCTAATTATTTTGTTCCAATTTCAACTTCACTTTCTTATGTAAAGACTCCATAAAATAAACAAATTCTTCTCTTGCAACACTTCTCTTCTCTTTATCAGCAACATCCCTTAAATTTGGTACTCCTCTAGGCTTCATTCCAGTAACAATCTTAAAAGGTGTTTTCCCTGTACTTCTATTCATAGAATTACTATAACCATGAACATAAATAAAAATTACATGTAGATATAACCAATAATAGACAAATAATAAATTGCACAAAAGAGAACACAAGACACCAAGATTTAATGTGGTTCACCCAAACCCTGGGTTATGTCCACCAAATAGCAAGTCCAATATTATTATGATCCAGTGATTACAACTTGATTACAATCCATAATACCTTTCATCTCAATACCACTACAAGAAGAAATTTTTGCATCACATCTTATGAAACAATCCCTAACCCTAATCCCTTTTATACAAGTATTTTTGTTGCTTTAAGGTTAAAATTAGTTACAACATGTTAGCCATACATTGGTGAATAAATAATAGCCAATAATTTATGAAGTATATATAGTACTTCCCTGATTAGTCACCACAAACTAATAATCTCCCACTTGGGGACTAATCAGAGTCTACACTAGATAATAATCTCCCACTTGGAGACTGATCCTGTAGCAATACCGCTACCACATAGGGCTCCCACTGGATCAAACCACCCTGGACTATGTTGTTCTTTTATTCTCTTTAGTCTAGAAGACCAAACAAAGCTGAAGAGGAATTCAACTTCTCCTTTGTCACTACCTTTGTAAACACATCTGTTGAATTGTCATTTGTATGTATCCTATCCAACTTAACTATCCACCATCAAAAATTGGGTGAATGAAATGGCACTACAAGATGAATGACACTCTAGCTATCTGTAAACAAATAATTATCCCTCTGAGGGTGTCCCAATTCTTCCAAGAAGAAGTAAAGCCATATCATCTCCTTGGCTACCTCTATAGTAGCAACATAATTTTCCTTTGTAGTGGATAAAGCATTAAACTTCTGTAACCTAGAAACCTAGCTACAATAACCTTCTGTAACCTAGAAACCTAGCTCACTACTGCCCCACCAACACTAAATACATAACCTGTAGTACTCCACCTGGTATCAATATCCCCTACCAAATCTGAGTCAACATAGCCCTATAAGTTAGTAGTAGATCCCCCAAAGTGTAAATATTTACTAGATGTTCCTCTCAAATATCTAAGAATCCATTTGACTACATTCCAATGCTCAATTCCTAGATGACTCATATACCTGCTAACAACTCCCACTACATGTGAAAAATCTAACCTTGCACATACCATAGTATACATCAAGCTTCCTATAGTTGAATTGTAGGATACCTGGAAATCTTATCCTTCTCTTCTAGTGTCTTTGGACACATCTCCTTAGTCAACTTCAAATGACCAGGTAAAGGTGTGCTGACAGCTTTAGCATTCTCCATAATGAAACATTGCAACACCTTCTCAATATAATCAGCCTGAGATAAAGTCAGTTTTGTGTTCTTCATATCTCTGCAAATCTTCATACCAAGGATTTTTTTTGCTTCCCCCAAATCCTTCTTAGCAAATACATGTGCTAACTGGCATTTCAACCCCTTAATGTGATCCATGTTAGACCCAGCTGCAAACATATCCTCAACATATAAACATAAAATAATGTAGCTGTCATCATCCAACCTCTTAAAGTAAACACAATGATCTTAATGAAACCTACTATATCCATGCTCATGCTTAAAACTATCAAATATTATATACCATTGTTGAGGTGCTTGCTTCAAGCCATATAAACTTTTCTTCAATCTGAATACTAAGTTCTCTTTACCTTTGACCTCAAATCCCTATGGCTGAGACATATATATCTCTTCATCCAAATCACCATGAAGGAAGGTTGTTTTAACATCACGCTACTCCAAATGTAAATCTTTAGTAGCCATAATACTTAAAATAGTACGAATAGAAGTCATTTTAACAACAAGAGAGAACATCTCATCAAAATCAATGCCTTTTTTTCTATGCAAATCCTTTTACGACTAACCTAGCTTTAAATCTTTTCTTACCTCCATCCTCTTCTTTCAACTTATGTTGGCACCCAACATGGACCCAATATTAAAACTTTTAGTGTGGAGTCATGAACTACTTTGAACTAAGTTTCAAAGTAGTTTGAAGTGGTTGAGGCAGTTCAAAGTGGTTTAAAAACTCTAGTGATTTGAAGCTCAGCAGTTCAAAGTTCAAATGCAGATCTAAGTCAAACTTTGATATGTAGATTCAGATATCCTAGTTTGAAATTCAATTTCAAAATTTAGTGGTTTTATCTAGTACAATCAAGATAGTTAGGTTAAGGAGATTATCTTATTCAGATTTAATGGTTTAAGATAGTATGATAAAGTTTTCGTCAATTTACCTTGGCCCAATATGGTCTAAATTAGTTAAAATGGGTCCTTTGGTACAAACCAAAACTCAATTTTAGATGTCCTGACTAGTTGAAGAACCAAGTCATCGAAGACCAAAATTGATTTCCAATTGATGATTATAAGATTGGGATTCTAAAATTTGAATTAGATGGCATATCTATAAAGAAATAATCACTGATGGTGAGATGACATCATGCATTGAGAGCATCACAAAGTCATGATATTAGTATGACCCAAGAGGCATAATCAACTATAATCTCCATGAATAATTCACAAGATCTATAAAATATTCTCCAATCCAAACCCGAGGCAACACATCAATGTTTCAACTGAGCATTCAAAATCTTACTAAAGTGACTCGGTTGCATGCTTAATAGCAGATACTAACAAGAAGCTGGTCATGAACAACTGTCGACTTTCAAATATGCATTATCCAAATGAGAAATTGGGTTCTCCTCTGATGGAATTAAGATGTCAAGTGTGCACAAAACTATCTAACAAAGTGCCTCAACATTGAAAGAAAAAACATGTTATAAAATGACAAATGTGAAATGCTCCCATCCCTTTATCCACTCATGGTCAAGATTTTCTATGATCGGTATGTGGATATGGATGTGAATCAGGGTGTTCGTTAAGTGTACACAAACTATTTGGCATAATGCATACCTAAACATGGTCAATAGTCTATATTCTAAAGTAAAGATTAAGCACAAGTCTTGGAATGTTATGCACAAGCCCAAGTCTTTTAAGAGAAGGTAGGTGACATGTTCTAATTGAAGTAGAATAGATGAAAGTGGTGATGCTTCAATAATAACACCAAACTAGTTCATGGCAGACCACATTGCTACCAACTACCAGAATAGACATGAAAGAGTGGGCAAGATGCCTCAGAATGGGATCTGATCCATTTTCTTGATCACATATATTATGTTGGATAGAGTAGCAGCAATTTCCATTCAAGCCTAAGGAAATGTTACAATCTACAGAGGCAATCACCCAAACATATGGAGATAGGTGATGGTTGCAATATAATGTCACTTAGTTTTGGAAATTCAAGTAATGTAGAGCTCAATTGAAAGACATGTTGGGAGTGGTGGTTTAGATTGCCAATGCATAAAGATTAAAGATCAAGCATATACATGCTCACAAAGATGAAAACCCAAGACTAGTCATGGTTTAGCTCATAGGTTGTATGGTTACGACGTCTTAGAAACACAAGCATACATGTAAATTGCTCAACAAATTGCTTGTTTAAGTGCAGCTTATGATTTGTGGTATGATAGAGACATGAGTTTATGTTAGTAAGGCTGCCACCATGGAAGACATCGAGCATAATTCTTATAAGGAAGATGTATAATCTTGGGTCTCCTTGTGAGAAGGCACAAGTATGCAAAGATGGGTTGCAAATATAGTGTGTAGAGCACTCACACCTACCTAGTCAAAGATCTTCATAATGGAATAGCAAGTGTTTGGTGAAATTTGAATGTTCATTGTGAACATTGAGGGAGAGAAACCTGATCCCCATAAATGTCATGAACCCCAAGCACTGAGAGAACATAGACAGAGCACATGAGCCACTTGGCAGAATATCAATAAGCATATCCCCATCGCCAAAGTCTTCCACCTTTCCTTCAATCACAAACCCCATGTCCAAGGGGTTAGTTTGCACACATTAGAAACCTGCAAATTTTTGAATTAGAGCGAGTGTTATGGATGAATATGCACCCACATAGTGAAAACAAGATTGATAAAGAATGTACTAATAGTCAAGAGCACATGACACCCCTAAAGACACATGAAATCAAGAAAAAGCCATCTTCCATCACAAACTTACATGTTATATGTGAGTAAACAAAATGTATGACTCTTGGTCACTTTTTATAAAAAGGGGAAAACTTGGTCCAATTGTCATCCAAGTAAAATTACAAAGAGATGAACACTCTCATCGAAAAAGGCTTCTTTTACAAGAATTTATTATGAAGAAAGTGGTTATGATAACTGAAAAATCTACAAGAATAGTCATAGATAAAGGGGCCTGCAAAAGCAAAAGAGGGGGTTCCAGTTTTATCCTAGTTTTTTATTGAGTTCTTCGAAGGGGAAAGAGAATAGACGATATGCTATAGAAGAGCAGAGCTCTTGTTTTTTTTTTTTTTTTTTTTTTCTGAATTGTGTGTTGGGAAATGGGGGAAATTTTGTTTTTAAATGTAATGTAAGGGAGGGAAACTTCTATTTTCTTCTAGGTAGTGATTCTGATGCAAGTATGTAATGAGATTTGTATAATCTTTTACATTTTAGAGAAGGGATATTTGGGAGATAATTGCACACCAAAACTTTGAGTTTGGGCAATTTTCTTAGCACTAATTATTATCTTTGTGTAACTTTCAATTTTCTCTAAACGCATTTTAGTGTCACTATTTTTTGAATATGTTTAATTTCAAGATGTTTTTGAGCTTTGATTCTTCACTTTCTTAGGTTTTCATTCTCTTTATACTGTAGCATTTAGGTAGATGAACTAAGTGTCATTTACAATTTATTCCCTTTTAATCAAATTAGTTTTTCTACATCTATTTTATGTTTATGGATAGATGTTTGTAGACTTTTTGTCCTTTCTAGTTAAAAGCATCCATATTTGTATTGCTATGAATTAATTGTAAATCATGCGAAGGGATCTATACCCAGATAAACTCAGAGGGCATTTACACTTTTCAATAGAAAAATGACCCAATTGTTAGTGCATATTTAGTCTTCCTATCTGGGCTTTGGTGTTAATTTGTATATTTTTCTTTGGAGGACAATCTGTTCACTAACAACTTATAAACCCACTTATTCTGTAAAGCCCTTTTACCTGCATGCAACTTGCATAAGTCCCATGTTTTTTTTTTTTCAACAAAGAGTCCATTTTATATTTCATTGCAAACTCCCACTGAATCTTAGTATCCACCTACACAACTTCATCATAACATTTAGCTTCACTAGCATTGGTTAGTAAAATAGAATACAAAGAGAGAGAAAATATTTTTAGAGGTCTACTTAGCCTTGTTGATTGTCTAGCATTCATTAGTGTGTAGTATTTGTCATTGCAATTGTTGCACATCATGAGTAATTGTTGGAACGTCATCTTTTGGAGTATCATCTAGCACTACATAATCATCTTCTTTCTTCTCATGTTGCTATAACAAATCTTTGTACAACACTTTCTCATTGAATATGACATCCCTACTTCTTACAATTTTACAATTTTCTAAATCCAAAAGCCTATAACCAAATTAATCAATACCATAGCCAAAAAATACACATTTCTTTGACTTGGCTTCTAGCTTGGTTCTATTTTTAGAATCTATATGTGTAAATGATTCACAACAAAAGGTTTTGAGAAAAGAATAACTCACCTTCTTACCAGTCCATACTTCCTCTGGAATACCACAACCCAAAGGAGTAGAGGGACCTCTATTAATCAAATATATAGCAGTATTAATAGCCTTTTCCCACATGTTTAAGGGCAACCCAAACTGCAACATTATGCTCCTTGCATGCTCTATTATAGTCTTGTTCATGTGTTTGAACACTCTATTTTCCTATGGAGTCCTTGGAATAGTTTTCAATCTATGAATACCATTAGTAGAGAAATAATTTTCAAATTCATGACTATAATACTCAACATCATTATCAAATCTTAGATATTTTAATTTCTTACTAGTCTCATTCTCAACCAAGCATTTCCATTTCTTAAAAGTTTGAAATACATCAAATTTTTGTCTAAGAAAATAAATCCATACTTTTCTAGTTGCATCATTGTTAGAAATGGAAAAAGAAATCTGTAAATAAGCAATACCAGGAAAGAATCTAAGTGAGTAAATGCATGAAAAGATATTACCATAAAATAGGAGAGAGAAAGCTTCAAGCTCCAACACCATTAGACAAGATATTTGGAAAGGGGAAAGCAAAGAAAACCCCTTTCCAAATATCTTGTCTCATGGTGTTGGAGCTTGAAGCTTTCTCTCTCCTATTTTATTGTAATATCTTTTCATGCATTTACTCACTTAGATTCTTTCCTGGTATTGCTTATTTACAGATTTCTTTTTCCATTTCTAACATGGTATCAGAGCAGTTTAATCTTTGTTTTGAGTGTTTGCATGAAGGTACGATTCGAAGGAGACTCTTGAGAGAGATTTCACTAATTTCTTCTTTAATCTTCTTAAGTTGGAAGAAATTAAATTTTTTTTTGGGTTTGGCCGGTTTACTGCCAAACCTGATTAACTTCTGTTTGCTCTAATTTGTGCAGGTTACTTCTTATTTTCTATTATTTTTCATCTAACCCCCTTTGGAAGGCTTGCCGCCAAAAGGTTTTCCTATCTTTTTCAAATTCATATCTTAGTCTACTCATATTTTAAAATATTTTTAATCCATTTCATTTCTTGAATTTAAATTTTTTTTATATATCTATACCTCACTTGAAAATCTGTTGCAAATAAGAGCTATTTCATTGTCTTTAACCAAAGATATCCTCTATGATATCTTGCATGAAATAAGAGAAATCTGTCATAGAGGATATCAAAAAGACTATGCTTTTTCGTCTTTTCATGTCTGCATGTTTTAAGTTTCTAATTTTGTCTCTTGCATGTTTAGAATATTCTCTGTGCAATTATTATTCTCTGTCTTTTTAAAAAAAATAGATCATTGCTCATCTTTTCTTGTCTTTTCATGCAAGATTCTTTTTCTTTTTTAAGCTCGTGACAGAAGCATCATTTACTTTTATTATTGCCTCTTGTCAACCTATTTTTGGCAGGTAATCATTCACTATCAGAAAAATGTAATATTCTATCTCTCAAGCTTTTTTTTAGAAAAGTTTTTTAACTTTTTTTAGTATACTCTTATCTGCCAGCTCTGAACTCTATCATTATTTACTAACCTTTTTTGCAGGGTTAGTTGTAACAAATTTTACATGAAGGTAATTACTCTTAAACAAGAAAAAGGGGGAAATCATTTTTCTAGCATCAAGCTATCATTTAATAATTGTAATTGTATGATTTCATACTATGATATTTTAAGTATATTTATTCAAGTATATATGGGTGCACACATATATACCAAGATAAATATACCAGCTATTATAATTTTCATACTCATGTTTACCCTCAATGGAGTTTTATACCTAATATCTATATTTAGTTGATCTTCCTTAAATCATTTTATTTTGATTGGATTATGAGTAATCTTACACATTTGCCTTCATTTTGATATTTTGATGTGCCCATAGTTGCACTTTTTATGCTTTTATAGCATTGTTCTATGCCCATGTTGGCACTTTATGGTTTTATACCATTGATATACATGATTTATATGATATTTTTTTTGAGTTGCATAGGGAGCCAATTTTTTCAAGGTTAACTATGTAGGTCCCCTCAGTATAACTGATACATAGTTTCCTTATCTGGCTCATGGAGTATCCCTCCATCCTATATTGGTATGCACTCATTTTATATGGAGTTTCCCTCCATTTGATCCTATCTGTTCCATTTTGATAGGATAATATTTTTATGGAGTTTCCCTCCATGTTGACCCTCAATGAAGAGGATGTTATTATTGGAGTTTTCTCTCCAAATTCAGATGATTTGATCCAATTTGAAGGCAATATGTTGTTATATCCTCATAATCCATTCTTTTGATTATCCTAACAAAAATAATGATAATTCTACTTTGATCAGCATGTCTCTCCTTTATGTTATTTTCATATATTAATGTGATAATAAGCTGCATACATTATTGCTTAGATCATGAGTCATGCATGTTATGGAGGGATGCCCCCATTAGCTTGCAGTGGGATGATTCATTAAGTGGACTGTCTATATCCACGTGATTGATGCAAGATTGATGCAAGTATCATTAGTTGACCTTGTTTGTGGTCATTAGTGCATTAGTATATTTCTTTCATGAGAGACGTATTGCATAAAGATTGGTCATTTTGACCCATATTATGCTCATTTTTGAGCTTATGACTTATTTTAGATATCATGTTAACTCCATTGCATGTTAACTTATTTTTACTCAATTTGTCCTTGTTGACAATTTCTTGAGCATATACTTTATCTTGATATCAGGTTATCTCCATTGTTTTGTGGTAACATGTTTTACTCATTGTTTCTCTATCAAAGTTTTATTATCCTTATTCAAAAGGATTTCAAATTCTCATTTCTAACAATTTTCATATATGATGCAATTCTACTTGTGGATATTTGTCTTGTTGTTCTTTGTTTTTCAGGTGATCCATCAAGGAACCTTCTTGAAGATGTGTCTATGCTTCCACTTGGTCACATTCAAAGGACTCATGTACTTCTCTTGGATCTACAAATGTTCCATATGGCTTGAAGACAATCAAGTTACTTCATATTGAAGATTAAATTGCAGGTTTTTGTAAAAATTATGGGTTTAATACCCTTTGATGTAATTACCCTAAGTAAAGATTAAAGGGGGGTGTTAGAAGTTGTAATCTTTCCTTGGTGTATTTATAAACCAAGGTTAGACCTTTTTTATTTATTGTTATAATATATTAGGATATAAGCCAAGGTATCCTAATATATTTCTTTTTTGTCCTTTTTCCACTACATCTTATTTTGTCATCTAGTGGAATATGTGAGGACAAATATATATTGTAATTTCTAATTTTAGATTATTCCTCCTTAAGAGGAATCTTACACTTGGCCTCACACACTTATGAATGGTGGCATTCATAGATATGGGAGTTACATTCTAACTCCTCTCTCTCATCTCTATTTAAGAGATGACCCTCTTCTCTCATTTAACAATGAGGTTTCTTCCTCTTATCAAATATTGTATGAGCATTGCTTTCTATCTCTCTCTCTCTTCCTTCTTAGGCTTTTCATGCCTCATTCATAATGTCACAAGGGGTTTTCTTTGCTTTCCCATTTCCAAATATCTTGTCTCATGGTGTTAGAGCTTGAAGCTTTCTCTCTCCTATTTTATGGTAATATCCTTTCATGCATTTACTCACTTAGATTCTTTCCTGGTATTGCTTATTTACAGATTTCTTTTTCCATTTCTAACAATCATCAATAAATGTAACATAATAATGAGAGCCTCCAAGGGAAGATACCTGAGGTGGTCCCCATACATTTGTATACACAAGCTCTAATCTCTCACTTTTCGTTTCCTTCCTAGTCTTCACAAAACTCCCTCTCTTTTGTTTTTCATACACACAACTTTCATAGAAATCCATATTAACACATTTGAAACCTAGTAAAAATTTCTTTGAATGAAGTACTTGCATACCTTTCTCACTCATGTGCCCAAGTTTGTTGTGCCACAAAACTATATCAGAATGTACAACAACTATTTGTTCTCCCTGCTCAATAGCAACAACTATTCTCGAACATTCATTTTTCTTTGAAAAAATTAAAATAGAAGGAACAATATGACCTGTACAAAAATATAAGGTGCCTACTTTCACACCTCTTGTTACTACAAGGGAACCTTTTGAAACCTTCCAATTTTTATCATTAAAAGTAACTACACAATCCTTATCACCAAGTTACCCTACTAAAATTAAATTCTTACTCAACCTTGGAACATGTCTTACCTCATGTAGTAGCCAATGATTCCCATCTAGCAACTTAATCTTAACTTTTCCCTTTCCAACAATCTAATAGGGTTCATTATCACCCAAATAAACAAGCCCAAAATCCCCTTGGACATTATCAATGAAATAACCTCTATGAGGTATAGCATGAAATGAGGCATCAGAATCTAAAACCCATGAATAATCAACACTTTCTATAGATAGAAGCAAAGCATCCTCTTTATATTTTCTACTTACCACTTTTTCCTCCTTGTCTCCATCTTACTTTTTCCCTTCATTTTTCTCTCAAGTCCAATAATATTTCTTCTTATGCTTTGGTTTTGGTTTGCCTCACAATAGGTGTATCATAGTCATGCTCTGGGCCATGCTTATGAATAATATATTCAAACTAAGGACTATCTTTTTCCACTATGAGGAGCATTTAATCTTGTCAAACCAAGGACATATACTTGAAATGATCGGCACAGTATGTGCACTAGGTCTCTTAATGAGTCACTAAGCTTATGCTGCAAGAAAGTAAAATGCAAGAAAAAGGACTTACACTATTGCTACAGGAAACTAACACACTTAACTCTATGAATACTAGAAATACAATGAAAGGCTAACAAATATTCCAACTCAATTTATCCACTACAACTGTTCTCACATATGCTGTAGGAACATTCATGAAATGCGATGCTACAGGAACTCACTCACGACTTCTACTTACAATTCTAGGAATGCTTGGAAATGAATCTATTGTATCCTAATCTAATCCACCTTCCAAGTGAGCTCCCTTGGTTGGCTTCAACTAAACTACTAACACAAGATAGAAGCCAAAAACTATTTCATTATATTTCAAAAATTCATTGCATAATACATAGAACTGTAAAAACATAACTCACTGTAAAAGTTAACAGTTTGTTCTCATAAACTCTTTCTTCGAACTAGCTAAACTAACACACTTGGGTCAATTCCTATATATAGGAGATCAACAATTATTCTCATAATAGAAAAGTAAATAACCTAGCTTTAAATCCATAGGAGAGAAAGAAGGAAAATAGCAACTCAAGGCAAGAAGAAGGAATAATAGCTTAAGATAGGAGTAATAAAGTATGAGCATCTGCTTGCCATAGGAATAAATGCAGAGAAGGCAATAAGTCTTCATAGCTCCTCCTTACTTGCTGTCGTGTCTTCTGAAACCATTACAACTTTCCTCCACTGTGGCTTCTCCTTAGTGTTCTCTTCTCCTCGAATGCTATTGGTGCTCATCTTTTGAATTCTTCCAATCATCTTTTAGCTTCATTGCTAATAGGTTAGTTATTATGCAGAGACATTTTTGCAAATAAACATTTATCAAATTAAATTCAAATATAAGAACACACATTTTGATAACTATATGAAATACAACATAATATATATAATACTAGCAAAATATGGCATAGTATCTACCCATAGGTTTATCATAGGTTTGGTAAACATAGATCCACAAATGTTTTGACAAAGATAAAATAAAGTATCAACAAAGTGTTTTAAAACTATCATGAAATAAAAGCAATATTTGGCCTCATCAGGTTCCCCACAGTACTAGTAGTCATTTGGTCCTCTCAATTCAAACCTCTTCCCTTTTGACTTTCCTCTTGATTTCCCATGATTTCCAGAATTACTTCCTCTCTCAGTCATTCTACCTCGACTTTATGCATTCAAAGCACTTCTAGATTTAGGTCCGCCTGAAGTTTTCCTACGAGTTTCCTCACTCAATTTAACACCAATCACATCATCATATTTTAGAGTATTAGATCTAGAAATGGAATTATTCACAACCATTATCAAGCCATTCCAACTTTCAAGCAAAGAACACAAAATCATGAGAGCCCTAATTTCTTTATCAAAATTAATACCCACAAAAGATAATAGACTAGTAGCAGTATTAAACTTATTTAAATGATCTACAATAGATCTGCCCTTTTCCATCTTCATATTAAATAAATACTTCATGAGAAATACCTTGTTTGAAGCAGAGGGCTTTTCATACAGTTTCACTAAGGTTTCAATCAACTCTTCTATCATCCTCACTTTTGTAATATTAAATGGCATCAATGGTGCTAGGAATAATTTAATGCTTCCAAGTACCTTTATGTCTAAAAGATCCTAATCATCATTTGTCATAAATCCTTGATTCAATATTACTTCTAAACATCCTTATACATTTATGGCCAATAATACTTCTCCCTTAACAAACTCAAGGTCTTATCAATTCCAAAATGTCAAACCAATCCACCACTATGCTTTTCCTTAATCAGATTCAACCTCATAGAACATCTAGGGATACACAACTAAATACCTTTGAACAAAATACCTTGTTGAATGAAATAATCATCAAACTTACTCATGTGATCTATTAGCTTTGGTGCTTTGCACTCTCTCCACACCTTAGAAAAATCAAGGTCAGTATCATACAAATCTTTCATTTCATCAAAACCAAGAACTTCAACCTTCATCTTAGTCAACAAAGAACATCTTTTACTCAATGCATCAACAAATTTATTAGTAACTCCACTCTTATGCTTAATCAAAAATTTAAAACTCCACAAATACTCAACACACTTCACATGTCTCTGATTCAATTTATGTTGACTCTTCAAGTATTGTAAGGCTTTATGATCGGTATACAACATAAACTCCTTAGGAATCCAATAATGTCTCTACTTCTTCAATGCTTGAACAATAGCATAAAATTCTTGATCATACACAAATTAATTCCTTTTAGCATCATTCAACTTCTCACTAAAGAAAGCAATAGGTTTACCTTCTTGACTCAACACCGCTCCTATTGCATTACCACTTGCATCACATTCAACTTGAAATACCTTATTGAAATTAGGCAAAGCCAATACAGGTAACTCAACAACCTTTTGTTTCAATGTCCCAAAACTCTTATCAACTCCATATGTCTAGTTGTATTCCTTTTTATCTCCACTCATTGTCTCAGTCATAGCATTACAAACAAAATTGGAATTCTTTATAAACTTTTTATAGAAACTAGCCAAATCATGAAATGATCTTACCTCACCCACATTCTTTGGTGTAGGCCATTCCAAAATCACTTTAAATTTCTCAAGGTACATCTTCAAACCATTAGCTGAAATCACAAATTCCAAATACACAATCTCTTCTTGCATAAAAGAACACTTTTTCAAATTAATCATCATCTTCTCCTCTTTCAATCTTTGCAATACTTGTCTAACATGCTCAAGATTTTCTTTCTTAGACTTATTGAATATCAAAACATCATCCAAATACACAATCACAAACTTATCCAAAAATCTTTTCAAAACTTTATTCATCAATCTCATGAAAGTACTAGGTGCATTAGTCAAACCAAAATGCATAACCAAACATTCATACAAACCATTTTTGGTATTAAAAGAAGTCTTCCATTCATCACCTTCTCTGATTCTAATCTGATGATAGCCACTCTTTAAATCAATCTTGGTAAAATACTTTTCTCCACTCAAACAATCCATTATGTCATCCATCCTCAACATAGGAAACCTATATTTTACTGTGATCTTGTTAATAGCTCTGGAATCAATACACATTCACCATTCTCCATTCTTTTTAGGTGCTAATACAATAGGTACAACACATAGACTCAAAAATTCTCTGATTAATCCCTTCTACAATAGATCATGCACTTGTGTGTTAAGTTCTTCATTCTCTGTAGGTGTCATCTGTATGGTGCTTTGTTCGATAAACTATCTCTAGGAATCATATCCATGCAATGACTTATAATCCTTACTGGCGGTAAATCATCAGGTATATCCTCTGCAACAATATCTTTATACTCATTTAGCATGTATAATTTCTATTGGCACTTAGTCTCTACTAATTTTTGCTATCACTTGGTCATTACTAGCTTCTGCTACTCGTTCATTACTACCAACACTCATTCCTCTAGGAATTGCGGCAAAACATACTTCATTCTTCTTCACTTCTTTTTCAAATTGCTTTCTATTAACCATGCAAACTTGAATAGTAGTACAATTAACCTCATCTAGACTTTCAATCAAAGGAAACAATATTTGCTTTCTCCCATTCAACCAAAGAGTATATTGATTCAATCTTCTATCATGTACAACATATATATCATATTTCCAAGGTCTACCCAACAAAATATGATAATAATCCATAGGCATAATATCACACATAACTTCATCAAAATAATGTCCATTATTGAACTTTACAACACATTCTTCACTCACCAATATCCTATGCTCATCTTTGATCCATGAAAGATGATAGGGTTTAGGATGCTTCAGCCTCTGCAATTGCAACTTTGTAACCAACTCTTATGATACCAAATTTGTAAAACTTCCACTATCAATGATTGCCTTGTAGCATTTTCTAGCCATCTTACATTAGGTCTTGAAAAGACTTCTCCTTAGGACAGGTTCCTTATCACTTCCCTTATTACATAAGGTTCTTCTCACCATCAAATTTTCTCTAGCCTTAGGTCCACTTAGTGAACCTTTAGTGTCTTCTTGAATCACAACACTTCTATTACCTTGCCTATTTTTAGTAGATCTAAATTCAAAAGATCTATGCCCTTCTTTACCACATCTGAAACAATTACCATGGAAACCACCTCTAGAATAAGAATTACCTCTTCCTTGGTAAGAACCAGTACAACCTCGATAAGAACCACCACCTTTCTACTCAGTCTTGTCTTTACCATCATTCTTCCATTTAGATTTTCTCTTATCCTACATAGAACTATTAGATCTACCACCTTCACCATAAGATTTGTCTCTACCTCTCTAGAATCTACCACCTCTACTTATTTGTCTTTGTTCATGCTTCTTTATCAAGATTTCCTCAGCTTTCAAGGCATATTGATATGCTTCTTCTACACTTTCCAATTTTACAAAATTTATTTCATCTTGAATTCTAGATCTCAATCCATTTAGACATCTTACAATTTTCTCAACATCATTATCCACATGTCCATATCTAATGTCCAACCTATAGAATTATTTAGTATACTCTTTCATAGTCATGTCTCTTTGTCTCAAATTTTGCATTTTTCTCAATAAGCTAAATTGGTAATCAACAAGAAGTAATTTGTTCTTCACCTTGTTCACCATCTTTGGCCAAGTATTGATCTTATCCTTTCCTATCCTTTGTCTATTAGTTTTTAAATGCTCCCACCATAGTGGAGCATGACCTTTCAACCTAGTAACTACAAGTTTCACCTTCCTATTATCAGGAGTGTTTTCATGCTCAAAGAGTTTCTCCATATTAGAGATCTAATCCAATACAACATTGGTGTCCAATTTACATCATAAGGAATAACTTCTATAGAATGATTTGAATTTTCCCTAGATAATACTCTTAATAATCTTTCTTCATCTTGATTTTCTTTAGGTTCTGAATTAGGGTTTGGTGTGATTGCTTCATCATCACTCACATCATCAAGATGTACTCTTCTCCTCTGGGTTGTCTCCACAACTAATCTAGCTATAATTTGTCTCAATGTATCCAATATGGTATTATTGACATTTACTCTACCACAAACCATCTTTACAGATTAGGTTCTTACAAGATCATAACCCTCTGCAAGTTATAGCCAAATCCATAGATTTGCAACTCTACAACCAAATCTACTTAGGTTTCTACATGATCCAATCTCTACAAGGGTGAACCTCAAGCTTTGATACCACTTGATGCAAGGATGGTAAGAAGAACTAGGGCCAAAGGCACACCCAATAATCTAAATCACCTTGTAGAATTAACACAACAAAAGAAAACAGATAAAGAAAATAACACCACAGAGAGAGAACAAACACTTTTATTGATTCATCAAATAATAAGCATACATTCCCAACTATAAGGCCTTTTGAGTTACAACCGAATCTAAAATACATTCAAGATCCAAGATCTAGCTTCAAATTTTCACTTCCAGACACATATGCTTTGAATTTTCTATGTTCTCCCCAAAATCTGCCCTAACTCTATGCCTAAACACCCTATTTATACTTGCCAAAATGGCTTACAGAAGATTCTAGAACATTACATAATAGAAAGGTTGGCCTTAAAATGGTCTAAACACATCCCAAGACAAGATCATATCAGTAAAGTCACAATTAGAATTGAACATGCAAGTTGACTGCCAAAATATAGACAACTCAGCAAAAGAAGGAATAACATGTTGACACTCGACACCAATAGGAACACAACACATGTAGGATCACTTAGCACATGAAGGATCACTCGTCACACACCACAAAGTGAAATGGGATAACATGCTAACCGAATGTTAACATGACTTGGGATAACCTCAACTTGGCTATTACTGCAAAATTACTGGCACTTGATAATTGCCACAACTTAGCAACAATTGGTAGAATGAACACAAATGAGTAGGATAACACATCAACCTAGGATGCTCTTGCACCACAGGGAGGCTTGATTACTATTTGATCCTTCTTTGGAATATTGAAAGTCTAGGAAGCTAGGTTGTGTTTCTCATCTTTTAAGAATGTACACATCCTTATGTATGTCTCATCTTTTTAATTCTTTTTTTTTCAAAAATGGAGCTCCCTTGAGGAGTAGTCTTTTTAATAATTTAACTAGAATGCTACACATTCTAGATTATTCAATTCATCTCTCATGGGTTAAATAACATGCCAGACACACTTTCTGTACCATTCAATACCATCTTTCATTGTAACATGCATTTTCTTTCTTATGTATAGTTCATGGTAAGGAACAAAACCTTATTGATTAACTTGGCTACAATTTCTTGTTAGTGATATCTCTCTTATTTGGCTCTATAATTGATGAAGACTCAAGTATATTGGGGACTTTATGGTTTCTTTGTCTCCTTAGTCATGATAAGATTATCTCTTTCTTTTGATCTACTTTACTATGAGTTTGAGGAAACCCATGCTCCCACTAAAGTGGGGTTAAATTTACCATCTTAAAATGGATGTGCTCATTATTTAAGACCTTTTGTCTCCTATCCTTAAATGACCTTATGGACCATGGATGGATTTGTTCTTGATTACCTCTTTCTCTTCTTTTGCTTCATATTTTCTATTTTCACCATTGCAGTCTATGAGACCTCAGGGCTGGCTCCTTATGGGCCAACCTTGGAATAGGTTGACATCGATTAACCTCTTTTGAAATATGTTGGCCTAGGTTAACCTATTCCCTAGGGATTTTGAATCCCAACCCCAATTTTTTCTTAGAGATTTAAATTTAAGAATTAGGTAATCTCATCAGCTTGCTTTATTTTTGCACCCAAAAATTAGTATAAAAGGAAGATTGGGAACCTCATTTCACATCCATGAACACCCAAAAGCTATCCAAATTCATTATATAAATTACATATGCAAGCTCAAGCATTCAATAAATTAGGTTTCCTTCAAGCATTTAAGGCATTTAAAGATTCAAGGATCCTTTACGAGTGTTTCCTCTTCAAGATTTAGCATTTTTTTGGCCATCAAGGGAGGAGATATACATTGAGGAATGCATCATATTCTTCATTGATGCACATTTACATACATGACTCCATGATGTGGTTTTAGTAGATCCATTGGATTTGTGGAGATTTCCTACATCCTTTATTGCAAGTTCAGCATCATCAACATAGAAGCATGACAAATCTATGTTAACAAGGGTTTGTACAAGCAAGGTGATTAATTACATTTGTCTTGATTTCCTTCACATATTTAGATTTGAATTTCAAGTTTGATTCCTCAATCTAGGGCTTGACCAATGAAAGCCCTTATCCACCCAAATTTTTTTTTTTTAATAATGTTTGCAAGAGTAGGATAGCATAATTGCAACTACAGATCTAAAACATATTCACTGAACCATGTTTTAAGAAGTTGGATCAAAGTTGTTACTATGTCTCAGGAGTATAGTGATTTTTTAGTAAAGCATCTAGAAAATGATGACCTGGTCAATGTCTTCTTGAGGGCTCTAGAAAATAATAGCTTTTGCAATTTTGGTTGTTATAATGAATTCCCAATCAGAATCCCCCTCATAGTTTTAGATCCATGATTTTTGGAGTAAAAAAGAATACATCTCAAGGTGTGTACTTGATCATTTATTTCATCTTTTAGTATATACCTATTTTGGTATATTATTTGGGTTTAATTCTTGCATTTAACACCTAGACCTATCATACACTTCTCATTTAGATCAATTAGCTCAATTGCACTTCTACATTTACACACCCTAAATCAAACTTACATTCCATGAAAGAGTAATTGCTTGTGTACTTTCTTAATATAACTTGGGCTTAGCATTAACATCCCTTTATCTCCTTGGTTTTTTTCTAATCTAATTTGAGTTATATTGAGGATTATGTTTGGAATCCCCTCTTTTTCTTGTATTGAATATTAGTGAAAAGTGGAGGCCCTATGTAGTGCCTATCCCATTTGAATTTTGTAATTCATCTTGATCGATGTAACCTAGAGGATCTTTCTTCATAAGTGATCATGGTTGGGACTCATGAGTGGTTTGCACCCTAGGGGTGATTTAATTATCATTGCATTGGCTAGTTATTTATGCTTATTCCTTATTGATGAGATTATGGTTTAGGATTATCTATGAATATTGTTGGATTTATTGTGTTGTGTTTATGCTACAAATATTTACATCATTCTTGCAATTAACTTTTATTATGGCACAAATGCATGATTTAAATAGACCATTTTAATTAAATGATTATTTACACAATTTTGGACAATATTTCTTCAACTATATAATAATTGTGCATCTACACTTGATCAAGTTGTTTATTGTGTAGGACTTATATCCTTGACAGTGACACATGGAGTTATTGATTAAAATGTTCATACTAAGCCAATATCATCCATGTATGGGTGACATCTTTGTGTTAATTAAAATAATAAGCCCTCCAATTAATTGGTAAATCTATATTCAATATAAATTTGTGATTAGACTTGTAAGCGTGTCTGTGCATTTAGGAATCCATAGTGGTTGCGAAAGTTATTAAAATGTTGTAATTTAACATTTTAATGGGAATTTTATATTTGACTTAATTTATTTAATTTGCCAACTAATTTGTCATAGTTGAATTCTAAGTAATTGGAATCGCTATATTTATTTTGGGTTAAGGGAACTTATTAGATTATTTAATTTAAATAATCTAATTTATTAGTCACTTTGTAAAAAGTGCATAGATTGGCTAAAAGTGAGTTTATTCTCACTTTTCACTTTTGAAATTCAAGATTTTGGAGAAAATCCTCAAAAATCCTCTTGTGAGAATTTGGAAATTTGTTCCTTATGAGAGCTATGCTTGTGGGATCATCACTAGGATAGACTCATTGGATTAAGAGTAGGAAACTCCTTTGTCAAGCATTTCATCATTGTTGACAGTCATGTTATTTTGTGGCATCCATTATTGTTTAGCCCCTTTGGCTTCAAGGTAGGGCTCTTATGTTTTATTGTTTTGGCTTTGTTTTAGTTCCATTTCTTTATAGTAAATATATTTGAGGTTGAGAACTAGTGTTCCCCTCCATTTTGGTAAGCTAGTTCTCCTTGGTTGGGTGGTTACAAATATTTAAGTACTTTTGTGGGTTTTAATTTGAAGTTTTAATGCTGTTATGCTGGCCGTTATTTGTATACAAGATTGAAACTCAATTTTTATTTGATTTTTCGGACTTTGACAACCATTTGGATAATGGTTTTTAGTTTCATCAATTTTTGACAACATTGATTTTTGAGCAATTTTCACTTCGCCTCCTTTTGTGTGCCACCCAATTTTCTTAGGTATTTCTTGACATTTTTTTTGGTTATGAATCTAGAATTTTTTTAGGTTTCCAATCTAACCACAATTTTACTTTATCATCATTGGGATTTGTGTAGAACCTTTACCCCTAGATTTAGGTTGGTTGAGTGAGTTCATGATGTTTGGTGTTTTATTGCCTCTTTGGGATTCATGTAAAATCCCTACTTCTAGATATAAGGTAGTTGAGTGAGATTGTTATACTTGTTTGATTTGTTGCATTTCACATATCCAACCCTTGCATTGCTATTATGTGATTATAGTCATGAAGTTTGTTGTGCCCACACACAACCATGTGCACATGCATATGATGAGATCTTGTGTGACCCAAACTCCCAAATTTAGACTAGTTGAGTGATTGTTTATTTAGGGGTTGGGTTGGAAACTTGCATTGCCTATGAGAACTCATCATGTGATGACTATGGGTATGTAGGGTAGTGTTAGGATCAACCACATACATAAATAATAATTACATAGAAATATAACCAATATAAGAAAATGACAAATCACATAGAATGTGGTTCACCCAACCCCTAGACTATGTCCACCAAAAAAAAGTCCAATATTATTATTATCTAGTGATTAAAATCCACAATCCTTTACAACTCAATACTGTTGCAAGAAGCTTCAATATCATCATGCATTATGAAATCCATAACCCTAAGCCATTTTATACAAGATTTTTCCACTTAAAAAATTAGGGTTAGAATAAGTCATTTAATAAAAAAATAGTAGTCAATGCCTTTTACAATAGTAGAGTCATTTTTGGCTTTGGGAGTGCTGCCCCCAAAAACTTCCACAGGGGTTACCCCTTGACCTCCTGTTAGTAAATAGTTTTGTCCTTCCAAAATTAAATACAAAGAATGACTCAAGATGCCCAAATAGAAGAACAATTGCCACTAACAATTGGAAATACTATCATGAGATTGATAGCTTTCCTCTGAATTGAGAGGTACAACTCCTTCTTAGAAATATATTTAGAGAATTTAAATAACTGGTTAACATAAAGGTTTTCTAGCATTTACCCATCACTATGGGATAAATATGATTATAAGATTTAAGTTGTACAATGAAGAAAGAAAATGAACAAATAGCCATAGGACTAGCTATCCAGTTTCTCATATCATAAGGAAAGTACAAAGAAGCATTATTTTATTTTGCTGAATATGAATGATAATGCAAAATTGCACCTAAAACATGAAAGAAATGACTGAAAAATAATTTTCAATCTAAGAAAACCATATTCAGACTTCAGAATCTGATGCATGAAACTCTCTTTTATTTCAGATGCATAACAAAACAATAACAATATTATTTTATCTCTGTCAATACAGTCAAGTTGTAGAAAAATAGAAATAACACTGCTATTCCCCTCCCTATTACAATCACTGCACATTAAAATGTACTCTCCCTCTACTATAGCTGTAGAACAATTGGTGAAGAGAAGAAAACTCACTACATCTAAATCTTGCAATAAATAACATTTTGGGTTGTCTTTTGGTTTTCATAACCGTTTCTTGAAAAATCAGTTTAAACATTCTCATGACTCCTCTTCTTCTTTACCCCTTTGGAATTTTAATAGCTGAGCCACTTTAAAGTTTCATAAATTATAACAAATCTTTTTACCAAATTTAAAATGAATCCGTTGTGCATTCTTGGACAGATGGCATGTGCTGGTTACAGATTGCAATCATAATCTTGTAACTGTCATTAATATACTGTTGTACTTAAACAATCATAACTTTTGATCTATCATGAATCTTGCAAAACGGCTTGGAGAGAATTTATATAATTAGGTTTTCTCAAACATATCCAAAATTCAGCTCAATCTAACTGTCAGATTAAAATTTGTGGGCCCTACAACATAACTATTTTTCTGATTGTAGAATATTTGCATGGCTGGTATGTTGACAGACCTGCATACAGTCCATTATAACTTTTTACCTTGGTCAAATTTTGAAGATTTCTTTAGTGAAGATTTAGAAAACTTGGTTTTGGGAAACATATCCAAAATTCAATAAGATCCAATCGTGGAGCTAAAAGTTATGCCCCCCGCATTGTTACTATTATTTTAATGCTGTTAGAAATCTGTGGTTACAGGCTGTATTAAAACTTATAATAGTATATACACCAATACCTGAACATAAATCACATGTTGGAATATAATTTTAAGTTGCATGAGAGCCTGCTAATGCTAAGATGCCTGTGCATGAAACAACTTCAGGATAATCAACTTCAACTGCATCTTTTATTAGCTGAATAATCTCCAATGCTGCCTCTCTTATTGTCAGGTTTGGAGTGTCTTCAAACTCACGCAAAGATCTATGACCTCACAGTCACTAGCATATACAGATTCATATCAGCTTGCCTATTATGTCTCCACTATAAATGTTTATATTCATTTATGAATTTATCAAGCACCTGGAAAACCAAAACATATCACTTATAATGAAATAAGGCCTGATTTCAAATTCATATCCTCCATTACCATCAATGCATCTTTCATGGTAGATAAAAATGATTTCTTTTGACTTCCATCTCATCTCATTATCCACCATCCTCTTTTGTCCTTGGGTCTTAGGCTTGGAACCTTGAAACAAGATTTGAGCTTGATTTTGAATTTGAGCCACAAATTCCAACTGCTGAATCTAGGCCATTGATCTGTGAACTGCATACTCGAAACTGTCCATGAGCTTTGAACTTAAGAATGGTGGATTCTTTTCAGGTTCACCATTTCAAATACAATTTTGAAGCTCCCAAGCTGGATTGAATCATAATGATTCTTGAACTTCTGATTACCAGGATTGAAACTAAAATTTCAAACTGAACACTGCATTTTGTACTAATTCTAACATGAACTTGAAGTTGAAGTTGAACTAACCTGAAGCTTCAACTTCAAATTCAACCTCCCCATATGCAAATAGGAATGCTGACAAATAGGAGAATGACTTGTCTTTTTTAACATTTTGTGCTAATGACAGAACTTGAATTGGCTGGAAGCTTCAACTTTGACTTCGACACTCGAAAGTATATTATGAAATCACTAAACTTGAAGTTGAACTGACCCAAAGGTTCAACTTCAACTTCAACTTGGGCACTCCCATGACTTAAATGTTTGACTTTAAAGCTGAATAAAAATATAAGTGTAACACCTCCACAAGGGCATTGCCACCGGACCTCGCAAGGGGTCTTGCTCCTTTACCCCATCCTGGGGGCACTACCCCCAAAATGTCATAGAAATAATCTTGGGGAAAATTGTATCAAATAAAATTTTGAGTCTGAATAGGCTCCACATCACAACAACCTCCCACTTGGAGATTGATCAAAATCCACAATAACAACCTCCCACTTGGAGACTGATCACAACGCCGCTAAACCTGTAGCTCCCACTAGAACATCAAACCATCCTAGAATTTTTTTTTTGGATTCCTTTCAGTTTGGAAGACCAACTAAAGCTAAAAAGGAGTTTAACTTCTCCCTTATTATTTCCTTGGTAAGAATATCTACTAGATTATCATCTATACATGTCATCTCCAACTTTAACTGTCCACTATCCAAAATTGACCAAATGAAATGGTATTGCAACTATATGTTTTTTTTCTTTAAATTTAGAGAAAAATTCTTGGAAAGATGAATAACACTCTGACTATCTACAAAAAAAAAATTATCCCTATGTAGGTATCCCAATTCTTCCATGAAGAACTAAATCTATATCATCTCCTTGGCTTCCTTTGTAGCAACAACATACTCTACCTCTATAGTGGATAAAGCATTAACCTTCTACAACTGATAAATCCAACTCACTATTGTCCCACCAATAGTAAATATATAACTTGTAGTACTCTATCTGATATCAATATCCCTTGCTAAAAGAGTCAACATAGTAGGTATAAATCAGTAGTAGAGCCCCCAACATATAGACATGTACTGGATGTTCCTCTCAAATATTTGAGAATATGTTTAGCTGCATTCCAATGCTCAATCCATAGATGACTCGTATACCTACTAACAACTCCCACTACAGGTGCAATATTTGGCCTAGTACATACCATGGCATACATAAAGCTTGCTATAGCTGAAACATAAGGTGCCTTGGACATTTTAGCCTCCTCTTCTAGTGTCTTTGGACACATCTCCTTATTCAATTTCAAATAACTAAGTAAAGGTGTGCTAATATCTTTAACATTCTCCATAGATAAAGGTTGCAACACCTTCTTAATATAATCAACTTGAGATAATGTCAATTTTCTATTCTTTCCATCTCTGTAAATTTTCATATCAAGGATTTTCTTTGCTGCCCCCAAATCCTTCTGAGTAAATGAATGTGTTAACTATTCTTTTAACCCCTTAATGTGATCCATGTTAGATCCAACTATAAGCATATCATTAACATATAAATATTAAATAATGTAGCTATAATCATCTAACCTTTTAAAATAAACATAATGGTTGGAATGACATTGAGTATAACCATTCTTATTCATAAAACTATCAAATTTAAGATACCATTGCCGAGGTGCTTACTTGAAGCCATATAAAGTTTTCTTCAATCTGCACACTAAGTTTTCCTTACCTTTAGCCTCAAATCCCTATGGTTGTACCATATATATCTCTTCATCCAAATCATTGCAAAGAATTTTTTTAACATCAAGCTACTCCAAATGCAAAATTTTAGTAGCAACAATACTTAAAATAGTACGAATAGAAGTCATTTTAACAACATGAGAAAAAATAACATCAAAATCAATGTTCCTATTCTATGCAAATCCTTTTACCACTAACCTAGCTTTACATATTTTCTTACCTCCATCCTCTTCTTTCAACCTGCAAACCATTTATTAGGTAAAACCCATTTACTTGCAAGCACTTTGCATAAGTCTTTTGTTTGATTTTTCGGTAAGGAGTCCATTTCTTCTTTCATTGCAAACTCTTGTTGAATCTTTGTATCCACTTGCACAACTTCATCATAACAATCAAGTTCACCAAAATCTGTTAATAAAATAGAATATAAAGAGGGAGAAAATATTTCTAGAGGTCTACTTAGCCTTGTTGACTATCTAACATTCAATGGGGTGGGTGATATTTTTTGTTGTGAAGAATGAGGAACTATTGCAACATCATATTTTGGGGTATCATCTAATACTACATAATCATTTTGTTTCTTCTGATGTTGTTGCAACAAATCTTTCTACAACACTTTCTCATTAAATATGACATCCCTACTTCTTATAGATTTTCAATTTTCAAAATCCCAAAGCCTATAACCAAATTCATGAATGCCATATCCAACAAATATACATTTATTTGACTTATCTTCCATCTTGTTTCTCTTTTTAAAGTCAATATGTGAAAATGCTTCATAATCAAAGGTTTTGAGAAATGAATAACTCACCTTCTTACCAGTTCATGTTTCTTCTGAAATACCACAACCCAAAGCAATAGAGAGACCTCTATTGATCAAATATATAATGGTACTAAAAACCTCAACCCACATGTTGAAAGGAAGCCCAACATGAAACTTCATGCTTAGTGCACTCTCCATTCTTGTTCATGCATTCACCCACTCTATTTTCCTATGGAGTCCTTGGAACAATTTTATGTCTATAAATACCATTA
Organism: Cupressus sempervirens; assembly: GCA_028749045.1. Taxonomy (NCBI): domain Eukaryota; kingdom Viridiplantae; phylum Streptophyta; class Pinopsida; order Cupressales; family Cupressaceae; genus Cupressus; species Cupressus sempervirens. Next base: position 78,569,570 of record CM053791.1, on the reverse strand, counting down.
GTGGAGCAATAATCTTCAAATTCATTGCTACAATTCTCACCACCATTATTAGATTTGATAAATTTTAGCTTCTTATGTATCTCATTTGCAACCAAGCATTTCCATTTCTTAAAAGTTACAAATACATCAGATTTATTTCTAAGAATAAACCCATACTTTTCTAGTTGCATCATCAATAAATGTAACATAATAATTAGAGCCATAAAGGGAAGATACCTAAGATGGTCCTCATACATGTGTATGTACAAGCTTTATTTTCTCATTTTTATTTTTCTTCCCACTCTTCACAAAACTCATTCTCTTTTGTTTTTCATACACACAACTTTCATAGAAATCCATATTGACACATTTCAGACTTGGTAAAACTTTCTTTGAATGAAGTAATTTCATACCTTCTCACTTATTTTCCCAAGCCTATTGTGCCATATCATTGTATCATAATCTACATTAATGGTTTGTTCTCCCCACTGAACTGTAGCAACTGTTCCTAAACATTTATTTTTCTTTGAAACAATTAGAGTAGAAGGAACAATATGACCTATACAAAGATATAAGGTGCTTACTTTCACACCTATTTCTACTACAAGGGAAACTTTTTAAACCTTCCAATTTTAATAATTAAGAGTAGGTTAGAGGATTTATGTCATCGAATCACATTTTGAAATGAAATAGCCAATCAAATACATTTTTGGTACATGACAAATTAAACACATTCGCCGCCTATGATTTCCTAGGTAGATATTTTTGGACAACCTCATCCTCATCACCTAGTTGCACCACTAAAATTAAATTCCTACACAACCTTGGATCATGTATTACCTCATTTAGTATCTAATGATCCCCATTCTATAACTTAATCTTAACTTTTCCCTTTCCAACAATCTGACCATGTTCATTATCCCCCAAATAAAAAAATCCAAAATCCCCTTGGACATAATCAATAAAATAACGTCTATGGGGTGTAGCATGAAATGGAACCCTAGAATCTAAAACCCCATAATCATCAATACTTCCTAAAGAAAGCAGAAAATCATCCTCTTTGGATTTGTTACTTACCATATTTTCCTCCCTGTTCCCTTATGGTTTATCTCCTTCATTGTTCTTACAAGTGCAATAATCTTTCTTCATATGCCCTAGTTTCCCATGGTATCAAAAATCTCTTGTTCCTTTGGATTTAGACCTCTTCCCCTTTGATTTTCCTCTTGATTTCCCATGATTTATAGAATTACTTCATCTCTCAGTCATTTTGCCTATGCTTTGTGCGTTCAAAGCACTTCTAGATGTAGATCCATCTGAGGTTTTCTTGTGAGTTTCCTCACTTAGAATACCACTTATCACATCATCAAATTTAAGGGTATTAGATCCAAAAAAAAATTACTCACAACCATTACCAAGCCATTCCAACTTTCAAGAAAAGAACACAAAATTAAGAGAGCCCTAATTTCTTCATTGAAATTAACATTCATAAAAGATGATTGACTAGTAACCATATTAAACTCAATTAAATGAGCTGCAATAGATCCACCTTCCATCAAATGATCTACAATATATCCACTTTCTGTCATCTTCATATTAAATAAATGCTTCACAAGAAATACCTTATTTGAAGTGGAGGGCTTTTCATACAATTTTGCTAGGATTTGCATCAAATCTTCCATCATCTTCACTTTTATAATATTAAATGTCACTAACTATGCCAAGCATAATTTAATACTTTGAAGTTCCTTTTTATCCAAAATTTCTCATTCCTCATCTATCACAGTTCCTTATTTCTTGGCTTTTCCTTCCAATGATTGCCATAAATACTTTTGATAAAGATAGTCCTCCATTTACATATTCCATAACTAAGAGTTCTACCCATTAAAATTCTCAACCTTCAATTTATCCTCATCTTCCATCACTCCTACTCAATTGTGAGACCATCCTGTAGAGTATAGCTAAAAAAATAGGATGATAGTTTGGCTCTGAAACCACTTGTTAGGATCAACTATAGACATACATAAAAATTACTTGAAAATATAACCAATATTAGAAAATAATAAATGATACAGAAGAAAATGCAAGACACAAAAATCTAACATGGTTCACCGGCCAATATCTAGGCTACGTCCACCAACAAGTCTAATATTATCATTATCTAGTGATTACAATCCTCAATCCCTTACAACTCAATACCACCATAAGAAGCTACCATATCATCATGCATTATGAAATTGTTAACCCTAAGCCATTTTATACAAGCTTTTTTTGCTTACAAAATTAGGGTTAAAATAAGTCATCTAATAGAAAAAATAATAGTTGACACCTTTTACAATAGTAGAGTGCTCTAGGACCTGACAAGGGGTACTGCCTCCAAACCCCTATCGAAATAATCTAGGGGAAAACCAAACCAAATCTTCCTCTGAGTCTCATTAGGCTCCACATCACAATAGGTAGGAAATGAAGTGGCTTCTCTTGTATAAATCGGCCCAAAAGTGAACGTAACGTGAAGAGGTTCTAACAAGTGATAATAAAAATTAATTAATGGGAATAAAACTTAATGATAAGTTAAGAGAACACTTTTATTATATGTGGCTTCCTAAGGGAGTTAATTTACCATACTATACAGGGGCAAGGGTGTGTGGCCTCCTATTGGACTTGATGTTACTATATTAGGTACGTGGCCTCTCGAGGGAGTCGATTTACCATACTAGTTTATCTTGGGTTTTATAATGAAAAGTGAATTACACTCCACTTGAGTCCCTACATAGTTATCCTATAGTGGGTCTGATTAGTGACTTGATGTACTACATTATTTTCCTAATCATATAGATGTTGGTATCATACTTGATTGGCATGTGTGTTATCCATGAGTGAGTGTCTAATATGATTATGGTTGGGTCATTATCTCCATGAGCATGGTAATGTGTGGGCCTACGGGTACCACATGGTTGGGAGGTGTATCTTCCTATACCACTATTGGGCACCAGTATATAGAGATGGTCTACTTCTAATTTAAGACTAATGCTAGATATTCACTTGGTACTTTAGTGCATCTAGTGTATGTTCTCTTTTGATTTATGCTTTACTTTGGATGCATTTGATATCATGTTTAGATAATGTTTACTATGTTACTTGATGCATTCCTTTATCATGATTTTGTATCACATTACTTAGTTGAGAATTCTTACCACTACTTTGGATTAGTGATACTATTGGTAGATTAACATGTTAGATGTTCTTATTTCATGTGATGTTAATGTATGGTTTATTGGTAAGAAAGATCTCATGGGAAAACTCCAATGATCTTGTTGAAAAATTGAGATTCATGCTTGGGGGTATGGTTAGGGCCCTTGAGATCTCATGATGCCATTATGGTAGGGAGGAAATGAGAATAGTTGTTTTAGTTTGATTGCTTCTTTTTCTTATACTTTCATTTTTTTCTTGCCAAAAGTGGATGAGCCACTATATATATATATAATTTAAAACTAGTTCAAGAGCTCAATTGGGAAAGAGCCAGAAAAGAAAATCCAGCATCATCGTAGTATGTACAAATTACATGCATCTATATTGACAATCATAGTTTATCGATGGAAAAAACATAATTTTGCCAAAACAACAAGATCAAATAACTTAGTCAGTATACCCATGAGAACTTGGTAAGAACTATGGTCAAATAGCTCATCATGAGTCTCTTCCTTGTTAACTTAGCGAACACTTGGCTGGAAGTTAGTCAATACCCCACCTAGGGGAACTCAATAATCAGTAAACTAAATAACTCGATAAGCCTTGAGCTACTCGATCAATACTAAACCTGAGCTTTCTTAGTAAGTATTAAGCCAAGGTTGACTCATTTACTAATGAGCCTAAACTTAATGAACTTGGTCAATACTAAACTAGGTAAATACTAAGCCAAGTGTAACTTGGTCAATACTGAACTCGGTAAACATTAAGCCAAGAGTAACTCGACCAATACTGAACCCAAACTTATTCTTATTGTGCAACCATCATAAAATGATAAAGGGATCAAGCTATTATTAAATTTTTTGCTCTTGTTGAATTAAGGTAAATAAAGTGGGAAAGTTGGCATAAATGAACTTTGTAATACTTGCCTCATTAGTCTTCAAGTCACAACCAATATTGGATAAATTATCTACAATCTAGTTTCCCTCGCTAAGGGTATGAGAGAAAGACACCACTTTAAATTTATCAATTATTTCCCAAGCTTTTTCCAAAATATAACCAAACTTCCAATTCTTTGATTTTTTTCTTTACATATGAATTGATAACCACTAAAGAATCCCCCTCAATGTGAATATTAACTATGTTTAGCTGAAGTGCCAGTTCTAAACCAAGTAGGAGTGCCATGGCTTCAACTTTGTTGTTTGTACCAACTGGCAATTTTTGAGCCAACATACCTAACACCTGCCCATTATGATCTCTTATATACACTCTAGATCTTGATTCACTAGGATTCATCTCTTATACTTTCATTTTTACTGTGATTTTTTTAATGCTTTTTTAATTTATTAATGTTGTTGATCAAATGTATGTATGTATTGAGATGAGTATTTTATCTTATTTAAGCTCTTTGATCTACCTTTATGCTTTTGAGTGATCATTCCTCAATTTACATGGATTTGGTACTCCTTGATGTGGAGGTTTCATGTTTTTATGCATTCCTTCTTGTATATTTTCTTTTCTATCAAATATTTGTCACTTGGGAAGGCATTCTCTCTCATGACTAAGAAAAGTCTCACGTGTGCTTGGTTGGGTTGTCTCTCCTAATTCATAGAGAATACTTGCCTGCTAGCCAATCTTGACTCGCACAAGCATTCAAATTATTTTGTCATATAGAAAACACTAAGTATTTCTACACACTTTGAGAAGACGTAACATGTACTATTGGACACCCTTTTGGGTCTTGCATCTTCCTAGATCAAAAGAGATCAATTACAGGATGTATATAATATACCATTTAAGTATAAGTTGTTCTTATACTTAAGATACATTTTATATATGCAACGATTCATTTGAGATAGGTTTCAACCCTCCAAGAGTTAAGATAAAGTTTCTAGGTTTCTTCAACTGATAGGATTTCAGACTTAGTTTAATTTTAGGGCTTCAACATTTCATACCTAGCCAAATTTTAGGGTTCATTATTTGTCTTTCAACATGGTGTCCAGTAGATGAGTAGATGTAACCTTGAGCCCTTATCTTGTCCATGACCATTTGAGGGCCTCTTCAAGATACTATTCTTGATTATGTTATGGTTAGTTGGAAATGGACTAGTAGGTTTAACCATGTTAGGAACTTTTACTTTGGCCTTAAATAGAACATGTTCTTTTGGGATTGTTACTTTAGTATTTCCCTCTTGAGATGCATAGATTTTTTTTATTAGATAAATAGGTTTTACAGGGATCCTAAAACCCGAGAGTTAATACAAATTAGGCTGAAAATAAGCGTTAGAAGCCCAGCCACAAAAGAAACAAGTCTAAAGGCTGAAATAGCACAAGGCCTAGCCAAATAAACAAAGGCCAAAGAAAATGCCAAGCCAAAAAGATAAAACAAAATAGTCAAAAGCCAGAACAAAAAGCCAACCAAAAAGGAAAATAATAGGAACTGCTCCTCGATCTTTCTTTCGAGCTCTTGCATGACCTGTGCAGCCTCCTACGCCATCTTGTTCTCCTCGGTCTCCTGCTGGTGAGTCCTGAGATCTTCCTAGTCTAGAGTAGAAAAGGTGATACCAGTGGTATTATCTTCATCGGATCTGGCTTTACCCCTATCTATTTCTTCCACATCCCCCTGCATGCATCTATCTTTAAGCCACTCAGTTAAAGATAAAATGTTGTTATTGATTGAGTTGAGCAGTGAGATCATTTGGCTCGATAGATTGTGATTATAATTTTGTAGATTATGGATCCTCCTTTTCGCTAGGCTATGCCTATCATCATAATCTGTCCCTTTCTCTAGGCCCTTAAGATTCCTGGCTCCTTCCATTTGAACCACCTTCTCCTTAACCTCCTCTAGCTCGTGAAAAAGCCACTTGATTGAACTGAAATTATTAACCATGCTATTGTGGACATTGTTCAAGAGCTTCATCCTAGATTCCCTAGCATTATCAGAGATAGCCACTATTGTAGGGTTAATAAGCTCTTCAAGATGTGGTTCCTCCTAATTGGCCACTAGGATATGGGGGTTCATCACTTCCCTGAAAATACCCATTTTTTAGGTCCTCACATTAAAATTTCTCCATGCTTTCCTCCTATCTTTGCTAGCACCTCCCCACACTCAGCACCAAAACTATCCTGAGTCTGTTCCTCCAGATGGGCCTGGGGATGGATAGGGGAGAGAGGGATTGGGGAAGAGTCCAGGTCCTAGTACAACCTCTCATCTTCCTTGCCCACCCTCTTACATTTCTTCCCACCCTGGGATTCCATTTTTTCCTCCTACCTTTCCTTTTCCTCATCTTCAAATTCCATCGCCTCCTCTTCATCACAGGTGTCCTATTCCTCCTTCTCAATCTTCTTCTGGCTATGATCTCTAGGGCTAATTCTTCTAGGGATGATGGGTGAGGGAGACTTCTGAATATTTGGCAAAGCTTTTTTACCCATGAAGGTAAGCCCTCCTTCCTTAGAACTAATGCTCTGAATATCATCTGAGTTAGAGGAATAGCTAGAGCTATCAATTTCCTCATTCCTAGCCTACAACGAGATGTTACTCATTGTTTGAGCCTTGAAGTTCTCATAGATGAGCAGTAATAGCCCCTCATGTAGAGCAGGGTTAGCAGAGGGTTTCTTTTTGAAGCTTGACACCGCCTTGCTCATAGAATTCAACAAATAGAAAGGGAAAGAAACTTTGCTATCATGACAAAAATGATTCAGAAGAACAAAATGGTGGGTGTGAATAGGATCAAACCTAGGGTCAAGAGTAATGTAGTCAATGATAATGCATAGAACATACCTCCAAATCTTCATTATAGACTCTGGATCATAAAATGTATCACTTTTTTTCAAGGCATTTAGCTCCTTAGGATTGTCAGCAAAGTCCTTCACAGCACTGGCTGAAAGCTTTTTATCCCTAAAGAACTTAAAGCCCACCATTGGAATCTTAGTCACAGCTGATATCACCTCCTCCATTATGAAAAAGCTATCTCATTGACCTTGACTCTACCATGCTTTCATGAATTGACCATGCTGTCAGTCACATTTTGGTTGTAGCCATGCAGCTTTGTGATATACCTTGAAATCCTAGCCTGAACCAGCTTCTCCCAAACTTTCTCCCCACTTCTCCATTTCTCCATTTTTCCCACTGGCTCTTTTCTACACCTTTCTCCCACCATTTTAGTACTTTGCTCTCCCACAATTCTCATAAGCATAGCTCTATGAAACCTCACCACCTAATAGGGTTCTTTGTGTTTTTGAGGGTGGTTGAAGAAATAGTTCTTGTCTTTTCTCAGATTACGAATACAACAAAAGACCCATGAAGCATGCCAAATAAAATGTAGTAATTCCCACTTCTTGCATTTACCAATGCAACCTTTATGAGTAGTACCCTTTCCCCATAAGCCTTTCCTATTCATAATAGCACTTTGATCTCCTTCGTACTCCCTTGGATCTTATCTAGCTTGATCAGACTCTTAACATTCATCGAAAAACTCTTTCTCAGTTGCCAGGTCATTTTTTGATCGGATTGGACACCATTATTTGCAAACCAATCTGCCACTGGGTTTGCTTCCCGAAAAACATGAGTGACATGGACTCTTTCAAATTTAGCAAGAGTCTCATGTGTCTCATTAATAAGATTTGCAATTGACCAAGAATAATGAGATTTTCCATTTAAACTTTTAATAATATTATTCAAGTCCCTTTCAAGCCATAAATTGGTAACTCCAACTTCAAAAGCCAGTTTCACCACATGACAGGCTGCACTTACTTCCGTGAAGTGATTAGTTTGGAATCCAAGTAGGAGAGAGAAGGCCGCAAATCCATCCCCAAATTCATTCCTAATAATGCCTCCACATCTTGAGGAGCCAAGATTTCCCTTCGAGGCCCCGTCAAAATTGGCTTTATGCCATCCTTCTGGGGGGAGAAGCCACTTGGCTTCCTATCTTTTTAACAGTCTTTCTTTTTCCTTCTCCATTTTCCTACCACCCATTTTGATATCTCCCCCCTTCCTTACTAGGTAGTTTTCCTTTATATTTTTGTTAATATTTTTCTCGAGGAAAATGGTAGGTTCCTCTCTATCTCTGAAGATTCTATTGTTTCTCTCCTTCCATATGCTCCAATAGAAGTGGGGTAAGATCCAGGTACCTAAATCCTGCAAAAAAGGGGAATAGAACAAGGATTTCCATTGGTAGAAAAAATCTAGGAGATTATCTGGCATGCACCAGCTAATCCCTGAGTCTTGGATCAGGAAGTCCTAGACCTCCCTAGAGAAGGTATAGTGAATGAACAAGTGATTGCCATTTTCCAGCTGGTTCTTACATAAACTACATCTGCTTGGCAGAATCTAACCTCTTTTTATTAGGTTGTCCTGAGTGAGAATTTTGTTCTATATGGCCAACCAATAAAATATATTGATTTTTGGAGTGAGGCCTGGGATCCAAGCTTTCGACCAAGGAGGTCTCTCTTTAGAGCTCCAAAGAGCCATATACCTAGAAACAACAGAGTAATTACCACTGGAGTTGTCCCCCTAGATCATTTCATCCCTCTCATAACTGAGAACCATTGAATTTAACATTAACATGATTGGACTTAGATCTTCAGAGATTATAAATAGATCTATCCAACCTTGGTTGTTCCTATAATTACAGACTTTCAGCCCAAAAAGTTGGATACAGTGGTTTGCCCAAACATCATAGACTAAATTGTTCATTAGGGGGCCTTGAAAAAGCCAATTATCAGACCAGAACTGGATATCCTCCCCATTTCCCAATTTCCAAGAAACTTTGGTCTTTGCCAGTCCCTAGCTTTAAGTAAACCATTCCAGTTAGCAAAACCTTTAGGAATGTCCTCACTAAAGAGGGAGAATTGGATAGAAGGCCTCTTAATGTAGTTGTTGACCAATATGTCTCTCCATTCCCCAGTACTATTGAAGATATGCAATAATTGCTTTGCCAAAAGAGCCTTATTAAGGTGAGAAAGCTTCCTTATGCCAAGACAACCATAGTGCTTAGGAAGGAAGACTTTGTCCCAGGCAACTAGTGAGTATCTTTTTTTCCCTTCAACACCTGACCATAAGAAATCCCTCTAAATTTTTTCCATCCTCTCTGCAAATTTAACTGGGATCACAAAGAGGCTTAAGGCATACATTGGAAAATTCTGAAGGGTGGATTTAACCAGCTGACATTTGCCAGCTTGACTAAGGATAGCTCCTTTCTAGCCTACAAGCTTTTTACTAAACTTGTCCATAATGCCATTCTAGAAGGAGTTAGGAGGATTCAGACCCAAAGGAAGCCCAAGATAGGTAGAGGGAAAATTTCCCACATTACAACCCAGAATCCTAGAGATTTTCCTCTGTCTATCCTCTAGAGTGTTAGTAAAATATAAGGAGCTCTTATCCCAATTAATTAGTTTGCCTAACACTCTAGAGTAGATATCCAGGACATCCTTCATGGCTTTTTCCTCCTACACAGAAGCGTCTCCCCCCATGATAGTATCATCAACGAAGTGCTGATGCAAAAAGGGATCACTTTTGGAGGAAGGTTTTAACCCTTTGATTCTGTCTTCTTTTTTTCTCTCAATAAGCCTTCCCATACATTCAGCTAGGATAATGAAGAGAAAAGGTGAGAGAGGATCCCCCTATCCCAGCCCTCTTAAGGGTTTGAAAAAATCTAAAGGGGCTTCATTAACCAACACATCAAGAGGGGAAGTAATGACAAGGTGAGAAATTAGTTTGCAAACTTTGACATCAAAACTAAAAGCCTTGAGCACCATATCAAGAAAAGTCCAGTCAACTTGATCATAGGCTTTAGAAAGGTCCAATTTAAGTAGCATCCCTTCTCATTTGCCAGCTTCCAAAGAGTGGATCACTTCATGCACCATCATGACCAAGTCTAAAATCTGTTTGCCTGGGAATAAACCCATTTGTTGTCGTGAAATAATCAAAGGGAGGAGCTTGAGCAACCTAGAGGTAAGAACTTTTGAGATAATCTTATAAAAGGAATTGCACAAGCTAATAGGTCTAAACTTATCAAAAGAGTTAGCCCCAGGCACCTTAGGGATGAGGACCAAAAAAGTGGAGTTAATCTCTTTAAGAATGCTCCTGGCTCCAAAGAATTCTTGAACCACCTTCACCACATCTTCCATCACCACCTACCAATACATATGAAAAAAGAAGGTAGGGAACCCATCAGGGCTAGGAGATTTATCCATAGGCAAGGAAAAGAGAGCTTCACAAACTTCAATAGCAGAAGGAATGGCACGAAGCATAAAGTTATGATGAGGTTGGATAGTTTGAGGAATAGAAACAACCAAGTTTTCCTGGTCCACCTTAGACAAAAGAGGATCCCAAGACAAGAGAGATGAGAACAAGGAGATGACTTCAGCTAATATTTCCTTTTCCTTAGTCATCAAATCCTACCCTTTCATGATACCATCAATTCTATTATTAGCTCTATGCTTGAGGGTGGTTAGATGAAATAACTTTGAATTTTGATCACCATCTTTGAGCAAGTTAACCCTAGATCTTTGCCTCTAGAACTTCTCCTCTTTTTTGATGATGTTATTTAGGTCTGTAAGAATAGACAACTCAGCCTCCTTACTAAGCTCATCATACCCATCCTGCTGAACAGAGGCTTGAATAGAAATAAATTTGTTAGAGAATACATCTTTCTCATGGAAGATATGGCCAAAATTAGTCTTATTCCAAACCTTAACCATTCTCTTAACATTGCTCAATTTCCTGGCAACTCTGGACATAGTAGTGCCTTCCACATCTAAACTCCACCAAAATGTGACTTTTTCCAAAAGATTAGGATGAGAGGTCCACATTTTTCCAATTCTAAAGGGGGGGTTCCTTCTAGGCTCTATAGGAGAAACCGAGAGGGATATAGGAGAATGATCAAAACCCACTCTAGGTAGAAGAGCTAACCTACAAGAGAAAGACTTCAGCCAATCAGGGGAGATTAGAGCTCTATCCAATCTGACTTGGATGCAATCCTTCCCCAAGCATTTGTTAGACCAAGTAAAGGCACCTCCCATAAGATCCAGGTCCATAAAAGCCATACCATTGATGAAGTTAGAGAGGTCTTGTTTACTTTCCCAGTCCAGGATTAGACCACCCATCTTCTCCCCATCCATAAGAGGAGTGTTGAAATCTCCCATAATGATGCCTTTCTTTAGATTACTACTATGCACCAAGTTACCTACTTTAGTCTAGTGATTCTTTCTATCTCTTTTATTGTTTGGAGCATATAAATTCAACAAAAACCAATTTTCATTGGATTGAATATGATGAACATGACAGAGAAGTATATTACCCTCATTAAACACTACTTCAAATCTAAAATGCTTGGTATTAAATAGGGTCAACAAGACACCAGAGGCACCCTCTACATTCAAAGCCTCCCCACTCATCATGCTACTAAACTTAATTTTCCTTAGAGATTCACTTTTCATCTTAGTTTCTTGGATCATCAAGATATTAGGTCTTTGATCTCTGATGAAATTCCTAATAATTTCTTGTTTGTGGTCTCTATTTAAGCCCCTTATATTCCATGATATGATCTTCATTTTTCAATCTTGGAATACTCTTGAATAGTTCTCTGGTGCCCACTCACCACACATCTTTCGGTCACCTCCTCTCTGGACTGCTTCTCTAATCTTCTACCTTTTTTAGCCTCTGATCCCACATCCGGTTTGCAGTAGCTTCTTGTCTCCATTGGAGAGGGCAAAGAGGGTTCTCTAATATATTTCTTCCTAGGCTTAGCAGAAAGAAAAGCTTCTCTTTCCAAGATAGTATCCAAAGACCTAGATACAATTTGATCATTCTTTGGAGTTCTAGGAGGATCCTCCCTATCATCGAGCACCCTCACCAACACTTCATTCTCATTCTCCACAAAGTTTTTTGATTCTACTCTAGAGGAAACAAAATTATCCTCTAGGCCTTGATAAATAATTATATCCTTATTGGCTCTATCCATTTCTTCATCTTTGGCAGCCAAAATACTTCTCCTTTCCAACTCAAGGACTCCTTCCAAATCTGCTTCCTTCATAATATGTTGGGCAGTTCCCTTGCAATATTTAACCATAGGTTTTACCTATTGCAAATATGCTGCCCCTTCCACAATCTAAGAGTCTTCTGGCTCATGAAAGGCAACTTGGTTTCCTTCTAGGGCTTTTGCCTCTGGCTTTTCCTTCAGATATGCAAATACTTCGACATTTGAAGATTTTTGGGCAAGCTCTTCAGAATGGGGACAATCCTTCTTATCTTTGGTCCAAGCTATTACAACAGAAGGTGCTGGCATGTGAGTAACATCCTTCTTTACTTCTCTAGCCTTCTGACCATCCATAATAGGGTCAGCCTTGTGGCCTATGCTAGTAGTCTTCCTCTTTCAAATTTTCATGTCCCTATTGAGAGAAGGGAGAGGCTTCTTCTTCTTGTCCATCTTCACTTTTGGGCATTGGAAAACCTTATTTCCAGTCTTAAAAAAATGATAGCAACCAAAAGGTACACTTATAGTCCAACTGCTGAATGTGAGTACCAAGCTTAGACTCAAAGCACACCAGTTCTGGCATATCATCCCCCTCCCTTACTCCTATACATATCCTCACATAGGTAAGTCTACTCTTAGATGCTGTAATAGGATCAATAGATAATAATTCTCCAAAGGAACTGGCCATGCCCATAAAAACATCCTCATTCTAGAATTCCAAGGGTAGCTCAGGGAGTCTAACCCATACTGCAGCTTGCTTCAAAAAGGATATATTTAGGTCCAGTTTAGAAGATCACTTTTGCAACACCAGATTTGCCTGTCCTATACTCCAGGGCCCTTTACACAGAATATTGGCCATGTCCTCATTATAGGTAAAGTCAAAAGAGAGAAACCCCTTAGCCATCACAATAATGCTGACCTAACCTTTTAAATGCCATTTCTTCAAGGTGAAGGAATGAACCACATCTATGTTTGGTCTATGATCGAGAAACTTTCCAACTAGCGTGGAAGCTATTGAAGCTATGCTATGATCAATTAATTTGTTTGGAATAGCAATCATGCACGATCCCTTATCTAGGCTTGAAACAATCTTAACTAGTGGGAAAGATGACTTACCAAATGGTTTGACACCAAAGAGTGAGGCCCATTTCATTAGAAGATTCCCTAGCCTGACCACATTTGGTTGCATTTTTGGCTTGATTTGGACTTCACCATTAGCACGTGGGTCCACATCCCCATTTTTTGCTTCTCCACACTCTACCTGAAGGCCCTCCTTCATACCTAGTTCCTTAGATCCTCCTCCCTAAGGATTTCCACCCAAAACTAGGTTTGAATTTTGAATAGATGCCTCTTGACTGCTTCCCCGACCTCTCCCTCTCCCTCTCTCCATTTTTGGTATCAAGAGATGCATAGATGTTATAGATGTTATTCGGATCTCCCTTGAGTATTCTCAGGATTTTTGTGATATTTGATTCTAAATTATGATTTAGTGCTTGGGGATATTTGGAAGTGTTTGTAAGACATATGCTAGTCTAGATGGACATGTGAGTTTAGCCATGTTCCCTATTATATTATCTACAATAGATGTTTCATTCTTGCATTTGGTTACTTTATGTTTGTGTTAAGTAACTTACCTTAAAAATAATTTATTCAATGCATGGTGTATCCTTGTGTTCCAAGGATCTCTAGGCAAGGCATTACACCCTACCCTATTGAGCGCTTCAACTTTCACCTAAAAAATACCTAAATGTATTATTTCCTCACACACACACACACACACATTTTGTATCAAACCAAGGAGATCCAACACATCATTAATCTTTATTATTCTATAGTTAAGAAACCTAATTTTAACTTTTTCATGACCAACAATATTTAAATGAGAATGATCACCCAAGTACACCTTACATCCATCAAATTCTTTATATTTAGAAAATTAATCTTTATTTGAGATCATATAAAAAGATGTACCTATTGTTGGAAATATAATTGAAAAGCTCATTTTTGTTGAAGATCAAAGAAGGAAGATTGTTGTAAAAGAATATTTTTAGTCATTTGTCATTGATGTCAAACTTTCTATTTGCAGGGATGATACTTGCTTATAAGATCCAAGTACTATCACTTAGTTGATTGATGAAGAGGATTTGTCAACAAGATGTAACTAGAGCACCTAAAGGAAAAGGTTGAGTTATGATGTTGTAATGAAGTGCAAGGATCAGTTAAGACAATGGTTAAGTAATGTATTGATGACATACTCAAGGATATAGAGGTTGATCACACTTAGAAACATTGGAGGAAGAAGTTGTAACAAGGTTGACTGCAAAGCTTGAACTAAGATCATTAGTGGGTGTCAAGCAAGTTAGTTGAAGTTGAGAAAATTCTCAGTAGAAGTTGAGTAACAAAAAAGTTTCAGTTGGTGTTGAGTGATCTTCAAGTGCCGAGCATCAGGAAAAACATAGTTGATGCCAAGTAACATAGTATGTGTCGAGCACCAGTATTTCAATAGTGCCAAGCTACTGCATTATTTCAAATGATGAAGATTCACCAAATCTAAGCCACCATAGTGGTTACATTGAATTTTGTGAATGAGTTGGAAGATAAGGATGATGAGTTGGTGGCACAGAATCAAATGTAAACCATTTTTGGGAAAATTCTAAGGGATTATTCAAGAAGTTTCTAGAGGAAACAAAATATGGGTTAGATGCAATGAATCCTACCTAATCCATGTGAATTTTAATTGAAAAATGGAAGAATAGAGTAGGAAAAGGTACTCCAAGACTTCTATTTAAGAAGTCATAGACGAAGAAGCAAAGAGCTACTACTACTGTTGCTACCGAAGAGTCAAATCTACAAAGTGGTTAGAAGGGTTTCAAGGAGGAGACATCTAGGAGAACGAAGAGCATAGAGGTTCTACTTCTACGAGTGGTCATGAAGAGATGATTGCATTGGTACATTGAGTGTGGAGACTCAAGGAGAAAAAGCTTAAAAGAAGGGCAAGCTATCAAGATTTGCAAAGATTGAAGGCTAAGAAAGGGTATGAGCTGAGAAGTTATTTAAGATCTACAAGATAAGTTGTATGTTGTAGTTAGGTCAATATTTTCTAATACTTTTTAGCAATTGTATTAGATTTGAAAATCCTATGGAATTAGGTTGGCCTAATAACCATTTGTAAATCTTTTAATAGGGTGACATTCCAAGTGAATGTTCTAAAGTCCTTTAACCAGGCCCACTTCTAACAAGGTGGTTAAATCCTCTAACAAGGTCACATTTAACAATATGTTGTAAGCCTTTAACAGTGCATCACTTCAGAAGAGTGAGAATTGAGCAGCATGTTACTGGTGGTTTTTTCCAATTTGGGTTTTCACGTAAATCACTGTGTCATGTGTTGATTTCTTATGTGTTATGCTTGCATATTGATTTATAGTAACTTGCTAATTAGTTAAGTAAAAGCTTGGATGAATGAATGGTTGAATGGATCCACTATACCTTATGAAACATTTGAATAGGACATTTGGACCTTGAATAACTGATTCACCCCCTTGCTTAGTTATTCTAAAGCATTTCTAACAATTGGTATCAGATCCATCTACTAATTTAGTTTCAAGGTAATAGAAGTAGAAAGATCAAGATGTCCAAGAGAGAAGTTCCCAAGCTCAATAAAGACAACTTTGTTGCATGGCAGAGTTTGATGAAATTGCACCTTGGATCAATAGGTGACTATGCACAAACCTCAATTGGAATAGAACATGTAACTCCAGTTAGACCTCTTACTACAGATGATTTGAACAAAAAGAAGGAGCATAACCAAGAAATGTTGGAGATTGCCTCTACACTTAACTATGTAGAATATGATGACATCAAAGACTGTGACACTGCATTCAAGATGTGGAAAACCTTGTCAGAAATCTATGGAGGAGATCAGAATGTCTAGAGAGAAAAGAGAGAAAGCCTAAGAGGAAAGTTTGAAGAGATGAAGATGGAAGAAGGTGAAAATGTTGCTTAGTACACTATAAGAATGAAAGAAGTGGTGAGTGCAATAAGAAGTCTAGGTGGACAATTGGAAGAAGAAACAACTATCAACAAATACTTAAGAACTCTGCTTCCTATCTATGCTATAAGAGTTTCAGCCATCCAAGAGTTGAGGTGTGTACAAGGGAACACAATAACCTTTGAAGGAATAGTTGGATAACTTATTGCATTTGAGCTATCCAATTTTGATAACTACAGACCTGAGAACCTTGAATCTACTTTCAAGGCCAAGATGACAATAAAAGATACTGAGAAGGACACATCAAGAAAGAAAAGAAGAAAAGGAAAACATGCATCCAGTGATAGCAACACAGATGAGGAAGATGTGTAACAGTTAGAAGCACTACTAGCTAGGAGATTCCATAGAGGCAAAGGCAAATTCAAAGGTAAGCTCCCTATCATATGTTTCAATTGCAATGAAGTAGGTCATATAGCTGAAAGATGTCCACAAAATAAGAACTATAAGGAAGGAAACAAGTATAGGAACAAAAGAGAAGATGATAGTAAAGAGAAAGGCAAGAAATGCTACATTGTTGAAGAAGACTCTGATGAAAATGATGAAGAAGTAGTCTATGTAGCCATGAAGGATGAATCAGACAAAGATGAAGATGAAGCAACAACATTGGATACTTATATGAACAAGAATGAGAAGTGGATCATAGACAATGGATGCTCACATCACATGATAGGAGACAAAAGTAAATTCATTACCTTTACTCAGTATGATGGAAATAGTGTTAGATTTGGTAATGATGCACCATGTCAAATCAAAGGAAAAGGCTCTATCAAACTTACAGAGAAAATTTCATGTGATAATGCATACTATGCTAAAGGATTGAACTACAACTTGTTGAGCGTATCATAGTTAGGTAATGTAGGTTGCAAAGTTGAATTTGGAAACAAAATTACCAAGATCTATGATATTGATGGAAATATGATAGGAAAGGGTGAAAAAACTAGGAGTAATCTATTTTACCTAGATATGGAAGATGAAACATGTCATGTTGTTAGACTTGATGATGTGTGGTTATGGAATAAAATGTTGTGTCATGTTAACTTTGATAATCTAATTAGCATTAGCAAGAAAAAGAAAGTCAGAGGATTGCCCAAGTTGAAGAAACCTAAAAATACAATGTGCAAACAATATCAACTAGGGAAGGTGACTAAGTCTAGTTTCAAAAGAAAAAAATACACTTCCAATGAAGTACTAGAATTAGTCCATATAGACTTATGTGGCCCAATAGAAGTGCAAAGCTAACTAGGAGATAGACACATAATGCTACTTGTAGATGATTATTCCAGGATGATGACTACTATGTTCTTAAAGAAAAAATCTAATGCATTCCAAATGTTTAAGTGGTATTTGGCTAGAGTTGAGAAGGAAATAGGAAAGAACCTAAAATGCCTAAGGTCAGACAAAGGAGGTGAGTTCACATCAAAAGAGTTTGAAACATTCTGCAATGACAAAGGTATCAAAAAGAAAATATTAGAACCAAGAACTCCACCATAGAATGGTATTTCTAAAAGGAGGAATAGGTCAGTAATTGACTGTGCTAGAACCTTGATGATAGAGAAAAATGTTGCACTAAAATATTGGAGAGAAGCTATAAGTACTGTAGTTTACACATTGAATAGAGTTCAAGTCAAGAAAGGTACAAATGCAACACCTTTTGCATTATGGTATGGTCATTCACCTAATGTTAAACATTTCAAAGTATTTGGTTGTAAATGCTATATTTTGAAAGATGCTAGAAATGGAAAGTTTGATGCAAAAAGTGATGAAGGCATATTTCTTGGATACTCCACTAGAAGTAAGGCATATAAGTGTTTGAATGTTAACACTAACAAAGTTGTGGAGAGTGCAAATGTAAATTTTAATGAGCATGCAGAAGTTTAGGTTGATGAGTCAAAGAAAAAAAAGGATTTTAGATCCTTTGTATACTTCTATGAAGGAATGACGGTTGAAGAAAATGCTATAAATCAAGTTGGAAATCATCAACAAACTTCAATAGCTGCCAAGTCTTAGCTTGTGAATTCTGAGTTGCATAATGTAGAAAATGCACATTTTAATTCTAAAAATAGTATGTAAGAAAGGAATGATGAAATGCCAGATGAAGAAGAACGAAATGACTTTGAAGCTGAAGGATGAAACATGGAAAGGACTAAACCTAGATTAGCCAAGTATGTGAGAAAACATCCCCCTGTAGATCAAATCATTGGTGACAAGAATGCCAAACCAATGACAAGGAATAGGCTCAGAAGTGAATCATGTCTGCTAAGCAAGGTTGAACCCAAAATAGTGAAAGATGCATCACAAGATAATGACTAGTATAAAGCCATGGAAGAAGAGATAGATCAGACCGAGAAAAACAAAACATGGTCTCTAGTTCCTAGACCAGTTGATAAGAATGTGATTGGTATAAAATGGGTGTTTAAAAAAAAACGTGATGAGAATGGTGAGATAACAAGAAACAAAGCCAGACTAGTTTGCAAATGCTATGTACAAGAAGAAGGATTGGATTATGGAGAGAAATTTTCCCCTGTTGCAAGAATGGAAGGAGTAAGAACATTACTTGTATATGCTACATATAAAGGTTTCAAAGTCTACCAGATGGATGTGAAGTCTTCTTTTCTGAATGGTATACTGGAAGAGGAAGTTTACATAGAACAACCAAAGGAATTTGTTGATGAGAAGAACAAGGACATGGTCTGCAAGTTACACAAAGTACTTTATGGATTGAAGCAAGCACCTAGAGCATGGTATGAGAGGTTGCACAAATATCTTGTGAAGATAGAATTTGAAAGAATAGATGACAACAAAAACTTGTACATCAAAGCTGAAGAAGGTAAAGACATTTTGATATCAGAAATATTTTTTGATGATATAATATTTGGAGGAAAAGATGTTTTATGCAAATATTTTGCTGATCAAATGAAGCATGAATTTGAGATGTCAATGTTTGGAGAAATAAAATTCTTTGTTGGATTACAAGTACATAAGTTGAAGTATGCAATATTTGTAACTCAATCCAAATACATCAAGGAAGTACTCAAAATGTTTGGGTTAGAAGACTCAAAACTAGTCAGCACACCAATGGCAATAGGCCATAAACTATCCAAGAATGATGAGTCTACCGAAGTAAATTAGACATTGTATAGGTTAATGATTGGAAAACTACAATATGTTGTACATAGTAGACCAAACATTGCATTAGCTATTGGAATAGTGGCCAGATTTTTTGCAAATCCAAGAGAAAATCACTTAATGGTAGTGAAGAGAATATTGAGATACCTAAAAGGAACTAATGACTTTGGTTTATACTACAAGAGGATTGAGAAGTTTGAACTAAAAGCTTACACTAATGCAGATTGGGGAGGTAATATTGATGATAGAAAAAGCACCAGTGGAGGAGCACTTTTCTTAGGAAAGAGGTTGATTACTTGGACTAGCAAAAAGAAAAGCTGCACCTCACAGTCCACTGCTGAAGCTGAATATGTGGCAACTGCTATAAACTAGACCAATATTGTATGGATCAAACATTTTTTGCAATGTATGAAGGAAGAGATAATTGACCTGTGATACTTTATTGTGATAATACAAGTGCTATTAACATATCAAGGAATCTAGTAATGCATGCTAAAACTAAGCATACTGCAATCAAGTATCACTATGTAAGAGAGCTAGTGGAAGACAAACAAGTGAAGATGGAATATGTTAGCTCAAAGAAACAATATTCTAATATCTTCACAAAAGCACTCCCCAAAGATGCTTTTGAGTATCTTAGAGGTAAGTTAGGGGTGATACCCCTAGCTAAGGCTACTTGAAGCAAAAACAAGTATACCTTGCATCAAATAAGCTGAATGTTGAAGATTTTATACATTGATGCAGAGGATGTTTACTTTGGGATCCATGTCTAAAGTAGTAGAAGTGCTAAAAAATCAAATCAGTCACAAGCAAGGCGATAGAGGGAGACATTGAATAAACCTGTAGAAGCTACACTTGCATATTAAAGATGCTAATATGTCTTTGGCATTATTGTCAAAGAGGGAGAAGCAAAAAATTGATCAACAACTGTTGAAGATGTTTTAAAACTAATCAAAGAAGATAGAGGGAGAAGTTGACAAGAATAATTAGAGGTTTAGCAGAACAACAGAAGATAAGCAATATAGAGGGAGACAGACAAAGAACAAGGATACAACAACAAAGAGGAAGAAGCTAAAATGAAGCAATTAGAATAGTAGAAGAAGATGTGATGTTACAATTTAATTTTTGGCATTTGACTTACTATTCTAACCTAGTAAGCTTGTGGTTGAATAGTTTAGTCTGATGGTTGATCAATTTGGTTTGCCATCAATGTCAAAGAGGGAGATTGTTGGAAATCTAATTGAAAAGCTCATTGTTGTTGAAGATCAAAGAAGGAAGATTGTTATAAAATAATGTTTTCAATCATTGTTTTTTCATTGATGTCAAACCTGTTATTTGTAGGGATGATCTTTGCTTATGAGATCCAAGTACTATTACTTAGTTGATTGATGAAGAGAATTTGATCAAGAAGATGTAACAAGAGCACATAAAGTAAAAGGTTGAGTTAGGATGTTGTAATGAAGTGCAAGGATTAGTTAAGACAATGGTTAAGTAATGTATTGATGACATACTCAAGGATACATAGGTTGGTCACACTTAGAAACATTGGAGGAAGAAGTTGTAACAAGGTTGAATACAAAGCTTGAACTAAGATCATTAGTGGGTGCCAAGCAAGTTAGTTGAAGTTGAGAAAATTCTCAGTAGAAGCCAATTAATAGAAAAATTTTAGTTGGTACCAAGTGATCTTCGGGTGTTGAGCATTAGGAAAAACACAGTTGATGTCGAGTAACACAATATGTGCTGAGCACCAGTATTTCAATAGTGCTAAGCTGTTGCATTATTTCAAATGATGAAGATTTGCCAAATCTAAGTCGACATAGTGGTTACATTGAATTTTGTGAATGAGTTGGAAGATAAGGATGATGAGTTGGTGGCAGACACAAATACATTTGGTACCAAATTGCAACAGCAGTGTCGTTGCAATTTTTTCGTCACAACCTTGTCGTTGTTGCAATTGCGACGGTAGACTGTCGCAATTGTGATGACGACAAGGTTGTGACAGAAAAATTGCAACGACATTGCCATTGCAATTTGGTATGAAATGTATTAGTGAGAGAATCCTATGTAAACCATTTTTGGGCAAATTCTAAAGGATTATTCAAGAAGTTTCTAGAGGAAATAGAATATGGGTTAGATGTAATGAATCCTACCTAATACATGTGAATTGTAATTGAAAAATGGAAGAATTGAGCAGGAGAAGGTACCCCAAGACTTCTATTTAAGAAGTCATAGACCAAGAAGCAAAGAGCTACTGATATTGTTATTGTTGAAGAGCCAAATTTGCAAAGTGGTTAGAAGGGTGTCAAGGAGGAGACATCTAGGAGAAGGAAGAACACAGAGGCTCTGCTTCTACAAGTGGTCATGAAGAGATGATTGTACTGGTACATTAAGTGTGGAGACTCAAGGAGACAAATCTTGAAAGAAGGGCAAGCTATCAAGAGTTGCAGAGATTGAAGGCCAGGCAAGGGTATGAGCTGAGAAGTGATCTGAGATTTGCAAGATAAGTTGTGTGTTGTAGTCAGGTCAAGATTTTCTAATACTCTCTAGCAATTGTATTAGATCTGAAAATCCTATGGACTCAGGTTGGCCTAATAGCCATTTGTAAATCCTTTAATAGGGTGACATTCGAAGTGAATCATCTAAAGTCCTTTAACTAGGCCCACTTCTAATAGGGTGGTTAAATACTCTAACAAGGTCACATTTAACAGTGTGTTGTAAGCCTTTAATAGGGAATTCCTTTCATAGGGCACCACTTCAGAAGATTGAGAATTAAGTAGCATGTTACTGGTGGTTTTTCACAAGTTGGGTTTCCATGGAAATCATTGTGTCATGTGTTGATTTCTTATGTGTTATGCTTGCATGTTGATTTATAGTAACTTGCTGATTAGTTAAGTTAAAGCTTGGATGAATGAATGGTTGAATGGATCCACTATACCTAGTGAAGAGTTTGAATAGGACATCTAGACCTTGAATAACTGATTCACCCCCAACCCACCCACCCACCCCCCCTGCTGAAGCTGAATATGTGCCAACTGCTATAAACTAGACCAATATTGTATGGATCAAACATTTTCTGCAATGTATTAAGGAAGAGGTAATTGAGCCTGTGATACTTTATTGTGATAATACAAGTACTATTAACATATCAAAGAATCTAGTAATGCATGCTAAAACTAAGCATATTGCAATCAAGTATCACTATGTAAGAGAGCTAGTGGAAGACAAATAAGTGAAGATGGAATATGTTAGTTCAAAGGAACAATATTCTAATATCTTCACAAAAGCACTACCAAAAGATGCTTTTGAGTATCTTAGAGGTAAGTTAGGGGTGATACCCCTAGCTAAGGCTACTTGAAGCAAAAACAAGTATACCTTGCATCAAATAAGCTAAATGTTGAAGATTTTATACATTGATGTAGAGGATGTTTACTTTGGGATCCATGCCTAAAGTAGTAGAAGTGCTGAAAATTCAAATCAGTCACAAGCAAGGCGATAGAGGGAGACATTGAATAAACCTATAAAAGCTACACTTGCATATTAAAGATGCTAATATGTCTTTGGCATTATTGTCAAAGAGGGGGAAGCAAAAAATTGATCAACAATTGTTGAAGATGTTTTAAAACTAATCAAAGAAGATAGATGGAGAAGTTGACAAGAATAATTAGAGGTTGATCAAAACAACAGAAGATAAGCAATATAGAGGGAGACAGACAAAGAACAAGGATACAAAAAAAGAGAGGAAGAAGCTGAAATGAAGCAATTAGAATAGTAGAAGAAGATGTGATGTTACAATTTATTTTTTGGCATTTGAATTACTATTCTAACCTAGTAAGCTTGTGGTTGAATAGTTTAGTCTGATGGTTGATCAGTTTGGTTTGCCATCAATGCCAAAGAGGGAGATTGTTGGAAATTTGATTGAAAAGCTCATTGTTGTTGAAGATCAAAGAAGGAAGATTGTTATAAAATAATGTTTTCAATCATTGTTTTTTCATTGATGTCAAACTTGTTATTTGTAGGGATGATCTTTGCTTATAAGATCCAAGTACTATTACTTAGTTGATTGATGAAGAGGATTTGATCAAGAAGATGTAACAAGAGCACCTAAAGTAAAAGGTTGAGTTAGGATGTTGTAATGAAGTGCAAGGATTAGTTAAGACAATGATTAAGTAATGTATTGATGACATACTCAAGGACACAGAGGTTGGTCACACTTAGAAACATTGGAGGAAGAAGTTGTAACAAGGTTGATTGCAAAGCTTGAACTAAGATCATTAGTGGGTGCTGAAAAAGTTAGTTGAAGCCAAGAAAATTCTTAGTAGAAGCCAATTAATAGAAAATTTTTAGTTGGTGCTGAGTGATCTTCAGGTGCTGAGCATCAGGAAAAACATAGTTGATGTCGAGTAACACAATATGTGCCGAGCACCAGTATTTCAATAGTGCTGAGCTGCTGCATTATTTCAAATGACAAAGATTCTCCAAATCTAAGTCAACATAGTGGTTACATTGAATTTTGTGAATGAGTTGGAATATAAGGATGATGAGTTGGTGGCAGACAATCCTATGTAAACCATTTTTGGGAAAATTCTAAAGGATTATTCAAGAAGTTTCTAGAGGAAACAGAATATGGGTTAGATGTAATGAATCCTATCTAATCCATGCGAATTGTAATTGAAAAATGGAAGAATCGAGCAGGAAAAGGTACTCCAAGAATTCTATTTAAGAAGTCATAGACCAAGAAGCAAAGAGCTACTGATATTGTTACTGCTGAAGAGCCAGATCTGCAAAGTGGTTAGAAGGGTGTCAAGGAGGAGACATCTAGGAGAAGGAAGAGCATAGACTCTTTGCTTCTATGAGTGGTCATGAAGAGATGATTGCATTGGTACATTGAGTGTGGAGACTCAAGGAGACAAATCTTGAAAGAAGGTGATTGAAGGCCAGGGAAGGGTATGAGCTAAGAAGTGATATGAGATTTGCAAGATAAGTTGTATGTTGTAGTCAGGTCAAGATTTTCTAATACTCTCTAGCAATCGTATTAGATCTAAAAATCCTATGGACTCAGGTTGGCCTAATAGCCATTTGTAAATCCTTTAACAGGGTGACATTCAAGGTGAATCTTCTAAAGTCCTTTAACTAGACCCACTTCTAATAGGGTGGTTAAATCCTCTAACAAGGTCACATTTAATAGTGTGTTGTAAGCCTTTAATAGGGCAGGCCTTTCATAGGGCATCACTTCAGAAGAGTGAGAATTGAGTAGCATGTTACTGGTGGTTTTTCCCGAGTTGGGTTTCCATGAAAATCATTGTGTCATGTGTTGATTTCTTATGTGTTATGCTTGCATGTTGATTTATAGTAACTTGCTGATTAGTTAAGTTAAAGCTTGGATGAATGAATGGTTGAATGGATCCACTATACCTAGTGAAGAGTTTGAATAGGACATCTAGACCTTGAATAACTGATTCACCCCCAATCCCCCCCCCTCTCTCAGTTATTCTAAAGCATTTCTAACACCTATGTCATTTAACCATGTATAAACACACACATGATTCCCCAAAGTTGTAATTAATGCATCACATAATTAGAATCATAAATAATTTTTTCATAGATTCCTTAGGGATGTGCCCAAATTTATCACAATCTTAGAAAATAACTTTGGGATTTCTAGTAGGTTTGTATCTCCCTCTAGATTTATATTTATTGTGTTTCTCATTTTTTTCATTTTTCCTTAGGTATTCTACAAACAACTAGGCATTAGTTGGCATTGATGGATAACTTCCTCCTTAGCTCTTTAGAAATAAAGGAATCAACTACATCTTCCATCATTAGAAAAAAAGGTATTTCTGATGTTCATAAAAAGAGAAACCCACAAATTAGGCAAAAAAAAAAAAGAAATATTTGATCTCCTCATCATCCATCTTGATACCAACAAATGAAAACTAAGCCATAAACATATGAATGATTCGAAGTGGTTTGTAAATTTTCCATCCTCCATTCTCAAATAATGTAGCTTCTTCCTCAAAAAAAATTATTTACTAAATATTTTTCTTGATACATCTCACTAAGCTTCTTCTGAAGATTCTTTCTAGAGGACTCTTCATTAATTTTGATTAAAATAAATTCTAAAAGATAAAACCTTATTAGAACCTTGGCTTTACTACCCATAATAATATATTTTATAGCCTCATTCAAATGTATAGGTCTCAAGACATTCTAATTAACATCCTCCCAAAGATCTTGGTCTATTACTAGACCTTGCATATTTAGCTTCTACAATATTTCAAAATTATTTCCAAAAATATTTAGGAGTACAAGGAATTATAGGACATGTTTAAAAATTTAGGGCATCTTATACTCTTAGTTTAATAAAATGTTTAAAAATTGTAAAGTGGGGATGTGGGGATGAAAGGTTATGTAAGGATTAACTCATCAACATCCTATGTAGCTAGTCATTACTAGATTAAAAAAAATTGAAACATGAAAAGATAACACACATGACACTTTCTTGAGAAGAGATTGAGAAATCATGAGAAGTATGATTGTAATAACACATTGTAATATCAATCTTCTTAGAAAACATAATGTGGTGATGTGATGATATTTCAATATGCTTTCTCTCTCCTTCAATTTGAAATCTTATTTTCCTTTGAACTCTATTTGGAAGATGTAGCAAAATGTTTTCAGCTTTCTAGCCACTTCCATTTGGTGGAATAGGTTAATCTAGCATTTTGGCCAACTCCTTGATGTTGATTTTATAAGCTACAAGTCTTATGTTTTGACGTAAGGTGTACACTATTTTGGTGTCATTTATTACTATAATTCTCTTGATTTTTCCTCTTGGAGATGCTCTAAAAACTCTTTTCATCTAAATAACTCTTCCAAAGGGTTTTTAATCTTAGTGAATCTCTAGTATCAATAGATCTACTTATGAAACTATATGATCTTTGTTATAATGAAATATTTATAAATATATAATTTATTATAGTCCAAGTTCCCTTTTCTATTGCTTCCCTTAAAAATATTTAAAACATTTCATCTTTCATATCATTAAACCCAAGATTAAGTAAAAAATGGAAATGCTAGTTTTGAATAAGGACATGGAAAATTTTGAGTGCTCAAATATGGAAGCAAAGGGATAAGGATAACCTTAGATTGTGGATTAGAAAACCTAACATTTTTGAGATGCTTATTAGAGATAAATTAAAATGTATGCTTATTTCTACTATCTTTGATCATGGTTTCCACCAAAAGGAAGCTCTCTTAGGCATTGGTTTTTATCAATAATATTGTCGACAATTTCTTTTTCTTAAATATATGGAAAATAAGGTGTTTGATTGTATTCTCACACCATTTAGTGTATATGGTTAGATTTTTTTGTTATTTAATGATTTAAAAGAAAAAAATTATACCAACCAAATCTAAGCATACCTTTGATTGAGTAAAATTGAGGCACCCCTCTCCATTGATTTTCTCATTTTATTTTATATTAAGGATATTGATCTTTGAAACACAACTAAATGCTCCCCAAATGATCAATAAATGAAGTATGGATTGATCCTACTACCAATATAAAAACTATATGGAGAACTATATGCAGTAATAATAAAATTCTTAGATGAAAAACTACAGTATGTATATGATGTGATATTTACCAAATAGCTATGAAACATATATGAAAATGAAAATATGCAAGAGAAAGAGCTCTAAAAACAATTTTGCATGATCACACTACAATTGATAGATTAGTTGAAATGCACAAGGAGAGGCTCCAATTTATAGGAATTAGAGTGAAATCAATTGAGATTTAGGTTTCAAATGGGGGCTAAAATTAGTTTGGAATAATGTGATAGAGGCCATGTAGGAAATGGTTGTTGGCCATGTAAGGTAATGTGCTAATCACAAATGTGTGAGCAACCTTTGGTGGATGAACAATAAATGCCAAGTGGGAGACAAGTGTAATATTTGAGTGGCTCAAGATTTTTATGAGAGACAAATGTGTAAGGGATGTGTAAGAGAAAATATAGCTATTTAGGAAAGATTGGTGGATTCATATTTGGGAGTGTACTCCCACATGTGTGATAAATAAAAATTGAAGGAAATTTTAATCAGTGCGAGCATTAAGAAACCATCTTAAATAATCAAGGATTAATTTAATAAGCTTTAGGGTGTCATGATATGTTTTAGGTGAGGGGATTTAAGCAAGGGAATTAAACAATATGATTGGGAGAAAATGGATAATTATTCATAGATTTCCACCAATGGACCCTAATTTTTCTTAACTATATTGTATAGGAAAAGATGTCAGCACACATAATTAAAAAATGTTACCAATCACACCTAGTGAAATAATTATGTTGAAGATAATTGATGAATGTAATAAAATATACAACACCACATCTATTTACAATCAAATAATGAACCTACCATCACAAATATTATTAAAACCATAAATGCTAATTGAGTTGTACACTAGTAATTATGAAACAAAAGATGGACTAGTAAATGGATCAGATGGGATGTTCAATCACACATGAAAACAACTAATATTGACATTGTATGGATTGAGCTTAATAATACACAAATTGTTCAGTAACAAGCCAAAAGATTAGTACAATATTATACTGATAGTATCTCCAAGATATGGATGCCTATACATCACATCACACAGCTATTAGAAACTTACAATTGGAACAATTGTTGTTTTGTCATTGATGTCAAATCTATTGATAAGACATATTTCTACCTAATCTAAATGTCATATCTATTTAATTGATGAAGAGGATTTGAAAAATTTCTCATAATTACAATAGAACTTAGAGGAAAGGTTGAGTTATGTAAAGGAAGCTACAATGGACATTTGATTAGTTAGACTTTTATGAGACAAAGTGATTGTTTATATCAAGAAAGTTAAAGCCAAGTTGAGCAATACAGTAAATGGTAAAGGAATGTCTAGTGATGTTAGTGTCAACCAAGCAATAGTAAGTGTCAAGAAAATATAGTGTTGACTGAGAATCAATATTGACTGAGCAAGCCAGTTGATACCAAGCCAACAAGTTTTACAGCAACCAAGTGTTAAGTGATGACCAAGTGTTAAAACTTAGTGATTGTGAAGTAACATTGTTGAAGATGAATTTGAGGAAATTGTGATTCCTAGTCGACTTAGTTGATTTCTTGGGAGATGTAAACTGTGTTGAAGATAATATTGATGAGTTGGATCATTGAATTCAAAGAAAGGATTAGGTAAAAACCTAATAGATAGATTATAGAGAATTTTCTAGAGGAAGATCAAGAAGATGGATGGATACAATGAATTTCATTGAACCTAACCGTAAACCCTAAGATCTACGATGATCATGAAAAATGATAAAACAAGAATTACCTATTTAAAGAGGTATAGAGACAAACCAATATAAGCACAAGTGACAGTGCCTGTGTATGTGTGTGATGATGTGTATGAGAAAGAGGCATATAGAGAAAGGTGGGTCAGAGGCACACAATTTAGAGTGAATGTGAAGCTACAAGAGATTTCTTACATATATGTTGCTGATAGTGATAAGTGAAATATGAGCAAGAATTCTTAAGTGTTGTTGAAGGGGGAAGATTGATTGGTTGAAGGGTTTTCAAGTGAATCAAGAACATAGATGACAGTGGAGATCTTATCAATGAATCAACACTTGAACCAAACAAAGATCTAAACTTGCAAAGTGAGTTATAAACATACAGATTGAAAGCCTACTATTTTCTTTTTGATCATTGTAAATAGTTTGTATTGAAATCCTTTTAATAGAGGTTGACCTAATAGTCATTTGAAGGACTTAACAATCTATGTAAATCCTTTAACTAGGTGACATTCTAAGTGGAATGATCAAAGCCCTCTAACAAGGCCACTCTTTATAGGCTGATTAAATCCTCTAATCAGGTCACATTTAATAGTGTGTATTGTAAACTTTAACTGGGTTGGCTCCTAATAGATCTCACTTTGAAAGAGTGAAAAATTGGAGACACATTGCTCGTGGTTTTTCCCAAATTGGGTTTCCACATAAAATCCTAGTGCCAAACTTGTGTTGAATGCTTTATATGTTTTACATTTTATATTCAACAAATCATGTTATATTTTGACTTATAGTAGGGACTATGTAATAGTAGAAACTAAGAAACAACATGATAAGAAGAACAATAATTGTTCAAATGGTACTTGAGGAGCTAATTCACACCCACACTCCCCACCCGCCCCCAACCCTCTCTCAATTATTCTAAACATTTCTAACAATAGCCTCTAAGATAATTGCATAGCCCAAATAATTTGAATATTAGAAAATAATTTCCAATACAAATAACATGTGCCCACAATATTCATAGATCTCAAGGTCTCACCAAGAAAGGACTAACTTTCGATCCTACTAGCATAAGCAAACATGGGTTAACATACATTTCCCTCTTATGAACAAGATTGATTGAGATTACCTTCTTGTTAAAATCTCTAGCACATACCCACTTCAAAGTGAAAAAAAAAGATCATCATAAAATTGTTACGACTCTAATCAAGTACATGTTGGCATCTTGATAATGAGAAAGTACAACAAAATAGTGACATTTATTTATTATTGTCTACATTAAAGACTCAGAACATGTCTTTGCACATATAACACATACTAAATGATCATGACATGTTGTCATAGGACATTATATGCTTGTAAGAAACATGTGTACATTGCTCACTGACTTAAATAATCCATTGAAAAACTTCAAATATTATTCAATGTATCACATTTAAGACATAACTATGTTTGTTAAAAATAGCTTATCAATTACAAAAATAAGGCAAAACAAAAAAAAATGTCGAGGCAATAACAATAATGATAAATACTACCAATTTAATAGAAAAAATACATGCAATCTATATTAAAGACCTGGTACACGAATAATAGAACTTTTAGCAGTAACAAATGAACATCTTTGATTAGAAAACACATCAACAAAAAAAATAAAATAAAAAATAAAAAAATAAAAAATAAAAATAAATAAATAAATAAATGTATATACATATATATACATCTATATATATGTATATATACATACATATATATATGTATATGTACACATATATATATATCTATACATATATCTATACATATACATATATATATATGTATATATATATATGTATATATATGTATATATATCTATATATATACATATATATACATATATATATATACATATATATATACATATATATATGTATATACATATATATACATATATATATACATATATATGTATATACATATATATACATATATATACATATGTATATACATATGTATGTATATATGTATATAATATACATATATATATACATGTACATATGTATATATATATATATAGTAGTAATTTTTACATTGACATGTCAATAAATAACAAAACAATCCAAACACTCACCAATTTTAAGCTCAACAACTATATCCATTTTCTTCTACATGAACCAGAAAAATAATATTGAGCACATATGTTAGATAATTGTTACAGGGGGGGTGGTGAATCATTTATTTTTAGTTATCTTGCATTCCCTTCAAACAATTTTAGTACCAAACAACATTCGTAATTACCATAAGAAATCACTTCATGTATTAATTCATCTTCACAATTAACACATTCAAATACTTTACTCCAAACTATTCATTCATTGTATTATTATAACCAATTGACAAAAAAAACTTAGTTATTATTGACCATAAACTTAGTTGTTATCGAGTTGTAATAAAATGTAATTAACATGTAAATCAAATTGGAACATAACAACATTCGCACACTTGATGCCAAGATTTTTAATGCGAAAACCCTATGAAGGGAAATACCACCTAGGACTAGCAACCCAAATATTTTCACTCTTTTAAAGTGAGCTATGTTAGGAGATAACCTTGTTAAAGATTACAAACACATTGTTAATGTGACCTTGTTAGAGGATTTTAACCAAAAGATCATCTAAAACTTATTACTACTTGATCTTATCTAAATAGTGGCTTTCTCTAAAGGACTTACAATCACCACTAGTCGATGTTACCATATAGGATTTCAAAAACTTGTTAGATCCACTTGGTCTATGATATTTTCTACTATAATGATAGAAAGTAACACTATAAAAAAATCTATTTAGATATATCACTACCTTGTTTGTTCAGATCTCCTTTATGCTCTTTCTCTTTTTGATCTTTCATTCTAATCTCCTTACTCTATTTACTTGACTAGCTAATTCGCTCCTTTTTTCCTTCAACTCTACTTAGTTCACCTGGGTCAACTATATTCTTCTAGCTTCAACAATTTTAAATTCACATCAACCTTATCATCACTTAATCAACTTCAACCATTAACCAAAAATTATCTTGAACATCTCCTTAAATAGTTTTCTTTGTGCTTCTAGATTCTTCCATTTATTGCTTCTTAATCACAATCATCGATCTCAGATTCAATGAATTTAGCCACATAGAAAATAGAACTTTGTGCCCATCCTTATCCTTCTTCAATCTCCATCATTGGATCTTTATTGAATTTTCCTAGTCATTGATTTTGTAACAAAATTTGACTTGTGCCTTTGAACATCTCGAACATTCTATTTTTCCATTAAAAGTCAGCGTAAGATTCCATATTTTCACTTTTGTTCTCCTAGTTGTTACTTAGTGACCATAAAATTTCACTTAGGTAATATAGTACTCGATTAATACTAGACTCACTTGGGCAATAGTGAATTTCCAACTTGTTTTGCCTATTACTTAGTGAACACTATAGTCATTCAGTGAATATTGTCTTCCTTATTTAAACTTGTCACTTGGTTAAGCTTGAGTATTTGAATAAATTACAATATTTCATGATTGTAAAGTAATTAAACCAACATTGCAACTCATTCAACTACCCATTGAATACCATACTTATCAACTTTTTCTTCAACATAATTTCTTCAAATCCTCTTCATCAATCATATTCATATAGCACTCTATTGAATTAGCATAATGTCCAGCCAACTAAGACCTTGACATTAATGACAACATAACAATCATTATGAATCTTTTACATTCATTCATAACATTACCTATTAAATTATTAGTTCGCGCTAAAAATCTCCCCCTTTGGCACTGTTGAAAACACATAACATAAGATTTTACATTACAAAACATTACATAAGATAATCAAATGTATGCATTGTCAACAATACAACTTTGCAACACTATCTTCATCAATAGGTTCTTTGTAACTCGATATGTACCTCCAACAACAACAATCTTTAGTAGAAATAATCTTCATCAATACTTCTCCCCCTTAGGATATGATCTTCTTTAGTTCAGAAACAACTCTTACTTTATTTATTCTTTCCCTTTTGGTACACTTCTCCTCCTTTGCTTACACTTACACTCACAGATTCTCTCTTCCTTTGGTATTCTTGATTTGGCACTCTTCTCTTTATCTTTTCCTTATAGATTCTCCCCCCTCTATTTAAAAACAATGTCAATAGTAATTATAAATTTTAATTTATAAAACTTATAAAACCTTGTAGTTATCCTTGTACCTTGCATGTACAAAATACATCAATTTCAACACAATCTTCTTCACAACTTTAGAAATATCCCTAAAGTGTGAACTCTTGCATCAACTCCACAAAGATATTACAATTCATCCATGAATTGATTCAACATGCTTCTTCACCTAGTGAATTTTGGATAGGGAAAGACCCCTAGTTTAGCTCTTAGATACTCAAAAGAATACTTAGGCAATGGCTTAGTAAATATGTCTATTATTTTCTCTTTAGACTTCACATATTCGAGCATTGCTTTTTTCTCTTGTGCTTGCTCCCTCAAATAATGATACTTGATCGATATGTTTTTTTTTTTTTTGTATGCATCATTGGATTTTTTGACATATTTATTGCACTAGTGTTATCACCATAAATGGTAATAGGCTTGGTTATCTCTTCTTGCATACCTTCCAAAAATTGCTCAATCCATACAATATTTGAACAATTGATTGCAACAACAACATTTTCAGCTTCAACAATAGATTGTGATATACAAATTTGTTTCTTGCTTATCCATGTAATAAATCTTTCTCCTAAAAGGAAAGCTCCACCACTTGTGCCTTTTCTATCATCAATATTTCTAGCTCAATGAACATTTGTGTAGACATTAGTATTAAAGTCATCATCTTGTTTGTAGCGAAGGCCATAATCTTTAGTTCCTTTTAGATATCTAAATATCCTTTTCACAACAGCCATGCGTGTCTCCTTTTTATTAAATGAAAACCTTGCAAGAATACCAATATAATGTGCAATATTTGGTCTACTATGCACACCATACTATAACTTACTAATCATAGATCTACATATATTGTATCTCATTTACCTCCCCAATAATATCTTCTTTTGACAAATTCACTCCAGTAACCATAGGTGTACTAATTCAGTTAGACTCATCCATCTCCAAAGTCTTTAAGATTTCTTTCACATACTTAATTTGAGTCACATACATACCTTTCCTTGTTTGATAGACTTGTCATCCAATGAAAAATTGATCTCACCAATATTGAAATTTCAAATTCTGTGCTCATTTGATCAACATATGACTTACCCAACATGTCATTTCCTCCAAATATTATGTCTTCCACAAATATTTTAGCAATCAATACCATAATTTTAGATTCACATTTCAGATATAGATTACCATTCTGACTTTTTTTATAAAATCCAATCTTAATCAAATATGAATGTAACCTTTCATACCATGCTCTTGGTGCTTGTTTCAATCCATATAAAGCCTTTTTGAGTTTGTAGACCATATTCTTCTTTTTAGGTCCAACGAATACTTTAGGTTGTTTACTATATACTCCCTCATGAAGTATTTCATTTAGAAATCCAAATTTAAAATCCATTTGATATAATTTGAAACTCTTGTATGTAGCATAAGCAACCAATGTTCTTACTCCTTCCAGTATTTCTATAGGTGCAAAAGTCTCTCCATAATCTATTCCTTCTTCTTGTGCATAACCTTTGCAAACTAGTCTTGCCTTGTTTCTACCCACTTCTCCATTTTTCATTCAGCTTTTTTTTACAAAAATCCATTTGGTTCCTATCATATGTTTGTCAGTATATATTGGCAATAATTCCCATGTGTTCTTCTTCTCAATCTCTTCATTCATAACATTTATCCAATCCTCATTATCTAATGTAACCTTAAGTGTTATTGGTTCAAAATCTACAATCAAATAGGTATTGACTCTTATCTTACTTCTTGTCTATATTCCAACACTTTTATCTCCAATAATATGTTTAGGGGGAATAATTATTTCTCACATATTTGGTTAATACAGGTTCAATTCTTTGATTTGTAACATTTTCTCCACTTAGTAGCGGTTCAACTTTCTTCTTGGGTTGAAGTATCTAATGCTTGAGTAAAGCATTATGTAACTTAGGTGCTATTTTATGGTTATTGGTGTGTCTTTAATGTAACTCTAACAATTTATTAGGTATCTCTTCATACACATACACAAACTTGTTGTAATCTTTGGGTTCATTCTTGCTAATATGTGAAATAAGGGAAGTTTCACTTTCATACCTTTCTCTATTGGGATCTTCCTTGATTGCAACATATACTATCTCAACTATTTTGTTGTCATCATTAGAACTAGACTCGGTGTGTTCTTATTCAAAAATGTAACATGATTTCTTCCCTTTGTCTTTGTAATCCCTATTCTTCCTGTACTTGAAATATTTCTTTTCATTTCTAACACTCTTACTTCTATTAGGACATTTAGTACTAAAGTGATCAACCTCATTACATTTGAAACAAATCAATGATAGTTTACCTTTGTATTCACCTTTACCTCTTGACAACCTTCTTGCAAGAAGTGCTTCAAATTCATCTAGATTATCCTTAGATTCAAATTCAATTTCTTCCTTACTTTTCTTTTCTTTCTTGGCACTTCCAATGGTTAGTG
Source organism: Cupressus sempervirens (assembly GCA_028749045.1). Classification (NCBI taxonomy): domain Eukaryota; kingdom Viridiplantae; phylum Streptophyta; class Pinopsida; order Cupressales; family Cupressaceae; genus Cupressus; species Cupressus sempervirens. Next base: position 78,534,285 of record CM053791.1, on the reverse strand, counting down.
AATATTTAAAAGCATTTCCAATTATAACCATACTATTGTCATAATTGCTTAATTCAAATGCAGCTAATCGACCAACTATACTATCAAGTGCCAATACATTGCCAAGCATAGCTCTCACTTCTTGAATTGCAAAAATATTGATAGCATAGATAGGTAGAAGATTCCTGAGAACTTTACTTACAGTTTCAGAGTCACTAATAATTCCTCCAACAACTTTGATTGTGCTCACAACTTCTTTGATTCAATTTACACATTGAGCAACATTCTCACCTTCTTTCATTCTCCATGTGTCATCATACTTTCTTCTAAGATTTTTAGCTTTGGCTTTCCTTACATCATCATCTCCTCCATGTATGAGTGACAATTTATCCCATATCTGCTTGGCAGCAGTGCAATTCTTGATATCATCAAGCTCAACATCATTGAGTGCAGATGCAATCTCAATCATTAGGATATTGTGTTTTCTCTTCTTGTCCATACTTGTTTAAAATATATCAATTATTATTCCATATAATCATTAATAATCCTAAAAGTTGTCCATTTCTACAAATTTCATTATTTTACTTCATTTTTAAATTCTAAATAACAATACCAATTTTATGTCATTGAAGTTGAATAGTTGTACTTTTGTTATCCTTTTCCTTTATACTAGTTTGTGTCCAATTACTAAAGAAATACAATTATTTTAGAAAATTGAGATTTCAATGACTCTTACTTCTTTTAATGACTTTTTTTAATAATATATAAATACCATTTTATAGAGCTCAAATTTAAGAATATTCTTATATAGAGTTTATAGTATTTTACTTAAATATAGTATATTGTAATTAAAAAATACCACAAGTACATAATTTAACAATCGAGAAGATGTTGATTTTAAGAAAAAAAAATATTATCAAAAAAATTTAAAATGAATATGAGGTTCTAGAGGAGAGAGTCCTCTTCTAAAATGTATAATTTTTCTTTTGGTTAAAATCTGTTTTAAAAAAAGTGGTGGCAAATGAGAATTATCAATTTCAGGTGACTTGAAATTTGAATTGTTATAAAAGAGAAAATATAGGTCAAAAGCCAATTTTTATTTTTGATTGATCTAGCTATATATGTAGTCTATAACATAATTTTGGATCCAAGGGAAAAAATATATATTTCCATATAGTTTTGTGGTAGGAACTAGACCCCTCATTTTCAACATTTTTCAATAACTAAAAATTCACTTTAAAAATTAGAAAAATATATCAATTCTTATTCCAAATAATCATTGAAATTAATAATCCTATACTTCATTCATTTCTTTTACTTCATTTTTAAATTCTAAATAATAGTTCCAATTTTATGTCATTGAAGTTGAATAGTTATACTTTTTTTAGCTATTTCGTAGGGTCATGCAATTAATTAATGTGAAATTTTGTTAACAAACATTATTCACATATTTTTTTGCAAGAAGGTATGTTTTATTAAATTAATGAATCAACTTTTTTGACAAGGGATGAATAAGTCACTGAATAATGACTTAAAAAAATGTCACCATGACAAAAAAAAAAAAAAAGAAATTGTCACCCACAATATAGGGTGCACATTAGAGAAATAGTCAAAAGCATGGTCATGACTATAATTTGATGATGTGATTGTCTTTTCTTTTATCAAAGCCTATTATTCTCCCTAAAATAACCCAAATCAACAAGATGACACATATGCATCATGCTCCTAATGGTGATGTAGTTAAGCATTTGTTTTATTATTGCATATGTAATTGTCTATTATGATGGCTCAATTTAAGAAATGTATAGTCATAATAACAAACTAAGAAGTTTATTGTCATGAGAGCTTGTGTATACATTAACAATATTTTAAATGTTTAATCAAACACATATTAATATAATATTTATATACTTTGTACATGCAACGTACAAAGTCATTTGATAATCATCAATACTAAAGTTCAATTATGCTTAACATATGCAAACCTGCATTGAAATCTAATAAGTCTCTAGTAGTTATAATAAATAACAACATGAGTGATCATATAGTAGTTTTTCAAATGCTATAGCATTAGAAATATATTAGTATTACATAAGTAGTGATTCTCCTAACCAAGGTTGCAGAAATCCATAATTTTTTGCACATGTCCCAAATAAAACCTATATATGTTATAGTATATTAGTTTTCATTAAGTTTTAATTGTATTTTTTTTACAATTGAAACAACCATAAACATTTAAGAAGATATATAGGGCAATAAAAAATTCAATATATACCTTCTTACCCAATTTTATGATTAATGCTAAATGAGAATAACATTGACAATCACATTGTTCTAACTTAATGTGAAATGACTCATTATTAAGAAGTCATGTAACATAAAAATGATTGCTGATTATCTTCAATATAATTCTCATATGCAACATTTTATAGATTGAGCAATAGTACCTTAGTTGAACAATGCATGGATTATTTCTTGTCAGCTACTATCATGGTTTTCATATAAAGGGAGTATATGTAGATAACTTCTTCTTCACATCTTGTAGAGTGTATATTATTTTCCCTTGAAAGTGTACCATAACTGTCAAAATTGTAGTTCTATTTTGGAAAGAATACATGGAAGGGATTGGACATTGCATTTTCCACCTTTAGAGTCTCATCAAACTACAATGTTTTTCAATATATTATTTTATTTCAAGGCGTACATGATCTCAATTTAAAAATTTAAACTTGATGATTTTAATTTCATTACCTTGATTATTGATTGCAATAGTCTCTCAAGTTTTTAGACTATTATTTTATTTGCTAGTCTGCAAATGAATGTTGATTGACACATGAATAGTTTATTATTTTGATATGTTTGTTTTATAATGTTTTTAATAGAGTTATTGGAAATTCATTATGTACACTTGTTCTTCTGTTGTTGTAAAATGGAGTGCTAGACTCAAATGTCATATTGATTGTTTATTATTGTCAAAATATTATTTATGTGGTTAAAGTAATATAATAGAAGAAAATGAGATATTGTATGAATGCAAATGCATTGAAAGGGTTGGAGATATATTTGTCAATGTTCTCTATCCATTGCTAAATATCCATATTTTATCTCAATTGCATATTGGAAAGCTAATTTTGTTGTGGTCAAAACCAATGCACCAATTATTCTAATAGTATAGGGATTTGTGCTTGGAGATATCTAACAAATGGTTGTGCTTTGTATGCAATTATATTCTTTGCAAAGACAAGCTATTTTTTCAACTGTAGTTGTTTCTTTTAGAATGAGAATACATTCACAATCTCCATGATTGTAATATATTTTTGGGGTCATTTTGAAACCTAATATAGAAATGGCTATTCTTTGTACTAGTTTTTGTTCAAATTTTTGAATTAGTTCTTCAATGGCATTCAATGTGATTGTCATATTTCCCTTCGTGTTTGTTAAATCAACATGTAATAGTTCACATGTTCTATTATTTTTATCTAATGTTGTTTTGTAAATAAACATTATGTCACTTTCAAATATATTTCCACCTTTTCGATAATTGAGATCTTCTATTGATACTAATTTTTTAACTTTATCTTGTGATTCACACAAAGCATAATAAAATGATTTAGACATTGTAAAATTAAAAGAGTATAGCTTAAGCACAAGTGGTAAATGTTAATTACCTTTTGGATGCTTTGTCTTGTCTAGCTTGAACCTATTTTGTTGATCTTTTGCTACTTTCAATTTTTTCGTTACAACACAATTCTAGAGTATTTAGTTATGTATATCGACACTTTACAAAATCTTTTGCATGGAATGAATTTTTTGAGTCTTGTATAATGCATTGTACATGGGTATAGATGGTTTTGATAATGATGCATTATTTTGATAATTGTCATTGTCAATGTGTGTAAGGTTATTTGGTTTAGTTGTTGTTGATAGTGATTAGTTGTAACACATTTAACTCAATTTATTTTGTTAAAAATATGCAAGAATTATAACAATTGGGCCATGGCCAATACATATGCTTTTGATTTATAAATATAACATATTTGTTGGGTAAAGTTACAAAGTTGTGTCACCTTTCAGGCTAACTTATCATAACAAATAATTTTGAGTATTTATATCTAAAAATCAATTTTGTTCAAGCATATGATCTATAGATCAATTGATTCTAGCTAAGTCATTTATGTTCTCAAACTTTTCCAATTGGAAATGTCTATTGAATGGATGTTATATAGTAGTTTGTGTCCAAAAACTAAAGAAATAAAATTATTTCAGAAAATTGATGTTTCAATTACTCTTATTCTTTTTAATGATATTTTTTAATAATATATAAACACCATTTTATAGAGCTCAAAGTTAAGAATATTTTCATATAAAATTTATTGTATTTTATTTTTAATTTTGTTTGGTAAATGACCAAAGCATAGATTAATTATTGTTAATTATTGTAATTAATTTTTTTATGTGTTAAGTGAATTTGAACTCAAGACCTCCCACATGAGAGGCTCACAAGTTACAATTGTGTTGTAGGCTCATGCCTGAGTTTATAGTATTTTAGTTAGATATAGAATATTGTAATTAAGAAACACTACAAGTACATATTTTAATAGTTGAGAAGATGTTGATTTTGAGAAAGAAAAAAATAGTAAATCTTATAATTAAAAAAAGAAGAAGAATATGGTGTTCTAGAGGAGAGAGTCCTCTTCCAAAATGTATAATTTTTCTTTTGGTTAGAATATATTTGTTTTGAAAAATATGGTGGGAGATGAAAACTATCAATTTCAGGTGAGTTGAAATTTGAATTGTTATAAAAGAGAAAATATAGGTCAAAAGCCAATTTTTATTTTTAATTGATCTAACTATATATGTCATCTATAACATAATTTGAGATCAAAGGGAAATTTTTTTATTTCCATATAGTTTTACAGTGGGAACTAGACCCCTCATTTTCAACATTTTTCAACAGCTAAAAATTCTTCATTAAAAATTAGAAAAATATCATTCTTATTCCAAATAATCATTAAAATTAATAATGCTAAATTTCATCCATTTCTACAAATTTCATTATTTTAATTCATTTTCAAATTCTAAATAATAATACAAGTTTTATGTTATTGAAGTTGAATAGCTATACTTTTTGTTAGCATTTTCCTTTATAAAAGGGTGAATTAAATAATTAAGTTTTCCTTTTGTTAGCCTTTTCCTAAAATATTGCTAATGTATGAAAAAGCTCTTGTTTCTTATCATTACAATAAACTTATTAGTTTGTTATTATGGCTATACATTTCTTAAATTTAGTCATCATGATAGGCAATTGCATATGCAATAATAAATAAATACTTAACTACATCACCATTAGGAGCATGATGCATCTATGCCATCTTGTTGATTTAGGTTATTTTAGGGAGAATAACATGTTTTGATAAGAGCAATGAGCGGGAAAGGGAGTGGGTCCGGAGTTTTCAAACTAAGGGTTTCTTGTAGATGTGAGAGCATTGTAGAGGTGTCTGAGATTGGTGAGGGGGAAGATAATGATGATGAAGTGCTTGGTAGTGAGGGAGTTTGTTTTTGTGAGCTTTTGGTGGACTTTTCCCTATTGGATCTAGCTGTCTTGTTGTCCCAGTGCTCTTTGTTTGTTAGTATGAAGGCAAGGGTTTTTTAGACACATCATCTTGCTCTTGTGTGGTGCAGTTTAGCTGGGAGTTTTTTCCATTGGGTTGGAACTCATGTTGGCTATGGCCTTCATTGTTTGAGAAGGATGTGCAAAGATTGGGGTCTGGTCTTCAGTACCATTCTTGCTGATGACAGTGTTGACGGGTTCCTCCAGGGTGTCACTCTTTGCTAGGGGTAGCTTTCTTTTGAGGGTTGTTGTCTGATTTTTGTGAAGGTTGGATTCGTCCTTCTATAACTATTGGGATAGAGGTTTTCCCCTATATTCATAGTTGGTTGTGATGGTAACATGGGCAAGGGTGGGGGTATTGGATTTCAAATCTTGTTCCAAGGCTCTCATTCTCCCTGGTTCATCTTACCTTGGAACAACATTATTTGGATCAAGTCTTTTGGATCCTGTGTCTTCCTAAGCTCTGGTGGGGAGTTTAGCTATCTGCATGATACTCCTCACTTTTATGCTGGTAAAGATTGGGTTGGGATGGTTCTTCACTCCCTCCCTATGCTAGATGTCATGATGGGTTGCTACCTATGGGGAAATCTTGGGTTGTGGAGGCTCATGCAAGTTGTCTCTCTTGGGCACTACTAGTTTCAAGCACTAGGTTCTTGTGCCTTTATGCTGGTTGATCAAGCTTGGGTTCCCCCACTAGTGGGTGGTTGGTTCTTTGTTGGGAAGGCTCTACATTATCTTCTCATCATGAGTAAAATGCTGTTACAGAGGTGCTGGGCTTGGATTTTTGTCTCCACTCCTCGCATGGCTTCTATGGAGGTGAAGCTATCTCCTATTGAGGTGGATATCTTGTGTGAGCTGCTGGTTGTGGAGTATACCCCTATTTAGGGGGATATTCTCAAGGCTACTACTTTTGATAGGTTGGGGGGTTGATGGTTCCATCTTCCTAACCTTGATGTTTGGTTCCTTGTTGTTAGGGCTCTCCATTGTCCTCTCATTATGAGTAAAATGCTATTACAGAGGTGGTGGACTTGTATTTTTGTCACCACTCCTTCTTACATGGATTCTATGGAGGTGAAGTTATCTCCTATTGAGGTGGAGATCTAGTGTGAGTTTCTGGAGACTCCTATTGAGGGGAACATTTTCAAGGCTGTAGCTTGTGATAGGTTGGGGGCTTGGTGGCTCCACCTTCCTATCCTTGATGTTTTGATCTTCTCTCCCCCTATTTCTATTATGGGGGACCCTTTCATTATTGAGGTGGGAAAGGAGACTACTATGAGGTGGAAGATCTTTGAAAGTACTAGCCTGGGAAAGGGGCCAAGATGGTTATGGATCTCTGGTTCTAATAGAGAAGAAAGGATAGGTAGGTTGATGCCTTGTTTAGTTGTTCAATTTTTATGCTGATGAAAGGACCTCATTCTTCCTGGTTCTTGTCTTCTTGTGATTGGATGTACGCTAGAAGTTTTAAAGGGCTCATCCAAGTCCTTGGTTCTTGTTTTTGGTTATGTTTCATAGCTTGTATGGGGGCTTGCCCCAAGCTGTGTCATTCTCAAACCTTTGTCTTTGACAGAGGTAAGTCTATATTGTAGATCCTTAGTGATCCTAGATTTGGCATTAGGTGCTATTAATTTTTTTTAGCAATATCTAGTGTGAGTTGTTTGTACCATGGGCCAACAAACTCTTGTTGCTTTTCTTAATCAAAAACATGTTTCGATAAAATAAAAGACAATCATATCATCAAATTATAGTCACCTTGAATTGTGGGTGACAAATTTTTTTTTTTTTTTTGTCATGGTGATAGTATATTAAGTCATTATTTAGTGACTTATTCATCCCTTGTAAAAAAAATTGATGCATTAGTTTAATAAAAATACACCTTCTTTCAAAAAATATGTGAATCATTTTTGTCAGCAAAAGTCTATATTAATTAATTGCATGACCCTAGAAAATGGAGAAATACAAGACATATTTTCACAATAATACAACCTCTCCTTGAGCTCACTGTACATTCTCTATATTTTCATATTTGGTAGAAATATTGATTTTTAAAATTTTTTTTTTATAAAGTCTATGTTTTCCATAAATTTACACAATTTTTAATGATGAATCATTTAAATTTTTTTCTACTTAAATACTAACATATATGAATAAATTTAGATGTGAGACATACAATTGACTACTCTAAATGTTAATCAACATGTGTACGACTAGAATCTATGACCAAATAATCTACAACTTCTATGTGAGCATAAATAATTGATCATTAACATTATAATATTTAAAATCATCATTAGCAAAAAATAAGTTTACATAATAAACAATAATCTTGATAAATATATAACAAGTAATGTGTATCTATATAGTTAATGAAAAATATAACATTAAAAGAAAGAACAAAAAGTAAATTAGAAAATAACATTAACAAATCCAAGAAAAGGAGTATTGTTTTACTATTAAAAAAAGAGAGTAGAGATGCATATTATATCATGCTTATTCATCAATGACACGAAAATAAGTTTTATTTAAAACTAGAAGGTGCACCAAATAGAAAAGTTATGGAGGGAAGAGTTACATTGGATAATTTTTGTGGATTGATTTCATATATTTGTACTTGTTCAAATAGAGACATCTCTACTATTCTATTTAAAGCAATCACAAATCACACTCATTTACAATTTATTTCTTACTTGGGCCCTATTTTGTGTTAATTGTCTTTTGGGCCTAATATATTTTAACCAATCCAATTTTGCAATTAATTTTGGCATCTCCTTGACATTTTTAAATCTCAAATCCTAATTTGAGCACAAGTTTTCGAGAACAAGTCATATAGGACTTGGGACAACTACTTCTATATGGTCAAGACCAAATTTAAACTAGTTAATAGTTATCCCAGTTGAGAAACAAATTAAATCCATGTTGACTTACATCAAGTTTAGCACCCCAAATTACTTTGTGAGATTTGTTAAAAAGCTTTCCCCCCTCATTTTGACATCCATAAACTCAATTACCAAGTCAATTTCTCCTTCAAAAACTCAAGTTCCAAAGAGAAAGTGATCAAACATTCAAGGCATTGAAGGAAAATGACTAATTCTAAAATCTATAGAATTCATGGTCTTCTTTTCCTAAAGTCAACTCTGCATGGTAAACACCAACATCTTCATGAGGATTTTGATATGAAGTTTGACTTGGGGAGTCCACTTTATAGATAATATTTTTGTTCATTTATATGTGTAGAAATAAGTTGTAGATGCACTAAGAAAGAAATAAATTGATTAAAGAGCCCAATCTAGAATTTGTAGGTCACTTGATCAAAAAGTGAAAGAGCAAGTCATCCTATCTAGTTCACCCTTAAGAGTAGGTAGCCTTGACTGAGTTACCCTCACCTATTTTTCTTGAAATTTGCATCATAGGTCAATTACGATTTGTAATTCTTAGTTCTATTACCATAATTTTTCTAATTAGTTTTCTATATTCTTATAAATATGAAAAAATTTCATTTTACCTTATTTTAACCTATCTTCTTCATCCATTTCCCAAAATTCTATAGTCATCTTCTAATTCCCACAAAGAATTAGTGAATTCACCTTGTGCCTAAGAATCTTTGAGCTATGTCTTGATCATTCCTTCTAATGCAATATGATAAAGGAGATAATCCTAAGAGTCCTAATTTGTACGCATAAACTAATCGACCCTATTTCCCACATTACAAGGTCATGAGATCTTATTGAGTTCAATAACAAGTTAGGAGGTGTCTACTTTTATTTGATTTCTCCACAATTAATTTTATCACCAAAATATTTATTTAATGTATTTGTGTGTGTGTGTGTTACATACATGAAAAAGTACACATTAAACTTAATTTTTTATTTTTATCACCAAAATATTGTGCACACATGTGTGTGCACATACTATATACACAATAAATATCTGAATGAAAAATATCATTATGGAGAAACTAAATATACTTAGTTGTAATTTAACTTGGTATTGAACTCAATATAATCCCACGATCAAAGAGTAGAGATGACTTTAGCTGAACAAGTACAACTATATAGAATCAACCTACATCTCTTCTTCATGAAATCTTGCTCTTCCCTTCATAACATTTCTATTTGGTGTACCTTCTAATTTTGTATAGAACTTATTCTTGTGTCATTGATGAATATGCATAAGTAAATATACATCTCTTCTCTTATTTTTTGGTAGCAAACAATGCCCCATTTGAATTTATCAATATTCTCATATCATTTTTGTACACTAAAGGCAAAAAGATGGCATGCACACGCACACATGCACACATACACAGTTGATGAAAGATCAACCCCACAACTCCCAATAATCACCTGTATGAAAACACTTGTCACTGAAATAAAGAAACAAAAGCTATGGAGGCTAGAATTCCTAGATCCATTGATGAGACATTCTTGATGAGAAAAAATGTGAGATTGCTATTATCAAAAGTGAATGAATAAATCACAAAGAGATTAATCCTTATAAAAAGAGATCAAAACCCTAACAGATAATTAACCTAAGTTGCATGATAATAATTAATAAAAGAATATTATATGCCCAAATTTTAGATTAAATAAACTAGAGATAATAAGTGACTTAATAATTAAATCAATATGATTTAATTAATAAGAAAATACTTTATTACTCTAATGCACACACACAAATATAGACACACACACACACATATGTATGTATGTATATGTATATATATGTATGTATTTATATGTATATATATGTATGTATGTATGTATGTATCTATGTGTGTGTGTGTGTGTATATATAAATATATACATATATATACATATACATACATATATATACATATACATATACATATACATATACATATACATATACATATACATATACATATACATATACATATACATATACATATACATATATATACATATATATATATATATATATATATATATATATATATATATATATATATATATATATATATATATATATATATATAAAAGTTTGTGGTGACTGATCAAGAAAGTATTGTACATACTTCATAAATTCTTTGGAGTTTGGGGCATCGGCCTGAAAATTTTTTTTGGGCCATGGCCAACGTTGTGGCCAACATATGATCAACACATGGTTGACATGTTGTAACCCTAAAGTGGCATAAAAATACTTCTATAAAAGGGCTTAGGGTTAGGGATTGTTTTATTGTGGTCATGCAAAATTGGTTCTTGCGGTGGTATTGAGCTGTAAGGGATTACAGATTGTAATTAGGTTGTAATCACTGGATCATAATAATATCAGACTTGCTATTTGGTGGATGCAGCCTTGGCATTAGGTGAACCACACTAAATCTTGGTACCTTGTGCTCCTTTCTGTGTGATCTATTATCTTCTATTATTGGTTATATTTGCATGTAATTGTTATTTCTGTCTGTGGTTTAATCCTAACAAGTGGTATCAGAGCAAGGTTATTTTTTAGTTATCCTTTGCAAGAAAATCTCACACTTGAGTGGGAGTCTCATGGTTGAGTGGGAGCGATGGTAGACGAGGGTAAGTTGAGGGTTGACAGGTTTAATGGGCAAAGCTTTTAGTTATGAAAGATGCAAATGGAAGACTATCTTTATTAGAAGAATTTATGGAAGGCATTGGAAGGAAAAATCAAGAATCAGGGATCTATGTCAAATGATGAATGAGATCTTTTAGACAAAAAGGCACTTGGAAGTATTCGATTATGCTTGGCACCATCAATGGCATTTAATATTACAAAAGGGAAGACAACAGAAGAGTTGATGAAAACCCTAGCGACACTGTATGAAAAGCCCTTCACTTCAAACAAGGTATTTCTCGTGAAGCATTTATTTAAAATTAAAATGACAAAAGGTGGATCTATTGTAGATCATTTAAATGATTTTAATACTATTACTAGTTAGTTATCTTCTATGGGTATTAATTTTGATGAAGAAATTAGGGCTCTCTTGATTTTGTGTTTTTTACCTAAAAGTTGGAATCACTTGGTAATGGCTGTGAGTAATTTTGTTCTTGGATCTAGTACCCTAAAATATGATGATGTGATCGGTGTTATTTTGAGTGAGGAAACTTGTAGGAAATCCTTAGGTGGATCTACATCAGGAAATGCTTTGAACACACAAAGCAGAGGTAGAATGACTGAGAGAGGAAGTAATTTTGGAAATCATGAGAAATCAAGAGAAAAGTCAAAGGGGAGGAGGTCTCAATTGAGAGGATCGAATGATTGCTAGTATTGTGGAAAAATAGGGCATAAAAAGAAAGATTGTTGGAATCAAAAGAAAAATGAAGGAGATAAACCAGATGGAGACAAGGAGGCAAATGTGGTAAGTAACAAATCTGAAGAGGATGCTTTGCTTTTGTCTTTAGAAAGTGTTGATGATTCATGGGTTTAAGATTCTGGTGCTTCATTTCATGCTACACCTCATTAAGGTTATTTTATTGATTATGTCCAAGGGGATTTTGGGCTTGTTTATTTGGGGGATAATGAACCCTGTCAAATTGTTGGAAAGGGAAAAGTTATAATTAAGTTGCAGAATGGGAATCATTGGCTACTACATATGGTTAGACATGTTCCAAGGCTGAGTAGGATTTTAATTTCAGCAAGATAACTCGGTGATGAGGTTGTGTAGTTACTTTTAATGATAAACATTGGAAGGTTTCAAAAGTTTCCCTTGTAGTAGAAAAATGTGTGAAAGTAGGAACCTTATATCTTTGTACAGGTCATATTGTTCCTTCTACTTTAATTATTTTAGAGAAAAATGAATGTTCAAGAAAAGTTGCTATAGTTGAACAAGGAGAACAAATACTGTTGTAAATTCTGATACAACATTGTGGCACAATAGACTTGGGCACATGAGTGAAAAAGGTATGAAAGTACTTCATTCAAAGAATGTTTTACTAGGTCTAACATGTGTTGATATGGATTTCTGTGAAAGTTGTGTGTATGGAAAAGAAAAGTGAGTTCTGTGAAGACTGGGAAGTTAAACAAAAAGGAGAAATTAGAGCTTGTGCATACCAATGTATGGAGACCGGCTCAGGTATCTTCCCTTGGAGGCTCTCATTATTATGTTACATTTATTGATGATACAACTAGAAAGGTATGAGTTTATTTCCTTGGGCAGAAATATGATGTATTTCAAACTTTTAAGAAATGGAAATGCTTGGTTGAAAATGAGATTGGTAAGAAATTAAAATGTCTCAGATCTGATAATGGTGGTGAGTATTACAGTCTTGAGTTTGAATATTATTGCTACACTAATGGAATTCATAGACAGAAAACTGTTCCAAGGACTCCATGGGAAAAAGGAGCAGCTGAACGCATGAAGATGACTATAATGGAGCGTGTAAGGAGCATGAGGTTGCATGCTAGGTTGCCTTTATAGATGTAGGTAGAGGCTATCAATACTATTGTATATTTGATTAATAGAGGTCCCTCTACTTCTTTGGGTTGTGGTATTCCAGAGGAAACATGGATTGGTAAGAAGTTGAGTTATTCTTTTCTCAAAACCTTCGGATGTGAAGCATTTGCTCACATAGATTTTGAAAATAGAACCAAGCTAGAAGCTAAGTCAAAGAAATGTGTATTTGTTGGATATGACATTAATGAATTTGGTTATAGGCTTTGAGATTTTGAAAATCATAAAATTGTAAGAAGCAGGGATGTCATATTCAATGAGAAAGTGTTGTACAAAGATCTGTTGCAACAACATGAGAAGAAAGAAGATGATTATGTAGTGTTGGATGATATTCCAAAAGATGATATTCCAACCAATCCTGATGATGTGCAACAACCACAACAACAAATACCACACATGCTAATGCAACAAGGCAAATTAGACCTTCAAAAAGTTTTTCTCCCTCTTTGTATTCTATTTTACTAACAGATGCTGGTGAACCTAAATGTTATGATGAAGTAGTGCAGGTGGATACTAAGATTTAGTGAGAGTATGCAATGAAAGATAAAATGGACTCTTTGCTGAAGAATGACACATAGGATTTATGCGAGTTGCTTGTAGGTAAAAGAGCTTTACAAAATAAGTGGGTTTATAGGTTGAAAGAAGAGGAAGGAGGTAAGAAAAGATTTAAAGCCAGGTTAGTTGTGAAAGGATTTGCATAGAAAAAAGGTATTGATTTTGATAAAATATTTTCTCTTGTTGTTAAAATGACTTCTATCCGTACTGTTTTAAGTATTGTGGCTACTAAAGATTTGCATTTAGAGCATCTTGATGTTAAAACAACCTTCCTTCATGGTGATTTGGATGAAGAGATATATATGGCTCAGCCATAGGGATTTGAGGTAAAAGGTAAGGAGAACTTAGTTTGCAAATTGAAGAAAAGTTTATATGGCTTGAAGTAAGCACCTCGGTAGTGGTATCTAAAATTTTATAGTCTTATGCATGAGCATGGATACAATAGGTGTCATTTAGATCATCATGTTTATTTTAAGAGGTTGGATGATGATAGCTACATTATTTTATGTTTATATGTTGATGATATGCTTGTAGCTGGGTCTAACATGGATCATATTAAGGGTCTAAAATGCTAGTTAGCACATGCATTTGCTATGAAAGATTTGGGTGTAGCAAAACAAATCCTTGGTATGAAGATTTGTAGAGATGGGAAGAACAAGAAATTGATGTTATCTCAGGTTGATTATGTTGAGAAGGTGTTGCAACATTTCTCTATGGAGAATGCTAAAGTTGTCAATACACCTTTAACTAGTCATTTGAAGTTGACCAAGGAGATGTGTCCCAAGACATAGGAAAAGGAGGATAAGATGTCCAAGGTACCCTATGCTTCAGCTTTTGGAAGCTTGATGTATGCTATGGTATGTACAAGGCTAGATATTGCACATGCAGTGCGAGTCATTAACAGGTATATGAGTCATCCAAGAATTGAGCATTGGAATGTAGTCAAGCGGATTCTCAGATATTTGAGAGGAACATCCAATAAGTGTTTATAGTTTGGGGGCTCTACTATTGATTTACAGGGCTATGTTGACTCAGATTTGGCAGGGGATATTAATACTAGGTGGCATACTATAGGTTATGTCTTTACTATTGGTGGGACAACTGTGAGCTAGGTTTCTCAGTTACAGAAGGTTAATGCTTTATCCACTACAAAGGCAGAGTATGTTGCTGCTATAGAGGCAACCAAGGAGATGATATGGCTTTATTTCTTCTTGGAAGAATTGGGACACCCTCAGAAGGATAATTATTTGTTTACAGATAGTTAGAGTGTCATTCATCTTGCAAAGAATTTAACTCTGCATTCAAAGACCAAACACATATAGTTGTGGTACCATTTAATTCAGTCAGTTTTGGATGATGGATAGTTAAAGCTGGACAAGATACATACAGATGACAATCCAACAAATACGTTTACAAAGGTAGTGATAAGACTAAACATGAATAAAAGAACAATAGAGTCTAGGGTGGTTTGATCCAGTGGGAGCCCCATGTGGTAGCGGTATTGCTATAGGATCAATCTCGAAGTGGGAGATTGTTGTCTAGTGTGGAATCTGATTAGTCCCCAAGTGGTAGATTGTTAGTTTGTGGTGATTGATCAAGAAAGTACTATACATACTTCATAAATTCTTTGGGGTTTAGGGCATCGGCCCGAGAAATTTTTTTGGGCTGTGGCCAACGTATGGCCGACATATGGCTGACATGTTGTAACCTTAATGTGGCATAGAAATACTTATATAAAAGGGCTTAGGGGTAGGGATTGTTTTATTGTGGTAATGCAAAATTGGTTCTTGCAGCGGTATTGAGCTGTAAATGATTACAGATTGTAATCAAGTTGTAATCACTAGATCGTAATAATATCGAACTTGATGTTTGGTGGACGTAGCCCAGGCATTGGGTAAACCACGTTAAATCTTGGTGCCTTGTGTTCTTTTTTGTATGATCTATTATTTTCTGTTATTGGTTATATTTGCATGTAATTATTATTTTTGTTTGTAGTTTAATCCTAACAATACACACGCACGCACACACACACACACACACATTTGTACACATATATATATACATTTATACATATACATATACATACAACACACACACACACACACACACACACACACACACACACACACACACACACACACAAAGTTGATACATAGTTTGAAAGTAAAATGGTTTTTGACAATCCTAATATGACAATAAAAGTCCAAATTATATACAATTCTAAAATTAAAGATATCTCGATATACATACGTAAATGGCTTAGAAGCCACAAATTTACAAATTGTACTACAATGCCTACTACCATTAGAATCTAATTAGACTCTCGTACAAAAGAGGTAAATACATGCAACAAAAACCCCATAAAATCCCTACAACTGAGCTTTACTCTTCGATGGCTTTAGGTAATGTACCCACTTCATGTTGTCCCTCATTAAACAGATGCTAAACATCCACAAGAGGTTGACCATGATTTATTGATTGTACAAAAACCTCCCCATTTGAAGTCCTGGGTAGACCTACAAGGTATCCAACTAGAACATTGATGCTTGGTAGATAGGGTTGAGGCAACACACTTTTATCTTTGCCCTCATTACCAACTTCATAATCCAAAATTAACAAAAGAGCACTGAATTTGTGTTAGATTTGGTGGATTAAACATTTCTCCATCAACCTGTTATGAATTAGAATTGCACTCTTGACATGTCTGCAATTCTTCATTTTATTTTTTTCCATTAAATTTAAATATACAAACTATTTAGTATTTATTTGGTAAAATTAGTATTAGAAATATAAATCTCTCTTTTACTAATGATGACTTTTAAATATTTAACTCAAATCAAATCAATCACAACAAACATTGTTCAATCAAAATTAAAACTTAATTTATATGAAAATTGACTTGTATACCAATAATATACATTTTTTAAATCTATGTGTCCATACCAGTTTATTATCTCATAAAAATATTTACGATTTAGTACTTCCTATTTAAAATCACTCTTTAAATTTTTTTAAAAGAATATATTAATAATTAATAGTAAGAATAATTTAAAGTTATACAACCAACATAAATTATTTAATTCACTTCAATTTAATAAAATTAAAATATGAAAAATACCTCTCTTTCATAAATCTCTTGTCCACTCTTTAACCTACATTCAAAAATCATTTTCATGAAAAATACCTCTCTTTCTTAAATCTCTTGTCCACTCTTTAACCTACATTCAAAAATCATTTTCAACCAATATACTAACATCCCAAGCCCTCTCTCTATATATTCCTCTCTTGATTGTATGCTTTGGAATGTGGTTTTAATTAAAGTGTTTTGAGACATGGGTGGCCCTCACTCCTAACCGTATATCAAAGAATTTAGCATCTCATTAGGTTTTCTCTCTTTATATTATTCTAGTGTTTGGAAAACCCAAAGTAGACTTTGACTATTCTTCTCTTTTAACCATGAAATCCCTACTTTAAACCGGTCCTCTCTTTTTCTTTTTGAGTAGTGGAAAAATGTGTTGGAGATGGGAATGTTGAGGAGGAGGAAAATAAGCTTTACAACCCTTTTGTTAGTATTAAAAGGAGTAATGGTGAGCTGGGTTTTGTAGTTTTTCCAAAAGGAATACATAGGAAAGTGTTAAACATCATACCCACTTGGAGAAAACAAAACTATTTGAAATGCATTGAATGGAGAAAGTGGGGCAGTGTGCCTTCCTCAACATACTCACTCTTACAAAAGTTAATATATATTTATGGGTTTTGATGCATGCACGTGCATATGCTATCCTTGTACCCATACGTGCATACTATACTGCTTTCCAAGGTTTTGGTTTTTGAGCAACTTTTTATTAAGGCGCATATTTCATTCTTTTACCCAAAAGAAGTGAGATGGGGGAATGCAATGCAAGAAATAGTTTGTATGCATAGTTGAGAGGGAAAAATATATGTTGCCATCTCATCCATAAGATTTTATTTTTGGATGTCTATTATGGGCACTAGAATGTTTCATTTTTTAATATCTTACACAATACAATAGGTTGAGGGTATGCAAACTAAAAGAAAATTAGATGGGTGTTTAAAGAACAATGGAGTTAATTTTTTTTATAAAAATCTAAGAGGTTAAATATATTTTAAAGGCAAAATACAAAGCTCTATAATATTTAAGAGATAAGATTATTCAGTGAGTGAATAGATATAAGGTACTTTTTGAAATGATTAAATATAAGTTAATATTAGCAAGTTATTTGTGTATGCTTTGTTTATCAAATCTGTTCAATAGAAATGACAAAATTTTGTAACATTGGGATAAATCACCATGAATAGGGTGATTCTCTTTTGATTGAAAAGGGACAACTCCATTAATTCTTGATTTATTTATATTTGAAATAAATTCTTCCCTCCATTACAATTAAAGTTTGTAACTAAGATATTGATTATTAATAGAGCAAAGGCTATTATTAATTTATTAAAGTAACAAAAAATAGTGAATGGGTTCTTCTAAATAAAATAAGTAAGAATACATTTAGCACACACACACTAATGCATTCCCCAAATGATAATAAAATATTGGAGCACAAAGATTAACAATATTACTTGAAAATTGCTAATAAATAACTTCAAAATGTTGATAGCACAAAGACTACCAACATTCCTCTTAGATAATTATACATGAACCACTTTCATCTTAATGGCACAAAGTTTAGAGAAAGAAAATAAAACCCACCAATTTGATCAATATTTATCACTTAACAACTAAACATCACATTCACCAATTATTTACTAAGATTTGTTGAAATTTGTTTACTAAACCCTTTCTCGTAGAGGAGGAAAACAATCCCTCATTGAACTCATTTTTACTTCAATAAATTTTATCCTAAATTTAATTCCCCATTTGTAACTGCCTTTTACAAGAATCTTACATAGTTATGTATATGAGTAATTCTCAAAAGAATTAAATCATCTTAGAAAAAAATCATGTAAATTTTTTAATGGGCTATAATATTTCCTTTTACTAGACCTTTGAATCAATTCTTAAAAAGAATTAATATTCACCAAAAGAAAGAATAATATTTAATTCTTTTAAAGAATTAAACATTCTATTTTAATGAAAAATTTAAGCTCTACTATACAGGGACCATACATGACTAAAAGAATTAGGTTTTGCAAAAATATTGATAAGATAACAATTAGTCACAAAAGCCTTCTCTAATTTAATTTTCCTAATATGTTTGTCAAGACCATTGAATCAAATGTCCCTAATACTTTCATCTATCAACAACTTACACGGGTTTTTCATTCATAGTACATTGAGATACACATCATTGTCATTACGGTCAATCCTTCTAATTTGACTTCCCTAAAAGGTTCCTATAGTCCGTTGATTGATGTACACCTAATAACTTGTATTCTTTTAACAATGTGCATTAGTTTTCCATTTTCTTGACATGGAAATGTAAATTTACTTGAAACCTTTAAGAATCCCTTTTGATGTGAGCCAATGAAATCTTTCATTACTATAGACAAACATTGATAAAAATACTATAAGGAAATCAATGTTCATGACAACATCCTACATCTCAAACTAGAAAGATTTCATTTTAGACTCGACCTAGTCTAACTTTATCATTTGTTCAATTAGGCTTATACCAACTACTACTAGGTAAAATGTAAAAAAGCGTCACACTTTTATAAAGGATTTGGTCTACATAAACAAAATTGTTTAACTACATTAAAGTGGTTATTGTATTTTGAGTTTCAAAATAATATAAACTAATAAAATGTAGAGCTCTTGATTAAGTTTATGCTTGAAAAAAAAAAAGTAACAAAATTCTCTCTCTCTCTCTCTCTCTCTCTCTCTCTCTCTCTCTCTCTCTCTCTCTCTCTCTCTCTCTCTCTCTCTCCATGTGTGTGTGTGTGCGTGCGTGCAATGTCACAATTTTCATTTAATGTCTTATATTTTTTTTAAGCATTTTTATAAAATAAATGAAACCATTTTGGGGAGGATTAACTCTTCTAGTGCATCATATAATTTCAATTAAAAAAATAAATAAATCATATTTTGTTAAATTTATTATCAACCTTATATTTGTTATAATCACCTATTTGTAATATTTTTAAAAATCATATATTTTTTGATAATGTTCATATAAATTTATTTAGATTAAAGAAAGAAGTATAAAGCTAAGAGAACAACAATAGAGGTCCTAAGCCAACCCAAGAACAATCAACAAACTATAAAAAGAGGTTTTAAAAGGGACAAAACAAAAAATATATCTCTTCTTAGTTTTGTAATTAAATGTTCCTTAGTCTTCAAGCACTTTGGGTGCATGAGACCCTAGCCATCCAAATTTCACTTATCTAGGTTCTTAGTAGCCTATTTCACCAAATAGTTGGTGCTTATTCCATTCACTTAAAATATGAAAAAAGAAATATGATCCAGAGAAGAACACAAGTTCAATATATATTTAACCACCAAGGCTAAATTCCAATTAGCTCCCTCCAAATATTTCTCATTCAACATATTAATAGAAAATATGAAAATTAGTATCACAAACAATTCTTAACCAACCAAGAGAGTATCCTCTTTTTATGGCATGAAGAATAGCTAAAGTCTCCATAGGGTTATTAGAACACTACCTCTTGTAAGTAGACAAAAGGAGCACAACATATACATTTTTTATTCTACCAATACCATTGAGTCCCACATTTCCATGATTCCCCCTAAATGAAACATCAATGATAAATTTAACAATTCCATCATGTTGAGGGAACCACCTCACATCTCTATGATTTTTTTTCTTATTTTGCCTCAATATACTCTTATTAAAGGATCCCACACCACTATTGAAACTAGGTTCAAATTCTTTTCATAGCTAAATCATTGGAGTCCATAGGCATAAACATTTTACATTTTGTTGAAATAATTTCCCAGATAATTTTGATAATCTTTCTCCATATAGGTTCACTCCCCATTTTTAAATCTTGAAAGATCCTTCAATTCATTTCTAACCATAAATTCCATATAATGAAAGTTAGGAAAATATCCAAAGCAACTTTTTAAAAAAATGTCTTAGTTGGAGGGAAACCTAGAGTTCTCCAAAATTATACTAAAGAAGTGGTATAAACACATACATGATTCCACACTCCCCATCACAAGTACTAAATCTTCCTAGAGTAAGAACAAACAAAGAAGACATGCAAAAAATGTTCTTCACTTCTTTTATATAGGACACAAATGAAAGGGCCTTGAAATATTTTCATTTGTAAATTCTCCAAGGAGAGGTAATTACTTTGGACAACTAACAAAAGTAAAAAGTTATATTTAGGCTAAGATAATTTATTCCAAGACTCCTTCCACCAAGGCACACACCCCAACCATAAAATTATGTTTCCAACTCTATGTAACTAGAGGCAATATGATATTTTCCCTCTATATTTGGAACCTAGGCCAAAACATCCCTTCCATCAAGAACACTACAAAATACACTGACTAGAATCCAAGCTATAGTTCTTGACGATTCTCATCCATACCAACAAGTGAACTTCTAGTAGACGCTTAAGCTTGGCAATATTAAATCCATCACCCTACTCCAACTATGTAATGACCCCATATTTTAGCCTTCATGTTCTCCAAAGTCTAAGTGGAGCATAAGAGGAAATCAAATTAATTTCTTATAGTCATTAGATAAATTAAAAATTAAAAGGTGACTTTATATTTAATTAATTAAATTAATTATTACATTACAAGGGAGAAGCTTCTAGAGTGTGTATTATTTATTGGAAAGGGAAAAAATCTCTAGTAATTTAATTTTCTAGAAGCACAATTAAATTAGTGTATTGCAAGGGAGGAGTTTCTACAGAGTGCATTAATTATTGGAAGGGGGGAGCTTCTAGTACTTGCAATCAATTAATATTTGATTCCCTTCTAGAAGGGTGTAGGAAAAGTATAAATAGAGGTGGGAGAGTCATTGTTGAGCATCAAATTTTTGTGAATGACATTGATAAGATCTTGGATGTGTGAGTCACATATCTTTCTTGGCAATAGAGGACATTCATCCTCTCTTGTAACATTATAGACATCATTCCCTTGGGGTTTGGCCCTTGGAATACATTGCTTTGTACTTGATTTTATCATTTTGAGAACTAATATAATTTCAGCATCGATTCAATCTCCAGTTTGCATAAAAAATCTATTTCAGCAATTGGTTCAGTTTTTGGGCATTTCCAGGGTGCCCATTACAAACTAGCATCAACCCAAATATGAAAAAGTGGTTGAAGATGAGGAAAAAAAGAAATAATAAAGGGTGAATCCAAAGAATCATTCCAAAAAAATCACTAGATCCTCTCTTACAAATCCAAAAAAGACTCTCCTTAATGAGTTTTACCACTCTTTTGAGAGTGTCCCAAATCATATAACCCTTTCCCACTAGATTGTATTAAGACACATTTAGAATATTAACTCCCCTTAAGGTATTTACGAGTAAGAATTCTGGCATATCCCCAATCTTTAAAAAAACACCATCTCCAATATAGATCGGTAGATAAAACCTAACCTATCAAACATATAGGTCAAAGAGTAAGGCCACCATATTTCTCTAGCCTATAAATTAAATATCATCAAACTAGGATCCATTTGGGAGATTGGAATTACTAGAGGAAATAAATTATCGAGAAAGATGTTCATAATCTTTCAAAAATCCAAAGGGAGAAGCTTTACAAAAAAATTGTAAATACGAAGAGCATGAAATGAAAACTTAATAAGAATCAACCCTCTAATATATGAAAGTCATCTACAAGTCCATTGGCCAACTCTCTTATAAAACTTATCTTGAATCACATATTAAAAATCTTTGTGTAGAGATCCAATACCAAGGGGATCATAATATATGTATCATCTTAAATTGGATGAACTTTGATTTAAGACCTTTTAGCTCCTCTTTAGTGTGTTTGTATTTCATATTCACACCTTAAGCACACACTTTAATTCTTTTCTCCTCCTTCTCCTAGGTGAAACTGAGGTAGATGTATGATGATAGTGTAGCTTCTTGCGATAATATTGAGCTGCAAGGGATTCCAAATATCAGTGGATAACAATAATATTGGACTTGTTGTTGGTGGACATATCCTAGAGATTGGGTGAAACACCTTAAATCCTCGTGTCTTACATTCTCTTCTATGCAATCCACTAATTGGCCTCCATTATCATCTCTATCTTTGATCTTCTTGGAAACCCTTCAAGAAATCACACTTCACCTCTTAACAACTCTTCTAAGCCTTCTGCTCAAGTTTACTAATCCATAGAATCAAAAAATACTCCAACCTTGTTAAGGTCTTCACCAGCTCTGCTAACCTATTTACTTTAACCCTTATACCTCCTTAAATAGGTAGCTTGATATATTTCCACTTGAACACCACCAAAGATCTCAGGGTTAGGTTAGATTCATCTAATCCTTCCATCTTTTTATTTCCTCCTTCCTCTTCTAGAAACTTCTAGAAACTTCTCTTAAAATCCATGCATGGAAATGCTCAAATATGGTTTCCCTTGAATTAAATTTTCCAACTCATTAATTCTTATCTTCAACACACTTTCCATATTCCAAGAATTTAACTATGTTGGCCAGGAACTGAGATTTCTTCACAAACTATCAAATATTGACACTCGGCCAACACTATGTTCCTCAATCTTGGTCATCACTAAATAACTCGATCATCACTATCTTCTCTCACTTGGCTTATAGTATCTTCACTCAATTCATTTATTGGTGATCGGTCCAACTTCTCTATTACTCAATCTTTTGCTGGCACTTGATCGACACTGAAATTTCTCAACTTCTACTATTTGCTCGATTGACACTAGCATTAGTTGGCTTCAACTATAAGTTCCTTAATCTTCTACATTGAAGCTTAGTTAAGCCTAAGTATTTGTTCTTTATTGATCATCTCTTATAGGCTTTAACACAACTCTCTTCTCCACTTAGTGTTATTATTAAACAACACATTATCTTTCGAAAGTCTAACTGTTCAAGTGCCCATTGTAATTTCACATAACTCAACCTTTCCACTAGTTCCTCTTGTTATCTCTTCTTCTCAAATCCTCTTCATAAATCATATTGATTTGTTACTCTCATTAGGTAGTAGTTATCTCACCAATAAGATTGACATTAATGATAACATAACAATTATTCCAATTGTAGTTCCAACAAAAATCACTATTAGTAGGCATATAAATTCCTTTCAATATTGCAATAATGTCAAACTAGTTATATATTATTTGATAATATAAAATAGATAATCTTTGAATTTAAATACTTCAAAAAAAAAAAAAAAAAAATTTAACTTCAAATATATCACACAAAGTTAAGTAAAAGAAGGCTAGTCCCTCTAATTCTTCTATTCCAGAATCATCATATAAAGGAAAAGGAAAAGGAAAAGAAGTTGGTCTTCCTAATTGTTCTACTTCAAGTTCATCTAATTAATGTTGATAGGCATTCTACAATGGCAGAATGGGTGGAATGTCACGGTGTGAGCATGTTAATGTTAACTTGTATCTTTCTAGATTATATTTGACAACCATCTACACGTCAAGATTTTAAATTTTATTATAAATAGATTATACTATTACAAATAATTTAATACACACTAAATAAAATATTTTTTAAAATTATAATCTTTGGAGAATCAATTTTTTTAGAAATTAATATAAAAAGGTTAAGTTAGTGAAAAAATAAAATAACTGGAAAAAAGAAAATACGAATAGTTTTGGGTGTAGTTAATTAAACTTTAAATTTTTTGTAGTGGATATCTATCGACATTTTTTTAGATAGATTTATTTAAGATATCTATACTAGTAATGTAAAATAAAATGATGATGGATCATCTAATTGCTTTAACATGGAGAAATTGTTGACAGTTTTTTAGAATGAATTACAATTAAATGATAGGAGAATATAGTTTATGATTGGCAAGTTTACTACTCTCTCCTAGGTCCTATGGGATACCATCAACATCACAATCATAATTGCCTAAACCTCCACAAATCTATCATGGTTCATTTATTATAGTTGAAATATAATTCGGGAATAAGGAATACATTGAGATATTGAAATAGTTGTAGAAATAAGATGATGAATTTTAAGAAAATAATGCAACAACTTGACAAACTCACATGTCAATATGTAAAAGATGTCCAAATAAAGAAAAAGATAGGTTATGAAGAATTAGATCTTATTTGGAAGAGAAAGTAATAGATCATAGAACCTATATAACCTACATTAAGATATAACAAAGAGAAAAAAGGATCTAGGTACATGTTGTGGTCTCACAACATAAGCCCCATTTTTTGTGTCACAAAATGGTGACCCCATAGTTTCAAAATCCTCTATGAGGCATCTAGTTTGAAGCCTCAGTCATTTACGACCCTCTCCTGGGTCTAGGTCAAAACCAAGTCTCTAATTAGGCACTATCAAATAGGTTTGGATGACTAAAAATTTTAGTTTGAGGGAGGGGTGATGTTAATGTGCAACTGGGAAGCACACTTGCACACCCTTTGGAGGTGCATAGTTGCACACCCTCGAAGGTGCACACCTGTACACACTTAGAGGTGCACACTTGCGCACCCTCTAAAGGTAAATGCTTGTGTTGGGGTCTATAAATAGACTTGAACCTCCTACCTCTCCCCACTTCTTCATATAGACTCCTTGAGACTGCACTTTGACACCTACTCCAACTCCACATTTGTGCCTTTTGCATCACCTCTCCGCACACCTCCAAGGTAGAGACAACTCTTGAAGGTGTGCACATGCACATATACACATGTGTGTACCCCCAAGAGGTGTGCAAGTGTGCCCTAAAACATTGAAAAACTAAGAAAAGGTCATTTCCCCTAAGTACCATGCACATCATGCACACCTTCCTAAGGTGCGCAGGTGCACTAGGGCACAACTATACACTAAGCTACTTTACCTGCAAACAAGTTGCACATTAGAACACATTACACACCTATGCAGGTGTGTTAGTGAAAACAACATGCTCTGAAGGTGGGAATAACTAGTTTTACCAGTTTGTCTTTGTCTTCACTCATTTTTTCGTTAGTCTAAGTCCTAGTTGAGTCTCATTTTTTATTTCCAATACCGGTGGACTAATGTTTGCCTCTTTTGTGAAGATAAAATGGCACCCAAACCCATAGCATTCAAGTACCAAGGATCTACCAAAAAATCTAGATTCCAAGATAGGCACATAGAGATTCAAGATATTGAACTCAGTCATATTGCTTGGAACACATTTTTGACAATATGTAACAAACCAAAGGAAATGTATGCAATGATATCAACTATGATTAGGAGTGGGTTGGTGAATGTTGCATCACACCTTACATTAGTTCAATCCTCTAAACTAATCATGACACTGGCATAACACTATGTGACAGATGAGAAGGTCATTAAGAGTGTCACAGGGGAGATAGTCCTCAATCTTTGACCACACAACATAGAGAAAGTGTTCCACCTTCCAAGGGTAGACCAATACCTCCAAATTTCTTATGATGAAGTAGATAGGTGGTACAAAGAAAATGAGAAAGAGGTAAAGGAATTGGTGTAAACCTCATGCTTAGTTGATAGGACACCTCTGAGCCAAAGAGTAGGAAAGGTGTATATGAATCAAGGATATATAAAAGATGACATTGGATACTCAATTGTTCTCCTCAATACATAAATGGGCCTACTTGCAGTGGGTCACTTGCAAAACTAGATGGTTCACTTCATTGAGGCCATTAGGATGACTAAGAAGCCTATTGATTGGGCCACCATCCTAAGTGACAACTTGGATGAATAGTTAGTCTCGATCAAGATAGACCCTCATTTCTATATGACATCATACATGGTGTACCTGCTAGTAGCCAAAACCAATGACTACCTAAGGCTATACAAAAAGGGAAGCATAAAAGATGCAAATGCTTGGCCCTATGTGGTACACCCACAATTGGTAAAGAAGAAGCTCCCACTAAAAAATGTGGAACATAGGGTAGTTAGTGATGGATTTATTTTTTCCATCATCAGGTTTATAGAATGAGATTATGCTAAATAAATGTTAGTAGGAGCCTAGTACATTCAGTTCAAGACATTCACATATCTCTAGGTAGTTGGTACTCTTCTATGCCCCAAAAAGATCCCAAGGTACCCTTCATATTGGTTGATAATTATGGAGATAGCCCACCAACTCACTTCTGCATATGACACAGCTGGGAAACAACACATGAAGATCTAGGTTTGGCCAATCACCATTAGGATGTTTAAGGTAAAGAAAAAATAGGATATTCCTACCTTTGACTCAGAATGGGACATTGCAAGGATCGATATCCCTTAGAAGACTATAATGCTCCTTGCTCATATTTTGAAAATATTGGGATGGTTCACATCTTGCAGGGAAATAGTTCATTCATGAGGAAGCCATCAAAGATCATTAGATGAATGTGATAAATTATAATGATGTCTGCATTAGGGACTACTATAGGATGAGTCTACACATCCAGTGGAAAATGTGCCTACAATGAAGATCCCCTTAAAGGCCATAGAAAAGGATATCCCAGAAGTTATGGATCCTTTTTATAATAGGGATAAAATGTATGATAGGCCAATTATGAATGTAGAAATAGGGCATGAGGAGAATGATGACATAGATCATTGGGCTAGAGATGTAGTGTTACTGATGAGAGAATGGATCCAAAAGCCTTTTTGGATGGATCCATTTTCCCAGGCCATACATCTACAAGCTATTGCCAGACTTCAGAAAGGAAAATATGCTATGGTCAACATTCCAACCTAACCAGTTAAATCACCAGTAAGGCTAGAAATGGTGCATCCCCATGAGCTAGAGGCTAAATATTTTGATGCTAACAAGGGTAAAGGTAAGAGAAAAAGAACAACCCCTAGGGTGAGGAAACAAGCGCCTAAAGCCCAAATAACACAAGCCCAATAAGTTGAGCCAGAACAAGAGCAAGGGAAAGTTGAGCTAGAGCCAACTAACCAGCCTAAACCAAAGTAACAAGAGGAGGAAGTTCTAGAGGAACAAGGGGTCCCACCACCAAGAACTTCAAAGGAAGAAGGCTCCCCATTTGTGTTAAAGAGAGCCATAATAGAAATAACTGTGGTAGTTTTCTGAAGGAGGAGATTAAAGAAGAAAAGTACTCCCACCCCATAGGTTCCATAGACCTTCCCTAAAGCAAAGAATGAGGGAGAAGGGGAATAAATAGAATTTTTCCCTTTAACTCAGAGAACCTGCTCGACCAAGGTAACAAAGGAAGAGAGAAGGAGAAGCTCTACTCAGACACCTCCATCTGCTCCAAGAGAGCCTATCTAGGTAGAAACTTTAGAGGATGAACAAAATAAGTGGATAATTCAGATGGAGAGAGACGGGAGATATTCTTTGACCTCTCAGAGTTTGACTTTATGCTAGTGGGCATCGATATGGTGGGTGAGAAGATAAGAGATACTAATACCAATGAACCTTTAGGAGAGGATTGGGATTAATTGCCTCCTTTTCCTTAGAGACCTCCTAGCATCCCATCACTACCACCATAGGACATGGCCACCATATTAGATAAAAGGTCAGTAGCTCCACCTCCTCTGACAATATAAGTAGACCTAGAAAGTCAGGAAATCGAGGAAGGAGAATAACAACAAGTTCATGCTGATGAAGTATTTGAAGAGGATAAAATAGTAGAAGAAACTAAAAAAACTCCCCTAGATACATAGGCTAGATCCTTAGCCTAAAAAAACACAAAAAACTCCTTTTGAAGATCTTCCTTGACATGAGAAGACTTCAGAGAGGAGTAATAAGGGAAACAAGTATGCCTCTAAACCACCTTCTTCACCCAAGTACATGTCACCAATGGGGACTACACCATCATGGCTAAAGAAGGAGGCTATGTTTTGATAGAGGAAGTAATTGGAGCTAACAAAAGAGGAAGGAATAAAGTAATTAATAAAAGAAATAAATAAGCCTAAGCCACCTAAGGGTGATGCTAGAACACTTGCCTTCATTATGAAGAATCAAGATCAAGACCTTCTAGCTCATATTTCTATTCTTCCTCCTCATACCAACACTAAAGAAATGACTCCTAAGGATTACCAAATGAAGGAGATCATACTAGAAAACCCCATGGTGGACATAGCTAAAGTACTGATCACCACAAGCCTCAAAGAAGTGTTCACACACTTAGATCAAGATGAGTTAGAATAAATAACATTGTAGAAGCCAAATGAGATACTAATAAATGATCTAAATGAAGTGGAGGGACTCATTGACCTAGAAAATCATGAAATTTCTCTTAGAGATGCAATTGGAAGGAAACAAGTAGGGTTAAATGGATTCATTTTTGGATGCATGTCAATAATGACGTCAAAGTTTTGAAGAAAGAGGAGTGCAAATAATATAGTGTAATTTGAACCTATTGCACCATGTATAGACTAATACCAACAAGTTGGTTTCCATTGTAAACTAAGATTTTGGGCTAATGGATGAAGTGTGTACATGGTCTAAAGATCTACAAGCACTCATATTAATAAAAGGCCAAAGGTATCAGATGCTGATGGAAGTATACTTAGTAGAGGACCTAGATAAGCTCAATGAATGGATATAGAAAATATCCTTAGGGAATGAAGTAATGGAGGGATTACATGAGGGAATCAAAAAGATAAAGTACAAATCTCAAGAGCAATTTTTGGAAGTAGAAAGGTACTATAATGCTGCTAGCCTAGAGATTTTTGAGGATGAGTCAAAGATCAAGCTTTTTTTGGACCAATAAGTGGTTCAAAAATTCAGAGATACATTCAAAAATTCTTTATTACAAGATGATGTAAGACAAGCATATAAAACTAAAGAGGCATTGCTAGAACCATACACCAAGATTGAGAATTTTGTAGAGACAAGGATAGAGGTTAGTAACTACTGATAAGTAGTAATTAGATTTACCAAAAGCTATTGAAGTTATGGAGATAATAGAGAAATTCAAGGATAAACATCCAAGTGTCATTTTGGTATAAAGGGGAAGAAAACCCAGATGCTGGAAATTCAGTTCTAACCCTTAGAAGATTTTTTGGATTTTTGAATCCTATCACTAAGGTGTGTAGGTGCACTTTTCATAGAGGTGCACTGATAGTTTTGAAGTAGAAGTAGTATGCTGATAGTTAACTACAAGTTTCTATTTTAGAGCATTCCATACATCAAAAACTCATTTTGATGGCAATTCAACTCCTAGAGACACCTATTGAAGGCCAAGCTTCCATTTTTAGAGCTCCCAAAGATTCCCAGATTATCTCATGGCTTCTATCTTCTTACATTCTTATTATTTTATTATTTTGTGTGATTTAAAGGCACATACACCCATTAATGGATATAAGCAAGGGTGGAGACCTACTTAGCACCATTTAGAGAGTTAGTTTGTATACAATTAGATTTAGTTTATTACTTTTTAGCATACATTTGTATTTCAAGAGCTCTCACTCCTAGAAAAAAGGGAGGAGAGGATTTATTTTAAATATATGGATGTAATATGTAATCTAGGCTATTAATTTGATGCAATAATATATGCTATTGGTGCTCTCATTCTAAGTGTAGTTATTCTTGCCAAAGTGTGTTATTTTTGTGAATGCATATTCATGAATAATAACGTAGCAAATGGTTTTATTGTGTCATTATGATTGTGTGATCTTTTAGTTCTGGTGTTTACCTTGTGTTAACAAATTCTACTATTGTGACAAATTGGGGAAAGGATCATCTTTG
Organism: Cupressus sempervirens; assembly: GCA_028749045.1. Lineage (NCBI taxonomy): Eukaryota > Viridiplantae > Streptophyta > Pinopsida > Cupressales > Cupressaceae > Cupressus > Cupressus sempervirens. Next base: position 78,503,938 of record CM053791.1, on the reverse strand, counting down.
TTCTTGAATAACATTTTGTCTCGTGTGAGTGCACTTTCTATGGCCTCACAATTTAATGAAACATGAAACATATTTTGGTTATTATTGAAGTTCCCATCGACGATTGCATCAGTGGAGTTGAGGAAGCATTGCTCCTAATTTCATTGGTTTCCTACCAAATCCTTTTAATAATTTAATTCGAAAACATCTTGTTACTTTGGCTTATGTCCTTTAAAAATTTCCCTTTCTAGAAATTTTCTTTAACCTCTTGTTACTCTATCTTTGTATTTTCTTTTTAAACACTTGGGAATTCATATAGTTGCATCAATAAACTACATTCATCATAAAATAGAAAATATAAAAATATATCTCTTTTGTGGTTACATTTTAGCAACAGGTTGTGTAGATTGGTTCAAACCAAAAAAGGCCTCCTCATGAACATACACATTTATCTTCAATTGAGTTACCCAACAGGTTGAAAGACACCCACCCAAAACCTTGGAGTTAGTCATTGATCAGATTTATAAGAGAGGGATTCAAAAGGATCTCTTTCATTTAATGTCATGCAAAATGATTGCTCAATATAAGTGGCATAAGAAGAAGGGCTCCAAAACTATTCAGACATAAACCCAATTTGTTGTTTGAAAATTTTGCAGTTTCTAGATGTTCATAAAATTTTCCAAGCATGTCACTATCAGAGGGTGCATAGTTGTGCAAGTGTGTAGGTGTTCTCTTTAAAGAGGTGCACTTTTCCAGAATCAACACAAACTGGAAGATTCCAATCCACCATCTCCATTTCAGCAAGATTTAAGGTCTTCATCTAGCGGACACAAGTTCCTAGAACTTAGTCATTTTCACAAGCCTCGTAGTGATAAGGGGATACCAAGAATTCTTCCACTTGCATTCTAATTCTTGTCATCTTCTTCATTTCCACCTATGAAATTACCTCCACCCATCGTTCCACCTAATCCTCCACCAATGGCCTTCTTTACAAACACAATAGATTCACCAATCAATTTGCAAGGTACGCTCCATGACCTTTCCAAGAAGGTTTATCTACAAAGAAACATGAACAATTAAGGATCATATCAAGGTCTTCAAAGAAATATGCAATCAAAAAAAAATTCAACAAGAGAATGAGGTCCTCCATTTATTCCCATACACATTGTGAGAGGTTGTTTTTAATCGGTATGTAAATTTTCCACTAGGATGTATCTAGAACTAGGTGACCTTCAAAACATTGTTCTTAGATGAATTCAAAACATTCATCAACCTGACTGTGATACACCATTAATTTATATTAATCAAGAGGGATCTAGCAGAGACCATTTCACATTTCAATCATCACTTTCATATGTCATACTGCAAGTTGATAACACCCTACACCATACTAGTTGAAGCTGCAATCTAGATTTATCTAAATGCTATGGACCACCTCCCATAGATATTGAAACATTGGAAAAAGTATTCAATGAAGAAATTACCTTTACTAAATAGGATAATAATAATGGGGTGGATTGATGGTTCTAACTCATGCTAGTATGAAAGTACCAACATATCCTCTTGGAGCACAAGTAATGCCTAGTCAATTCATTCCATTGATCCCAATCCTACTACAACAAGCACTAGCTATGCTAGCTCCATCTATAACCTACCTAGGATATGAACCTCCGAAAGATACTTTCTTTGAGCAAAAGGAAACAACAACCACTAAGACAAAAACTAATGTCACAATTGAGTTAGGCCAAATGAAGAAGACCATGTCTTAGATAACCAATGAGCTAACCCATTTGAGATTGCCATAAGGGAAGAATACAATTTTTTAGAGAATGAATTCAACCCCCTACAACAACAATTATGGCCAAAATTACAACAAGAATTTTAGTGGAAATAACAATGTAGGGAATAATTTCAATCCCTCATATCATAACAATGGTTTCCAACGATAAAATTAGTAATGGAATACTCATCCAAACAATGGAAGTATCCCTGCAGATAACAATAATAATGTTCAATTTATAGACATCAATCAACTTGACACTAGTCAGAACATATACAATGATGGCAGATCCTATTTCAATACAAATGAAGAAATTGACCAAAATTCACAATGCATAAACAATGAACCCCCTATGTAGTTCAATACTATTCTATTAGAATCTAATGATTCTCCACAAGATTTTGAAATGGAACAACAAGTCAATGAAGAATTTATCTTTACATTCAATCAAGAATCAGATCCTGAACCAATAGGGATGTTTAATTTTTAGAATGATAATCAAAATACTTACAACTTATGAAATCAAAGGGAACCCCTAATAGATGGAATTCCTCCCGCACTATGACCATCGCCACCAAATCTATGGGTGAATGACAATCCAATGCTTGCTAGAGCACCCTTTGTTGGACCACAAAATCAAAACCAAGGAAATATACCTACAATACTGAAAAACCCTGCTCACCTGCAAAGTACTATGTAGTTGAAGATTTAAAAAGGACAAAGGCTAATATTTCTATGTTTGATATGCTAAAAAGCTTCGTTGATCAAAAGGAAGCACTCCTGAGGACTCTTGAACATACAAAGGAAACTCCTAATATAGGCCCTCAAAAGATAATATCACAACAAGTTAACACTTTTGAGGCTATGCCTATCATGTATAAAAACAAGACCAAAGTGCCTCCTTTCTTGCTTAGTCTTAGAATTTTTGGATAAAACCTCCACAATTGTCTCATAGATTTTGGAGCTTCTTGCAATGTCATGTCACTTTTGATAGCTCTGAGGTTGGGAGTCACTCAACCTATAGATTATATAGTGATTCAACTTGATAAAACAAAAGTAAAGGTTATTGGGGTATTAACATGTTTTCAAATGTAGTTAACTACATACCCCTGAATCCAAGATATCATAGACATACATGTGGTGGAAGTTCTACAAACATATGTCCTTCTACTAAGTAGAGAATGGACATAGTGCCTAAGAGGATGGGTCTCAACTAATTTTACCCAACAATGGTTACGTTAGAAATGATTGGATAATCACATCAATATAGATGTTGAGGCAAAAATAAAGATAATGATCACATAATACAATACACTGAATGAAGTAGCATTTTTTCAATTAGATTTAGGCTCTTACAAGGTAATGGCTCTAGATATAACTTCGATTGGAAAATCAAATGATTTGAATAGAGAATCAATGAACCCTACCCTAAGAGAAGAGATCATGACTCAATTCATAGATAACATGGTTGAAAATTTGCAATGCTTAGGAGAAGAAGCAAACCCAAACATTTTGATCCTTCCAATATTTTCTAGGTTGCATAAAGTAAGTCATTTAGAATTTGAGTGCTCACATTTCCAAGAAGTGATTGCTCAAGTATTGACTTAGATAATGCATGTAAAAGATGACCAAACTCCAAGTGAGCTACCAAGAGGAAATTCAAGTCCCACATGCATATCTGAAGTCATGAATAATGGCGAAGATGGAAAAGAAGGTATAAATGCATCATATAGAGACACCTCTTTAGATGGTACCAAGAATGATTAAATTTTTAAGGAGAAGATGGTTTGTGATAGGTCAAGGTTGGACTTAAGTAGTCGTTCAACGTAAACAACAAATTGATAAAGTCACAAAGTTGATTGGGGAAATTCAAGATGAACAAAAGAAACAAACTATCCCCATATCAAAGGTAAAAAATAATAACCCATCGAGTCCAACATGTAAAAAAATACAATGGATCTCAAATAAATAGTTCTTCAAAGTCCAAGTGAAAGAAAATCTTCAAACAAATAAACACAATTCAAGGAAGCTAAAAGAACAACCGATATGAACACTCAAGCTTGATGGCTCTAAATGAAAATTAGGAGCTATTATAGGCATTGAAATAATTAATCCAAAATGTAGGTCATTTTATGTGGCATATTATTTACAATTTAGATGTACTAACAATGTTGCAGAATGTGAAGCCTTGATCTGTGAACTTCTTTTTGTGTTAGAAAAGGACATCAAAGCTCTAATAATTGAAGGAGACTCTCAGTTAGTGATTAGATAAGTTAAATAAATATTCTCTTTCAATGATAGAAGACTACTTGCTTACCAAAAAAGGGTTTGGGAGTTGATGGAATATTTTGAAGCCTTAAAAATAAGGCCCACTCCAAGAAGGAGGAATATGGTACCTGAAACCCTTGAAATTTCAGCCAATGTGTTACAAGCCATTGAACGAAATAAACTCAAAAGGATTTTAGTTGCATTGGTGGCTACCCTATCTATTCTAGACAAAATTACTAACTTCCACGTTTTCCAAGATGATCAACATATTCTTGAGTTCATCTTGTGGATTGGCTTGATCAAAGGACAAGAGATTGATGATATTCCCAATGAAAAACTTGAGGATGATGAACTAGAAGATGAAGATGGGATTATAAATTTAAAGACTAATAATATTCAAAAGGGGATGGTAGAGTTGGAATGTATCTTTGATCAAGAAAAATCAACATGTAATATGAGAATGGTTGAAGAAAAAGGGATTGAAGAATGTGATTCATATAATCTAGTCACAGAAGATGATCCTAAGTTGGTCAAGATTGGAAAGGCATGTAATTCTCAAGAATGAGAAAGTATGCTTTAGTTACTTACAAAATACAAATATTTCATTGCATGGAGTTATGAAGAACTCAAGACATACAATCTTGACATTATTACTCATGATATCTCATTGAAGCCTAATGATTGTCAAATACAGAGATTAGTGAACCCCATTGTCGAACCATTAATAATGAAATAAGTCCAAAAGTTGCTCGATGCCAAGATTATCTTTCCAGTATGATATTCTAAATGGGTTTCTGATTTGGTACCAGTAAGGAAAAAGAGTGATGAAATTTGCCTTTGTGTAAAATTTTGTAATTTGAACTAAGAATCCTAGAAAGATAACTACCCTTTTCTCTCACTAGATGAAGTACTAAAAATTGTGAATGGGTCTTAAATGATGTCTTTTCTAGATAGATATTTAGGATATAATCAAGTAATGGTAGGTGAGGAAGATAGGTTAAAGACTGCATTCACAACAAAATGGGGAACCTTTTCATACAAGAGAATACCCTTTGCATTAATCAATGTAGATTTAGAAGAGAAATGGATGAAACATTCAAAGGGTTATTTTAATGCAAAAACATGCACACTCAAATCCATAATATTAAATCATTCAAAGGGTTGATAAATAAATGCTTAATTATCTATATGGATGACCTAACCATCTTTTCAAAAGATTAGAGTACTCATATTGCTGATTTGAGACAAAATTTCAACCTATGTTAGATATACAACATATCCCTTAACCCTAATAAATTTTCATTCAAGGTTGACAAAGGAAAGCTTTTGGGTCACATTATCTCTTAAATTGGGATATCCATTGATCCTGAAAGGATATAAGTGATTCTAAAATTATCACCTCCCCATAGTCACAAAGAGCATAAATCTTTATTTTGGAAGATTAATTTTGTGAGAAAGTTCATTAGTGGGTTTGCTAAGATAGTTCTGCCCCTCAATGACTTGATGAAGAAGGGAGCGAAAACTAAATGGATTGTTGAAATCAAGAAATCTTTCAAAAATATTAAATTAGCTATCTCCACAGATCTAGTACTTGTAAGTCTAGATTATGAGTTGCCTTTCAAAATCTATTCTTTTGCTTTAGACCATTCATGTGTAGGGATTCTCACACAAAAGAAAGATAAAGAAGATGATAAACCTATCACGTTCATGAGTTTTTTCCACTAAAGAATGCCAAGTTGAACTATTCTAATCTTGAAAAATAATTTTTCACCCTAATAAATGTAGTCAAGAAAATTTTTCAGTACATAATCAGGAGTGAGGTATATGCTATTATGTTGGATCTTGTAGTCAAATAATTATTGATGCATAATAAACTAGGTGAAAGAAGAGAAAAATGGATGGCCATATTACAAGAGTTTAATTTTCAACCAATGAAGCTAGTGAGAGGAGAAGGGTTGACCAAGATGATAGTTGATATGAGATCAGATGTAACAATGAGATCATGATTGGTAATAAAGAATAGATCATAGTGTCTCTTGATAAAGGAATAATAAAGATGTTTGGTCTCAAGATATTGTCTATTACCTCCTATAAAATTAGTGCCTCACTAGATGAATAGTTCTAAATGTAAAGGACTCAAGATGAAATGTGAATCCTACATGCGTCAAGATAGGAAAATTTATAAAAGGAACTATGGAGGGGTTTATTTGAAATGTTTGGGACATGAAAAAGCAAGAGAAGTATTAGAGCAATATCATGATAAGTATGACACTGTGCATGGATCAGTAGAGGCTACAACTCATATGATTTTAAGATCAAGTTACTTTTGACCTATAATTTTCAAGGACACATTTTAACATGTACTCTTTTTCCATACTTGTCAAACAAGTGTTAATAGGGTGAGAAACTCAACTTTGCCACTGTAATTTTTATTTTAGGTACACCCTTCTACTCAGTGGGGGTTGGACTTTATCGGACCAGTAAACCCACCATCATGAAAAAGACATATGTTCATCCTTATTGCTATAGATTATTGCACATGCTGGATTGAAGTTGAAAGTTTTTGAAACTATATAGAAAAAGTAGTTACATATTTCTTGGAAGAGCACATTGTCACTAGGTTTGGAATGCTATTCTTTTTGGTGTGTGATAATAGGTCATCTTTCATGTCAATTTTCCTTACTCAATGGGAATTGTACAATCAAGTTATAATCAAGTTTTTATCTAATTACTATCCCCAAGGGAATGGTGTGGTTGAGTCCACCAATAAAAACTTGATTACAGTCATAAAGTGCTTTATCATAGAGAATCCAAAAGACTAGCATGCTCAATTGAAGTACACATTATGGACAGATAGAGTCAAGATTAAGAACACTTTGGGAACATCCATATCTACTCGACTAAAAATAAGAACTAGTATTCCTACTCAATCTTAAGATTCCAGTGTTGAAATTTATGAGAGGATATGTTGAGGATGCTAATAGAGTTTAGATTAGATTGATGAATATCTTGGAATTGGTTGAGAAAAGGACAAAAAATTTAGAGAACATGTCAAAACATTAGGCTATCATAAAGTATTGGTTTGATAAATGAGCCGTGATCAAATATTTCATAATTTTAGACCTTGTTCTTCTGTTGGACAATGCTAAAGAAAAACTAGGCAGTCATGCCAAGTTTCAACACTTGTAGATTGGTCCTTACTAGATTGCAAAGATTTTGGGAGAAAATACTTTTAGGCTAAGTTATTTACAAGGGGAATTGGTTCCATTTCCAGTCAATAGCCAGCTTTTGAAACATTATTTTGAAGTGTAAAATGAAATTTTAAAAAAAAATAATATTATATATATATATATATTCTCCATGTGTGTTTATTTTTCTACAAGTGTGTTTACTTTCAGTCATGTGTTTTCTTTTAAAGGTGTGTTTGTCTTTTCTTGTTAGTCCAGGGGTTAGGTGCAATCAAGAGCCTTTCTTGATGCATACAAATAGATCACCCCATTTGGTTTCAACAATAGGGAAGAGCTATTTCTTTGTCAAAGAATTCATATGATTTTTTTTCTTGTACCAATTGGAAAACAAATTTTGCTTGCAATTGTAGGGGACTTCTATTCTTAAAATTAGAATTGTAGATCAATAGCTCTCAACACTTTACAAATTTAAGAATTAACTATCTAGGTGATATTGAATCTAGGTTAATGGTAGCAAGGGATAATTCAAAACTTTCTAGTTCAGATGAAGGGTCTCTTTAAAGAATTGCTAAGATCACTATTTGGCATGAGAGTTTCCTACGAGTTCATTAAAAGAGGAACACAAGAGTTATCAACTGAGGTATATGTCTAGGAAAGAATACCAATGCCTTGGCCACATAGTCTAAATGTGGTCAGGGTAGGAAAAAAAAGAATCACAAAAGGTTTTACATCTAAATATTCTAGATGATTGCAAAAGGTAATCAAATAGAGGGTTACACACTCAAAATGGCTACCCTACTCTATACAATAAATGAAATGCTTTAAGGGAGAATCAAGTGGAGACACGAGCTCTATGAAGCAAGTTAAAGAAGATTACAAAATATTCAAAGGAGAAAGAAATGATAACTCGCTGAGAGCCCTTAGAATGGATTCTCTCATATGGTCAGATAGTGATGGACAAACAAATTTATGATGATTCATGATGAATGGACTAGCGGAGCCAAATATTTTCTCGAAGTTGCTAGATCCACATGATAGACTACACCTTAAGATGTCAAAGGAAATTGAAACACTAAACACACACTAAGCCTGAAGATTTGAGATTCTAAAGTTTTGATTTAGAAATAACTTGAAAGTTGCTTGAAATATTTGAAATCCATTTTTCACTTGACACATGTTAGAAGAATGTTTGTTGATGAAGAAATGCCTTTGTCATTTCTTCCCTTTTATTGGGGCTATTTGTTGTGGTCTCACAATGCACACCCTATGTTTTCAGTCACAAAATGGGGACCCCCTAGTTTCAAAATCCTCTATGATACATCTAGTCTAAAGCCTTGGTCATTTATGATCCTCTCCTAGGTCTAGATCAAAACCTAGTCTGTGATTAGCTATTGTCAAAATATTTGGAAGACTATAAATTTCAGTTTGAGGGAGGGGGGATGATAATATACAAGTGCGAAGCACACTTGCACACGAATTAGAGGTGCATAGTTGTACACCCTTAGAGTTGACCACTTGTGTACCCTCAAATATTCCCTCTTGTGCATCCTCTAAAGGTGTGCCCTTCTGTCAAGGTCTATAAATAGACCTCGACATCCTTCCTCTCTCCACTTCTTCTTCCAGCCTCCTTGAGACTACACCTTTGCATCCACTCTAACTCCACACCTATATCTTCCACATCCCCTCTCTACATAGCTCCAAGGTAGAGAGAACTCTTGGAGGTTCACACATGCACATATGTGCATGTGTTCCCTAAAACATTGAAAAACTAAGACAAGGTAATTACTCCCCAAGCACCATGCATAGGTGTGCTAGTGCACAACTGCATACTCAACTACTTTATGTCCAAACAAGGTGTACACTAGTGCACCCTACATACTTGTGTAGGTGTGCTAGGTGCACTAGTGGACACACTAGGTCTTGAAGGGGAGAAATAGCCAGTTTGGTTCTATTTTCACTCATTTTTTCATCAGTCTAAGTCCTAGTTGAGTCATATTTTTGACTTTTGATATTAGTGGCCTAATGTTTGCCTCTTTTGTATAGATAAAATGGAATCATCATTGTCTTCAATGGAATATAAAATGACACCAAAAAAATAGCATTCAAGTACCAAGGAGCTCCCAAGAAATCTAGATTCCAAGATGGGGATGTAGAGATTCAAGATACTAAACTCGGTCACATTGCCTAGAACACATTTTTGACAATATATAACAAACTGAAGGAAAGGTCGATAATGATATGAACTTTGATTAGGAGTGGTTTGGTGAATGATGCATCACACCCTACATTAGTTCAATCCTCTAAATCGATCATGACATTGGAAAAGCATGATGTTGTAGAGGAGAAGGTCATTAGGAGTGTCATAGGGGAGATAGTCCTCGACCTCTGACCACACAACATAGAGAAAGTGTTCCAAATTTAGAGAGCAAACCAGTACATCCAAATTTCTTACAATGGAGTAGATACATGGTATAGAGAAAATGAGAAAGAGGCAAAGGAATTGGTGCAAACCTCATTCTTGATTGAAAGGACACCTCTAGGACAAAGAGTAGGCAAGGAAGATATGACTCAAGGATATATGAAGGATGACATTGCATACTCAATTGTTCTCCTTAGTAGAGCGATATGCCTCCCTACAATGGTTCACTTATAAATGTGGATGGTTCACTTCATTGAAACCATCAAGACTGACACAGATTCCTATTGTTTGGGCCACCATCCCAAGTGAAAACTTGGATGAATACTTAGTCTTGGTCAAGAAAAACCCTCTCTTCTATATGACATCATACATGGGATAAATTCTTTCAACCTCTTGGAGTTTGACTTTATGCCAGTGGGAATTGAGATGATGGGTGAGAATATAAGAGACACTCCTATTAATGAGCCTTTAGGAGAGGATTGAAATCAATTTCCTCCTCTGCCTTAGGGACCTCTTGGCATCCCATCATCACCAACACAAGATATGACCACCATATCAAATAAAGGGTTAACAACTTCACCTCATCCAACAATACAAGCAAAACGAGAAAGTTAGGAAATTGAGGAAGGAGAATACCAAAATCTTCAAACCGGTGAAGTATCTAAAGAGGGGAAAATAGTACCAAAAACTCAACAAAATCCCCTAGATACATAGGCTGGATCCATAGCCCAAAGAAACACAAAAAATCCTTCCAAATATCTTTCTCGAGATGAGAAGACTCTAGAGAGGAGTAATAAGAGAAAGGCGCTTCCTTCTAAACCACCTTCTTCACCTAAGTACATGTCACCAATGTAGACTATACCATCATGGTTGAGGAAGGAGGTTATGATTTGATAGAGGAATAAATTTGAACTAACAGAAGAGGAAGGAATGGAGGAATTAATAAAAGTAATAAAGAATCCTAAGCCACCTAAGGGGGATGCTAGAACACTTACTTTCATTATGAAGAATCATGGTCAAGACCTTATAGCTCTTATTTATATTCCTCCTCCTGATGCTGACACTAAAGAACTAACTTGTAAGGATTACCATATTAAGGAGATCATACTAGGAAAGCCCACGGTGGACACGACTAAAGTAGCAATCACCACAAGCCTCAAAGAAGTGTTCAAACACTTAGATCAAGATGAGTAAAAATTAATAACATCATGGAAGAAGAATGAGCTACTAAGAGGCTATCTAAATGAAGTGGTGGGACCCATTGACTTGGAAAATCCAAAGATTTCTCTTGGAGATGCAAGTGGAAGGAAATAGATAGGGTTACAAATGGATTCATTTTTGGACGCATGTCAACAATGAGTTAAAATTTTTGAAGAAAGAGGAGTGCAAATAATACAAAGTAATATGAACTTGTTGCAACATGTCTAGACTAATGCTAACAAGTTGGTTTCCATTGTAAAATAATATTTTGGGCTAATGGATGAAGTGAGTACATGGGCTAAATATTTTCAAGCACTTAGATCAATAAAATGCCAAAGGTACAAGATGCTGATGGAAGTATACTCAATAGAGGAGCTAGATAAGCTCAATAACCAAATAGAGAAAATATCCTTAGGGAATAAAGTAATGGAGGGATTACATGAGGGAATTGTGCAAATAAAGTACAAAGCTCAAGAGCAATATTTGGAAGCCAAAAGGTACTATAACACCACTAGCCTTGAGATTTTTGAGGATGAGTCAAAGACCAAGATTTTTTTGGTGCAATCAGCTGTTCAAAAATTTAGAGATACATTTGAAAATGTTTCATAAGATGATGGTGTAAGACAAGCATTTAGAACTGAAGAGGTGTTGTAAGAACTAGACACCAAGGTTGAGGATTTTTTAGAGATGAGGATAGAAGTTAGTAAATACTAGTAAGTAGTAAAGAATAAGTATGATGCATTAGATTTACCAGAAGCTAGCAAAGTTGCGGAGATAATAGATAAATTCAAGAATAAACATTCAGATGTCATTTTTGGTATAAAGGGGAAGAAAACCGAGATGCTAGAAATTTAGTTCTGACACTTAGAAGATTTTTTGGATTTTTGAATCTTGTCACCAAGGTGTGCAGATGTGCTTTTCTTAGAGGTGCGCCAACAATTTTCAAGAAGAAGAAGCAATACAACAAAAATTGACTACCAGTTTCTATTTTAGAGCATTCCATGCATCAAAAACACATTTTGACAACAATTCAACTCCTAGAGACACCTAGAGAAGGTCGAGCTTCCATTTTTAGAGCTTCTAGAGACTCCCATATCATCTCATTCTTTTATTCTTTTCTATCATGTAAACGCTCATGCATCCATTAATGGATATAAATAAGGGTGGAGACCTACTTAGCACCATTTAGAGAGTCAATTTTTATATAATTATATTTATTTTATTAGTTTTTAGAATAAGTTTACATTTAAAGAGCTCCCACCCCTTACATAAAGGGAAGAGAGGATTTCTTTTAAATACATGTACTTAATATGTACTCCAAGCCTTTATTTTGATGCAATAATATATGCTATTGGTGCTCTCATTCTGAGTGTAGTTATTCTTGTCAGAGTGTGTTATTTTTGTGAATGTATATTCATGAATAATTATGGAGCCAATAGTTTTATCATGTTGTTATGATTGTGCAATCTTTTAGTTCTAGTGTTTTCCTTGTGTTAACAAATTCCACTATTATGATGAATTGGAGAAAGGATCATCTTTGTTGTTGCATAATGTTTTGTCTCATGTGAGCATACTTGACATGGCCTCATGATTTGATAAAAAAGTAAACATGTTTTATTTATTATTGAAGTTCCCATTGATGATTACATCAGTGGAGTTGAGGAAGTGCTACTCCTAATTTAATTGGTTTCCTACTAGATCCTTTCAATAATTTAATTCACAAATGTGTTGTTACTTTGTCTTATGTGTGTTAGGAATTTTCCTTTCAAGCAATTTTCTTTAATCTCTCATTACTCTATCTTTGTATTTTCTTTTTAAACACTTGGTTAAAATAGTAATTCATATAGTTGCATCAATAAATTGCATTCAGCATAAAATAAAAAATACAAAAATATATCTCTTTTGTGATTACATTTCAGAAAAAGGTTGTGTAGATTGGTTCAAATCAGCAAAGGCATCCTCATGAACATACACATTTATCTTCAATTGAGTTACCCAATAGGTTGAAAGACATCCACCCAAAACCTTGGAGTTGGTCAATGGTCAAATTTTCAAGAGAGGGATTTGAAAGGATCTATTTCATTCAACATTAGGCAAAATAAAAACTCAATAGTACTTGAAGAGGAAGTTACACACATTCTTTACGATAAAATCCATCAAGTACAAGATTATAGTGATGAGGATTCTACATAGTGGGAGTGTAATTCATATTCAAATACATTTAAATTATGTGAAGATAAATATATTGATGTAATTCTATCTTACATGACTACATTTATTCATGGAAAATAAAATTAGAGCAAAGATCATTTTAGGATGCATTACACTCATGTATACGTATAGGGACAAATCTTGGAGTATAGACTATTTCAATAATGATGGATAATATTAAGGAATATCATGTTATATACCTTGAAAATACTATGTAGTTCCTTGACCGTACTAATATTAAGAATCTTATTGCAATCGACTCAAAACCCATGTCACTATCCCTTACCACTTGTATACATTGAATTTATTAATTGGAAAATAAAAGAACTCAATAAGATAAAAAAATTTCCTAGTGATTATTTCATATTTTTATACCCCAATATTGTTGAACAATGAAACTTCAAATCTAGAGAGTGCTAAGTATCTCAATCACAAAAAGAGTAAAAGAATCAAGGACCTAGTCATGAAAACTATAATGTTGCACTACTAGCTCTAGGAATAGTAAAACAAAGACATATACAAAGGCAAATAACTCTTATTAGTTCCATATGATGAGATACTTGGCACACTCCCTGAGTACTATTATGAGAGATATTTTATCCTCAATTAACCCATAGATCTCATCAACATTGAAACTAAAGTACAACCAAATATTGTGCATCAATAAACATCTTTGTTAGTAAAGGAGAGACAAGATTTTTAAAATATTTTAGGTATCACAATAAATATTATCCTAAAGATGATTTTACTCTACCTAATATAAACACCACTATGGATTTAAGATCAAGTCATTATATGATCTCTCTTGTGGATGGTTCTTCTTAGTATAACTACATAAAAATTGCACATAAATACCAAGATAAAATGGTATTCACTTTTCCATGGGGAAATTTTTGTTGGAATGTCATGGATTTTGGGTTGAAGAACATGGAGTTAATTATCAAAGGGAAATGACTACCAACTTATATTACATAATGCACACCTTTGTTCATCATTATGTTAATAACTCACTTGAGAAAGAATTTAGTAGAGGAGACCACCTTAATATCCTAGATAATATATTCAAGCACTTAGATAAATTCATAGTGTGACTAAATCCAAATAAATGTACATTTAGAGTTACCTCAAGAAAAATCTTAGGATACATAGTTTCAACATGGGGAATTGAAGTATATCTAGCAAAGGTCAAGGAAATTATGAATATGGGATCTCTTAGGAACATTATCCAACTAAGGTCTATACAAGGAAGATTATACCTCATCTATATATTAATTTCCCGTTTAGTAGACAAGTGTCATCTGTTCACTTAGTTAGTACATAAGGTTGCTTCATTCATATGGAAGGAGAAATATGATTAGGAATTCAATTAATTAAAATTATATCTCATGATTCTACCTATTTTGATGCCCCTAGTAGAAGGTAAGATGTTATTGTTATATTAAAAAAAAACCTTTAGTTGCCAGTGGAATACAATGGTTAAACAAATGTACTAAACAAAACAATAACGTTAATACCTATGAATGGACAAAAGGAAACAAGGTAAAAGAGAGCACAAACCACATGGCCGATATTCCAAGCCTCCTTTGATGAGTAGATGTGTCCAAGATGGTGAGATGTGTGCTCCAAGATTGCTTCAATATTTTAATGGATGAGAGCCTTCAAGGAATGAAACATGGTGTATGAGGTAAGTATGGATTCCTGCATGGTAAGGCTATAGTTTAGTGTTTTTCTCTCAAAAAGGGCATTATAGGTTTGCATAAGAGTTGGTTATTAAATTGTGGAGGAAGAGGGGTTCATTTATAGGCCAAGGATGTGAAAATGGAGGTCCAAGATGAAAGGATGGATGAGAGATGAGGGAAGGCTAGGATTTCAAAAGAGGGAAGCACATGGATTGTGCTTTCTCAAATTTGTGGCCTTGTGACAAGTTTCAAAATGGGATTGGATGAGAGAGGATGGGAAAAATGGATGGTCAAAGGAGTTATGATGGAGATTGAATGTGGAAGAGGGATGTAAGAGGCTTTAAATGTTTATGTAAGATCCTTCAAGTCCATGTAAGAGCCTTTAATGCATTTGGATAGGAATGTAAGAGGGATCAGATGGGAGCTTGATTTTGATTTGGCTTAGGAATTCTTAACCCTTGCTAAAAGTTGTGCACATGCTTAGAGAAAGGATAAGGCTTAGATTAGTAGGAGATTTAGGAGGCAAGTGGAATGTTAGTAAAATGCAAGTGGGTGGCATCAATGAGGTGGGTTAATTAGTTGGCTAAGCGAGGTTATCATGGGTGAATGGGATAGATTTAGCTAATGATAGGGATTTATAAATAGTTAGAGGTTGGGGATTAATTTATTAAATGATTTATTTAATAAAAGGAGATGTGGAATTAAATTAAATAGGCATAGTGCAATTATTTAATTTAATAGGAGAATAGGGATTTGATTGATAATTTATAATTTTGATTGTCTTTTAAATTTTTGAATTGGACTATAGTTAATTAAATAAACTAATTAAATAGGGGATGGTGATAGATTAATTAAATGTTAAATATTTAATCAATGATATCTTAGGAGATGAATAAATAGGAATACTTAAATGATATAATAAGATTTAGGTTTATACATTTCTCCCCTCTTTGACATAGTGTTGGGACAACACTATTTTGGAGAAGTTTGAAGATAGCTGACACAAAGAAGATTTTGAAAGCAAAAAAGTAGCCCCATTATCAAGAAGAAAGAGGAGAGACTAAACTATGTGATTCCCCCTAGAGAAGGTAGTGGGGTGACAAGACAAGCCCCTACAACTTCTTGAAATATATGATAAATCGATGTGAGCTGGAGGACTCAAATTGGCTAAGAGGAGGGGGAGAAGTGAGCTCATACTCACACTATGGGAGTAGGACATAGGGGAAACCAAGTGTACAAATATAACCATGGATTAAGAACTTGGGTAGGGGGAGGATTGGAAAAAAATGAACCCAAGAGGGGTGGTGATGGTAGGATGTGGGGGGTTTGGAAACTTTGGATATTGTTGGGATTGATAGAGTTGTTGGATCATGATTGTAGAACTGATTGGACTAGATGCTTGCATAGGATTATCCTTTGGATATTAGGGGATTGTCAAAAGTGGCTTGTGTTTTAGTGGAATGGAGTGGAGATGGAATCCATTGAAGCTTGAGTGTAAGGTACTCTAAAGAAGAGCACTTATCTTGATATAGGAATATTGGAGACATGTCAAGGTTTTGAAGAACATCAAGACCTTTTCACCAATATTACATAGGACTAATGCAAAACAAACATGCAAGGATTTCCCTAGCATCACTCGTGAATCCTAGAGGAATCAAAGTGGAAACAAAATTGGGTAACCCACATGTAAAAAATATTTCCCAATTGCACCATATAACCGCAAGTGATCATATGTTTCAAATATGCAAGGGTCACATCTGACTGACTCACAAACATAAAAGAAAAAGAAAAAGACTTGACCAAGACCTTGCTCTAAAATTTCCCCATTCACAACACACCATGATATAAAGGATTGCAGTGACCTTGGGGAGGGAACAACCATATCTCTTAGAAAAGATACTTTAAGAACCAAACTTGAAATATTGAAAAGAAGATAAATCAAAAGAAAATGTAAATCCATAAAAAGGGAACCCTTTCCCAAATATATCAGTAGGACTCAATACTGACAGACCAAGGTCCAACATGAGGAAGGATGCAACCTGTAAGGCCCTATCAGTTGTATCTAGGTCTATGATGGTAGGAGATGAGAAATTAGAACCCTTAGGATGAAAATTTGATGACAACGGATCTCATATAAGGATTTGTTAAAGAATTTAACCAAGAGAACTGCAATTTGTGACTAGACATGAATTGACATGCAAGACTGGGATATATACAATTGAACTAAGCTAAGGACTAACTTTGGAGGATTTACAACTAGTTGAACAAGGTATTTATAAGGATCACTACACAAAAGATTAGTATGATAGAATAGTTGGACTGATATGTTGTAGTACAACATGAAAAGGATTAGGATGAGGAGATAGTAGATGAAAAGCTTAGGGTGAGGAGATAACGGATGAAAATATTAGGATAAGGAGATAGTGAAAGGAATATAGTGCACAAATTATAGTATAATGGTATGATACACAAATATGATACATACATATGATACAAGGATATGATATAGGGATATGATACATGTACCAAGTGATTATGATATAATGTGAAACTACCATGATATAATATACTGCATTGATTCATATTCCAAGCTCAAGAATTGGGATAGTGATACATATATTATTGCGATGTGATGTTGGAACATCATGGGAACATGGGGAGATAGATGGTTGGATTAGGTGAGAGGGTGTGGATTGCTGATAGATAATGGGAAGGCCAAGTACACATGGTGCCCATTGCTAGGTTTTCACCAAGGTACATATCGAATATGCCTAACTTGCTAAGTTTTTACATTTGGATGATTAATTTCTTTACTATTTTCTTTTTTTTTGCATGTTTTGAATTTTTTGGTCTTTGTTTTTAGGATTACTAGTATACACTAAGGGGCTCAAGTGTAGAACTTCTTGAGGTGAATGATGTTGAGTTTCACCTTTGAGTGTTGATAGATGATATGATCCTAAGCTAAATGATGTTGTGACAACATATGAACCATGCCGCGTGGGCTCAAAATTCCCCTTGTTTTCTCAATCTACTTGGATTTTCATGTTTTCTTTGAGGAACATGTTAGCTACTTGAAATTTTCTTTGGTGAACCTTTTTGTTGAAGTTTTTTTTGGAGTCTATTTTGATAGACTGTGAGGTGGTTGTAGACCTATTTCCTTATTTCATCTAGTAGATCCAACTATGTGAGTTTGGCGAATTTGTACTCCTCACCTAATATTTTTCCTTACAATGATATGTGCAAGGGAGGGAGTTAAACCTCAATAGGAAGGATTGGTTTGGTACCATAGAATAGGGAGTATGGAGTTGTGCCTATGGATGTACATAATGAAGTTTGATAGGCCCATAGGGAAGGATTTATTTGAAGATGCCAATTATGATGGTAGTCATTGACAACTTTCTTGAGGATTTTGAGGAAGGTTTTGTTAGTTGCCTCAACTTGACCATTACCTTGTGGAAAGTATGGGCTGGAGAAATAGTGATGAATGTGAAGGGAGGTGTACAAATCATCCATGTTCAAGTTCTCAAAGTTTCCTCAATGGCTTGTGAAAATAGTGGAAGGGATATTGAAGCAACATATAATATGATAGACGATGAATTTGGAAACTTGAACTCCTATGATACTGATAAGAGGAACTACCTCAACCCACTTGGTGAAATAATATATAGAAGTGATGATCCATTTGTGGGCTTTTGAAGATTTGGGTGCAATAACAAAGACAAGGTCAAACCCCCAACATGTAAATGGTGATGGTGGTATAATAGGTTGGAGATATTGAGTTGGGGCTCATATTAGATTTGCATATTATTGGTGTGGTAGACATCTTTTGATAAAGTCACATGCATCATGTTAAATAGTTGGCCAATAATATCTAGATCTGAGTATTTGTCTAGTTAGGACTATACTGCTCATGTGAGCACCACAAAGCCTAGTGTGTACCTACCATTGCAACCTCACTTTTTCCTAAACACCTAGAGAGAGTATCATGATAACCTCGACAATATAGAGTGTTGGATATGATGGTGTAGTGGGATACTTTGTGAATGAGGTTTTGGTGTTGGTTTTATGTGAGGTGAGGGGATATGATACCATGTTTTAGATAAACACGAATTTCATGGCACCATGGGGATTGGGGACCAACCAAGATGCATACCCATGTTGATTCATCTTTCATGTATATGGGCTCATGTAGTTTCTTGGATAAGAACTCATATTGTGTAGCTTCCTAAGGAATTTCCAAGAGTGAATTGATGGTGGCCATTGCATGTACAACTTATTTTTGTAACCTTGGTACCTACATTAATTGGATCTTGGTGAAATTTTTCTTTAATTGATTGACCAATTATTTGTAAGGTAACAACTTGTCATCCTTTGTTTGGTATTCATCAAACACTTTTTTAATAATTAATTGAAAATCTCCGAAGACCTATAGCTTTGTTATGTTCCATTCAACTATTGTCTCGAGCCTTGTAATTAGAGCTTCATAATCTGAGATTTTATTGGTGAATTGGAATTGTAGCTTGAATGTTTTGGGAATTTAGTCACCTTCAGGGGTAACCAATAATATTCCTACTCCTAACCCATGGGAGGTATATGATCCATGAAAGTATAGCTTCCATCATGGTTTTTCTTCTATCATGCAGAGATGTTCATCTAGAAACTCCATAACTAGAGGATAATTAAGCATCAACTAATGGTGTATCAACCAAGTGATCTACTATATCTCATCCCTTGATTTCCTTTCTATCAACATATTGGATGTCAAATTCACTAAGGATAATTACCCATTTCGCTAGGTGGCATGTGAGTGTTGTACATGATAGCATGTGTTTTAAAGGGTCAATCTTGAAGATGAGTTGTATAGTATGACTCAACATGTAATGGTGGAGCTTCTACGTATCAAAAACCACAACCAAACAAGCATTTTACATAGGAGTATAATTAAGTTTGTAGCCAACAAGAGTGTGATTGATATAGTAGATGGCTCTTTCTTTTCCCTTGTCATCAAGTTTTACTAGAAGAAGGCGTAATGTTGTTGGAATAGTTGTTATGTATAGTATCAATGGTCACCCAACAACTAGCATAACTAAGATAGGTGGATTGGCCAAGTATTGATTGATCTTCTCGAATTTGTGCTAACACATAGTGTCCCATTTGAAATTTTGATCTTTCTTAAGCAAATGTGTGAATGGCTAACATTTATAAGCTAATTGTGAGATGAACTATCTTACTAATTGTAACTTACCCTAGAGAGTATGAAGTTGTCACAATGTCTTTGGAGGAGGTATGTTCATGTTGGATTTGACCTTTTGGGGGTTGATCTCAATGCCACACCATGATACAATAAATCTTAGGAGCTTCCCAGATGTGATACCAAAAATGCATTTCTTGGGGTTAAGCATGAGGCACTACTTTTCTAACTAATCAAACACTTCTTCAAGGTGAGACATGCAATCTACAACATCAATAGCTTTGACCAAGATGTCATCTACATAACCTTTAAGGGCTTTGTGGATGAGGTCATGAAAGATGACCATCATATCTCATTGGTAGGTTGCTTCTATTTTCTTTAGACCAAAAGGCATCATGTTGTAGCAAAAGGTTTCCGAAGGGGTGGTGAATGTTGTTTTATGTTGATCCTCTTCTGCTATCTATATTTTTATTATACCCAAAGAATCCATCCATGAGGGATAGTAGTTTTTTGCTAGCTATGAGATCCACAATCATGTGGATATTTGACAGAGGGAAATCACCTTGGGACAAGCCTTATTGAGGTCCTTGAAATCTATGTAGATCTTAATATTACCAAAGGGTTTTATGACTAGTACCATGTTGGAGATCAAATTTGAATAGTTAATTGAGTGGATGATCTTTGCTTCTAGTATCTTTTCTAATTCTTCTTTGACCATTAGAGTGACCTTGGGTTGCATTTTTTAGAGTTTCTTCTTGATTGGCTTGACTTTCGAATATATTTCCAAATGATGTAGCACTAATTTAGGATCTAGTGCTGGCATGTCTTGGTAGGATGATACAAATCAACCAATGTTTTCCCAAAGTACCTCAATGAGAAGGTTTTCTTGATCTAATGCTAAGGATTTTGTGATGTATTTAATCTTGGATGTCTCAATGAGACTAATATTGACTGGCCTAGTTTCCTCAATTACGATTGATGATATTGTGAGCCTATGATCTTGTGGGTGAAGGATGAAATCTACATATTCAAGTGCCTCAAAGAGGTTTTCAAGGTTAGATACATCCTTTATCTTGATTTTATTTTTTGAATGATCCAATGGCACTCTAGAAGAGTTTTCACTAAGGGATACTTTTGTTTTACTTTTTTTTTTCTTCTTCTTTATTTTTATCACTTTTGGGACTAGAGATCTCATCCTCCCAAAAGTAGCCCTTTGGGTCCATTTTGTAGACATAAGATGATGGTGGTGGTGGCTTTTTGTCTGGTATTTTGGCTCAAATGGTAGAAAAATCATTAAAAATGACTTAGACTTTGTTGGTCCAAATCAATGAGTTTGGGATTGGTGAGGGGAATGTTTATGACGTTGATGGATAGTTCATAGAGCACAGAGGCTCCTAAAATGATTTCATCAAGGAAAATGTTACCATAGGATTTCTTTTCAATTTCTTTAGGGATGTCTTTGACTTCTACAAGGTTGTTCTAGATGTTTAAGAAGACATGACTATCCTTAGTAGTGCACCCACTTGTAGGGATTCCAAAGCTTGGACCTTTTGTCTTCTCCTCCTTGCATGTTTATACCAATTGTGTGATGCTTGACTCTTTGCATCCTAAGCCACCTCCTTGATAATCCCCCTATCTGGTAGCAAGTTGGTGTGAGTGCGAATATTTATATTTGAAGTAGTCATGAAGATTTCTGTCTTTCAAAGGTGGATCCTTTACAACCATGTACTAATGTTAGGTGTCATTTCTTCCCCATTGAGGATCCTTTTGACAATAAATATGGTGGACCTAAGTTGTTTGAGATGAGGAGTTGTATCATTCTTTGGTCTTTGATAGGTTGGGCACCCTCGAGTATGTAGGTCATGAGGTAAAGCACCAACAACAAATGCATCTGAGAGACTATATTCACCACAAACTTGGTAGTTGATCTTAATGGTGGAGACTATAGAGACTAAGATGATGTTAGGGTTATTGTAGGTACTATAAGAGACGGTGATGGTGGTGCTAATCTTAATTCTTGGGCAATGATTATATAGGATACTTCTACCACATTACACTATGCAAAGGGTTCTAGATTGGCATGGATGGTTATCTCAGTGCAATAATGCATAAATTTGACACACTAATGATAAGTGGATAGAATGATCTTCATAGTGTGAATCCATGGTCAATCAAGGAGGATATTGAAGGGTAGGTTAAGAGAAACTACATGAAAAATAATTTCCTGAGTAGTAGGGCCAACTCTGATAGGAAACAAGATGGATCCTTCAATAGTTTGCTCCAAGTTGCCATAGGCTTTAATGGTGATGACTTCATTTATGATGTCTACCTCAATGTACCATGCTTGTTTAATGAACTTAAATGTACATAGGTTTAAGGTTGATCCATTATCTATCATGACCCTCTTGATGAAAAATTCAAAAACCATGAAGGCTATGTGGAGTGGAAGGATCTGATTTGGTTCAACTATTGGGATATCATAGGGTTTGAAGGATAATGCACATGAGGAAGAGAGATGGCCTACCAAACTTTGAAATTTTTTAGGGTTGATATAATAAGAAATACAAGATTCATGAAGTGAACTATCAATTATTTCTTTATAAAGTGGGATAATCCAGTAAAGAGATTTGGGTTGGCATATTTCCAAGATGTTCCAAAATATTGTATTACATTGTTGAAGGAGCAAGTGTATGCATAAGTGTCCCTACAATATTGAGTCAAGTTTTTTGTGTGACTACACATTGATTATCTGGGCCTTTGATATTTAGCACATTAATAGAAGGTTCATCTTGGGATATGTAGCCAATCAAGCTATCATAGTCTAGGTATGCTAAAGTGTAGTCTTGTGAACTATCCCGATTGTCACCTTGCTTGGGTGGGGTATTTTTTTTCTCTATTTTTGTTATTGGTATTGTCATTTTGTACAGGTTCCTTTATCACATTTTTATTATTTTATGGTGGGAGTGGATCTTGATAGATTAGTAGTTCTAAATTTGGAGAGGCTTCTACTCCCACCATGATTTCCTTATGATTGATTAGATCTTGCACATAATATTTGAGTTACATAAGGTGGTTTTTGGATCTTTTGTTTTTGTCCACCTGCGATGGTGATAGAATTGGTTTGATTTTCTAGTCATTGACTAGTGGGTGTTGGTGTTGTGTTGGTTGTTGATAGATTTGTTGATAATATGTATTTGGTTGATATGATGGTTGTTGTGGGAGCATCTGTTGATGAGGCATGTTTGATGTGCTAGGTCTGGCACCAACTACATGGACATATCAGGTATTAGTGGCACCATCTATTACAATGTTCTTGTTCTTGTTCCAATACTATGGTTTATCATTAGAGTTTCCTTGCTCTTGGTTATTTTATTTATGGAGCTTTATGATTCCATTGCTAATAATCCCTCACTTGAGGCCCATGCCTTTCTCCTTGATATTTTTGTATGTTTATAGGTAGTTCATGACCATGTGGTGAGAGAGTTTAGGATGTGCATTGTCAATGAAAATTTTCCAAAGGTGTTGCTCTTGTATTTTGCAAGGGATTTTTCTTGTGAGATTTTTCCACCTTTGCAAGTAATCGGCAAGGCTTTCACCCTCTTTTTGTTTGGTGTGGACTAAATCGACCATGAATGACTCAATTTTAACAAGATGGGCATATTGTACCACAAAGGCTTATGAAAGATCAACAAAGGTGTTAATTGTGCCTTGGGGTATTTGACAGAACCATTCAAGAGTGAGACCTTCTAGAATTTTAGAAAAGAGGTGCATGAGGAATATGTTGTTGTAGGCCACTTCTTGGCAATACATATAAAATTATTTGATGTGCATGATTGGATCTAACTTCCCCCTGAACCTATCAAACTTGAGGATCTCAAAGTGTTTGTGGAAGTGTGTCATTATGATAGCTTTTTTGAATGGGTATGGACAAACATCTTCAAATTTGAAGGTCTCAAATTCAATTCCATCTTTGAGTGCCTTCAGAGCATTCTTCATTTCTTCCCACTCAGGGTTGATAGGTTTTAGTACCCCTGTTGCCGATGCCCTCTGTGCAAGGTATGTCTTAGATGGAGTGGGTGAATATGGATGATTTTCTTATGTGTACTATGGTAGGTGGAATGTGGATTGAACTATTTATTGGATGGGATTTACTAGCTATTAGAGTTGTGGTTGGACGTACTACTACATTTTCTAGATGAATTGTTGATATTGTGGTTGCTACTAGGGTGGATAGGTTTGGGATTATTGTCTACATGGATGATTCTACATGGGAACTTGCACATACTGCTACTATGGTGGTTGATGTTGGAGGGTTGGTGGTGGATATAATGGTGATATGCTTTGAGTTTTAACATTCTACCCAATGTATGTTGGTTGTGCTCCTACTTGAGAGGGCAACTAGGTGTTGAGGGATGCCAAATAGTTGATGTAGGGAAGTGTCCCCATTATTGGTTATTGTTACTATGGAATTATTTGGCTACTCCCTAAGGGTGGCATAGAAAAGTATTTGGTGATGGGTGGTTGGTGTGCTTGTAAGATTGGAATGAACAAATTACTAATCGAGAGGCTTGTGGTCAACCCATGTGATTGGTCAAAACTCTAAGGACCAAGTGGGAATGAAGTGGCAATGTTTGACATAGATGAAAATGGACTACGGGTGATGAGAGTTTGGTTGGTAGGCCCCGTTGGCAACATCCCTGTAGTGAATTGTAATGTTGATTGGGTGTTTTTCTAGAATGTATTGGGTGCACCACTAGTGAGTATATATAAGGTGAAAGCAATAGTTTAGGAGGTGGAAGGTCCTAAAATGTTGAATGGAATGGATGCAAGTTTTGAAGTGGTAGCAACAAAAAAGATCAAAGTGGTTGCTCATGTGGGTTGTTTGGTGGTAACTTGTTGGGGTGTTGCGTAGACCAATGATTGTGTGATGGTGGGTTGGTTACTTTGTGGGATGGGAGCACCAAGTTGGTTGGAGGGTATATTTGGGTCCATGATTTCTATTATCACTGTTTCATGTCATCTTCCAAGTATGAAAAAGGGGTCTTTGGGATTAGAGGGACCAATGGGTGGTGGGAGTTTTCCAAAAAATGGATGTGTAGGTTCTAATATGTCAAAAGGTGGTGGCCTCCCAAAGCCAAAGACACCAACATTATCTCTCTAAAAATTTTCCATGATGGTTTCTCTATTTTTGTCTATGATGGCATTGACAAGGGTTGCATGCCAAGGTTGATTGATAAACACATCTATGTCTACTGGTGAGAGACCCAAATCTTCTAGATTTTGTGGTGGTGGGTCATTTGTGATCACAAATACTATCAAGTCTAGTTGCATACTAGCCAAGCCACCACTAAGGCTAGGTTCCATGTCCTTCTTCTTCCTTTTGTTCTTTCTAAAATGTATGGTAGGTAGAATGCAATTTTAATGCTTCTAAGGGTGAGATGCAAGGTGGTATGACAATGGGTGCAACTATACAAGGGGGTGTTTTCTAATCTTTCTAAGGATGTGGCAACTATAATACAATGATTTTCTACGATGTAGATATGGATGATAGATGCCAAGGAGGGTGAGGGAGGATTTCACTTCTAATGATATGATATCTAGGGTACCTAAAGGATTAGTGATGTGATATCAAAGTAAAAGAGATTTTTCCCTATGTGTAAGCTCAAGATATGATGATAATGTCAACTCTAGGATAGACTTATGACCCTTCAGAAGATTAGTGATGATCAAATGTGGAGCCCAACCTTTACTTCAAGGTGATAAGGGACACAAGTGACAAAGATAGACTACCCTAGAAAATGCTTAGTCAAATGGATAATAATGATAGTATGATGGTTGTAGGATGTAAGATAGACAACTCTAACAAAGTGACACCAAATGCTTAAGGAGGATGAGGATGATGGAAGATTTTGATCTATGATGAGACTTGGATAGGGGTGGATTTATAAAGCATGATCTAAGGATGATGGATCTGAAAATTCCTAAGGGGGATAATAACCTATATGATAACCCTAAGGGACAAATCTATGATGTGATAAGTGAAAAGTGTGTGTGGAAGAAGAGGGACCTAATCAAAGTGGGTGTAGCTAGTGTAGTTCACAAGGCTTTGATTCACTCCATGTCTTAAGGTTATGTTTTGAATTTTTTGATCCCAATAATATTGTAGGGAAACCTCAATAACTTCTTTGTTGATTCTATCTAGTTTAGCAAGTCTTCGATTAGGTTTGTGTTTCTTCCATTCTACTTCTATCTCTCTATATATTGTTGGTTGATTAAGTTTGACCTTTTTAAATTTGGGTTTTGGTTGGTCTAACATGAGGTTTCCTCTAATTCACCCTCTAAGTATACCTTTTACTTAGGTTGGAAAATATGAATCTTTTGGATAGAAAAATGAGTCTAAGTGGACAAAAAATGATTTTATCAATGGATTGATAATGGCTTAGTTTAGAGTGAGAGGTAAAATGAAACAAACTAGACCTAGGGTTGTTGCAAATAGAATTGCTAACAACCTTATAAAAAATGATGGTAAGAGTCTCTTATAATAGATAAGATAAGTGAGAAAACAATCTCTTGAAGGACAAAAAAAACTTCAAAAGAGAAACAAAGATAACCTTTTTAGCAAAAGGAGATTGATAGAACCAATTGTGTATGTTTTGAAAAATGTTTTTCATGAGCTCATTTTACAATGTAGACAATTCAAGCACACTTTATCCCTATGGTCAATTTGGTTTAAATGTGTTACTCATTGGGCCTAGTGGGAGGAGCCCATCTTGATGTTTTCTAGATCTAGTTTGATATCTCCCTCTAAATCGAAGAGGTAAGTCAATACAAGAGTCAATTGACAAACTTACACATGAATAATCCTTCAAGGTATGATAAATAGAAGTCCCCCTTCTACAAGGACATTGACTCTCGAGGATGAAGTCCAAGTAGCCTTATGCCTCTACCAAGGAAAACACACATGTCAAGTAATTTCAGTGAAGCCTCATATTCTCTTGCATCATGAGTATTGGTCAAGGATAATTGGGTAGTTAATAATTGGTTTGTAGTAATCTGTGGAGTCTGGTCAAATGGTTGTTACATGTGTGACTCACTTAAGAGTCTATTATGACCATGTTGAAATCATGGGAAAGTTTTCCCATCTTAGAGTACCATCAGAAAAA
The DNA here is from genome assembly GCA_028749045.1 of Cupressus sempervirens. NCBI lineage: Eukaryota > Viridiplantae > Streptophyta > Pinopsida > Cupressales > Cupressaceae > Cupressus > Cupressus sempervirens. The sequence goes on along the minus strand of CM053791.1, from coordinate 78,476,860 downwards.
CATCACTTGAACTTGTCTAGATGGAGAAAAAAGTCTGTCTTTCTTCTCATTTATATACTGGTCATAGGGGTTTACTGGTTTGAGCTTCTATCCAAAGGGGAGGTGCTTCCCAAAGGATGATGAACTTGCTAAAAGAATTCCTAGGTTGTTGCGAATGATCTTGCTAACAACTTTTACTATATGCATTGCATAATTTAAGGGTTCTTTTTTGCAAGAAATGAAAAGATAACTTTAAGGCACACAAAACACTTGGTTCTTTCAAATATTTTAAGCTTTTAGGTTTTCTATCTATTTTGAAGATGCTTGTGATTAACATTAAATGTTTAGTCCAACTTGAAAATGATGGTCAACAAAATAAAATGAGTCAACATAATAAACCATTCATGAAAGCTTTAGAAGAGGATGAGAATAAGAACATTTTACCTTTAATCATGAAAGATTTTGAATTTTATTTTTAAGCCACAAATTGAAGTGTCTGGAATATTCTTTTTAAGCCGAAGAACGAAATTTTTGGTTTCTTTGACCTTTTAAGCATTCAAAAATTGTTTGATAAAAATATTGTTCATTTTAGTCCCAAATTTGAAGTGTGACATTCATTTTTAAATTCAAACATTTAAGTGTGATAGAATTAGTTCATTGACCTTTTATCGTTGGAGATTTGATGAGGTTAATTTTAAACTCAAAATTGAAGTCATCTTTGTAAAATAATGATTAAAGCATGCAAGTTAATTCCAAGGAAAGAAAACTGCAAGAAACAGATGTACGACAAAAAATTACAACAACAAATGCAAAGTAACATCAAGAAAAAGTGGAGGAGGAAGGGTCAAATTCACAACATGAAAACAAAAGCACCCCAAGATTTGGATAGATGCACCAAATAATAGGGTAATGTATTAAAAAAAAGAATGAACATGCAACTAAAACTAAAGTTTGGGTTTACTGGTGTAGACTGAAAGATAAAACATTGATTACATTTGTGTTGAATAAATTAATAGATGCACAAAAAATAGGATAAAAGTTCCTAATACTAGTGTGATTGTGCAAGTATACAAAGTAAATGCACTAAAATATAGGATGAATGCACAAGAAAAAAAAGGTAATTGTGCAACTAGAAGCTCTGGGAGTGTTCATTCACCATTTACTAAAAATCTTGCAAAAAAGTACTAAAAAGCATGATGAATGCCTAGATGCAGTGCAAACACACCAACAGAAGCCATGGATTCACCAAAATACTACATAGATGCTTAGAAAAGGAAAAAAAAGTGTCAAGACAAAGAGGAAAAATTGCTAAGAGGTTTTTAAGTTTCTTTTAGTTTTTCAAGGTGTGATTGTTCCTCCTACATACGTCTCAAGACCTATACAATCAATAACAACCATTCCCAACCACATCCAAGCAAGAGAAATAATATTAGCTTGTTAGATCATTAGTTTATAAACCAAAATAGATTGATGTGGGTGAAAGAATGACCCACATGCGGGATCCCACGAGGTGTGCCAAAATGTATCACCTACAATCAATAGTTGTCAATGGAATACAATGGTTAAATAATAGTACTCAATAAAACAATAAGGTTAGCACCTATAAATGGACACAAGGACACAAGGTAAAAGATAATGCAAACCACATGATCGACATTCCAAGCCTCCTTTGATGAGTAGATGTGTCCAAGTTGGTGATATGTGCACTACAAGATTGCTTCAGGATTTCAATGGATGAGAGCCTTCAATGGATGAAATATGATCTATGAGGTGAGTATGGATTCCTATATGGTAAGGGTATGGTTTAGTGATTTTCTCTCCCAAAAGGCATTATAAGTTTGCATAGGATTTGGTTATTAAATTATGAAGGTAGAGGGGTTCATTTATAGGCCAAGGATGTGTAGATGGAGAGCCAAGATGCAAGGATGAATGAGGGATGAGGGAAGGCTATGATTTAGGGAGAGGGAAGCACATGGATTGTGCTTTCTCAAATCCAAAGGGATTGAATGAGAGAGAATGGGCAAAATAGAGGTGAAATGGATGGTCAAAGGAGTAATGAGGGAGATGGAACATGGAAGAGGGATGTAAGATGATTTAAATGTTTATGTAAGAGCCTTCAAGTCCATGTAAGATCCTTTAATGCATTTGGATAGGAATGTAAGAGGGATGGGATGGGAGTTTCACTTTTTTTTGGCTTAGGAATTCTTAACCCTTGCTTAATGTTGTGCACATATTTAGGGAAAGGATTAGGCTTAGCTTAAGAGGGGATTTAGGAGGCAAGTGACATTTTAGTAAAATACAAGTGGGTGGCATTAATGAGGTGGATTAATTAGTTGGCTAAGCAAGGTTAGCATGGGTGAATGGGTTGAATTTAACTAATGATAGGAATTTGGGAATAGTTAGAGGTGGGGATTGAATTATTAAATGATTTAATTAATAAAAGGAGATGTGGAATAAAATAAAATAGGAATACTAAAATTATTTAATTTAATAGGAGAATAGGGATTTAATTGATAATTTAGACTTTTCATGGTCTTTTAAATTTATCAATCTGACTATAGTTAATTAAATGAATTGATTAACTAGGGGATGATAATAGATTAATTAAATATCAAATAGTTAATCAACGATGTCTTAGGAGATGACTAAATATGACTACTTAAATGATGTAATCAAATTTAAGTGTCTACAATTGTTATATATCCCAACCACATAAAAATAATAAGGAACTATTTTAGCACAAGAAGATTCTCAAGGCAAAGAAAGAATCATCTATCATAAATGTTAAAAACATTTATAAAATATAAAAATGGTTGCATCTTTATGGAAATATCTTGTTTAGCAGTGGTACTTGAATCCTAAAATTTGAGGCATTACATGTTAACACGTAACATAAAATTGATAGAAAAGATGGATCAAATCAAATATCTTCTCAAAAAAGTATCTCTCACAAGTAGATTGGTGAAATGGATAATGATACTAAGTGAATTTGATGTCAAGTAAATATGGTGATACAAAAATTCAAAGAAGTAAAAGTAATTCCATATTAATTAGTTTATGGGTCAAGGGACAACATATTATTCATCAATCCTCAGGGATATACCATTCCTAAGTCTTACAAGCTTGTGTTTCCTTGTAAAAATGACATGAAGGAATATGAAGTAGTAGTGAGAAACATAATTATGGCTTTAGTGTGGAGGATAAATAATCTTCAAGTTTAAAGAGACTCTTACATGGTTATATCAAAAATTAATGATGATTATTAGAAAAATGACGAAAACCTAATGTCTTATAAGAGGATGGTAGATGATTCCAAAAAGTGTTTTTCCATATTGCATTACAGTAGATCCCTCAAATAAAAAATAAAAGTTGAGGTTATGTGTGTTGCACATGTTGAATAATATAACGTATGTTGTATTTTTATTATTATTATGTTATGTTGCACCTAGGAGCACCTAGATAGACGTGCAACATGTAAAGATTCTGATGGAAATTGTTGTCCCCCCACTAACCATAAACTTATTTTTCAAATAGAAAATAGTTTCCCTAGTTGAACTAAAAATAACTTGGTGAGCTAATTTGGAATTATGAAGAAAACCATGTTATAGTTATTGAGTGAGTTCAGTAGGTGTAAGTTGAACCTACCAAAATTATCAACGTCAATCAACTACTCCAAACACTTGCAAAATCAAAACCAAATATATAGTTCCTATAACAATAACAACAATAATAATAGTAGTGGGAATAATTACAACTCAAAAAAGAGGATGTTTCAAGTGCCTATATAAAATTGTACTTTGAATACTAGGGAAAACAATTTAAGTATACCTATTGATAATACTAGCATTGTTGAATTTTCTTATGTAAAATAAATAGATATAGTAGGTATTGGACATAACAACAAGAAACTATACCATAATAATGAAAAAAAGTCAAAATCAACATATCAAGATGCTGATAAAACCCCCTTGCAATCCAATTCAATATTTTTTGAGTCATATGATATGCCACTAGGTGGAGATGAAACCATATATAATTGGAATTCATGTTCTCATTTAATGAAGATGCTGAGCCTAAAAGTATTGATATATATGTGTTCCAAAATGATAATTAGAATACCTATAATTTGTTAATTAGGAGAGAGACTTTGGCTGATGTCATCCTTCCTAAATCATGTCCCAATCCTCCAGATCCTAGAGCAAGCAATAAACTACTTCCTCCTAAGGAACTAACACTTGTAACCCCAACATTCTCAAATCAGCCAACTATACCAAGAAATCTAGCATGGTCCTTAGAAAAGTATAGTGTTGTCAAAGAATTAAAGAAGACTAATGCTAATATCTCTATGTTTGAAATGTTGAAAAGTTATCCCAGGAAAAGAGAAGTTTTTATGAAATGATTAGATAATCTAGGTCATCCATGTCTACAAGTTCTCTAAACACCTTCTTCAAACATGATTACAACTGAAGAAATACCTACCATGTTTAATGACAAAGTGAAAGTATTGTCATTCCTACTAAGCCTGTGAATATTTTGAAAAAATTTGCATAATTGTTTGATAGATTAAGGAGCCTCATAAAATGTTGTCACTCTTATACATAAAATGTTGTCATTAGTGTAAAAGGTTTAGTTGGTGAGTATTGAATATATTAGTCAGTGAACATCATTACTGAGCCATAGTGCATTGACCAAGTCAAGGGAAAACAAGTGTAACTATGGGATAGTTGTAACAAAGTACTATATATGGGGAGCAATTAAGTATATATGGAGTGATGACTTGACTGAGTGAGACATACATGAGTGAGCATTGTGATTATTGAATGTTAGCACCCTTACCAATCAATAACATAATATTTACCAAATCATGCAAGAAGAACATAAAAGATTGAAATAACACAAAATTCAATGTAATTCAATTTTACTACAAAGAAAAAGTTGTTTATGAGGATCGATAAGAGTTTTTGGTAAGATTTATTAGGAAGATAGATTTGACTTATGAGGATAACAAGGCATAATATGAACTAATAGAATAAAGTAAGATGAATGAGATGAGAAGGATGGATTTAGATTGTTGATCTTGATTAGATGCGCATTCCATAATTTTCTTAAATCCTAATTAGGTCATGTATAGAAGAAGTAAAAGACTATTTTATAAGAACCTATGGAGAAGAATTTTAGGGTCACTATTATTGTTGTTGTTATGTTGAGAAGGGGATACATTGAAGGAATGAAGAGGTGAATCTACTACAGAGTAGAATACTATGCAACATCAAAGGAAAGGATTGGATATATTAGTTGTCATCACCTAAAAATGTTCATCTAGACTATGAACCCCCTTTCTAGAACTTTTACATAATTTATCCATTGCTTAGCTTTGATCAAATCATCACTTTGCTATTTATTCGATTATAACCCATGGTTTGACCAATTTATTCTAAGTCATTTATTTAATTGAAAGAACTTGCTCCTTTTTAATTAAATAAAATCCCCAAAATCCTACTTATCCTAAGTATGCACATGAAAAACATTATTCCTTATTTTAAAAATAAAATAAAAGACATTTTTATCTCACATGAGGTGCACACTTTTCAAGGTGGATGGAATCTTTATTCTCCTCCATACAACTTTTACCTCCTAAAAATATTTGTTGATATTGATTAGGTAAGATTCTTGTGCACATGGATCACTCAATACTTAGTCTCCACCCTTTATTTTTCCTCTTAGTCTCTTCCATCCATTTATCTTTAAAAGGAGGCTCTCTCCTCATTCTCTCATCTCTTAAACACTTACACTATAGTTATATTGTAGGTTTTCTTGGTGATTTTGGAGTACTTGGATAATTCTTGCATTTTTGGCACAGTCTTCATTTTGCTTGCATCATGACATACTTTGTAGCTTAGATTTCCTTTATGCTCTAGCTTAGATCACATAGCTTAACTAGGTGGTATAGTAACTCTTCATAGTTGTTAGATTACTCTTGAATTTCATTTAGAATATATTTCATTTGCATTGCACTTCATTTAATTATTGGATATTGGCATTCTTGCTTCTATTCTTTGAATCATCCAATCTATGGTATACCTTGCAAGGGTTTCTTAATCTAGGTTCATTTGAGAGCCACCACCTTGTAGCTCTTTTGTGTCATAGATAAGAAGATATAAGTTGCTCCTTGAGATTTCCTTTCCCATGGATTCTCTCAAATGTAATGGTTTATAGAAGTGTACCCTATTTTTGGTATATATTTTTGGCACCCACCATAGGGCATGACATCTTGGTTTAGCCTCATTTTGCTTTTTTTTTTTGCCTTTTTCACTTGTAGGTTCATACTCTATTTTTGTTATCAAAATTATCATTCAATACTTTCTCTATGATTGTACAATATTTTTTGCACTAGGATACAATATAGTGATAGTTTTTCATTGTATTGGTACTGAGTATTATTTTGGGATAAAGTATCTCCCTGACATACTAGGAAGTATCATATGATACTAGGTCAGCCAGTAATATCATTTTTTCTATTTTATTTTTTTAATTCGGCTTTTAGATTTCAAATTGCACTTTCTAATTTTCATATTTTGGTTTATTGGCTTTCTAAAAGGTCCTAATAGTGGTTTTGTAGGGCTTTCTTTAAAATTTTATTGGTTGTTTTGATGCCCTAACCCTTATTTTTTTATAGGGGCCTATCTACTATTTTTCCTTGCTAAGGAAAAAAAATGCAAAAGCAAAATGGCTACTAACATTTTTTGCAGTTATTCCCAAGAAAAAAAAAACAATTTTTTCTTTTTATATGTGTCTTCATTTCATTTCATGTGCTTGCATATACTAGTTGTATTTCCTTTCATGGGCACATAAAACCCATTAGTAAGGTTCCATTGTTGATAGGAGAGTATGCACTTTACCTTCTTGGTGAATTAAAAATCTTGACTCATCATTGGGTCAAGAAAGTGGGTGGCATATTCCACTCTTTAGTGATCTTAATTAATCTTCTTGGCATGTCTGTGGAAAGCATTAGGGAATAGGAGAGCATGTTTTCCACCTTCTTGGTGAATCAGAAAGCTTGAACTCCTTAGTGTGGATCCATTTGTTCAATCTCTTAGTGATAATTTACCTTTAGAAGGCATGGTATTAGAGGAAAGATACCAATAGGAACAACCCAAAGTGGAAACAAGCAAAACCTAGCTAATCCAACCCACTATATTGAAAACTTCTTGAAAAAGGCTAAATCCTTGGGGGGAATAACACTTAACTTCACTTAGTTAGATTACTTGTGGGATTGTGACTATAAGGACATTATTGGGTTGGTGTTCTTAAGGTCATCTATTTGTTGTGAGGCCTATATCTCGTATTGGGTGTAAGAGGGGTGTTATGAACAATACCCTTGCTAGAAACTTTAGATTTAGAGGCCACCCTATTTTTTCACTCAATATCTTGGTGCAAGGATTGATCCTAGTGGACTACTTGGATCAACAAAATATTTGACTCACCATATGTGTTCCTTTCGATATGGGTAACCCATCTATAACAAAGCCAATATCTAGTACTATGTGAAACTATTTTGTGTGAGGTGAGGAAGGATCAAGTTGTGGGCCAAGGTATTAAGTAATGAGTCATGTCCTTTAGGTAGATATTGGTTCAATGTATCTTTGAATGATGTGGTATACCCATATAAATAATTTGAATATACACAAATGGTAGTTCCATGGGGATTTTTTATTTCAAAAACTTCCCAAGTGTTCATGGTAGCAAGGTTGCTTTGTAACTTGTCCAATTGCTTGAAGACGTCTTTTTATATCCTTTAAAAATTTTTACTTTGCTATTAAAAACTAAAACAAACTTTGCCATCACAATCATATCACAAAAATTTTTGGAAAAAATTAGTCAAACATAGGTCTCTTAGGCACAAAAGTCACAAAAATTGTTTATGTTGGTCATATGTTGTACTGTCTATCTAAGAAATATCGTACAATGTCTCTAGATTCAAGAAAGTATCATTTTGTTATATAAATTTTGTCACACTTCTGTATGAGAGATTTCCATACTACCATTTAGAAATTGTCATGCTATCTTAAATTATCATACTGCTTCCTATAAACTATCGTATGAAATTCTTGACTATCCTACTCTTATTATGCTTTCTTAATTGTATCATTTAGTCTCTTTGATTTCTTAGTTTGACTTTTACTGCATTCTTGGATATTTTAGGGAAGTCTACACTTGATCACCTTGCCCCTCTAGCCTAAAATCTACATGTTTGGCTTTGTTGTAGGCTAAAAATAATTACCTTGGTTATGCACTCAATTTTAAGGATTGTTTGCTTGTCATTTTTCTTACTCTATCTACTTGGCTATTTGGTTTCTTACCTAGCTCTTGACTTGAGTTTCTAGTGTTGAAAACTACTTGGACACTTTTCTTGACAAGTCACTTGAAATTCTACCTTTCTTTGACAAGTAGACATCCTAGAACTCAAGTTCTTTGTGTTATCCTAGTAAGATAAAAACTATCTCTTATATGTTAGTTATAGCTAGGTTCCAACATGGTCAGGGAAGTTATCCTTCTTTTAGCTTTGAGGAACTATCCTCTCTGACTAGGCATCCACATAAGCAACATTTTGAGGCCAAACCTATTTTTGAGAAAGTAAAGGAAGAGAAATTTTCCATTTGGTATGATCCTCTTAGCCACTTTGGTAGTTCTTTGGATACTCCACTCGATACCCCTAAGGTTGAAAATGGTGTACCCTACATCTTGAATCAAGAAGAGATAAATTTATGCTTAGACAAATTATTTGCATTTATATGAGAACAAATATAAAGAGAGAAGAAATCCTATCAAGACCAACAAGAAAGACTTGAACAATCAAGATAAGTGGCCACTAGGATGAATGCTCATATGTTTGAGGAAAACAATGCTCATAGTTCTAGTGCTCATGGCTTTGGAAATCACCACACTAATGCCTTTGAAGACCATAATGCTAATGCCACTTGTAAAAATATCTTTGTGAACTTTGGGAAAAATGGTAACAACACACCTCCTAGGACTCCAAGGTCCCATCTTGAGGGTAATATGTCTCCACCTAGACATTCCCATCATGGACAACCTTCACATAGGTCACAACAAGGGAGTGAGGTAGACAATGAGGTTACTAGAAATCTCATAAAAAATCCAACAAGATGATTACCTTTAAAGAGTTATGCTTAAGTATTTAGAGCAAAATGGTGATCAATATTTTTCATACTTTACTTCTAAAGGATGGAAGCTACCCCATGACTTTTATTTCCAAAGGATTATTCAAAAGAGAGAACCTACCAAAAATGAGAACTTGAGAAAACAATTCCAAGACTTACAAAATTAATTTTCATGCATGAAAAAGGAAAAGGAAAATCCTAAGTCTTCACTCGTTGAATCCATATGTGCACTTCCTTTTGACAATCTTCTCTACATGATGCATTTTCCACAAGATGTCAAGATCCTTAAATTCGATAAATATTATGGAAATGGGGATCCACATGACCATGTTAGGAAATTCTATGCTCTTAGTATGGGTTTCATGCATGAAGATATGTCTTATGAGACTCGTCCTAAGGAGTTTGAGTGAGAAAGTTATGGAGTGGTTTACAAAGATTACACTTCCTCTTAAATATTTTGATGAGCTTCTACAAAGATTCATATAACATTATTCTTTTAACATAAAATATGCCATTACTATGCTATATTTGTGCAACATAAAACAAAAAAAAGGAGAACCTTTTGTCTCTTATTTGCAAAGATGGAGAAAGTTGCATTCTAGATATCTTCGGCAAACTCTTGAAAATAAGAAGATTGGCATCTTTGTTAGCACTCTTGTACCTAAGCTACATTATGATATTAGAAAGCAATTGGTTCTCACTTTTAATGACATTATTGAGTATGTATCATATAGAGGATGTGGATGATAAGAAGGGGGAGATAATCTTGAACAAGGATAAAACTAATGGCAATGGAAATGGAAAAGAAGGAAAACCTTGGAAGAAAAACAAGTATGTTGTTAATGATGGGGTAATTTACATTCTTAAAACCAAAGAGCCTATCTTCAACTTGGATAATTCTATTATATCTACTAGAAAATAAGAGGTTGTAAAGACTAATTATTTCAATAAGCCCAAGTTTACACAAGCATCTAATCCTAAGACCCATTTCACTCCTTTGGTTGATTCCTATGAGGTGATCCTAAAAACACTACTTGCTAATAAGATCATTATACTACTAGACAATTGAATACCTTATGATCCCATTGTTAAACCACCTTGGTGGAGATAAGATGGTTGTTGCAAATATCATAGGAACAAAGGTCACAATACTAACAATTTTCTCAAGCTTAAAGACACTATATAAGATCTTTTTGAGGAAGAGAAGGGTGGTGTGGATGGGCTAGTTAAAAACTCTGATCATAAGGCTTTCAACCCTCTCCCTATGAATGAACAAGGGGATACATCAAATGAAATAAAGAATAACCATGACACTAATATCAACTATAACTACATCAATGCTGACAATTTTATTCACATCCTTGAACCCTTTGATGAGAACATTTACATGAGGATACCTAAGTATGATGAGGAACCGAACTATGACATAGATAATGAAAAACTTAAGGTTATCTTAAGGGGTCTTGGTTCCTTCCAAATGCAAGATGCTAATGAACACAATCCCATGATCATTCTTAGGGATGCAACTTATTCCACTCATGGTGAAAGACTAAATTTTGTTACTATAAGTCAACCCAAGGTTATCCTTAAGGATGCATATACTTCCAAATAAGATCATATTAAGCAAGTGGGGTCTTCCTCATCCAAGAAAAAATCTACTACTAATAAGTCCACTTATGACCTTGTGGATCAATTGAAATGTATATTTAAAAAAAAAATCCTCTTTTAGTTGCAAGAGTTATCTCCTTTGCATAAGGAGATTCTAGAGAAAGTGTTATGTACAGCTAGTGTTCCAACTAACATTGATGTAGATAAATTCCAAAATATGGTCAATAAAAATTCTACTCCACATTACCTAATTTTTTCCAAATAAGATGAAAAAGTTCTCAACCATCCACATAACCTTGCACTCCATATTGAAATTAAAATCTATCATACATGAGTTAGATGTGTGTTGATAGAAAATGGCACATGGTTGAATATCATTTCCTTCAACATTATTCAATAGTTGGATCTCTCTAAGTTTTCTATTGAATGTAGATGAAAGATTACTATAAAATCTTATGATAAAGTTGAATGCTTTTCCAAAGGTTTAATTGTGCTACCTATTTGAGTTGGTGTTATTGAGAAAGATGTGGTGTTCCAAGTTCTTGATATCACTCTTGCATTTAACATCTTTCTAGGAAGGTCATGGATACATGACATGTAGATCATCCCATCTACTTATAACCAATGTATCAAGTTCCTATTTAATGGTACATAAGTATCTATTCATAGGGATAAAGTTATGTCAATCAACACACTTACTATTGCTGAATCCTTGGTTCCAAATAATAGGGTTGCTAATGAAGTTGGAACTAGACTTGTTGATTGTGAGAAGAGGCTTAAGATGATGAGTATTGGTATGGGAGAATATACTCTTAACTCTATTTTTGTGCTTCCAATTTCCACATGCTCCTATAGGAAACCATCTGAAACATAAAACCTTCACCTCAAGCTATGACTATCTTGTTAGCTTGAATGCTAATGATATTCCTATGGGGGAATATCCTAGCATTGTTAAAGTATTTTGGAGATTGATAATATTATCATATATTGTATTTATGGTTGTGTTTTCCATAGATGTCAACATACTAAAGACTATCTGAGCAATAGATAGTGTTTGAGGTTGTATGGTGGGATAATTGAAGATGAGGTCAAGCACCGTTGAGGACATGTTGTACAAAGTATCTTGATTCCATAGTTAAAAGTGCATATAGAAAGGAAAATATTGGTAACAATTATTTGAGATTTAAATAAGACAATATAGATAGAGTTCGTAAGAAGTGGTTTTTGGTAATTGAATTATATCTCCTAACAGGGATAGAATCTAGTTGAGCATAGTTAGATAGAGGAAGAAGACATCATGATGATGATGCAAGTGAGGTCACAGAGTCCAAGGTCACACGTGTGAATATTTTTGAAAATTGTGAGTCGATGATGTTATGTAGTTATAAAAATTTGTAATGTATTGTGTATTGTTTTATCTTAATGAGGTCCTATTGTAATTGTAAATTGGGAAAGCCTTAAGACTGACTCGATAAATTATTTTGATGACTTGGTATAAAGGAAAATTATTTTATATGTATGCAAGAAATGAATTGAAGCAAGCAATTAAATTATAAGTGCAAATTATATGTGAGTAAGAAATCTAAAGGATTCATGTGATAAAAATTTGGGGAACTAACATTAAGATCTAAGAAGTATTTGGTGCAATAGAGGCACAATGATTGAGCAAATAGATTATATTTGGCAGAGAGTGCTAGTGGACAATTGATATTTTTGAATTTTTCTAAAAGGAATAATATAGAGGCCAGTTGGACAATGAGTTCGGTGGTCTTGCCCTTGAATTTTTATGGATAGTGGGTCCTTCTCCCTTAAAATACTCCTGATAGGGTTGACACAACTCCTAATAAGGTTGGAATCTCCTCACATGGATTCAAAGTCTCTTAATAGGGATTTATATGTACTAAATGTATTCCATTGGCTCCTAACATAGTCCATCTGACTCAAGAAAAAGATGAATAACTAGGGCCAAAGGCTCACCTAGCTATTCAAACCACCCTGTAAGAGTTAACACAATGGAAGAAAACACAAGGAACAACAACCAAAGGAGGAAGAAGAGAGAATACTTTTATTGATTTATCAAAACATCTCCATACATGCCCAACTATAAGGCCTTCTAGGTTATGACCAATTACAAATACAATCACATTCAAAGATCCAACTGGAAATTCACACTTTTAGTTCTACTCCCCTAAATTCCTCTTCTCAGAAACTTACCTAACTCTAAGCCTAAACACTCTATATATACTTTCCAAAATGGCTTATAGGTTATTATTGAACATTACATAAGAGGAAGGCCAACCCAACAATAGTCTAGACATATCTCAAGAAAATATCTTAACATAAATGTCATGATTGAAATGTATTTTGCAAGTCATCTCACAAAAATCATATCCAAATGTCGACATGTGGCATATACTGGGTAACTCAGCACATGAAGAGACACTCGACATACACTGGGTAACTTAACATATGAAGAGTCACTCATCATACACTAGGTAACTTAGCACATGAAGGAATTGCTACAGTAACTCGACACATGAAGGAACTGTTAGGCACATGAAAGAATTAATAGACACATGAAGGAACTGCTAGGCACATGAAGGAATTACTAGGCACATGAAGGAACTGCTAGGCTGATGCAGGCAAGGGATGAATAACTAGGGCCAAAGGCTCGCCCAACTATCCAAACTACCCTGCAAGAGTTAACACAATGGAAGTAAAAACAAATAGATAGCAACCAAAGGAGGAGAAGAGAAAAATACTTCTATTGATTCATCAAAATATCTTCATACATGCCCATCTGTGAGGCCTTTTGGGTTACGACCAATTTAATACATTTAGTTACAAAGATCCAACAGCAAATTCGCACTTTCAGTTCTACTCCCTCAAAAATTTTCTTCTTCTTCTCATAACTTGCTTAGCTATAAGCCTAAACTCTATATTTATACTTGCCAAAATGACTTATAGATCATTCTAGAATCATTACATAAGAGGAAGGCTGACCCAACAATAGTCTGGACTCATCCCAAGAAAAGATCTTAAATTAAATGTTGCAAATGAAATAATTCTCACAAGTTGGCTCACAGAAATCATGTCCAAATACTGGCACTCAGCATACACTGTGTAACTTAGCACCTGAAGGAATGCTACAGTAAATCAGCACCTAAAGAGTGCTACAGTAACTTGGCACCTAAAGTGTGCGATAGGAACTCGACACCTGAACAGTGCTATAGTAACTCGGCACCTAAAGAGTGCGACAGGAGCTCGGCACCTGAAGAGTGCGATAGGAGCTCGACACTTGAGGAGTGCGATAGGAACTCGACACTTGAAGAGTGTGATAGGAGCTTGGCACCTGAAGAGTGCTATAGTCACTCGACACCAACTGCAAAAGAAGCAAAAAAAGAGCAAGATAACAAGGCAACCCAAGATGCTCTTGCATCAGATCTTGCATAAAAGGACACTTTTTAAGATTAATCATCAACTTTTCCTCTTTCAACCTCTACAATACTTGCCTAATATGCTCAAGATGTTCTTCCTTAGTCTTATTGAATATCAGAAATGATTCTCCTGAATCATTGAGATGTCCCAACCTGAGCTGAATCCAACTCAAATTGAGAGATCCATGAGGCATCTTCAATAGGTCTGTTCTTCCACTTCACTAAATATTCATAGTACTCTTTTCCTCTTGTACTCTTGCCAACTCTCTGATCCAATATCTGTTCAACTTCCTCAACTTGTTTCTTAGGATAATCATCTGGTATAACAACTTCATCCGCTGACTCATGATACTTATGTAAATCAGCAATGTTAAATATAGGAGATATATCCATGTCATCAGGTAACTCAACTTCATAAGCATTACCACTATCAAACTTCTTCAGGGTCTTACAAGGTCCAAATTTCTTCATCTTCAACTTGCTATATGTTCCAATTGGGAATCTTCCTTTCTTTAGATGAACCATCACCTCATCACCAACCTAAAAATCATGGTGTCTTCTATACTGATCAGCATTCTCCTTATACTTCTGATTACTTTGTTCCAACCTCAACTTCACTTCTTTATTCAAGGACTCCATAAATTTAGCAAATTCTTCTCCTGCAGCGCTTTTCTTTTCTTCACCAACAACATCTCTCAAATCTAATATACCTCTAGGATGCATTCCAGTAACAATCTCAAAAGGTGTCTTCCTTGTACTCCTATTTATAGAATTGTTATCTGCAAATTCAGCTTGTACCAATACCATCTCCCAATTGCTTGGCTTATTCCCAACTAAACATCTTAGCAAATTACCCAAGCTTCTATTCACAACCTCTGTCTATCCATCTGTTTGTGGATGAAATGTAGAACTAAACTTCAATTCAGTACCCATCTTCTTCCTCAAAGTCTTCCAAAAATAACCAACAAACTTACTGTCTCTATCGGAAATAATGCTTCTTGGTAATCCATGCAATCTCACAATCTCTTTAGAGAAAAGTTCAGCAACATGCTCTGCATCTGATGTCTTCTTACATGGTATGAAATGAGCCATCTTAGAAAATCTATCCACTACAACAAATATGGAATCATACCCCTTCACCATTTTAGGAAATCCAAGAACAAAATCCATACTGATATCAGTCCAAGATTTCTCAAGAATAGTAATAGGTGTATACAAACCAGTATTTTGACTCACTCCCTTTGCAACTTGACAAACTCCACAACCCTTTACAAATTTATGAACATCCTTATAAATTTGTGGCCAATAATATTTCTCTTTCAGCAAACTCAATGTTTTATCAATTCCAAAATGTCTAGCTAATCCACCAGAATGCTTATCCTTAATCAAATTCAACCTCATAGGACTTCTAGGAATACACAACTGTATGCCTTTGAACAACATACCTTCTTGAATGAAATACTCATCATACTTACTTATGTGATCTATGAGATTTGGTGCTCTGCACTCTCTCCATGCCTCAAAAAAATCAGGATCAACATCATATAACTCTTTCATCTCAACAAAACCAAGAACTTCAACCTTCATTTCAGTCAACAAAGAACGTCTTTCACTCAATGCATCAACAACTTTGTTAGTAACTCCACTCTTATGCTTGATCACAAATGTAAAACTTTGCAAATAATCAACCCACTTCATATGTCTTTGATTCAATTTATGTTGACTTCCCAAGTATTGTGAAGCTTTATGATCAGTATACAACACAAACTCCTTAGGCATCAAATAATGTCTCCATTTCTTTAAAGCTTGAACAATGGCATAGAATTCTTGATTATACACAGAATATTTCTTTTTAGCATCATTCAACTTTTCACTAAAGAAAGCAATAGGCTTACCTTCTTGACTTAATAAAGCTCCTATTGCATTACCACTTGCATCACATTCAACTTGAAATACTTTGTTGAAATCGGGCAAAGCCAATACAGGTAATTCAGCAACCTTTTGTTTCAAAGTCTCAAAACTCTTATCAGCTCTGTGTGTCCACTTGAATTCCTTTTTATCTCCCCTCATTGTTTCAGTCATAGCATTACAAATAGCACTGAAATTCTTTATAAAATTTTTGTAAAAACTAGCCAAACCATGAAATGATCTTACCTCACTCACATTCTCAGGAGTAGGCCATTCCAAAATTGCTTTAACCTTTTCAGGATCCATCTTCAATCCATCAGCTAAAATCCCAAACCCCAAATGCACAATCTCTTCTTGCATAAAAGAACACTTTTTCAGATTAATCATCAACTTTTCCTCTTTCAACCCCTGCAATACTTGCCTAATATGCTCAAGATGTTCTTCTTTAGTCTTACTGAATATTAGAATATCATCCAAATAAATGATCACAAACTTACCCAAGAATCTTTTCAAAACTTCATTCATCAACCTCATGAAAGTACTAGGTGTATTAGTCAAACCAAAAGATATAACCAACCATTCATACAAACCATCTTTTGTCTTGAAAGCAGTCTTCCATTCATCACCTTCTCTAATTCTGATATGATGATAGCCACTCTTCAAATCAATCTTGGTAAAATACTTTTCTCCACTCAAACAATCCATTATGTCATCCATTCTTGGCATAGGAAACCTATATTTCACTGTTATCTTGTTAATGGCTCTGGAATCAGTACACATTCTCCATTCTCCATTCTTTTTAGGTGCTAATATAGCAGGTACAACACATGGACTCAAGCTTTCTCTGATCAAACCTTTCTGCAATAGTTCATGCACTTGTCTATTAAGTTCTTCATTCTTTGTAGGTGTCAATCTATATGGTGCTTTGTTTGGCAAACTAGCTCTAGGGATCAGGTCCATACAATGACTTATACTTCTTACTAGAGGTAAATCATCAAGAATATCTTCAACAATAATGCCTTTATACTCATTCAGCAACTCTGCAATTTCTCCTAGCACTTGGTCAATACTACCATGTATCACTCAGTCACCACTGACTAGCACTCGGTTAACATTATTTTCTGGCACTTGATCTCCATTGATAAAACTTGGTTTTCTTGGAATTATAGCAAAACAAACTTGATTCTTTTTTACTTCTTTTTCAAATTGTTTCCCATTAACCATGCAAATTTTTATAGCAGTACAATTAACCTCATCTGGAACTTCGATCAAAGGAAACAATGTTTGTCTCTTCCCATTTACCCAAAGAGTATATTGATTCAATCTTCCATCATGCACAACATATCTATCATATTGCCAAGGTCTACCCAACAAAATATCACAGCAATCCATGGGCACAATATCACACAAAACTTCATCAAACTAATGTCCAATTTTGAACCTCACAAGGCATTTCTCACTTACCAATATCTTATGCTCATCTTTGATCCATGAAACATGATAAGGTTTGGGATGTTTTAGCCTCTACAACTACAACTTTGTAACCAACTCTTCTGATGCCAGATTTGTAGAACTTCCACTATCAATGATCACTTCACAACATTTTCCAGCCATCTTACATCTTGTCTTGAAAAGACTTCTCCTTAAAATAGGTTCCTCATTACCTCCCTTATTACATAAGGTTCTTCTCACCATCAAACTTTCTCCAGC
This sequence comes from Cupressus sempervirens, assembly GCA_028749045.1. Lineage (NCBI taxonomy): Eukaryota > Viridiplantae > Streptophyta > Pinopsida > Cupressales > Cupressaceae > Cupressus > Cupressus sempervirens. The sequence continues at coordinate 78,459,036 of CM053791.1, read as the reverse complement.
CTTAGGCCCACTTGGTGAACCCTTATCATCTTCTTGAATCACAACATTTCTATTATTTTTCCCACCTTCAAAAGATCTACATTCAAAGGATCTATGCCCTTCTTTGCCACATCTAAAACAATTACCATGAAATCCACTTTTCAAATAAGAATTACCTCTTCCTTGGTAAGAATTACCACTTTTCCATTCAATCTTGCCTTTGTCATCATTTTCCATTCAGATTTTTCTTTATCCTATATAGAACTATCAGATCTACCACTTTCTCCATAAGATCTACCTCTGCCTCTCTAGAATCTACCACCTCTACCTCTCTATCTTTGTTCATGCTTCTTTGTCAATATCTCCTTAGCTTTCAAGGCATATTGATATGCTTCTTCTACACTTTCCAGTTTCACAAAACTTATTTCATCTTGTATTCTAGATATCAATCCATTAATATACCTTGCAATTTTCTCAACATCATCATCCACATGTCCAGATCTGATGTCCAGTCTATAGAATTCCTCAATATACTCTTTCATAGTCATGTCTTTTTGTTTCAAATTTTGCATCTTTCTCAACAAGCTAACTTGGTAATCAGCAAGAAGGAATTTTTTCTTTACCTTGTTCACCATCTTTGGCCAAGTTCTGATCTTCTCCTTTACTCTCCTTTGTCTATCAGTTTGCAAGTGTTCCCACCATAATGATGCATGACCTTTCAACCTAATGATTGCAATCTTCACCTTTCTATTATCAGGAGTGTTTTCATACTCAAAGAACTTCTCCATATCAGAGATCCAATCTAGCATAGAATTGGTATCCAATTTTCCATCATAAGAAACAACTTCTACAACAGGATTTGAATTCACTCTAGACAATATTCTCAACAATCTTGCTTCATCTTGGTCTTCTCAGGTTCTGGATTATGGTTTGGTGCTACTACTTTATCATCACTTACATCATCAAGATGTGCTCCTCTACTTTGGGCTATCTCCACTACATCTAATCTGGCTGCAATTTGTCTCAACTGATCCAATATAGTATTATCAACATTATTTCCTCTACCATGAACCATCTTTACAAATTAGGTTCCTGCAAGATTGTAACCCTCTGCAAGTTATAGGTCAAATCCATAGATCTGCCACCCTACAACCAAATCCAAGTTAGGGTTCTACATGATCCAATCTCCACAAGGATGAACCTCAAGCTCTAATACCAATTGATGCAGGCAAGGGATGAATAACTAGGGCCAAAGGCTCGCCCAACTATCCAAACTACCCTGCAAGAGTTAACACAATGGAAGCAAACACAAATGGACAACAACCAAAGGAGGACAAGAGGAAACTACTTCTGTTGATTCATCAAAATATCTTCATACATGCCCAGCTGTGAGGCCTTCTAGGTTACGGCCAATTTAATACATTTAGTTACAAAGATCCAACAACAAATTTGCACTTTTAGTTCTGCTTCCTCAAAACTTTTCTTCTTCTTCTCATTACTTGCTTAGCTATAAGCCTAAACTCTCTATTTATACTTGCCAAAATAACTTATAGATCATTCTAGAATCATTTCATAAGAGGAAAGCTGACCCAACAATGGTCTAGACTTATCCCAAGAAAAGATCTTAAATTAAATGTCGCAAATGAAATAATTCTCGCAAGTTAGCTCGTAGAAATCATGTCCAAATACTAACACTCGGCATAGACTAGGTAACTCGGCACCTGAAGCAATGCTACAGTAACTCAACACCTAAAGAGTGCTACAGTAAGTTGACACCTGAAGCGTGCGATAGGAACTTGGCACCTAAAGAGTGCAACAGGAGCTCGGCACCTGAAGAGTGTGACAGGAGCTTGACACTTGAAGAGTGCTACAGTAACTCAACACCAACTAGAAAAGAAGCAAAAAAAGAGCAGGATAACAAGGCAACCCAGGATACTCCTGCATCATAGGCACATGAAGGAACTACTAGGAACATGAAGGAATTTCTAGGAACATGAAGGAACTACTAGGCACATGGAGGAATTGCTAAGCACATGAAGGATTTGCTAGGCACCAACTTGTAGAATGAACAAAACTAAGCAGGATAACAAGGCAACCCAAGATGCTCCCACATAGAACAACTGGGGTTGAAAGAAATGATTCTCCTAAATCATTGAGATGTCACAACTTGAGCTGAATCCAACTCAAATTGAGAAATCCATGAAGCATCTTCACTAGGTCTATTCTTCCATTTCACCAAATATTCATAGTAATGTTTTCGTCATGTGCTCTTGCCAACTCTATGATCTAATATCTGTTCAACTTCTTCAATCTACTTCTTAGGATAATCATCTAATACAGCAACTTCATCCTTTGAATCATGATACTTATACAAAACAACAATATTGAATATAGGAGATATATCCATGTCATCAGGTAACTCAACTTCACAAGCATTACTACTGTCAAACTTCTTCAAGATCTTACAAGGTCCAAATTTCTTCATCTTTAGCTTACTATATGTTCCAACTAGGAATATTCCTTTTTTTAGATGAACCATCACCTTATCACCAACTTGAAAATCATGGTGTCTTCTATACTGATTAGTATTCTCCTTATACTTCTAATTACTTTGTTCCAACCTCGACTTCACTTCCTTATGCAAAGACTCTATAAAATCAACAAATTCTTCTCCTACAATGCTTTTCTTTTCTTCACCAACAATATCTCTCAAATCTGATATGCCTTCTAGGATGCATTCTAGTAACAATCTCAAAAGATGTCTTCCCTATACTCCTATTTATAGAATTGTTATATGCAAATTCAGCTTGTGCCAATACCATCTCCCAATTACTTGGATTATTCCCAACTAAACATCTTAGCAAATTACCCAAGCTTCTATTCACAACCTCTGTCTGTCCATTTGTTTGTGATTGGAATGTAGAACTAAACTTCAATTTAGTACCAATCTTCTTCAATAAAGTCTTCCAAAAATAACCAACAAACTTACTGTCTCTATTTGAAATAATACTTCTTGGTAATCCATGCAATCTCACAATCTCTTTAAAGAAAAGTTCAAAAATATGCTCAGCATTTGATGTCTTCATACATGGTATGAAATGAGCCATCTTAGGAAATCTATCCACTACAACGAATATGGAATCATATCCTTTCACTATCTTAGGCAATCCAAGAACAAAATCCATACTAATGTCAGTCCAAGGTTTCTCAGCAATAGAAATAGGTTTATATAAACAAGTATTTTGACTCAGTCCTTTTGCAACTTGACAAACTCCACAACCCTTTACAAAATTATGAACATCCTTATACATTTGGGGTCAATAATACTTCTCTTTCAACAAACTCAATGTCTTATCAATTCCAAAATGTCCAACTAATCCACCACTATGCTTTTTCTTAATCAAATTCAACCTCACAGAACTTATAGGAATACACAACTAAATACCTTTGAACAACATACGTTCTTGAATGAAGTACTCATGATACTTACTTATGTGATCTATCAAATTTGGTGCTCTATACTCTCTCCATGCCTCAGAAAAATTAGGATCAGCATTAGAAAACTCTTTCATTTCATCAAAACCAAGAACTTCAACTTTTATTTTAGTCAACAAAGAATGTCTTCTACTCAATGCATTAGCAATTCTTTTAGTAACTACTATATATGAGCAATGTTAGTATGCTAATAGAAACCAAATTTAAGTAAAGCTTCTACAAAATAAACAAAATTCATAAACTTCAAGATAGACTAAGATGAACTCGCAATTGAGAATATGAGCCATTAATGGGCTCTCTCAACGAGAAACTCTCTTGTTTAGTAGCTTTGTCTAAATAGATAGGATGTATGCTCAATATGCTTCCAAAGGCTTCAATGGATGATTGTGGATTTTTAGTGTGGATAGATGGCTTTAGTATGGATTTGGCTCTCAAAATAGCATTATAACTTTACTTCATGGATTGTGTTATTTTGCAAAGGGGAAGGATCCAATTTATAGGCAAGAGGCTTGAGGGATTGAGGGCTAAGATGCAAGGATGGGAAAAAACTCATGGAGGGCTCAAATTGTATGAGAAGAGAGCACATGGATTGTGCTTCCTTATAGCCAATCAACGAGTGGCACATGTCACATGGTGAGAGGATGGAGGAAAGGGGAAGGATGAGTCAACAAAGGAGGCTCAAGGGATAAAATCTTCATAAAGACCCTCATAATGACTTGTAAGAGCAATAAAAGGGCTTGTAAGAGTCATTTATGACCTAGTGGACTTCATAAAGTTTTATGGTTGAGATATTTTGAGGGTGATGAGAGCAATTTCGACTTGGACTTGGTTAGGAAGGTTTTAAGCTTGTTTAGGCTTGTGCAAATGATTAGAGGATGGATTAGGATGGTTTAGGATTAGCTTAGGAATAGGCAAGTGGATGGCATTTAATGAGGGTGGGTGAAGGAGGAGATATTTGTTAACTTTGTCTTGGGTTAGCAAGTCTTAACCCATGTTTAGGGAATGTGACAAGGTTAGGAGGGGATTAGGATTAGGTTTAAAGACATCTTCTAGAAGAGTCTAGACTTTGGATGAGGATAAAGACTTTCTAGAATAGTCTAGAATTTCCTAGGATGAGGATGAAGACTTTCTAGAAGAGTCTAGAACTTCTTAGGATGAGGATAAATTAGATTTTTAGGAAATAAATAAAGTTTTATTTATTTCAAGGGTTTGGGTTGAGGAGATATTTATTAAAACTTTTTTAATAAACATGAGGATTAATATTTAATCTTAATTAAATATTTTGAGTTGGGATTAGGGGTAGGAAATGATGGGATTAGCCTTTAATTAAAATTAAAGAAGGATTAGAAGATTTTGGAAGAGGTTAGTGGTCTTAAGGAAATTGGCCAACTTTTGGGAAAAAAATTAATTAATTATTTATTTTGGGATTTTTGGTCAATTTATTAATTAAATAATTAATAAATAAGGAAATAATGTTTAAATAAGATTTAAACATTTTTGGGAGGGATTCCTTAATTAAATATTTTAAATTAAGATAACGGGATTTAATGGCATAAAAATTAATTAAATAATTAATTAATAAATGATGATGTCATCAGGACTTTTTCAGAAAATAAAAATACTTTATTTTCTAAAGGTTTTTAGGTGTCTACATTTTGCCCCTCTTTGATGTGATGTCGCAAGTGGCATGGCATCAAAGATAAGAAAATAAGATGCCCAAGGCTAGAGCAGAAGAGGAGAGAATGGACTGTGAGATGCCCCCTCAAGAAGGTAGCGGGGAGAGAAAGTGAGGCTCGATGGCTTCTTGAAAAGTACAAGAATCTTGGATGAGCAAGGAAACTCAGATTGGCAAAGAGAAGGGGCTGAATTAGTTCAAACTCTCACTACAGGAGAATGATAAAGGAGAATCATATGCACAAGAGGAAGCAAGCTTAAGACTTTAGGGAAGGTGGAGGATGAAGGAGTGAAGTGCTATAAAAGGAATCCAGGATGGGGAGATGGATGAGGGGATTAAAAAGCTGATGCAACAGGATTTCAAAGAGTCAGATTGGTGGAAGATGGGTTTCGGAGATCCCTAGGACTAGGATTGTGGATCTCGAAAGAGGAGGCTTGGTGGATTGACAGGAATAGCTAGTATGATGGGGGTGGAAGATTGGAAGCTTGGTTGATGGGGTGATGGAGGGGAAGCTGGAATATCAGATGGCATGACTAGATAGTTTGGAATAACTCTTGGATTTTGGGAGATGCTTGGGGGAATGTTTCTAAGGCTTTCAATATACCCATCATAGTCAACAAGATTTTCATCATCATTGGAATAAGAGGTGGCGGGAGCAAGGACAATGCGACCAAAAACATCATGATAGGATTGGTACTTCATGCTTTGATGATGAGTTTGATGGGGATGGGGTCTTGCGTATGGATGAACACGAAAGCTCATGGTTGGATTTGGGTTAAGCACATATTTTGGATTGGCTGATGAAAGATTTCCTAGGGAGAGTCAAAGTTGCATGACAGACCTAAGGAGGATTGGCTGGAGATTTTGGGCTTTCCTATGGATGGAAGACTTCAAGGGCATGTTGTCAAAAAGTGAGAGTTTTGCTTTCCTATGCGTTGGATTGGTGGAGATTGTGTCAACCTAAGAATAGACTAATGATCCTATGGGCATGACACGAGATTGATCACTTGTGGATCCCAACCTTTAGCTCAAGGTGATGAGGGATAATAGGTGACAAAGCTAGATTACCCTAGACAAAGCTTTGTCAAAAGGATAACCTTGGTGAGGCTGGTGGATTGGTCGGAGTGATTGGATAAAAAATTCTAGCAGAATGATAACAACTCTCTAAAGGCTTGGGTGTGATTTTGGATTGGGTTTGTAGCTGGTTGGGGGGGATGATGTGGAGAGACTTTGGATTTGGGATTGTTCTAAAGCAAGGAACTAGATAGATTTGGTTGCAGCTGGGGAGCTTGGATGATTTTCTGATGAGGTAGTGACTACGCTAAGTATACCTTGAGCTGGGAGATTTTTGCTTTTTTGGGATTTTGACCAAAGTTGGCAAACATTCATTCAAACGCTATGAACAAACAAGCAGACAAAATTTTGGAGCAAGCACGTCAAACACACCAACATCCTAGGAAGCTTTCTACAAGGATGAAATTTGTTATAGCTAGGGAGTCCTCGATATATGCAAGGTACGTGAGGCCCAAATCTGTAGATGAAACCAAAAAGATGTCACACAGCCGAGAGGAGCGGTAACCCACTTCTCCTCTTTCACTTCTCAAAGGTATAAAGTTCCTTGACGCTTAGCCCGAGTGACAAAATTTTGATCCCAAGAGAGGTGTCTTTGGATTCACCTTCCGATCTTTATACTCTGTCGGAATGCTGGAGTTGAGGTCGTCCCAAGGGGTGATGAAATCCCCAAGTAGGCCTCCTAAAAAGTGTAAAACAAGACCACATACATGATCTTGGGCTTTAAAAGACACGCGTTCATTCCAATTGATGATTTAAATTTTGTAAGCTATGATTGAAGACACTTGTGATTATGGCATACAATGTTTATTCCAATTTGACAGCGTCATTAGCATAATGAAAGTCGAGAGATCGTCAACATAAGAAATGTGAGCGCCATTGAAAATGCGTCAAAACCATGCGATGTTCATTGATTTTTAGGCATTCAAGATTGAGTGTGAGTTTATTTTAAGCCCAAAACAAAGATGTGTGAAACTCGATTGCCAAGCGCGTGCCCGGAGGCCCTCCACGTCAATAGTTGTTCAATTTTAGTGCCCAAACTTGAAGTGTGATCGATTTAATCTAGAGTTTTGGTCATTTAAAATTTTTGATAAAGTTAAAGCAAACGTTCAAAGACCAAGTGAGTGAGTTAGATTGTGGAACATTTAACACCTTTTTCATGTAGACCCATCCCCATAAATGGTGCTGAGATTGCAACCAATGGTTGAATTGATGGGTGATTAGAAAAGAGGTGAGTCCAAGGAACTACTCAAATTGATTTTTGAAAATTTGTATTTAACTTAACAAAGTCTCTTAAATATCCAAAAATCAAACTTTACCTAAATTGCATGTGGAAAAGAGATTTGTTTTGTTCAATTTTAGAAGCTCCAAATGAAGTGTTTGATATTGCAATGGTTAATTGATCCTTGGAATTCAAGATTGGATTTGTTGTTTTAATCATGCATTCAAGGAAAATTTTATTTTAATCCATGGCATTCAAGAGTGTGTTTAGCAACATGCATTCAAAGACAAGTAATTAAACATTCAAGTTTTTTCCTTTGAGCATTCAAGATTGAGATTTTGTGTGTTGTTTTAAGAACATTGAAGTGCTTTGTTTTAACCTTAGATCATTCAAGATTGTTTTGGACTCAAAAGTGAAAATGACTCTTTGGACTTTGCTTTTCATTCAAGATTTTGTGTTCTAGTTTGCATGTTTTAAGCCCAAAAATGATATTCCTAGATTGTTTTGATGCATGAAAAACCTAAGAAACATTCAAGATTTTGCAACAAGACATTTGTTTGGAACAAATAAAAAAAGTTTTAGGACTCTTAGTTTTCATGAGATTTTTAAAAGAACTTTAAAATATTTTCAAATGAGGTTCATTTTATCCTTGATTGATGCTTTGAGTTTGATTTAGATTTTAGTGTGCACTTAGTGTTGATTTTGAACCTTTTGAAATGGAAACTTGAAGTTCTTTTTTAATTCCCAAAAATGAAGTGTTCCTAACTTTGCATGAATGCATCTAAAATCTTGATGTTGCAAGGATGCAAATGATTAGATTGGTTTAGTTTCACTTGTTAAAAGATTTTTTCTTTTTTTGCAAATTTTTAAATTTTTAATGAATTTAAGTATGATTTGGGGGTTCATTTTAAGCACTAAAAAGAAGTGTGTATGATTTTTCTTCCTTAAAAAAATAAATGTCCAAGATCTCCCACAAGAAGAAGAAGAAGAAGTAGATGGAATAAGAAGAATATAGACAAGAAGATGAAGAAGAATTCCAAGTTCTTTGTCCACCTATAAGCTTGAAAAATCTACAAATACTATGAGATAGACTATGAGTTCCTTTGTCTTCTTCATGCTCATGCGGACCTACAAAACCAATTTATACAATCCTACCAATCACAAAAATAAGCAAAATTAGCCAAAATCAGCAAATGACATACAAAACTTGACTAAAAAAGCTAATGAAGATGACGCATGTGGGGTCCCACCGGGCGTGCCAAAATGTATATAAGCAATGTTAGTATGCTAATAGAAACCAAATTTAAGTAAAGCTTCTACAAACTAAACAAAATTCATAAACTTCAAGATAGACTAAGATGAACTCACAATTGAGAATATGAGCCATTAATGAGCTCTCTCAATGAGAAGCTCTCTTGTTTAGTAGCTTTGTCTAAATAGATAGGATGTATGCTCAATATGCTTCCAAAGGCTTCAATGGATGATTGTGGATTTTTAGTGTGGATAGATGGCTTTAGTATGGATTTGGCTCTCAAAATAGCATTATAAATTTACTTCATGGATTGTGTTATTTTGTAAAGGGGAAGGATCCAATTTATAGGCAAGAGGCTTGAGGGATTGAGGGCTAAGATGCAAGGATGGGAAAAAGCTCATGGAGGGCTCAGATTGCATGAGAAGAGAGCACATGGATTGTGCTTCCTTATAGCCAATCAACGAGTGACACATGTCACATGGTGAGAGGATGGAGGAAAGGGGAAGGATGAGTCAACAAAGGAGGCTCAAGGGATAAAATCTTCATAAAGACCCTCATAATGACTTGTAAGAGCAATAAAAGGGCTTGTAAGAGTCATTTATGACCTAGTGGACTTCATAAAGTTTTATGGTTGAGATATTTTGAGGGTGATGAGAGCAATTTCGACTTGGACTTGATTAGGAAGGTTTTAAGCTTGTTTAGGCTTGTGCAAATGATTAGAGGATGGATTAGGATGGTTTAGGATTAGCTTAGGGATAGGCAAGTGGATGGCATTTAATGAGGGTGGGTGAAGGAGGAGATATTTGTTAACTTTGGCTTGGGTTAGCAAGTCTTAACCCATGTTTAGGGAATGTGACAAGGTTAGGAGGGGATTAGGATTAGGTTTAAAGACATCTTCTAGAAGAGTCTAGACTTTGGATGAGGATAAAGACTTTCTAGAATAGTCTAGAATTTCCTTGGATGAGGATGAAGACTTTCTAGAAGAGTCTAGACTTCTTAGGATGAGGATAAATTAGATTTTTAGGAAATAAATAAAGTTTTATTTATTTCAAGGGTTTGGGTTGAGGAGATATTTATTAAAAATTTTTTAATAAACATGAGGATTAATATTTAATCTTAATTAAATATTTTGAGTTGGGATTAGGGGTAGGAAATGATGGGATTAGCCTTTAATTAAAATTAAAGAAGGATTAGAAGATTTTGGAAGAGGTTAGTGGTCTTAAGGAAATTGGCCAAATTTTGGGAAAAAAATTAATTAATTATTTATTTTGGGATTTTTGGTCAATTTATTAATTAAATAATTAATAAATAAGGAAATAATGTTTAAATAAGATTTAAACATTTTTGGGAGGGATTCCTTAATTAAATATTTTTAATTAAGATAAAGGGATTTAATGACATAAAAATTAATTAATTAATTAATTAAATAATTAATTAATAAATGATGATGTCATCAGGACTTTTTCAGAAAATAAAAATAGTTTATTTTCTAAAGGTTTTTAGGTGTCTACAACTACACTCTTATGTTTAATAACAAATGTGAAACTCTGCAAATACTCAACCCAATTCATGTCTCTGATTCAATTTATGTTGACTTCCCAGAATTGTAAAGCTTTATGATCAGTATACAATACAAACTCTTTAGGAATCAAATAATGTCTCTGCTTCTTCAATGCTTGGACAATAGCATAAAATCCTTGATCATACATAGAATACTTCCTTTTAGCATCATTCAACTTTTCACTAAAGAAAGTAATAGGTTTACCTTCTTGACTTAATAAATCTACTATTACATTACCACTTGCATCACATTCAACTCAAAATACTTTGATGAAATCAGGCAAAGCCAATATAGGTAATTCAACAACCTTTTGTTCAAAGTCTCAAAACTCTTGTCAGCTCCATGTGTCCAATTGAATCCCTTTTTATCTCTCTTCATTGTTTTAGTCATAGCATTACATACAACACTTAAATTCTTTATAAAATTTTTGTAAAAACTAGCCAATGAAATGATCTTACATCACCCACATTCTTAGGTGTAGGCCATTCCAAAATTGCTTTAACCTTCTTAGGATCCATGTTTAGACCATCAACTAAAATCACAAATCCTAAATACATAATTTCCTCTTGCATGAAAGAACAACTTTGTAAAATTAATCAGAAACTTTTCCTCTTTCAACCTCTGTAATACTTGTCTAATATGCTTAAGATGTTTTTCCTTAGTCTTGCTGAATATCAGAATATCATCCAAATAAACAATCACAAACTTACCCAAGAATTTTCTTAGAACTTCATTCATCAAGCTCATGAAAGTACTAGGTGCATTAGTCAAACCAAAAGCCATAACCAACCATTCATACAAACCATCTTTTGTCTTGAAAGTAGTCTTTCATTCATCACCTTCTCTGATTCTAATCTAATGATAGCCTCTCTTCGAATAAATCTTGGTAAAATACTTTGCTCCACTCAAACAATCCAAATGTCATCCATCCTTGGCATAAGAGACCTATATTTCATTGTGATTTTGTTAATAGCTCTAGAATCAATACACATTCTCCATTCTCCATTCTTTTTAGGTACTAATACAATAGGTAAATCACATGGACTCAAGCTTTCTCTGATCAAACCTTTCTACAACAACTCAAGCACTTGTCTATAAAGTTCTTCATTCTCTATAGGTGTTAATCTATACAATGCTTTGTTTGGAAAACTAGCTCCAAGAATCAGATCCATACAATGACTTATACTTCTTACTGGAGGTAAATCATTAGGAATGTCATTAGCAACAATATTTTTGTACTCATTAAGAAATTCTGCAATTTTTGCTGTCACTTTGTCATTACAAACTTTTGCTACTTAGTCATTACTACCAACACTCGGTCCTCTAGGAACTATGGCAAAACATACTTACTTTTCAAATTGTTTCCGATTAACCATGCAAACTTTTATTATAGTGCAACTAACCTCATATGGACTTTCAATCAAAGGCAGCAATGTTTGTTTCTTCCCATTTACCCAAAGTGTATTGATTCAGTCTTCCATCATGTACAACATATCTATCATATTGCCAATGTCTACCCAACAAAATATGACAACAATCCATGGGCATAATATCACACAAAAATTAAAAAAAGTAATGTCCAATTTTGAACTTGACAAGGAATTGCTCACTTACCAAAATCTTATGCTCATCTTTGATCCATGAAACATGATAAGGTTGGGGATGTTTCAGCCTCTACAATTTCAACTTGGTGACCAGCTCTTCTGATGCCAAATTTGTAGAACTCCCACTGTGAATGATCACTTTGAAGCATTTTCCAGCCCTTCTCCTAAAATAGATTCCTCATCACTTCCCTTATTACATTAGGTTCTTCTCACCATCAAATTTTCTCCAACCTTAGGTCCACTTGGTGAACCCTCATCACCTCCTTGAATCACAAAATTTTTGTTACCTTGCCCACTTTTAGAGGATCTACATTCAAAAGATCTATGTCCCTCTTTACCACATTTGAAACAATTACCATGAAATCCACATTTAGAATAAGAATTACCTCTTCCTCAATAAGAATTAGTGCCTCCTTGGTAAGAATTATGACTTTTCCATTATGTCTTGGCTTTGTCATCATTCTTCCATTTAGATTTGCCTTTATCCTGCATAAAATTGTCAAAACTACCACCTTCACCATAAGATCTACCTCTGCCTCTTTGGAATCTACCACCTCTACCTCTTTGTCTTTGTTCATGCTTCTTTGTGAAGATCTCCTCATCTTTCAAGGCATATTGATATGCTTCTTCTACACCTTCCAAGTTCACAAAACTTATTTCATCTTGTATTCCATATCTCAATCCATTAATTTACCTTGCAATTTTCTCAACATCATCATTCACATGTCCAGATCTAATGTCCAATTTATAGAATTCCTCAGTATATTCTTTCATAGTCATGTCCTTTTGTTTCAAAATTTGCATGTTTCTCAACAAGCTAACTTGGTAATCAGTAGGAAGGAATTTTTTCTTTACCTTGTTCACCATCTTTGGCCTAGTTCTAATCTTCTCCTTTCCTCTCCTTTGCCTATTAGTTTGCAAGTGCTCCCACCATAGTGATGCATGACCTTTCAACCTAGTGACTACAATCTTCACCTTTCTATTATTAGGAGTGTTTTCATACACAAAGAACTTCTCCATATTAGAGATCCAATCCAACACAACATTGGTATCCAATTTTCCATCATAAGGAACAAATTCTATAGCTAGCTTTGAATTTTCCCTAGACAACACTTATAACAATCTTTCCTCATCTTGATCTTCTTTAGGTTTTGGATTATGGTTTGGTGTTGCTGCTTCATCATCACTTACATCATCAAGATGTGCTCCTCTCCTCTAGGTTGTCTCCATAGCATCTAATCTAGCTTCAATTTGTCTTAACTGATCCAATATAGAATCATCGGTATTTCTTCTACCATGAACCATCTTTACAAATCAAGTTCTTGCAAGATCATAACCCTTGCCAAGTTATAGGTCAAATCTATAGATCTACCACCCTACAACCAAATCTAAACTAGGGTTCTACACGATCCAATAAGGACAAACCTCAAGCTCTAATACCTACTACTATAGGAAAAAGATGAATAACTAGGGCCAAAGGCTCACCCAGCTATCCAAACCACCCTAAAAGAGCTAACACAATGGAAGAAAACATAAGGAACAACAACCAAAGGAGGAAGAAGAGAGAAATACTTTTATTGATTGATCAAAAGATCTTCATACATGCCCAACTATAAGGCCTTTTGGATTACGACTAATTACAAATACATTCACATTCAAAGATCCAACTGCAAATTCACACTTTCAGTTCTAATCCCCTAAATTCCTCTTCTAAAAAACTTACCTAACTCTAAGCCTAAACACTCTATATATACTTGCCAAAATGGCTTATAGATTATTCTAGAACATTACATAAGAGGAAGGCCAACCCAAAAATAGTCTAGACACATCCCAAGAAAACATCTTAACATAAATCTCAAGATCAAAATAAATCTCACAAGTAGGTTTACAGAAATCACGTCCAAATGTTGACACTCGGCATACACTGGGTAACGAGAATAGTCACTCAACATATACTGGGTAACTCGGCACATGAAGGAATTGCTACAATAACTCGACACATGAAGGAAGTACTAGGCACATGAAGGAACTGCTAGGCACATGAAGGATTTGCTATCCACATGAAGGAATTGCTAGGCACCAACTTGCAAAATGAACAAAAATGAGCAAGATAACAAGGCAATCCAAGATGCTCCTACATCACCATCCTCTCACAAGGGACTATATATTACTAAATTTTTTGGGTACTAGCCCCTCCAGGGTTTTCTCTTTTATCAAGGGTTTCTCTCTAATCAAGGGCTTCCCTAGTTAATAAAAATGGTGTTATGTGTATGGTTATCTTCTTCTAGTTATTGTACTTGCTAATTACATGTTTCATTTTTAATAAGGATAAAAAAGTTGGTTTGATTGCATAGTTGACTCACGTCTCCCCCTCTATTACCTTGGTAGAATTTACTTTCTAACAATTGGTATTAGAGCCTTAGGTCCTTGAAGGAAAGCTTAATAGCTTAAGGAGATCTATGGTATGATATTTTAGAAAGGATAGTCTAAAGTTTGATGGAACCAACTATGAATGTTGGAAAGAGAAGACAAAGACACATTTTCTATGTATTGGTCTAGGATATTGCCTGATTACTAAGAATGAGAAAGATGTGATTGAATAAGACAACCTTAAAGATTATACTACAATATAGAGAGATTTTTTCATGTGCAATATGCTTTCCATGGAAGCATTCTTGTCAACCCTTCTTGAAAATGAATACAGTCAAGTAAAATCTTTCATATTATCAAATGAAATTTGGAAAGCTTTAGAATCTACTTATGAAGGTCATAATTGTTTTAAATATAAGAGGAGTAACTGAGATGGGAGGGGTGAATCAATTACTCCAAAAATAAATCACAAATCCCTTAGATGTTAGTACAAAAAGAAAACAAATAATTGAATACTATTGAAGCTTGGTAATAACTAGATTAACTCAGTAAATGATTAACAAATAAATTTTTTGATGTTATTTGTGATTTCCATTACTTTAACTTAGTTGCAAACACATAAAAGAAAATAGCATGAACACATTTGACACTAGGATTTAAAGTGGAAACCTAATTTGAGAAAAACCACCAATTGCAACTAAAAATTGTTTTTCACTCTTTTGAACTTGTTAGGAGCCAACCCTATTAAAGGTTACAAAACACACTGTTAGGTGTGACCTTGTTAATGGATTTAACCATCCTATTAGGAGTGGCCTTGTTAGAGGTCTTTAGAATAATTTGATAGAATTGCCACTTTGTTAGAGGACTTGAAAATAGCTATTAAGCCAACTCTGTTAGGATATTTAGATCATTGCAACAATGGTTAGAGAGTAACAATGAGTTGACCTAATTTGAATGCACCTGATTTGCTAATTACAGATCTCTATTCTAGCTTGTACTTGATCATTCCTTATCAAATATATCTTTGCTACTCCACAAAGATATTTTGCTTATCCTTCAAATTTGGATCCTCTTCTCTGCTGATATTCAGTCAAGTTTGTTATTAGTGACAAAAATTATTTAGATTATGTATATAGTGTTTGCCAAGCACTACAATTCAAACTGAGCAGTTTTGTGTTTTTTGAGCTTTATAGTTTCTACCAAAGTTAATAGCTTAATTCAAGCAAAGCCAATGTAAACCAAGTTAAATGGAGAATAGTGTCTACTGAGTACAATTGTGGTAAATATGGAATGAAATTTATACCAAGTTACACAGTGTCTACCGAGTCACTTGTGAATACTAAGTTTGAAACTATGTTGAAGTGATTAGTATGGGCCAAGCTTCCACTTCTACTGAGTCCATGATGATGTTGAGTAATGATAGTGGACACCATGTAGTACAAGTTCACCAAATCAATTTTTAGAACCCGAGTATATACATTTGGGCCAACTTTGTAATATTGGTGTTAACTTGTGTAATGGCCAACTTTGTAATTGGATTGATAGATACATAGATACATAGATACATAGATACATATATAATATCATTTCCTTAGATGAAATACATGAGATAATGTGAATGGAATGTAAGCACATGAATGTGAATCAACATCAGAGTAAAGTTTATTATAAGGCTATATTAGGAGCAATAGAGATATATCTATCACATAGAGGTGATCGGTACTTTAAAGGGTATCAGTCAACAATTTAGTTGTAAGTTAGAGATCTATTGTTTCATCCTAATAGGTGAATCAAATTCAAATCCTTTCACAAGGTAGACTTTACTATCTTTTCTTAAATCTCTTTACCAAGTGCATACTTTGTAAAACCTCTAACAAGGTAGACCTAGCAATCATAATTGCTCCTAATAGGAAGATCATCAGAAGTGATCAATGTAAGCCTTAACCAGCCAACTTTATGCTACAATATTGAAGTTTTGTGGGTATCATCCCCACCCCATTTTTACTTTCTATTTGGAAGGTTTCTGGGTTACCAAATATTATGTTCATGGTGTCTTATGTTTCTCAATTTCTCATGCATGTAGTAGATCAGAGTTATTAATATTAATGCAATTAAGTTTTGAATTTGTTAAAAGATTTTGAGGTTACTGATTCACCCTTCCCCTCATAGTAACCTAGGTAGTCCTAAATATTTCCAACAATTGGTATAAGAGCATTGCGATTCTCAGGAAAAAGTTTGATAGCTTGAGAAAAGATCAAGGACAATGGAGATATTCAGAGTTGACAAAGCTATTGACAATGAAAAGTTAGATCTAGAGATGGCCATAGCTCAACTCAAGAAAGAAAAAGAGCATCTTTTCCAATCTCTATAAGGAAGGAAGGAACTTGCAAATCAGATGAATGACCACTAGTATATTGAAGAAAAGATTGAAGATTTTCTCCCTTCAAGAAGTTCAAATGAAGCAAATTATGCAATCAAAGAACTCCTAGAAAAGAATGGATCCCTGTAAGGAAGAAGTAAGAAAATTGAAAAGAGAACAAGAAATTCAGTCAATAAGATTCTGTGAAATCTCATAATAGAGAAATAATGCAAAAGAAGACTTGGATGGAAGGAAAAATGAAATTCAAAATCAACCCCTTTAGCAAAAAAATCTTATTGATCAACTTTCCAATCCAAATGAAGAAATCATGAGTCTAAGATCTAAAAATGAAAGAATAAGGAATGACTTTAACTCTAAAAGGAAAATTGATGAAAGGATGAAAATTGATCTAAATTTTGAAAAGTAACTCAAAGAAAGAATAATGAAATCCCAAGCAGACATGGATCAACTAAATCAGCAAAATGAGTAGAATCTCTATAGGAAAAAGGGCAAGGCAAGAATTGGATACAAAGAAGAAGGCGAGTCCTCCAAACAAGGTGCACAAAAGAAACAAAAAACTACCTACAATCACTATGGTAAGATAGGTCATACATCAAACAAATGTTGGAGTAAGGGAAAAGAAAAATTCAATAGAAAATGCTACAATTGCAGTCAACATGGCCATAAAGCTAATGAATGCAAAGAAAAACCAAAGTTTGAGGGCAAGTTTCACAAATGCAAGAAACAAGGTCACATGACATTTGAATGCAAGTCTAAGTCATTCAATCCAACTGAACAATTTGTAAAGGCAATATTTGGTTGGGACTACAACACTTGGTTTAGATGTCATTACGGTGGAGAATATAGACACATTGGCATGAATTGTGTTAAACATCACATGAGAAGAAAGGATACCACCATAATATGTTACACATGTACCAAACTTGGTCATATAGCTAAGAATTGCATGAATACAGGTAGAATTGAAGATGAAAAGAAAGAAAAAGTAGATAGCATCAAGAAGTAGATGAGATAGCAATGGATTCCTAAATCTACTAAGCAAGCTAGTTCAAGCGATGATAGTCATGTTACTCAAGAAGTGGGTGACTTCACCATTTCCACTTAAGTTCTTAAGGAAGAACTAGAACCATGTTTTCAAGATCACATCTTAAATAGTTCCAATTGAAAGGAAGTAAAGATTCATATCGATATTCAAGATACAGAAGGATCATCAGTAAGATCAGTAATAATTATCATTGAATTGACTTCTCTACCAAGCAAGGTTGGGTCATGGACTCTATCAAGTGAAGTCAAGAGTAACATGGTTATGTTTGGTTTTTGAGTTACAAGCTTTCACTGAGAAATTCATACAAATAGTGGATGACAGGCTATCACACACGATGTCATCATGACTCTTTTCATATCAAGCATTAATGGGAAGTTTTATGAAAAAGGTAGGAAATCAACTTCATTTTTACCAAAAATTCAAAATATTGTGAACAGAGTGATTTGCAGTGCATCCAAGAAACTTTGAGTAAAATTTGTAATGAAATTCTTTTGAAAAAATTCTCAACTTACCAAGTTATCATGGCATCTAGTAGTAGTAGCAAGGCAAAGAAAGGTTTTGAGATGTTGGTGCGAGGTGTTGAATGGAAAGCCCCTAATTTCAAACTTGTGCCAGCGATAGCCAAAACCCTTAACTTGAATGGAGCTCAATTGTAGATCCCACTTAAGGTACTTCTCATAAATGATATCTAAACTCATTTTAAATGTGCAATTTAGGAGATAGGAATCCTTGAAATGGACAATTCTCTAAGTGAACTTTGTGTGAATAAAATTCTCAAACCTAAGCATAAACACTTGGAAGAGAAATGTTTAACTCATATTCCTCACCTGCCTCAAAACTTTCAAATCAAATGGATTAGGTATATCCTAAGAAAAGTTTATAATGGTCAACTATGGTTAGAGAAACTAGTTTTGATCACCAAGAAAATGATACATTGCATTACTAGTCTCCCCATGCTCACCAAAGCTAAAACCAATAAAACCCTAGGTTGAGATGAGTTACAAAAGAAAACCCTAGCCAAATAGGATGACAGAGGAATGAAAATCAATAATGTAACTAATACAAAACTAAAATTTGGCATTCATGTGATAGTACACAAGATTTATAGTTTGATTGACTTAATAGTGTGTCATGTGAAGCAATTGACTTAGCTTTTAAGGTCATGAAGAAAAACATGTCATATGACTTAGTAGATTTGTTGTTGAAGCAGTTGAACAAAAACATGGAAAGCATTAGAACTTCAAAGAATAACCAAGGAAAATTTGGTTCATTGTTGAAATGTTTATTTTTCTATGTTCAAAAGTTTTTCCCTTCTAAAGGCATGATTGTATGGAGAAAAGATATGCCAGTTTTATATCAGATTAATGAATATATTGCTGAAATGGGTGAAAATTTTGTCAGTATCATGGATAACTATTTTGAAGCCTTCAAAGAAAAGATGAATAATAGATTTAGGATATTAAAGAAGTTAGTTGAAGATTATAAGGATGATGTTTTCTTTATGGTAGATAGTGACAGAGTCTACATCCAAGTAGTAAGGCCCAGAGTTGTGTGGGTAAAACCTCTTCTATATGAGGTTAGCATTGATGAGGCTAAGGAAATCATTAAAGCCTTGGTAAATGAGCCTATAGATCCAAAGGAACCTTAATTTGGAACTTATGATGAGGCAAAAGTAAGAATTGAACTTGAAATTAAGCTTCCATAGGTGGTAAATAGAGGCAAGAGGAGGATAACAAAATTGAGAACAACAAGCACCCCTCTGATGTTAATTGAGGGTAAAGGAGAAGATGTGGAAGAATTAGAGAATGAAGAGGAAGAAGAGCTAGCAAGGAAGAAAGGCAAGGTGATTATCACCAAGCCACCAAAGCCATCCATTGCAGTGTTTATAAGGAGATCCACAAAGAAAGAAGGAAAAGAAAGTAGTGATGTAATCTTCAATTGACCTCCTCTTAGATTTAAAGAAAGGCTAAAGATACTAAGAGAAGGTGCTAGAATGAAAATTTTTTAAGCACTCAAGTATGAAACAAGGAATCCAACAAAACAAAAAGAAGTTGAAAATTTGGTCATGGATAAGATGGGCAGATGGAAATTCTCTCTAGACTAGCTAGCATCATAGGTCCTTGTAGTTTTGTTAGATAACATCAAGGATAGATGGGAGAACACTAAGCATACTATTAAAGACATTTTTGCAAAAACATTAAAATAGTTGGTACCCAACTTGACTGATGCAGATGTAAATAAGGCATTAAAAGTCAATGAGAACAAAATGACTTTAAAGTTCAACGCTTGTCTAGTTTTGATGAAAGATATATAATATGTTGTGAAGAATGCTACAATCCTATGGAAAAATGTATTCCATCTTCACAAACCAAGTGAATATCCTATTGAAATAAAATATGATGGTGATGACAATGGCAAGGATGAAGACAATGATGAAGACTCTACTCAATTTGTCACAATTGATGCAAATGAGTATCAGAAGCTAATGACAAATGATGAAGAGGAAAAATAGGAAGAAGCTACAAAAGAAGACAAGCAAGAAGAAGAAGAGATCAACCTAGTCAAGATAGATGTGGCTTTCATGGCCTCACTTCCTCACTCTCTAGCAAAACTTGCAACATCATCAAGCTCAGAGACAACTTCAACAGATTTGATTGTGATAACCATTGATATATCAAATGTCCAATGGCTCACTACCTCTCAACTTAGCACATTACTGATAGAAGTGTCTACCACTTCATCTATTAAGTTGTAGCATCCTTTAGTTATTGAGTCAGCATCAAAAATGGATACATAATGTTCTACAATTTTAAGCTCCTTAGTAGTAAGTACAGTTTTGGATTCTCTAGTTTTGGCAACCTCTGTTGTGCATACTTCTGTAAGTACCTCAGTTGTGCATACTCCTATAAGTAACTCATTTGTGCATACTTCTATCAGTACTTCACTTGCGAATATTTTAGTTTTGGATTTTGTAAGTATTCCAATTAGTACTCCACTAGTAGGCACTGTACAAATTTTCATTGTTAGTCCTACTATTTCCACTATTGTTTCTATTCTAAATTCTAAAGCATTAACTTCAAAGATGGTTGAACTGAAGATTCAACCAAGACTTTTGATTAGCAGAAAGAAAATAGATGAAGATATAGATCTAAATGAGGAAATTGAAATTCCCAAATGAGACTTTGATAATATCTCTACAGATCAAATGCATATAGTTGGTCATCTTCTCAAAAAGAAGGCAAAGTAGAAGAAACTCAAAGAAGAGAGAGACAGAGAAAATAAGATTATTGAGGATGCAAAGAAAATTTTGACTGAAGCTATAGGTGTTGAAGTTGATACTTCTCAACACATTTTGTTACAATTAGAAGAGGTAGTCAGTAAATTCAATGAAGATTCCAATGGTCAAGATAAATTGATTAAGAAAGCAAAAAAAAAAAAATGATAACAAAGTACTTGAGCACATTGCTCAACAAATAGCTATCCAACAAGTAAAGCTTTCTTCAATTTTGACAAGTCTTGAAACTTATTTCACAAATGTAACATCACTTTTTGCAATGTTATGTGATATTACCAAATATACTAAAGAAATAGAGAGAAAATTGAATAAAATTGATGAAGATCTGATGGCTAGTGCAAAGTAGTTGCAACTTGACCCTAGTTCAAGCTTTGCACATCATATGAAGATTAGATCTTATCAAATATGTAGGAAAAATTATTGAGAGAGGAAGCAAGGATCTGGTCTACACTCATAGATATTCAGAATATGATCCTCCCCTTCATGGATACAATGCAGAACCACATTGCCTATTCCAAAACATTGATCCATGACAATACTTTCTCAATTGCAAATCACATGATTGAACTGTCTACAAAAGTGCAAGTTTCTCTACAAGCATGAAAAGTTTTGTAAGACAACTAGGATAAGACCTTAACTCTCATTCTTAAGGTACATTCTAATTTTCTCTCACATTTTGGTGTCTCCATATAAATAGATTGTGTGTAAATCTTTGGCATTATTATCAAAAAAGGGGGAGAGATATTTGTAAATACTAAGAGAGAAAGATACCATATTGGGAGATACACTTAGTATTTCAGTATGCCTAACATGATATGTACATTGTATGGGGGAGAATCATGCAAAGAAAAAGTATATATAATAGAGTTACAAAGACAAATTTTGAAAAATCTCAAAAATCAGCATGCCATACCAAACTTAGTATCACACTATGTTGTACATAAGTTTTGGTTGATAAGTTTTTTTGTCACTAATGCCAAAGGGGGAGATTTTTTACATTCAGTCAAGTTTGTTATTAGTGACAACACTTATTTAGATTCTGTAAACAGTGCTTGCCAAGCACTACAATTCAGATTGAGTAGTTGAGTGTTTGTCAAGCTTTATAGTTTCTACCAAGTTAACAACTTAAGTCAAGCAAAGCCAATGTTAACTGAGTTGAATGGAGAATAGTTTCTACTGAGTACAGTTGTGGTAAATAGGGAATGTAGTTTATACCAAGTTACATAGTATCTACCGAGTCAACAGTGAATATAAAGTTTGAAACTATGTTGAAGTGATTAGTATGGACCGAGCTTCTACTTCTATCGAGTGCATGAAAATGATGAGTAATGACAGTGGACACCATGCATCAAAAGTTTACCAAGTTAGTTTTTAGAACTTGAGTATCTACATTTGGGCCGACTTTGTAATATTGTTGTTAGCTTGTGTAATGGTCAACTTTGTAATTGGATTGATATATATATTATCATTTCCTTAGATGACATACATGAGATAATGTGAATGGAATGTAAGCACACAAATGTGAATCAGTAGTAGAGTAAAGTGCATTGTAAGGCCATATAATGAGCAACAGAGTTATATCTATCATATAGAGGTGATCAATACTTCAAAGGATCTCAATCAGCAATTTAGTTGTAAGTTAGAGATCTATTGTTTCATCCTAACAGGTGAATTAGCTTCAAATCCTTTCACAAGGTAGACTTTACAGTCTTTTCTTAAATCTCTTTACCGAGTGCATACTTTATTGTATTTTTGTAAAACCTCTAACAAGGTGGACCTAGTAGTCCTAATTGCTCCTAATTGGGAAGATCATCAGAAGTGATCAATGTAAGCCTTAACCAACCAAATTTATGCTACAGTATTAAAGTTTTGTGGGTATCATCCCCACCCTAGTTTTAATTTCTATTTGCAAGGCTTTTGGGTCACCAAATATTGTGTTCATGGTGTCTTATGTTTCTCAATTTCTCATGCATGCAGTAGATTAGATTTATTAATATTAATGCAATTAAGTTATGAATTTGTTAAAAGGTTTTGAGGTTACTAATTCACCCCTCCCCTCTCAGTAACCTAGCTAGTCCTAAATATTTCCAACACTTCTCATCATTAGATTTTAAATCACATCAACATCTCTTGCACTTTCACACTTTGAAATCACAACTTGAACTTATACTTATATCTTCCACTTGTCAAGTCGGCTCAAATACAACTTAGAATAATCAATATTCATCACCTTAGTCAGCTAGATTCAATAGATAAATCAATTAAGCTTAGTACAAAAAAATTAAGAAAATCCTTCATTAGCTGACCTAGCTTGATAGAAACTAACTTAGAAATGATTTCCTTTGTTAACCAAAAAAGATCAATTAATACTGCAAACTCATGAAAATCCTTTTTCAACTGAGTTAGCTCAGTTAGCATTGGTTCCATCCAAGTTTCCTTCATTACCCAAGTGAACTCAGTTAACACTCACTTTCTACAACTTTTTCTTTGACACTCGAGTGAACTCGGTAGGCACTACCTTCTGAATGAGGTAAACACAGGAAGGCTCGGTAGGTACTGAGAATTGTCTTCATTGCCCAAGTGAGCTCAACATATACTGATTGGTAATGATATGACATTTGTCTAACATCAAACATAACACACAATTAATCAATTGTATCCAACAATCTCCCTCTTTGGCATTGATGGCAACACAACATGTCATAGCATAATGAAATTTTGGATTTTAGGCTTGAGAACTCCCTTTGTTAGTATGAGCTCTCCCTTTCACTAGATTCTATTTGTAATAGTTATTACCAAGTTCATTCATAACATTCTCCCTCTTTCAAAAAACTTCTTCTTTGAAAACTTCTCCCTCTTTGGTTCTTTACTTTATTATGGTTCAAAAATTTCCCAGAGATATGATAGTAAATTTCTCCCTCTTTGACAACACATGCCAAAGAAAATAATTTTTTAAATACAAATTACCTTAAGTACTAATTTATTTGTAATATGCCCTTGCCAATTCTACACCAACTTATTGATCTTCAACAAGTTCTGGTTGATGCATTCACTAAACTTCATTTAGTGAATTTTAGATAGGGGAATGAACCCTAGCTTACCTCTTAGATGCATAAATGTATCCTTAGGTAATGGCCTAGTGAATATGTCTATGATCTATTCTTTTGTGTTCACATATTCCAATTTGACTTCTTTATTCTGCACTAATTCTCTTAAGAAATGATATTTTATAGCAATATTCTTTGTTTTGGAATGCATTACTAAATTCTTTGATATGTTGATTGCACTGGTGTTATCACAATATATGACAACTAGATCTTTCAAACATCTATATGCTTTACTTCTATAGGAGTATCCTAGAAATATGCCTTCATCACCTTTTACATCAAATTTTCCTTTATTGGATTCTTTCAATATATAACATTTGCTGCCAAATACTTTCAAGTAACTTACATTAGGTTTGTAGCCATACCATAGCTAATAAGGTGTTTTGTTTGAATTTTTCTTCAATTGAACTCTGCTCAAGGTATGAACTATAGTGCTGATAGCTTCCTTTTGTTATTTGAGAGCAACATTCTTTTCAATCATCAGGGTTCTTGCACATTCCATGACAGATCTATTTCTTCTTTTAGCTATCCTATTCTATTGTGGTGTACCAGGGGCTAATACTTGTCTTTTGATTCCTCTTTCAATGAAAAAATTATTGAATTCATGGGAGATGAATTCACCACCTTTGTCCGCTCTTAAGTATTTGAACTTCTTTCTAGTTTCTTTTTCTACTCTTGCTAGATACCACTTGAATTTTTGAAAGGATTTTTATTTTTCTTTTAGGTACATTACTATCATCATTCTAGAATAGTCATCAACAAAAAGAATGAAAAAACTTTTCTCTACTATAACTCTCTATTCCAATAGGTCCACATAAATCTATATGAACAATTTCCAAAACTTTTTCTAACTGATAGTCTTTGCTTTTGAAGCTAGTCTTTCCCATCTTACCAATTTGACAATTCTTGCATAGACCCA
The DNA here is from genome assembly GCA_028749045.1 of Cupressus sempervirens. Classification (NCBI taxonomy): domain Eukaryota; kingdom Viridiplantae; phylum Streptophyta; class Pinopsida; order Cupressales; family Cupressaceae; genus Cupressus; species Cupressus sempervirens. The sequence goes on along the minus strand of CM053791.1, from coordinate 78,434,061 downwards.
TGTCAGGTTTCTTCAAACTAGGAATACATCTTACTCTTCTATGTTTTTTTATTTTGACTAGATTATGAAAGTTCACATGACATAGCCTTTTGTGCCATAACCAACTTTCCTCTACTTGAGCAATAAAATAGGAACAATCACTAAGATGAAGATAAAATAAATTACTTTTTGTTTGCTTTCTAGATCCAACCAAATTTCCTTTCCCATCCAGTAGTTTGGCCTATCCATTCATGAATTCTACCTTGAATCCAATGTTATTAAAATTTGTCACACAGTAGATTATTCTTTAGTCCTTCAACCCAATAAGCATTGTCACATACAAGTTCTTTAAACAATAATATACATCCTTTTCCTTTTATGTTACAAGGTTCATTGTTTCCAAATCTTACACTACCTCCATCATAATATTCCATATACTCATTTTTTTTTTGGTCACTAGTCATATGAAATTGTATGGAAGATCTCAAAAATATTGATGCCTACATATAAGCAGATAACACTGATGATTGCAAAAGTAAAACCATTCTCAGAAAATTTTACAAGAGAGACTCTTCTTGGAAGATTGCAAGAAATAGAGATATGCTTGAGAAAAAGTGTAGATTTTCCTAGAAATGAGACTCCATTCAGTGCATTAAATGTTCAACCCACCTTGTGTAGGAGTTTGCGTACTAGTGGAGATTATGCTAGTAGTAGTAGAGGAAGAAATTGTTGGCTCATGATTTGATAATATTTTAACTACCTTTTGTAAATGTAGAGGATGTATAGGCGTTAGCTAAAAAACATTATAAGTTATCCTAGTAGCGAATTAAAAGGGCCAACTACTAAGACTATTTTCAATCTTCTTCCCTTTTAACTCTACAAAACTTAGGTGAGTATACCTCAGAATCACCCATATGCTATCTAGCAACAATTATATAATCTGATTCCATCTAGTAGATTAATTGCCTACAAATCTTCTGATTCAAGAACTATAAAAGGGGTAAAGAATAACTAAAATCTTTAATACCTCAGAATGTATTGAATCAAGAATAGAAAAACATTTTAGATCAACATTAATAAGGAGTTTTCTGAGAATTTTTATTGATTGATTTTTCATTATACATCATACCTAAATCTTAATTTCATCTATGTGGCCAATGTTTTATCTATTGGGCTATTCACTAAGAAAATTGATACATGAAATTAAATCTATCTTCACATTTTTTGAAGAAAATCAGAACCCAACCATGGATATCATCCTTACTAAAATCTTTTGATGAAACCCTCAATTTTCTCAATTCATATCAAGCATTTACACAATACTTTGATTATTAGCAAGATGTGAGAAAATATTTAACTCTGAAGTGAATTATAAATGAGGAATAAGTAAACTTAGCTACTAATACTTAGAGAATTGAAAATAATACATATAAGAGACAAAACCTAGATTGGATCACCAAAAAATTGATACTTTGTATTATTTTTCTTTGAAACACATACAACCCAGTATCGTCTTTCAATAAGAGAACAACCCAAAAATGATTTTAACACCCTTTTATTTCATTCATAAGATTTTGGACACAATATAAAATACTAGACTAACTCAAAGCATTATAATATGTATTCATTCAAAAATGAAAAATCAGACCATTATCTAGCCTTGGAAACTCACTTATATAGGGTGAGTTGCAACTAGCTTCAAACATAGAGATTGGTACACATGTCAACATCTGACATGACACCTTGATTTCACAAAAACTTTACAACAAGAGTAACCTTTCAAAAGGATGATAAGACATCTTGTAGTCACATGATCTCATGTTCTTTTTTGGTATTTTGTCTTTTCTTGAGATATTCTTACGCTATTTCTTTGTTGGTGGGGAATCTTATAGATCAAATGGTATGCAATTCTTCACCCACTCTTTAAACTCATTATCTAATGGCCATGTATGTCCTAATATCTGATCTACCACCTACTTATAAGGAATATACTTAAACTATGTCTTGGGTGACTTCCTTTTAAAAAAATTCATAGAATGATTCTGAACTAATTAAGTTAGATATACATTCTTGAAAAAGTGACATGTTCACATCTTCTTCTATCCTTTGAACTAGATTGTTCATTTTAGTTATTGCCTCAACCCTCCAGTTAGAAAAAACTTTGGTGATTTTGTCAACATTAAAAAATGGTGGTACTAGAGTGTCTTAAAAAATTTCCATCTGATCCTTTAGCTCCACTATTTTTTTATAAATTACTTCTAGAAAAACTAAAAAAATTCTTAGAGATTTAATTTATTTTACTATAGCCATAGCATTGGGAGGAGGATTGTGATCAACTCTCACAAAGAGCTCAATCTGCATTTTATTTTCCAAACTTTTTAATCCATTTCTAGTATGTAGGTTTTACAAATTTGATGTCATCTCCCATTTTAGTAATGGCTAAGTAAAGAATCTCACACACTTCATGAATTCTAAACAATTTTGAGTTAACTCTCAAAGAAAAACATGAATGTAGTCATAACTATAAATTCCTTGATGTAATCTGACTCACTCTTCTTGCTTTCCAACTACATCTGAAGGTCTATAACCTCTATTAAGGCTCATCAATCTTGAACTTCTTTGATGGAACCTCCCTAGGGGGTGTTGTAAAAATTGTTCAAATGAAAATATCATACTGAACTACCCTAATGTGGTGGATTCCCCATTGGATGTTGTTGTTGCTTCTAATTCTGTTATTATTTTCTCTAGTGAATTTATCTTGTTTTACAAGTCAACATTCTCCTTAGTTATTTGTTCATATGATGCATATACATGATTGTACATTTATTGTACATGTTCATACCTATTTTTTGCTTCTTCTACCACATTATGAACATATGTCAAATGTTATTGTAAGTTTTTTGTAGATTAGGTAAGTTTGGAATCTTCAAATCTATGTAAACCCACATTACCCTTAATTCTAGTATCTTCACTAGTTGTTTGACCTAGATGGGGAGGAGAAATAGACCAAGTAGCCATCATAGCTAGGTATTCCCTATAGTACATACCAAAATTAGACATATCACCTTTTCGGCCTCATATCCTTCATGATAGAATTGAAAGCAATGACATCTGCAATTTTGAGGTTTGGTAACAAGTATATCCCATATCCCTTCAAAATCTTTCTCCTTTCCTCTAGAATGATAGAATCAAATTTTATCATCATCATCTCTCTTTCCACCTCTTTCCCAATATCATTAGGATCATCATCCAAGTTTTGCTGAGTTTTTCTTAGTCATCCTATGAAAATCCTCTTTGAAATACTACCACAACAATTTCTTGAAAGGAACTGATTTGACAAATTCATCATTAGAGACATCCACTTTACAAGATTTTGTTATGAGCTCTCTTGTAAATAATCAAATTATTTACTGAATAGTAATGTCTAAAATTGGTTCTTTAGGAACTTAGAGCTCTTCTCTAGTGGCATCTTTCTAAGGAGTATATATGTATTCATCTACCTCATCATCATCATTACCATAAGGAAAATCTAATTCCACAAATTACTCTATTCCTATTTCAATATCATCATTGTTGACTTCTTCACCTTTTCCCTTAGACATTCTTTTACTAGATCCTTCTTGTTGAGAAGTTATAGGGGTGTCCTGGGTGATTCAAGGGATGGTGATCTTCTAGCTAGGTCATTTGCCACTATGGCTTCCAAATTTTGGATTTCCACTATCCTTGGATCAACTAGTCTCTCTCCCATCCTCCTTCTCTAGTCTAGCCTCAAACCTTCTAGAGTTTCAAGATCTTAATTAGGTTTTGCATTATAGGATTGAGCTTCTTCCCTAGTTCTCTTCTTCCCTTTCCTCTCCCTTGGAACAATGTCAACAAATTGTAATAGAGTATTCAAGTTTTCTTCATTCTCAACAACATTTATCTTTGTTTTTCTCCCTCTTCCCAACTTTTTTGACATTGTGTCATACATACTTTGGAAATTTCCCCAAAGTATCCTCAGTCTCTATTCTAGACTCTTACAATCTTATAGTGGATCATATTTGGGATCCTTCTCTTTTATCACTTCTAGGGTCTCTTCATACATGCACCAATGATCTTTCATCCTCTTTTGATCCATTACATCCTCTTCATTCATGATGATATCCTTGAGGTAGTCAAATTCATGCTTATCCCTTGGTGCTTTTTTGATCTTACACATTAGTCTTTCATAGAAACCCTCAATGTCATTAATCATTTTAGAAAACACATTCATATTTAAAGGTCTTAATAATTGAATCAAATTATGTCTTCCATCTTTGATGATAGAAAAATGATGAAATATTGTTAGCTCTAGAAAGTATGACCCCTTTTTGGCTAGCTCTAGAGGGAAATCAATGTCTTGCAACATTGCAATTTGTCTCATGATCTCCAAGAAGCCAACCCTCAATGAAACATATTTTAGAAGCAAAAAAGGCCTTCTAGGAAAACCATACACTCTAATAACTATGATGAAGGGATAAAAATAAATGTCACCCCATTGATGACATGTCTTTGGCACATATTTGAAGTCAATGGGTCTTAAGACAATTTTTAAGGGTCGAGTGAATCTATAAATCACATGTAAAATTCTTTTCCTCAAAGTAAATCCAAATTGGTTCTCTAATACCAAAAAACTTGAGCCTTCCCAATCCATTAACAAAATGGTGGACCATAATTGGACAGGTAGTTTCTATCCATCTCTTTGAAGCTCTAGGTCCTTCTTTTCTACACAATAATCCTTACTATGAAAAATAAGCATATGTACTAATAATGAATACCACTTGAAATCAATTATTCTACCTTCTTCAAAACTATCAATCCTTCATTGCAATTTCTCTCCAAATATTTGGGAAATTCATAAATCATAGGATCCTCATTATTTTGTATTCCTAAACACATCAACATTGTTGTTTTTCCAAAAAAAATCCTGTTTGCCAATCCCAAGACTTGGTATAGAGCAATGTGGGTGTTGACTAGAGTAGTGTTATAGTATTCAGAATTTCCTATTGTGTATGAAATAACTAGGGAAACAATTTGACTCTATCTACTTCTTTTAGGAAAAATATTATCATATTTTGTTGAATACCACTTGAAATCAGTTATTCTACCTTCTTCAAAACTATCAATCCTTCATTGCAATTTCTCTCCAAATATTTGGGAAAGTCATAAATCATAGGATCCTCATTATTTTGTATTCCTAAACACATCAACATTGTTGTTTTTCCAAAAAAAATCTTGTTTGCCAATCCCAAGACTTGGTATAGAGCAATGTGGGTGTTGACTAGAGTATTGTTATAGTATTCAGAATTTCCTATTGTGTATGAAATAGCTAGGGAAACAATTTGACTATATATACTTCTTTTAGGAAGGATATTATCATATTTTGTTGCACATCCTTTCCTACCTTGCCAAAAGCTTCCCTATTGAGTCAACATTTATCTTCAATAGAACACCTCCATGTATATCTTTGATCTCATATGATGGAGGTGTTGAAGTTGATGAAAGATCAACCACATAGCTCCCAAGGAGCACCTGCATGCAAACACCTATCAAAAAAAGAGAGGAGCAAATCTATGGAGGCTTGAATTCACAGATCCACAAAAGAGGAAACATTCTTGATGAGAAAAAAAGAGATTGCTATTATCAAAACTGAATGAATAAAATTATAAAGAGATCAATCCTTATAAAAGGAGATCAAAACCCTAATAGGGTAAAACCTAGGTTTCATGATAATAATTAATAAAAGAATTAATTATCATATGCCTAAAGTTTAGCTTACATAAACTAGAGATAATAACCGACTTAATAATTAAATCAAAATGATTTAATTAATAAGAAAATATCTTATTTCTCTAACACCCCACCAACCCCCCCCCAAACAAGATAGACTTAGGGAGTAGCTAAAAACCTAGAAACTTTTGCTAATAAAAAATTGGGTCCCAACAACAAGGCTTGATGAGGTACCCAAGCACAACCAAATCTTTGTAAAGAGGAGACATAGAGAAAACCACATACGAAAAACCCTACTCCAAAAAAAATGGAAAGAATGTTCCAAAAGATAGGAATAAAAGATGATCATGAAGAACACCATTGAAGCATGAAGCTGCAAAAACTACCAAACTACTAATCTAAAGAACCTGCACTATATAGAGCATGACCAAGTAAAGAAGACTAAGTCTGAAGAGTTGATCAATCAAAGATGGAAGGTATCTTCACAGCCTCCAAAAATAGGAATGAAAGAATGTCTATATGGTAAATGATCCATCTCACTGAAATGCATATGTATCCAGCCACTATAATCGCCTAGTACATAGGATTAAATACTAAATACATAGCTCACTCCATTGAACCAAGAAAATAATAGAACCAACATAATCCCCTATAATGCTGAGTGGTAAGACATGAATACTAAAATTGAATGCAATATCTCATACAAAAAGAAGAACCAGGAATATCGAGTGTGAAAAATAAGTACAAACACCTATAATGGGACGTGTCATTGACACATCATAAGGCTAATGTCATGGAAGGAACACTCACTTTAGAAAGGAAGATGGAGAATATCATGACCAACATGAAACCACCTAAGGCACTTTATAATGTAGTGCAAGTACAACAAAACAAAAAGATGTATAAGATCACAAAATGCAACAAAGTGATATTTTATCTCAGTGTATTTGCAAAAATATTACAAAAGAATGTCAACAAAGAATAAAAGAGACATAAGGATGATACAATAGAAAATATAACTCATGAAAATTTATCTAAAACAACAAAATTGATCCCTAGATCTGAAACAACCAAGATATCCATCAGAATGCAAAAAAGAAAAATCCTTAATGGGATGTGCCTAGAGTAGAATCTGGAAAATAGAATGTCTCAAAATATGTCTCTTGGAGTGAAAAATAGAACTTCTAACTTTGACAGCTAAAAATGGCCACCAAAATGCATCAAAAATCCAAATAAACTACACCATCATGATGGGCTCAGAATTAGCTTTTTAACCCTTCATTTAGATCAAAAAATAGAGTCCAGATGAGGAAGTTATGGCCAAAAACCCACATGTAGGTCAAAAAAGTACTTGGGAAGTGTGTCAGTTCCATACCAAAACTATCTCAATTTGTGTGCCAAAAAATCACATTTTTGGGTACAAAAATCATAAAATCACCACCTTAGGAAACGTGCCAAAAAATATTGATTTACAAACCAAAAATTTTGATTTGAGTATAAAAATTAGAAAAATCACAACCTCAAAAAATGTGCTAAAAAAGTAGAAAATCACCATCTTAGGAAACGTGTCAAATATGGAAGCAATATTTTTTATCCTCAAATTCCAACTGTCTCCAAATTGGACAAATTATATATGAAAATATGAGTTTTTACATGCTCTGAGCTCAATAGTGATGTCCTTTTGGGCTCAAAGTACTCCAAAAAATGGTGATCCCCCAAATTCAATACAAAAAAACTCTAAAGAATGAAACCCTCTGAATGAATAAAAAATAGATCTAAAATCCAAGGAAAACTTCTCATAAAAAAACAAGGGCATCAAGATCTGGAGCTTTGAAACCATGTTGAAGTTGATGAAAGATCAACCCCACATCTCCCAATAATCACCTGCATGCAAACACCTATCACAAAAAGAGAGAAAGAAAAGCTATGGAGACTTGAATTGCCAAATCCATAAATGAAACAACATTCTTGATGAGCAGAAAAGAGATTGCTATTATCAAAACTGAATGAATAAAATCACAAAGAGATCAATCCTTATAAAAGGAGATCAAAACCTTAACATGGAAAAGCCTAGGTTGCATGATAATAATTAATAAAAGAGTTAATTATTATATGCGTAAATTTTAGCTTATGTAAACTACAACCAATAAGTGATTTAATAATTAAATCAAAATGATTTAATTAATAAGGCAATATATTATTACTCTAAGAGGAGGATCATATCTGTCTACCAACTCCAATAATAGGTCAATATCTAGTAAAATAGTAGGCATCATCAATTTGCCTAAGTCATATTGCCATACATTACTACGTGGGATTCCTACATTAGCCTAGCCATACCACCATATGAAGATTTATAGGATGGTCTTGGGCATGTTTGTGTCACACACATCTCCATATTTATCTTTTAACCTTGACCATACTTCATTTTTCAATATTTCCAACCCTCAACAACCTCTTTTCCCTCCCTTGAGATAGGAAATTATTTGATGAAATCATCTTGAAGACTCCTATCTTCATAATTACATTTTCCAGGATAGTTCTTCAGAGGTATTTTCTCAGAGAAAATTATTTTACTCGACTAGGGTTTCTCTATAGTTTAGAAGATACTAACTAGGGCTTATTTTGAAACAACAAATAAAACTAGGCAATCAAATTATCAACTTTTAAAGTATAACGGAATCTATATCACTTACTTGTTTAATTTGCAATCTTCTCAAGTATTTGACTCTAATATTTTAAACCCTCAAGGTTTGCAATTTCTCCTTCGTAATTCGGTGACAACATCTATGAGATGACAATATTTTAAAATCTATTGTACTGGCATTTATTGCAAGATTTTGCAAATTAGCTATCTATTTGCAATGCTGAAAAACTCCCCCCTTTGGCTCTACAATTCAAGTTTGAAAACCATCTATTGATTTGGTTTCAACTTTGAATCTAATGATGGAAAACTCCTTTGACTTCTACCAACTATCCTAATCATCTCTTGAGACACAATTACAATGAATAGCAAGCTAGTAAGGTGACTATGTCAATTCCTTTGAAAATTCAACACTTCTTGGGTATGAGGGATATGTGGATGCATCTTGTTGCATCATCATATAGCTGCTATTACATTGTGTGAACATATAAACTATTGATTTTCTAACTCCTTCTCAAATGGATGGACCTATTAGGTCCCAACTAACTCATCAGGTCCCACTAAAACTTGGCTCAAAAATTATTACACATAGAGCCATCTCACTTTCTTGCCATACCCTATTTCAAGTTTCTAGATGCCATGACACTACTAAGTCATAAGAGAAAGACCCATGATGATAGTATAAAACAAAACCTCACATATTCTGCCTAGCAATATCTAAGTCTTTCAAATTCATAGCTCACAACCTCGATTCATCTTTTCTTACAGAAAAAATACATGTGGACAAATTGGGGAGACAATTTCATGACTAGCAGTGGTCCCACTAAAAAAATAATCCTTGAGAATAGCTCCACATCTATCAATTCACTTTATCACTATGAGGGTAGTTGAAGATAATGAGTTAACATGGGTCATTAGATCTCCATCATTATATCCTTTAATATTGGGGTTGTAGGTGGGATGTGTGTCATCATCACATTGCAACGCCATAGAGGGAAGGACACTTTTTGTGATGGCGATAGCCTTTGATCTATCAATAATTACAAGCTCAAGATAAAAGGTACCTGACCCTACCAAGTCCACATGGCATGATCTCGTGATATCACTACCATGGGGAACATATCCAATGTGAATATATGTGTTGTTGATTTTTGAACCCATCAATTTTCACATGTTTAAAAGAAGGCATCTAAATCATTATAATGAACCCTTTTTAAAAATTTAATATAAGGTGGGGCACGAGAGACCATGGTAAATATTTTCCTAGGAAAAGGACATTTAGGTCCCTTTTCACCTAAAACAACCTCACTTCAAAAAGACTTAAGGTAAAAGTGCTTGCCCTTTTTAAAAATATAAATAGGATAGGATAGAGACTATAGAGTGATAGGACCTAGTTGTTTATGAACATGTCTCATGGAAAAGGCCCCCTTTTTAAAGTAAAACAAAAAATAGCAACAAAATAGAAAAATTTATGGCATCCTCTTGGTTTTACTTAGGGTTTTTCCTTTAATATGCTCTATTACTAAGGTTTACACTAAGCAAGGGAATTAACAAGGAATCTAAACTTTTGAAGGTACCCCACTAATGGTGAAAGACCACAATTTTTAGGAAATAGATGAACAAAATTGAAGAAGACAAGAAGATTGAAGAAGGAATTGACCTACTTGTGAGAAGAGAACCTAAAGGTAAGAAAATATTTAAATGTTGGACTTGTAATGAATTTGGTCATTATGCTTCTACATTTCCTAAGAGAGTAAAGAAATATAAGAGGAATTTAAAATCTAGGAGATCTAGAAAATCTCTTTATACAAATGATGAAGATCTAGAAGCTAGTGTGGAAAGATTCTTTAGTGAAAGTGATAATGATAGTGATGAACTACGATTTTTTGTAATTGAAGAAGAAAGTCCTAAAAAGGAAGAAGTTAGAGAAGAAAAGGTATCAGTATCACAATTTGAAAAGAAGGAATTTGATTGGATCATAGACAATGGTTGTTCACTATTGATCTCTAAGCCTTGTTGCCTATTAGTATCAAACACTTAGTTATTTTCTAGGCAGTGTTGGTCAATCATCACTGGCACTGAGCCACCTAATGAAGAGCAAGTTATATGGACTTGTTTATCTTTTCATTACCTACCAAGAAAGTCTAAGGTTGTCAATCACCCCAATTATAGACTAAGTCACAATATATGCCAATCAAGTAAAGGATAAGAAAAACCAAGAAATGTGAAGATAGTTTATGTCAAGTGAGTCAATAACTACTGAGCATATAGAAGCCAATGGTTATTGTGAATATTAGTTATGAACAAGCATTAGGATATGCATGGGTCAAGTAAACCAATTTGGGCATATGTATTTTTAATGGTACAAACAGTTATGTAAATCATTTTGGCCAACTTCTATGCAATATTTATGTACTATAGAGACAACTAAGGATATGATTAAACATTTTGTTAGAGGAAAAAAATCCCTAGAAAGGAAGCATAACCAATAAGAAAATTAGAACGATTAAGAAAAAAAAGGGATAATTTTGGATTGTTGATCTTGGTTTAGAACCTTCTTTAGTTGTCTATTTAAGAAGGGACCAAACCCTAAATCATAAGGATGATTGTGTATGTGTGAGAAGGGCAATAAAATATTGAAGGAAACTTAAGTTTTATAATCAAAGATAGAGATTAGATAGAGAAACTTAGTAGTGAAGGGCATAACAAAGTTTATCAAATAAGGAGACCAATTTAGACAAGGAAAGAGGAAATCTGTAATCTAGCATCAAGTGCTAACTAAAGGATCAGGTACCAAGATATTCTAACAAATATAAAAAGGAAAATATCTTAACAAAGTGGTCCTAACATATCCAAAAAAATCTCTTAATAGAGTGCTTACTTCATTGTAAGTTTAAACCCTTTAATCAAGCTAGACTTAACACTATTGTAAAGCTTCTAATAGAGAATACCCTTCATAGGGTAGATCATTAGAAGTGATCAAAATTATAGACCTGACATGCAAACTTTATAGCTGTAGTAGTGAAGATTTTTGGGTGTCATCTGCACCCTAGTTTTACCTTCACCTTGGAGGGTTTCTAGGTAACCAAAATCTTTGTTTTATGTGTTTACATTTAATTTTCATATTAATGGATGTGATGCATAGTTAGATCTAAATCAGTTTTATAGTTAATGATTACATGGTATATGATCTAAGATATGAGATGGATTAGGAGTAAACATAGTTAATCTATTATTGTTTTTCAAGGTCGAGTTAATTTTTTTATAGATTCTAATTCACCTCCCCTCTTAGCATCTCATTTCCCAATAAAAATTCTAAAAATTGGTATCAGAGATTTGTTTGCTTAGAAGAATTCTAACAGTTTGAGAGTTTAGATCTTGGAGATGTAGGATTATAAATTGAGAAAGACTATTGAGAATCAATTGATTGATATCCAAATCATACTGCAACAACTTGAAACAAGAGAGGAGTTAAGGAAATCCTTAGAGAAAAAGAAAGATATGGCCATTCAACAAAATGATACACTCTACCAAGAGGTAGACACCAAAGGATTATTTGAAAATGTGAATTCCAGTGAAAGTTATGCAATAATAGAAGATCTATTGGAAAATAACATCATTCTAAATGAAGAAGTCAGAGGATTGAAGAGAGAACATGAAATCCAATCAGTAAGACTATGTGAAGTGATTGAACAGAAAAAGAAAGTTGAAGAAGACAAGAGACAAATGGCTACTAGAACTAAAGAAAGGTCACCTAATGTGTAGAAGCTTACAAACAATCAACTAGAAATGATGAATCAATTACTACTTCCAAATAAGGAGCTAAAAAAAAAAACATAGAGATTGCTAATCTACGAACACAAAGCGACCAATTGAGGAATGAGTTAAGATATGAGAAGGAACTATTGGAGAGGATGAACAAACCTAGTGAAGCTATAAGATACTTTGAAGAACTAATGAGGTCACCAAGGTCATTTAGTGACACCTCTATTTTAGGACATATCAAGCACTCTTCTTCTATTGAAGAAGGAGAATCATCCAAGATTGGGGAGAAAAGAAATTCAAAACAAAAAGGCAAACCTATATGCTATCACTTGGAAAACTTGGACACACAACAAACATTTGCAGAAGCAAGATTGGTATGCATAATGTTAAACCTAAATTTTTTGGTAACTATTCTAATTGAAAGAAACAAGGACACCAAGAACATGAATGCAGTTCAAAGGAAAGTGATACACATATTGCACCTAGATTTGTAGATTATTGCTACAACTATCACAAATATGAACATAGAGCTCAAGAATGCAGATCTACAAAAAAATCCAACTAAGATTATAACACATGGTATAATTATCATTATTGTGGAGAATATGGTCACATTCCATAAAATTGCATTAAGACACATTTCAAAGGAAATTACAAGAAATGGTTAATGGAAGTTTATTTTTCTTTAGTTGTCACAAGGTTGGATATGTCAATAAGAATTGTAGGACCTGAGCACTAGCACCAACCAATGAACACATCAAAGGAAAAGGAAAAGTTGACATAGAGAAAAAAAAGAAAGAGATAAGTTAAACGTGGAGAAAGAAAGTAGAAGCTAGTAGTAGTGCATAAAGTGAAGCACATGTCACCTAATCCAATGAATCGGGTGATCACACCACTTCCAATTGAGACAAGAAGGTATGTAAGGAACTATACACTTAAATTAAAAATCACATACTAGTTCCTAACAAGAGATACGATTAAAAGTCCATATCTACATGAGTTAAGATGCACTAAGATAGATCTAAGAAAAGAATTAAGCAAAATAATTCATATGCATAGTATATGTCGAGTACTAGTATTATTGTATGTAGTGACCAAGGAAAGCCATAGGAGTCGAGCACTCATATAGAACCAAGTTGATATGTTGACCAAGCTAAGCATGCAAAGGAAATGAAGACTGAGTGATGGAAATGAAGAAGTGCAAACACAATGTTATGTGAAGGCTAAGATAGCTGTAATGAACCTAATACAATATAATCTGTTTATTGGAGACCAACCTATTTAAAGAATCAAGGTGATTCAAACCTGATTTTAGTGAGAGTGTGAGTGAATCTCAGCATGCCATCAACAAAATTATAGAATGAAGTAAGTAAGACTTGAAGTATTGAGTTTAGTTTTTTTTGAAGTTGTTTAAGTTTCAAAGCCCTATTTTTGAAATGACATCTTGCATGTCTGCATTTGGAAAAGAGATGTTGCAGGAAAGCAATGAAAAAATTGTAAGGAATGATAAATGTCCACCAAAATCTAAGGCCTACCCTAACATTTTAATGAATAGAGACACATCTGGTGCCCTGTCATTGATTCCACCTAGAGTTTTAATGGTTCATGATATTCGATCATGTTACATGTGTAAGGTTGGAGAGATTGGAGATTATAAGTTACAAGCTTCTTATGATAAACTATTTGACAATGGAATCCTAAAAGACAAGAACAAGATTGTTACCAAGAAATGGCTTACTCGTGCACTAGAATTTCAAAAGTTATTTAGAGTGGAATGGATAAAGATTATACTAATCTAAGTAGGGATAACTTTAAGAAACCCCTCCCAAAAAAAAGAAGCTAAAATGCTGGCGAATCCAACATCTTGGGGGCCGAAATTTTTTCATATCGAGGGCAATTTTTTTGTTCCATATAGGGAAATAAAATATTATATGTTGGCGATTTGTTTCTTGCCCTAGAAAAAGTTATTTTAAATGTGGCGAATTAATTTTTTTTCACTAACGGATATATAAATGATGGCTATTTTTTCCCTTGCCAAAAATTAATTAATAATGTCAAAGGCGAATTACTTGTTTTGTAGGAAAATGAATAATAATGGTCTTGGCTAATCTTCAGTGGTAAACTGAATTTTCTTTTAATTTGAAAGCAAAATTTGCACACGTATTGGTTAGTCACTGTACTGACTGCTGAGTAGTCACTTTCAAGTTTCAACTTGAGTACTGTCTTAGGTGTGTTATTAATAATTTTGTAACATTGTTACGTCAGTGTCACAATTACCAAGTTGACTATCATCACTTTTGTTACGTTAATAGTAAATACAATAGTTTTATTGACCGTTGATTAGTTAGAGATCAATGATAGTAGATGCATCTTAGGGCCACTCGCTTGAAAAGACTTGGAGTCGCACATAATTTTCCAGAAAGGAGACACATGGAAAAGTTTACATGGAAATCATTAATCATGTCAAGCACTATTGACTGTCTGACATTAATGTCAGCACATTTCAGCATTTCACACACTTAAAAATTAATAGAAATACGAAAAAATAAGATATGGAAGATTGCGAATGCCACGTTGCCAAAGAATTAAATGCAACTGCAATCTGCCATTAAATAGGCTCTTCAATTCCTCTTTCAATATCATTTTTCATATTCTAATTTCTTCAATCTAAATTTGGTTTGTAGTTTCACTTTGCAGAGTTTTCAATTTCTTGAATTGTAGTCATGGATACGCCAATTCGCCTGAAATGCACAAATATGGCTCTGCAAAAGCCCTTTCTGAGAAAAATTCCTGATGATGTCCTTGCCATGGTTTGCAAGGTAGATGGCCAAAGTCCTTTTATCGGCCATGCTATATGCATGGTACTCGGCCATGAATTCTTGAGAAATGATAAGAGGTACCGTGTATCCACGGATATTACCTCCTGCTTCCTCACATCTCTTCTCAACCTTGGAGGTAGGCAAATAGACATGTTGATGCTTCTGCGTAACATTTTTAAGGAAACATTTTTAGAAGATGATATCAAAATTATTGTATTGGCCAAGCAGGTACCGGGGCCAAGTATTGGTATCCCTTTTGCAGATGTAGCAGACAAGTGCTAGGAGGAAGGCATAGGGTGCATTATACATAAGCATCCTTTCTTGCTCAACATGAACGAATGATAACTAACTCACCATCGAAAGTGGGTGTGGCTTGGAAGGGATTTTTTGCATAACTGGTTGTTGTTGGATGATGACATTAGCGAGACGGACTTCACATGGCTGGACGAGTTTAGTGACATCATCTTCTCCAATAGATTCCTCTCAGACAGAATTGAAGACCTTTTTGATTAAAGGCTTCAATCCCTCTACCGCTCAGCCCGCTCATGCTTCTAGCCTCCCTGGTTCCTTGGTTCCCTATTCCCTTGGCCCTTTAGGGAAAAAAAATGTTTTGATTAGGGAAAAAGTTTGCCAAAATTTTTTTTTCAAGATATCTATATTTTTCTTTGGATTGGGCCCTGCCCTTTTTTGTAAATTATGAAATAGTAAAACTAGGCTGATTAGTGATTTAATTAGCTATTTTGAATATGTATGCTATGAATCAATATTATGTACATTGTACAGTCTAAAATATTATCAATGAAAACAATAGTTTTTGGCTTCTCAAATCATTGTTCTTCTTAGTCTATGACTTTGTAAGTTTGTTTCAAATTTATGTGTCAAATTTTTATTTCATACCTATCTTGACACCTATTCCTAACTTTTTTTTTCATTATGAAATCTTTTGAATGATGGAGAATGGTTTATAAACAATTATCAGAAATTTGAATATATGTTAAATTTTAATAATTTATAGATATTATAACTATATTATATTTTAATTTTGAAACTAAATAATAAATATGAATAAAAATAGAAAATTTGCAATTATATTTTTAAATTATAATTATAACCATATCATATACATATAATATAACTAATTATACTATAATACAATATAATATAATTATAATTTATAACCATATAATATTTATATAATATAATAATAATAAAAATGAGTATGACCATCTCATATTAAGATAATCGTGGATTTCGTGACACGTGTCACGATTCTAGATGAATCTAAGCAGATGGGAAAAGATTTCCCAAATCGGCCTAAAATTCATCTCGAGCCATCGATGACTCGAGTCATTATTATTATTATATAATATAATATAATATAATTATAATTTATAACCATATAATATTTATATAATATAATATATTTCTTATTTCTTATAATTTATAACCAAAATTTCTTCCAGGCCGTCGATGACTCAAGTCATTATTATTATTATTATATTATATTATATATAAAATAATTATATTATATTATATTATATAAATAATATAATTATAATAATAATAATAATTTTAGAGTCATTGACGGCCTGGGATGAATCTTGATCTATCAGATTGAGATGGTCATTATCATTATCATTATATTATATTATTTAATATAATATAAATAATATTATATATAATATTATATTAAATAATATAATATAATAACAATAATAAATTTAATAACGATTTGACAGTCTATAGATCAACGGCCCAAGATGAATTTCGAGCTGATTTGGGAAATGCTTTCCCATCTATCAAGATGCATCTGGAATCGTGACACGTGTAACTTATGTACATCAGTGATTCAGTACATTATTTAATATTGATTTTAAGTCTTGACAATTTATTACAGTTAGATGTACATTGTACATAAAATTTAAAACCATTAATTTTTTATTACTTTCGTTTTAACTATTAAACTTCAAGTATTACCTTTTTAGAGTATGAAGTTGAGAGTTCTAGAACTATAAGACGAGAGTCCGATAGAATAGCCATAGGATTTTCAAATTTTAAATTTTCAAAGACTAGCAGAAATCCATTTTGTGTTCTGGTTTCTGAAGATTGAAAGTGTGAAACTTGGGTATTAGATGACAACACCAATTATCCAATCTCAATTCTGGGTATTTAATTTTTTTGAAAAAAATTCCATTGCAATTTGCAACAATAGAAATCTTGATTTTAATTGTCTTACGTTTACACTTTACAATTATTTTGAATAGGGTCTAAAGTCTAATAACCAGTAGCAGCCAGGCATGGGCAAAACAAAGTCAAAAACCTCCCAAACGAGTGCACCCATAAAGGAAAAGAACACCATTATACAACTCAGAAAAGTGCTACAAACCCCAAGTTTCACCGATGAATGCTATGATATTTTTTATCCTGTTATCCATGGAGATTTTGGAATCATGGCAATTAGACATTCATTGTTTAGTAAGTGGAAAGATCCCCAGGGGAGAATTTATTAAAAATATAACAACAGTATTGGTGCATATACAAATAAACTAGCTGCTCTTCTTACTAGATTAGCAAACCTCGTTGTACCTAAAGTATTCCCTTGCCCTAAAATTGTAATGCTATGCGCTCAGAATTATGATGAAAATAGAAAGGCAATTGTAAACCAAAACACTCAAGAGAAAATTTTATCAATAACTGAGAGTGAATTTTTCACTCTGTTAGACCTAGGTTTAGGGTTTAGAACAGAAAGCTCTAATGAGTGCATTGACTTGGATAAACTATCTCAGGCTTATGACAAGCTAGAAAGAATTTTTCAAGATTCATATATTAAGGGTTTAATATACTCAGCATCCACTAGTAGTGTTACTATTACACTAGACAAAGACCATAAGCCTCCTTATCAGTATGATATTTTTGTGCCATGGGTTCAGAATACTATTTCTTTGTTATCATTTTTCCTGGGATTGGATAGTAACAAGGAAGTGGGGGCTAGTGTTCTTGAAATGATTTATAATATCCATTGTCAAGGTCAGTCAGTTGATAATGTAGCAGTAAGATATGGTTTTGTTTGGTACATTGTTGAATCTATGCAACAACAATTAGTAATGATTAAACAAAGTACAACTACAGGCAAGACGAAGACATTTAGGTTCACAAGTTACTTGTGCTACCTTCTTTTAGCAAAACATCATCCAATATTTGAGACAGAGAAAAACAAGCTTGATATTGAGGTCTATAAGTTTGATGAGAAAACCCAGAAGAAATTAGAGACACCAAGTCCAGTATATGAGTGGACACATAAGATGAGGATGACTACTAACAATAAAAACTACAACCATTTTTTAGATTTCTTTTTGGCACCTATTTACCAAAAAATCACAGGCACTACAATGCCTAGATTGCCCGTGTCTTGTAAAGATTGCATTCAATTAGGAAGTCAGATTCAATTGGCTTACTGGTTCTTCATGGAAGAATACATTGTCTTAAGGTTTTACGGTTCAGTGGTTGAACCCTGCAAACTTCCAATGCATGTTACAGAAAGGGTTTTTGTACTGGAATATGTAAAGTAGATGGAGAGCATAGATAAAATTTTCAGTGGACAACAAAAGAAAACGATATTTCCTTCCTTGCCTTTCGCAATTAGAGGCCTCACATTTGAGAGAAAGGCTTTCAAAGTGGCAAATGAATTGGTAACTTTTTTTGGCTTTCATTTTGTTAGTCACTGGAATTATGATCCACTGAACATAATAAAAACAAGACTTATTGCCAATGGGAACTCTGCAAGCAAATATCAACACCAAGAGATGCCATTGATAGAAAAGTTAAAAAACAAGGATTCATGGGATGAAGTTAAGAAAGAGATGGATAAACATGCAGCAGAGAATACTATTTCAATGCAACAACTATCATCCCAAATTACGACATTACACATATCAGAGTCACACAAATCAGGGCCTCTGACATACTTAAATTTCTACGAGAAAGCACCTGAACCTTCTAAGAAGTCTATGCCGAAAGCAATTAAAGAGGCATGTATATCTGAACTGTGGTGTCAAACCAAGATAACTGAGTTTTGGAAAATGAGGCAAAATTTGGGTGAACCAAAGACATCAAAATTTTTTGAGGAAATTGATGAGGATGACCTTTTCAGCACTTATTGGGATAAAGAGCATCCACCTATACTATATCAACTTGAGAGTTGCAGTGACAGTGATATTCAAAGACAGGAGGACCTCCAGTCTAATGCTGACATTCAAGGTATTGAGGATTCTAGGTCAACCAAGGGCAGAGATATTATTAAACTTCAAATGAGTGATTCTACTAAACAAACATATGGTAAAAGAGCAACTATGATACAAAAAATGGGTTATGTAGGTATAGGGCCCATTGGTGCAAGTGGTGATGGGATTTGGAATCTAGTTCCAGTACCAGACCCACCCAAAAGAGGATTCCAAATCCCATCACTAAGTAGTAACACTGTAACAACTTAGTAAGTGATAGAACTATAATCGTTTTGTTACTTGTTGCTCTTTAATTTCAAATTTTGGATTTAATTTCAACTTTTTTTAATGTTAATTGTTACAGGAATCAAGAGCCAGCATATCAGGATAGTTAGGCAGCCAGGCACTAACATAGTAGCATACTATGGCATATTAGGAATCAAGAGCTAGCATATATGATCATATATACAATTGCAAACTGACCTACAACTATTGTTGCTCCCTTGTATCTGCAAAAGGGAATTCACGATTATTGTAATTTGACATTGAGTCATTTGCAAAGGGTTGTAATTGTTTGTAATTAACAATCGTTAAATTTATTATGTTACAGGCTGATTTGTAATTATAAATTATAATACAATTTTTTTTTTAATGGAGCTTATTTTGTTAAATGCATTATGTTACAATTTCTTAAAGAAAAAACTAGAACCAATGAAAATCTCAACATTTTAAAAAAATACAATCAATGAAAATCTCCACATGTAAGTACTAAGTTTGTAACATCAACATGTTCAAAAATAAATAAATAAAATTAAGCATCTATAAAGGGACAGTGAATGAAGGCTATAAATTAACTTCTACAAACATGTTACATAATCAATTAGTAGGTAGAGTCTTAGATCAGAGCTACTAGCCTACTACTTGACTCATGCAGAAGGTTGAGAAGCTGCTATAGTTGCCATTCTACCTGGACTGGCTCAGCATCACTATCATTAGAATCCTCCTCATTTATTGCATATAACATTTCATTATTTTTTGTGTTTTCTTCAGATTCATTTTCAGCGTCAGACTCACTATGCATGCCAAGTTCAACATCATCTTCATTGCTTTGACTTTCAATATCACGATATGAACCACTGCCACCGCCGCTACCACTGACACTTGTGTTTAAAATGTTGGCAATCCCTCTTCTTTGACATCACTTTCTCCAAATGCTAACAACCCTGTCATAAGGGAAACTTTCTACCTCATACCTAGAATTATAGAGCCTCAAATAATTATCCAAATTTTTGTCTAATTTGTTTCTAACCTTTGACTTAAGGAAGCGCAAAGTACTAAAAACTCTCTCATCCTCCACTAAACCCAATATCATTTTCAAACATAAATTGGTAAGCTTGAAATATTATGGTATTACCTCTCTCAACTGATTGCTCTCACCAAGGTTTTTCCAAAGCTTTTTTATTGCTCCCTCTTCATTTGGGTTCTCCATAATAGCATATTGTTCCCTCATTATGTTTGCAAAAGAGTATGATTGATCTCTTAGTCGAGTTTCATCTAAAATTTCACTTATGGTGACTCCATTGATTACTTTAAGTGTGCAAAAATGCTGAATCAAAGTAGTCATCCTTCTTCAAAAATCAGTTGGATTGTTTAGAGACCAATATTGTGGAAAAACAATTAACATTGCTTCTAGTAGTTCCTCTAGAGGGAAGCTAAATCTGATTTCTGACGACAAATTGTAGCAAACTCGCTTGACAGAGTCAAGCACAGAGTCTTTGATCTTCTTGAAGGCATCACTTGTAACATGTGAAAGTACCTTCTTTGGTTCTAATTCAACTTCGCTTCCTACTTCATTGGGGTTGACACGGGCATAGTACTGTATTGTTATGTCAAATCCACATACCCTAGCATATACCTCATCATTTGCACCAATATGTAAAAAGTTTCCAAGATTGTTCAAATATGAGATTTCTAACCACTTTGCAAACTTTGTTTCATCTAATGGTAATAATCAGTACAGAGTATCCAGGTTACTACATGTCATTTTACATAGCTTATTATATTCTGCAATGTACATATCTCTTTGTTGAACCTTTTTTATAATATTTCTCATGTCCTGTAGCATGGAGAGAATAGCTGCTAAAGTTAAGAGTACCTTAACATTAGTTAGGTTTGAATATAGCCGAGGGAATCTATCTCACATAGAGTGGATTAGTCCAATCAATGATGAGTATTTAGACATTACTCGATGCACTGGTCCATCTAAAGAGATCCATCTAGCATCATTGTCTTTAAGAAGCTTCCTCCCATCAGTAAGTCCTGCCGAAAAGTGTTGAAATTCTTGGACTTGTTTTGGACTTCGACAGAAGTATTGGTAAATCTCTTTGATAAGAGATTCCACTTTACTTACACAACCAAAATTGTTGACAATTCCAAAAGCTAGATTCATTTGATGGGTCATGCAATGAATGGGAATAGTGTAGGGTGCCAAATCATTCTTGATCTTTTTGCAAAGACCGCCTTTATGACCTTGCATAACCGAAGCACCATCCACTCCAACATACACCAACTTTTTGGCAATCTCCATGCTATCCAAACCTCTAGATTCAATTAGAGTAGTCTTTAATAATTCATATAAGTTTTCAGCTGTCGCACTACGATTCAATTTAGCAACAAATAGTAGAAATGGTTGACGACAAAGATTGTTTACAGTATAAACATGCATGCACACCCAAGAAGTATTTATCAATTGCTATAACTTCATCTAGAGACAATGCAATGAAATCTGAGTTTTTTATAGATTCCTTCATATCTTTTATTTCAACTTCTGCAAGACATTTAGCCCATTCCCACCCGTTGTTTATTGACTAGTGAGCATTAGGATAGTTTCAAGTTTTCAAAAGATGCAATAATGCAGTCATTGTAGGGTAGTCCATCATAGGGCATCCTCTACTCAATATATAAAAGACCACACCTAATTGAACTACTTTTTCCATATTTTGCACTTATGTTGCTTTCCCAATGAAATCTTCAATGGAACCTTTTTACTGTAGAATGCTTCTCCCGCATTTGCTGGT
Organism: Cupressus sempervirens; assembly: GCA_028749045.1. Lineage (NCBI taxonomy): Eukaryota > Viridiplantae > Streptophyta > Pinopsida > Cupressales > Cupressaceae > Cupressus > Cupressus sempervirens. The sequence goes on along the minus strand of CM053791.1, from coordinate 78,411,809 downwards.
GTAACTCATATATTTCAGCATTCCTGATATGCAGACGGTTCTCCTTTTTTTTTCCACGTTAGCACAAATTTTTTGACTCCATCTATAATTTCCTTCTTGTAAATTTTACTGACATGCTTTTCTATGGTATCAATTTTAAGCTACAGCCTCTTCTCCTTCTTTGTTATCTATGTGCAAATCTTACATCTGCATTCTGCAAGAGGCTCACCATCATTTGGATTTAGCACTGGTTCAATGAACTAGTACTTTTCCACCCATTCTAACTAAAAATTCCTTTTGGACAGATCCTAGCGAGATCGATCTTTCTTCAATTCTAGTTTTCTTTTCCCCTTTTGTGCATGAACCTGATTTATGGAATCATTTTTTATTTTCTCAACCGACTAGTCTAGGACGGACTCCAAATCTATAATCTTAGTTTGTGACTCCCTACTTTGGGGAAGTTCCTCTAGATCTTGTTCAAGTTCATCATCGATTGAGATATCAGGTTCACCAACTTGAACTTCAATACTATCTGAGGGTCCAACTTGTGATGAATCTCCTTTTTCAGTAACCACTGGAGATCTAACTTGTGAATCTTGTAGGTTGCCAACATTTCCACCACCAAAATATGCCACTATGGTTCTGTGTTTTGGTAATGGTGGCCTCTCTTGGATTTCAGGGATTAGACCCCTCTTGTTTGACATGGAAAACTGATAAAGGTTGCAAAAAAATATGAACTTAGTTGTTGAACAAAAGACTTAACTACTTAGACTACATATAATAAAAATAATATGATTCATTCTCAAAAAAAGGTTACTACTACTACAGTACTACAGTCTACAATACTACCCAATATAATTCGCAAACCTAATACCTATAGGCTATCTTAGCATGTGAGATGTCTAGTCACCAGCGGACATTGGACAATGAAACTAAACAAATAACCAGTACCACTTAAAAAATAATCTAAAAATCACTTGCCTTTTACAAAAACTATGTCCATGAGTCAATGGCTAATGCACTTAGCACTCTGAAAGTTTGACAGCAGTAAGAAATGCCAGTCTCCAGACCAAAACATAACGAATTGTGTAGAATAATAATTTCTTATAGTCTAATCTAGGTTGGAAAATTAGGTAGGATTAACAAGCAGGAATGTCAAATGCAGGTGAAATGCACCTTCCGATGCAAGCCTATAGTAGGAAACAGTTGGCTAAATGGGGCGGGTGATCGACACATGTCAATAAAATGGTTGGTGACACCCAACCCAAGGACAAATTAATATGGTTGTAGTAATGGTGAAATAACGTCAACCAATAAGAAATAGCATGCAAAGGCTGGCAAATTGTTTAAAATAAATGCATCTAAACTGTATATCACATTGGCGATTGCACCGATATTTTTTACCAATCATGTGATAACTAATGGGTGACCACCTCGGGCATTGGACCCAAATATGATAAATATCCGATGATGCGGTTGGACCCAAATATGATAAATATTTTCCGAATGATGATTTACCCGTCAAACGGGATCGCCAAAAGGCAAAGATTCACTGCTAAAGTAATCCCTGAATCTAAGTACATGACATGAAATTGTGGTTAGAAGGTAGACTGATCAAGATTAAAAAAGTGATAATCCACTAAGTTATAGGTTATCCAACCCTAGATAGGGTAAAGACAATGAGATGTGCAAAGAGGAACATCATTGAAAATTAAAAAAAAGGTCAAGTAGATCGGTCATGGAATGTCAATTGATTGAATTAAGGATCCTGTTGTTGAATTTGTAGTGTGTGTAATTGCACACATGCTATAACAGTCAAGACAATTGAACAATTTTCCATGCATTGTAGTTGACCTAGGTTATAAAATTATGAAGAAATACCATAGTCACAACATGGTCAAGCTAAAATTGCAACTGTTGACATTCCAGTCATGTTTTTTATTAGTGGCATACACCTATTTAGATTGTAAGTTCATACCAAGAATATTGTATAGTTTATAGTGTTAACCAAGCATTTCAATTGTTATTGAGTTCTATAGTTTCTACCGAGTCCTATGGATATATTTCAGTTTGCATTGAGTAGTTACTACAAAGTTAATGATTAGTAGTGTAAACTTAGCATCTCAGTGTATGCCAAGTTTACTAGTGCAAACCAAGTTGTGTAGCATTTACCAAGTTCATAGTTGATGTGATGTGAGTCTAGTGTTGACCGAGCTACTCAATGTTAACCAAGAGACTCAGTTTATATCAAGCTTGAGGTGATAGTGTTTATTGAGCTATGCAATGTGAATCAAGTGATTAAGATTATATGACGAGTTTCATAGTATTCATCGAGTCACGAGTACAAACCAAGTTTAAGACTACTTGGAAGTGATCAATATGGACTGAGCTTCTACGTCTACCAAGTGCATGATGATGCTAAGCATTAATAGTGGATGTCAAGTATCAGAACCTCATCGAGTCAATCTTCAAAGCTCGATTTTCTACACTTTGGCCAACTTTTTAATATTTGTGTAAACTTGTATTGTGACCAACTTTCTAATTATGTAATTGGATTGATATATATGTAATGTATTGTATCACATCCAAATCATCATGTAAGGAAGTAATGTAATCATAAAAGAAGAGAAGAAGAGAAAATTACAAAGGCTATAGTAGTATAAAGAGCAACAAAGATTCCTCTATCACAACAAGGTGATTTGTACACTCAAAGGAATCTCATTTCGCAAATCAAGTTGTAGATTAGAGATCATCTATTGTTTCATCCTAATAGGTGGATCAATCAAATCCTTTAACAAGGTAGACCAAACAATCTTATGTAAATCTCTTTACCAAGTGCATACTTCATTGTATGTTTGTAAATCCTTTAGCAAGGTGGACCTAGGAGTCCTTATTGCTCCTAATAGGGCAGATCATCGGAAGTGATCAATGTAAGCCTTAACAGGCCAACCCCAATTTTACTTTCTATTTGTAAGGTTTTTGGGTTACCAAATCTTGTGTTAAAGTGTTGTTTATGATTTTATATTTTTTAGTTTATCATGCATGAAGTTAGATCAGAATTCATATAAAGGATTAATTGCTAATTGGGGTAAAAAAAATTGAAGTTACTGATTCACACCTCCCCTCTCAATAACTTAGCTTGTCATAATATTTCCAACAATTGGTATCAGAGCATTGTAGTTCTCAGTAAAAAGTTTAACAACTTGAGCAAAGATAAAGGCAATGGAGGTATTCAAACTTGGCAAAGCTATTGAAAACAAGAAGCTAGATTTGGAATTGGCCATTGGAAAACTCAAGAAAGGAAAATAGCAACTCTCCCAATCCCTAAAAAGAAGAAAAGATCTTGCAATCTAGATGAATGACTCACTCTATATTGAAGAATAATTGAAGACATCTATTTAAGAAATTCAAATGAAGTTGATGAAGCAATCAAAGAACTATTGAAAAAGAATAATACTCTTCAAGAAGAAATAAGAAAACCAAGAAGAGAGTAAGAAATTCAGTCAGTAAGATTGTGTGAATTCATGAAAGAGAAAAATAAGAGAAGAGAAGAGATAGAAGGAAAGAATAATGAAATTCAGCACCCATCCCTTCAACAACCATACTTCATTGATCAGATCACCAATGCAAATGAAGAAATCATGAACCTAAGATCAAAGAATGAAAGATTGTAGAATGATCTAAACATTAAAAGGAAAACCAATAAAAGAATGATGAAATCACAAGTAGAGATGAATAAGTTGAATGAGCAAAGTCACTTCAGACAAAAAGCAAAAGTAGGAATTGGATACATAGAAGAAGGATAATCATCCAAGCAAGGAGCTCAAAGGAACCAAAAAACTACTTGCAGTCACTGTGGTAAGATAGATCATTATTCAAATAAATGTTGGAGGAATGGGAAAGAAAAATTTAGTGGAAAATGCTACAATTGTAATCAACATGGTCATAGAGAAAATGAATGCAAAGAGAAACCAAAATTTGAAGGCAAATGTCACAAATGTAAGAAGTATAGGGCACAAGTAATCAAAATACAAAACCAAAATATTAAATCCAATAGAACAAGTTGTGAAAGCTATATTTGGTTAGGACTATAACACTTGGTGTAGATGTCATTAGTGTGGAGAATTTAGACACATTGGAATGAATTGTGTAAAGCATCACATGAGGAAAAGAGATACTACCAAAAGATGTTTCATCTGTATAGAACTTGGTCATCTTGCCAAGAATTGTATGAACACTAGAAGAATAGAAGATGAAAAGAAGGAAAAAGCTAATAACATCATAAGGAAAATGAGACAACAATGGGTTCCAATGTCTACCGAGAATGCAAGTTAGAGCAATGATGATCAAGTCACTCAAGAATTGGGTGACCACCATTTCCACTTGATTTCTCAAAAGAGAACTAGAACTAGGCTACCAAAGAAGACATCTAAATTAGTTCTAGTTGACAGGACAAAAGATCCATATCAAAATTCAAAGATGCAAAGGGATCACTGAGTAAGAGGTACCAATTACTACCAAGTTACCTTCCTTACTAAGTGAAGTTGGGTCATAAACTCTATCGAGTGAAGTTAAGAGTAACTAAGTTTTATATGGTTATCGAATGATGGAAGACTCTACCGAGTAATTAATGCAAGTGAAGTGGATGATAGTCTATCAATTTAATCTAATATTCATACCAGACATTTATGGAAAAATCTAATAAAAGGAATAAAATCGAAGTCATTTTTACTATGAATTTTCAATAGCTATTTGTACAGAGTGATCTTCAAGAGTATTCAAGCAATTTGAGTGAATTGTTATCAAAGTTTTCAAATTTTCTCAAACCCTATCAAGTGAAGATGGTAGCTACCAATAGCAAAGAAAAAAAAGGATCAAACATGTTGGTTCATGGTGTAGAATGGAAGGCACCAGATTTCAAGCTCACACCTATAGTCACAGAAACCCTAGATCCAAGTGGAGTGTAGTCAAAAATCCCTCCCAAGGTACTATTGATCAACAATATCCATTCTCATTTTAAATGTGCAATTTAGGATATTGGTATACTAGAAATGGATGAATGTTTAAAGGAGTTATGCATTGATGGCATTTTGAAACCTGAGCATCAACATCTTGAGGCTAAAGGTTTAACCCATATTCCTCACATGCCTCATGATTTCCAAGTGAAATAGATTAGGTTTATCCTCAATCATGTGCAAAAGGGATAGTTGTGGTTGGAGCAACCAATTTTAATTACCAAGAAGATGATCCACAGGATCACTGGTCTCCCTATGTTGGCAAAAGCTAAAATGACTAAAACCCTAGGTTGGGTCAAACTGGAGAAGAAAACCCTAGCCAAGTGGGATGGTAGGGGAATGAAAATTAGTAGTGTCATTGACATGGAGTTGAAGTTTAGTATTCATGTCATTGCACACAAGATCTACAATTTGAGCAAGTTAAATAGTGTATCATGTGAAGCCATAGACCTGGCATACAAGGTAGTCGAGAACAACCTATCTCTTGACCTTGCTGAGCTACTATTGAATCAATTCAACAAGAACATGGAGAGCACTAGGACATCAAAGAAAAATCCATGTAAGTTTGGCTCTCTATTGACATGTTTATTTATTTTTTATTCAAATATTATTTCCATCATGTTTGGAGGAAAGATGTGCCAGTACTCTATTAGATTAATGAATACATTGCTAAGATGGGAGAAAATTATAGTAGTATCATGGAAAATAATTTTGATGCATTCAAGGAGAAAATTAATAATAGATACCAAATTCCCAAGAAACTAGTTGAGGATTATAAGGATGATGTTTGTTTTATGGTAGATAGTGATAAGGTATACATTCAAGTAGTTAGGCCTAGACTTGCATGGGTGAAACCTCTAGGATATGACGTAAATATTGATGGAACAAAGGATATAATTAAAGCGCTGATAAATGAGCTAGTTGACCCAAGGCTACATTTTTTGGCACATGTGATGAAGCTAATTCCAAAATTGAAGTAGAGATCAAGTCCCTCAGGTGGTTAAGAAAGGCAAGAAGAGGATTGTGAAATTAAAAACAAGTTCTTCTCTCTTGTTGGCTGAGGGAAAAGGTGAAGATGAAGAAGTAGAGAATGAAGAATTAGAAGAAGAGGAGCCACTAAATAAAAAGGGAAAAGTAATCATTACTAAGCCTACCAAGACAACCATTTTAGTATTCACTAGGAGATCCTCGAGGAAGAAAGAAGACAAAGAAGGGGGAGACATAATTTTCAAGAGGTATCCAGCCACATTTGAAGAGAGAATGAAAGTATTGGAATCAGGTTCTGGAATAAAAAACTTCAATGTATTAAAATATGAAACTAGAATAGCTAATGAGTAGAAGTAGATTGAAGACATGTTAATATCTAAGATGGGTCTTGATCAGCTCACTCAACAAATTCCCAATGCTTTAATGGATAAAATCAAGCCAAGATAGGAACAAGCAATGAAAACTACAAAGGACATTCATGAATAGACCTTGAAGCAGCTTATGCCAAATCTGATTGACAAGGAGGTGAAAGAATCTATAAAGAAAAATGAAGAAAAATTGACTTTAAGATTCAATACTTGTCTTATTTTATTAAATGAAATAGAGCATTTTGTGAGGAATGCAACAAATACATGGAAGAATATCTATCTTCTTCACAAACTGAGTAATTTTATGATTAGAATAAGTGACAAGGATAATGAAGATGATCAAGAAAAGGATGAAGAGAAAGATGATGAAGAAGTAACACATTTTGATAATGAGGATGATGAAGATGAACAAGATAAAGAGTCTACCAAGGAAGGCACACAAGATCTTGAGGAAAATGACCTAGTTAAGATTGTTGTAGTGGTTATTTCCTCACTTCCTCAATCTCCAAGAAAATTAGTGACAACATCAAACACGAAGACAACCTTAGTAGGATTGATTGTGTCTAGCACTGAAAGCACAAGCATTCAATCAATCTTTGCACTAGTCTAGCTCATCACTTCATTGACTGAAGTGCCAAGCATTTCATCTACTGAGCTGAAAGCTCTACCCTCTACATCAATTTTGGCTACAATAGGTATCATTTCTACTAGTATTTCTACAATGAGTGCAGTATCAATTTTTACAGTGAGTCCTACTATTTCTACTATTGTTTCCATTCTGAGTACACAAGCAATAAGTGCAAGGATAGTTGAGACCAAGCCTCAAAAGAGCACAAATTTTTTTGGTAAAGGTAAAGAAAAGGAGGAGGATATAGATCTTGCTGAGGATATTGTCATTCCAAAATGGGACATTTCTAATCTAACTCCAGATCCGATGCAAACCTTTGGTGAAATTATTCAAAAGAAAGCCAAGAAGCAAAGGCTAAGAGAAGAAAGGAACAAGGAGTTCAAGATCATTGAGGATGCCAAGAACATTCTAGCAGAGGCTATAGTTATAGAGGTTGATACTTCTCAACCAATTTTGTATTAGTTGGAAGAAGCAGTCCAGAAATACAATGAAGATCTGAATGGACAAGATAAATTATTATAGAGAGAAAAGAAATTTTTTGAGAATAATGTCTTAGAACTTATTGCTCAACAAATTGTCATTCACCAAGTACAGTTATCTACTATTTTGAGTTCTCTAGAAACTTCTTGTATTAATGTATCATTATTTTTTGGCAAGTTATGTGACAAATTGATTTTCACAAAAGAAATAAAGGACAAATTTTCTAAAATTGATGAAGATCTAAAGGCAAGTGCGTAGCAGTTGTAGCTTGACCTAAGTTCTATCATTGCTTGGTTCAATAGAATTAGATTTCTAATAGATATGCAGGCAGAAGTACTCAGAGAAGAGGCTAGAATCAGATCTACTTTGATAAATATCTAGAATATGATTCTCCCTAGTATGGATGCACTTTAGAAGCATATTTCATATTCAAAAACCCTCATCCATGATAATAATTTCTCTATTGTAGACCATATGGTTGAACTATCAATAGAAGTTCAGGTGGCATTGCACACATGCAAGGTCTTGTAAGAGAACTAGGACAAGAATTTTGCACTCATACTGAAGATACATTTAGAATTCTTATCTTATTTTTGCATTACCATGTAAATATGGTATAAATCTTTGGCATTAATGTAAAAAAGGGGGAGAAAATGTAGAAGTTATAAGGAAATGGGGGAGAAAGATGTAAAAAGATAGGGGGAAAGGGTTGTAAGAAGAATGTAAAGCAAAGATATATTTAGATGTACATATCAGATCTATAGTATACTATATATGAAGAAGCATTAGCATGTATAGAAATGTATCCTTTACAAAATCAATTTTGAAAAATCTCAAAAATAGTATACTCTACCAAGTTGGAGACATAAGGTGATGGATAATTTAGTTTTGATTGATAAGTGTTTTTGTCACTAATGCCAAAGGGGGAGATTGTTGACATTCTAGTCATGTTTGTTATTAGTGACATACACTTATTCAAATTGTAAGTTTATATTGAGCATATTGTATAATTAACAGTGTTAACCAAGCATTTCAATTGTTATCAAGTTCTACAATTACTACCAAGTCATATGGATAGATTTCAGTTTGCACCGAGCAGTTACTATAGAGTTAATGATCAGCAGTGTAAACCAAGCATCTCAGTGTATGCCAAGTTTACCAATGCAAACTGAGTTGTGTAGTGTTTATGATTTTGTAGTTGATGTGATGTGAGTCTAGTGTTGATCGAGCTACATAATGTTAACCAAGAGACTCAGTTTATACCAAGCTCAATGTGATAGTGTTTACCGAACTATGTAGTGTGAATTAAGTGATTCAATTTATATGCTGAGTTTCACAATATTCATTGAGTCACTAGTGCAAACTGAGTTCAAGACTACTTGGAAGTGATCAGTATGGATTGAGCTTCTATGTCTACATGCCAAGGATTGACAATGGATGTCGAGGATGAAAACCTCATCGAGTCAGTCTTTAGAGACTGAGTTTCTACAGTTTGGCCAACTTTGTACTATTTGTGTAAACTTGTATTGTGGAAAACTTTGTAATTATGTAACTGGATTGATATATATATAATGTATTGTATCACATCCAAATTATCATGTAAGGAAGTAATGTAATCATAAAAGAAGAGTAGAAGAGTGAATTACAAAGGCTATAATCATATAAGGAGCAATAAAGATTCATCTATCATAGTAAGGTGATTTGTACACTCAAAGGAATCTCCTTCAACAAACCAAGTTGTAGATTAGAGATCAGCTACTGTTTCATCCTAATAGGTGGATTAGTCAAATCCTTTAACAAGGTAGACCTAACAATCTTATGTAAATCTCTTTTATCAAGTGCATACTTCATTGTATGTTTGTAAATCCTTTTGCAAGGTGGACGTGGCAATCCTTATTGCTCCTAATAGGGTAGATCATCAAAAGTGATCAATGTTAGCTTTAACAGGCCAACTTTATATTGCAGTACTAAAGCTTGTGGGTATCACGTCCACCCTAGTTTTACTTTCTATTTGGAAGGTTTCTGGGTCACCAAATCTTGTGTTAAAGTGTTGTGTATGCTTTTATTTTTTTTAGTTTATCATGCATGAAGTTAGATCAAAATTCATATAAAGGATTAATAGCTAATTGGGATAAAAAATTTAGAAGTTACTGATTCACCCCTCCCCTCTCAGTAACTTAGCTTGTCATAATATTTCCAACAACAACTATTTAAAATTATTGGAGTAATTAGTAAAGCCAAGAATACATATTGTAATTGTGGATCTTTGTTATTTGTATATTTTTCTATATTCAAAATTCATTTCCTATTGTTGGCACTATTGTATGGGATATAACTAGACTTGTAACTAAGAAAATCAATGGTTTTATTGAACAATTGGGTGAAAAAATTGAAACCATTATGGATGGTTACTTTGAGGAGTTTAAGGAAAAGATGAAGAGAATAATGAGGATCCCACAATTAGTGGTAGATCACTACTATGAAAATATTTGTTTCATGGTAGATATAGATTTCACTTATGCACAAGTAGTATTACCAAGAGTTGCATGGTTGAGACCTATTCAATATGAAGTAAATGTTGATGAAGTCACTATAGCATTTAGTGCACTATTATCTAACTAAATTGAAAAGAATGTCAAGCCCTTCAAAAATTATGATTCATGCAAGATTAAAATGATGATGCAAATGAAAGTGCCCTAGATGGATAGGAAAAGGAAAAATATGATAGAATATATGAGGGAAAAATTGGAAAATGACCCCTCCAAATAATAGAAGGCAAGGGAGAAGACGAGGAATCTGAAGAAGAAGAAGATGATGAGAAAGATTTAAAGGGTAAAGAGCTAGTTGTTATTGATCCCAAGGAAAATAAGCAGAAGAAGATTGTAATTATTGATCCTTAGGTGAAGAGAGATCTAAAGAAAAGTGTGAATAAAATTGTTACCCCTCCTACACCTAAGCCTAGGAGAAGAATAATCACAAGATCCAAAGCATCATAACCCCCCACTTGATGAGGAGGAGCATGAAGGAGAGAAAACATAGTTTGACTATTTGAGAAAGTTTCAAATTGTACCTAGATGACCTCCTATAACAATTGACTAGGTATGTGAGAACATAAGAAACTCAGTTGGCATAACAAGATTTGTATAGGAGAGCATTTTTATATGTGGTCAATTAGCTAAATACCTCGGTAACAAAGGATTGGATATCCTTTCACATTGACTCCATGATTAGACATAATCATGTGTTTTCCTAAGAATAACACATTGACTTCATTTTATTTTGTTAACCTAGAAGTGTAAGCTTGAGAGGGTGGCTGCAAAGTATATGCTTTGATTCCTCTTTAAATCATTACAACTAAAACAAAAAAAGAATGTTGAAGGAAACTAAGCTAGGAATTGAAATGATATCTTATCTTAAAGCTTAGAATACTGTTGCAAATAATAAATCTTTAATACACCTATGCCACACGAATATTTCAATGATTCTATTATCAATAGCTGTAGGAATAATAGAAGTCTACTTTGAAAAGAAACAAACAAGGAAATGAAATCTATTCTAACAAAGCAATTCACTCACCAAGTGGAGCCCCTTAGATGTGTGAACATAAAAGACAATCAAGATAGAAGGTGTAAACTTGAACTTCTTATTCTTTTAATTCATAGTAAGAGATTACATCTGATTAAAAATAAGATTACACACCGCTTTTACGAACAAAAAATCTATTATATCTTTCTTCTAGCAAAAAATTCTTTCAAAGCTACAATGGGCATTATTTAAAGGAAAACTACAACTTCCTACTTCTATGACCACTCCATCAATGAGGATCAATTATAGATTCATAAATTTTACAACATAAATATCATTAACTGAGATTGAACTCCTACAAGAATATAGTAGGTTGAGGGAGCTATATCCATGCACTGTCATAACATAAATCGCACAATAATCTGCTTGTTGCAGTGATTCATCAATCTGGTTGGCTTTGACTTAGTGTTGAAATATTGACTTTGAACATACACGTCAAGTACCTACAAAACATTAAATACAACAAATTTCACATACATACATACATACATACATACATACATACATACATACATACATACATATACATATATATATATATATATATATATATATATATATATATATATATATATATATATATATATATATATATATATATATATATTCATTTCATCATCAATGTTAGAAAAGGTATAATGTTCAAACTATCACTCTTTGCAAATTCAATGGCCATAGGAAGGAGTCTACCCAAACATAGCATGGATGCAAAAAAATTTATCAACATGTAATATTCCTTCATTATACCATAGAAGTCCTTAGATTCAAGAAAACACAACATATATGAACTATCTATATTTCAATCTTCATGTCTTAACATATAGATAATATATTCATAAAAACATAAGTTCCTTTGCTTAAACCATAGAGTCATAAAATGTTTCTACATGATAATTATCTAAAAAAAATATAAAAGGTTCTGAAAATAATAGCCTTTTAGAGGCTCATCATTCCCCCCAACTAATCTATTATTGGTCCCCAACAATCATGAAGTTCTTGATCTGGGCTCGCACTTTCCAGTCACTAGGTGTCCTTTCTCCTGGGTCATTCTTCACATAATCAAAGTAACTATAATTTGTCTTGAGTCTCTTCTAGTGCCAAACTTCAATAGTCATGTCATGATCCTCTACATTGTCATTTTCTACTATTAGTGGCTACAGGAGAACTAGGGTATGATACCTTAATGGTAACCAATGTTTGTATTAATTTCTCCCCAAGTCAATATACCAAGGAATCCTACTTGTAGCAAGAGTCAAGTTTTGTGGAGAGAAGGGTTCTCTTATTTTTAGATCATGTGGCATTCTAACCCATCATTACCTTGAGGCAAAAAATTTTGTCTCAATATTCTAAGATAAGTGTTGTTCCCATTTCATAAAAGCCTGTTCGCTGACTGTACTCACCTTACCAAGTCCTGCACAATTTCCCAAAATAGAAATCCATTCCAGATATGTTCATCTAGAATGTTGAACTTATGGTTTCATAAAAAAGAGTGTTGTCATTTCATTCTCCCTATAGGGTAGAACTTGATGTTCTCTACTTATTTCATTCTATATCCATGACATTATAACTCTAAACTACACATCCCCTACATACATGAATGGGTTCCATTTAGTGGCATTAGGCATTACCAAATTGTGAAGATATAATTCACATAGAAAATTTTTCAAATCCATGGGAACAAATTGAAATGCATCATAAAACTCATGTGGGGTAGAGATAGAGGGATTAAGACCTTCCAAAATTCTAGTCAATTTATAATTTGCAATTTTTTCTTTAAGAAATAATGCATATACTAGTGATGGTGACATACATTCCATTAACTCAAGAATCAATCCTATGATCTGCTCAATTCTTCTCTTCAGGACTTCATTCTGATCCAAACTTTGTTTTAACTAGAAACTTTTCTCATTAATAAGATGCTTTAATTTTTCTTTCTCAAATTTCCATTGAGCTCTCTCCCATAATAGCTATTGAAACAAATTAATTCCTCTAGACAAAGGTTTAGATAGATCAGGTGGTCGCAATGGCTCTTGATTAAAGAGGTATATCCATTCAGGTGCCAAATGGAGAGTTTTATCGACAATCTATGGTGTGGAGCACTCTCCTTTTCTTATGACAACTATTTTCTCCACATTTTCTTTCCTACTAGATTTAGTGGCTATTGTAGCTAATGTGTCTAATGCTTCTTGATCCCATTTTTCTAGTACTTAACAATTTCAGGTCTAAATTCTAAATAATTCTCCAAAGGGAGTTCTATAGAATTTTCACTAATATATTGAATGTTAGGTTTTTCTAAAAACTCCTTAGATATTTCAAGCTCACTAGACTCCTTATGTCTATCAATAAGCACATAAGCAACACTACAATCAACTTCCAATTGTAGATTTTTGATTTTGTTCTCATTTTCATTGGCTTCAGTTTGCTGCAATTTTTCCTCTAGAGAGGACTCCTTTTCACATTCAAAAAATTTAGTGGTAACTATGGGAATAGAGGCTTTAGGAACCCTACTCTTAGAGAGTCTTACACTTCATCTCATGGGTGGTGCTGACAACATGGAGGATTCTTTTGTTTCCTCTTGCTTACAAGTATTTCCACTATAGGTGCTTTAGTAGGTTTTTCTAGATATTCCTCCTCTTGAGAGTGTAGGGTTTCATTAAGATTACTCTCCTCATTTGGTTGTTGTTCTAACCTCTTTACTTAAGGTTCCAAAATTTTACTTTTATCTTTCCCATTGGGAGATCTATTCTTAGTAGATGATGGGGCCTCAAGAGCACTAGCAACTTCTACATTTTTTCTTCTCTTTTTGTTAACAATGGAGGGTTAAACTTTGTAAATCCTCTTCTTAGTTAGTCTAGGACTAGAGGGAGAGGCTTCAAGAGCATTTTCAGCTTTGGGAACAACTTTATAGAAACCAATGGATGTTCTTTCTCTTCGTCCAACACCCTAGCATCTAGGGTTGACCAACCTAGGCTCTACCTCTTTTAACTACAAGAACTCCTCCCATGACCCAATAACTTTCTTATTCAATTCCCTTTCTATGACTAATTTTATTGAGCAATGGTGAGAGACAGACTAATCTTTTCCTGAATCCACTAGAGAAGCTTGCTTCTAAAAAATGTTAAACAGGAAATTTGGAAGGTTTACCTATCTATAATCATTTTTTAGGTGAGCCAACATTTTGAAATGTAGGGCATGTAGGTATGTGTAACATCCTTCGCACATGAAGTACTAGATGACAAACATGGTTGGTTGAATAAACTCCATTGGCAAGAATAAACTAGAAGTACCTTGTTTCTTATCAATGTGTAGTGGAGGGTCCTTGTGTATACTGAATTGTGCTCTAGTTGTCTTTAGGTCAAACTCTTTTTCCCAATTTTTGCCTTCCTGGGGCAACCTAGTGACCCTGGCTACTACCTCCTCTAAGAACTCAATTCTTAGACCTTTAACTATTGCAATGCCATCCTTTAAGGTGCTCATGAATTGAAGAGTTACCTCTTCATAAAATCCCTTTAAAATAAGACAATAATCCAACCATCCTCATCTTCTAAATATTTCACAACTGACTACATCACCCAAAAGAACTCTTTTTTTTTTAATCAGTAAGAGGCCAAAGCCAAGATTTATTATTATTATGTGATGTGATTAATTATTATTATTTATTAAACTTGTGTCGAGTTGAACCCAAGACCTCTCAAATAAGAGGCTCACAATTTACCATTATGTTGCAGGCTCTTGCCTGACCTCCACCCATGGTTAATTCCAGCTGAATTATGGAAAAATTATGATGTTTCAGAGTTTGGTGAATCAAAGTTTACAATATTATGGCACTGGCCTTGGTTATTTTAGAAAAATGATGTGTACTTGGAGAGTTTAATGCACAATATCTCATAATATCCTCCTTGCATCAAATTTCATAATTTTTGCTCATGTACAGGTCTATCATCCGAGCACATTGCAAATCATTATTAAAAGTTAAGTAATTACTTTTAATGTCCTTAATTTCATAATGATGCAATCATAGAAGGACAAGTCATCAACATGTGGCATTAAGCATGCAATTATTTCTAGTCATCTCAATGAACTTTTGAAGTTACATGTGATTTGAAATTGATTTGAAAGCAAATATTAAATATTTTCCTCCCCCCAACTAAATAAAGGCATGGGTCCCACTAGGCTAGAATATGCAACAGTGAATAATTATAAACAATACCAAATCCTAACAAAGCATAATAAAATAAAATAAAATGTATGCAAAGTTATCTGGTAGATACCTGGCAACTACTGCAGGGAAGATGTTTTGGAAAAGATCGTCAAAATTGATAGAGTGATGGGATGGAATGGTAAGATGGAAGAGAGAGAAGGTGAAGGGGAATGGATGTGAAGAAATTATGTTCAAAAATAAAATGTTTATTATGAGTGCCTTGAACAGAGTCAAGAAGTATTAGGAATCAGGGTAGGAGACCCAGGCTCTTTGGCTACAGGAACAAAAATATCCTCATTGTGCTGGAATTATTGAAGAACTCTTCATGGCTAACTGGTTTATTGTAAAGCTTGAGACAATGTCCATTGACAAGTAACTTGAAGTGAATAAAATCAATGGTAGATAACTAAACTACACCATTTGGAAATATGACAACAATCTCATATGGTCCTAACTAGCATGTTTGGAACTTCCCTAGGTTATGTTGGTACTTCAAGTCATAAATGAGTGCATAATCTTCTATAAAAAACATTTTTTTGTTTGATAAACCTTTCATGCCACTATTTTCTCTAGTGTTGAATGAGCTCAGTATTGTTCAATGAAGATGTAATCCATTCATCAAGACCATTTAAACTTTAGATTTAGTCCCATAGGGAAATAATGAGTTCTATCCCAAGCTCCAAGGTGGTCCTTGATGTTTTATATTAAAATTCTATAGGCATGAGTGTTGACTTACCATAAACAAACTCAAAGGGATTAAAACTAGTTGTGGTCTTCCAGATGGTTCTATAAGCCCAAAGAGCTTTAGGAATGTGTGTGGCTCAATCCTTCCCATGGAGTGCTACAATATTAGTGAGAATGGATTCCATCTCCCTATTAGTCACTTCTACTTGACCATTAGCCCGGCGATGTTAAGGTGATGATTTACCATGCCTGATTGTATACTCCATAAGAGCAGTTATCAAATTTGATATAAATTAATTCCCCTAATTAGAGGTCAATTGCCTAGGAACGCCAAACTGTGTAAAGGTGGATTCATACAAAAACTTTATCACATTGATATCCCTTGGGTGTTTCATGGTTTTAGCCTTTACCCATTTGGTTACATAGTCAGTGCACACTCGAACATAGGATTTTCCTTGTGATGTAGGTTCAATGGGTCCTACAAAGTAAATCCCCCATTTGTTAAAGGGTGTGACAACTACTTGAGGTTGTAGGAGCATTTCATCTAATTTAGTGGGTCTTCCCATTCATTGACATTTGTCACATTTTTTTGTATATCTAGTTACATCCTTGTGCAAGCTTGGCCAATAATACCCAGTTGCCAAGATTTTGAAGGTTGTTCTTTTGGCTACAAAGTGACCTCCACAGGGCTCATCATGACATGCCTTTAAGACATCATATGTTTCATCCTCTCTTAGACACCTATTCATGACTTGATCAAGTCTAATATAGAGCATAAATCCAACAATGCATGAATAATTAAATCTCTTCTCTGTTAGTAACTTCCTTGCTTGGGAAGAGAAGTGAACTGGCATTTTACCTATGCTGAGGTAGTTAGCAATATCTGCATACCATGGGTTTTGTGTAGACAATAGAAAAAAGGTTTTCATCTAGAAAACTATCATGAATGGCTGCAAGATCATCAGGGACATGTAACCAAGAGAGAAAGTCGGCTACCACATTGGCCTTACTTGTTTTATCAACTATGTTAATGTCAAATTCTTGCATGAGCAATAACTAGTGAGCCAATCTTCCTAAAATTATAGGTTTTTTCACCAAATATTTTATAACAAAATGGTCAGTGTGAAAAAATATTTCATATCTAGTAATGTAGTGCCTAAACTTATTAAAGGCATAGATAACTAAAAGTAATTCCTTTTAAGTGATTGTGTAATTAAATTTTGCACCTTGCAAATTCTTACTGATGAAAAAAATGACATTTTCAACTGAGTCTACTTTTTTTCCTAGCATAACACCAATGGCATGGTTTGAGGCATCTCTATGAATGTGAAAGGGCATGCCCTAATTGGGTCCTCTCAAAATAGGTGTTATGGCAAGAACTTCCTTAATCTGCAAGAAGGATGTTGCACAATTAGATTCCCAAGAAAATTCAGAATCCTTTTTGAGTAGGTTGTAGAGAGGTATTGGAAGTTGACTAAAGTTTTTAATAAATATTCTATAATATCCAGCATGTCCCAAAAAACTATGTACATCATTTTGTTTCTCTGGTGTAGGCAAGGTACTAATTAATGACTTCAATCTTTGTTGGATCTACTTGGATGCCCTTAGAAATGAGATGACCTAGCACTACCCCTTCATCCATCATCATAAAACATTTCTCACTATTTAGGGAAAGTTTATAGCCTTGACATCTTTTGAGTACCATTTCTAAATTTTCTTTTACTTCTTCAAAAGTAGCACTATACACAGTAAAATCATCCATGTAGATCTCCATATAGTCAACAAAAATATCTAAAAAGATATTGATGGAAGCTCATTGAAATGTGGCTTGGGCATTGCACAAGTAAAAAAGAAAGACTGAGTAGGCAAAGGTTCCCCATGGGTAGGTGAAAGTTGTTTTTTCTTGATCTTTTAGAGCTATTTGAATCTAATTCTAAACACTAAAACCATCTAGAAAAGAAAAACACTTGTTGTGAGCTAGGTTTTAAAGGACTTGATCTATAAATGGAAAGGAAAAATGGTCCTTCTTAGTAGTTGAATTGAGCTCCCTATAATCTACACAAACTCACCATTTTCTTCCCTTCTCGGGTACTATGACCAGGGGTGAGACCCATTGGCTATGAGAGATGGGGTATATAAAACCAACACTTAATAGTTTCTACAATTCATTCTTAATTATATCTTTTAAGATAGGGTTAACTCTCCTCTAAGGTTGTCAAATAGGTCTGAAGTCAGGGCTAATGTAAATCTTATGAGTGCAAAGCATATGGTCTAGTCCTTTCATGTACATGTAATCCCAAGAAAATTTTCTTGGATTCTCCTATAGTAACTGCAACATAGCTTTTTGTTGATAGGGTGATAAGGCATTATTTACATTCAGTTCTTTGCTTGGACCAAGTTCCATCGACTTAATAACCTTATCTACCATGAATAATTGGGCAATAGGAGAAGCATCCATTTCATGAGATAATAATGAATGGAGAAACCATGAATCTTCTAAATGATGTGGTGAATTTAAGGATGGTAAAATGGTTTCTAAGATACATTTAGCTTGAGGGCACATTGGAGATTCTATTCCATATTCATTCAAAATAATGAATGAAATTATTTCATCTTCTTCTCAATTATCTATAAATGATTCTCTACCTATCATCATCAACTAATGGATGGAATTGACTTCTAGATCATCATCACCCAATTCTAGCTAGATTACTTGGTCATCTAGTAACAATGGCTGAGTAGGGAAGCATAAAGCTAGGTTCTTGGTATGAATACCACTGGATATTGTCTTCTTCCCAAATTGGCAAGCTATATAGGCATCTATAGTGGCCAACCATGGTCTACCTAAAATTAAAGGATATCCTCCCATATTATCCTTAGGGGAGAAAACAAAAAAAATCAACTCGTTACTCCTAGGAATTTAAGGTGACAATAACATCTTCTATCATCCCATCTGGTTTAATGGTAGAGCTATTAGCAAGTTGAAATATGGTGGGTGTCTCTCTAAGGCCAATGATATGTTGCTAAGACAATACCCCCTTTTTCATGACATTAATAGATGCTCCCAAGTCAACCAAAGCATTTTGAACTTGGATCCCATGAGTAGTGACTATAACTACAACACTCCCAAAGTCGGATTATTTAAGTACAATTAATTTCTCTAACATTAAGTCAAACAATTGTCCTAGGACATGAATGGATTTTTGGATCTTTCTTCTTCCTTCCTGGCTTCTTAATGCATGCTTCCTTAATAGCTTTAGTATAGGTAGGGACCTCATTAATAACATCTAGTAATGGTATCTTTACTATCATCCACTTTAGCTGATTAAGCAAATTAATGATTGCATGGTTGTTTGCAGGCTAGCTTTGTTCTATCAACCTATGAGGAAATGGAGGTTCCTTGGCTATAGGAGAGGTCTGATAATTTGAGTCATATGTATGCTCAATCAAAGGATCTTCAACTTCTGTTATTATAAGCTTTTAGGGTGTAGGAAGAGTGGTGCCAAACCTTAATTGAATATCATTCAATAAGATGACATAGCTTTATTATTGAGCCTATTGTTTAGTATTATTAGAACTAGGTCTAGCTTTAATTGGGCATTGGATCTACTTGGGAGGAGTATTAGTGACTATAGGAGGAGGCATTAGAGCTTGTTGCTAAGTTGGTGGCAATAGTGTTTACTGACTAGATTGGGCATTCCGATTCTAAGGTTGTTTCCAACCTTGCTAAGGTTGCTGCCAACCTTGTTGAGGCTACTACCAACCTTGTTGAGGCTATTGCCAACTATTATTTCCATTGATTATTGTTATTATAACTTTGAAGAGGATCTTGTGGCATACCTTATCTTTGAGCCCATGGCCTTCTTTGAGCGACATAAAGTACCTCTCCATTTTCATCAATGGCTTTGAACTTGGTTGGTATTAGTTGTGTTTCCATACTTGCAACAGACTTACATCTATAGTTCTTTTTCTTTTCTCTATAATGTGGATAGTATTCAATCAACATGAAATCAACTTCATCTTTCTTTCTTCTATCTTACATGGTGTCTAGCTAAGTGACTACATCATTAATAATGTCTTTCTTGAAGTTTGATAGAAAATTAGATAATTCCTTCTTGGATACTTCTGAACTAACATTGGACTTATGTGGTAGACCTCTAAGCCCCCTACCTTTCTTCACAATAGCTTTGGAATAATTTAGGCATATACTCTATATATCAGTCTAAGTATTTTGAGTGATATCTCCTCCTACCATAAGATCTAGAGCTTCAATGCTTCCATCATTTACACCTCTTAGAAAAATATGTTTCTTTGATTCCTCATTTAATTGATGTTGTGTATTATGTTGTAGGTTGAACATGAATCAGGAAACATAATCTTCCAAGGTTTCATCACCCTTTTGGGACATCTTGAAAATTTCATCCCCTTTTAAATCTCATCCCTTGTAGTATTCCTTATACTTTGTGAAAAACAAATTGCTCATTGCATACCAATCTACTACAAAATTGGCACCCAACCCCCTGAACCATCTTAGAGAAGCTTCTTTGAGGGTAGAAGGAAACAAATTTAGTTTGTGGGCATCAGTTGTATAGTTATAACTTCTACATAATATGTCAAATTCAAAGAGAAAGGTTTTAGGGTCTTCAGTAACTAGGCCATAAAACCTAGGAAGTGTAGCAACAAGTATGTTCTTCAAATTTTGGTTACCTTGCTAAGGAGGAATAGGAAAAGGAAATGTTGGTTGAGGCTAAATTTGATCCATTCCTAGAGGGGGTACTAGCAATGGTGCTTGATAGATGACAACAAAAAGTGGATTATCTTGGTAGTTAGGTTCATCAAATAGATCATTCTAATGCAAGGATTCATTAGAGGATGAGGGTATTTATTATTGAGAAGCAACAAATGGATTTTCAAAAGGTTCTTCTTCATTCTCTTTGTGAGGTTCTTCAAGTTTAGGATTAAAAATGTCTTCCTAAATATTACAGGGAAGAAATCTACTAAAGAGGTCTTTGCATGCAAAATAATGTGAAATATAAACTAATATAATGACTTCAGGGTTGAATTATATTGGCACCTTCCCCAAAAATGGTGCCAAAAATGGTTAGTTAGATAAATACCTCAGTGATAAAGGATTGGACATCCTTTTACATTGACTCCACGATTAGATAGAATCATGTATTTTCCTAAGAATAACATACTGACTTCATTTTATTTTGTCAACCTAGGAGTGTAATCTTGAGAGTGTAGTTGCAAAGTATATGCTTTGATTCCTCTTTAAGTTATTACAACTAAAATAGAAAAGGAATGCTGAAGGAAACTAAGCGAGGAGCTAAAATGACACCTTATCTTAAAGCTTAGAGTACTACTGCAAAAAATAAATTTGTCTATGCATTTATGTTATAGGAACAATTCAATGATTCTATTATCAATGGCTATAGGAATAGCATAAGTCTACTTTGCAAAGAAACAAAAAAGGAAATGAAATCTATTCTAACAAAGCAATTCACTCACCAAGTGGGCCCTCTTGGATGAGTGAACAGAAAAGATGATCAAGATAGAAGATGGAAACTTGAACTTTGTATTCTATTCATTCATAGTAAGAGATTACATCTAATTAAAAACAAGATTACACATTGTTGTTATGAACTAAAAATCTATTATATCTTTCTTCTAGAAAAAACTTCTTTCAAAGCTATAGTGGGCATTATTTAAAGGAAAATTACAACTTCCTACTTCTATGATCACTCCATTAATGAGAATCAATTATAGATTCATAAAGTTTACAATAGAAATATCATTAACTACAATTTAACTCCTCCAAGAATATAGCAAGATGAGGGAGCTATATTTGTGCACTACCATAACAAAAATCACACAATAATCTTCTTGTTGCAGTGATTCATCAAACTGGTTGGCTTTAACTTAGCATTGAAATGCTGACTTTGAATATGTGTGACAAGTACCTACAAAACATTGAATGCAACAACTTCCACAGATACACACACACACATATTCATTTCATCATCAATGTTAGAAAAGGTATAATGTTTAAACTACCACTCTTTGAAAACCTTATGGCTACAAGAAAAAATCTACCCAAACTAGCATGGATGAGGAAACATTTATCAACATGTAATATTCCTTCACTATACCATAGAAGTCCATAGATTCAAGCAAACACAAAATATCTGAACTATTTCAATCTTCATGTCTTAACATATAGATAATATCTTCATAAAAATATGAGTTCCTTTGCTTAAACCATAGATTCATAAAATGTTTCTCCAAGATAATACAAAGGTTCTCAAAATAATGGCCTTTTAGAGGCTCATCAATATGGAAGAAAGCATTTGTATTGTTACTTCCATCAGCAACAAAGGAGAAAGAAAAAGAAGGCATGCATGATATTGAATTGAATAATCAAGAAGACTATGATGAACCTAAGAGCTTGGAAGAACAAATAAGGAAGAATTTAGAGGGAAGTGAACAACAAGATGTTGTCAATATAGAGGATATTCATGATTCCTCACCTCCAACTCAAACTATCTTAGCTAAGGAAGATTTTTAAAATACAAAAACACACACCTTAGGAACCCCTCTCCCATACACCAATATATTTTTACTAAAAATTCAAGATTATCCATGGATTGAAAGTGCTTCAACTAATGGTTATTAAGTTACATCTATCACAATTATTGATTTAAATATGAGTTTTGAGCACTAAGGTAAAGCAATGATTTTACTCAAATATCCACCACCTACTCCCACTCATGTAATTGGAGAGGATGAAAAAGAGAAAGGGGAATCAAATCAATCTTCTCAAGATGCCTCAAGACCTCATGTTAAAGGAGCTAAGGAGGTTGAACCATATAAGCTTGATAGAGACCAAAAAGCCTAAGGAGCAAGAGGTTATCCATGCCCTTATTCAATTATCGAGTATTTTTCTAGTACAAACTGATGCATCCAATGTTACATCTATTCAACATGTCACACATACCCAGCAAGAGAACACTTCTAGTGAATAACAAACATCTAGACCAAGTGCTAAAGGGAAACAATTGCAAATATCATTGCCAAGTGCCATCACCCTATGGTCTCAAATAATGGAGAAGAAGATTGAGTCACTAGAGACTCTAATGAGTTTAGATGAGGTTATTATACTACCCAAGTATGACCCTAATAATATAACACTAGAGAAAATGAAAATTCTACAAGTATTGTTGAGTCGAAAGACAAAGCAAGAACAACTCATAAGGGAGTATAAGCAAAAATAGATACTCCATGATATAAAAGACATTTTTGTAAATGCATTTGATATTCATGATGTGAATGAGAAATAACCAATTTTGGAACAATTAGTTCATATGTTTGAGAAGGTAAATAATTAAGACATAGAGACCAATGAGGAAATACTGAGGTGGCCTAAGAAAAATTTTGAGCACAAAGTTTTGGAGAAAGTCTCAACAGAGATTGCAATAAAATAGGTTGAGCTTTCAAACCTTGCAAATAGTATGGAAGGTATTTTGCAGATTATTCATTCTTTGTATATAAAATTTTGTGATGTTGAATTTTTCACTACAGAGAACCAAATTTTAATTGATCAATTAAAGCAGATTTGAAGGTTAGTGCCACTTCTTTTAGCAAGAATGCTAGTTCAACCTCTCATTTATTTAATAAATTAACATTTGGTCAAGGAAGATTAGTTGAGTTGATGGATAAAGAAAATAACAAAAGAACCAAAGTGATTCCTTTTCAAACCATATTGCTACCTCATATGGAGGTAATGCAAAAGGAACTACCAGTTACACTAGATTTAGTCAAGAGAGGTATGCATCTCTATATTGCATATAGTTTAGTATATCTAGCTACTCAACTAGAAATCTAGATTCAAATAACTTGAATCAAAAAATCAAGATGGAATCATGAATTAAAGGTGATTTTACTAAATCAAAAAACATTTTTGGATAAGTACCAATTGACCCCCACAAACCCTAAGCCATAAGTGTTAAAAACAAGGGGGAGTTTTAATCATAGCACCATGAAGGGGGAAATAATAATCATGAGACACCAAAAAAGGGGGGAAATAGAATCATAATTAGATATATGAATTGATATATCATATATCATAGATCATAGGTTTGAAGAGACATGTACATATATTGTAGATAGTGAAGTTAAATCTTTTTGGAGACTGAATCACAATCTAAAGGGGAGTGCTATTTTTGTTATTTTGTAATTTTGACTAGATTTCTAAGTCATCACAAAGTGTTTTTTCCACTAATATCAAAGGGAGAGATTATTGATCTCTAATCCTTTGTCATGCCCAAACTTACAAGGCAAAAACACAACTACTAAATTTTTTTAAGTTATACATTAACATTAGAAAAGTACTTATCACCAAATCAACATGTCACTAAAGTGTTGAAGAGAGATTATTTCAAAACAGAATTATTAATATATATAAATATATAAAAACTTGACTATAATTATAACATGTAAGGGTCTTTATAATGCTTCCTTGATACATTAATATATCATCCACCGATAATCAATTTAACCTCCAAGGTACTAAAATATAGGAAGGACTTAGACTACCCTACTTAGTCATCATTTCATATTGGTATTATCTAGGCTAATCTTGATTATGATAATGAATTTTTGACTTCAAGGTACCCTTTTTTTGATCTAGAAGATATAGAGAATGCAAATAAGAGTGACCTATCAACACTATCATATCCAATAACCTTCAATAAAGGATGCATCCCACTTGACCTCTAACACATTATATTGATATACATTTACAAATCCATTGTATATTATTCTCTAAGGCTATCTATCATTTAAATACTCTAAACCCTAAGTAACTACCTTAGTCATATCAACTTTACAATTGTATTTCAATATAACCCCAACTGACTAAATAATATGAGTCGATTGTATATGTTAAACATCCTATAATAAGTGTTCATCACTTAACACCTATACCAAGTTTTGACACACCCTATTTACCTTCAAGAAATTACTATAAATTAAGAAGTCATATATATAGATATATAAAATTCCTATGCATAAATAATATATAATTTGGACACACTTAATACCATGATAATACCAAGATATCTCTAATACTATCCTAATACACTCTACCAATCCTAACCCATATTTTGAAACCTATTTTGCAACACCATACTACTCTGAATCCACTAACCACTACCAACTCCATCTAACCTATCTATAAATAAATATTTCCTACACATACTAACTTAACTACCTAAATATCTCCCACTAACATATTAATCATTTCAATAATCTACATTAGTTTACCTACAATGTTCCCTAAATATCCAATCCTCCTAACCAAATCCATAACTCTTAACTATTCCCATGTGCCCCTCTAAAATCTCCTAAGATAATTAGAAACATAATACATGATGGCTTAACCCTACTTTTAATATTAAATTCCACTAATCCCATATTGAATGATCTAATAGCATAACTAAATTTCAATAGCTTACGTATTATCTAATACCATAAACATAATTAGTAACTTAAATGTAATAAAATTCTACAATTTTTTTTTTAAAATACAAGAGCTAATAATACTAACTAAATTTTTCTTGATATTCACAATGAATACCATTAGCTAACATCTAAACTCTAACACCCTAAAGACTTAACATAATCCTATACTTAATTAAATCTTAAACTATCACTTACTAACCACTTACCTTTTATCCCTCAATGCAAGATCAAGATTAACTATCTAATTGTGTTAGTCTTACCTAACATACAACTAACAAAATAATTTAATAACAAACTAATTTTAACATTAACATCTCCTAACCCCATACATCTACATTCCTAACACTACTCACAAACACCCCTTTTAAAACACTCTATTAATAATCCTACTAACCCCATGCTACACATTTCCCCACCCCCACCAAGTGTGCTACTTCCCTTTAAAAAAATCCTTCACATCATATTTCTCCTTTCCCCACCCCCACGCCCCCCCCCCCCCTAACCAATATATGTGTGTGTATATATATATATATATCGCCCACTTCCTCCTAGCCAACCAGGACCCTTTTTCCTAGGGTGGCAGCTTTCTTAATTAAATAAGGGAGGTTCCTTCTAACTTTTTTCAGGGCTGGTTAGTACTAATAGCGCTTAGGATCTTGGGAAGGCATGGGAGGGGTAGATGGAAGGGTGGAACCCCTTCCTCCCTCATACAAATATATATATATATATATGGTTAAACATAAGTTATAGTCACCTATTTCCAAGTGGGTTGATTTGATTAATACTTTTTTTTAATTGAAAATCTTGCTTCTTTTTCCTACTCCATGTCACTTCATAATCTGACATATGTTATTATGTAGGTGAATTATTACTAGCGTTTACGTTATGCCATAATTCAGATTTATTTTATTTTACTATGGAGGTGAATATTATATTGACTGTATTGGGAGGGGTTTTTTTTTTTTTTTTCCATACATTTTCCAAAACATAATTTGCATCTACAAGCCTTACTTTGAATTTCTTAAGCCTTTGCTTCCTTTTTCTTCTAATTAACCAAGTATATGTATTAGATTGAGTTGATGAATTTTAAATTTTTTTCTTTATGCTATCTATTTCATTTCTAACTCATAGTCTTAATGATGTGTCTTATTGGTTGTCATGAAATTAATATCTCATTACATAGATTGCTTGATTTCAAGGCCCATACTATCTAAACTTATCAATTGCATTACAAAATATTGATGTTGGTAGACAAGAATTTCAAATACATGAAACATCAACGTCTAATTATTAGTTTATTATTGATATCTATTATATCAAATCTATTGAATGCACATTCTATACCTACATATGATTCCAGATTGAACATATAATGCATCCAATTATTGCTATGAGAATGGAGAACAATAAGATAACAAGGTTCTAGTTTCATTTACATCTTGCTATTGTCTACTATGATACTCAATCCATTTTCTCGATACATTCATATTCATGATAATAGATCTTCAACAACAATAAAATGGAATTCTCTCTACTATTCCTCCTATAACATGCAACAAACTTATCACAATTGAACACAAGGTGGTAGACTCTTCTTGTCAACACTACATAATGTAAGATCTCTACACAAGATGATGCACAATCCTTCTAGTAACAAGGAATAGGAGCAATATCAACACTCTTACAATCATAACTAGAAACGCATTTCAAGATGGAGTTTTCTACTCCATTATCAACCAACTACAATAGTATATCCTTCTCTTATGCTATGAAATCTTCATGACTTTTTGAGTAATCAAGTGCATCAAAAACCTACAAAGATCAAAATTACAAAACCATGGAGGCTCACCTCCCAACCCAGGCCTTAAGGAGGCCCCCCCCCCATGCTAGGGGAAATAAGGCTCAACTGGGATACACTCAAACATCATCACAATAACAATAACCAACATGATTACCATAGTTTAACAACACATTTACAATCCCCAACCAAGGCTTGCACAATGATTCATAGATGGAAACATAAACATTGGGTGAAGGTGGGCTCTTCAAGAAGGAGAATGCCATATCCTTGTGAAACAACAAATCTTGCAATTGCAATATTTCAATAAGGATTCCAAGAAACATGCCACAAAAATGCTATCAATAACACATGCCTCAACAAGGCTATTGATATTTAATTCTCTTCACACATCCTCACTTATACCTCCATAGAAAAATAGAAAGGCATATGGCTTCAATGGAGCCCATAGTCCATGAAAACTATCCCCTCTCCAAGAGAAGGGTTTCTCAACTCCAATGTAAAGCCCAACTAACCCCTTCACCCCAAGGCTTCTCTTCCCTCCCAAGGGTGAGTGAAGCTTTCACACCCAACACAACATTCAATCCACCATAGTAAATTCAAGAAACAAGATTAAATGAAAGTAAATCCAACATGCTCATTTACATACACAACAACTACTACATACACCACATGCAACACATAAACCTTACAAGAACACTTTTTCAATCTCCATTATTCAACTCTAAAGAGATAAGAAAATTCATGGCATTAAGCACTAAGCTCCTTCCAAGCTAATGGCTATGAAGTGGTGATGAAGAGCTTCCCTCCCTTGGCTTCCATGTTTTCTCCTCCAAAACCCTAGTTATCTCTATAATTAGAGAGTGGGTGTACAACCACTAAGTTTGGCACAAGCTCCCTAAAAATACTTCCACTACCATCCCCACCTACCCCTCTTACACTCTTGTACCTTTCTACCAATAGGAACTTAACCAAGTGGTGAGATGAGAAAAGAAGTCATGTGGCACTTTGATTTTCGAATTGGCTTGAAAATGACCAGTTTAGAGGGTCTCCTAAGTCCCCTAGGCCAACTTATGGTTATATTTAGAACCCCAACCTATACTACTACCTTGTGGGTGACTTATTTTCACCAAAATAACACTTGGAAACCACTTCTAGGCTCTCTAAAGTTCCTATCAAATTAATTGAATTTCATGATGAAGGTGACTCATCCTAACACTATCTAAGGTGGGTTAACTTAATTTCATAATGGTGATTAAATTTAGGTTAAGTGACTTCATGCCCAAAATCCCTATATTACTTGTCATTTAGACATAGACAATACAAGTGTCAAATGACACACACACATTAAAACACTTTACATATCACAATGACATGTCTATAAATACTCACAATCTTTAAACTTAGAATACCCACACACAATCACATTACAAAATAAACACAATACAATTACGTTTTGAATCTTCCAAAGGTTCACCTTGGCTTTACCATGTTCACATAGGTTTGAACCTTGTTTCCCCGAATAATTTCCATGGTTCAACTTTCCTGCACACTCAACTTAAACATCAATAGCCCAATGAAATAATATAAAAATACATACAGATAAGTGCAGAATAATCCAATATGACATAATTCACATTAACATATACAATTAGCTTTTATCTAATCTTTTCCATAAAATGTTCAAAACATTGAAATATCAAATATGTGTATCAACAGTTATCTTCCTTATCATAATCAATTATCATTCTGAATATTATCACAACTCTTTCTAACATAACAATGAAACTGTAAAGTCCTCTTTGCTAATCATGAAAAAATATAAAATGGATCTTAGCATATATGTCCTAAGTAAAAATCACTAATGTACAAACTAGTTAACTAGTATCCTTCCAAACCAACTACCCATAGTGATATTTCTAACAATGTCCCTTCTCCTTCTTTCTTTTTAATCTCATTACGTGGTGTGTGTGATTGCTTCCTAGGGTTAGTTCCTCAGGCCATTAGAATGTTTCCATAATTATTTCATCATAATTTAAAACCAATTTATGAATGCAACCATATTTTTTGTTGTCCTTATATTCATTGTTATTTATTATTAGAGTGAATGTTAGTTCATCTTTCCTAATTGTCTTATAGATCATTCCTTGAATTCATTGACCAAGTTCCCAACTAGAACCTAATGAGGCTCATTTTCACATGATCTTATCTATTCAACCTAATATTACTGAATGGGTATTACACTTATGATAACCTAATTAACTCCTAATCATATTCATTTCATCAGATATATAATAGTGTACTAGTGTGGGCCTTACATTCGTGTTTCCTATTAGTGTCCAATACTTAGTCATTTCTAGGTAGTGTTGAGCAGTCATCATGATGACCAAGCCACCTAATGAAGGCATAGTGACAAGGACTTATTTATATTTTCATTACATGTTGAGAAAGTCTAAGGTTGTTGAGCATCTCAAGTATAGGACAATTCAAATATATGCCTAGTAAATGATAAGAAAAGTCAAGAAACATTAAGATAGTTTATGTTGAGTGATCCAGTAATTATCCAGCATATAGAAGCTTAGGGACAACATGAATATAAGTTATGACTGAGCATCAAGATATTCGAGTGCCAAGTAAACTAGTTTTGGCATATGTATTTGTAATGGTATAAACACTTATATAAATAATTTTGGCCAACTTTTATGCAATACTTATGGATTATAGAGATATTTAAGGAGGAGATATTTAAGGAGATAATTATGCATTTTTTCAAAGGATATCAATCCATAGAAAGGTAGAGTAACCAATTAGAAAATTAGAAGGATTAAGCAACAAAAGGGACAATTTTGGATTGTTAATCTTGATCTAGGACCTTCTTCAATTGTCTATTTAAGAAGGGACCAAGCCCTAAATCATAAGGATAATCATGTATGTGTGAGAATGTCAAGAAAAGAGAAAAGGAAGGTTAAGTTTGATAATCAAAGATAAAGATAAGATAAAGAAACCTAGTAGTGAAGGACATAACATAGTTTATCAAATAAGAAGATCAATTTAGAAAAGGTTAGAGGAGATCTATAATCTAGCATCAATTGCTAATTGAAGGATCAAGTACCAAGACATTCTGACCAATGTACCAAGGAAAAGCTCTTAACATAGTGGTCCTAATAGATCTAGTTAAATCTCCTAAAATAGTTCTTACTTCATTGTAATTTTATATCCTTTAATCAAGGTAAACTTAATAGTCTTGTAAAGATTCTAACAGAGTAGATCCCTCATAGGGTAGATTATCAAAAGAATCAAAGTTGTAGCCCTAACAAGAAAACTTTATTCCTGAAGTAGTGAAGATTTGTGGGTGTCATCCCCACTCGAGTTTTACCTTCACCTTGGAGGGATTTTGAGTAACAAAATTCTTTGTGTTATGTGTTTAAATTTAATTTTTATGTTGATGGATGTGATGCATAGTTAGACCTAATTCAATTTTATAGTTTATGATTATATGGTATATTATCTAAGATATGAGATGGATTAGGAGTGAACATAATTAATCTATTATTTTGTTTCAAGGAGTAAAATTTTGTTTTATAGATCTTGATTCACCCTCCCTCTTATTAACTCACTTCCCAATAAGAATTCCAATAGTTTAGATCATATGACTTGTGATATGAATAAATTTGTTGAGTTCAATAGTTGTGATGAAGGAATTGTTAGAGTTGGAAATAATGTGGCTTGTCATATTAAGGGAATATGATCTATTACTCTTTTTGGTAAAACTAATATTGATGATGTTTTTTTTTTTATGGTCTAAGACATAATCTTTTGAGTATTGGATAGTTAGTTGAAAAGGGATATCAATTGTAGTTCACCAAGAAGATATGTATTATCAAGGATAAAAATGGTAAGATGATTGGTACTAGCACAAGATCAAGAGGTAATATTTTTTAGTTGAATCCTAAAGAGATGACATGCTTGGTTGCTAAGGTTGATAACATTTGGTTATGGAAGAAAAGGTTCTTTCATATAAATTTTGAAAACATTGTGAAAGTGAGCAGTACACTTGAAGTTATGGAAAAGTAGAAGAAAAGCTCTTTTCCATGCTAGAAGTTTACAACATCAACAAATTTGGAGATAGTGCACAAAGACTTGAGTGGTCATACAAAAACAAGAGCATTCTAGGGTGAAAGGTACCTTGTAATTCTTATTGATGCTTTTACTAGGATGATGTGGGTAATATTTCTTACAGATAAATATGAAGCATTTGAGAATTTTAAGGTGTTAAGAACAAAGTTGAAAATAGATCTAGATTAAAGAATAAGTGTTTAACATCTAATGGAGGTGGAGAGTTTACCTCAAATAAGTTTAATAGTTTTTGTGAAGGTATTTTCTTATCACAAACTAAGTATTTAAATGAAATTTTGAAAATATTTGGTTGGGAAAGTTGTAAACTTGTTAGTATACCTATGGTAACTAATCATAAGTTATATAGAAAAGATGAAACACCTCCTATTGAGTAGAAGATATACATATCCATGATTGGAGGTTTGCAATATTCGACTCATAAAATACCATACATAGCTAATGTAGTTTGCATTGTTGTGAGATTTGAAGTTGATCCTAAAGAAGCATATTATGCAATAGTAAAGAGGATTTTCATATATTTGAAGGGTACACCTAATTTTTTTTTATGGTATGATAGATCAAATGACTTTACTCTATGTGCATATACTTATGTAGATTGGGAAGGCAATGTGGGTGATAGAAAAAGTATAAGTGGTGGAGCATTTTTCTTAGGGGGAAGATTGCTTTCTTGGCTAAGCAAGAAATAAGATTGCATTTCACAAAGCGAAAAAGAAATACAGTATATAATAGCACAAAATAATTTCAATCAAATTATGTGGATGAATTAGATGTTGAAGAATATTGGAGTTGACTTGTTGTCATACATTGTGATAACACAAGTACAATGATTATGTCTAACAATATTTTGTTACATTATAAGACAAAGCGCATATCTATTAAGTATCGTGTTTTGAGAGATAAGGTTGCATAAAAAGAAATCAGATTGGTGTATATTAGTACAAATGAGAAGATGAAAAATATATTTACAAATCCTTTTCTGAAGGATACGTTTGAGCATTTGAGAGGTATTGTTGGGGTTATAAGCCTTCCTTCATCTGAGTAGATGATGCAAAAATTGCATTAGCCCACTAGTACTAAGTACTATTGTTTATCTGGACTGGATGTTGATGCTTCCTCTATGGGGGAGTATTTATGATCGAGATGAGTCATGAAGGACTCTTTATAGCAGGTATTTAATAGTGTCTTTGGATACTTCATCTTGTTGACGGTATTTTTATAGTAGATTGAGATAATGATGCCTTATCAATGTCAATGGGAGAGAGAAGTAAATGAAAACATCCTTTGGATATGGGGGAGAAGTTTTTTCTATTATTGGAAGAGAAGTGTATTTAAATATTGATGGATATTGATAGAAGTATATCAATGGGGGAGAGATATCTATGTTAGATTAAAATTTGATTGATGAAGAGGATTTGAAAATAAAATGACTACAATAGTAGAGTAGTTAAAACTAAGTGGTATGTTTGGTATTCTTAGAACTAAGATGTTTTTCATCTATGTTGCCATCAATTCCAAAGGGGGATATTGTTAGCATTAATACCAATGATATTCCTATGGGGGAGTATCCTAGCATTGCTAGAGAATTTGAGAGATTAACAATATGATCATATGATGCATTCATTGCAATGTTTGTCATTGATATCAACATATTGAAGAATGACTTGGCAATAGATGGTGTTTGAGGTTTTATGGTTTAAGAATTGAAGATAATGTCAAGCATAGTTGAGGACATGTTCTACAAAGTGCCTTGATTATGTGGTTAAGAGAAACTAAAGAAAGTTAAAGAATCATAACAACTATTTGAGATTTATAGAAGACAATATACAAACAGAGTTCATGAGAAGTAGTTTTTGGTAATTGGATTATATCCCCTAAGAGAGATAGAATTTGGTTGATTACAGTTAGACAAAGGAAGAAGACATCCTAATGATGACATCAGTGAGTGTGCAAAGTCTAGGGTTGCCCATGTGAAGATTTGTGAAGATTGTAAACCAACTACGTTATGTAATTATTAAAAGATATAATGTAATGTGTATTATTTTATCATAATGAGGTCTTATTGTAATTTTAAATTGGGAAATCCTTAAGGTCAACTCAATGAATTATTTTGAGGAATTGGCATAAAGGAAATTTCTGTTCCTTGTGATTAAGTGTATGTATGCAAGAAATGAATTAAAGTAAGAAAGTGAATTATAATTCTGAATCAGATGCAAGTAAGCGATCTAATGCATTCTTGTGGTACAAGTTTTTGGAACTGGTATTGAGATCTAAGAAGTATTTGGTGTAGTAGAGGGACAATGATTGAGCAAAGAGATTATATTGGGCAAAGAATACTAGTGGATAGTTGATCTTTTGGTATTGTTAAGAAAGGAATAATATATAGGTCATTTATATAGTGAGTTTGATGGTCTTTCCCCCTAAGCTTTATGGATAGTGGGTCCTTCTTTGGTCCACAACTCCTAATAGGATTGGCAAAACTCCAACTAGGGTTATAATCTTGTAATGTCCCTACTTGCAAGGGCTTGTAATATTGTCCTATTTTTTCCAAATAATCAATTTAAAGGTTATTATTGTATTATTAATGATTCTTTATATATGTATATATTCCTACCCCATCTATTACATTGTACATATAGGCTAGGCCATCCGAGGATTGGACAAGAAGACTACATTAAAGGCTTGACAGGACCTTGGTCCCCACCTTTCAAATGAGTGCTTTCCATCCCTCACCATGCCTAGATGTTATACCATACCTTAGTCCTTGAACATTGTGGTGGGGTCCCATAGCTCAATAAACCTAAGCCCAAGAGTTGATATATTCTCCTCTTGCCTTAGGACTCAGCCCTACCCTCTTATCCACCTAGTTCTTACTGATTGTCGTAATTCTTGGGATTTTTTCTTTTATTTAATTATGTCAAATGAAAGAAAATGTTCATTCTTATTACCTTGGTATTTCTATATAATTATGTTATCTCATTATTATCATAATTAATATTAAACAACATTTAAAATAATAAATGATTACCTTATTACCATTTTTCTTTCCTAAGAGTCACAACCTTTCATTAGACAAATCCTTTGAAAAGTCACAACACTTCATCACTAAAATCCTTTGGAAAAATCCCAATACTTTATAATCACAATATTTTTGAAAAGTCACAACCGTTCATAATAATGACCCTTTCACAGGTTCACAAGCTTTCAATATCATTCATAGCTTTTCAAAAACTTGCTCCCTTATTTTCTTCATGATATTACTTTCCTCTTCCATTTTTCCTTTTTGAACTCCTCTCTCCTCCTCTTCCTTTTTCCTCTCTAAAATAAACTCTCCTCCATTTTATATCTTAATTTTAAGGAGTCATGTTTATTTGTTAAATCTCTCTTAACTTTTCATTAGATTTAGTTAATTTATATTATTCTATGTTATATTATTTATTTACTTGTATTTATTATTATTTATTATAAAATTCTATTTATAAATTTAATATACTTTCTACAATATTATCTCTTGCATTTAATTTTATTTATTTATTTGCTCATTGAAATTTTATTATTATTTTTAATTATTTATAATATCATACCAAATATTATTTTAATAATTATTGTTTTCTTTTTTTATATTTTAGTATTAATCTTAATATAACTTTATTACTTATTTAATAATATTGTATTATCTAATAATATTGATATTCTATCTTAAAATGGTGATATGACAGTTCGCCCTTCCTCAAATTGCTTATCCTCAAGCAATTATATAACTTCTTCTGTTGAGTTGAAATTTATATTTCTTTTAGTCCAAATTCTTAGGTTTCTATCATGGATATGTTTGAATCATTTCTAACAGTCATTAAATTTTTACATTAGTCTTTCACATAAATTATTTTTCTAAATCCCCTTTAACCCTATAGGATAGCAAGACCATTTTCTGATACCACTGTAATGTCCCTACTTGCAAGGGCTTATAATATTGTCCTATTTTTTTCCCAAATAATCAATTTAAAGGTTATTATTGTATTATTAATGATTCTTTATATATGTATATATTCCTACCCAATCTATTACATTGTACGTATAGGCTAGGTCAATCAGGGATTGGACAAGGAGACTGCATTAAAGGCTTGACATGACCTTGGTCCCCTCCTTTCAAATGAGTTCTTTCAATCCCTCACCATGCCTAGATGCTATACCATACCTCAGTCCTTAAACATTATGGTGGGGTCCCATAGCTCAATAAACCTAAGTCCAAGAGTCGGTATATTTCCCTCTTGCCTTATGACTCAACCCTACCCTCTTATCCACCTAGTTCTTACTGATTAATGTAATTCTTGAAATATTTTTTCAAGTTATTATCATCTCTTAATCAATAACATTGATTAGATGTTTATTTCTTTTATTTAATTATATTAAATGAAAGAAAATGTTATTCTTGTTACCTTGGTATTTCTATATAATTATGTTATCTCATTATTATCATAATTAATATTAAACAACATTTAAAATAATAAATGTTTACCTTATTACCATTTTTCTTTTCCAAGAGTCACAACCTTTTATTATGCAAATCCTTTGAAAAGTCACAACACTTCATCACTAAAATCTTTTGGAAAAATTTCAATACTTTATAATAATAATATTTTTGAAGGGTCACAATCATTCATAATTATGACCTTTCAAAGATTCACATCCTTTCAATATCATTCATACCCTTTCAAAAAGTCACTTCCTTATTTTCTTGATGATATTACTTTCCTCTTCCATTTTTTCTTTTTGAACTCCTCTTTTCTCCTCTTCCTTTTTTTCTCTAAAATAAAATCTCCTCCATTTTATATCTTAATTTTAAGGAGTCATGTCTATTTGTTAAATCTTTCTTGACTTTTCATTAGGTTTAGTTAATTTATATTATTCTATGTTATATTATTTATTTACTTACTTACTTGTGTTTATTATTATTTATTATAAAATTCTATTTAGATATTTAATATACTATCTACAATATTATCTCTTGTATTTAAATTTATTTCTTTCTTTACTCATTGAAATTTTATTATTATTTTTAATTCTTTAAAATATCATACTAAGTATTATTATGATAATTATATAGATTAAATAATTATTATTTTCTTGTTTATATTTTAGTATTAGTCTTAATATAACTTTATTATTTATTTAATGATATTGTATTATCTCATAATTATTAATATTCTATCTTAAAATGGGGATATGACAAATCTCCTCATAGGGATTTAAAGTCTCTTCATAGGGATTGATATGCATTGAATATATTTCATTGCCTCCTAATAGAGTCCATCCTCTTACGAGGAACTTATATATTAGTACTTCATTTTATGGGTACCACTACCATCCCCACTATTGACATATGATTGAAAGGATCATTTGAGTAAGAGAACTAAGAACTATTGAAGAATAGTTTTCAATCATTGTTTTGTCACTGATGTCAAACTTGCTACATGTTGGTAAGATAATTGCTTCTATATTTCAAGCACTATCACTTAGTTGATTGATGTAGAGGATTTGATCAACAAGATGTAACAAAAGTACCTAGAGGAAAGGTTGAGTTATGATTATGTATTGAAGTGCAAGAATCAGTTAAGAAAATGATAACATAATGTATTGATGATCTACTTGAGGTTACAAAATGATTGGCTACACTTAGAAAGTTAAGATCATTTGCTAAGCTTGACCAAGTTGATAAAAGGTGTCAAAAAAAGTTAGTCCAAGTCGAGAAAAAAGTTAGTTGGAGCTGAGTGAAAATGATTTCTAATGGATGCCAAGCAAACTAATAGGCGTTGAGCAAGTTAGTAGATGCTAAGTGATTTTTAGTTGATGTCAAGCACTAGTAAAATCTAGTTGATGTCAAGTGATTTTACAATAAAATTCGAGTAACACAATATGTGTTGAGCATCAGTAAATTGATAATGCTGAGCTACTGTATTATGATAAAGATCGAAGATTCACCAAATAAAAGTTGACAAGTGTGCTTTCTTGGAACTTGTTAATTAGGAGGAAGATAAGATTGATGAGCTAGAGGTGTAGGATCTTATGTAAACCATTTTGAAGGTGAATTCAAATGGATTCTAGTAGAAGTTTCTAAAAAAGACAAGATATGGGGTAGATACATTTTATCCTACCTAATCCATTGAAAACCCTAATTTTTGAAATGGATAAGTTGGTTGGAGGTCAAAGATTTTTTAGAAGCAAAAATCAGACAAAGTGAAGGAAGAGGGTTTGCTTCATCAAGTGACCCAAGTGTAGAAGTTTGCAATGATGAGCTAAGAAAGAAGGCTAGAAGAGGATGAATGCTTAAAGGGTGAACAAGCTATCAAAACTACAAAGATTGGAAGACAAGCAGAGTTGAGGACTAAATAGTGATCTGTAATCTGCAAGTAAGGTTGTAAGTTATATCAGATCAAAACTCTACTATTTCTTTCTAACAATTGTATCAGATTAGAGTAAATCCTTTGGAGAAAGGTTGACTTAATAGTCATTGGAAAATCCTTTGATAGAGTGGCATTCCAAGTGAATGGCCTAAAGTCCTCTAACAAGGATCACTTTTAGTAGGGTGATTGAAATCCCTTAAACAAGTTGCATTTAACAGTGTGTGTTGTAACCTTTAACAAGGTTGGCCTTTAATAGGGCATCACTTCAGAAGAGTGAAAAAGGAGTAACATGTTATTGGTGGTTTTTTCCAAATTAGGTTTCCACATTAAATCATTGTGTCAAGTGTATCGATGGATATGTTATGTTTAATGATTTTGTTAGAAAGGTTAATCTTTCCTTGGATATATATTAATTGGGATATTCCAAGGGTCCCTAAATGTAGTTTGTCCACTTGTACACATGTGGAGGACATGTCATTGTTTGTCCTTTATTCCACATGTAAGGACAAATCTTGTTTATCCCTTTATTTAGTTTATCCTCCTTAAGAGGATTGTGACACTTTGCACACACCTATTATGAATGTGGCATTCATAGAAATGGGAGTTACAAATGCAACTCCTCTCTCATCTCTATATAAGAGATGCTCCTCCTTCTTTCTTCAACACAATCTTAGCACTTGATGTTATTGTATTGAGCTACTTTTGCTCCAACACACTCTCTCTCTCTTCTCTAGGCATTTGCCTTCATTCATAATACTCACAAGGGGTTTTCCTTGCTTTCCCCTTATAAATCCTTGTCTCCATTGTTGAACCATCTTGGTGTATGCTCTTGGAGTTTGCTTATCTTATGGTAACATTGTTTCACACTTAACTTACTTGGATTTTTTCTCGTTCCTTTCTCAACATTATCATTTCTTACAGTTTTACATTCCTACATGTTGATTTAATAGTAACATATCAGTTTTGGTTAATACACAATGGATGCATGCATGGTTGAGAAAATTTTAAGGGTTCACTGAATTGTGAAAAGTTTTATTTGTACATTAGACCTTGAATAATTAATTTACCCTCCTCTTAGTTATTCTAAAATAATTCTAACAATTAGTATCAGAGCATAATTTCTTAAGAGGATTAGTTTTAAGGTACTAAAAGCATAAAGATCAAGATGTCAAAAGGAGAGGTGCCCAAGCTAAACAAAGATAACTTTTCTACATGGAAAAGTGTGATGAAGCTACACCTTGGAGGACTTCGAGATTATGCACAAAATTTCATTACAGTAGAACATGTTGATCCAATAGGAGCCCTAACTACTGAAGACTTGAAGAAAAAGAAAGAACACAATCAAGCGATGTTAGAGATTGCCTTTTTCGTAAATTATGTTGAGTTTGATGATATCAAAGACCTTAAAAGTGTAAAGAAGATGTGGCATGGCTTAACCACCATCTATGGAGGAGAAAAAAATGTTCAAAGAGCCAAGTTAGAAAGCCTAAGAAGTAAGTTTGATGACATAAGAATGGAAGAAGGTGAAAACATGGCTCAATATTTTTCTAGAATAAAAGAAGTTGTTAGTGAAATAAAAGGTGCAATTGGTAAAATAGATGATGATACTATGCTAAGTAAAGTCTTGAGAACATTGTTTCCTGTGTATGTCAATAGAGTGTCTGCATTTCAAGAGTTAAGATGTATGCTAGCAAATGATCTAACCCTTGAAGGTTTGGTATGAAGACTCATTGTATTTGAGTTATCTAATTTTGACAACTACAGACCAAAAAGTATTGAATCAAATTTCAAAGAAAAATTGTTACTGAAGGATTCTAAGGAGGTAAAGCCAAAGAAGAACAAAAGAAAGATAAAGTATGCATCCAGTCATAGTAGTACAGATGAGGAAGACATTGAACAATTGGAAGCATTAATGGCCAAAAGATTT
Source organism: Cupressus sempervirens (assembly GCA_028749045.1). Lineage (NCBI taxonomy): Eukaryota > Viridiplantae > Streptophyta > Pinopsida > Cupressales > Cupressaceae > Cupressus > Cupressus sempervirens. The sequence goes on along the minus strand of CM053791.1, from coordinate 78,372,100 downwards.
CACAAAGAAAAAGGTAAATTTAAAGGTAAGCTGCCTATCATTTGTTTTAATTGCAATGAAGTTGGCCATATTGCAGCAAGATGTACATAGAAGAAGAACTTCAAAGAAGGGAACAAACACAAAAACAAAAGAGAAGATGATAGAAGAGACTACAGAGACAAAGGCAAGAAGTCATGCTACATTGTTGGTGAAGAGAACTCTAATGAAAATGATGATGAAGTGGTATATGTTGCAATGAAGGATGAATTAGATAAGGATGAAGCTACTGCACTTATTGTAGAACAAGAATTAGTATGAAAAGAACATTAACAAATAAAGTAAACATTCACAAACCAAAAACCAAATTCACATATATGCTTAGACAAAGAAAGCAAACAATAAGTACAAACCTCACAAGAGAAAGAACTCCATGCTTTCTTGATTCTGTAGATGTGTCCTTTTGCTGTGGATGTATGCTCAAGATGCTCAAAAGCTACTTCAATGGAGATGGGTAATGGCAAATTGGTAGCTTTGTGAGCTCTCAATTTGGCATTATAAGGGTATGGGCATGGCTTTTGGCTCTCAAAAGGGCATGGTAACTTTAGCTCAAAGATTGTTGATGAAATGGCTTGGGATGGGATTCAATTTATAGGCTAAGGGGTAGAGGGATGGAGGGCTTAGATGCAAGGATGGATGAAGGCTTAAGGAGGGCTAGGATGCACTCAAAGGAGAGCACATGGATTGTGCTTGTTTAGCACCAATGGGAAGGTGACACTTGTCACAAGGAGGATGAGTGTGAGAGGGTAGGGTAAAGGGTTGGTTAAAGGCATGATGAGTGGGGTTGAGTATGTAAGAGGGATGTAAGAGGAATGAGTGTGGAAGAGGGAAGAGTGTGGAAGATGGGTGTAAGAGTCATGAGTGGGCTTGTAAGAGTCTTTTATGTTTTGTAAGAGCACTCATGACTTAGTGGTTGGGCTTTTTGAGGGGAGACTTTGGTTTGGATTAGGAAATCTTAAACTTGTTTAAGGAATGTGACAACATTAGGAGGTGGATTAGGCTTGGGTTTAGGATTAGATTAGGGATGTTAGAGATGTGCAAGTGGATGGCATTAATGAGGGTGGGTGAGTTAGTGGCTAAGCTTGGTTAGTATGGGTGGATGGGGTGGATTAGGCTAAATGGAGGATTAGAGATAGGTTAGGGGTTTTTGAATTTAAGGATTTCATTTATCAAATAGATATATTTAATAAATGGGGATTTTTGGAATTAGATAGGAGAAAAGGATCTAATTGATAAATAATAGATTATTTGATTTATCAATTAGGACTATAGATGATTAATTAAATTAATCAACTAGGGATGGCAAAGGATTAATTAAATAAGAATTTAATTAATGATGCCTTTAGAGATGGCTAAATAAGATTACCAAAGCAATGTAATCAAATTTAGGTGTCTACATTTTGCCCCTCTTTGACATAGTGTTGAGACAACACTATTTCAAAAAAGTTCGAATGAAGACGACACGAAGAAGATGTTTTAGCAACAAGGTTGCTCCAGTCTCGGATAAGAAGAGGAGAGACTAGACTTAGATGATGCCCCCTCAAGAAGGCAGCGGGGAGAGAAATGAGGCTCGACGACTTCTTGAAAAGTACAAGAAATTGAGATGAGCTAAGACACAGGTTGGCAAAGAGAAGGGGTTGAATTAGCTCAAACTCTCACTACGGGAGAATGATAAAGGGAAAACAAAGGCACAAAAGTAAAGCAAGCTTAAGACTTTCCAGGATTGGGGGGGGGAGATGGAGGAGCGGAGTGCTATAAAAAGAATCCATGGTAGGGAGATGGATGATAGAATGATAAAGCTAATGCAACAGGGTTTCAAAGAGTCAGATTGGCGAAAGATGGGTTTCGAAGATCCCTAGGACTAGGATTGTGGATCTCGAAAGATGAGGCTTGGTGGATTGATTTGATTGGTGGATCCCTAAGACTAGGATTGTGGATCCCTAAAGCTAAGCGTGAGGAGTGATTCAAAGAGATACTGTAGGATATGGATGGGGGATAATGGAGATGAAGGAAATCCATTGAAGCTTTTTGAGCGGGGGGATACTTCAAAGAGAAGTACCACCATGTAGTTGAGCACTAGATTTGCTATAGGACTGTTGGTTAATTGCCAGGGTTACCAAGAACATCAAGGCCTTTTTACCAACTATCCAGAGGACTGATGAATTGACTCAAAACAAACACACAAGGATTGCCCCGTATCACACATGAATCCCAGAGGAAGTAGCGTGGAAACGACACTAGGTAACCCACAAGTAGAAAAAGAAAACAAGCAAAAGAGTTGATCAAGACCTTACGCTCTAATTGCCCCATTTGCAGCATACCATGATATGGAAGATCATGGCAACCTTGAGGAGGAAACAAGGAGATTGCTTGAAAAAGATATTTCAAGACCCAAAAGGGAAGATCCCAAATCAAAAGAAAGAGAAAATCCAAAAGAGAACTGTTTGCCAACGAGATGGGTAGGACGAGGTACTAATGGACCAAGATCAGACATGAGGAAAGCTATATCCTGCAAGGATCTATCAGAGAGCACCTGAGCTGATGGATCTGGATGAGTGATGCATCTGGCAAGCTGAACTAAGAAGGATAACACTTTGGTGACAGGAGATCTAGCTAAAGGATGCATTGGAATATCTAACCAAAGTGTGCGATGTGTGCAAGATGTTGACCAAGGATGAACTAACACGAAAGCCGGATAGATACAATGATACTAAGCTAAAGAGGATGTACAAGCTGACAGACCAAGATATGTTACAAATGTACAAGTTTGTTCATGTTTTGGTTTTTTGTGAGATGGAAATGTTTGTGAAGGATGGGATGTCTATAATAGTTGATAGGTGGATAGGTAGATGGTTTGTGAAAATCTTAAGGAAAATGGGATTCTGTGTGTGCATGTGATAGGATACAGGCTAGGATACAAGATTATTTACAAGCTGGAATATGGTACAAGCTTTGGACAAGATTCAGATATATACAAGGTATGGTACAAGATTTACAAGGTATAATACAAGCTTTGGTACAAGATTTACAAGCTGTACAGGAGGTATTGACAAGCTCCATCCGATTTTGGATATTTGATTGGAACACCAAGGGAACAAGTAGGTGTTTTATGGGATGGTGGGTGGATGGATGAGGGATAGGATAGTGATAGATAATGGATTAGTCTTTAGCACACAAGGTGCCTGAATTACAAGGTTTTCACCAAGGTACCTATCCAAGGCGCTTGAATTGCCAAGTTTTCACCATTGGACGCTTATTTCTCTTTACTATTTTTTTTTTTTTTTGTATTTTTCAAAAGCTGGGTATACCAAAGATCTTCAAGCATAGAAATTCTTGAGATGAATGATGTTAGTGGGATCATTCAAGAGTTCTCCTTCTGGTGTAGATAATTAATAGGCTCTGGAGCCAAAGGAGGCAGTAACCACATAGGGACCAAGCCATGTAGGTTCAAACTTGCCTTTCTTTTCTCGATCTGCTTGGACTTTCATATTTTCTTTGAGGACCATATCACCCAGCTAAAAATGTCGTGGGAGCACCTTCTTGTTGAAATTCCTTTTGAGATGAGTTTGGTAGACTGTAAGATGGTCATAGGCTTGTTGTCTCTTCTCGTCTAAGAGATCTAGCTGGGCGAGTCGAGCTACTATGTATTCTTCATCTGAGATTTGCCCTCGCAAAGATATGCGTAGTGAGGGAAGTTTAACTTCTATAGGTAATATCGCTTTGGCACCATAGACTAGGGAGTATGGAGTTGTGCTTGTGGATGTACGGAAGGAATTTCGATAGGCCCATAGAGCTAGATTTATTTGAAGGTGCCAATCACGACCGGAATCATTGACAACTTTCTTTAGGATTTTGAGGAGGGTTTTATTAGTTGCCTCTGCCTGGCCGTTACCTTGTGGGAAATATGGGCTAGAAAAGTGGTGATGGATGCGGAGGGAAGTGCATAATTCTTCCATGTTGAGATTTTCAAAGTTACCTCCGTGGTCAGTGAAGATGGTGGATGGGATGCCGAAGCGGCAAACAATGTGGTACAAGATGAACTTGGAGACTTGAACTCCTGTAGCTGAGACTAGGGGGACTGCTTCCACCCACTTAGTGAAATAGTCTATAGCTGTTATTATCCATTTATGTCCATCAGATGAGAGAGGGGTGATAGTTCCAACTAGATCAAGGCCCCAACAAGCGAAAGGCCAAGGTGGTGCAATAGGTTGTAGATCTTGTGCTGGAGCGTGCACAAGATTTAATTGCTGCTGACATGGGAGACACTTTCTGACAAAGTCACAAGAGTCTTCTTCAATGGTAGGCCAATAGTAGCCTAGTCTAAGGATTTTTCATGCTAGGACAATACCACTCGTGTGGGCACTGCAAAGTTTGGAATGTACTTCTTTTAATGCCATCGCGGCCTCATTTTCATCTAAACATCGAGAGAGAGTATCGTGATAACCCCGACGATATAGGGTATTGGCTATGATAACATAGCGGGATGATTTTCGAATAAGGTTCTGGCGTTGGGTGTGTGTGAGGTGAGGGGATATGATACCATCGTTAAGGTAAGTGTGAATTTCATGGTACCAAGGGGATTGGGGACCAACCAAGATACAAACACGGTTTGAATCCTCATTCGCATAAGCGGGTGTGAGGAGCTGCTCAACTAAAAATTCATACTGCGTAGCATCTTGGGGAATTTCCAAGAGCGAGCCGATAGTGGCCATGGCATCTGCTGCCTTATTCTGCATTCAAGGCACTTGTGTAAACTAAAGCTTTGTAAAATGCTGGGTCAGCTGATCAACTAGCTCTTTGTAGGGTAATAGCTTTTCATCTTTGGTTTGATATTAATTTAAGACTTGTTTGATGATGAGATGGGAATTTCCAAAGATTTTTAACTCAGTGATATTCCATTCTGTAGGTATCTTTAATCCTACTACAAGAGCTTCATATTCTGCTATATTATTGGTGCTAGGGAATTGTAGCTTGAAGGCTTTTGGAATGTAATCTCCTTGAGGTGTAACTAATAATATTCCTGCCCCTAATCCATGAGAGGTGTATGAGCCATCAAAATAAAGCTTCCATGGGGGTTGTTCTTCAATTAGGCAAATATGCTCATCTAGAAATTCCGTGAGCAAAGGATATGCATCTACTAGAGGTGCATCAGCTAGGTGATCTGCTATAGCTTGCCCTTTGATTGCCTTTCTGTCCACATACTGGATGTCAAACTCACTTAGTAGCATAACCCACTTTGCTAGCCGACCTGTGAGTGTTGTTCTAGAGAGCATATACTTGAGAGGATCAATCTTAGAGACTAGTTGGATGGTATGACTTAGCATGTAGTGGCGAAGCTTTTGAGTTGAGAAAACAACTGCCAAACAAGCTTTTTGCATAGGAGTGTAATTGAGTTCATAACCAACTAGGGTTCTACTGATATAGTAGATGGCTCTCTCTCTACTATAATCATCATGTTGTGCTAGAAGTGCCCCTAGAGCAGTAGGTGTTGCTGATATATACAAGATCAAGGGACGACCAGGAACTGGTGGAACCAAGATAGGGGGATTGGTGAGATACTGCTTGAGCTGATCGAAGCTGCGCTGACATAAAAGATCCCACTTGAAGTTCTCATTCTTCTTTAGCAAGTGTGAAAATGGTGTACACTTATCTGCAAGTTGGGAGATGAAGCGCTGGACAGATTGAAGTTTTCCCTGAAGAGAGCGAAGCTGTCGCAGTGTCTGGGGAGGAGGCATGTTTAAGATAGCCTTGACCTTTTTGGGGTCGATCTCTATACCTTGTTTAGAAACTATGAAGCCTAGAAGCTTGCCAGATGTGACCCCAAAGACACACTTCTTGGGATTTAGCATGAGATAATATTGGGCCAACCTATCAAAGACTTTCTCTAGGTCAGAAAGATGATCCATGAAGGTGTGAGATTTGACTAGGATATCATCCACATAATCCTCCAAAATGCTATGGATAAGATCATGGAAAATGGCTGTCATAGCTCTTTGATAGGTAGCCCCAGCATTCTTTAGGCCAAAAGGCATCATGGTGTAGCAAAAGGTTCCCCAAGGGGTAGTGAATGTTGTCTTATGCTGGTCCTCTTCTGCAATCTTGATCTGATTATACCCAGAAAATCCATCCATAAGGGACAAAATTTCATGTCCAGGTCTAAGATCTACAATCATATCTATGTTGGGCAAGGGAAAATCATCCTTTGGACAATCTTTGTTAAGATCTCTAAAATCAGTGCAGATTTTGATGTCATCGAAAGGCTTAGTGACAGGGACCATGTTGGAGACCCATTCTGAGTAGTCGATAGGTCAGATAACCTTAGCAGCTAACATTCTTTCTAGTTAAGCTTTGACTAGTAAGGCCACCTTGGGGTGCATTTTTCTAAGCTTTTGTCTTACGGGCTTGATCTTTGGATCGACTGCAAGATGATGAACTACAAGCTTTGGATCAAGTCTTGGCATGTCCTGATATGACCATGCAAATCGGCCAATGTTCTCTCGTAAAACCTCAAAGAGGAGGTCAGCTTGGTCTTGTGATAGGGATGCAGCAATGTGAACAATTCTAGGGATCTCTGAAGAACCAATGTTGACTTCTCTAGTATCCTCTATTAGAATAGAAGACACCTCTGGTTGATTATCTTGAGGAGGCAATACTAAATCCTCATGTTCCGCTTGTGGCTATGGATTTTCTTGCTGAGGGGTTCTCTTCGCTGCCTTAGCTAGTCCCAGATTTACCTTAGTTTCAGTTTTGGGTGTATCGAAACTAGGTTGGGGATTTTCTCCAAAATACCCCTTGGGATCTAGCTTGTAGATGTAGGCAGAATCTGGCTTTGTCTTCTTATGAGGAGTTTCAGCTCCCATGAATCTTAGAAGCGCTTCCTCTAATGCGAACTCATCAATATGTATGACACTTGGTTGGTCCCAATCTATGAGTTGTGGATGAGCAAGTGGTAGGTCAATGAGATGGATGGATAGTTTCTCGGAGAACAGAGTCTCCTAGGAAGATTTGGTCTAGGATATTGTCGTAGGCTCTCTTTTCAACTTCCTCAGGAATGTCTTCAATTTCGACAAGGTTGCGGTGGATGTTCGAAAAAGCATGACCGTTCTCGTTGGTGCCCCTAGTTATGGGTATGCCAAAGCCAAGACCTGACTTCGTTTCCCAATTATGTGCTTCGATGGGACATTGCATGCCCCTTTCTTCTGGTCCTAGTCCACCTCCTTGATAGTTCCATTTTTTAGTGATGAGCTTATGTTGTTGGGGATACTTCTGGCTGAAGTGATCAAGGCATGCTTGATTTCTTGGAGGTGCATCCTTATGTAACCAATTGTTGATATCTAGAGTGAGCTCCTCATGAAGAGGCATTTTTCAGGACACAAAGGTGGTTGGGCCAAACCATTTGTATCGAGGAGGTGGAATCTCCTTAGCTTTGTGATATGTTGGCCATCCATGGGTATGTGGATCAAGTGGGATTTCTCCGACAGAAAATGCATCTGATAGACTATATTCTCCACAACCTTTGTTGTTGATCTTTACAGTAGATAGGGTGGAGGCGAGGATGGTTTCTGCATCATTATAAGTGTGGGATGAGCTGGCGATGGCTGTGCCGATGTCTATTCCAGGGCAATGGTTTGTATATGAAGCTTCAACCGCATTGTAGTAAGCAAAGGGTTCTGGATCGGCATGGATGGTTACCTCAGTGCCTTGATGCAGAAATTTGATGCACTGATGGTAGGTGGATGGAATGACCTTCATAGCATGAATCCATGGGCGATCAAGGAGGATGTTAAATGGTAGGTTTAGATCAACAACATGGCAAACTGTCTCTTGGATGACCGGCCCAACCTTGATTGGTAGCAAAATAGTCCCTTCTGTGGTCCTTTCCAAGTTGTCATAAGCTTTGATGGTGATAACCTCACTGATCATATCTACCTCAGTATACCTAGCTTGTTTTATGAATTTTAGGGTGCAAATGTTCAAGGCTGATCCATTATCTATCATTACTCTTTTCACAGAAAAATTGGATACCATGATGGCTATGCAAAGTAGAAGGGTGTGATCTGGCTCAATCGCAGGTATGTCGGTGGGTTTGAAAGATAGGGCACATGAGGATGAAAGGTGTCCAACAAGATTACGAAAATTAGTAGCATTGATATCAGAAGGGACACGGGATTCTATGAGAGCACTGTCAAGGATGTCTTTGTACACGGGACTAGTGTGGAGAAGGTCTAAAATGGAGATTTGGGCTGGCATGTTCCCAAGGTGTTCCAAGATATTGTACCAGCTTTTTGATGGAGCTGATGGTGCTGACGAAACTGGTGGGCCTGCAATGTTAAATCGCGCTCTTCGAGTGGTGACCGCACACTCATTGTTTGGTCCTCGAATATTGATAACATTGACAGAAGGCTCTTTCTCAGATATACAACCTATAAGGCTACCATAGTCTATATAGGATGAAGTGTGGTCATTGTTCTTCCCATGCTGTTGGTTTGGCTGGCGGTTGTTGGTGTTGTTTTGGATAGGTGCTTTTCCAGGATTTTGGTTGTTGTGTGGAGGAAAAGCATTTTGATAAATCTGTAAGCCTGCATTGGGAGAGGTTTGGGCACCAACAGTGATTTCCTTCCGATCAATGAGATCCTGCACATAGTCTTTCAGTTTCATGCATCTGAGGGTGGTGTGACCGTTTACCCTATGGAACTTGCAATACTCATTATCCTTGTACCATGCAGCTTTGGATTGGCTTGGATCAATTTTTTGGCTAGGAGGAAATTTGATGAGGTTTTCCTTAGCCAATTTCTCAAAAATAACATCCAATGGCTCACCAAGGGGTGTATAGTTTCTAGGTGCAGGTTGGAATCTAGGCTTTTGCCCTGCAGCTGCATTGATGGCATTAGCTTGATTGTTAGACCCTTGAAAGTTGGGTCTTGTGTTGTGGTTTTGATAGCTTTGGTTATTTCATTGTTGGTAATTGATAGCTTGTTGGTTGTTTGTTTGATATGGTGGGTTAGACTAGTTTTGAGAAGGACCAACGATATTCACATGTCTGGTGTCAATAACCCCATCTGTTGCAACATGCTTATTTTTGTTCCAATACCTAGACTTGTCATTGGAATGTGATTGATTTTGGTTGGCCTCTTTGTAAATCTTTACCACACCATCTTTGATGAGTCCTTGCTCAAGAATCATTCCTTTATCTTTGATATCCTTATAGGTCTGCAAACAGTTCATGGTCATATGGTGAGCCAAGCTGGGATGTGCATTATCAATAAACATTTTCACCACATGGCGTTCTGGCAAGGTGTAGGATATGCGGGTGGTAAGGGTTTGCCATCTTTGCAGGTATTTGACAAGGCTTTCTCCACCTTTTTGCTTGGTGTGGACAAGATCAACTATTGATAGCTCTGTTTCAACAAGATGGGCATATTGGGCTACAAATGCCTCAGATAATTCAGCAAAGTTTTTAATTGTGCCATAGGGGATTCTATAAAACCATTCAAGAGATGGTCCAGCCAAGCTTTTGGGAAAAAGGCGCAAGAGGAAGACATCATTGTATGCCACGTCCTGGCAATGCATGTAAAATTCTTTGATATGTGTGACAGGGTCTCCTTTTCCTCTAAATTTGTCAAATTTAGGTACCTCAAAGTGTTCGGGAAATGGTGTCGTGGTAATGGCTCTGTCAAATGGGTAAGGACACACATTCTCAAACTTGAATGTCTTTGGATCATTCCCTTCTTGGATGGCTTTCAGAGCTTTCTTCATTTTCTCCCACTCTGAATTGATAGGTGATGGTTGGGGTGCCCCCAATGTAGGAGTGCCTTGAGGTAGGTATGTGTTGGATGGGGCCACTGAATATGGATGGCTGTGAGGGATTTGTTGATAGGGATTGTACATTGTTTGGGCAGCTGCATGGTGGATGACGGGTTGTTGAGGGGGAGGTGGCGCATATTGCTGCATGTGTTGCGAGGCTTGCTGTTGATATGGGATTTGAGGTTGGGATTGAGGAACATAAGCTGGCTGTGGGATAAATGGATTGCTTTGTGGAGGTAAGGTATAAGATGGTTGTGAGGCTTGGGGAGAGGATCAGAGGGCTTGTGGGGTTTGACCAATATATGTGGGTTGTGCCCCCATTTGGGATGGTATCTGCAAATAATTGGTGGTTGGCTGGGGTGGTGGATTACCTCCTAGAAGTGGCATTGAAAAGTAGTTGGTAATTGGAGGTAATGGATTAGTTTGTGGTGGAGGTGGTGGGAATTGAAAGCTTGGGAATGGAACTGATGGGGTTTGATAGCTTTGTGGCTGGATTTGGAAGCTTGGTAGAGTGGTGGTGGGAGCTGGGGTCACTTGGGAGCTTGGTAGAAGATTGGCAGTAGCTTGTGGGTTTTGATAGCTTTGTGGAGTGAAGGTAGTAGCTTATGGATTTGTGGCTGGTTGTATTGAGCTCCCAAGACTTAATGGAAATGATGGGATTGTACTTTGGGCTATGGTGAACAAGCTGGGGGCAATGAAAGGTTGATTACTTGGCCCCATGGGCAGCAACCCTGTTGTATATTGCTGAGGTTGGCCAAAGATGCTAGCACTGATTTGGGAGATGGGTGGATTTGGAAGGCTAGGTTGGGGAGCAGTAGCAATAGTGAAGGGGGTGAATGGTGAGGTGTTTTGAGTAAAGGGGGTTTGGAGCGAAGAGGTATGAACCAAGGATGGAGTGGTGGTGGCTGGGTTGGCTTGCGGCATGGAGATTTCAACTTGGGTGGATGATGGTATGTTTGGGTCTGTTGGGTCATATGGATTGGCTGGAGGCTCTTCTTTTGGAATATATTGAGGATAATTTGGATCATAAGAGCCTATGGGTGGTGGCAGCTGCCCAAACAATGGGTGAGATGGATCTGATAATGGAGGGGGTCTTCCAAAGTCAAAGGTTCCTACATTGTCCCTTCAAAAATTAGCCATGATTGTCTCTTTGTTTTTGTCTATAATGGCGTTTACCAATACTGCATTTCCTGGTTGGTTAATGAAAGCTTCAATGTCAGTAGGTGATGGCATAGCTTGCTCTGGGCTGAAGGATGGCTGAGTACTCAAGGGGGGTGAGGATGTTTGATCCAAATGATAGGGCTCCATTTTTTCTTTCTTCTTGGCTAAGCGAGTGACGGGTGGCATGAAAAATGCTCCTAGGGATGAGATGCAATAATGCTGATGGATGCAAAAGGGGGAAGGCTTTTTTATGCAAATGATTTCCTAGGTTGAGGCAAAGCTATATGACAAAACCTAAGGAGGATTGGGTTGGGGATTCTAACTTCAAAGATATGTTGTCAAAGCACAAAAGGTCTGCTTTCCTATGTGCAAGCTTGGTGGTGATTGTGTCAACTTAAGGATAGACTGATAACACGAGATTGACCACTTGTGGATCCCAACCTTTAGCTCAAGGTGATGAGGGATAACAAGTGACAAAGCTAGATTACCCTAGACAAAGCTCTGTCAAAGGGATAACCTTGGTGAGATTGGTGGATTTGGAAGATTTTAGGAATGGCAAACTTTTAGCAAGGTGACAACAATTTTGAAAGCTTAGATGTGCAGATTTTGGGATTGCTGGCTAGATGGTTTGATTCTAAATGAGATGGATGAGCTAATAATGCTTAAGGGGATAACCTAAGATGGCTGGTTTTTCTACAAAGATGACTCTAAAGTGAAGCTTATCCAAGAAGATGAGGAGAAACAAGGGTGTCTAATCATAGAAATCATGCCTAGTTGGTAAGGCATAAGCAGGATTAACTCCTGGATGTTGGCTAAATTTGATGGTGCGCTCTAACCAGGCCTCTTGAAGTGCTTCGTTGGTAGCTTTGCCCTCTGCCTTGTGGAGTTTGGCAATTCGTGGGCTTGGTGTTATTTCTTTTCTCTTGGCTGAAAGTTCTTGGTATGCTAGAGATGGCTTGAGTTTGACCTTGTAAAACTTATGTTTGGGTTTGGGTTGTTCTGACATAAATTCCTGAATTTGCTTGGCTTTGGGAAAAATCTCAATTGTTTTGCTTCAACTTGTTCAACTTCCAAAATAGGCAGTGACTACGCTAAGTGTGCCCTAAGTTAGGATTGACCAAGTTTGGCAAACATTCATTCAACAAGTAAAATAAAAACAAGCAATAGATAGGAACACCCAGATAGAAGTTTGTGGTTCTCAGAATGTGATACTTGCGCCAAGGAGTGTGTATGTTCTACAAATGTTTCGATCAGTCACTCCAAACACATTAACATTCTAGATGGTTTTCTGCAAGGCTGACAATTGGTTTAGCTAGAGAGTCCTCGATATACACAAGGTACGTGAGGCCCAAATCCGTAGATGAGACCAAAAGGATGTCACACAGCCGAGAGGAGCGGTAACCCACTTCTCCTCTTTCACTTCTCAAGGGTATAAAGTTCCTTGAGGCTTAGCCCGAATGACAAAATCTTGATCCCAAGAGAGGTGTCTTTCGATTCACCTCCCGATTCTTATACTCCGCCGGAACACTGGAGTTGAGGTCGTCCAAGGGGTGATGAAATCCCCAAGTAGGCCTCCTAAAAAGAAACAAGGTTTTGGATCCTAATCTTATGCACCCAAGATGGCCTCGAAAGATGACAAGGGGAGAGAAGACTTGGATGAGCTTGGGCTAAAAAACACGCTCATTCTTTTACCAACTGACTCTTATGTGTGCTAATCTAGACTTTGCAAGCACTCATGTTTAAGAGACAATATTCAATTCCAACTTGAAGTGCAAACAAAATTAAATCGATCGAAGAATGCAAACAGTAAGAAGAGTTAGGGTCAAAAAAAAAGCAAACTCGCGCACCCGGAGGCCCTCCACGTCAAGTATCGATTAATTTTCTTTAAGGCATTCAAGATTGAGTGTGAGTTTGTTTTAAGCCCAAAACAAAAGTGTGTGAGATTCGATTTCAAGCGCACACCCGGAGGCTCTCCACGTTAGTTTTTGTTCAATTTTAGTGCCCAAACTTGAAGTGTGATCGATTTAATCTAGAGTTTTGGCCATTTAAGAATTTTGATAAAGTTAAAGCAAACGTTCAAAGACTGAGTGAGTTAGATTGTGGAACATTTAACACCTTTTTCAAGTAGACCCATCCCCATAAATGGCACTGAGATTGCAACCAATGGTTAATATTTGATGGGTGATTAGAAAAGAGGTGAGTCCAAGGAACTACTCAAATTGATTTTTTTAAGTTTGTATTTTAACTTAACAAAGTTTCTTAAATGTCCAAAAATCAAACTTTACCTAGATTGCAGGTGGAAAAGAGATTTTTTTTGTTCAATTTTAGAAGCTCCAAATGAAGTGTTTGATATTGCAATGGTTAATTGATCCTTGGCATTCAAGATTGGATTTATTGTTTTATGCATGCATTCCAAGGAAAGTTGATTTTAATCCATGACATTCAAGAGTGTGTTTTGAGAAACATTCATTCAATGGAAAATGTGTTTAACCATTCAAGTTCATTTTTTTAGCAACATGCATTCAAAGACAAATGGTTAAACATTCAAGTTCATTTTTTAGCAACATGAAAACCTGCAAGAAACATGGTTAGTGGTTCCATATGTGCTCCAACCTGCAATGAGACAAAAAAAAGCAATTTAGTTAGTTAGCCAAAATCTTCAAAAATGAGAGCTTAACTATGGGAAAAAAATTTCTAACTTTTCTTGCTGTTTTTTCTACACGTAAAAATGCTTAAAATGAAATTCCAACTTAAACAGAAATTTCAAATGACAGACTTAGGTATCTTACATTATTTCTTAGGTATGCAAATTTTTAAAACTCCTAAAGGTATCTTTGTTTCTCAAAGCAAGTATACTTATGATCTTTTAGAAAAATTTAAAATGAATGACTCTAACCATGTTTCAATTCCATGTGAATTAGGAACTAAATTAATGAATGATATAAATACTCCTTTTGTTGATGAAACTTTGTATCGACAGTTGGTAGGAAGTTTAAATTATTTAACTCTTACTAGACCTGATATTGCTTATAGTTTTGGTTTAGTTTCTCAATTTATGTCTAAACCTCAACAAAATCATTTTAAAGTTGCTAAACAAATCTTAAGGTACATTAAAGGAACTATTAATATGGGATTATTTTATGATGCAAATTCTGAATTTATTTTACATGGCTATACTGATTCCGATCTAGGTGGAGATCCCAATGATGGGAAATCCACTTGTGGTTATTTTTTCTTTGTTGGTTCAGGTCCAATTTCTTGGAAAAGCAAAAAAGAACACTCTATTTCCCTATGCTCAACTGAAGCTGAATACAAAGGTTGTACCAATGCTGCTAAGGAAGCTTTGTGGATTCGAAGACTTCTTGACGATTTGGGTCTACCTCAACAATCACCTACACCTATACATTGTGACAATCAAAGTGCTATTGCCTTGGCAAAGAATCCAGTGTATCATGCACGAACCAAACATATTTCACTTCAACATCACTTCATTCGAGGACAAGTTGAAGACAATCAAATTATTCTTCTTTATTGTAAAGGAGAAGATCAAGTGGCTGATATTTTAACCAAACCACTTTCTAAAGAGAGATTTCAGTTCCATTGTAAAAATTTGGGTTTACAACCCGTTGATGTAAACTCCCCAAGTAAAGATTAAGGGGGGGTGTTAGAAAGGTTAATCTTTCCTTGGATATATATTAATTGGGATATTCCAAGGGTCCCTAAATGTAGTTTGTCCACTTGTACACATGTGGAGGACATGTCATTGTTTGTCCTTTATTCCACATGTAAGGACAACTCTTGTTTATCTCTTTATTTAGTTTATCCTCCTTAAGAGGATTATGAAACTTTGCACACACCTATTATGAATGTGACATTCATAGAAATGGGAGTTACAAATGCAACTCCTCTCTCATCTCTATATAAGAGATGCTCCTCCTTCTTTCTTCAACACAATCTTAGCACTTGATGTTATTGTATTGAGCTACTTTTGCTCCAACACACTCTCTCTCTCTTCTCTAGGCATTTTCCTTCATTCATAATACTCACAAGGGGTTTTCTTTGCTTTCCCCTTATAAATCCTTGTCTCCATTGTTGAACCATCTTGGTGTATGCTCTTGGAGTTTGCTTATCTTAAGGTAACATTGTTTCACACTTAACTTACTTGGATTTTTTCTTGTTCCTTTCTCAACATTATCATTTCTTACAGTTTTACATTCCTACATGTTGATTTAATAGTAACATATCAGTTTTGGTTAATACACAATGGATGCATGCATGGTTGAGAAAATTTTAAGGGTTCAATGAATTGTGAATAGTTTTATTTGTACATTAGACCTTGAATAATTGATTTACCCTCCTCTTAGTTATTCTAAAATAATTCTAACAATTAGTATCAGAGCATAATTTCTCAAGAGGATTAGTTTTAAGGTACTAAAAGCATAAAGATCAAGATGTCAAAAGGAGAGGTGCCCAAGCTAAACAAAGATAACTTTTCTACATGGAAAAGTGTGATGAAGCTACACCTTGGAGGACTTGGAGATTATGCACAAACTTTTATTACAGTAGAACATGTTGATCCAATAGGAGCCCTAACTACTGAAGACTTGAAGAAAAAGAAAGAACACAATCAAGCGATGTTGGAGATTGCCTTTTCCCTAAATTATGTTGAGTTTGATGATATCAAAGACCTTAAAAGTGTAAAGAAGATGTGGCATGGCTTAACCACCATCTATGGAGGAGAAAAAAATGTTCAAAGAGCCAAGTTAGAAAGCCTAAGAGGTAAGTTTGATGACATAAGAATGGAAGAAGGTGAAAACATGGCTAAATATTTTTCTAGAATAAAAGAAGTTGTTAGTGAAATAAAAGGTGCAATTGGTAAAATAGATGATGATACTATGCTAAGTAAAGTCTTGAGAACATTGTTTCCTGTGTATGCCAATAGAGTGTCTGCATTTCAAGAGTTAAGATGTATGCTAGCAAATGATCTAACCCTTGAAGGTTTGGTATGAAGACTCACTGTATTTGAGTTATCTAATTTTGACAACTACAGACCAAAAAGTATTGAATCAAATTTCAAAGAAAAATTGTTACTAAAGGATTCTAAGGAGGTAAAGCCAAAGAAGAACAAAAGAAAGATAAAGTATGCATCCAGTGATAGTAGTACAGATGAGGAAGACATTGAACAATTGGAAGCATTACTGGCCAAAAGATTTGACAAAGAAAAAGGCAAATTTAAAGGTAAGCTGCCTATCATTTGTTTTAATTGCAATGAAGTTGGACATATTGCAGCAAGATGTACATAGAAGAAGAACTTCAAAGAAGGGAACAAACACAAAAACAAAAGAGAAGATGATAGAAGAGACTACAGAGACAAAGGCAAGAAGTCATGCTACATTGTTGATGAAGAGAACTCTAATGAAAATGATGATGAAGTGGTATATGTTGCAATGAAGGATGAATTAGATAAGGATGAAGCTACTGTGCTTATTGTAGAACAAGAATTAGTATGCAAAGAACATTAACAAATAAAGTAAACATTCACAAACCAAAAACCAAATTCACATATATGCTTAGACAAAGAAAGCAAACAATAAGTGCAAACCTCACAAGAGAAAGCACTCCATGCTTTCTTGATTCTGTAGATGTGTCCTTTTGTTGTGGATGTATGCTCAAGATGCTCAAAAGTTGCTTCAATGGAGATGGGTAATGGCAAATTGGTAGCTTTGTGAGCTCTCAATTTGGCATTATAAGGGTATGGGCATGGCTTTTGGCTCTCAAAAGGGCATGGTAACTTTAGCTCAAAGATTGTTGATGAAATGGCTTGGGATGGGATTCAATTTATAGGCTAAGGGGTAGAGGGATGGAGGGCTTAGATGCAAGGATGGATGAAGGCTTAAGGAGGGCTAGGATGCACTCAAAGGAGAGCACATGGATTGTGCTTGTTTAGCACCAATGGGAAGGTGACACTTGTCACAAGGAGGATGAGTGTGAGAGGGTAGGGTAAAGGGTTGGTTAAAGGCATGATGAGTGGGGTTGAGTATGTAAGAGGGATGTAAGAGGAATGAGTGTGGAAGAGGGAAGAGTGTGGAAGATGGGTGTAAGAGTCATGATTGGGCTTGTAAGAGTCTTTTATGTTTTGTAAGAGCACTCATGACTTAGTGGTTGGGCTTTTTGAGGGGAGACTTTGGTTTGGATTAGGAAAGTCTTAAACTTGTTTAAGGAATGTGACAACATTAGGAGGTGGATTAGGCTTGGGTTTAGGATTAGATTAGGGATGTTAGAGATGTGCAAGTGGATGGCATTAATGAGGGTGGGTGAGTTAGTGGCTAAGCTTGGTTAGTATGGGTGGATGGGGTGGATTAGGCTAAATGGAGGATTAGAGATAGGTTAGGGGTTTTTGAATTTGAGGATTTCATTTATCAAATAGATTTATTTAATAAATGGGGATTTTTGGAATTAGATAGGAGAAAAGGATCTAATTGATAAATAATAGATTATTTGATTTATCAATTAGGACTATAGATGATTAATTAAATTAATCAACTAGGGATGGCAAAGGATTAATTAAATAAGAATTTAATTAATGATGCCTTTAGAGATGGCTAAATTAGATTACCAAAGCAATATAATCAAATTTAGGTGTCTACACTTATGACTTGTATGAACAAGAATGAAAAATGGATCATTGGTAGTGGATGCTCACATCACATGAATGGAGACAAAAGTAAAGTTCATTATCTTAACTTGTTATGATGGAAATACTTTAAGATTTGGTAATGATGCACCATGTTCAATAAAAGGAAAACGGTCTATTAAGCTTACAGACAAAATCTCATGTGACAATGCTTACTATGTTGAAGGTTTGAATTATAATTTGTTAAGTATGTCACAATTGAATAATATGCGGTGCAAAGTTGAGTTTGAAATAAAATCAGCCAAGATATATGATACAAATGGAAATTTGATTGGAAAAGGTGATCAAACTAGGAGTAATCTGTTTTATTTGGATATAGAAGATGCTACTTGTCTCATTGAAAAATTTGATGATGTATGGCTTTGGCACAAGAGATGATATCATGTTAACTTTGATAATCTGATTAGTATCAGTAACATGAAAAGAGTTAGAGGTTTTCCTAAGTTGAAGAAACCAGAAAATAGAATGTGCAAACAATGTCAGCTAGGAAAGATGGCAAAGTCAAGCTTATACCTCTAAGGAAATACTTGAAATTATTCATATTGACTTGTATGGACCTATTGAATTTCAAAGCTACAAAGCAGACAAGTATATTATGCTACTTGTTGGTGACTACTCTAGAATGATGATAGTCATGTTTCTAAAACAAAAATTAGATGCTTTTCAAATGTTTAAATGGTACTTGGCAAGAGCTAAGAAAGAAATAGATAAGAGCTTGAAATGTTTGAGATTAGATAGAGGAGGTGAATTCACTTCACATGAATTTGTGATATTCTGTAATGACAAAGGAACCAAGAGACAAACATCTGCACCTAGGACCCCTCCACAAAATGCAATTTTTGAAAGAAAAAATTGGTCAATAATGGATTATGCCAAAACACTCATGATGGAGAAAACTGTTGCTCTAAAATATTGGAGAGAAGCTATAAGTACTATAGTATACACTTTAAACTGTGTGCAAGTAAAGAAAGGTACTCACTCAACACCTTTTGAACTATGGTATGGTCATCCACCTAATGTGAAATATTTTAAGGTATTTGGAAGAAAATGCTACATTCTTAAAGATGTTAGGAGTGGAAAGTTTGATGCAAAGATTGAAGAAGGTATATTCCTTGGTTACTCCACAAGAAGTAAAGCTTATAATTGTTTAATTACCAACACTAACAAAATTGTGGAAATTGCAAATGTGAATTTTGATGAGTTTACAATGCACATGAGGCTGAAGCTAGAAGACAATTAGAAGACTACAAGATATTTGCATACTATTATGAAGGAATGCCTACTGAAGAAGATGCTACAAATCATGCAATAAGTCAACAGCAAGTTTCAACAACTGTTGAGTCACATCCTATGAGTGTCGAGTTGCATTCAGACGCTAAGATACAAAATGAGGAGAATACACAATTTGACTCTTAGATTAACACACATGAAAGAGATGCTAAGATACCTAATAGAGATGTACATAGTGATACTAAAGCTGAGAGACTGAATGCAACAACACAAACTGAACCAAGATTATCCAAATATGTTAAAAGACACCATCTTGCAAATCAAATCATTGCAGACAAAGATTGAAGGCCAATGACAAGAAATAGGTTAAGAGGTGAAGCATGTTTAGTAAGCATGAAGAAACCTAAGATAGTGAGAGATGCATTAGAAAATGATGATTGGTATAAGGCTATGGAAGAGAAAATTTAGCAGATAGAAAAGAACAAGACTTGGAGCCTAGTTCCTAGACCAGAAGACAAGAATGTGATTGGCACAAAATGGTTATTCAGGAACAAGTTAGATGAGAATGGTGAAGTGACAAGAAACAAAGAAAGACTAGTTTGCAAATGGTATGTGTATATGTGAAAATGCGAGCTATGCTAACACACACACACTTCAACATGGTCCTTATTTGCAGATTAATCTCGGAATGAACATTGGATTGTTCATCTAAAAATTAGCTGGCAAAGCGACCTATTGCCTTCTATCTAAAGGGAATTGCTTGTTAGATATCACTAGATTTGAGGTGTTAAGCAACCAGACCCTCTAAGAACAAAAGATTTAAAAGAAAATGCAACTAATCTATATGATATGCAAGTAATCTAGATGAAGTGCAAGCAATTAATCTAGGAAATAGAAAGCATTAATCTAAACGTATGCATTGTTATTTTAGATGAGAATTTAAATGCAATAACAATATGAAAGCTAGAAAGTTGAGTACTCAATTCGATAGCAATTCAATACTATTCAAATTCCAACCTCTGTAATGAGGAAATGAGGGTCTCTTAAATGGACTTTCCTGGAATCCATCAACGGTTGAAATCGATGTCAATCAACGGTCAGGATTGAAGATGAAGTTCAGTCATAAAGGAAGATTCTCAAATCAAAGGGAGTTAACTGGCTCAAATTTGAGTGTAAGAGTCAGTCAACTCAAATAGACTTCAGTGTAAAAGCAAGTGATCTGGGTCACTTCTAATTTGATCAACAGTGAACTTGGAATTTCCTTTTTGAACTGAAGAGAGATTTTGGAGAGATATTTATTTTTATAAAATGAGATATGCTCTCATAATTACATTTTTCATTTAATTAAATAATTCTATTTAATTAACTAGAGGCACTTTTCTTATTTAATTAAATAACTTTATTTAATTAATTAGGAATGACTTCCCATTTAATTAAATAACTTTGTTTAATTAATTAGAAGTAAGTTCTCCATTTAATTAAATAATTTCATTTAATTAATTAAAATAGGCATATTTATTAAATTAAATAAATTTAATTCCATAGTACACTAGCCTTAGGATATAATTTAATTTAATTTAAGTATAAATACTTAATAATTAAATTAAATATTAATCAATAGGTTTAATGTGACTAATATGAGTAAATACTATAGGAATTAAATAATAAGCATGATGAATGTAGATTAGGGTTTTCTGCATCTAATAATTAATTTGAGTAGTGAGTAGCAGAATAAAAATTTTCCTAGCGACATAGGACTTAAGATTGATCAGAAATAGACCAGAATTGGTATCATGGCAATGAGCAAATTTTGGGGTATTACATTTTGCCACTCTTTGAATGAATGTGTGACCAGCACATTCAATTCAAAGAAAATCAAAAAGAATGATGCAAGGATCAAGAAATGAGATTGGTCCCAAAATTGATGATACAAAGACCAATTGATAAGCTTTTAAGGACTATCTCTAGAATAGAGCTTAATCCCAAGGAATCTAAGCATAATACCTAGATACCCAATATTGATAAGCATTTAAAAGGTTTCTTCTGAATGAAGTTTGACCTTTAAGGATCTAGATAGAAAACCTAGATACCTGAGAGTGATAAGCATTTAAAAAATTTCTTTAGAATGAAGTTTAACCTTTAAGGATCCAGATAGAACATCTAGATACCTAAGAGTGACAGCATTTAAAAAGTTTCTTCAGAACAAAGTTTGACCTTTAAGGATCCAAATAGAACACCTAGATACCTGAGATTGAAAGTATTTATAAGATTATCTCCAGAATGGAGCTTAACCTTCAAGGATCCAGATAGAACACCTAGATACCCGAGATTGAAAGCATTTAGAAGATTATCTCCAGAACGGAGCCTAACCTTCAAGGATCCAGATAGAACACCTAGATACCCAAGATTAATAAAAGATAACAAGATCCAATAATGAGTCATAGAATCATCCCCAGAATGAGGCTTGATCCTTAGGAGTCAGGGTTTAGACTGTCTCAATACCTATCTATCAAACTCTGAGAAGAGTTGTTATAAGGTTGATCAATTGATGAAAAGATAAGATAGATAGCAAAGATGCCAGATAGAAGAGAACAAGATGCCCCGAGTGATGAGATGCCCCAAGTGATGAGGACATAAGATGGGAATAAGATGCCCCAAGCAATAAGTATCCAATGATGTAATCATCTTGCCCCCTCAGGAGCAAAATTGAAAGATGACATACCAGAAATAGATGTGAAGCAATATAGCAATAGATATAGACGAAATCTGAGATGTAGCAGAATGTAGAAGAGATCAGAATGATCTGAAGAAAAGAGAAGAGATCAGAATGATCTAAAGAAAATTTAGAGTTGTTATGTAAAGATTGCAAGGTTGCAAAGATCGAGTTTGACCAAAAGTTGATCAGATTTAACCATAGTTGACTTGAGTTGACTTTTTCCAAAATGAGGTGTGAAAACATAGAGAATATAGAGTTGAAAGGATTCCAAGAATCACAAAGTATCAGAAAGATTTGGGCTACACAAGCATTCAATCGTGTCAGTCCCCAAAATTTTAAAATGCATTTTTGAGGCTCTTAGGTGTGTCAAATTTTGAATTCAATCTCAAAAATGGATTCAGAATTGTCAAATTAGCTAGGGGTATGATTTTCATGCAAATCTGAGCACTTTGAAAAATTTTGGTCAACAGCTATATAAGGGCCAGAGGGGTCATTTTCAATTCATTTGTGCTTTTTGTCTTCTATTAATTTTGAGCTCTAAGAGAGACATGGCAGTTAATGTGAGATATCATCGATTCAAGCACTTCAGATATCACAATTGACCAGTAGACTATGGACCACCGATGAGTTATCAAATCTCTTCCTTTGTACTTTCACTTTCACATATTTTGATGTCATTTATTGCACTTTTTAGCATGTTTTAAGATTGTTCAATCGATCTTCACGTGAGACCTATTGTTTTTCTCTTAAAGATCTTCTTTCTTCGTGTGAAGAAACAGGGTGCCCTGTTTCTTCATACATGGTAGGAGGATCTTTGCGTGGGAAGCATTAGGTTTTGCACGAAGAATGAGATTCTTCACATGAGGCAATTCGTTTCTCGCACAAAAATCTCTTTCCTCACGCAGACAGCTCTTTTCTCCCACTGGCAGCTCTTTTCTTGTGCGATGACATGATTCTTTGCACAAAGAAAGAATGTTTTCATGCAAAACTCAGAGAACTTTGAGCGAGATTTCATGAATTTTGTGTGAAATCCCATGACAGCCATGTTTAAAAGTTCTATTTTTGCGCTCAAAAATTACATTTTAATTTATTTTGATGTATGGTTTCGACTTGATACTGATTGTTTCATTTTTTGTTTTTGTTGTTGTGCGTGTAGGAGGTTTTTGGTGACATTGAATTCAGGTCTCATTACCCACCATATGGGCAGCTATTGTGGAGTCTTGATGATGTTGATCGAGCACACAATGCCCAATTGGGTTTGTCTTCTTTGTGCTAGATTCCAACCGTGATGGTGAATCACAGCTTGTTGACTACTTTGGTAGAGAATTTTCATTCAGAGATGAACACATTTCATTTGCTGATGGGTGAGATGACGATCACCCTGGAGGATATATGGAGGATTTTGAGGGTTCCATTTCATGGTGCCTGGGTCATCTATGATACAGTGCCCCGAGCAGGGACAGAGGCACTATCTATTGTTTTTGGGAGAGAGCTACTGAGAGGTAGGGCTATTAGTTGGGATGAGCTAATGCACACCTATGGACTGACACATAGGATGGAATCTGTGCTAGCTATATCTTTGAGCTGCTTCTTATGTCCTGACAGAGGACAGCATGGTTTGGAGTGTTGGTGGGGTGCCATGCTTCGCAGGATGTTGGAGGCACCTGAGATCTTTAGGTGGCGTTAGTGGATGTTAACTCACCTATTTCATGAGATGCATGAGGTTGTCTTCCATGAGAAGAAGACCATAGTAGCAGGAGTACGTGTGTTGTAGATCTAGGCCTAGGAGCATCTTCCCGTATGTAGGCTGATTTTTGAGGATGCCAGAGAGCCCATGGAGCCGTATATATGCAGATATCGAAGGCATATTACCCAAGTCCACCTGGGTAAGATAGAGCAATGGAGGATACATCTTGATGACCTGGTGTTCATTGTATGGTGACCCTAGTGAGAGACAAAGGACTGGGATGATGCCCCCAGAGAGTTACCATGGATGTTCAGTTCTCGACCTTTGGCGGGCATGACGACATCTGTCATAGAGAGATTCGTGATCTCACGAGTGTGGCAAAAATATGTCTGACCACAAGACATTTCTCCTAAGTTCTATGCTTATGCTAGGGTGCAGAAGGATGTTGAGTGGGGATGGCCAGCATGGATGGATCCAGGGCGGTCCATGATAGATATTCATAGCCTAGCTGCAATGCAGTGGGACTACCTACCAGAGGTAGTTGATGCCGAGATGACACCTGCATATTAGGCATTTTTTATCAGCCATCCATTCCCACATTTTATAGATCTAGTTGGGATGGCAGGGCAAGGACAGAGGTAGGTGCCCCAGTAGTAGCCAGCATAGCCACAGCCGGCAGGTCAGCTACAACAGTAGCCATGGGTCTGATAGCGGGTATAGAAAATGTCGATTCCCCCATGTTAGATGAGATCAAACCTAGGTGCCAGGGGTAGTGGGAGTCGACAAAGTCAATGATACAAGAAAAGGAAAAAGGAGGAGGTTGGCCCATAGTAGCAGGTGCACCACAGCTACAGGCACCTTCACAACGGCAAGCACCAGAGATGTTAGATTGAGGATATGCTAGATCAGCTGGCAGCTAGGGTGTAGGACATGGTACGATGGTACGTAGAGCAGATCTATCAAGCCTCCCAGCAGCTAGGGGACCTATAGATTTCAGTGGCAGTCTGGGATGCACATCTGGTGGAGAGATAGCGGGAGACAGATCGATGGAGAGAGCATACAGAGACTATAGAGCAAAGATTAGAGCTGGCACAGGTCCACTTCTAGTTAGCTCGAGCAATGTACTATTATCATGCACATACGAGTGCAATACCTGATGAGACACTTCAAGTTTAGCACTTTTCTAAGTATGCCTGAGAGTCTGGAGGCACACGACCTCTTGTTAGACCAAATATGCCACCACTGCCTCCACCACCTTGTGCTCCTACTCCTCCTACAGGTGAGGGTGCAGGACAGAGTTAGATGCTCTATGCTTGATCTCTAATTTTGATCCCTGGCTATGTATCGACTGGTGTGCCAGCACCACATGTATCATTTTTTATCGATTGCACTCGAGTAGCGCCCATTTTTTGTACTAATCCATTATTTTGATATATATATATATATCTTGAGCCGAGTATCCCTATGTATGTCATTATCTATTTTTGTTTTACTTTGATGTACATGAGATGTCAATATGATGATAATGAGATGTATGTTTGAGTTTGATTATGATGCCTATGTATTGTGATGTGATTATGAGCATGTAGAGTAGATGTTATGTATATATGGATGCAATGCATATGGAAATGGACTAACATCTCATGTAGTGTTGTGTGTTTTTGCTTGACAGTGACAAGTATTCCATTGAGGAGCATGAATCAATGGACCAAATGCTTGTGCAGCTGTGAAAAAATTTGACACATGTGGAGATGACCCTGATCCTTCATCACAAATGGTAGGAACAAAATGACCATCGGATTGCGTGGTTATGCAAGTGAAGAATGTAATGCAAGAATAGGTGAAATGAAACCCTAGGTCTGGTTACCAAGCCTCAATATTTAATCATCACTGGATATAGAACAAAGCTCATAGGTCATACAATTCCCGCTGATATTGCAATCATGAAAATACGAATATAAAATATGTTATTGGTTTGTTGGGATCAAATGTAAGCATTCGAGGCACAAGAAGCCAGAATGACCAGAACATTTGTCCCTTTTAATATAGCAAGTTAACATAAGCATCAGAGCATAAATGCTAGGATGACCTGAATGTTGCTTGCATGACGGGCACACCAAACACACAGGAGATCCCTCTTATGCTAAGTATTTAGTATTCATTCTGTCTACAACAAACCTTACGTTCGTAACCTGAGACAGAAGTGTGCTAGATATACTCGCAGTGACCCGTATGTTCACTTAGTAGGACAAGTATTAGTATTTATTATAGCATGAAGATTTCACTCCAATAAAAAAGAAAAAGAACCAATGGTATTGACATATTCGTATAAAAAGAGTTGAGGTACACACGACCATCCAATACGAGATGGAGGCTCTTATAGTGGACACTCCTTTTATAGGAATATACCAACTTATTGGAATGAAACCATAGATAGAAAGCAAAGAAAAGATCATGCCCCCAGTCATTACTTCTCTAATCAGAAATGACATCATCAAGTTGCTTGAAGGGACATGATAAAGAAAAAACAAAGCAAACAAAGAAAAAACTCAGCATGTCCAAACAAGTATATCATTTTTGAGTTCAATGTTTTTGGGATTGATGTCAAGTGTTTGTGTCCATAACATGTTTGAAATAAATTTCTTTAGTAAGGTGACAACAGTAGGCAGACACAGTCAGAATGACTAGTGACTGAGGTCAAAGAGGAAACTTCAAGATGAAGAACCTAAGAAGGACTAAGCGATAGTAGACAGACACAACCAGGATGATTGGTGACTGATGCAAGAGAGATCTTCCATAAAGGAATCTGGAGACATGACCTTAGCAATAGTAGGTAGACATAGTTGAAACAACTGGTGATTGTCGCAAAGGAGATTCTATGAGGAGAATCTTTGAAAAGAGTGACACTGGTGATAGTAGGCAAACATAGTGAGGACTAGTGGTGACTATCATGAAGGAGATTCTATGAGGAGAATCAAAAATAGTGACACTAGCAATAGTAGGCAGATGCAGTGAGGACCACTGGTGACTGTCATGAAGGAGATTCTATGAGGAGAATCTTGAAAAAAGTGACACTAGCAACAATAGGCAGACGTAGTGAGGACCACTGGTGACTATCATGTATGAGATTCTATGAGGAGAATCTCGAAAAGAGTGACACTAGCGATAGTAAGTAGACGCAATGAGGACCACTGGTGACTGTCGCAAAGGAGATTCTATGAGGAGAATCTCAAAAAGAGTAACAGTAAAGGGGAATGCCCCCCAGCTATGAGAAGACTCAATCCATGGATACATGAGCAGAAAGCAAGAAAAATAGGAAAGTGAAAACATGAAAGTGACTGTACAAAATAGACAAAAGATGCACTACAAGATGAGGCATTTAGAACAAGAGGTACCTATTTACCAGGTTTTCACCTTCTTGGCAGAACTTCCTTTTTTTGCTACCATGATGCCTAATTCCAAGTTTTCACCAATGGCACTTTTCTTGTTTTTCAATTTTTTTGTATTTTCTCTTTTTGATTTTTTTTGTATTTTTTTTCAGGACTTTTCTAATTTTTTTTTAGATTTTTTTCAAGACATATAGATATGTACAGAGATTTTGCTGAGATTAAATCAATTGTAAAACCGCTTCAGGTGGAGAGTGTTGGCAGGTTCTTTAAGCACGTCTCCTTTGATTGTGGAAAGCTGATGGGCACCAGATCCATATACTGCAGTAATGATATATGGACCGAGCCAGTTTGGTTCAAACTTTCCTTTTTGTACTCGCTGTTGTTGATTCTTAGGATTCTCTCTCAGGACAAGATCACCCAGCTAGAAGTCACATAGCCTGACCCTCCGATTGTAGCTTCTTGTCATTCATTGTTGATATGCTCATAGATGATCACATGCCACTTGTCATCATTCATCTAGTAACATAAGCTCTTGAAGCCAAACTATCCTGTAGTCATCATCAATGATAAGGCCTTTCATAGAGATGCTCAAGGTAGGAATCTTGACCTCTATTGGAAGCACAACATTCGCCCCATACACCAATGCAAAGGGAGTTGTGCCCGTTGGAGTTCTAGTGCTTGTCCTATATGCCCATAGAGTTGGATTGATCTGGAGATGCCAATGTCTCCCTGATTTGCTAACTATGTGATGAAGAATTTTGAGGATCGCCTTATTGGATGCCTCAACTTGGCCATTACCCTGGGGGTAATAAATGGAAGACCAATGTTGTGTGATCTTGAATTTCTTGCACAACTCCTTGAGGTCTTTATTCTTGAATTTTCCTCCATTGTTAGTAATGATTGAGGATGGTACACCATATCTATAGATGATGTAGTTTGTCATGAAAAGTGCTATAGTTTTTCCATCAACAACTGTGAGAGGTACTACCTCTACCCACTTCGTGAAATAATCTGTAGCCGTGATAATGAACTTATGTCCATTAGAGGAGGTTGGGTGAATCTAGGTGAATCTGCCCCACCAAGTCAAAGGCCCATTGTTGAAATGGCCATGTTGTAGTAGAGGGAATTGACTCTCTGGTTGGAGCGTGAATGAGATTCCCGTGTAGCTGACACTGCTCGGAAGACCTAGCATACTTGATAGCTTCTTGCTCCATTTTGGGCCAATAGTAACCAACATGAAGGAGTTTGTGAGCTAGTGTCAGGCCATTGGAATGAGATCTGCAAATGCCCTCATAAATGTCAATTGGTGCACATTTGGACTCTTGGAGTTCTAAATACCTAAGGAGTGTTCCATCGAGACCTCTTCTATACAGATCATTAGCAATAATGACATAATGTGAAGCATTATGGATTAGGTAACGTTTCTCATTTTGGGTTAGACCTTCTAGAATGGTTTAATTACAAACATAGGAATAGATGTGATGGTAGCAGGATGATTCTTGTCTTATAATAGAATAGATCATCCTGGAATCAAGGGTGTCATAGGCTGGGTAGTGTAACGCTTCCACCAAGAACTCATGTCAGAGATCATTTTTCGGCATTTGTAGCAGGGAGGCTAGAGTGGCCATGGCATTAGTCACTTTATTATCTATTCATGGAACTTGCTGGAAGGTGATGTGTGCAAAATACTTCTTCAAGTCATCAACCATGTGCTTGTAAGGAATTAGTTTCTCATCCTTTGTTTGATACACATCATTTAGCTACAATTTTCATGCCATTGATCAAAGCCTCATATTCAGCAATGTTATTTGTACAAGGAAATAGAATCTTGTATGCTTTGGGCAATGAGTATCTTTGTGGTGTAATAAAGAGTAATATAGCACCTGATCCCTATTGCGTGAAGGACCCATCGAAGAACATAACACGTGTATGGTGCATGAGTGTTAGAATTGACTCATTTGGGAAATCAATGTTCATTGGTAGAAGACTCTGTATGGGTGCCTCGACCAGCTGGTCTGCAACTACCTGTCCCTTTATGGCCTTGCGTTCAGCATATTGGATGTCAAACTCACTGAGTATCATGACCCATTTAGCCAATCTTCCTGTGAGAGCTGCCTTACTGAGCAAGTACTTTAGTGGATCTATTTTACCCACAAGCCATGTAGTGTGGGCAAGCATGTAGTGTCTCAACTTCTGGGAAGCAAAGACAACTGCCAAGCAATCTTTCTCAATAATGCTATAGTTCTTCTCATAAGAAACCAGTGTTTGGCTCAAGTAGTAAATAGCTCTTTCCTTATTGTCTTTATCTTCTTGAGCCAATAGGATGCCCAAAGATGTTTCAGTGGCTGAAATGTATAAAAGCAAAGGCTTCCCATGAATAGGAGGCATAAGAAGGATTGACAAGATATTGTTTGGTCTATGTTAAGCTTTGCTGAAAATCCTGGCTCCAATTGAATTTCACACCCTTCTGTAAGGTCTTTGTGAAGGGTTGTGATCTATCTACCAATTGTGAAATAAACCTGCAAATAGATTGAAGCCTTCCTTGTAGTTCTCTCATCTGACTGATGTTCCAAGGTGGTGGCATGTCCATTATCACTTGTACTTTCTTCGGATCTACTTCAATTCCTTTTGCAGAAATAATGTATCCCAACAACTTCCCTAATGTGACACCAAATGCACATTTCTTAGGATCGAGCCGAAGACTAAATTTTTCCATACAATCTAGGATGGGTCCCAAATCTTGCAAATGAGTATTGCGTTTAGTGCTTTTGACCAAGGTATCATCAATGTAGTCCTCCATGGTTCTATACATCATGTCATGGAAAATTGTAGTAAGAACCCGTTGATATGTAGCACCAGCATTCTTCAAACTAAATGGCATCACATTCCAACAAAAGGTTCCCCATGCACATGTGAAAGCCATTTTCTCCTGATCTTCTGGCGCAATTTTTATCTGATTGTATCCAAAAAAAACCATCCATAAGTGAGTACATCTAAGAGCCAGCCATCATGTCCACGATCATATCAATATTGGGGAGCAAAAAGTCATCTTTAGGACATACCAAGTTAAGATCATGGAAGTTTGTACAAACCCTAATAGATTTATCATGCTTGGATATTGGAACAATATTGGATATCCATTTAGCATAACCAATTGCACGGATGAAACTAGCCTTTAAAACTTTCTCCAATTCTGCTTTGACGAGCAATGCAACATGAGGGTGCATTTTCTGAAGCTTTTGCTTAACTGGTTTGATGCCTGGTGCTATGTACAAATGATGCATGATAAGATCAGGATCCAATCCTGGCATGTCAGAATATGTCTAGAAAAAAATTATTTTCTTTTCCTTGAAAAAGGCAATGAATTGTTCCTTCTCTTCAGGTGATAGTGATTACGCTAGATATATCATATGAGGATGTTCTTCTATGCCCAGGGTAATTGGTTGCATCAACTCTATTAACACTAATGATCTCTCCTGAAAGTGACTAGGAAGGACATCAAATATCTCATCTGCAGGCACCTCAGAGAGGTTTTCACCCTTGGATACGTCTTTTGTTTTTACTTTTTTGGGT
Source organism: Cupressus sempervirens (assembly GCA_028749045.1). Classification (NCBI taxonomy): domain Eukaryota; kingdom Viridiplantae; phylum Streptophyta; class Pinopsida; order Cupressales; family Cupressaceae; genus Cupressus; species Cupressus sempervirens. Next base: position 78,341,810 of record CM053791.1, on the reverse strand, counting down.
TTCGACACTGCCACAATGTGGTTTTCACCATCAAACCTTTTGCATTTTTTCTTTTTAATTGTATGACTGAGATATTTGATGTCAACCTCAGTCATGTTGATACTCTACTCATTGGTGGAAGACGTTAGAGGTTCGATAGCATTTAGGTAACAAGCGAGAGCATAGTCATTCTAGAACATGGGGACTTTGTTAGATGCATTGGGGTTCTAGTCTATAAGCTCAAGATGTGTGAGTGAGAGATTAGTTCAATTGCATTCACAGTATAGTCATTAAGTGCATGGACCAGCAATTTGAGACCTACGATGACTTCATCCATAGGTGTGTTCAAACACTTCAGAATATGAATGTCAGTAAGTGACAACTCTAGGACACTACTTGGATTAGACCCATGTGACCTAACCCTAGACATTTCACCCACTTCGATTTGGTTTTCATAGACATGCACTTGATCAATGTGTTTATCAGTGGTAGCTTCTGAAAGAGAGTAAAATTCATATTCATGAGAATCGGTGCTACATGGTGAGAGATTATAGAACTCTCCAACAGTGATAGGGACATACTCACCTTCATCCTTTGGGTTCTTACACAAATACTCAACACGGCATGACTAATTAGATTCTCCCTTTTCTGAATGATATTTGAGTTGCTCAATATTGTCCTCAGAAGAATCACTAGTATCATCTACAGTGCTAACATGTGGCACAAAGTCATCTGGCTCAACAAAGAATTTAGCGAGATCATAAGGGATAGGATGAGGATAGGAATCCTCATCATCAGATTCTTCCTCTTGAGTATCTGACTTAGCTTGTGACTCATTTTCAGATGAACTCACAGGTTTGGGGATGAATTTATTTGATCCCATATGGAAAGGGACCTTCTTAAACCTAGTTGTATCATGGTTGCTTCAAGCTCTTGCTTTGATAGGATCAATTAGGCCATTATTATTGCACCCAATAGGGCCAGTTCCCTTGTAACCAAAACATTTCATAAGCCTAAGACCATGTCCATATTTCTTAGGAGTGATTTCTTGAACTTGTTCTATAAGGTCCATTGGAGCCTCTTCTTTGTAAAGCCATGCAGCAACGGCTCTATTTTCACTTTCATCTTCTAAGGGAACTATAGCCTTGACAAAAGCGCCATTATACTTGGTCTGAGGTGTCAGCACGAATGGCTTCTTTTCCTCCTAGGGTCTCCCATAATGTCGAGGAGACTCTGGGAGAGATGTCAATGACAACACTGGTTCAATGTGGTACTCTCCCATACCAATTTCTTTTAGTTTGAATGACTGCTCAATTTGTTTCAGTTTATTGTTGTGATAATTAGTAGACTCACGGTTAGTAGGGATTAAAGTTTCAGCAGCTTTGAGCATATTGCAGGTGTAGCTAGTAGTGGCAAGAATAGTAACTTCGAAGCCATGAAATGGGAACTTGATGCATTGGTGGTAAGTGGATGGAACAACATGCATCTCATGTATCCATGGATGTCCTAACATAATGTTCTAGGCCAAGGGAATGTCAAGCACCTAATAGGTGACATCCCTTTCGACGGGACTGACACGAATTGGTAAAAACACAAGACCTAGTGATTTTCATTCCACTTCATCATATGCTTTAATAGTGATCTTTCATCAGGGATCAACAGAGTCCTTAGAATAATTCAATTGTCTAAGCAGAGTAGCAGAGACAATATTTAGGCCAGCACCATTATCAATGAGTACCCAACGAACACATGTCTAATGGATCATAACCTCGATGTGTAGAGGTTGATTGTGTAGGTGACTCAATGAGTTATCATCCTCCTCGAAGAAGGTCATAAGATAAGGTGAAGTCAGGTGACCTACCACGGATTGAAATCGCTCAAGATCAAGATATTAAGGAACATTTGCCTCAGTGAGGGCTTTGTCTAGAATTTGCATGTGAGCAGGTGAGATTTTAAGCAACAGTTGATCAAGAACACTATAATTGGTTGTGGTCAAGTTTGTTGTGGGTTTTGCACCTTTGCCAGATGGACCAGCAAGGGCTTTGTCTTTGTATTGTTTATGATTTGAAGTAGGAGGCGCAAGGCCTTTGAGCACCAACTTGGTGCAAGAGAAAGTAACAAAGTTAGCACAATGTTGTGAAGGCATATTATCCATTTTATCAAAAGTAGGGCCCCTCAAGACAAATGGTGTCTTGGGTTTGTCATTATCTTGCTTTCTCTTAATGGTAATAACCTCATAATATTTAGAATCTATAGGTTCAACCATGTGAATATAGTTGACCTTGTTGTAGGGTTGTGGTTTGAAGTCTCTCCTTTTTCATAAGTTGGGAAAGGTTCTTTGAACACCTTGTGATCCAAATTTTTGTTATGCCCATCTACCATAAGATCACCAGCATCAATCATCTCCTAGACTTTATGGTGCAAGTTTATACAGTTTCTAGTTTTGTGTCCCTTATTTTGGTGATACTCATAGAATGAGGTCTCATTCCACCATGGTGGACGTGGTTTTGGATCATAGGGACAAGGGTTATCCATTGGTGAAATAAGCTTATGTTGTAGCAATGTTTTGTAAACCACATCCAAAGGTTCTCCCAAAGGTGTATACTCTCATTTGGGACATGTTGTCCAAGAATTTCTCAGTTTTTTCCTAGACATCTTATTGTTAGGAGGAGGTTTCTCAACATTTTTGGCTGCTTTAAGGCCATCCATAAGATTAAATGCAGCTTTAGTAGGTTTGGGTGTGACATTGTCAACAACTCTGTCATGTACAACTTCTCGATTCTTGTTGACATGTTTGGTTTTATCCCTGTTGGAAGTGGAACCTTGTTTTGTGTCTCTCTAAAGAGTAAGTTCACCTTTTTTGACTATAAATTCTTCGATATGGATAGCCTATGTAATCATTTCTTCAAAGGTACATGGACCTTGAAGTTGGACTCTGTATCCGAAATCAGGTAGTAGGTTATCAGTAAAAATGTCAAGCTTCCCTTTTTCTGTGATTTTACGGGAATACTTAGTGTATAGTTTTCTCCACCTTTGGAGGAAAGTGAGAAAAGGTTCACCAACCTTCTGTTTAAGATTGCATAGATCTCAAATATTGACAGGATGTTGAATGTTATGAGAATATTGCTGAACAAAGAGATTGGTAATTTTGTCAAATGTTTTGATACCAGGAGGTAAATGTCTGAACCACTCCAAAGCTTGACCACCTAGGCTTCTAGGGAATAAATTCATGAGGTAGGTTTGATCATGTATAAACTCCATAAACAAAGCACCAAATTCTTGCAAGTGATCTTGGGGATCAGTAGTACCAAAGTACTTATCATATTTGGGTAGCTCTACGCCTCGTGGGAAAGGCAACATGTTTATGCTTTTGTCAAATGGAAATGAACAAAGAGCATCCAATGTGTATGTCTTTATGGGTTTCTCTTTCTCATGCATCATCTAAGCCAATTGGTCTTGCATAATTTTTAGTTGTTTTTGGAGTTTAGAAGTCTTAGTTTCTTGTTCAGGTGTGATAATGGTTTCCACATTGAAATGAGAGGGCAGTTTAGCTCCCTCTTGGGAAAGTTTGAGAAAGTATTTTTCTTTCTCTTCGTTGAGTAGGATTCCCATGACCTTCTAAAATTTTTTGTCTCTTTTACATTTTTCTATGTGTTTAGGGAGGATTTCTACTTCTTCCTGTTCCTCATCAGTGTCATGGTTTTTCTCTTTCTCTTTATCATTCCTTGGTGGTTCTTGATGTCGATTGTAACTACCATGTTCAGGTTCACGATTAGTCATTATAGGAACGTGTTCAATTTTAGTGTGTTGTGTTTCAAAAGATCTTTTGAAAAAAGGATCAGACATCATGTTTGGTAATACAAGACCTCTTCCTATCTCAGTATCCTCTTAGTACAAAGGATTCCTAACTTGTTGTAGGTTTATGGAAAATGTTTGCTGAGTTCAAGGTGACCTGGCAGGTGAGGGGGATCATGAAGATGCCTCACTAGCCGAACTAGATACAAATTGTGTAATGAAAGGTAAGCAACCTTTTTCATGATTATGACCCCTGACATGACCACATCTAAGTCTAAGGGGATAAAACACGTTGCCACTTCTGGTTACAACAATCATAGACAAGGACAAGAAGCTAGAACCTAGACAACGACTACACTAAGACTGAGTCTCAAAAAGGACAAGATAATAGCAAGAATGCTATATGCTAAGACACAAATGGTCTAATTTAAAGGCTAGAACAGCTAAAGATTATGACCAATGCAACACAAAGTGTGACAAGCATTAAGAAATGAAGACAAAAAGTAACTTAAAAGACAAGACTAGTCAAAGTACAAGACACAAGTCTTCAGCTAAGTGAAGTGTCACTATTTTAGGACTATTTAAAGACAGAGAGTGATAAAAGGATGCAAAAAAAGATAGCGTGCAGGTCACAGATAGCTAAAACAGACCCAAATTGGTAATGTTGACAGAAAGTCTCATGCGAGAAACTTTTACAGGCCACGTGAAGAAGTTTTACAGGCCGCGTGAAGAAGTTTCCTGCATCGCATGAGGGTCAATGATAGTGTTTTAATTTTGTGCGAGAAAGTTCATAGGGTCATGCAAAGACTCATGACAGAAGTTTAATTTTGTGTGAGAACAAAATGATTTTGCGCGAGGACCATATCATTTTGCACAAGACCCAAATAATTTCGTGCAAGAAGGTAGACCAGTTTTACAATAGCAACTAATTTCGACAAGGTTTCTGGACTTTTCAGAGAGATTGGGAAGATTTTCAAGACAAGTTCAATTGAACAGACAACGAGATTGACCTCGCAAGACATTTGGACAAAGTTTAAAGTTTGAAATTCAGGAAAAGTGTTCAAAGAAGACAATGGGAAGCAAGCAATAGTCAAAAATAGTCCTGTCGAGGACAAGGCAACTCAACAGGATAGGGGAGTCTTGACTTTTGTTTGTTGTAAAATGGTTTGGACTTTGTTGATGACTCGATCACAAACACGCTTTATCCCTAGAAAGAAAAATTGGTAGAGAAGGAAAAACCTTTGTCCCACATCTTATGCGCATGCATGTACCTCACACAACCATGTCACCCCCTAGAGGGCACCCGTGTTTTTGGTATATTCAAAGGACTCAATAGTATACACTGAACAAGCACCCTTGTGGCAAGGGATGAGTGCGTATACCACCTTCAAACATCCAGCAGCATGCCTATGGTGATTTCTACAGGAGAGATTCTTCCCCCTCCTTGCACAAAGATTATGTCTCCTTTTGAAGGTGAACTGGGTAGCTTCTAACTAGGAGGTTTTTACTTGGCTTCCATTCGTATTAATTCTCAGTGGCTCCACAAGTGGAGTTGAGACCAGCAGCCCACACCAGCATCTAAAAGTGCACACTACTTGCTTAACAAGCCAGGGTTTGGCACTGACCAATGCATAGACAGAGCTTCCCCTTGATATGCGATATCAAGAATTAAGGAGAAGAAATTAATCCAGCTTTGGAGTCTTTCGCTCTACAAAGAATCTTGATTATAGTGAGTTGGAATCTTCGGTGAAAGGAGTGTGCTCACTTGGGTCATTCCCAGAGGTTGGATCACTCTGGCAGGCCCTCTAAAGGATTGACACAGACTGGTGGTTTAGATCTAAGGGTTCGAGTTTCTGATTTCCCTCAAGGGGAAAGAGCATAATCCTCTACCTTATTTCCTCACCCAAACATGCCAAACAAGTTAATTACCGACTTGGCTTAATCAATCCAAACTTATTCTTCCTTAAAGATTTTGATTCCCTTAAAGGAAATCATTGTCTCATCATAGAAGAGAATAAGTGGTAGAGAACCACCAAGCTACTTGCCTTCTTCAAAATGCCATCTTTCGGAAGGGTCTAGGTTTCTGATTCACTCTTGGTCATGACTTCCAAGAAGTGAAGAGCATATTCCCCTACTCTTTTGTCTTGCACCCTAGGTAGTTCACAAGCTCCTAATTAGACTAGTTTTGAAAATAGAAAAGGAAGACACACATTGTTTTGTGGGTTTGAAAATATTGATCTTTGACAAGTGTGTCTTTGACAGCGTCTTGCAAGCAAACCGTCAGTCTATTTTCGAGTGGGTTTTAAAAGGAATCTTCGACAATATGTCCTGCAAACAATGGTTAAGCTGCAAGAAATCAAAGAATAGATTAAGACAAGTATGTTAGAAAAATCAGATAAGCTGAGGATCGAAAAATAATGCTAAAAATTGAAACTATTGTCATCGGATTTCGCGTGAAATATCTGTTCAAGTCGCACAAAATTGTTTGCAGCCTGCACGAAGAAACATGTGCTGTGCAAAATTTTGTGTTCTCAGGCACTGTCTTGCGTGACCCAAAGAGAATCTTTGTGCAAAGATTCAGGATCCTCACGTGAAAATAAACAATCTTGCATGGAGATTCTCAAATTTGTACGGAATCGTACTGACAGAGAATTTAAAATTTGATTTTAAAATGTAGAGAAGCCCTAAGAAATTGATTTTCTTGAGCCCCACAGTGGGTGCCAAAAATGTATATGTGAAAATGTGGGCTATGCTAACACACACTTCAACATGGTCCTTATTTGGGGATTCATCCTGGAATGAACATTGGATTGTTCATCCAAAAAGCAGCCAGCAAAGTGACCTATTGCCTTCTATCTAAAGGGAATTGCTTGTTAGATATCCTCAGATTTGAGGTGTTAAGCAACCAAACTCTCTAAGAATGAAGGATTTAAAAGAAAATGCGACTAATCTATATGATATGCAAGTAATCTTAATAAAGTGCAAGCAATTAATCTAGGAAATAGAAGACATTAATCTAAATGTATGCATTGTTATTTTAGATGAGAATTTAAATGCAATAACAATATGAAAGCTAGAAAGTGGAGTACTCAATTCAACAGCAATTCAATACTATTCAAATTCCAACCTTTGTAATGAGGAAATGAGGGTCTCTTAAATGGACTTTCCTAGAATCTATCAATGGTTGAAATCGATTTCAATCAACGATCAGGATTGAAGATGAAGTTCAGTCATAAAGGAAGATTCCCAAATCAAAGGGAGTTAACTAGCTCAGATCTAAGTGTAAGAGTCAGTCAACTCAGATAGACTTTAGTGTAAAAGCAAGTGATCTGGGTCACTTCTAATTTGATCAGCAGTGAACTTGGAATTTCCTTTTTAAACTAAAGAGAGATTTTGGATAGATATTTAATTTAATAAAATGAGATATGCTCTCATAATTACCTTTTTCATTTAATTAAATAATTCTATTTAATTAATTAGAGGCACTTTTCTTATTTAATTAAATAACTTCATTTAATTAATTAGGAATGACTTCTCATTTAATTAAATAACTTTTTTTAATTAATTAGAAGTAAGTTCTTCATTTAATTAAATAATTTTGTTTAATTAATTAAAATAGGCATAATTATTAAATTAAATAAATTTAATTCCATAGTACATTAGCCTTAGGATATAATTTAATTTAATTAAAGTATAAATACTTAATAATTAAATTAAATATTAATCAATAGGTTGAATGTGTCTAATATGAGTAAACACTATAGGAATTAAATAATAATCATGATGAATGCAGATTAGGGTTTTTTGCATCTGACAATTAAGTCATGTAGAGAGTAGCAGAATAAGAATTTTCCTAGTGACATAGGACTTAAGATTGATTAGAAATAACCAAAATTTGTATCATGGCAATGAGCCAATTTTGGGGTATTACAGTATGCACAAGAAGGAATTGACTATGGTGAAATGTTTTCCCCTATTGCAAGAATGGAAGGAGCAAGAATTCTACTTGCTTATGCTACATACAAAGGTTTTTAAGTCTACCAAATGGATATTAAGTCTACATTTTTTAATGGCATATTAGAAGAAGAGGTTTACATAGAAAAATTAAAAGGATTTGTGGATAAAAATAATAAGAACATGGTATGTAAACTGCACAAAGCCCGATATGGATTGAAACAAGCACCAAGAGCATGGTATTAGAGACTTCATAATTATCTTGTTGAGATTGGATTTGAAAGGACATATGATAACAACAATTTGTACATGAAGATAGATGAAGAAAAAGGTATACAATTATCTAAAATATTTTTTGATGACATTATATTAGGAGGAAAAGATGCTTTGTGTAAAAATTTTGCAAATGAAATGAAACAGGAGTTTGAAAGGTCAATGTTTGGTGAGATCAAATTCTTTGTGAGATTACAAGTATATCAAATGAAATATGATGTAGATATCACTTAGTCAAAATATGTCAAGGAGGTATTGAAGACATTTGGACTTGAGGATTCAAAACCAGTAAGTACAACTATGGTAACAACACTCAAGCTATCAAAGAATGATGAATTAGCTTAGGTCAATCAAGCATTATACATATCTAGACCTGATATTGCATTAGTTTTAGGGATAGTTGCTAGATTCTCTGCTAAACCTAAAGAGAATCACTTGATGGCAGTAAAAAGAATAATGAGATAATTGAAAGGGGCATAAGAGTATGGCTTATACTATAAGAAGAATGAAAAGTTTGAATTAAAGCCTACACTGATGTTGATTGGGTAGGAAATATTGATGACAAAAAGAGCACCAGTGGTGGAGCATTTTTCTTAGGCAGAAGATTTGTTACATGGATAAGCAAGAAGCAGAGTTGTACTTCCCAATCTACTACTAAAGTAGAGTATGTTGATGTTGCTATTAATTGCACAAATATTGTATGGATCAAACAACTACTAAAGGGAATGAAGGAAGAAATCCCTGAACTAGTGACACTTTATTGTGATAATACAAGTGCTATAAATATATCAAAGAACCTTATAATGCATACAAAGACAAAGCACATTGCAATAAAGTATCATTATTGTAAGTGAGTTGGTTCAAGACAAAGAGGTAAAGATGGAATATATTAACACAAAGGAGAAAATTGCTAATATCTTCACCAAAGCATTACCTAAGGATGCTTATGAGTATCTAAGTGGTAAATTAGGGGTGATACCCCTATCAAAGGCTGTGTAAAAGATAGAGGAAGTACCTTGCATCAAACAAGCTGATATTCATTTCATAAAAATTGATGTAATGGTTCTTACTTTAGGAAGTTGCCTAAAGTAATCACAAGAGCTGGAATTTCAAATAAGTCACAAGCAAGGTGACAAAGGGAGAAAATTGAAGACCCTACAAAAGCTTATATTTGCAATTAAAAAAGATGCCAAGTGTTGAGTATATGTCTTTGGCATTGTTGTCAAACAGGGAGAATGTACAGTAAATTGATCAAGTGTTTATTAATCAAGAGGGAGATGATCAAAGTAGATAATCAAGGGAGAAAGAAGAGTTCATCATCAGAAGATCAGAAGCCTAAAAGCAATAAAGAGGGAGAAAGCAGAAAGAAAAAGAGGGAGATATTTTGATATTTTGTTGATCCATGACAAAAGAGAATGAGATAAGAAGGATATTTTGTAACCCAAGAAGGAGTTGTTGATAGAGGGAGAAGTGTTATTCACAAGATTTCTTTTTGGTATTGCCATACTATTTTAACCTAGTTAGTTTCATAGAACAAGATCTTCGTCATATTTTTGACTAGTTGATCAGTTTTGGTTTGCCATGAATGCCAAAGAGGGAGATTGTTGACATATGATTGAAAGGATCATTTAAGTAAGAGAACTGAGAACTATTGAAGAAGTGTTTTCAATCATTGTTTTGTCACTGATGTCAAACTTGCTACATGCTGGTAAGACAATTGCTTAAATGTTTCAAGCACTATCACTTAGTTGATTGATGAAGAGGATTTGATCAACAAGATGTAACAAACGTACCTAGAGGAAAGGTTGAGTTATGATTATGTATTGAAGTGCAAGAATCAGTTAAAAAAATGATAACATAATGTATTGATGATCTACTTGAGGTTACAAAATGATTGGCTACACTTATAAAGTTTAGAAGAAAAAGGTTAAATGAAGACCATTTGCTAAGCTTGACCAAGTTGATAAAAGGTGCTGAGCAAAGTTAGTGCAAGCCAAGAAAAAAGTTAGTTGGAGCCAAGTGAAAGAAATTTCTAATGGATGTCGAGAAAACTAATAGGTGCCAAGAAAGTTAGTGGATGTTGAGTGATTTTAAGTTTATGCTGAGCACCAGTAAAATCTAGTTGATGTTGAGTGATTTTATAGTAGAAGCCAAGTAACATAGTATGTGTTAAGCATCAGTAAATTGATAATGTTGAGCTGTTGCATTACGATAAAGATCAAAGATTCACCAAATAAAATCTAACAAGTTTACTTTCTTGGAACTTGTAAATCAGGAGGAAGATAAGAATGATGAGCTAGAGGTGTAGAATCTTATGTAAACCATTTTGAAGGAAAATTCAAATGGATTCTAGGAGAAATTTCTAGACAAGACAAGATATGGGGTAGATACATTGTATCCTACCTAATCCATCAAAAACCCTAATTTTTGAGATGGATAATGAGCAGGAAAAAGAGTTCTAATTCCCTATATGTAGGGATGTCTAGTCATGAAGCCAAGTTGGTTGGAGGTCAGAGAGTTTTTGGAAGTGAAAATTTGACAAGGTAAAGGAAGAAGGTTTGATTCATTAAGTGACCCAAGTGAAGAAGTCTGCAATGGTGAGCTAAGCAAGAAAGCTAGAAGAGGATGAATGTTTGAAGGACGAAAAAGCTATTAGAACTACAAAGATTGGAAACCAAGTAGAGTTGAGGACTGAATAGTGATCTATAATCTACAAGTAAGGTTGTAAGTTGTATCAGATCAAAACTCTATTGTTACTTTCTAACAATTATATCAGATTAAGGTAAATCCTTTGGAGAAAGGTTGACTTAACAATCATTGGAAAATCATTTAATATGGTGGCATTCCAAGTGAAAGGCCTAAAGTCCTCTAACAAGGCTCACTTTTAATAGGGTGACTAAAGTCCCTTAATCGGGTCACATTTAATATTGTGTTTTTTAACCTTTAATAGGGTTGGCCTTTAATAGGGCATCACTTCAGAAGAGTGAAAAAAGAGTAGCATGTTTTTTATTAAGAAAACTAGGTTTTATAGGGATCCTAAAACCCAAAAATTTTTACAACATATCAAATATAGAAATATTCAAAAAAATCTAGCATCATCAAAACTGCTTAACAAAAGTCAACCCTAAACAATAGGCCTGCAACTAGGAAACAAAAAACCAACTAAACTAGAACAAGAAAAAACTAGCTACACAAGGAAAGAATAAGATAGCAAAAAAACACTAACTATCAATTCTCTCTATCAAGAACCTACAAGGTCTCTATAGCTTCATTGGTTTTCCTATCATTCGCATCCTCTTGGTCCTGGTTCTAAGCCTCCACCTAGTCCCTAGTTTCTTTAGGATCATCCTCTACCTACCCAGTTTTTATTCTAGTCTTCTCCATCTTATCCCCACCAAATTCAACACTAATCAATGATTCACCTAGACTGTTAATGTTCTCATTCAGAGAATTCAAAGAGGCAATCACCTAATTTTCCAAGTTCTAATGAAAGAACTCCATCCTTTGGACTCTTTGTTTGACCTTGGTGATTCTTTCCTCCTGGCCTACCCTATGTTCCTAGACATTGACGAGCCATTGGGTTCCATCCTAGCTTCTATCCTCTTTATTGTGCCCCTGGTCATGACTGATATTTTGGTTTCTTTCCTGGCTTCTTCTCCCCTTAATTTCTTCAATTTTATGAAATAGCCATTTGATAGACTAAAAATTGTCTATCATGCTATTCTTTGCATTGTTCAATAGGTTAAGCTCTAGTTTCCCTCACATTATCAAATATCATGACCAAACCAAGATCAATGAGATCATCATAGTGGGTTTTGCCATCAATGTCCTCTATCACTTAAATATTCAATAGCTCCCTAACAATCCCCAATTTGGCTTTATTCAAATTAAAATTCCTCCAAGACCTCCACCTATTTTTCTTTATCACCTCCCCAAGGCCTAGAATCACAAGAATCTAGTCTTTGGTTTCAAGAGCCTCATCCACTTTCCTTTTCTTAGGATTCCCTGACATGTTTGTTGAATCCTACTTCTTTTCACTTTCCCTCCCCTTCTTCTCCTCCTTCTCATCCTCCTTTCCCTTTTCCTCTTCCTCCAAGTTAGTATTCTCATCATCATCATTATCCTCCTCCTCCTCCTAAGGCTCAGGCTTAGGGGAGATGCGAGGTAGACCTGTAGGGCTCTTTTTGTAGGGAATGTGGGTAGAGGGTTTCCTTTCTTCCTTGGGTTTTGAAGAAACAATGTCCTCCTCTTCAAATTTTATGCTCTACACATCCTCAAAATTTGAGCTCCTTGTTTCCTCATAAGCACACCTAGTATCACCTGTTAGGAATAAGTTGTCTCAACCTTGTATAATTCCTATTCTTATTATTTGTTTTGTAAAATGTATTTCTTGAAAATAATGTTGATGTGTCGACATCTTGAATTGTGTGTAAGGAGATCATGACTAAAATGGTTATGATGAATTCCTATGACATGTAAGAGCTATGTTAGGAAGATTCAATGACAGGTGAAGACATGTGGCAACTAAGATATTTGAGTACTGTACACTCTACCCTAATACGGTTTACCTTTTGGGAGTAGCCCTAAAGTGAAGCACATGTTATAAGTGTTTTTAGGGTTGCGAAGAGATGCGATGCAAAAAAGGTGTATTGATGGTACTGCGAGTAGCTACTGGAGTTTTTTGTTGTTGATGTTGAACTTGCATTGCAAGTGTATTGTAATCTCGTGTTGAAGATAATACATTGTGCAGGTTCTGAAGGGGTGGGGTTGTTTTACCGAAAGGTTTTTCCCCACCAAAAAATCCTTATGTTATGTGTTCCTTTCTCCATCTATTTTCTGTATGCATGGTTGGCTGCAATATTGTTGTTTACATGATATTGAATTAGTAAGTGTAGAAAATTTTAATAGGATTTGCATCATACTTTCCTTATGAGATTAGTGTAGGAAGCTTTTTTCGCACCTGAGTTTCCTTACAAGTGGTATCAGAGCTTGATCAACTTTTGATCCTAGTTGTTGGGTAGGGTTTTTTGAGCTAATCTCAAGTTGAGTGGGAGTCTTGTGTAGAGCATCCTAAATCTTATTTGCAAATTGAGATGGTGAGTTCATCATATGGAAGAATGGAGGTGGAGAAATTTAATAGCACTAATTTTGAGTTGTGGAAACTCAAGATGGAAGACATGTTAAAAGATCGTGACCTATGGGAAGTGACTACAAGCGCTACAAGACCAGCAACTATAGCTCAAATAGATTGGAATATCAAAGACCATAAAGCTAAGGGTCTCATAAGATGCTATTGAACCGATGCAGTCCTTCTGAATGTTCTAGATGAGAAAATTGCATATAGTTTATGGGAGAGACTTGGGGCCGTATATCAGGCCAAATCTTTGGTGAAAAAGTTATTCCTAAGGAAGAAGTTGTATTCTCTACGAATGGAGGAAGGTGGATCCTTAACGGATCATTTAAATGCATTTAATTTGCTGGTTGCACAGTTGACATTAGCTGGTGTCAAGTTAGAGGAGGAGGATCGTTTCTACACACTTTTGTGTTCTTTACCAGATTCATGGGACCATCTTGTGATGGCTCTCAGAAGCACATTAGTCACCTTCAAAATGGATGATGTGGTGTCTTTGCTGCTATCAGAGGAGATGTGGAGAAAGGCTTTCATTTCAGAAAAAGAAGCCCTTGCTATTCATGGGAGATCCACGAAAAGAGGGAAGAAAAATGACAATAAGGTTACATCCAAATCTCGTGGGAAGTCAAATACTTCCAATAAGTCCAAGGAAAAATGTTGGAATTGTAATAAGACTGGGCACTTTTGTAAAGACTGTAAAGAGCCTAAGAAGAAGAAGAAAGCCTCAGATTCTGGTTTTGAAAAATCTCAAGAAGATGGTGATGTATTCATCGTAGCTTTGGCAGCCCATGCATCTGATGATGTGTGGTTGGTTGACTCGGGTGCATCTTTTCACATGACCTATCATCGAAACTGGTTCTCAAGATATGAAGAGTTCGATGGTGGAAAGGTGTACTTGGGTGATGATTCTCACCTAAAGATAGTTGGATGCGGAAGGGTCACTATCAAATTTCCTGATGGACAAGTAAAGGGAATCAATGGAGTTATGCACATTCCAGGTTTGGCACGAAACCTATTATCTGTAAGTATGCTAAATGATGTAGGTGTGCAAGTTGTTTTTTCTGAAGATGGATGTAAGATGATGAGAGGAGCTATGGTGCTTGCTAAGGGTACTAGGAGAGGTACTTTGTTTCAGCTTGATGCACACATTTCTCAGTGTTATTGTTCTTCCATTTCAAAGAAAAGAGCAGTTATCACTTCATCCCCACCATCTGAACGAGTAGTAAAGAAGACTGTGGTTAGTGGTTCTGATGGTAGTGCAACAAGTGTACCTAAGGGTGCAAACACTTTGGAAGGAAAGCTTCCTACAGAAAAGACAATGTTGTGGCATATGAGATTTGGCCTCATTGGTGAAAAGTGTCTCAGAACCCTGAAAAATAAAAATCTCATTGAGGGGTTAAATGATTGCAATATCGAGTTTGACTTCTATGAACACTGTGTATATGGTAACCAAAATTGTGTTCAATTTTACTCTAGTTCTCACAAATCTTTTGATGTTTTGGATCTTATTCATTCTGATGTATTTGGTCCTATAAAAGTTCCTTCAATCTCCAAGTCTGTATTTTTTGTATCTTTCATAGATGATTACAGTAGAAGGACATGGATTTATTTCCTTAAAAGTAAGACACAAGTCTTTAGTCAATTCAAGGAATTTAAAGCCCTTGTAGAGAATCAGACTAGTAAGAAGATTAAGTGTGTGAGAACTGACAATGGTGGTGAGTTTTGTTCAACAAAGTTTGAACAGTTCTATAAAGAACAAGGTATCGAGAGGCATAAGACAACTCCTTATACCCCAGAGAAAAATGGAGTTGTAGAGAGAATGAACAGGACACTGATGGAGAAGGCTAGGGGTATGCTTAGTGGAGCTGGTTTAGAACAAAGGTTTTGGGCCGAAGCTGTGGCCACTGCTTGCTATCTGGTTAATAGATCTCCTACATCAGCCCTTGTTGGTAAGACACCCATGGAGGTGTGGTCTAGTAAGAAGCCTTCAATTAGACATCTTCATGTTTTTGGTTGTGAAGCTTATGCACATATTCCAATGGAGAAAAGATCTAAGTTGGAAAATAAAGTTGTTAAATGTATTTTCATCGGGTACACTGCTGGTGTGAAAGGATACAAGCTTTGGATCGTGTGACTAGTAAGGTGTTGTATAGTAGAAATGTTATTTTTAGAGAGCTAACATCTTCTCCTATTGTGCTACAACCAGATGAAAAAGAAAAAGAAAAAGATGTTGTTAAATTGCCTCCTACCCCTGAGAAGACTGAACAAAGAGACCATGTTGGGTCTAATGATGAGGAGAGCTCTAGCAGCTCTGATAGTTCAGAAGAAGAGGAAGAACAACCTCAGCCTTAGCCCTTGAGGAGATCCATGAGAGAAAGAAAGCAACCAGAAAGGTTTGGTTATTCTATGTTAGATTCCAGTTGTGCTTTTGCTTTGATTACTAACACTGATGAGCCTAGATCTGTGAAAGAGGCTTTGGGCATGGAAGATGCAAGTTCTTGGATTGAGGCTATGGATGATGAGATAGCTTCATTAGAGAAAAACAAAACATGGGACCTTGGACCTTTGCCTAAAGGGAGAAAATTCGTTGGCTGTAAATGGGTGTTCAAGAAGAAATTTTGTGCAGATGGCAGTGTTGAAAGGTACAAAGCTAGATTGGTTGCAAAGGGGTATTCATAGGTAGAGGGAATAGATTATGTTGAAATATTCTCTCTTGTTGCAAAGTTGACATCCATTAGATTTCTGTTATCTCTTGCTGCGTCATATGATTTAGAGATAGAACAGATGGATGTGAAGACAACTTTCCTTCATGGTGATTTGGAAGAAGAGATTTATATGTCAGAGCCTGAGCACTACATTGTTAAAGGTAAAGAATCCTTAGTTTGCAGATTAAAGAAATCTCTATATGGTTTGAAGCAATCTCCTAGTATGTGGTACCTTAAGTTTGATGCCTTTGTGTTGTCAATTGGATTTGTAAGATCGAAATTAGATCATTGTGTTTATTTTAGAATTGAAAATGATCGCCTTCTTATTGTTGTATTATATGTTGATGATATGTTGCTGTTTGGGAAGGGTAAGGGTATGATTTCTGATTTTAAATCTCAGTTGTCAACACAGTTTGAGATGAAAGATCTTGGGGCAACTAGGTACATCTTGGGTATGGAAATCAGTAGAGATAGGTCTAACAAAAAACTTTGGTTGAGTCAGAGTAAGTATGTGAAGTCTGTGTTGGACAGGTTCAGCATGGCAGATTATAGACCACTATGTGTTCCTATTCCTGTCGGAACAAAGTTATCTATAGATGATTGTCCAAAATCTCCTAGTGAGGTGGAGGACATGAGTAGAGTACCTTATGCTAGTGCAGTTGGCAATCTTATGTATGCTATGGTCTATACTAGACCAAACATTGCCCAAGCATTGGGAGTCCTGAGTCGATTTATGGCTAATCTTTGACGGATACATTGGGATGCAGTTAAGCGAGTATTCAGATATTTGAGGGGTACATCAAATTACTCCATATGTTATCATGGTAACTCTTCTGGATCTTTGCATTCATTTTGTATTCATGGGTTTTTGGATTCAAATTGGGAAGGTGATATTGACCGTAGGAGATCCACCAGTGCTTATGTGTTCACTATGTTTGGTGGTGCCATCAGTTGGATGAGAAAGTGACAACCTGTGGTTGCTTTGTCCACTACAGAAGTTGAGTACATGGCTGCTACTCATGCTTGTAAGGAAGCCATTTGGCTTAAGATATTGTGTTCTGATGTTGGTGTTGATGCAGAACATATTACTATTTGGTGTGACAGTAAGAGTGCTATTTTCCTTGCGAAGAATCCAACTTTCCATGCCAGAATGAAGCACATTGATGTGCAGTATCACTTTGTGAGAGATATGGTGGAAGATGGAAAGGTAAATTTTGAAAAGGTAGATACTATGAAGAATGTTGCAGATCCATTAACGAAACCAGTGGGCACTAAGAAGTTCAAATGGTGTTCAGAGTCTATGGGCCTTTCGGCCTATAACGGTTAGTTCTTGTTATGTTCCTTTTGCTCTTACAAGGTGTTCGACAAGTGGGAGAATGTTAGGAATAAGGTGTCTCAACCTTGTATAATTCCTATTCTTATTATTTGTTTTGTAAAATGTATTTCTTGAAAATAATGTTGATGTGTCGACATCTTGAATTATGTGTTCCTTTCTCTATCTTTTTTCTATATGCATGGTTGGCTGCAATATTGTTCTTTACATGATATTGAATCTATAAGTGTAGAAGATTTTAATAGGATTTGCATCATACTTTCCATATGAGATTAGTGTAGGAAGTTGTTTCCGCACCTGAGTTTCCTTACATCACCAACAGATTTTCTCCTAGTTTGAGACTTCAGATACTCGTAAACTAGGAGGAGTAATCCCTCATGGAGAGCTGGGATAGCGGCCGTTTTCCTCTTGAAACCCTCGATGCCCTTGCTCATGGAGATAAAGAGCTAAAAAGGAAAAGAAAATTTGATACCATGCTTAAAGTGATTATGCAAGACAAAATGTTGCATTCTTATCCTATCAAATCTAGGGTCCAGGGAGATATATTCAATGATAATCTTGAGAACATACCTCCATAGCTTTTTGATTGATTCCATCTCATAATACATCTCCACCTTGACAAGCTTATTCAGCTCCTTTTCATCCTTCACAAAAACTTTGACAATGTTTGTCGACATTTCCTAATCTTTGAAAAAATTACTCTGTTCCAGAGGGATTCCACAACCCAAGCTATCAATTCCGCATTGACATGGTGGGTGACCCCATCAATTTTGACTCTACCATTTTTCTAGGAATCCATCATGATCTTGGTTATGCCCACATCAAATCCATGGAGCTTCTCCAAGAATCTAGTGATTCTTCCCTTTTCCAATTCATGCCAAACCTTTGGTTTCTCCTTCCAATTCTTTGCCTCTCCCAATGGCTCCCTCCTACTTCTCTCCCCCACCATGGTTACCTCTAATACAAGATGCCCCCTCCTACTCATAGAATGCTTACCCCACTTGCTCATAGAATGCTTACAAACCTCAGCCTCCTTCAAACTGTGAAACTCAAAGATTTTTTCAAAAATACTAGTATTAATGTTAGTATTCAAAAAAACCCTTAAAGCATGTCGTACGTACACACAATTATGTTTTGAAAAGAGTTTCACATGATTTTTATTAACTCCCACTCTGATGTGCAATCTAGTAGATCTTCCCATTATTAAATTTGGCTTTTACTAGTACTTCCTTGGATGCAATCTTGTAGGATTAAATTATTTTCTACCACTAGAAAGACATCACTGACATGCCACATCATCTCCACTTTATTGATGATCACTTTGTTAGTAAACCAATCGACTACTATGTTGGCCTCCTTGTACACATGGCTGATATAGGTCTTTTTGAACTTTCCCAAGTTAGACTTTAATTCCTCTATCATATTCACAATGGTCCAAAAAGGCATAGAGTAACCATTGAGACAATTTATGATGTTTAATGAGTCCCCCTCCAGCCACAGGTTCTCTATCCTAGAAGCCAGTGCCAGTTTAACAATGTGACTGGCAGCACTGGCTTCAGCAAAATGATTTGTCTAATGTCTGAGCAGGCAAGAAAAAGCTACCACTCCTCTGCCATAGTTTTTTTTGATGATGCCTCCACTGCTAACAAGGCCTGGGTTCCCTTTAGCTACCCCATCAAAATTGGCCTTGTACCAATTTTCAGGGGGGAAAACCCCCTAGCCTCTTGTCTTTTTCTATCCCTATCCAATTTCCTTTGTCTACTATTCCCACCTTTTTCAATGTTTCCTTTCTTTGTGGTGGAAAAGTTCTCCTTCATTAATCCTTCAATTTTCTCAATAATGACAAACTCAGGGGATTCGCTATCTTTGAAAATTTGGTTATTCTGCTCTTTCCAAATACTCTAGTAGAAGTGCAAAAGGGACCAAGAGCACATAAGTTGGGTGATGAAACCTTTGTTAAACTCCTCCATTGGTTGAAGAAATCTTGAATGTTGACTCGGGGGCACCAGCTAACCCCAAAGTCATTAGTTAGGAGATTCCAAACATTGGAAGAGTAGGAGCAATGAATAAATAGGTGATTAACCAACTCCAAAGCTTGCTTACATAAACCACACGTATTGGGGATAATCTGGCCTCTCTTAGCTAAATTGTCTAGAGTAAGGATTTTGTCTTGGGGCAAAAGCCAAAAGAATATATTGATTTTTGGGGTAAGGCTAGGGATCCATGCCTTAGCCTAGATGGGTTTCTCCATTCTATCCCACAATGAAAAGTACCCAGAGGCAATAGAGTAATGGCCATTTGAGTTACCTCCCCAGATGACTTCATCCCCCTTGTTATTTATAAAAATAGTATTCAGGCTAATCATCAAAGAATTAAGTTCTAAGGAAATCATAGACAAGTCTTACCATCCATGTTAAATCATTGTGTCGAGTGTACTAATGGCTATGTTGTTTTTAATGTTTTACATTCCTACATGTTGATTTAATAGTAACATATTAGTTTTGGTTAATACACAATGGATGCATGCGCAGTTGAGAAAGTTTTAAGGGTTCATTGAATTGTGAAAAGTAGCATGTTACTAGTGGTTTTTCCCAAATTGGGTTTCCACGTTAAATCATTGTGTCAAGTGTACTAATGGATATGTTTTGATTTATGTTTTAAATTCCTGCATGTTGATTTAATAGTAACATATTAGTTTTGGTTAATACACAATGGATGCATGCATGGTTGAGAAAGTTTTAAGGGTTCACTAAATTGTGAAAAGGTTTATTTGTACATCTAGACCTTGAATAACTAATTCAATCTCCCCCCCACTCTCAATTATTCCAAAAGAATTCCAACACCCCACAAGAGTTTTCCCTCTAATCAAGGGTTTCCCTAGTTAAAAAATATATAGTTATTGTGTATGGTTATCTTCTTGTGATTATTACACTTTTTGATTACATGTTTCAGATCTAATATGGATAACAAAAAAAATTTTGATAGCATAACTAATTCGCCCCCCACCCCCCTCCCCCCCCGCCCCCCGCCCCACCTCTCAATTATCTTGGTGGAATTTGATTTCTAACATATCTATGGTACTTTTTTCAAGTCCTTAGCTCCCCTAGGTGATGAAAAAGTAGATCAATCTATTAGGGATTGGGTCTATAGTGAAGAAGAGATATCTGATGATGTCATGCTCATAACTCCTATTTCTCCTAAAAGATATGGAAAAGGCTATGAGTTCCTTAGAAAGAAGGGCTATTCAAGTTGTACTCCCTTGACTTATAGTAAATATTCTCTTAATAAACCCATGAGTCATGGATGTAAAAGAAAGGACACTACTAGTTTTAGTTATATTGTTGATGACAATCCATCTCTCCATGATCAAAAACCTTTTACTACTAGTGATGCAAAAGCTAAAATTCAACCTATTGCTACCATTCTTGAAGATGAGGATTTTATGCCTTCAACCTACATTATTTTGGGTGAAGATGAACTAAAAAATGATTATAGTGTTGAGGCTTCCACTTCTAGACAACTAGAGTTTGATGTAAAGGATCCTAATAAAGATCGAATTAGAATGAGCATTGATTTCCTTATAGTACATGATCAAAGAACCAAATATAACAAATATGAATGGGATTCTCTTTCAATTGAATCTCATGATTTGGGGGTGGATGTTATACATGCCTATGCTAACCAAACCAATGTAGTTTATGAGTAATTCATAGGGTTTGATGAGTTGGAATCTCAACTTTCTTTAGTAGACCATGTTAATTCTCCAAGGGCTTACCCCAATTTGGGAATCTTTAGTATTTCCTTATAGATTATAATTCTCTTATCATTGGAGATGATTCCCTTTGCATTAATAATTTTTAATCCTCCACCTCACTATCACTCATCTGCCTCAATTGCATTGATTCATCTATAAAAAATCAACAACCTTAACTACTATCCTTTCAGAATGACCATGAGATCACTTTCTACCTTAATTCCATTGAACCTATAGTCTCTTCCACTAGCAAATTTATTATCAACATGATACAAACATATATCAAGTACCTTAGTCACACAAAAAAAATGAAAAAGAGGCACTTTGATAGAAGAAAAATACTCTGTGGTAGTGTTAGAGCCTAAAAATAGTAAAACTAAAGGCATATCTAAGGGAGAAAGCCTATTTGAGGAACCCAAGGATGGGGTACTTGGTAATCTTGCAAACTACTTTCAAGATAGATCATCTTTGTTAATTGAGCCTATGCAGTTTATTAATCTTGGCACATAAGAGCCTTAATTAGATCAAGGGATATTTGGACAAGCCTTGTATTCTCATACATCCTATTTCTAGAAAGCCCTTAATTTTGTACATCTTAGCTACAACTACTTCCCTAGGGGAATTACTACCACAAAATGATGAAAATGGAAAGGAGAAAACTATTTATTATATTAGTAGAACTCTAGTTGCTTATGATTTCAATTACAACAATATTGAGAAAGGTTGTCTTGTTGTAGTGTTTCAATCTTAAAATCTTTGACAATATATGAGAGCTCATACTACACACTTGGTTGCTAAAATTGACCCTCTTTAGTAGCTACAAAGTAAAGTTACACTCACTAGTTGAATTGCTAAGTGGATGATGATTATTTCCAAATTTTACATTCATCATATTGAACATAAATCTATAAAAGGACAAGACCAACTTGCTAATTTCCCTCTTCAAGACAGTTCTCCTATGCAAATAGATTTTTATATTCATCTATTACATATGTCACTAAAAGGACTTGGAAGATGTTATTTGATGGATCTTATAGTCATAATGGTGTTGGTTCTAGCATTTGTTTTGTTACACCCCATGGATACACTATTCCTAAGCCCTACAAGTTATTGTTTCCTTGCAAAAATAACATAACATAACGTGAAGCTCTCAAAAATGGGTTCAAGTTGGCTATTGAATAGAAAATATATGAGCTACATATCTTTAGAGACTCACAACTTGTCATATATCAAATTAACAATGGCTACCAAACTAAGGATGACAAGTTGAATCCTTACAATAAGTTGATTGGTATTTTGAAGAGTTATTTCACTTTTTTTTACCTTTCAACAAATTCCTTAGACTAAAAATAAGGCTACTGATGCTATGGCTACCTCGGCATTCATTCTACAATTACAAGAACATGAATCTCAATTTGAATTCCTATTGGAAGATCTATGTTACCTTTCCTACAATTCCCCTGATAATCGAGTCATATATATTATTGCTATTCATGACCCCTCTCACTATGCCACTATCTATTCTTACTTAAGTGAACAAATCATTTATGATAATCTAACCCAAAATGAAAAATGCCAATTCATTTTTAATGCCTCCCCCTATACCCTTGTCCTTAGTGACTTTTATAGGAAAGGTCTAGATGGAATTCTACTTAGGTTCTTAGAGAATGGTGAGTCCAAATAAACATTAGCTGAAATCCATGGCATCATTTTTAGTCTCACTCTAATGGCCTTGCACTTGCTATAAAATTTCTTAGGGTTGGTTACTATTGGCTTACTATATAACCTAATGTTGTGAAATATGCTAACTAACTCCATGCTAACTTGATTCATACTCTTGGATGTGATTTGATCCCCTCTATCACACATTATCTTTTTTAGAAGTGGGCCTTTGACTTGTTTGGAAAAATACATTCTAGTTCTTCTAGCAGACAAAAGTTTATCATTACAGCAACTAAATATTTCACTAAATAGGTTGAAATAGTCCCTCTGTCTACTACTACATGGAATAATGTGGATTTTTTCATCCTAAACCACATTATTTTTCACTATGGCATCCCCTCTTCTATAGTCACTAATAATTTAGGACAATTCAAGAATACCTTAGGCAACTTTGTAAATTCAATATTAAACAACATTAGTCCTCTATTTACTATCTCTAATGGAATGGTCAAGCTGAAAATTCTAATAAGGCACTATCCAAAATCTTGCATAGAATGGTGCATAAATATGGAAGAGATTGGCATATATAGATTAATCCTACACTATGGGCTAATACACTAGTACATTTGGGGCCAAATTACAACAAAAAGACATCACAATTGTGACAACCACCTCTCACCCAAGCAACACCATCATGATTTGGCTCCCATCATATGGGTGTCAAAATTTTGTTGTCACAAATTGTGATAGAAAGGGATTCTATCACAATTGGAACAAGACCATGAAAATATTTCATCTATACACTATTACAATTGTGATGGAAAGAGACAACAATGTTATAGGAGTGACAACTAGCCGTTGACACATGTCATGGCAATAGTGACAAGTATGTGACAACAATTTGGTGGGAGAAATGGCTACCCATTTGAAGAAGCCATCACAATTGCAATGGTTTTTTGTCCTAATAAAAAATGGCTCAAATTCAGCTATGATGCTCTCTAGCTCATAGAAAATTCACATGTTTAGTTTTCGTGCAATCATAGGTTAATATTGAGCTTCACTTGATTTCAAGAATAGTTTAATATTCTCTACTAATCAGGACCAACAATGTGAAGGTGGAAGCCCATTTGTGCCCAACCACCTCCCCCCCCTCCCCCAACATCTAAATTCCTTGTTAACATCTAAAATATTTAAGAAATGATCAATATTTATAGTACAAAAAAGGTTCCAAACCTACAAAATTCACATCTTTTTTTGGTGCATCAAAAATAAGATTCTACCACTCTGAATCAAGAATGCATGTGAAGTTTCATTTTGTATGCATGGACAATACAAGGAGCTGAAAAAACCCACCCTGTTTACATTTATTTAATAGGTTTATACAAACTTATAACAAAAAAGAAAACTTGTTGGGTTTTTTTAGGTCCACCTGATGTCGTATGCATATGAATTGAGAATGCATATTGAACTATGGTGTCCTTCTCCATTGCCTTGAACCAATAGATTCATATAGTTAGTTGTCATATAATCATAGGTTAATGTTGAGCTTCACTTAGTTTTGAGAATAGTTTAATATTATCTACTAAGAAGGCCAACAACATGAAGGTGGAAGCTCATCTGACCCCACCCCACCCCCCATAACATCTAAATTCCACATTGACATCTAACATCTTTAAGAAATGATCAATCTTTAAAGTACAAAAAAAGGTAGCAACCCTACAAAAATGACATCATTTTCCCATCTTCTAGTGCATGTCATTTTTACTGTCACGTCCAAAATAAGAATCTGCCACTCTAATTTGAGAATGCACATACAACTGGGTTCTTTATGCATGGACAATAGGTGTATCTGAAAAAATGCAACATAGTTACATTTATTTAATAGGTCTTATTGGCTCCTAATTTAAAAAAATTTAAAAATATCCAAGAAGCCAAACCAATACATCTAAGGCTAGCAAATTCCTATGATAGATACACTTGACTATAAATCTTGGGCCAACTGTAAGGCTATTTAACTCTCCTTCTTCTTCTTCAAGCTCTACAAGACCTAGGTAGGTGGACCTTAGATTCTTTATATGGTACCAGTGTAAGGCATATAACTGAATCTAAATAATAGATAAAACCCCTATTTTTCCTATACTTATGAAATAACAAAGATATGCAGTAGGAAATTGCAATTCTATGAAATCCACAAGCTGGGTGAGGGTAACTCATTTTAGTTCTTCAACATTTAAAGGGAAAAACATTTGATTAATGATGTTGAAAATTGGCACAACCCATGTATGCAATAAAAAACACATGATATATCCTAGCTATCAATCCCTTATCTATTGGGCATAAGCTAAGTCAAAACATACACATGGATACCTAAGATATACTTATATATTTAGGTATTTGATCTATCCATTCACCTTGTAGATAGACATCTATCTTCATAAAAACTCTCACTACTTACTGAATATCCTCCTAGTGAATCCTACAACCCTATTAAGGTAAATAAGCATTTACTTGGCTCTTTATTCCAATAGAAAACCTATCCAGACACACAACCTTAAGGGATTGCAAATGGGTTTAAGCTCCTTGTTCTTAAACACAAAACATTTTAGACAATAGAGGAAGGAGAAGAGAATCAAAATGAAACTAAGAAAATGATGCTCTATATTAATCTCCTTGAAACCCATACATCAAATGTATGCCAAAACTCAGAATATATGCAACAAATGACTGTATAATCTATTTTCTTTAGGGGAACTACAATATTTTTTTTCATAGCAGAGAAATATGCTGAGAAATGGTATCACGGCAATGGGAAAGGATTTCAACCAAACTAGAACCATAGAGTGGTCACACTATAATGAAAAAATATACCAAAATTGAAACCCTAGTCTCATAATCTTGAGAGAAATCTCAATATTGGAACCCTTACAAAGAGAATAGAGGAGAGATATTTAGACAAGAAGAGATGAAGTATCCCAGATATAAAATCTGATTTTGACAAGTGTCATGCTGAAACTTCTTCTTCCTGATGCTTGTAGAAACTGATCTTCTTCATCTATTAGCAATCAAATCTAGTCAATTGCTATTGAAATATCTTCTTTCTTAGTGGCTAAGAATCAAATCTCATCATAGCCAAATAACTATTATTGCTATAATATCTAAAATATCTCCCTTAAAAGAATATGCAAAATATCTATTGAAAAAAAAATCAGATACTCATCAAAAACTATGCTAGAGCATCAAATCTAATTTTGGTTTGTCACTTCTAATTTTACTGTGAAAGACATTGATTACTTCCAACTGCACATTTTCATTCAATTCTACTTGTATAGCCAGAAAAATCTAATTTCATGCACATCTGGTCTAATCCTAATTGTATTTGATCTAAAAACATCAAATTTGATCTTTTAAAGTGATGATGCCCCAAAATCATAAAACCTCCTGTAGCTTATGCTGCTTGAGACATGTGTAAAATCTGATCCTAGAAATATAAAGTGCATCTTCTCCTAATTTGGGTAGTATGTCATACTGCATACTTTGGATATGAATCATGCCTCTAAGGTCCATTTGAATTTTTAGGCCTCGGGCAAGGAATGGAGCATAAAATGAAAAATAAAACTATATAGTAGAAACTATATAATATTATCCAATTTATAATCCTTTCAACATCTGCATGTTGAATATCTCTAAACTTTTTATTCATTTTCCCTATCACTGAATACCACTTTTTGAACTTTTATTGGTAGACTACCTAGGTGGCCCCCACATATTTCAATTGTAAGATCTTAAGCCTTCCTTTTCTCCCCTATGATCTCATGATGAAAGAAGATTATCTTAACATTGTATGCCTCTTGCTTGAGCTTTATGATCTCTTGACATTACAATCCTATGATATTATTAATTCTTTAATCTTTCACCCGTCATAGCATCTCACCCTTTATTTCTTATCTCCTCGATGACACGACCACTTCATGATACCAAAGTCTTGATCTTTGTTAGAAGTGCTTTAGAATAACTAGGGGGGTGGGGGGTGGGGTGAATCAATTATTCAAGGTCCAAATGCCCTATTCACACTTTTTCAATAAGTGTAGTGAGCCCATTCATTCATCCAAGCATTAACTTTTATAATCAGCAAGTTACTATAAATCAACATGCAAGCATAACACATAAGAAATCAACACATAACACAATGATTTATGTGGAAACCTAATTTGGGAAAAACCATTAGATTCATTCAATTTCTCCCTCTTTCACCTTGCTTGTGACTAATTTGGAACTTCAGCACTTTAATTACTTTAGTCATGAATCCTAAAGTAAACATCCTCTACATCAATGTGTAAAATCTTCAACAATCAGCTCATTTGATGCAAGGCAGTCTTTTCTTGTTCTGAAGTAGCCTTGGCTAGGGGTATCACCCCTAACTTACCTCTAAGATACTCAAAAGCATCTTTAGGTAGTGCTTTTTTGAAGATGTCAAAAATCTGTTCTTTTGAGCTAACTTATTCCATCCTTACTTGCTTATCTTCCACCAATTCTCTTACATAATGATACTTGATTACAATATGCTTGGTTTTAGCATGGACTACAAGGTTCTTTGATATGTTGATAGCACTTTTATTATCACAATAAAATATCATCAACTCATTTACTTCTTCCTTCATACCTTGTAGCAAATGTTTGATCCATACAATATTGTTGCAATTTATAGCAGCTGCAACATATTCATCTTCAGCAGTGGATTGTGAAGTACAACTTTGCTTTTTGCTAGTCCATGTAATCAATCTTTTTCCCAAGAAAAGTACTCCTCCACTAGTGTTTTTTTGTCATTAATGTTACCTCCCTAGTCTACATCAGTACAGGCTTTCAGTTTAAACTTTTCACTCCTCTTGTAGTATAGACCAAAGTCATCAATTCCTTTTAGATACCTTAGTATTCTCTTTACAGACATTAAATGATTTTCTCTTGGATTTGCAAAAAATCTTTCCACTATTCCAACAGCTAATGCAATGTCTAGTCTACTATGTACAACATATTGCAACTTTCCAATCATTGATCTATACAATGTCTGAGTTACTTTAGTAGACTCATCATTATTGGATAGCTTATGTCTTATTGCCATTGGTGGGCTGACTAGTTTTGACTCTTCTAATCCAAATGTCTTGAGTATCTCCTTGATGTATTTGGATTGGGTCACAAGTATGCCATTCTTCAATTGATGTACTTGTAATCCAACAAAGAATTTGATTTCTCCAAACATTGACATCTCAAACTCATGCATCATTTGATCAACAAAATCATTGCACAGAGCATCTTTTCCTCCAAATATTATATCATCAACAAATATTTATAATATCAAAATGTCTTTAAGTTTTTTAGCTTTGATGTACAAGTTTTTGTCATCTGTTCTCTCAAATATCTTCATTAGATATTTGTGCAGTCTCTCATACCATACTCTAGGTTCTTACTTCAAGCCATAAAATGCCTTATGTAGTTTGCAGACCATGTCCTTATTCTTGTCATTAGCAAATCCCTTTGGTTCTTCTATGTAGACTTCCTCTTCCAGTATACCATTCAAAAAAGTAGACTTCACATCCATTTGATAGACTTTGGAACCTTTGTATGCAACATATGCAAGCAATGTTCTTACTCCTTCCATTCTTGCAATAGGGGCAAATGTTTACCCATAATCTAGTCCTTCTTCTTGTGCATAGCAGTTGCAAACTAATCTATCTTTGTTTCTTGTTATCTCACCATTCTCATCAAGTTTTTTTCTAAATACCCATTTGGTACCAATTACATTCTTATCAGCTGGTCTAGGAACTAGGGTCCAGGTTTTGTTCTTCTCAATTTGATCTATCTCCTCTTCCATAGCTTTATACCAGTCATCATCTTGTAGTGTATCCTTCACTATTTTGGGTTCAATCTTGCTCAGTAGACATGATTCATTCTTGAGTCTATTCCTTGTCATTGGTCTAGCATCCTTGTCACCAATGATTTGATTAGTAGGGTGATGTCTTCTTACATATTTGGCTAATCTTGGTTCTATCTTTCTTTCCATGTTTGATCCTTCACTTTTAGAGTCATTTTGATCTTCTCCATCTAGTAATTCATCATTTCTCTCATGTATACTATCTTCAAAATTAGAATGTGCATTTTCTACATTCTACAACTCGGCTTCCTAATGCAGCTCAGCATTCACTAGTTATGACTCAACTGATACTAAAATTTGTTGCTAATTTCCAAATTGATTTGCAACATTATCTTCAATAGTCATTCCTTCATAGAAGTATACAAAGGATCTATAATCCTCTGATTACTTGGACTCATCAACTTGAACTTCTGCATGCTCGTCAAAATTTGCATTTGCACTCTCCACAATCTTGTTAGTGTTAGTGTTCAAACACTTATATGCTTTGCTTCTAGTGGAGTATCCAAGGAATATGTCTTCATCACTCTTTGCATCAAACTTGTCATTTTTAGTATCTTTAAGAATATAGCATTTACAACCAAAGACATTAAAATATTTTTCATTAGGTGAGTGACCATACCACAATTCAAAAGGTGTTGCATTTGTACTTCTCTCCAATACTTTAGTCCAACATTTTTCTCCATCATCAAGGTTCTAGCATAGTTAATCACTGATCTATTTCTTCTTTCAGCAATACCATTTTGTGGTGGAGTTCTTGTTGCTGATGTTTTCCTTTTTATGCCTTTGTCATTGCAGAATATCTCAAACTCCTTTGATGTAAGCTCGCCTCCTTTTTCTGACCTTAGGCATTTTAGATTCTTCCTTGTCTCCTTCTCAACTTTGGCCAAATATCACTTGAACATTTGAAATGCATCAAATTTTTTCTTTAAAAGCATAGCAATCATCATCCTTGAATAGTCATCTACAAATAGCATTATGTATCTGTCTCCTAGGTAGCTTTGCACTTCTATTGGCCCACATAAGTATGTATGGACTAGCTCTAGTACTTCTTTGGAAGTGTATGTTTTGTTTTTGAAACTAGAGTTAGTCATCTTCCCTAGTTGACATTGTTTGCACATTGTGTTTTCAAGTTTCTTCAATTTGGGCAACCCTCTGACCTTCTTCTTTTTGTTGATACTAATCAAATTATCAAAATTAACATGACATAGTCTTTTATGCCACAACCACACATCATGAAGTCTAACAACAAGACATGTTGCATCTTCCATATCTAGGTAAAATAGATTACTCATATTTTTTTCACCTTTTCCTATTAGATTTCCATTAGTGTCATAGATCTTGGTAGTTTTGTTTCCAAATTCAACTTTGCAACCTACATTGCCTAACTATGACACACTCAACAAATTGTATTTCAATCCTTCAACATAGTATGCATTATCACATGAAATTTTCTCTGTGAGTTTAATGGAAGCTTTTCCTTTGATTTGACATGGAGCACCATTACCAAATCTAACACTATTTCCATCATATGGAGTAAAGGTAATGAACATAATTTTAACTCCTGTCATGTGATGTGAGTATCCACTATCTATGATCCACTTGTCATTCTTGTTCACATAGGTAATCAATGTTGTTGCTTCATCCTTATCTTTATTTGATTCATCCTTCATGGCCACATAGACTACTTCATCATCATTTTCATCAGAGTCTTCTTCAACAGTGTTGCATCTTTTTCCTTTTTCTTTGTAGTCTTTGCTATCATCTTCTCTCTTGTTCTTGTAATTTTTTCCTTCTTTGTAGTTCTTCTCCTATGTACACCTTGTAGCAATATGACCTACTTCATTTCAATTGAAACATATGATAGGGAGCTTACCTTTGAATTTACCTTTTCCTCTATGGAATCTCCTAGCCAATAGTGCTTCCAACTATTCCTCATCTGCGTTGCTATCACTGATACATGTTTTCCTTTTCTTCTCTTCTTGCTTGATGTCTCCTCCTTAGTATCTTTTATTGTCATCTTGGCCTTAAAAGTAGATTCAAGTTTCTCAGGTCTGTAGTTATCAAAATTGGATAGCTCAAATGTAGCAAGTCTTCCCACAATTCCTTCAAAGGTTAGTGTCTTTCCTTGTACACACCTTAGCTCTTGGATGGCTGAAACTCTAATAGCATAAATAGGAAGCAAAGTTATTAAGTATTTGTTGATGACAATTTCTTCTTCCAATTTAACAGCTAGACTTCTTATTGCACTTACCACTTCTTTTATTCTAATAGCATATTGAGCAACAATTTCTCCTTCCTCCATTTTCATGTCATCAAATTTTCCTCTTAGGCTTTCTCTATTTTCTCTCTAGACATTTTTTTCTCCTCCATAGATATCTGATAGAGCTTTTAACATCTTGAATGCAATGTCACAATCTTTGATTTCGTCATATTCTACATAGCTGAGTGTAGAGGCAATCTCTAGCATTGCTTGATTGTGCTCCTTCCTTTTGATCAAATCATCTGTAGTAAGAAGTCTAGCTAGATTTACATGTTCTATTCCAATTGAGGTTTGTGCATAGTCACCTATTGATCCAAGGTGCAATTTCATCAAACTCTATCATGCAGCAAAGTTGTCTTTTTTGAGCTTAGGAACTTCTCTCTTGGACATCTTGACCTTCCTACTTCTAGTACCTTGAAACTAAATCAACAGATGGCTCTGATACCAATTGTTAGAAGTGTTTTAGAATAACTATGAGGGGGGGTGAATCAGTTATTCAAGGTCCAAATGTCCTATTCAAAAATTTTCACTAAGTGTAGTGAGCCCATTCGACCATTCATTCATCCAAGCATTAGCTTTTCTAATTAGCAAGTTACTGTAAATCAACATGCAATCATAACATATAAGAAATCAACACATAACATAGTGATTTACATGGAAACCCAATTTGGGAAAAACCACTAGTAACATGCTACGCAATTATCACTCTTCTAAAGTGATGCCCTGTGAAAGGCCTACCCTATTAAAGGCTTAAAACATGTTGTTAAATGTGACCTTGTTAGAGGATTTAACCACCCTATTAAAAGTGGGCCTAGTTAGAGGACTTTAGAACATTCACTTGGAATGCCACCCTGTTAAAGGATTTACAAATGGTTGTTAGGCCAACCTAAATCTATAGGATTTTCCTTCTATCCTAACTGATACAATTGCTAAAGAGTAACAATTAGGGATTTTGACCTGATTATAGCATACAAGTTAACTTGCAGATCTCATATCACTTCTTAGCTCATACCATTGCCTAGCCTTCAATCTCTGCAACTCTTGACAACTTGCCCTCCTTTCAAGCTTAGTCTCCATGCTCAATGTACCAGTGCAATCATCTTTTCATGACCACTTGTAGAAGTAGAGCCTCTATTCTCTTCCTTCTGCTATATGCCTTCTTCTTGACACCCTTCTAACCACTTTGCAATTTAGCTTTTTAGCAGTAGTAGCATCAACAACATTTTCTTCTTGGTCTATGACTCCTTAAATAGAAGTCTTGGAGCTCCTTTTCCTACTCAATTCTTACATTCTTTCATTTTAATTTGTATGGATTAGGTAGGATTCATTGTATCTAACCCATATGTTGTTTCCTCTAGAAACTTCTTGAATAATCCTTTTTGAATTTACCCAAAAATAGTTTACATAGAATTTTGTGCCACTAGCTCATCATCCTTATCCTCCAAATGGTTCAAAAAATTCAAGGTAACCACTAAGTTAGTTTAGATTTGGAAAATCTTCATCATTTAAAATAATGCAACAGCTTGGCACAATTGAAATACTAGCACTCGGCACATACTGTGTTACTCGGTATCAACTGTGTTTTTCCTAATGCTCAGCACCTGAAGATCACTCAACGCCAACTAGGATTTTATGTTGCTTGGCTTTAACTAAGAATTTTCTTGGCTTCAACTAGCTTTCTCGACATCCACTAATGAACTTAGTTTAAGCTTTGCAATCAACCTTGTTACAACTTATTCGTCTAATGTTTCTAAGTGTGACCAACCTCTATATCTTTGAGTATTTTATCAATACATCATTTAACCATTATCTTAACTGATCCTTGCACTTCATTACAACATCATAACTCAACATTTCCCTTAGGTATTCTTGTTACATCTTGTTGATCAAATCCTCTTCATTAATCAACTAAGTGATAGTACTTGGATCCTATAAGCAAATGTCATTCCTACAAATAGCAGGCTTGACATCAATGACAAAACAATGATTGAAAACATTCTATTAACAAAAATATTGCTCTTTGATCTTCAATAATGAGCTTCTCAATTAGATTTCCAACAAATCTTATGATTGCTTCTTGGTCTCTGATCATATAACAATAGGCCCCATCATAGTATCAGACACATTATATTAATCCTCCTCAACCTTATGGAAACTTCACCCTATTAGAAATGCTTTAGAATAATTGAGGGGGGGAGGAGGGTGAATCAGTTATTAAAGGTCCAAATGTCCTAATAAAACTTTTTACTAAATATAGTGAGCCCATTTAACTAATCATACATCCAAGCTTAAAATTCCTACTTATCAAGTTACTGTAAAATTAACATGCAAGAATAACACATGAAGAATCAACAACTAACACAATGATTTACATGGAAACCAAATTTGGGAAAAACCATTAGTAACATGCTACTCAATTCTCACTCTTTTGAAGTGATGCCCTACGAAAGGCCTACCCTATTACAGGCTACAATACATTGTTAAATGTGACCTAGTTAAAGAATTTAACCACCTTGTTAGAAGTGGGCCTGGTTAGGGGACTTTAGAACATTCACTTGGAATGCCACCCCACTAAAGGATTTACAAATGGTTGTTAAACCAACCTAAGTCCGTGGGATTTTACCCTAGCTGATACAATTGTTAGAGAGTAACAATAAGGGTTTCAATGTGATACAACTCACAACATAACTTGCAGATTTTAGATCTCAATTTAGCTTCACAATTTTTGCCTGGCTTTCAATCACTACAGCTCTAATAGCTTATCCTCCTTTCAAGCTTTGTCTCCTTGAGTCTCCATGCTTAATGTACTAGTGCAATCTCCTCTGTGGTCACTTATCAATGCAGAGTCTTTGTACTTTGTTCCTTCCTCTCTTTTGATGCCTTCACCTTGACATCCTACCAACCACTTCAACTTGGAAACTCTTGCTTCTTGACCTGTAACTTTTTAAATAGAAGTTTGGAATAATTTTCCAACCCTTATCTTCCCACTTTTAATTTTAGTTTGATTGGATTAGGTAAGATTCAATGAATCTAACCCATATCTTGTTCCTTCTAGAAACATCATGAAGAATCCTCCTATATTTGCCCAAAAACTATTTACCTAAAATTTTATGCCACCAGCTCATCATCCTTATTCTCCATCTAGTTCACAAAATTCAAGGTAACAAACTTGTCAACTTAGTTCTGGCGAATCTTTGACTTTATAAATAATGCAGTAGCTCGACACTATTAAAATTTTGATGCTCGGCACATACTATGTTACTCGGCACCTACTATTTTTCACTGGTGCTCAACACCTATTACTTACTTAGCACTTGAAGTTGCTCGGCTCCTACTGTTTCACTCAACACATAGTAGGTTTTTCATTTGCTTGATACTTACTCAAAATCTACTTGGCATGTACTAGCTTGCTTGGCACCCACTAATGAACTTAGTCAAGCTTTATAGATAGCTTTGTTACAACTTATTCTTCCAGAGTTTCTAAGTGTAGCCAACATCTGTATCTTCAAGTATATTATCAATACATCATTTTATCATTGTCTTAATTGATCCTTGCACTTCATTAAAAAAGCATAACTCAACCTTTCCCTTAGGTGCTTTTGTTACATCTTATTCATTAAATCCTCTTCATCAATCAACTAAGTGATAGTACTTGGATCTTATAAGAAATTGTCATTCCAGAAAATAGCAAGTTTGACATCAATGACAAAACAATGATTGAAAACATTCTTTATCGACAATCTCCCTCTTTGCAAACAATCTCTCTTCTTCAATAATGATCTTTTCAATCAGATCTCAACAATCTCCCTCTTTGGCATTAATGGAAAACTAAACTAATCAACCAAGTTACCAAAATGATAACTAGGTTAAAATAGTAAATCAAATTCCAAAAAGAAAACTTTATCCAAAACTATTCATTCTATCAATAATTTTGAATTTCTTATGACTCCCTCTAAATTCTATAAGTAACACCCTCTTTAAAAATTTACTAATAAATTGTCTTCTCCTTTTTTCTCTACTCCCTCTCTATTATCTCAATTGATTCCTTTGCTTCTACTTCTCCCTCTTAGCTATTGTTATTCTACTATTTCTCCCTCTACATTTTGAGCTTTTAAATCTGCTAATTTTCCCTCTGTGTATTATTTCTCCCTCTGCATGCATTGATTAATTTCTACTATTTTGGTATCATCTCTTTCTTTTGATCAGTTTAGCTACTTCTCCCTCTTTGACAACAATGCCAAAGACATATTATTTAAGCATATTAGCATGCAAGTGTAGCATTTGTCAGAACTCCAATTTCTCCTTCTATCACCTTGCTTGTGACTTTTTTGGAATTTTAGTACTTTGATTACTTTAGGAAAAAACATAAAGTATCCTCTACATCAATTTGTAACATTTCAACAATCAGCTCTTTTGATGCGGGGTAGTCTTATTGTTTCTTAAACAGCCTTGGATAGGGGTATCACCCCTAACATACCTCTAAGATATTCAAATGCATCTTTAGGTAATGATTTTGTGAAGATGTCAGCAATTTGTTCATTTGAGTTGACATATTCCATCTTCACTTGCTTGTCTTCTACCAATTCTCTTACATAGTGATACTTAATTACAATGTGGTTTCTTTTTGGCATGCATCATAGGATTCTTTGATATGTTGATGGCACTTGTGTTATCACAATAGAGTATCATAAGTTTAGTTACCTCTTCTTTCATACCTTTCAATAGGTGCTTGATCCATACAATATTGGTGCAGTTGATAGTAGTAACAACATACTCAACTTCTGTTGTGGACTATAAGATACAACTTTGCTTTTTGCTAATCTAAGTGACAAATCTTTTACCTAAGAAAAGTTCTCCTCCACTAGTGTTTTTTTTGTCATCAATATTACCTCCCCAATCTACACCAGTGTAGGCTTTCAATTCAAAATTTTCACTCCTCTTGTAGTATAAGCCAAAAGTTCCTTTTAGGTACCTTAATATTATTTTTACTCCCATAAGTTGATTTTCTCTTGGGTTTGTAGAAAATCTTGCCACTATTCCAACAGCTAATGTAATGTCTAGTCTACTATGCACAACACACTATAACTTTCTAATCATTGATCTATACATTCTCTAATTTACTTCAGCTGACTCATCATTCTTGGATAACTTATGTCCTATTACCATTGGTGTACTAAGTAGTTTTGAATCTTCTAAGCCAAATTTCTTGAGTTTCTCCTTGATATATTTTGATTGGGTCACAAATATGCCATGTTTCAATTGACGTACTTGCAATCCAAAAAAGAATTTGATTTCTCCAAACATTGACATCTCAAACTCATGTTTCATTTGATCAGCAAAGTCTTTGCATAGGGCATCTTTTCCTCCAAATATTATATCATCAACAAATATTTCAGATATCAAAATTTCTTTACCTTTTTCTGCCTTGATATATAGGTTGTTGTTGTCATATGTTCTTTCAAATCCTATCTTCATAAGATATTTGTGCAGTCTATCATACCATGCTCGATGCACTTGTTTCAAACCATAGAGTGCTTTATGTAGTTTGTAAACCATATCTTTGTTGTTATCAACAAATCCCTCTAGTTTTTCTATGTGCACTTCCTCTTCTAGTATACCATTCAGAAAAGAAGACTTTACATCCATTTGATAGACTTTAAAACCTGTGTAAGTAGCACATGCAAGTAGTGTTCTTATTGCTTCCATCCCCTTAATAGGGGCAAATGTTTCCCCATAATCTAGTCCTTCCTCTTGTGCATATCCTTTGCAGACTAGTCTAGCCTTATTTCTTGTGATATCACCATTCTCATCTAACTTGTTCCTAAATATCCACTTGGTACCAATCACATTCTTATTAGCTAGTCTTGGAACTAGAGTCCAAGTTTTGTTCTTCTCTATTTGATCTATCTCTTCTTCCATAGATTTATGCCAATTATCATCTTACAGTGCATCCTTCACTATTTTGGGTTCAATCTTGCTTAGTAGACATGATTAATTTCTTAGTTTTTTCCTTTTCATTGGTCTAGCTTCCTTCTCACCAATGATTTGTTCTACAGGGTGATGTCTTCTCGCATACTTAAATAACCTTGGTTCTTTCCTCATTTCCAAGTTTATTCTTTCAGCTTCAGAGTCACTGTACACATCTCTTTCTGGTATTTCACCTTCACTTTCATGGGTACTAATTTTAGAATTGGAATGTGCATTATCTTCATTCCACAACTCAGCTTCTAAATGCAGCTCGGCATTCACTGGTTGTAACTTAGCTGATATTGAAACTTGTTGCTAATTCCCAACTTGATTTGCATCTTCTTCTTTAGTAAGCATTCCTTCATAGAAGTATACAAAGCATCTATATTCTTCTAGTTTCTTGATTTCATCAGCTTGAAATTTTGCATGCTAATCAAAATTTACATTTGCACTCTCCACAATCTTGTTAGTGTTAGTATTCAAATACTTATATGCTTTTCTTTTAGTAGAATATCCAAGGAATATGCCTTCATCACTCTTTGCATCAAACTTGTCATTTCTAGAATCTTTAAGAATATAGCATTTACAACCAAACACTTTGAAATTTTTTACATTAGGTGAGTGACCATACCATAATTCAAAAGGTGTTGCATTTGTACCTTTCTTGATTTGTACTTGATTCAAGGTGTAGATAGTTGTATTTACAGCTTCTCTCCAATAATTTAGAGCAACATTCTTCTCCATCATTAATGTTCTAGCATAGTCTATCACTAATCTATTCCTTCTTTCTACAATGCCATTCTATGGGGGAGTTCTTGGTGCTGATGTTTGTCTTTTAATTCCTTTGTCATTGCAAAATGTCTCAAGCTCTTTTGATGTGAATTCTCCTCCTCTATATAATCTTAGGCACTTCAAAATTTTTCCTATTTCCTTCTCAACCCTATCCAAATACCACTTAAATATTTGAAATGCATCAGATTTATGCTTTAAAAACATGACAGTCATCATCCTAGAGTAGTCATTGACAAACAACATTATATATTTGTCTCCTTTGTACCTTTGCACTTCTATTGGGCCACATAAATATGTATGGGCTAACTCTAATACTTCCTTAGAAGTGTAGGTTTTTATTTTGAAACTTGACTTGGTCATCTTTCCTAGCTGACACTATTTGCACATTATGTTGTTAGGCTTCTTCAATTTAGACAAGCCTTTGACTTTCTTCATTTTGCTGATGCTAATCATATTATCAAATTTTTCATGACATAGCCTTTTATGCCATAGCCACACATCATCAATTCTAACAACAAGACAATATGCATCTTCTATATCTAGGTAAAATAGATTACTCCTGGTTTGTTCTCCTTTTCCAATTAGATTTCTATCAGTATCACAGATTTTGGCAGTTTTGTTTCAAAATTCTACTTTGCATCCTACATTTCCTAACTTTGACACACTCAACATATTGTAATTCAATCCTTCAACATAGTATGCATTATCACATTAAATTTTTTCTATAATTTTAATAGAACCTTTTCCTTTGATTAGACATGGAGCATCATTTCCAAATCTAACATTATTTCCATCATACTGAGTAAAGGTAACAAACCTACTTTTGTCTCCTATCATGTGATGTGAGCATCCACTATCCATGATCCACCTATCATTCTTGTTCACATAGATTACCAATGTTTTTACCTCATCTTTATCTGACTCATCCTTCATGGCTACATAGACTACCTCATCATCATTTTCACCAGAATCCTCTTCTTCAACAATGTAGCACTTTTTGGCTTTGTCTTTCTAATCTCTGCTATCATCTTCTCTTATGTTCTTGTTCTTGTTACCTTCTCTATAGTTCTTTTTTCTATGTGCATCTTGCAACAATATGTCCTACTTCATTGCAATTAAAACATATGATAGGTAGCTTACCTTTGAATTTACCTTTGCCTCTATAAAATCTTTTGGCCAGTGATGCTTCCAATTGTTCCACATCTTCTTCATCTATGCTACTGTCACTAGATGCATACTTTATCTTTTTCTTATTCTTATTTGGTTTCACCTCCTTAGTATCTTTCAATCATAGCTTGGCCTTGAAAGCAGATTCAAGATTCTAAAGTATGTAGTTATCAAAGTTGGACAACTCAAATGTAGTGAGTCTTCCCACTATACCTACAAGAGTTAGTGTGTTTCTTGGTATACATATTAATTCTTGTATGGCTAAAACTCTAGTAGCATAGATGGGGAGTAAAGTTTTTAAGAATTTTCTATTGATAGTTTCATCATCTAAATGACCACCCAAACTTCTTATTGCACTTACTACTTCTTTCATTGTAGAAGCATATTGAGCATTGTTCTCACCTTCCTCCATTTTCATGTCATCATGCTTTCCTCTGAGGCTTTCTCTTCTTGCTCTTTAAACATTTTGATCTCCTCCATAAGCATTAGTTAAGGCTTTCCACATCTTGAATGCAGAGTCACATCCCTTGATGTCATCAAATTCAACATAGTTGAGGGTAGAGGCAATCTCTAGCATTTCTTGATTGTGCTCCTTCTTTTTCTTCATATCTTATGCAGTGTGTACAACTGGATCAACATGTTCCACTTCAATTAAGGTTAATTTTTGCATGATTACTTATTGATCTAAGCTGTAGCTTCATTAAAATTTTCCATGCAATGAAGTTATCTATGTTGAGCTTAGGAACTTCTCTCTTGGACATCTTGATCTTCTTGCTTCCAGTACCTTTAAACCAAATCAACAAATGGCTCTGATACCAATTGTTATAAATGCTTTAGAATAACTGAGAAGGGCGGTGAATTATTTATTCAAGGTCCAAATGTCCTAATAAAACTTTAGAATAAATATAGTGAGCCCATTTAACTAATCATGAATCCAAGCTTAAACTTTCCTACTTAGCAAGTTACTGTAAAATCAACATGCAAGAATAACACATGAAGAATCAACACATAACACAGTGATTTATGTGAAAACCCAATTTGGGAAAAACCGCCAATAACATGCTACTCAATTCTCACTCTTCTGAAGTGATGCCCTATGAAAGGCTTGTCTTATTAAAGGTTACAACACACTATTAAATGTGACTTGGTTAAAGGAATTAACCACCCTCTTAGAAGTGGGCTTGGTTAGAGGACTTTAGAAAATTCACTTGGAATGCCACCCTATTAAAGGATTTACAAATGGTTGTTAAACCAACCTAATTCCATAGGATTTTACCCTAGCTAATACAATTGTTAGAGAGTAAAAATAAGGGCTTTTGATTTGATACAACTCACAACATAACTTGCAGATTTTAGATCTCAATTTAGCTTCACAATTTTTGCCTAGCTTTCAGTCACTACAGCTCTGAAAACTTGTCCTCCTTTCAAGATTTGTCTCCTTGAGTCTCCATGTTTGATGTACTAGTGCAATATCCTTTGTGGTCTCCTATCAAAGCAGAGACTCTATATTATATTCCTTCCTCTCTTTTGATGCCTTCACCTTGACATCCTACCAACCACTTCAACTTGGAAACTCTTGTTTCTTGACCTATAACTCCTTAAATAAAAGTCTAGAATACTTTTCTCACTATTATCTTCCCACTTTTAATTTTAGTTCAAATGGATTAAGTAAGATTCAATGAATCTACCCCATGTCATGTTACTTCTAGAAACATAATGAAGAATCCTCCTATATTCACCCAAAAATTGTTTACCTAAAATTCTATGCCACTAGCTCATCATCCTTATCCTCCATCTAGTTCACAAAATTTAAGGTAACAAACTTGTCATCTTAGTTCTGGAAAATCTTTGACTTTATAAATAATGTAGCAACTTGGCACTATTGAAATTTTGATGCTCAACACATACTGTGGTACTTGGCACCTATTGTGTTTTACTAATGCTCGGCACCTATTACTTGCTTGGCACTTGAAGTTGCTTAGCTCCTTCTATTTCACTTGGCACACACTAGATTTTGCATTTTCTTGGCACTTACTAAAAAGCTACTTGGAATGAACTAGATTGCTCGACATCCACTAATGAACTTAGTCAAGCTTTGCAGATAGCTTTGTTACAACTTATTCTTCTAGAGTTTCTAAGTGTAGCCAACATCTGTATCTTCAAGTATATTATCAATACATCATTTTATCATTGTCTTAACTGATCCTTACACTTCATTACAAAACCATAACTCAACCTTTACCTTAGGTGCTTTTGTTACATCTTATTGATTAAATCCTCTTCATCAATCAACTAAGTGATAGTACTTGAATCTTATAAGCAATTATCATTCCAACAAATAGTAGGTTTGATATCAGTGACAAAAAAATGATTGAAAACATTTTTTTATCAACAATCTCCCTCTTTGCAAATAATCTGTCTTCTTCAATAATGATCTTTTCAATCAGATCTCAACACACCCCACCTTAAATTTTGTAGCATCATAGACCCTATGATTCCTAGCTCCTAACCTCACGATGACCCCTAAAAAGTTTCCATGTCATCACCTTTCCATTCATAAGACTACTTCCTGGGTGGGCCCTACATCTCCTTATACATCCATTTGAATATTTGAATCACATGATGCTATGCTTATACGATATTAAAATCAAATCATAACATCATAGCTCTCAACTTCACTTTCCATGATCTCATGAAAATGGCATATAATTGGGCTTCTTCATTTGCACATCAATCAATCTTTTAATGATCTGCTAGACTTCAAGTTCCTAATGCCTCTTAACCTTCTTCAAACTATGCATCAATGCATATTTTTTGTTTTGCATGGTCAAGACTTTCCTCTATTCCTCATGCCTTCTTTTCTTTGGTCACCATGTTGCATGAACTAAAATTCAAGCAAGTTCCTATAGCGACATGGTGCCTACTGTTGATCTAGTGGAGATCTGATAGCACCAATCACCCAACATCTTTTCTAAGTGTGAATCTACATGGCTCATGACACAATACCAACTTTGACATTCTTGCAAGGCTCTTTATGATAAGTGGTCTCTACAGCATTATAATTTCATGGGGGGTCATCATTCTCCTATTGGTGAAGTTCTCACAAGTTTTGGTGGTGAAATAGCGACCACCATGACTTTGTAGAAATCTAGTGTCATGAAAAGAAAAAATAGCACATTCTTTCCCTAGTACCTCCTTTACTATGCCTAACACTTTGACATCCCATCATGTTAATGCAACTCGTTAATGATATACAGAATTTGTGGTGCCAGTACTTACTTTTGGACTTGTCATGTTTCTCTTTTGTAGGAGGTCACCATGTCATGACCGATAAAAACCTTGCAATTCCTAATAGTGACATAGTGACCACCATTAACCTGAAATGATCTGATAGCATAGGCAAAGAAATTTAAAACCATACAAAATATCAACTGGGTCCCACAGGTGGTACTTGCTTGATCACCATGTCATGTGCTATAAAATGAATGAAACTTTCTATAATAACATAGTGACCACTATAGATCTTAGAAATATCTAACTATAAATAATATTTTAGGAGATTATGGGGCAAAAATGAAAACTTTTTAAAAGGTTCCCAAAAAAAATACCTTTTCAAAAATGATATTTTTTGCTTATTTTATAAGATAAAGGCATACAACCAAAAAAGTTCTCGCTTAAGGCATGAATTTTGTTCAATTAGGGTTTTTGTTAGGGTTAAAAAATTTTGATAAGAACAAACCCTAACTTGCATATAAGAATCAGGAA
The DNA here is from genome assembly GCA_028749045.1 of Cupressus sempervirens. Classification (NCBI taxonomy): domain Eukaryota; kingdom Viridiplantae; phylum Streptophyta; class Pinopsida; order Cupressales; family Cupressaceae; genus Cupressus; species Cupressus sempervirens. The sequence continues at coordinate 78,299,347 of CM053791.1, read as the reverse complement.
CTCATAGAAAAACATGCTCTTAAAACATGAGGTAAAAACATAACCAACAAGTCTATTAATTTTTTAAAATAATAAACCATCATGCACATTAGAACTCTAGCTTCTATGGCCAAGAGAATGTTCGTGATGGTCTATAACTTAAGATATCTAATTAAAGATAGCTAAGAAAAAATTCAAACTTGTTACATTTTTAAGCTGCACTTGATGTCGTATGCATATGAATTGAGATTGCATGGTGAACTATGGCCTCCTTCTGCATTGCCTGAAACCAAGAGATTCACATAGTTAGTTGTCATGCAATCATATAAGATTAATGTTGAGCTTCACTTAGTTTCAAGAATAGTTTAATATTCTCTACTAAGCGGGACCAAACACATGAAGGCGAAAGCTCATTTGACCCCACACCCCCCCCCCCCCCCCCAACATCTAATTTCCATGTTAACATCTAAAATCTTTTTAAAAGGATCAATATTTAAAGTACCTAGAATGCCCTCATCATCACCCACTACTCTCAGGAGAAATCCATCTTCATTGCTCATAACAAATTCATCACAATTCTTTAATGATTCCTATACATCTAATATAGGTACATCCAAGAATTTTTTCATTGCCTCCTACATAAATTGAATCTAATATTACAATATGCCCCCTACGAAATAATATTTCAAGTGAAATAAACACATGAAAAATATGCGAAAAAAATAGGAATATACTTACCAATAGGCATTTCCATCTCATCTATTGGTCATGCTAGGTGTTGAGTGAGTTTTATTATTTTTTTGTTGTACCAAGATCTCTTTGTTTACACACACACACACACACACACACACACACACACACACACACACACACACACACACACACATGCACACATGCACACACACACATGTGTGTGTGTGTGTATACATACATACATACATATACAGAGATCAGAAGGGCACGACAATGAGATGCAGATATCACAAGGGCATGGCAAGAAAATGCAACAATCACAAGGACACATACATGTATGTATGTAGGTATGTGTGTATGTATAGAGAGAGATCTTTTTAAGGTGCTAAGTGACTTACCTCAAGATCCTCCATAAAAATAATGCAGACTAGGAAAAATGGGTAGAGTTCACAAGAAATTTTACAAAAACATATCATAGCAAAAATTTTTAGAAAGAAACAAGCTATGACCTAGTTAAATGGGTCTAGTTGCTGATTAGCTAGGTTGATTAAAAATTCCTATAGAATTGTCATCAGATTAGGTACAATAAAATGAATGAGATGCAAAGATCACAAGGGCATGACAAAATGATGTAGAGATCACAAGGGCACAAAAACAAAATGCAGTGATAACAAAGGCACGAAAATGAAATCCTAGATCTCTACTGATATATATACATACATACATACATATATACATACATACATATACATACATATATACATATATACATACATATATATACATGTATGTATGTATATATACATAGAGGTCTTTTTTAAGGTTCTTATTACATCTTAGCACAATAGAAAAATTGATCCAGCTGCATACATATTCCAGAATCTAAATAATAAAATAATAAAACTCACTCAACCCATGCTAAGTGACTTACCTCAAAATCTTGCACATAAATAGTGAAAAGTTAATGGGAAATATATATAATTAATTATATAATGTATGTATGTAGGGTAAATATAATGCCCATTAACAATGACATTATCTCTACTTGTTTTTCTTGGTCTATACACACACAGACACACACACACACACACACACACACACACACACACACACACACACATACATACATCTGCATCCTTTGCATGGTTTAGAGGTACTATCATTATGGAAGAGGCTTCTACAAGGAAATGAGCCTCATGATTATGGTATTTACATGTAAAACAAATCAAGAATGATTAATGTAGTGTTTTCTTTTCTTTTTTGTTTATTTTATGCAGTCCTCCATATGGCCTATAGTAATATATGTATTACATCTACATTTTCTTTGCAATTGTAGTACTATTAGTAGATACTTAGGATCCTTACAAGGAGAGCGTGCCAATACATGCATGGTTACATCCTTGGATTCCATTGTTGGGAGAGCATATGGATCCTTTATATCAAACCATTCATTATAAATTGGGGGATGCACTTCATGCCTAGCATTCAAGTGATGCATTTGCATATGCAATTTTATCACCTTGGAAAACTGTATTTGATCTTGCTAGCTCAAAAAAATTGATTGTTCATTTTATTGTACCTAATTTGATGACAATTCTACAAGAATTTTCATTTAAGCAAGCTAATCAGCAAGTAGACACTTTAACTAGGTTATGTCTTTTATATATACATATATACATACATACATACATACATACATATATACATACATACATATACATAAATAATAATAATAATATATGTATTGCATCTGCATTTGCTTTTCCATTTCTTATAAGAGAGTTTCAAGGTTGGGAGCCACTTCAACATCCTTTGCATGGTTTAGAGCTAATGTCATTGTGGCAGAGGCTTCTACAAGGGAATGTGCCTCATGATTATGACATTTACATAGAAGAAAAACTTACTTCTTCAACTCCTTACACTCAACTCTTCACTAAAGTTATTCTTCTAGTAGTGAGAATAGCTACTACAAATTCTTGGGAACCAAAGGACCCTAAACCTATGCCACATTTTTTGGAGACATGGGAGGAGTTTTCATAATATTCTGGATCATATAGTGATGCTCAAATTAACAACAATAGTAGATACTTGGGATCCTCACAAGGAGAGTGTGTCAATACATACATGGTTACATCCTTGGCTTCCATTGTTTGGCCAGCATATGGAGCCTTTATATCCAACCATTTTTTATAAATTGGGAAATGTGCTTCATGTCTAGCATTCAAGTCATGCATCTGCATATGCAATTTTATCACCTTGGAAAACTGTATTTGATCTGGGAACAACTAATTGTTCATTTTATTGTACCTAATCTAATGAAAATTCTACATGAATTTTTAAAAAACCCATATAATAAGAAACTAGACCACATTAACTAGGTTATGGCTTGGGAATGTGCTATTCCAATTTATCATATGGTTTCAATGTTGGAGGCCACATTTTTTTAAAGTGGCAGTAGGTTTTGTATTATTGCCTTTGTTCAAGTCTTGATTTTAATGAAGTAACAAAGTATTTTTTAGGGTGGAAGGGACTATATAATCACTAGACTTGGTCTTTTGAAATGGTATGGGCTACTTGGAATTTTCAAACTTGAACCATTGAACTATACATTTAGATTGATGAACCAACACTTTTAATCACTAGTTTCATGTTCAGAACCTTTGGCCTTTAAAATGTGAACTTTGATTTTTATTTATGGTGCATGGATTATTATGAACCAAAAGACACCTAAATTTTCTTGGAGACATCTGAAAGCATCTACACAAATTGATATGAAGCATTCAATCTAAATTATAGAGTCTTTAAATCTGAGTACTCTGATCAAGTCAAGAGCCTTCTAACATTGAAACCACTAAACTACCTAGGACATTGAACTTATCAAACATATGAACCTCCTTGAACCAATGGAACCATTTTTCAATAGGTTCAATGAAGTTCAAAACCCAAGAGGGACTAAGATATAAACCTCAAACAAGGACTATGTGCTATGGTGGGGTGGGAGGAAGATGGTTATGTGAATGGTTGATCAAGAAAGTTGTAGAAAATTAGGGTGTCAGTTGCAAGTAGTTTCATTAATTTGATAAGGGAATTAGCTTTGAAAGTAGGATGATCAAAATTGGCATGTCCTTCCTTATGATAGATGTCTCTATCTCAGGATATAAAATTACCTTAAACAACAAGTAACAAATTATTAAATGTATGGAAAATCAAAAGAGCATTCACCTATACTATTTTTGAAGGACAAAAATATAATAAAAATATAATTTTGTGGAAATAGCCATGAGCTATGTGGCTCCACATTGTGGTCATTCCACTATCCACTAGTGGAAACTCTTCATGTTAAATATGAAGATCTTGAAATTAAAAAAGATAACTATCAGAGATCTATATTTGTGTTTTAGTGATAACAAATATATAGTCTAAGTTTAAGAAAAATAAGTCTTAAATATATATATGATTAAATAAAATAAACAAGAGTACTAGTTGTAGCTATCTAATTCTAGTATTATTGATTATGTTAAACAAAATCTTTAATAAAACAAGTATGAAGCAGCATAAATAGATCATCTGCTCGATCCTATTGTGAATTAATATGAATGCATCTAATTATTACCTAGATGATATTATGCACAAGATCTTCACTCAATCACCAACAGATAATATAATGTGTAAGTATATATTTTTGCATACTTAGTTTGGTATGAATAATTTTGATTGAATTCAAGGATAACTTCTTGTGTGAATTCAAGATATGAATGATTAATTTAATTTAGCACAAGTACTGTGCAAGTGTGTATGTATTCATGTAAAGAAGTTCACATAGTGTACTGATATTCATACATACATGTACATATGCATACAATCATCATAATTAGTTATCCTTGAATCTAACCAAAGCAATTATATATAAACAAGAGATCCATGTTTAGAAGGGGGGGAAAAAAGAACATTTACATAGGTACCTCTTTTCCCCTTGAAGAAAATCATAGAGAAAGGCAAGGGAGATCACAAGGGCACAACATGACAATGAAATGCAATGATCACAAGGTAATGGAAACAAACTCCTACTGATCTCCACCAACACTTAGAGATCTCCACCCTAATTTCAAGCTTTCCACCCTCTTTCGTGTGCAACTCTCCACAATCAATCAAAATAAATGGGGAATGATTAATGTCATTTTTTCTTTTCTTTTTTTTTATAATCCATAATCCACAATCCACAAGATATCTATGTATACATACATACATACATATATATATACATACATACATATATATACACATATATATACATACATACATACATATGTACATACATACATTAAAAAAATAATGCACTTTCTAAGAGTTTACAATTGTTCAAAAAAATTAATGTTTTACAAGAAAATACACCTATGTCAGAGTTACAACACACTATGAAGTTGATTTTAGATAAGGTAGAGGCAGATATTTAGAAGTCTGATAATCAAAATTTAAGGCACGAGAGCAAAGGAGAAGGAATGGCTTTAGAAAGAGAAGGAGAGGGAGTGGCTTTAGAAAGAGACTACGTGATAGAAACAATAGCTAGACAACATAGAGGATATTATGGAAGCCACTGCATAGAATCTAGGAAAGTGTTGTGCTAGGTACTATGACATTGTAAAAACCAGTTAAATTGGTCTAGTTTCTGATTAGCTAGGTTGATTACTTCATTATTATATGATCCAATGGTAATGTTAGTTATTATTTTGGCATACATGAAAACATTATTATTATCCATTATTATATAAACATATATACATGAAAACAATGATGGACTTTCTAAGAGTTTACAATTGTTCAACAAAATTAATGTTTTACAAGAAAATGCACCTGAAGAACTATTAGCTCAGAAGCAATAACATGGTGTTGAAATAGTACAGAGAGTGTTTGACATGAGAAGTCCACAAGTGAGGGTGTTGATAAATCTTGAAAAAATGAATGCTAAAATGAAATCTATTGATGATCAAACACCTATGCTAGAGTTAAAACACAATGTAAAGTTGATTTTAGATAAGGTAGAGGTAGATTTTCAGAAGTTTGATATTCAAAATTTAATGCATGAGAGTGAAGGAGAAGGAGTGGATTTAGAAAGAGATTGTACAAGAAAAATAATAGCTAGACAACATAGAGGATATTATGGGAGCTACTAGATAGAATCCAAGAAAGTGTTGGGGTAGGTACTATGACATTAGAATCACTTGCAAGTGTCTTTGAGAATTTAGAATCCAAATATCAAATTCTTATAAGAGTGTTTCAAGTATTTCCACAATCTCCTCAAAATGATCCCAAGTATCAAATGCTTATAAGAGTGTTTCAAGGTTGGGAACCACTTAAAAATCCTATACATGGTTTAAAAGTAATGTCATTGTGGTAGAGGCTCTTGCATGGGAATGAGCCTTATGAGTATGTAATTTACACAGAAGCAAAACTTGCTTCTTCAATTCCTTACACTCGACACTTCATTGAAGTTATTCTTCAATTCCTTGCATATAAAATTTTATCATCTTGGAAAACTGTATTTGATCCTGCTAGATGAAAACAACTGATTGTTCATTTTATTGTACCTAATCTGATGACAGTTCTACAAGGATTTTTAGTCAACGTGGCTAATCACCAACTAGACCCATTTAACTGGGTTATCTTGGAATTCTTTAGAATAATTGAGAGGGTGGTGAATTAGTTATCTAAGGTCCATATGCATAAATTAAAAATTTAAGTACTAATTAGATCCGTATCCATAAAACCTCAACATACATGCATCCATTAGATCATACAAAACTCTAACTTTATAGGTTGTTGTCTTAGGTCAAAACAACATTGCATAAATGTAAACATGAAATATCATAAGAACATTCACACAATTTGACACAAGGATTTTATGTGGAAACCCAATTTGGAACAAACCACCAATAACATGCTACTAATTCTCACTCTTTTGAAGTGATGCCCTATGAAAGGTGAACCCTATTAAAGTTTACAATACACACTATTAAATGTAACCTAGCCAAAGGATTTCAATCACCCTATTAGGAATGAACCTTGTTAAAGGACTTTAGACTATTCCATTAGAATATCACTTGGTTAAAGGATTTACAAATGACTATTAGATCAACCTTGATCCAAAGGATTTTATCCACACCGGTTTAGTTACTAGAAAGTAATAGTAGGACTTGATCTAATAAAATCTTACAACTCACTTTCATATTACAAATATATGTTTCACTCCTCCATTCTACTTGGTATTCATACTCTTTAGCTCTAATATCTTGTTCACCCTTCAAGAATTCATCCCCTTAAGCCTTCTTTCTTTGTATACTAACTACAATTTGTTTTTTTCAGTCACTAAATGAAGCAATACCCTAGACTCCTTGTCTTCCTTAGGTTCTCGCATATGAAAACCTTTCCTTCTAACCAGTTATCTCTATAAATAAAGAATTTAGATCTTTTTCCACTTAACCACAATTATCCAATTTAGGGTTAGGTATGATTCAATGAATCTACCCATGTTCTATTTTATTTCTCTAGAAAATTCCTCTACAATCTTCCTTGAATTTTCCTCAAAATGGTTTACCTTGAATTATGTGCCACCAAATCATCATGGTTATCTTCCACACACTTCAATAATTCAAGAAATCAAATTAGTTAGCTTAGATTCGTCAAATATTCAATTTTACATAGTTAATTATCATTTGACATCTATATTGTTCTATCACTTAACCAACACTAGACTTTACTCAAAAAACACTAAAGTTTACTAATGCTCAGCACTAACTAAACTTTACTCGACATATACTAACATTCACTTAGCTTGCACTATTTTTCTTCTTTGCTTGACACCTATTAATTTTCACTTGTCTTCTATTGCTTTCTGCTTAGCTTGCACTGAGTACTCGGTAAGGCTTAGCAAACACTTTTCTTACTTGATCTTCTTCCAATCTTAACTTGATTAATCTTTCATTTCAAACTTTAAGTAGATAAACAATACACTATAGTATCAATGTCTTTCTTGGTCTTAGTGCTTCTTTTATATACCAAATAACTCAACCTTTTTCTAAGTGCTTTTGTTATCTCCTCTTTTCAAATCCCATTTATCAATCAACTAAATGATAGCTTTCAGACCAAAAACCAATTGTCTCACCAGTAGGTAGCAAATTTGACATCATTGACAAAATAATAATTTTTTCATTACAGGTTCTTCACTTCAACAATCTCCCCCTTTGGCATTGATGACAAACCAATACCAACAATAATACCAAAAAGAAAATAATATCTATTGAAATTTCTCCCTCTATCAGTATATGTCCTTCCTCTGTATAGGGTAATGTAATCATTTTCAATATCCTTCAATGCATCTCTCTTATATCTCCATTTGTAGGTTATTTTTTCTTTCTAATATCTCCCTCTTTTTGATATCTACCTCTTTGACAACAATGCTAACAACTAGTCATCTCTATATGTAGATATAATTAGTTTAGATTCTCCCTCTGTCACCTTGCATGTGACTGCAAAACTTCTAATTCAGCTCCTACATTACTTTAGGTAGCTCCTAAAGTAAGATCCACTACATCAAGTTGTAAGATACAACATTCATCTCAGTTGATGTAGGGAACTAGTCATGCTTCTTAAGTAGCTTGGAATAGGGGTATTAGCCCTAGTTTACCTCTAAGATATTCATGTGCATCCTTAGGAAAATATTTTATGAATATATCAGCTATCTATTCTTTTGTATTCACATATTCCATCCTCACTTCATTATCTTGAACCAACTCCCTCAAGTAATGATATTTGATTGCAATGTTCTTAGTCTTTGTGTGCATCACAAGGTTCTTTGATATGTTTATAGAACTTGTATTATCACAATAAAGTACCATAGGTTTAGTGCTTCCTCCTTCATAACTTTAAGTAGTTGTTTGATCCATATCATTTTTGTACAATTTAACACAAGAGCCACATATTTAGCTTCAACAGTAGATTGAGATGTACAATTTTGTATCTTACTGGTCCAAGTGACCAATCTCTTTCCTAAGAAAAATGCTCCACCACTTGTGCTCTTTCTATCATCAATGTTTCTAGCCCAATCAATATCTGTATAGACTCTTAATTTAAATTTGTCATTTTTCTTGTAGTATAGACCATAGTCTTTCATTCCTTTCAATATCTCATAATTCTCTTAATATCCATCAAATGATTCTCCTTAGGATTTACAAAAAATCTTGCAACAATCCCAATAACTAATACAATGTCAAGTCTTCTATGTACTACATATTGCAACTTTCCAATTATAGACCTATACAATGTTTGATTCACATCACTAGAATCATCATTCTTTGAAAGTTTGTGTCATGTCACCATAGGAGTGCTAACTAGTTTTAAACCCTCTAAACCAAAAGTTTTCAATAATTCCTTCACATACTTAGACTGGGTGATGTATATAGCATATTTCATCTAATATATTTGCAAACCAACAAAGAACTTGATCTCTCCAAACATAGATATCTCAAATTCTTTCTTCATTTCATTTGAAAATGACTTTCATAATGCATTTTTACCTCCAAATATGATATCATCAACAAAAATTTCAGCTAGTAAAATACCTTTAACTCCTTCTATATTCAAGTACAAATTGTTTTTACCATCAATCTTCTCAAAACCAATCTTCACAAGATAACTATGAAGCCTTGCATGCCATGTTGTTGGGGCTTGCTTTAAACCATATAAATTTTTGTGTAGTCTACATACCATGTTCTTGTTGTTTGGATCAACAAATTCTTTAGGATTTTCTATATAAACTTCTTCTAATATACCATTCATAAATGTTGACTTCACATCCATTTGATAAACTTTGAAACCATTGTATGCAGAGTAAGAAAGAAGATTTCTTACTCCTTCCAATCTTGTAACTATGGAAAATTTTTCTCCATAGTCAATTCCTTCCTCTTATGCATACCCCTTGCAAACTAATCTTGCCTTATCCCTTGTGACTTTACCATTCTTATCTAACTTATTTCTATACACCCACTTGGTTCTAATTACATTCTTTTTCTTGTTGGAATTACAATAGGAAAGGTAAACTTTTGAGGGGGGGGGTGAATCAGTGGTTAAAACTTGGACCCATAAAAATTTCACCACACATCCATCTCATAAATTCAATATGTAAACTAAAATAACATGTAAACATATAAGAATTCACACACATAACACCATATATGATTACCTAGAAACCCTCCAAATGAGAAAGTAAAATTGTGGTGGGGATGACACCCACAAATCTTCACTATTTCAATAATAAAGTGTATCTAATGAAGGTTACAATGTTTTGATCATGAGTCAAGACCTACCCTATGAAAGGTTTGCCCTATTAAAGGCTTACAAAGACTATTAAGTCTCACCTTATTAGAGGATTTTAACACCCTATTAGAAGTGTGCCTTGATAAAGGACTTTAACTCACAATTAAGTAAGCACCTTGTTAAAGGATTTCATATAGCCTATTAGGACTACTATGTTAAGAGATTTTGACTAAAATCACTTGTTAGGATGTCTCAACTTTGATCCTACAGTTAGCACTTACTTGTCTGATAACAGATCACCTCTAAACACTTCTTTTCTTGACCCTTCTCAATGTGATGTCTCTCTGTTGTATATTATTTTCTATCCTTTGTTCTGCTCTAACTGATTGTGCAATTCAATCTCACTTCATAACTTCTAAGTCACCATGAATGCTTTGTTTGCACATGGAAACTCCTCTCTTTGCTCCTTCAATTTCCTTAAACACTCACTGATAATTTTGGGTTTCATCCTCCTTAAGAAGACTTAGTGACTTAGGGTTAGGTATGAATCTATGGCTAAGATTCATCCATATTTCCACTTAATCCTTCTCATTTTTTGATTGGCTACATGTAATTGCATAGGGAATCCAACTAGAAATTTTTCCTTATCTCCAAAATATCAAAATTCAATCTTAAGTCAGCTCAAAAATGGTTTACATAGTTGTTTGTGCCATTACAAACAAATATATCAAAATTGTGTCACTCAACATCGAAAGTCTCTAGTGCTCAGCATACACTAATATTTTTGCTATGACTTAGCACTTGCATTGCTTTGCATCCATTGTTTACTTGGCTCCTATGTCACTCAATGTATACTGTCTACTTAGCACTTGAGTGACTTCACACATGAGTGGCTTGGCACGCACTATGACTTGGCTTGGTCTATGATTTTCTTGGAATATGTTACTTATTTGGCATGAACTAAGTAAATAACTTAAGTGTGTTGACACTCACTTGTCAAAACTAATCTAAAATCAACTAGAAATTTGTCCTTATCTCCAAAATATCAAAATTCAATCTTAAGTCAGCTCAAAAATGGTTTACATAATTGTTTGTGCCATTACAAACAAATATGTCAAAATTGTGTCACTCAACATTGGAAGTCTCTGGTGCTCAGCATACACTAATATTTCTACTATGACTTAGCACCTGCATTGCTTTGCATCCATTGTTTACTTGGCTCCTATGTCACTCAATGTATACTGTCTACTTAGCACTTGAGTGACTTCGCACATGAGTAGCTTGGCATGCACTATGACTTGGCTTGGTCTATGATTTGCTTGGAATATGTTACTTATTCAGCATGAACTAAGTAAATAACTTAAGTGTATTGACACTCACTTGTCAAAACCAATCTGAAATCAACAATCTCCTCCTTTGACATGAGTGTCAAAAACACATGAGTATACATTTTCATCCTTAATCTTATGAGCATAACATTTCTTAACTTGGCTTATATACAAAACTTCAAAATTTCAAAATTTTGGAATAACTTAGATACCTTAAAGTTTGATAACTCCCCCCGAGTTGATATGTCTATTATGTATCCAAAATTAGGTACTCCTATTGAGTAAATATGTCTCTACTAATACACTTTGACTTCATGTTGATTCTCTTTCATCTGATACTTCTTGTATTTTTATGTTTTTCTCTCTTTTCTTGTTCTCCCCCATTCTCTTATTTCATTATCCCCCTTTGCTCTATATGTCCCTGAAATATACATCTTCCAATTTTTATTTGATTCTCCCCCAAAAATAGATATCTCCCCCTTTTGGACAATTATGTCAATGTGCTATACACTAATTGTGAGTTTGTCCAGAAAAGATTTGCGGACATCTAATATCATCTTAAGAGTTGCATCCTAGTTCTCACATGTTATATCAAATGACTTGATTTGGATTGTAAGCTCAATAGCAAGGTGAACTAGACCATCTAAGGTAGAAAGATTGGGGTCTTCCTTTAGTAGGGTTTCAGCATAGCCTAGCTCCTTGTGCATTATTTCCATTTGGGGGATGAGGGTTGCTTGGATGCTAGTCAATTTGGCCCTTATGTTGGCCTCATCTACTATCAATACAACTTACTAACTTTGTGTTTGAAGCAATGTCCTTAAATGCTTCTCACTCTAAGCTAGATTTGTTGGTAGTCTTGCACCTAATGTAGAGACTTGGCTTTTTAGACTTATAATGTGACTTCTAGACTCTTGGGTGTAAGAGTGTTGGATCACATAATTTTGTGTACAATGAGAATATGTTCTCAAGTACCTTCTTCACATCCTCAACCTTATTTGCCAATAAAACTTGTCTTAGTGCTATATCACCAAATATTTTCTCATTTACTTTTTTTTGGAACTTCTTTTTTGACCATTCAAGTAATTGTGCATTTGTATCCAGGTCTTCATTAGTGACCTTCTCCACTATATCTATAAGTTGATCCATTAGTGGCTTGGTCTCACCTAGAATTTGCAGACTAAATGCATCTAAGAAGATGTCTTTGATGTCTTGAAGTGCCTACTTCTATCTATGCTCCCTTCTAAGCATTTCTTGATGCTTTTTCCTTGATAGGGCCTACTGCAATATGCCCATTTGTTCTATTTTCATGGTATCAAAATCAAATTTTGGTAAAATTATTTCTTCAAGGCTCACATCTCCATATTGAATTACTTCTTCAGCCTTTGATGAACTCGAGCTCGGCATTAAGATCTATAATGAAGTAGCTTTTGTTCCTAGCTTTTGAAGAGTATGACTTGATGGAGTGCCAGATACTGGTAAGGTTACCAACCCTTGGGTGGCAGTTTTCTACTTTAGTTGTGATGTCATCTCACTCCCTTTAGGCTTGCTCTATTTTTCCACAATGACCTAACTTGCACCTTGTCCTTGTGTAGTAGGTGCAAATAAGTCTATCTAACTTGTTTCTACAATAGCTTGTGCTTCCACTATGCTCTTTTCTACAATATCAATCTTGGAAATTTTATCAACCTTATTTGATATGGCTTCTAGGATCTTTACCAAAGGTTGTACATTAGTTACTAGAGGGATGATGGAAGGTGGTTCTTCTGGATTCACCTTTTCCCTTGCAACATCAGTCACTGATTTCTATAGCTCATCCACACTTACCAAAATAGGATTGCCACAAAGTTTGGCCTACAGTGTAGACAAATCTAAAATCTTCTTAAAATCATATTTAGTGAGGGGAATAATTTTTTGAGATGATAGTTCAAAAATATTCTTGACAATTATTGTTTCAGTAGTCTCCTTTGTGATATGTGGAGGACTGATACTCGGCAATTGTGTGTCTTGCACACTTTATTCTTCTGGCTACTAAGGCCTAGCTATTACCTTATCATCTTCTTGAATTTTTTTTCTTCCTCCAATTGTGTCACCTTTGTCATCATCTCCTTCATCATCCTTTACTTCAATGGGTTTTTCTTCTCCTTCCTTTACTATTGTCAACCCATAAGTAAGTTTCCACATCTGAGTGGTCTTCTTGACAACATCCTCAATGTTGTTTTGCAAAATGTTGAAGGCTCTATATTTAGGTACAATCCTAATTGTATACTTCTTCATAGCCTTAGCAATCTATGTCTTTGTTAATTTTGGCATCATTGAGCTAGAGATGTTTCTCCAAGTTTAGACAATAGAGTCATTTTTGCTCAACTTTGTCATATAGACTTTTAGGCATTACGTTGGAAATCTCTAGTGGAGTTGTCTTGAATTTTTCCATCATGGCATATATGCCTCCTCCACTTGAATTTTCTCTACTTTACCCAATTTATCAAAATCAACATGACCAAATCCTTATATGCCTACACTATTTCTAACATTTTTCAAATAAATTTTCAAGATCTAAGAGAGGATTATGACTCAACACCTTAAATTTGTTATTTTCATTTGATTCTATTTTCTCTTCATCAAAATCTACTTGTGCCACATACTTTCTTCTTGGTCCCTTTTGCTCCTAACTTCCTTGTTCAGTTTTTTTAGTCTTCTTCTTGGCCTTTTGTGTAGTTGCATAGGTTCTGGCTCTTGTAGTAGGTGTAGTGAGCTTAGCTTGGCTTGGTTTAAAAATTTCCTTAGCCCTTGCCATAGGTTATGCCTTGGCCTTCCTCTTCTTTGGCTTGGCAAGAGTAGGTGCTTCCTTGGCTTCTTCTCCCTCAACACCTTCAATTTCCTCCTCTTCTTGATCTTCTCCCATGCCTTGTGTGAAAATTAGAGGTGTCTGTGCTTTGATTTCTTCTTCCTCTTCATCCTCTTCTTCTTCTTTTTCTTCCTCTTCCTTGACATCCTCTCTAAACTTAGCTTTCAACTTCTTTAATATCTTCTCCTTTTTCTTCAAAGTTGAAGCAGTCTTCAATTCCATGGTAATTCTGGATTTTACAATCTCATAGTTTCTAAATACCTTTTCACTTTTTTCTACCTCTTTTAATAGTAAAGTTGTGATGGTTGTAGAGGCTTCATCCACATTTATTTCATAACCAAGTGGCCTCAACCAGCTTACTCTTGGTGTAGCAGCTTGAACAAATGTGTAGTTAGCATCCACAAGAAAACATGTTATAGTGTTTCTTAACTAAGGATACGGGTATTCTTAATCTTTCCTTCATTGACTTCTTGAAGTCTTCAAAATAGCTTGTCATTAGAGATTCAAAATTCTCTCCTAGTTGTTCAATATACTCACCAATCTACATTGCTACTAATCTATTGGTTTTCCATCCCACAATACCAAATGAGGGGAATGTGTTTTGCACATAAAAGAATATAAAAATCAAAATTGAACCAAATTTGCACTGTGCACTCTTAGTTTTCCTAATTTTTGCAAGGTTCTCCATCAATTATTGCAATTGTAGTTCAGCTAGATCATATGTATGATCTATCTTTACAATCTTATATCCCACATCCATAGCTATATAGGGCACACTTTTTAATTTATTTTATTGATAGAACTTGTGTAATACTACCCTTATAGTAAAAATTTAATAAGAGGATCAATGATTGTATCTATTGTCATGTCTCTTTTCTTCCAGACAGCTCTAGTGTTCTTCTCAATCACTTCCTTAGAATCACTTCTTAGTGTCTTAGGTTGATCTAGGGTTGGGTAACTAGTAACCCTATGTATTATTCTATTAGTTATTTAATAGGTCCATTTTCTATCCATGATGAACCATCATGGATTTGGCTAAGTATTATACTAATCCACTCTGTCTTGAATACATTTGAAAATCTAGGGCTCATGTTAATCCCTTTCTCTCAATGATATTAAACTCTTCTTTCAAAACACCATTATCACAAAGTTTTTTATATGCCTCCCTAATCTCCATGTCACCAATGCTACCAATCTTGTAGTTATAGCATTTTCTTACATCTTGCACCATTATTACATTTGTTAGAATCATTGATAATGCACCAAAAGGGTCTTGCTTATATGCAATATCAAGAATGGTTTTGAAAATAGGTTTCTTAACCTCATTGCTTACTAATTGAATATTCAAAACTTTCTTCCCTTCTACATTCTTCAAACTAGACACCATAATGAGAAACTAGGGTTTACAAAATTTTCAACTATGTAGCTCAACTCTTGATAAATACCTTGTGAAATTTGATGAATTGGCATAGAATCACTACTTAGATCTTTTTGCAACTACTTGGATGTATTTCTAGATTGTCTTCTGCTTTGGTCACTCTTTCTCAAAATTGAAATGATGAAATGAGTTAAAATTGATCAAATACCTTTTGAAAACCTTGCAATTAATATTGAGTGCTTATATAGCTATAATCTTGGCATCAACCAATTTTAGACTCATTCAGCATCCATTGACATTTCCATCACTCAAAAATGACTATAAGCTAGCATCAACTAGCCAAACTGCTAGCTTGACATTTTTTAATATTTCACTTAACACACATAGTAAATATTTCATGCTCGGCAACAACATGAAAAACTTAAAGATTTATCTTGAATTCCTAACAACATCTTGCATCTTTATTCATGCTAATGTAGTTCTTTCAGTACTATCTTCTTTGGATCAAATGTATGATATAGCTTTTAAATATTAGTCTCACATACCTTTTGATTGCCTAGTTTGATGAGGTGTGAACACCTAACCCATTAGATGAAGTGATCCCTTCTCCATTTGATGTGCTACAATCATCTTTCTTTTTCCATGTCTTATTCATCTCATTTCTAATGTGTTCAACATCTTTCTTTCCTTTGCCTTTATCAAATTCACAACTTGGTGATTTTGACCTAGTTGGACAATGTCGACTAATGTGACCAATCTTCAAAGAGCCAAAACACATGGTTTGACTTAACCACCTTTGATAGTTACCACTGAAGTGTGTCCTAATACAATTATTAGGAACATGTCCATATTCTTGACAATAATGATAGCTATATCTTGTATTATAATCCCAATTATAAGAGTTGTCATTATTCTTTGCCTTTGTTTGTTTGTTTGATGACCAAATGGGTTTTGCTCTGCATTCAAAAGCTATATGCCCATACTTCTAATAGTTGTAGCAATATCCTTCAAATCTTTGTATATGCATGGTCCTAGTTCTACATTCATGTGCATGATGACCTTGCTTGTTGCACTTATGGTAGTGAATCATGCTCTTATGATTGACATTCTAATTTGTAATCTTTCTCTCGCACACATTAGCAATGTGTACTATCTTACCACACTTATGACAAGTAGGTTTGGAATTTTTACCTTTTTTGTTCATTTCTTTTGCACTTTTGGATGGTTCTCCTTCTTCAATGCTTATATAACCCAATCCTAATGTATCATTATTAGATCTAGGGGATCTCAATAATTGCTCAAAGTATTTGAAAGCTTCATTTAGTTTGTTGAAACTTTCAAAAAAATCATTTTCCCTCTTTAGGTCACTCTGCAATTGTTCATTCCATAACTTTAATGTAGCTATCTCAATGTCCTTGACATTCAATTCATAGGTGGCATTCATCATTTGACTTAGAGTATCCAATTGCATGCTGAAAATCTTGGTTAGTTCAAATGATTTCTCTTCCAATTTTTTAGCCAAAACCCTTTTGTCTTCTTCAATCATGGCTTTGTCTTCCATGGCTTTCTTCTTTTGTTCAACCACTTCACATAGCAGTATAGCTTGTGATTATTGCTTTAATTTGAGATTTTTGATTTCCTCAGCTTGGCCTCTATTCTTTTCCATTAGATCTACAACTATTGCATCAAATTCATTTTAGTCTCTATCTAAAAATAGCTTAGTAGTGTCTATCTCTTTGTATTGTGTGTCATTCTCTACAATGGAAATTTCTTTCCTTCTCTTCAAAGAATTCCTTAGGTCTTCTCTCACTTGATTCAGTTGATATAGTATGAGATGTATTTCAATCTCATGGTTCTCAATAGTCTTTCCCAACTTGTAGACTTCCATTTCAAGATCTTTCCTCAAAGTTTTAAAGCTTCTCATTTAGAGAACAAGGCTCTAATACCAATTGTTGGAATTACAATAGAAAATGTAAACTTTTGAGGGGGGGTGCATCAGTAGTTTAAACTTTGGCCCATAAAACTTGCACCACACATCCATCTCATAAATTCAATAAGTAAAACTTTGGCCCATAAAACTTGCACCACACATGCATCTCATAAATTCAATAAGTAAACTAAAATAATAGGCAAAGCATATACATCTAAATCATGTAAACATGTAAGCATTCACACACATAACACTAGATATGATCACCTAGAAACCCTCCAAGTGAGAAGGTAAACTTGGGTTGGGGATGACACCCAAAAATCTTCACTATTGTAGTAATAAAGTGTATCCAATGAATGTTACATTGTTTTGATCATGAGTCATGATCTACCGTATGAAAGGTCTACCCTATTAAAGGCTTACAAAGACTGTTAGGTCTCACCTTGTTAGAGGATTTCAACACCCTATTAGAAGTGTGCCTTGATAAAAGACTTTAACTCAAAATTAAGTAAGCACCCTATTAAAGGATGTCATATAACCTATTAGGACTACTCTGCAAAGAGATTTTGACTGAAACCTCCTATTAGAATGTCTCAGCTTTGATCCTATGGTTAGAACTTTCTTGCTTGATAATAGATCACCTCCAAACACTTCTCTTCTTGATCCTTCTTGATATGATGTCTCTATGTTGTATATTTTTTTCTATCATTTGGTCTACTCTAACTGATTTTGTAATTCAATCTCACTTCATAACTTCTAAGTCACCATGAATGCTCTATTTGCACATGCAAACTTCTCTCTTTGCTCCTTCAATTCCCTTACACACTCATTGATAATTTTGGGTTTTGTCCTCCTTAAGAAGACTTAGTGACTTAGGGTTAGATATGAATCTATGGATAAGATTCATCCATTTTGTCACTTAATCCTTCTCATTTTCTAATTGCTTACATGTAATCACATAGGGAATCCAATTAGAGATTCATCCTTATCTCCAAAATATCAAAATTAAATCTTAAGTCAACTCAAAAATGGTTTACATAGTTGTTTTTTCCATTACAAAAAAATATGTGAAATTTGTATCACTCAACATATGAAGTCTCTGATGCGTAGTATACACTAATCTTTCTATTCTTACTTGACACCAACATTGCTTGGCATCTATAGTTTACTCAACCCCTATGTCACTTAGCATATTTTATCTGCTCAGCACTTGAGTGACTCGACACATGAGTGGCTCGGCACTCACTATGACTCAGCTTGGTCTATGATTTTCTTGACATATGTTACTTTTTTGGGATAAATTAAGTAAATAACTTAAGTGTGTTAAACACTTAATTGTCAAAACCAATCTGAGATCAATAGTTCTCTGGTCTAGGTACTAGAGTCCATGTTTTTTTCTTCTCAATTTGATCAATATATTCTTTTATGGTTTTAATCTAGTCTTCATTCTCTAAGGAATCTTTCACTATCTTAGGCTCATGCATGCTCAACAAACATGTATCACTTCTCAGCCTATTCCTTATCATTGGTCTAGCTTCTCTATCTCCAATAATTTGTTCAGCAAGGTGATGTCTTCTGACATACTTTGACAATCTTGGTTTTTCTCTTCTTTCCTCAATGGATCTATCAACTTTAGAATCACTATGTACTTCTCTATCAAATAGATAGGCATTTCTTTCATGTACACTTATCTTGGAATCAGAATTTACCTCATCTTCTATCTATAACTCAACTCCTGACTGTAACTTGGTATTCATTGTATGTGACTTGGTAGTCATTGATACTTGTTATTGATTTACAACTTGGTTTACATCAACTTCATCAATAGGCATACCTTCATAAAAGTATATAAAGGATTTGTACTCTTCATGTTCCTTCATATGTTCAGCTTCATGTTCCTCTATACATTCATCAAACTTCGCATTTGCACTTTCCACAACAATGTTAGTGTTAGTATTCAAACACTTATAAGATTTACTTCTTGTGGAATAGCCAAAGAATATACCATCTTCACTTTTAGTATCTAATTTACCATTCCTATTGTCTTTACGAATATAGCACTTTCTTCCAAATACCTTAAAATATTTTACATTGGATGAGTATCCATACCACAATTCAAAAGGTGTTGAAAGAGTACCTTTCATGAAATGTACATGGTTCAAGGTATAGATAGTTGTACTTATAGCTTCTCTCTAGTATTTCAAAGAAATATTCTTCTCTATCATGAGTGTTCTAGCATAGTCCATTACAAATTTTTTCCTCCTTTCAGCAATCCCATTTTGTGGAGGGGTCCTAGATGCTAAAGTTTGTCTCTAGATTCCTCTATCATTATAGAATGTCTCAAACTCATTTGATGTAAACTCACCACCTCTATTAGATCTTAGAAATTTCAAGCTTTTGACTGTCTCCTTTTCATGTCTAGCTAAGTACCACTTAAACATTTGGAAAGCATCAGATTTTTGTTTGAGAAACATAATTTTCATCATCCTAGAATAATTATCAACAAATAGGATAATGTACTTGTCACCTTCGTAGCTTTTCACATCAATTGGTCCATAGAAATCAGTGTGAAATAATTCTATAATTTCTTTAGAGGGGTGAGTCTTTCTTTTAAAACTTTATTTTTTCATCTTACCTGACTGACATTGTTTGCAAATTATATTGTTAAGTTTCTTCAGTTTAGGTAGACCTCTGACTCTTTTCATGTTATAGATATTGACTAAGTTATCAAAGTTAACATGACATAACCTCTTGTACCATAGCCACACATCATCAAATTCTACAAAAAGACAAGTAGCATCATTCATTTCAAGATAAAATAGATTACCTATAGTTTGATTATGTTTTCTAATTAGTTTCCCATCAGTTTCATAGATCTTTGCTTTCTTGTTCTCAAACTCAACTTTGCAACCTGAACTATTTAGTTGTGACATACTCAACAAGTTATAGCTAAGTCCTTCTACATAATAAGCATTTCCACACATGATCTTTTCTATCACTTTGATTGATCCTTTATCTTTCATTAGACAGGGTGCATCATTACCAAATCTTACACTATTTTCATTATAATAATCAAGGGTAATGAACTTACTTTTATGTCTAGTCATGTGTTGTGAACACCCACTGTCAATGATCCATCTATCACTCTTGTTCACATAAGATACTAGTGTGGTTGCCTCATCCTCATTTTAACCATCCTTCATTGCAACATGTACCACTTCATGATCATGGTCATCAGATCCATCTTTTGTTTTCTCTTCAGCGATGTAGCAAGACTTATATCCTTTATCTTTATAATAATTATTTTCCTTGTCTCTTTTACTTCCATATTTTTCTCCACTTCTATTATTCTTCTTCTTTGGATTTCTAGCAACAATATGACCAACCTCATTACAATTAAAGAACATGATAGGTAGCTTACCTTTTAATTTTCCTTTGCCTCTGTGAAATCTCCTCACTAGTAATGTTTCCAGTTGTTCTACATCCTCCTCATCTGTATCACTATCACTAGAAACATATTTGACCTTTTTCTTTTTCTCTTTAGGTTCCTTTAATGACAGTTTAGCTTGGAAAGTAGATTCAACATTTTTTATTTTGAAATTATCAATTTAGAGAGTGATGAAAGGTGCTCCCCTTAATACCATAAACTCATAACAGAAACAAAGAAACAACAGCAAATGTAATAGCAAAAAATGGACTTTTTATTTGCACCAAAAATGTGGAATTACATAATTCACAAGTACAATATGCTGACCCACATGGGTGCCTTCATTACAATAAATTGCAAGACAAGCTATGAACTATCACCTAGAGCTGTCCTAGACAATGTTCAAATCTTTCTTAAAAAGGCAATTTTATGCCACTCAGAAAAGTTCTAGACAATAAAACTTAATATCTAAGGCTGATAGACCCTAACAATACATATAAAGTTAGCCAAATACATCTTTGACAAATATTTTAGATATTTTGGGTAGCCCAACTTTGAAAGGCCATAACTCATGAACTGTTACTCCGATTGGCTATTTAAACCACTTTTCAAAAATGCTAGCTCCTTATCTATAGTCATGAAAGGTGCTAACACCCTTCCATCGAGTTTTTGGACCTCATCTAGGAACTCTATGGCCTCTAACAATGAGCCTAAAGATTTTTCTACAATTTTTTCCACCAAAAATTTGCAAAAACTTCTCCAATACTTATGCTTGAGCAATGAGATTTTTATGGTAGGCTTACAACTCTAAAATGAACCTTCTTGTAGAAAATGAAAACATTCTAAGATCATATGAAAAACTTACTAAAAATAGAAAGTTCCCATAAATAGTAACCACCCTGTCTATTAGTCCTTATTAAAATAGAAAAGACTGAAATAAAAGTATTTTTGGGTGACACAAGATTTCTCTTATACCTAGGATGCTACTACATCAGAGAGTTCAAAGGCAATGCATCTACCCATCAATCCTTCAAGGCTTAGATTACTACCAAGTATACATCTTAGTTCTTGTATGGCATAAAATCTAATAGCATAGATAGGTAGTAGTGTTCTCAGTACTTTGCTAATTACAATCTCATCATCAATGATACAATGAGCTTCTCTAATAGAATTCACAACATCTTTTATTCTAGTGCAATATTTAACAATGTTCTCACCTTCTTGCATTCTCATGTCATCGCACTTCCCTCATAGAATTTTAGATGAGGCTCTCAAAATGTTTGCATCTCCTCCATAAATTGTTTGTATTGCATCTCACATCTTATTTGCAGTGTCACAATCTTTGATGTCATCAAACTCTAAGTAACTTAGGGTAGAGGCAATCTCCAACATTTCCTAATTTTGTTCTTTCTTCTTTTTTAGATTATCAGTACTTAGGGCTCCAGCATGATCAACATGCTTAGTGGTGATGGTAGATTGTGCATAGTCTCCAAGACTTCGTAGGTGTGGCTTCATCAAACTTTTTCCATGTAGGAAATTTTTCCTTGTTCAATTTGGGCACCTCATTTTTATACATCTTGATTTTTATCTCTTAATAGCTTCAAACTATTTCCTCTTAAGCACTATGACTTTAATACCAATTGTTGAAATTCTTTAGAATAACTGAGAGGAGGGTGAATAATTTATCCAAGGTCCAAATGTATAAATAAAACTTTTCAGTACTAATTAGATCCATATCCATACAACCTCAACATGCATTCATCCATTAGACACTAGTACATTTGACCCCATTTTTAGACCAAAATTTTTGACCATTTATTAAAATGGGGTCAAATTGGTCGGAATAGGCAAGGAAAAATGTCTTTTTTTTTAAATCCATGCCTGTGTTGGTCAAAATGCATGAAAAGAATAGGACACAACTTCCTTAAGATTCCCACATCATGATCAATCAAGAGCCAAACTCAACTATCATTTCAGAGGTACTAGTTATGACTGTACTTGAGGAATAGTGGCTAGTTAATAGAGAACAAACTTGTTTTTATTGCTTCCAGAATCTATTACATGTCTTATTATTCCAAATACCAACTCTCCATTGCCTTTAAAACTTTACCACCTTCCACTAAATAGCCAAACAAGGCCAATAACCACTACTATCTGTCTATAACAGTCAGTTATCTGACTATTACCAATTAGTTATAAACTAAAATTTGTTGTCTAAGTTGACACAAAGTGTCAACTTTAACAACTTACAATAATATATGTCTTTAATACATTTCACTAATCTTTTCAAAGGTTTTATAACTTCACTAACCCTTCCAAAGACACCTAAACCCCTTACAAGCCTTACTAGACCCAAATTGCCAACATGGCAAAGTACAACTTTTGAGCAATTTTAGTGCTTTTACAATATTTAATGGCTTTTAGAGACCATATTACATTGTTCCAATACCATATAGGTATTTAAATCCCATAACTAGGCTAGGATCAAAAAAATGACCCTTAATAACCCTATAGGTGCATTTTAATCTTTAAATACCATTTACCTCGATTACATTGCCTTTATAGTTTTAGGCTTCATTACATCAAAACATCAAATACAAAGATGGATCATAGATCCAATTACATTTAACTCTTAATCTTTCAAGATCACTTTGATCTTCATGAGTTTAAATGACTCTCCTCTCATGCTCTTGCCAAGGTTCCCTACACCATGCATGGTGGTTGCTTGAGTCCATTGAGAACATATGCCAAGAATCTCTTCTTCCTCTAAACAGCTCCTAGACATGCCTAGGTGACCATGTCTTTCTTGATGGTTTAGATGTTGAAAACCTCATCTCTGCCCTTTCTGTAATACTTGTCATAGTTGCACATTCTGCTATCTCAACAATTGGTAGCACTATAAATCCATTCAGCCTTGCTTTCTTTGTCACATCTATACACAAGAATTTACTGTGGGTGCTCATACATACACTCGTACTTCTTTCCACAAAAAGGACAAAAATATGAACTCATTCCACCAAATCCCAATTGGATATTCAGAACATAAGGGGACAATTTGTGTTACAAGAGAATGCACTCCACAAGATCCTCTTTATAAGCAAAGGTGCAATCAAGTTATCTTCACTTCTCAAAACAATATGTTAAGACCAACTTAGTTTAATGGAGAGTTTATTTCCAACAGCCAAAATTTATATCCAACTCACATTAGTGTTGATGAATTTTTCATCTCTAGATGTAACCAATTTCATGAAGCTTCTTCTTTCAATCTTTCAGCAATGCCATTCCTTGCAAAACCCATTGAATGTATTCCATAGATTGGTTGGCATGATATGGCTAATCAAGAAGGACATAGTGATATTGAGAAGAACAATTTAATAGGTTCTACATTAGGAGAGAGATTTGAAGAAGTGGAGGTTGAAGCACAAACCACATCTAATTCCATTGAATGCTTTGATGCACAACAGATAGGCTCAGCATTGCAAGGTTTATTTAATCAAAGTGGAGATGGAAATGAGGATATTTTTTATTGGGAAAGCAATGATCCCTTTTGGCTAGGAAAAATTTGATCTAGTCCATGACTTGGCAAGCTCTCTACATTCATATTTTATTATTTATATGGATCCATTGTTCCAATTTTTTTTTTTATAGCTTGGACATCAAATATGTGTAAATTTTTCAAGGGTTCCATTGCTATAAGTATTCTTTAGCACACAAAATTTTCAACATTTTCAACATGGGTTATACTAAGCTTTTATCATATAGCTTTATTTTATTCATGTTCCAACATTTTTTTTTTTAAAATCATGTTCAAATATATAAATTTCTTTAGTCCCAAAATTGTTTTAGGGATATGAATTTCTCAAAATGAATTTTATGTTAATCATGTGTAGGATGTAATCTAGTGACTATGGAATCTATGGTGTTAAGTACTTTGTTAGATGAATTAAACATTAAGTACTTTGAGATCTTAGAAGCTATGTGGTGAGTGTTGAGAACTTATGGTTCATGGGACTTACATTTATGTTTGTGCATGTCCAGATGTTGAAGAGAATGGGATATTTAGATGTAATGAGTATGGCTTCTAAGTAAAATTCTTTTGTAAATGATAGGTTATTGACCACTGTATGTTTTACTAGTTTGTAGGAAAGCTTATTATAATTGCAAACAACTACCCTCCTCTTTGTAGATCATAAATAGAGTACTATGCTATGCTTGCAAACATTGGGGTACATCATTTCAATGGAAGTAAGTTATTCTTTCTAAACACATTAATGGGAAAAATTAGAAGAGCCTCATACATCCTCTGGACCTATAATGCCTTTTTTAGAGTGTTAATAGGCATGTTACTATAACAAATTGATTTTTTTTTTTTCGTTTGATAATCTGAACCTCAAAGATGTCATGTATATCTTGCATTGATAGTGTATAATTACTTTTTTTGTCACCTAGGTTCTTTGTAGAGTTTACTAATTTTGTTCTTTTCAATATATTTTTTAACAATGATGTAGAGTGGTCTATTTAATTCAAACCAATGTGGATTGGTTTTTGTAGTCTTTTATGTTGTGGTTTTAGCAAATTCACTTGCTGCATCCAAAATTTCTTGCATTACAAGGGTTGTTATTCTAAATTTTCTATATCGGTGCATTATGCATCATTATTTGAGAACATCAATTCAAATACATAATATCTTTTAGATGATGTCACTAACAGATCTTGAGATGTTTCAACTATCTAATTTTTCAACAAACTTACCTTTATGTATGTTGGTAGGTTAAGTTGTGGGGTCAATTCTTGTTACAATTTGTTTCAACATCTCAATGTTGTAGGATTAAAATTTCTTTTCTTGCAACTTAAACAAATATATTCTCTCAATATATCTATTTTGTACATATCCAGAAACCATGGCTTTTGATGACCATATTACGTTCAAGCATCCTGTCAAATAGTTCACGTGACTTATCTATGCTTCCATTTTGCAAGCATGTCTCCCAAGGAAAATGCTACTACTTCATCTACACCATCTGAAAAAATCCTCTATGCTTTGATGGATGCCTATAGCTTATCCCAAAGCTCTCATTCAACAATTATGAGATGATCAATCAAAAGGAAACAATTGAGAGCTTAGAGTGACACAATTTTTATATGATCATATAAAATAAAATGGGCGTGCGAGTAGAAAGAAACTAGAAAGACATTGTGTATATATGAAGGCATGAAATGGATGGTTTTGGAGCACTTAGCATTTAGTACATATCATCATTCAAGATCAAATGGGTGTGTGGGATTATACACAGTGTGAATAATAAAGGAGGGAATTGAACCCTCCCTGAGGCTCACACTTTTGAGGCCCACTTCAGCAATGGCCCTTCCTATGAAATTGCTATATAAAACCTTTCTAATTAGATAATGTGTTATGAGATCTTCATCAGTTGGATGGAACGTGAATCCAGGAGGCAGTTGTGCATCACCCATATCATGATTGTAACTAAAGTCAAGAGCCTCTATTATTGAATTCTCTTCCCTATCACCCATATTCATTTCCTTTGCATCATGCAAATTATGAATAGCAAAGGAAATGAATATGGGTGATAGGGAAGAGAATTCAATAATAGAGGCTCTTAACTTTAGTTACAATCATGATATGGGTGATGCACAACTGCCTTCTGGATTCACGTTCCATCCCACTGATGAAGAGCTCATAACACATTATAATCTCATTAGAAAGGTTTTAGACAGAAATCTCATAGGAAGGGCCATTGTTGAAGTGGACCTCAACAAGTGTGAGCCTCAAAAAAAATTTGATCAAGCATTGGTCAAAAGTTTAACCAATTCTTGGCAAAAATTGCACCATCAATGGTCAAATTTTTTGACCAATGCTTCCACAAGAATTGGTCAAAATTTCAACCAATGCATGTAGAAGCATTGGTCAAAATTTTGACCAATTCTTGTGGAAGCATTGGTCAAAATGCCAACCAATTCTAGTGGAAGAGTTGGTCAAAATTTTGACCAATTCTAGTGAAGTGTTGGTCAAGATTTTCACCAATTCTTATGGAAGCATTGGTCGAAATGTTGACTAATTATGGTGGAAGAGTTGGTCAAAATTTTGACCAATTCTAGTAGAAGCATTGGTCAAAATTTCAACCAATTCTTGGCAAAAATTGTGCCATCAACTGTGAAAGTTTTTGACCAATGGTTTGGTCAAATTTGGTCAAAATTTCAACCAATATTGGTCAAAAAATGACCTTAAATGTACCTATGTGATCATCTAATACTTTAACATTTTAGGTTACTATCCTAGGTCAAAACAACTTTCCATAAATGTAAACATGAAATACCATAAGAATATTCACATTATTTGACATTAGGATTTTATGCGAAAACCCAATTTGGGAAAAACCACTAGTAACATGCTACTAATTCTCACTCCTCTGAAGTGATGCCTTGTGAAAGGCCAACCTTGTTAAAGGTTACAATACACAATGTTAAATGTGACCTGGTTAAAGGATTTCAATCAACTTATTAGGAGTGAACCTTGTTAGAGGACTTTAGACCATTCCATTAGAATGTCACCCAGTTAAAGGATTTACAAATATATGTTAGGTCAACCTTAATCCAAAGGATTTTATCCATACTGGTACAATTATTAGAAAGTAAAAGTAGGACTTGATCTAAAAAAAACTTACATGTCACTTACAGATTACATATGTCTATTTCAGTCCTCCATTTTGTTTAGCATTCATACTCTTCAGCTCTGATAGCTTGTTCACCCTTCAAGTATTAATCCCCTTAAGGCTTTTTTCTTTGTATGTCAACTGATATCTATTCTATTTGACCACAAGGTGAAGCAATACCCTAGACTCCTTGTCTTCCTTAGGTTCTTGCATATGACAACCTTTGCTCAAACCATCTATTGCTATAAATAGAGAATTTAGATCTTTTTTTGCTTAACCACAATTGTCCATTTTAGGGTTAGGTAGGATCAATGAATCTACCTACTTTTCCATTTTGTTCCTCTAGAAATTATCTCTTTAGTCTTCCTTGAATTCACCTCAAAATGGTTTACCTTGAATTTTGTGCCACTAGATCATCATACTTATCTTCTACATGCTTCACATAATTAAAGAAATCAAAGTAGTCAGCTTAGATTCATCATATATTTGATTTAACTATGTTTGTTGTCACTTAGCATGTACATTATTTTGTCACTTGGCCAACACTAGAGTTTACTCGACACCAAATAAACTTTACTCAACATATACTAACATTCACTTGACTTGCATTGTTTGTCTTATTTTGCTCAGCACCTATTGATTTTCTCTCAGATTCTATATATTCCTACTTGGCTTGCACTAATTGCTTAGCAAGGCTTGGCAAACACTTTTCTTACTTGATCTTCTTCCATTCTTAACTTGAGTAATCTTTCATTTTAGACTTTAAGTAGATAAACAATACACTATAGTATCAGTGTCTTACTTGGTCTTAGTCTCCATTAAGTACAATAAATGATACTCTACCCATTTTTCTTAATCTGCATTATTTTTGTGGAGGATCTTGAGGTAAGTCAATTAGCACAAGTTGAGTGAGTTTTAATATTTTATTATTTGGATTCTAGAATATGTATGTAGTTGGATCAATCTTTTTGTTATGCTAAGATGTAATAAGTACCTTAAAAAAGATCTCTAACTATACATGTTTAGAAGGAAATACAAAGAGATGCCTATTTAGAAGGAAAATAAATGAACATTTACATAGCTCCGTAAAGCTAGGATATAGCAAAGAAATCATAGAGCAAGGGCACAAAGATCACAAGGGCATGGTATGGCAACAAAATCATAGAGTAAGGGCATGGAAACCAAATTATAGTGCAAGGGCATGGAGAAAAACTACAGAGATACACAAAAATGAAATTGTAGAGCAAGGGCATTGAAAAAAAAAATGTACCAATAACAAGGGCACAACAACATTCAGAGCTCTCCACCCTCATTCAAAGCTCTCTACCCTCTCTCTTGCGTAGCTCTCCAAAATCAAAACAAATGGGGGATGATTTATGTCATGTTTTCTTTTTGTTGTATTTATACTCATGCAAGTATTGCAATTATGATGCCGATGTTGGTATTGTGACAACATTGGGGACAATTGCAAAAAAATAAAATGAAAATGACCATAAATTACACTATCATCACAAATTGCCATCATAATTTGACCCCAAATGTTGTAGTTATAGGACTAGCATACAAACACCTACTAGGGCTACCATTGGAAATATGGCTAAGTGAGATAAGTCGATATAATGTTGGAGTTGTTATTTATGGATACATATACCTTTCTATAAAAAAGGCACTATGTACGGAGACAATTTTGATGTGTACAAATGACACAGTCATTATTGGTATATGTAAAGTTAAGGATAGATAGTACAATATGTTAGGATGATGTATGTAAGTGCACAAGTTTGTATGGATAGTACATAAAGAGTTATGAAATAAACACCAATAAAGACAATGTAGAGGATAGAACAAAGCATATAAGAGAAATGTGAATTATGTGCTAAGGAATTATTTTGGTTATAAAATAATTACTTAACTAATTAGGAACAACATCCTAGATGTTAATTGAAAGAGTTATTTTTGTATTTTTCCAAGCATGTGAAAACTTGAAGGTTGACTGGACATTTTTGATCAAATGTAAAGGTATAAAAGAAATATTGTAATATGCTAAGTAGTGTGTGTACTTTTAAGCACTGAAAGAGATATGTGAATTTATTTGAAGTCTATATGTATGATATGTGAGTTATATGTGTTGTGAATTCTGATGTTTAATCAGAGCAATGTAAATTACAAAAAGAAATAAGAAAGAGGTTTTTGTATCTATCTCCTTTGTATAAAGAACTACATTGTATAATTGCATGTTTGGGCAGTGGGCTCATCTTGCATACATTTTTAAATTGTATACACAAACTCCTAATAGGGTTGAGGCTTTTAATAGTTCCTATTCTACTAACAATTATCAAGACACTATATGTATGTAATAGGCTCCTAATAGGGTCAACATTTTTAACAAGATACTTTTATTTAGTGGATCATCTTATGGGTACCATCCTCACTAGGGTTTTACCTTGGCTAGGATTTCCCTAGTTAAAAAAATATGGTTTTAATAGCCTTAAAAACTTGAGTAATATTCCTATGAATATGTAACAGTCTCAGAGAAATCTTGAAGAATCTCTTGAGAAGATTGATCTTGTTACTAAAGAAAGAGATGACCTAAAAGAAAGATATGAAGATGCAAAATATTATATTCATAAATTGAAAGACAAGATTGATCATCTCAAATCCAAAAAGGAACCTAGAGAGTAGATAAAAGATAGTGATGAGGTATCAACATTGAAGAAAGAAAATGAGATTCTAAAACATGAGTTGAAGATCATTGAACTAAAGCTAAGATTGAAGAAAGATGATAGCAAGGTTGAATCAAATCTGAAATTTGAAAACGTGGATCTAAGATCTCATCTTAAAAAAGTGACATCTAAACTTGAATCTATCAAGATATAGCATTTGAAACATGATAAGTACAACACTATTGTAAAAGGAGAGTTGACCTAGACCAATACCAATAGTGATCAGCAACTATATTATCAAAGACCTTCCTATGATAAGACTGATCTTGGATATTTCATTGGAGAATAATTAGGAAAGACATCTAAAGCAAGAAAGGAAAAAAATCTAACTATTGAAACCCCTCAATCTAAGAAGAATGATCTAGATAAGATTGAATCTAGTCAATCTAAAGATGCACCAAAAGAAGTTGAGCAAGCAAGTCAACTTGAGAAATGTGATGAACCTAAGAAAACAAAGCAAGTTGAATCACCTAGAGAGGTAAGGTATGAATTTAAAGGCAGATGCCTTTATGTAATGAAGTTGTTCATATGAAGAGAGACTATATGGGTACGTCATTCAGACCTATTACTAATATTTATTGTTATAATTGTCATAGTTTTAGTCATAAAGAAATTGAATGTAAGAAACCTAAATTTGATAGTAATAATAACAATAGTAGAGTGTTTAGAGATACTAACCCTATAGGTAATGAGAGAAGAAGATCATCTAGAATATCTAATGAAGAAGAAAGATATAATGCAATAAGGAGTAACATTTTTTTGTTAAAAATGTAACAAGTTTAGACACATTGCCAAAAATTTCAGAGCACTAGTTAATCAGTCTAAACCTAATTAGAGAAGAAGTACACCTATATGTTAGCTATGCAATTTTTTTGATCATATAGAAAAGTTTTATAGAATGGACATGAGCAACATCAACATGAATCCCAATTTTAGAAGGAATAATAACTTAAATTTTAGAAGGAATGACAGTAGAAATAACAATCAGAAAGATGAACTAAAAGAGCACGTGGAAGAATTCAAAGAGGTATTTGTCAAAGAACAAGATCCATCAAGTTCACATGTAGTATTAGAAGATAATTACTTTGATGCACCTTATGAAAGATTGAAATCAGCTATTGTACATGATTCATCTTATTTGAATTAAGCACCTTTTCATTGAAGATTGAGTATCATAAATATATAACTATGGTTAGAGATTGAGTTAAGAGTTGTGAAGTTAATATGAGGTAGATAGAGACAAGAGGAATCTTTGGTTGAGAGCACATGTCATTTGGAGATTGTATGAAGTTATATTAAAGAAAAAAAGGTTACTGGTAAATAAAAACAACTTTTTATAGATTGAGCGGTTGCACAATTGATGCAAAGTTTATTTTGATGAAATATAAGTCATACAAGAAAGATTATATGTATCATTTGACCTCGTGAAGAGCTAAGGAGTAGTTAAGAGCAATTTGACAATGAAATTGAAGGAGAATTGATGTGCTTTAAATGCAAATATCATAAAACCCTAAGTTATATGTCAAAGTGAGGTGTTTTACTCTTAAGCAAAGATTTGACCAATAAATCGTATTAAGAATTCAAGTGTAGAAATGGATAAGTCCTTGAGTCACAATGTTGAGGAAGTAGCTAGACCAAAGATGAAGATAAACCTTGTTAAACCTCTATTTGATGACCTTAGCACTATGTTGTCAAAAACTCCTAAAAATGTTATTCACCTAGAAGATGTGAGCTTTTTTCTTATAATTAATTTCAAAAATATAGGAGAACACATCTCTAAGGAATTCAACAAGATTTACAACCAAGATATGAGTTATCAACAAGGATATAAATACTTGAAGGATAATGACCTAGTCAAGTTTCAAATTTACTATGAATTTGATAATGAAGAGTGGACTAAGATAATATTGAGTAGAATTCATGATGTCAAGTTTTGGTTAGGAGATAATGTGGTTGAAATCTCAACTAACCTTGTTCATTATGTTTCTAGATTATGCAATGAAGGTACCATACTATTAAGTGAAAACAATGTAAAGAAGTTAGTACATGATAAGAGTAAGTATATTTACAATGGTAGAGGTATAGTGATTAGCAAGATCAAGAAAGATGATGTTAGATTGCTAAGAAAAATTATAGCAGCAAGGATGTACTATAGCTCTAGAGAGGATGATATAGCAGCTAGCTTTATACAAGCATCTTACAAGATTTGTGATAGAGATAAAGTTAAATCATGTGAAATACTAAGAGTGTAGTTGATACAAAACCTAGAAAAGATTAAGAAAGTCAACAACTATAAGTTTAGATTTCAATCCTTGATCACTAATATGTTCTTCCATCTAATCAAGAGATTCCTATTCATGCAAGCATAAACTTTGATGAGCATTGATAAGAGCACTATGGAAAATATCTCTGAATTATATATGAAATATCATATTGAGAAAGTTAACAATAGTGCAGATTTAATTTTAAAGACATATCATAATGAGATGAGGGAATGATTCAAAATCTCACCTTCTATGACAAAGAAGTTCAAAGATGACATTTTCTTTATGGTGGACATGAACTTCATGTACATTGAGGTAGTGGAGCCTAGAATGTTGTATGGTGAGTCATTGGGGCATGAAATCACTGAGGAAGCATAAGGATATGTCAAGGATATCCTTGAGTTGGACAAGGATGAAGAGTTTGCTAGGTTGGAAACTTATGAAGAGCTGATTCAATCAACCATCCAAACATAGTTGGAAAATTCAACCAAGAAGAAAATAGAATCATTAATGAGAAAGACCATAGAGCAAGCAAGAATGACAATAGAAGAAGCTAGTGGAGTGAGGTAGATCATCACTAGAATGAGACAAATTGGTCAACAAGGGATAATGTATATTTCACCCTTGGCATCTTCTTGACCATCTAATGGAGTAATAGTAGTTGCACTAGCTATTGCAACACCAATTTCTCTCTATGTAGTAGTATCACAAAAACATGCTCCCATCACAGCTATAATTCCATTGGAAAAATAATTAGAAGGAAAAGAAGTAGAAGTTGTAAAGGTAAAGATAAAGTTAGTTAGACTAGAAACAGTGAAGAAAGAGTCACCTAAATCCCCCGAGAAGAAAAGAATGAAGATAATGGGAACAAGACTAGGAAAGAAATATAAAGAAATTATGCCAAGTATTCCAATGAAAAAAATGTGAGGTCAAGTAGAGCTTGAGAAGAAGGTAGAGAAGAAACCAAAAGTTTCACCCTTAGGAAGAAAGTCATAAAAGCCTAAAGTTGAAAAGGTAAACAATGTAATAATCAATAAAGGAAATTTTGTAAATTAAACCAATTTTATCATTTATATACATGCATTGATAGACTAGAGTTAGAAAATTTTATTATTAGACATATAATAATGTCTAATAAGAAGTTTGAGAATGTGAAAGATGTGATCCCAAAATATCTCTATAAGAGGCTAAAAAATAGAAGGAAGAGAGTGGTTGATGAGCATAAGAACATCAAACATAACCAAATAAGGAAACTATGCCAAGTTGATAGTGATGAACATATGGCTAGCTTAATGAAGAATATTGAACCTTATCTTACGAATAAGTGTAGGTGTAAGTAAGTATCTAATTATTACACTTTACTTAAGTTTACTTAGGTTAATGCATTATTTTATTATATTGCATTATTTTATTATTTCTTTAGTGAGATGCTTAGGAGTTTGCATACTTTTATGAGTTGTCATGTTGACAACACAGAAGTAAGAAACTCTAACTTAGCACATGGTGTCTACAATACTGGAGTTTGCATAATTAACTAGGTTGTCATGTAGAAAACACAATTATTCACACTCCTAATTTAGCACATGTCGTCTACAACATTATTTTGCATGCTACACCTTTGTAGGCTTATCCTCACATCATCGTACTTACTCCTATGCTTAATGGAGGATAACCCACACCTGGTGGACATGTGCCTAGTTGTATGACTTATCATGTTGTTGATTCCTATGCATTCTAGAAGCATTCCATAGGCCTTTATATATAGACACTCCTAGTGTACTTTCACATTGAATTGAATCGCAATAAATCAATTGTGGATATTGTTATTCTAATCATACCTTGTTGGTCTACTATTGTGCTTGTGTTTGAGTTCCTTGATCTTGGGTGAATTTTCCCCTAAGGAAAATTCTTACATGGTATCAAAGCTAGGGGAATTTCTCTTCACATAGCCATTCAAGACCATTCTTGCTTTACCTCTCTGAGGACACCTTGACCCAGATCTAGAGTATCGCAATCATTGGGAGCATCTAGAGCCAAAGAAGACCTCACCATTACATTCAGAACATTGATTTGGTGAATTGACCATAAATTTACCTATGTTGGACCATAGTCAAAATTGAGGCAACATTTTTTTTGCAAACCGGCAAACCAAAGGCCCAATTTGTGAAATTCGTATGATCATTTTAGATCTATACATTTAATTTTTAGATCCCCATTTTTTATCTACATCTCTACATTTTTTTTAAATCTACATTATTTTCCTAGAACATTTTTGGCCATAAAGCTACTAAGAGAGTTTTTTGCACATGAATATTGAAGCTTGTTGGTGCAAATCAGATATTTGCATCACATTCAGAAGGTCAAAAAAACCTCAAATTGAATTTTTTTTCATCCAAATCGAACATTTGAGGCAAAATCTAGAGCCATTTGATTTTTGGAGGCATGACGATGATGATTCAGGAAAAATAATTACAGTAGCAATTTTCAAACAATGATATGTCCCTCATATGGAGTCTTTTTTGTGAGAAATTTTTTATGTTTTAGGGTAGAATTTTGTGATCTACACATTGGTTTAGGTGATTTGAGATCTTTGTTTATGAATTTTTTTGCAACTCACAAATCCCAATTTTTGCCACTTCAAATTCTCCATACAGGCTCATTTGGACTCCAAATCAAGTTCCATTTTTTTTGTCTACTTTCTAGATCTGCAATCAAATTATAGGTTCTATGGACAAAAATATTGCATTCATAAATAGGCCTTAAATTGCATCTTGTGCATGCACTATTTATAAAGCACCAAATCATACATTTGTAGGGGGAGGGGTGTTCTTTGAATTGTTTTTCATTTTGGGGGTTACATTGACTAGTACATCATGGAAGAGGAAGATTTAATTACCTTGACACCAAAAAACTATTAGCAATGGAGTCAATTGCTTATCACATATCTTAGTCGACACAATGCACTACCATATGTGAGACGAGTTACCTACAATGAGGACACAATTTCCCTCACTTGTCGTACACTCTATCTATTTATGGATATGGAGGTTATGGATTCACTTGATGACATGAAGTCCACTGATCCATATGATGTTTGGATCTATCCTTGGGAGCTGTATGGAGATTCACAAATTCCTCCATTCCCAAAAGATATTTTACCTCCAAGTCCAGTTCCATCCTTTCTAGATGAGATCACACCTCCTAATGCTCTTGTTGCTCCTACTGATCTTTCTCTAGCCACAAATGCTTCATATTTAGTGAAGCAAGAATCTCCATGTCTTCCTACTTTAGCTTTATGGAAGGACTTCCTTCCAGACATAGCAGGTCTTTTTGTGGAGTCTCACATTGAAGATGTGGGAGGCATCATTGATGAGATTCATCTTCTCTTTTTTGAAGAAAATAATTCATCCATTACCATAGTGATTGATCCAGCATAACAGGGTACACTTTGTCTTCTAGTTCCCACATCAGTGGATGACTTCTTGGCAGACATTCTAGGCTTGTTCATGGAGTTACACATAGCAGATTTGGGAGACTTCTTTGATGATATTTAGCTTCTCTTTGATGAGGATGATCCTTATTCAATTGTTGTGAGGGCTAACTCTAACCCTCATGTCCATTCTCTACATGATTAGTCTTTACAAGGTGATGTGATTGTCGATCCTTATGTACAACAATTGCAAGAGGTCTCTTTATCATTACAAGAGATAGATGATTCTTTGGGACAACTTCTACAGATATGCTTGCCAGATATACACTCATTCTTTTCAACAGTATTGGAAGGAGTGACTATCAGCATCGACATAGGGATACTTGAGCAAGTTTCAAAGACACCTTTCATAATTGAGATTCTTTCTACACATAGGGAAAGAATCTAACCTATACCTTTGCCATTGTTTCTTCCAAAGGGAAGGAACATTATTCAGTGGTCATGGATCAGCTTCTACATTGGAGCAGCTATCACTAATCAGCATACTACATTTGAGGGGGACTTCCTTGTCTCCCTCTTCTTCTCTTTTATGTGGGGGACTTTTTCCTCTTATGGGGTTTTTTCCTTCTACTTCTCTTTTTTATATACTTAATGTATGTCGTAATGGGGGTGTCTTGATTACTCCATCCATCCATGCATCTTGTCTTTTCATCCCTCTTTTTGGGCAGGGTTTTTTGCCATGAGGTTTTCCCTCTTTCTCTACTTTATAAGAGATTGAATTTCATTATGTACATGGGTACCTAACATGGCCTAGTAGCTAGGACCCATTACG
Organism: Cupressus sempervirens; assembly: GCA_028749045.1. Lineage (NCBI taxonomy): Eukaryota > Viridiplantae > Streptophyta > Pinopsida > Cupressales > Cupressaceae > Cupressus > Cupressus sempervirens. Next base: position 78,262,538 of record CM053791.1, on the reverse strand, counting down.
CATTTCATCCTAGTTTTTGTAAGCTTAAGTGCATTCCCCTAAGTTGCACTTAAGGGGGGGCATTGGTGTAAATAAGTATTTACTTATTATACTTTACTTAAGTTTACTTAGGTTAATGCATTATTTTATTATTTCTTTAGTGAGATACTTAGGATTTTGTGTACTCTTATGAGTTATCATGTTGACAACATAGAAGTAATAAACTCTAATTTAGCGCATGGTGTTTACAATATTGGAGTTTGCATAATTAACTAGGTTGTCATGTAGACAACATAGTTATTTGCACTCCTAATTTAGCACATGTTGTCTACAACATTATTTTGTGTACTACACATTTGTAGGCTTATCCTCACATCATTGCACTTACTCATGTGCTTAATGGAGGATAACCCACACCTAGTGGACATGTGCCTAGTTATATGACTTATCATGTTGTTGACTCCTATTTATTCTAGAAGCATTCTAGAGGCCTTTATATATAGACACTTCTAGTGTACTTTCACATCAAATTGAATAGTAATAAATTAATTGTGGATATTGTTATTTTGATCATACCTTGTTAGTCTACTGTTGTGCTTGTGTTTGAGTTCCTTGATCTTGGGTGAATTTTTCCATAAGGAAAATTCTTACAATAAGAAAAGGGACATAATAATGGGAGTCAAATATTAGGAAGTAAATGAGGAAATCAAAAAGGCCATTGTGAAAATGATGGTAGACCTAAAAAAGGAAGTAGCAACAACACCTTAGATCACAATTAGAATAGACAAAATGCATATTGGTGGCACCAAGGTCATTGTAAATATAGCTAAAAATCCCTTGAAGGATTATGGTATAAGAATTGTTGACAATATCTCCAGCTATACTAGTTTAAAAGAGGAAGTAGATGAAGATGAAGAGAAAAAGAAGAGTGAGGAGGAAAAGAAAAAGAGAGAACAAGAGAAGAAAAGAAAGAGTGAAAAAGAAGAGAAGAAAAGGAAATAGGAAGAAGAAAAGAAGGCAAGTACCCCAATTACATCTTTTTCCCTTGTATCATTGACAAGATCATATGATGATGATCTGACAAAGCCAATATCACCTCTAAAAAAGATAATCAACAAGAATAGATAGGTGGAAAGTTCGCAGAAAGCTCGTATGGATGTAACTAAAAAATTGCAAAGCACACTTGTGGTGAGATTATCAGATCTAGATCTAGAGGATAGAGATAAGGAAATTATTCAAGAATTTGATTCTAAATTCACTAAATTTTTAGATGTAGTAGTAGTCAAGGTCCAAGTAGAGCGTGATGCTCAAATGTTTGAAACTGTGTGTCAGAACATTAAGAATGACTTAGGAGCTCTTGATGCATGCATCAAGGAGCTAAGGAGATGTGAGCTAGAAGAAAAGGAATTATATGCCAAACACGATATGTATTTTAATTTGAAAAAGGAAAATAATGATGACTAGTAGAGGAAGCAAGATGAATTCAAGGCATTAGTAGATCAACTTCAACAACCATGCATCAGAATTGAAGACATTAAAGGGAAGATACATAAGACATATTATGAGATAAGTCTCATAGAGTTAAATAGAGAAAGAATAGAAAAGATGTTCTCCCTTATGAGGGAACACCTATCATTGAAGATAAGTACACTTGAGTAACAAGTGGAGGAATGTTTGAAGGAAATGACGTCCTTTGATAAATTTGTATACTCAGACTTGAATGTAGTAGAAATTGCATCCTATGGGTTGTGTGCTCTCCTCAACATACCAAAGGGAGTTAAGGACACATGGAAGAAGAACCTAAAAAGTTTGAAGAAAAGTTTTGAGGACTACATTTCATGATTATCCACCTAAATATAGAGGTAAAGTTCTACAATTTTGACATGTATATATATTTTGACACCTTTATCATTGATGTCAAAGGGGGGTAAGTATAGGAAATTTGTATAAAGTATAATGTAAGGGAGAGTAACATTAATATACTAAGGGGAAGTAATATTTATGTAAAGTATTGAAATAGGAGATATAAGAAGAGATGATTATAAATGTAATGATCCATAAATTTTGAAGTTTTGTAAATTTTACAAATGCCAAGTTTTGTAAAAAGTTTTTGATCAGCATTTTTGGACTTAGCCAATTCTCCCATATGACTCCATTTATGCCAAAGGGGGAGATTGTTGGAAATATGGCCAAGTAAGATAATTTTTTATAATGTTGGAGTTTTCATTTATGGAAACATATACCTTATATAAAGAAGGCACTATCTACAAATGAAGATTCCACAATTAGACATGGAAAATTCTCTAAGTATCAAATAGTTATCTAGAAGAACAAAAATAGTTTTGATGTGTATGGATGACACAATAATTATTGACATTTGTGCAGTTAATGAAAGATAGTATAGTATGTCAAAATGACATATGTAACTACACAAGTCTATAAGAATGATACAAAATGAGTTATGGAATAAATACTCGTAAAGGCAGTGTATAGGAAAGAAATAGAGCGTATAAGAGAAATGTTAATTATGGGTTAAAGAATTAATTTGGTTGCAAAATAATTACTTAACTGATTAGGAATGACATCATATATGTTAACCCTAAGAGAAAAAGTGTTGACTAGGTAGTTTTGATAAAATCTAAAGGTATAAAGGAAATATTGTAATATGTGAAGTGTGTGTACTTGTAAGCACTGAAAGAGAAATGTGAATTTATGTGAAGGCTATATGTATTATAAGAAAGATATATTTCTTTTGAATTATGATGTATGATTAGAGGAATGTGAAGTACAACAAGCAACATGAAAGAGGTTTTTATATGTTTCTCTTTTGTATAAAGAACTACATTGTATAATTTTATGTTTGGACAGTTATCTTCCATGCATTTTTTAACTGTATATACCAAATCCTAATAGGGTTGAAGAAATTCCTAATATTTTTTAGGATTTTAATAGGTCCTAGTCCTCTAATATGGACTGAGACACTATATGTATGTATTAGGCTACTAACATGGTCAACATCCTTAACATGATACTTTTGTTTAGTGGAGCATCTTGTGGGTACCATTCCCATTGGGGTTTTCCCTTGTCCATGTTTTCCCTAGTCAAAAATATATGGTGCTATGATTTCTCTTTTTGTATGGTTATGTTTACTCTTCAACAACATTAGTTTACTTGCATATGCATGTTATATAGTACTTAACAATATTCAGTTTTGGGCTAAATTTTGTAAAATATTGATTCAATAACACCCCCCCCCCCCCCCCCCCCCTCAATATTCCCTATTTCTAATAGCTACACCATTTTCTCTAGTCTATGGTTCTAAGTTTTTTCTACCATTAAAGGTTGATATTCCTTTCTTTTGATTCTCCTTGAAAGGGGTGATAATTGATGAGGACCATAGAGCCATTAGAATACAAGAGCTTGAACTCCTAGATGAACACTGAAGGTCTTCTTTTGACCAAATGAGATCATATTAGAAATGGATACCTACTAGCTACAAAAAGAAATTTCATCCTAGGGAGTTTCAATTTGGTGACCTTGTGCTTAGAGATAATCCAAAGAATCAACAAAATAGAGAACAAAATGGCAAGTTCGAACCTAACTGACTGGGTCCTTACATTGTTACTACTTCTTTTGGTTCTAGTACTTATCATCTCTCTACACTTGAGGGAGAACATATCCCCAAGCTCATTAACATACTACATTTGAGGAAGTTATATGCTTAGTGTTCTCGCTACTCAGAGCTTGAACATGCATTATGATCTTGAAAATTTTCCAAAAAAATCATATATATGATGCTAAAAAATCCTAAAAAGCCAAAAATGTCTTGAAAAATATGATCATCTTAGGAAAAACCTACTAATGTGTTCTTTTATGTATCACCAAAAAAATAAAATATCACAAAAATACAAAAATATCATAAAAAATCCTGGAAAAAAAAAAATCATGCCAAGTGGTGAAAATATGGAAACAGACACTACTTCAGACCATTGCACTTATGTCTATCAACATCTCACTTTCTTCTTAGAACAATCCATCTCATAATGATTATCCTTGGCTATGGGATTGACTCTTGTCTACATCTAGGGGGCACAAACTATTTAATATTATTGGTGTGTCTTAGTTGTGTTAGGGTTTCTCGTATAGCTCTTCAAATAGTGTTTTTCAACACTTTCACTTGATATAAGGTGTTTCTCAGCACTTACTGGATACTTTAACTTGATTAGATACTTTGGCTACAATCTAGGATCTTGTGATATTTCTCACTAGAAGGCTTAAGTCCTAAGAAGATAGTCATGTGACTTTCCCACACACAATTAAATTGAATACTGGTTGAGACTTGTTGGCTTATTTTTCTTTGTGTGATGTTTGTGATGATTTCTTTGATGAGTGTTCCCTCCCTAATAGTCTCTTGGGGATGTCATGAACTAGAGGATTGGGGGCACAGGGCATGTTTTCCTTTGAGTTTTGTCTATGGGTGTACTTTGTTAAATCTTAGGTTTCTTGAACACTTCATTTGACACACTTGACACTTGGGATCTACAATGTTATGTCCTTGTTTTATTTTTGCAAGAGCATACTTATGGCCATATTAATATTTTATGTCTCAATGTGAGCATAATTTTTATATACTAAAACTAAGGGAATCTAACTGTACCGCCATCTTGACCTTTATGTTTTTGATGTATATGTGGGGTTCCCACATACCTATCCGATCTAGATCATATTTGTATCCTTGTAGTTATACTAGCAATGATTGTTTGATCTTCTATTATGTGTAATAAGGCTTGATTATAAAAAATAGGACCTACTTATACAACCCTTGCAATTATACTTTGCATACTAGTTTGCATTCTAGGGTTCATTCTATTTTATTTATGCACTTGGATTTTGAGAGATTCTCCATCTTTCATGGATGTGTTGGTCAATTTCATTCATCTTCTTGATTCTTCTTGATAATTTCTTCATATTCTCTTGATATTTTCATTACATCATCATTTATTTTCCTATCTTCAAAGGAGTTCATCTTATCATCCTATCTAATCTATCCTTTTGGACCCCTTATTTACTCTTTTGACCTATTTTTGACCTCATTTTTGAATTCCTTGGATTTGCAAGAATATTGTACCCTTACATAATTTTGACATCCTGGATCCATTTATGGGATTAAAATTGAAATTCAATTTCATCTTGCTAGTCAAAACCTACATTTTAAAATTTCTTCCTTCATCTATGTAGTTGACTAACTTTTAAAGCTTAATCTCTGAATCTATCTTTGGCATTCATCATTTCTTCATTTTCCTTATTATTTATACTATCTTCACCACTCTTCCCATTTATTTCATTTCATCTAAATCTTTTTATTTTGACCAAATTATTTTGTGTTACCTTTCTTAGCCAAACTTAGTCAAACTGTGGCATATCTTCATTATCATGGACTTCATCTTATCTTGATTTGATCATATCTATCTTATTTCTACATCTCCTCAACTTCATTTCAATTTTGATCCCAAGGAGGTAGGAATACTCTATCATGTTGGAGTTGATGAAAACTCAACCCTATAGCTCCCAAGAATCACCTACATGCAAACACCTATCACAGAAAGAGAGAAGCAAAGGCTATGGAGGTTAGAATTTCCAAATCCATAGATGAGACATTCTTGATGAGAAAAAAGATAAAATTTTATTATCAACAATGAATTGGTTTAATTACAAAGAGAGATCATCCTTATAAAGGTGATTGAGACCCTAAAAAGGTCTAACCTAGGTTGCATAATAATAATTAATTAAAAAAATTAATTATTATATGCCTAAAGTTTAGCTTAAGTATACTAGAGTTAATTAGGAAATATCTAATTACTCTAACACACCTCCAAGATAAACTTAGGGAGTAGCTAAAAACGTAGAAACTACTATAGAAAGTAGATTTGGGTCCTGGAAAACAAAGCCTAATGAGGTGCCTAAGCACAACCAAATCTTTGAAAAGAGGAGAAATAGAGAAAACCACATGTGAAAAACCCTATCCAAAAAGAGATGGAAAACATGCTGGTAGAAACTAGTGAAGGTCTGAAGAAACCTCCAAACTAGGTAATGTCCTAGAAGATAGGAACAAAAGAAGATCATGAAGAACACCACTAAATCATGTAGAAGTTGAAAAGCTCTATCAAAAGTAATTTTTCATCTAAAGAACCTTCACTAAAATAGAACCTGGCTAGGTAGAAGACTATAATCTAGATTGAATTAGGAGGCACACAAAGGAAAACAATTGAACTCAAAGATACAAATGGCATTAGACACCAAAGCCTAAAGAGTTGAGCAATCAAACATGGAAGGTTGCATCCAAAGTAGGAACAAAAAAAAGAGTGTCTATATGGTAAATGATTCATCTCACCAAAATGCATAGGTACCCATCCATTACATCCGCCTAGTACATAGGAACAAAAAATGAATACATAGCTCACTCCATCGAACCAAGGAAGCATGAGAAACAACAAAAGAACTTCCCCCTAATATAGATAAAGGTGAGGTGATAAGCAACTGGAAAAGTGGGCCAAAAGAACTGCATGTTGAGGTAATGGGTGTTGCACACATTGCATAACATTGTTATATTATATTATTTCATTTTATTATATAATGTTGCACCTAGATGGATCTGCAACATGTAAAGATTCTGATGGGATATACTTGATGAGTTGTATTAGAACATTGTGATAATATTTCATGTAATTATTTAATATTGTGGAAAATAATCAAATTTCCAATATTAAATGTGGGGTCAATGGGTTAGGTAGCACATGGTTTATGTAATACCACTTAGTGGTTTTGTGGGACTCGCTACTATATAAGTAGCCACAAGGGTAGTTGTTGTGAGAGAATATAGAAGGGAAAAAAGAAAGAGTCGAGTGGGACAAGGCCTAATAAGCTAGCCAATGGATCATTTGTGAAGGTTGGAAGCATGGCATGGGATTTTTGGTTTCATGCTTATTCATATGGATTGCTTAGTTGTAGCTATGGCTTTAAAGGCTTCCATGGTTTTATTGCAATGGTTTTTTTTGTTAAATAATACATGATGATGGATGCTTTTGGAAGCTAGCTTTTTCCCTCAATTAGGGTTTCCCAGGGTATATCTTGTGTCACAATTTTTCGTGGTTATGTTGTTTATTCTCTTGCATGTGGATTTTAATTGCATATTTATTTCAAATCTATTATGGGTTATGTGGAAATGGTTATATTCTTTGTTGCAAATTTTCTTACATTGTATGTCAAGGAACCATGATCAAGATGCACAAAAGAGTACATATGTGTGTAATGAGGTGATTAATCTCAAATATGTCATGAGGCTAATTTCATAGAAGGGACACTCACTAGACAAAGGAAGATGGAAAACAAAGGAAAAAAAATCAACCCCCCATGGCACATTAATTGGAGTGGTGCATGTACAATAAGGCACAAGATATGGTGAATCCTAAGAATACTATAATCTATATGAGTGTCCTCAGATGAAACTGCTCGAATCATAAGGCAAAATAAGGAAAAACAACGAAAACAAAAATATAGATGTAGTAAGGCAATTTATCTCAGTGCATTTGCAAGAATGCATACAACTAATGTCTAAATAGACCAGAAGAGACATAAGACTAATACAATAGATAGTACAAGTCATGATGAATCATCTGAAGTAATAAAATTGATCCTCAGACTTGAAACAACCAAGATATCCAGCAAAATGCAAAAATGGAGAAGATATAATAGAATGTACCTAGAGAAGAATCTAGAAAAACAACCAGCATCACTGGAAAGATCTCAAAAAGACCTTTCTAAATATATAAATAATTCCCAAATCAGAGATCCGATGCTCAAGATATGTCTCCTAGAGTGCAAAATTGTACCCCTGACTTTGGTAGAAGAAAAAGCCATAAAAAAGCATCAAAACTAAAAATCACCTATACTCCTATGACAGGCTCAGAACTAGCTTTCTAGCAATATCTAATTTGCAAAAAAACAAAGTTTACATCCTCAAGAAATGAGAAAAAATGTGAAGGTGGGTCCAAACAAAGCCTGAAGGGGTGACAAGAGTGTTGATGCAGTGTTGATATGGTGCTAATGTCAACATGTGATGAGCCTAAATTTGACAATCAAATAGCCATCGAGGTAAAAAATTTAAAAAAATTTTTAAAAGCCTAAAAAATGACCCTTGATATTTGAAAAAAATCTAGTATGCTCGAAAAAACTAGTTTTCTAGCAAACAAAGAGCCAGTGCTAGAATAAAATCTAGTGGCCAAGAAGATAGCATAGGAATTTAAAAGAACACAAAAAAACATGTACCAAAAAAGTTTTATTTTAAAAAAAATTTAAAATCTTAATATACTGCCCATAAGTGACCAAATCACCAAATAAGGGCAAGGTGCTATTGGAAACATTAAACCCATTGAGAGCACAAGAAACCACCATCTAAAATCCATGGTAAGGAAGACCCTAAGTGGTAGTTTTATTTTGGTTTCCTTTTGTTGGGGAGGAGCTTTGGACCCAAAAACCATGATTAACAACTCTTTTTTATAACAATTTGAACCATGGACTGATGAGGATTGGGACTATACTCCATTGGAAACTATGTGGTGTGTTTCCAGAGAAAGTTGAAACCAAAGTCCAAGATGAAGCTTTCTAGTTTGACCAGGTCAGTGCCTGGTGGTAATGAGAGAATGTCTTTTCAAAAGGATAATGTGCAGCAGTAGGCTCTACTATACACTTTGTAGTAGCAACAACAACATAATGGTCATGCTCACTATGATCATTCTTTGAGAGGTCCTCATCGACAAGAAATAATCCCTTGGGGATGCCCAAGGGCCTCCCTTGTAGTGCCAACACTCAACCAAGGTCTACTAATGATCCATTGTTGTAGCTGGTGTAGTTCCTTAATCAAGATTTGAACTTGATAGCTAATTTGGAGACAAAACATTTCATTCTTGTACATGGAGGTAGATTTGATACTTGGTGTTGGTACAAAACTATGGCCTTTCTTGAAGATATAGGCTTCAAAGAAACTTTCATTGCATCTATGAGTGGGGAGTCTGACTTGGATGTCAAGGGTCCCAAAAAGAAGGAACCACCAACGTTTTTGCATGGGAGTTATAAAACTTGTGGAAGATTAAAATGCCACCAATAAAAAAAAAGTCACCAACAAACATAAAACCATAAGCTGAGGCAAGACACCCTCCACTAATATCACATCATAGAACTCAAAGAAGCACATGACAAAGGTAGGGGAAAACAAACATCCCACCACATCCACAAAATAAAAGCCCAAGGGTGAGGCCCAAAAAATTGATCTCAGGCCAAAAATAGCTTGTGTCCACCTTAGATAATGTTGAGTGCAAAAATCATGTGCTCAATCAAAAATAAAATGCCTCCACCTACCAAAAAAAAAATGCATGGATTTGTCTAAGGGCCACTATAGGGAGACAGGAATACAAAATCCATAAACCCCCACAAAGACAAATTCCCTCTCCTTCTCTAATACATGAAGATATTTGAGACCCAAAAAACCTTCCTTTTCTAATACAACAAGATTTTAATCAAAAAATAATATTTTGATAAAATAAGACTATTACCTTGATTTGCATGCCTAGGTCAAAACAGCCTAAGTGCAAAAAACATTTACCTCAAATTTTAACAGCATCCAAACTAAAAAAAATTATATGGAAATGGGAGTTTTTGAGTCCTCTAAGCTCAATAGTGATGTTTGTTTGGACTCATAGTGCACTAAAAATAGGTCCCCCCAAATCCAATATAAAATCCTCTAAAAGCCACAGATTTGAAAATCGATGCCAAATCTCTCAAAAATATAATAGGGGCATGAAGATCTAGAGCTCTAATACCATGTTGGAGTTGATGAAATCTCAACCCCATAGCTCCCAAGAATCACCTACATGCAAACACCTATCATAGAAGGAGAGAAGAAAAAGCTGTGGAGGCTAGAATTGCCAAGTCCATAGATGAGACATTCTTGATGAGCAAAAAGATAAATTACTATTATCAACAATAAATTGGTTTAATTACAAATAGAGATTTTCCTTATAAAGGGGATTGAAACCCTAAAAAGGTCTAACCTATGTTGCATTATAATAATTAATAAAAGAATTAACTATTATATGCCTAAAGTTTAGCTTAAGTAGACTAGAGTTAATTAGAAAATATCTAATTACTCTAACATATCATTGCTTTTTCAACACTATAATTTGATTATGATATATCTATTTCTCAAGAGCATATGCTTTACCTTTCAATTTTCTCTTGGTCTATCCATCTATTTTTTGAGAGCATATACTTGACCTTTCCATTTTCTCTTAATCTACCTATCTTTTTAGGGCATATGCTTGACCTTTTCATTTTCTCTAAATCTCTCTCTCCTAATGTTCATTCCTTTTTGCTTATTGAGTTATTAGTATTTCTAAAAATTATTGTATATTAGTTTCAACCACTTAGTCATTTACAAGGCAGAGTCATACAATCATCACTATCACCGAACTACTCTATATAGGTTGAATCATGTACATAAACAAGTATGTACTAAGCTCTATAGGAGTTGAGTAAGTTCATTGTCATTGAGTATTTTTTATATGAGTTGAGCTCATCATCGACTAAGAAAGTTTCAAGCATTCAAGTGTTGAGTGAGATAGTGTGTGTCAAGCACTATATAGACTAAGCAATAAAATGTTGAGCATTAGAAAATAGTAAATACGGAGCAATGTAGAGTTTACATAAAGTCTAGAATGGAACAAATTTTTAGGTAAAATATTTTTGAGCTGGCATGGAAGGAACATTTAATATTTATAGAGGTTGTTACAGAGTGTTTTACACATAAATAACATGGATTACATATCCCTATGTTTTATGATCAATAATTTAGATGGAGAGGCTATTGTAGATCCATCTAGAAAACTCTTTATGAAGCTCTTTGGATAGAGAAGATCTTAACCTAGATCAGAGAGTGTGTGAGAATGAGCTAGAGCATGAGGAAAGAAGTGTATGTATGTGAACAATGAGTAATATGCAAGTGAAGGATTGATATCAAATCAAAAGTTAGTGAAAGGGTTTTGTTATCACATAACAGAGTAAGTGACCTATTCATAGCAATAAAGTGAATGGAAAGACAAGTATTATCATATCAAAGAAGAGGATTAGTTAGCAAGCAGAAGACTCAAAATCATCTTACATAGAAAACTAAGAGTTAGGTACTAAATCAGTTCTAACCTACTTGAAACAAGGTAAATCTCTTAACAGAGTGATCTTAACAAATCTTTGTAAATATTCTAATATGGTCCTTACTTTTTTTTAAGTGTTAAATCCTCTAAGAAGGTGAAACCTAGTAGTCTCTTAAGCTTTTAACAAGGAAAACCCCTCATAGGTTTGATCATATTTTATGATCAAACATTGAAACCATAATAGGTTAACTTGATTACTACGGTAGTGAAGATTTGTGGGTATCATCCCCACCCCATTTTGACCTTCACCTTGGAGGGTTTTTGGGTAACAAATATTATGTTATGTGTTTATTTTCATGCATGTGATAGATCAAATTTACATGATACAACAAGTTTATTATTACAAGTTTTAAATTCATAGGATAACTAGTGAATGTATGAATGAATTGGTGAAAAATAAAAGTGCTTAAGATTGTGATTCACCCCCTCCCCCCTCTTAGTATCTTGGTTATACTTTTTATACCTCCATCAGTCAAAAATTGGTATTAGAGCTTTAGTTCGTTGAGAGAAGCTTAATCACTTGGAGATTAGATCTTGGAGATGGAGGTTTCCAAACTTGACAAGATTATTGACAATCAGGTGATTGGCATCCAACTTATACTACAAAAACTTGAGAAAGCAAGACAAGATCTAAAGGATTCCTTAAAATCGAGAAAGGAAATTGCCATCCAAATAAATAAAAAATCCTATGAATAAGTTGAAACTGAAGGACTATTTGAATCAATCAATCCAAATGATAAAGCATCTGCAAATCTACTTGAAAAGAATAAACTCCTAAATGAAGAAATAAGAGAACTAAAAAGAGAACATTAAATCCAATTAGTTAGATAATGTGAAGTGACTAAACAAAAGAAGACAGGACTATGGCTAAACAAAAGTGGCTACCAGACTCGAAGAAAGGATATTAGATGTGCAGAATCTCACAAATACTCAGCTCGACATGATGAATTAACTTATTCTTACAAATTACAAATTGGATCACAAGGATGTAGAAATTGCAAATTTCAAATCACAGAAGGACATACCAAAGAATGAAGTAAAAACTGAGAAGCAATGTATATTTTAGTGGCTAATATTCACAAATTGCCTAATTTTACAATTTTTTGGCTAGTAATTTGGCTAATAATTTAAGATTTGATACAACCTAAATTGCTATATTTTTATAAATTTAGTTCTAAAATATTTAAAATCACTCAATAATTTATTTTATTGAAAATGTTAAACTCTAATATTTGCCACAATATTGGTTACATGATTAGATTTGAGTCACCTAAATATAATATATTATTGGAGAAATTATATTTAACTAACCAATAATTATCATAATTATTAGTTACTTTAGGGATATATCACCAATATTTAGTTTTCACTATTGATTTAAAGTATATGTAACAATCCTTATAATATTCCACGAGGTAAAAAAGCGTTCAATTTTGATTTGTAATATTCCATTGTGATTAATTAACTTCGTATTATTATTGAGATTCATCAATATTTTATACAAAAAAAATTATAATTCAAAAATAATCACCAATATTAATCATATTTAGAATTAAAAATTGAGAGATTTGCCAATATAAATAATTTTATTTTTTTAAAGTAATGAAAGATTCGCCAATATTTTATATCTTTTTTTGGAGGTGAATTTCTTAAATTTTATCCTATTGAGAAGGAATCTACGAAGAGATTCAAAAAATCTAAAGAGGCAATGAAGTGTTTTGAAAAACTTATGAAGTCATCTAGTTGTTCTGATGGGTCATGGCAGTCATGCATTGAGCAAGGAGAATCATCCAAGAATGGAGAACTGAGGAATGAAAAGTCAAAGAAAAACTAACTTTCTATCACTATGGAAAACTTGGTCATACTACAAAAAAATTTTGAAGCAAAAATTGTATGCAAAACCCTAAACCTAAGTTTATTGGTTACTATTTTTATTGCAAGAAATAAGGACATCAAATACATGAGTGCAGGTCAAGAATGAAGAATGTATTTACTACAACTAGATTTGAAGGATATTTCTACAACTATTAGAAGTTATGGCATAGAGCATATGAATGCAAATCACAGACAAAACCCTATTGGATAAATTAGAGGAAGAATTATGCACCTAACAATGCATGCTCCAAATGTCACTAGTTTGGAAAATTAAGCAAAAATTATAGGACTCAAGTACATTTAAAAAATTAGACAAAAGACAAAGGTGAGGGAAAAGAGGAAATTGAGAAAATTAAGAAGGAAATTAATAAAAAATGGAAAAAAATGAACAAAAGATGGAAATAGTGGAGCAAATAAAGTTGAGGTCACCCAATCCAATGGAGAAGGTGATCATGTCATCTCAAACTAAGCAAGAAAGGTGTGTATGGAACTGTATACTTAATTGATATATCTTACATCAGTTCATTACATGTAAATGTGCCAAAAGTTCATATTTGCATATATAAAGATGCATAAGAATAAATTTGTGAAAGGTTGTCAATTTTTAGTAAAATTGTCTCTACTAATTGACCATTGCAATATAGATAAAGTACTTAAAAGATGAAATGATAGAGACCGAATGAAATGGTAGAGACTGAATCAAATGGTAGAGACTAAGGGAATGGTAGAGATCAAGTGATATGGAAGAGACTAAGCTGTAAAGTAAAGACCTAATTCAAAAGTCAAATATTGATTGAGACAGTTGACTTCCACCCACCTAAGTACACGGAATTAATGGAGACTCTAAATCAATTGAAGAAGGTATATATCAAATTTTGAAGACATTGTTTCATACCTTTCATACAGAGTTTCAAGAGCACATAGTGATTTAGCGATTTGAGCAATTAGCAAAATATTTTATTAGAATTCAACTGGTGAAGAGAGATGCTTTTCCTCCACCAAAGTTTCAAGCTATTCCAAAAATTGATATGAAAGGAGATTTAGTGGGTGCACTATCCTCAATACCATCCAAGCTTATTATGATCCATGATGTCAGAAGTTATTTCATGTGTAAAATCAAAGAAGTGAGAAACTATGAAATTAGAGAAGCCTATGTGAAGTTGTGCAATGGAGGAATTTTGAAGGAAAAGTTTAAAGTTATTGAGAGGAAAGGGTTAACTTGTTCCCAAGAATTCCTAAAGAATTTACAAATCAAATGGATTAGGATTATTCTGAGAAGAATCCATGACATGAAGTACTGGTTACAGAATGGACCTCATGTAGAGATCACAAAGAAAATGATTCTTAGATTGACAGGCTATCAAACCCTAGATAAGAAGAAAACCATGGGATGCCTATGTCAAGAAGAATTTGAGGAAAAAACTAGAGCCAAATGGAATGGATGTGGTCTATCCATTAAAAACATTTATGATCCACTAATTGAATTTTGTAGTGAGGGTCATAGGTCACAAATTCTATCGATCAAGCAAATTGAACAGTGTGCCATGTATGGTTATGGATAAAGAATGGAAGATAGTGATGAAAGATAATGAATATGATATTTCTAAGATACATAAATTAGAACTTGAAAAGAATATATCATCTATAAGGAAAACAAAGAATTCAATGTGTAAGTTTGGATCCCTCATTGTATGTATTTTCTTTTATATCTAGAAGTATTTTCCTAGTATTCATAATGTTGTATAGGAACAAGACAAACTAGTGAGAAGACATATAAATGAATACATTACTCAATTAGGATAAAATTTTGACAATATAATGGATGCATATTTTGATGAATTTAAGAAAAAGATGAAAATGAGGATAAGGATACATGAAGAACTAGTCACAAGGTACTACAATGACATATATTTTCATGTAGATACAAACAAAACTTTTATGTAGTTGATGAAGTCGAGGAAGGCTTGGTTACAAAGTTTTGAATATGAAATTGACAGTGATTTGGTGAATGCAAACATTGTAGCATTGTTGAAAGAAGAGATTGACATTGAGGCTAAACCTTTTGGTAAATATGAGGAAGATAAAGCAAGAATAACTATAAATATCAAGATTACCTCTAAAGAAAAGAAACAAAAAATAATAATTGAAGACCTTGAAGAAAAATTGAGCACCCTAGGAAAGGGAAAGGAACCACTATAGTTAACACAAGGTCTTGGAGAGGATGAAGACAAAGATAGTGGTGATGAGGAAGAGGAAGATGCAGAAGGTGAAAATGGTAAAGACTTAGTTGAAGTCACTCTATCAAGAAATAAGGCTCAAGGAACAAAGAAAAAGTCAAAAATGACACCCCTCTCTCCTTCACCACCAAACAAGCCAAGGACCAGGGCAGTTTCTAGTGTTGAGAAAACTGCAAAGCAAAAAGTAGTAGAAGCTATAGATCCCAATGTCCCCAAAATGGAAATCTAAATCTATAGAAGAGGTATGTGCAAATATAAGAAGATCTCCAAGATTATCTAGTTTTAGATTTGTAAAGTATGATACATTAGATAATTGTGATAGAACTAAGATTGAGGAGGCTATGGTAGATATGATTGCAAATCATAATCCAACTCCTAGTGAGATAGAGAAGAAGATACCCCAAGATCTATATGATAGATTTAAGGTAAGATGAAAGTAGGTAGAACAAGTCAAGAAAAAGATAAAAAGTGACACATTATTTAGAGTTATGCTTGGTTTGTCCTAGGATCAATAGGAAAAAAAATTGGAATAGTACATGAGAAGATTTGTTCCTAAGTACAGAATGTTATTGATATTAAAAAATAAAATGGAAGCTATAAAATTAAAAGATGAGTTTATTTGGAAAATAATTTTTGGATTATCAACAAAGGCAACAAAGATAGACACTGTAAACATTGAAGATGATTAAAATAGTGGAGAAAGTTCAGGTGTGTCGAGTCCACAAGGAAGCATGTCACTTGTACATGTCAACATCCTTGACACTTCAAAGGCCAAGAAGTCAAGACTTGTAGTTAAAAAGGAAGAAAGTGAAGAGAAAGAAACAAGTGTTTATAGTAAGATTGTTTTAGCACCTTCTATTTGTTAGTTTGTGGTGACTGATCAGGGAAGTACTATGCATACTTCATACATTAAGGAAGTATTATAAAATTTTGGTTATCATGAATATTTTATTGGTAATTTTGGGCTAGCATATTGCAACTAACTATAACCCTAAAGCAATAAAAATACTAGTATAAAAGGGCTTATGGTTTGGGATTTTTCCATAAGGTGTGATGCAAAAATTGCTTCCTATGGTGGTATTGAGTTGTAAGAGATTACAGATTGTAATCAGGTTGTAATCACTAAATCATAATAATATTGGACTTGCTATTTGGTGGATGTAGCCTAGGGTTTGGATGAACCACATTAAATCTTGGTGTCTTTTTTTCTCTTGTGTGATCTATTATTTTTTGATATTGTTTATATTTGCATGCAATTGCTATTTCTATCTGAGGTTAATCCTAACAAGTGGTATCAGAGTCAAGTTGTTGTTTTTCAGTAATCCTTTGTAGGAAAGTCTCACGATTAAGTGAAAGTCTCACGGTTGAGTGGGAGAAATGGAAGAAGAGGGGAAGCTGAAGGTTGACAAGTTTAATGGACAGAATTTTAAGTCATGGAAAATGTAAATGGAGGACTATCTTTATCAAAAAGATTTATGGAAGTCATTGGAAGGAAAAACTATGAACTAGGGAACTATGATAAATGAGGATTGGGATCTTTTAGATAAAAAGGAACTTAGAAGCATTTGATTATACCTAGCACCATCGTTGACATTCAACATTACAAAAGAAAAGACAACTGAAGAGTTGATGAAAACCCTAGTGACACTATATGAAAAGCCCTCCACTTCAAATAAGGTATTTCTCATGAAGCATTTATTTAATATGAAAATGGTAGAAGGTGGATCTATTGCACATCATTTAAATGAGTTTAATACTATTACTATTTAGTTATCTTCCATGGGCATTAATTTTGATGAAGAAATTAGGGCTCTCTTGGTTTTGTGTTCTTTGCCTAAAAGTTGGAATAGCTTGGTAATGGTTGTGAGTAATTCTATCTCTAAATCTAATACCCTAAAATATGATCATGCGATCGATGTTATTTTGAGTTAGGAAACTTGTAAGAAAACTGTAGGTGGATCTACATTAGGAAGTGCCTTGAACACACAAAGACAAGGTAGAATGACTGAGAGAAGAAATAAATCCAAAATTATCCAAAATCAAGAGGAAAATCAAAGGGGAAGAGTTCTCAATTGAGAGGCCCAAACGAATGCTAGTACTATCAGAATCCAGGGCATAAGAAGAAAGATTGCTAGACTCGAAAGAAAAATGAAGGAGATAAACCAAAAGGGATGAGGAGGCAAATGTGGTAAGTAACAAATCCAAAGTGGATGCTTTGCTTCTATCTTTAGAAAGTATTGATGATTCATGGGTTTTAGATTATGGTGCTTCATTTCATGCTACACCTCATAGAGGTTATTTTATTGGTTATGTCCAAGGGGATTTGGGGCTTGTTTATTTGGGGGATAATGAACCTTGTCAGATTGTTGAAAAGGGAAAAGTTAAGATTAAGTTTCAGAATGGGAATCATTGACTACTACATGAGTTAATACATGTTCCAAGGCTAAGTAGGAATTTAATTTTAGCAGGGAAACTTAGTGATGAGAGTTGTGTAGTTACTTTTAATGATAAAAATTGGAAGGTTTCAAAATGTTCCCTTGTAGTAGAAAAAGGTGTGAAAGTAGGCACCTTATATCTTTCTACAAGTCATACTATTCCTTCTATTTTAATTATTTCATAGAAAAATGAATGTTCAAGAATAGATGCTACAGTTGAGTAGGGAGAATAAATTGTTGCTATAGATTCGGATACAACATTGTGCCACAATAGACTTGGGCACATCAGTGAGAAAGGTATGAAAGTACTTCATTCAAAGAAAGTTTTTCCAGGTTTGAAATGTGTTAATATAGATTTTTGTGAAAGTTGTGTATGGAAAACAAAACAAAGTGAGTTTTTTGAAGACTGGGAAGGAAAATAAAAGTGAGAAATTAGAGCTTGTGCATACAAATGTGTGGGGATCAGCTCAAGTATCTTCCCTTGGTGGCTCTAATTACTATGTTACATTTATTAATGATGCAACTAGAAAAGTATGGATTCATTTCCTTAGATAGAAATTTGATGTATTTCAAACTTTTAAGAAATGGAAATGCTTGGTTGAAAATGAGACTAGTAAGAAATTAAAATGTCTAAGATTTGATAATGGTGGTGAGTATTGCAGTCATGAATTTGAAGATTATTTCTCCACAGATGGTATTCATAGACATAAAACTATTCCAAGGACTCCATAGGAAAATGGATTGGTTGAATGCATGAATAGGACTATAATGTAGTGTGCAAGAAGCAAGAGGTTACATGTTGGGTTGCCCTTAAACATATGGGTAGATGTTGTTAATATTGTTGTATATTTGATTAATAGAGGTCCCTCTACTCCTTTGGGTTGTGGTATTCCAAAGGAAGCATGGAGTGGTAAGAAGGTGAGTTATTCTTTTTCTCAAAACCTTCAGTTGTGAAGCATTTTCTCATATAGATTCTGATGTGTATTTTTTAGATATGGCATTGATGAATTTCGTTATAGGCTTTGAGATTTTGAAAATCGTAAAGTTGTAAGAAGCATGGATTTCATATTCAATGAGAAAGTGTTGTAAAAAGATCTATTGTAGCAACGTGAGAAGAAAGAAGATGATTATGTAGTGCTAGATGATACTCCAAAAGATAGTGTTCCAGCAATTCCTCATGCTCTGCAACAACCCCAACAATAAATACCACAGACCTTAGAGACCTCCAAAAAAAAATTCTCCTTCTTTGTACTCTATTTTACTAACAGATGTTGGTGAACCTAAATGTTATGATGAATCTATGCAAGTGGATACCAAGATTTAATAGAAGTCTACAATGGCAGACAAAATGGAATCCTTGCTTACAAATAAATCTTGGGAATTATGCAAGTTTCCTCTAAGTAAATGGGCTCTAAAAAATAAATGGATTTACAGGTTGAAACAAGAGAATGGAGGTAAGAAAATATTTAAAGCCAGGTTATTTGTAAAAGGATTTGCATAGAAAAAGGGCATTGATTTTGATTAAATATTCTATCCTATTGTTAAAGTGACTTCTATTCATACTATTTTAAGTATTGTGGCTACTAAAGATTTTCATTTTGGAGAAGCTTGATGTTAAAACAACCTTTCTTCATGGAGATCTAGATGAAGAGATATATATGTCCTAACCATAGGGATTTGAAGTCAAAGGTAAGTAGAACTTAGTGTGTAGATTGAAGAAAAGTTAATATGGCTTGAAGCAAGCACCTCAGTAATGGTATCTAAAATTTGACAATTTTATGCATGAGCATGGATATAGTAGGTGTCATTCAAATCATTTTTTTTACTTTGAGAGGTTGGATGATGATAGCTATATTATTTTATGTTTATATGTTGATGATATGCTTGTAGTTGGGTCTAACATGGATCATATTAAGGGGGTAAAATGCCATTTAGCATGTTCATTTTCTATGAAGAATTTGGGGGCAGCAAAACAAATCCTTAGTATGAAGATTTTGGGGATAAGAATAATAAGAAATTGACATTAACTTAGGTTGATTATATTGTGAAGGTGTTGCAAAATTTCTCTATGGAGAATGCTAAAGTTGATAGCACACATTTACCTGGTCATTTGAAGTTGATTAAAGAGATGTGTCTAAAGACACAAGAAGAGGAGGATCAGATGTCCAAGGTATCTTATGCTTTGGTTGTAGGAAGCTTGATGTATGTTATGGCATGTACAACACCAGATATTGCACATGCAATAGGAGTCATTAGCAGGTATATGAGTCATCTAGTAATTGAGAATTATAATGTAGTCAAATAGATTCTTGGATATTTGAGAGGAACATCCAATAAGTGTTTACACTTTGGGGGCTCTACCACTGATTTACTAGGCTATGTTGACTCAAATTTGGTAGTGGATATTGATACCAAGCAGAGTACTATAGGTTATGTATTTACTATTGGTGGGGCAGCAGTGAGTTGGGTTTCTTGATTGCAAAAGGTTAATGCTTTATCTACTACAGAGGTAGCCAAGGAGATGATATGGATTGAATTCTCCCTAGAAGAATTGGGACACCCTTAGAAGAATAATTATTTGTTTATAGGCAGTTAGAGTGTTATTCAGCTTGTGAAAAATTCTAGTCTATATTCAAAGACAAAACACATTCAATTGTGGTACCATTCCATTCGGTCAATTTTGGATGATAGACAGTTATAGCTAGACAAGATACATACAAATGACAATGTAGCAAATATGTTTAATAAGGTAGTGACAAGGAAGAAGTTGAATTTCTCTTCAGCTTTGGTTGATCTTCTAGACTAAAAAAAAATTAAAAAATAATAGAGTCTAAGGTGGTTTGATCCAGTGGGAGCCCCATGTGGTAGTTGTATTGCTACACAATTAGTCTCCAAGTGTGAGATTGTTGTCTAGTGGGGAGCCTGATCAGTCCCTAAGTGGGAGATTGTTAATTTGTGGTGACTAATTAGGAAAATATTGTACATACTTTATTTTATCAGGGCCTATTTTATCGTGAACATATTATCAATAATTTTGGGCTAACATATTTTAATTAACTATAACCCTAAAGAGGCAAAAATATTAGTATAAAAGGGCTTAGGGTTAGGGATTTTTCCATAAGGTGTGATGAGAAAATTGCTTCTTGCGGAATTATTGAGTTGTAAGGGATTGTGAATTGTAATTAGGTTGTAATCACTAGATCATAATAATATTGGACTTGTTTGGTGGACATAGCCCAGGGTTTGGGTGAACCACATTAAATCTTGGTGTCTTGTGCTCTCTTCTATGTAATCTATTATTTTCTAATATTTTTTATATTTTAATGTAATTTTTATTTCTATTAGAAGTTAATCCTAACACTATTGAAGAAAAGAAAGAATCAAGTAAAGTTGAACTGAGTGTGACTATTGTTGTCTCAAGAACAGATGCACAAGCATGACTGAGTGGTGAAACTCCTTCACCAACTCTCAAAGAAATGCCAAGTAGCAACACTCATTCACCAAGAAAAAGGAGATCAATAAAATATGTTTCACTAGATATTGAAGTTATTCTAAATGAAATAATTGAGATGCCACAACTAGATCTGGAAAATCTCACCTTGATGAAAACAATTTTTCTACAAGAAGTTTTGGCAAAGAAGAAGAGGAAAGAAGAGCTAAAGAGAGAGTTGAAGAAAAAGTAGGTACTCTATAATGTGAAATACATTTTTGCTGATGCTTTTGATATACAAAATTTTGATAAAGAGGCACCAATCATCAATGACCTTGCAAATATAGTTGATCAAGTCAATGTTGTTAATGTGGAGTCAAATGAGAAATTGATGGACTAGTCTGCAAGAAGATTCAAGACCAAGGTTGTGGACAAAGTCTCCATAACCATTTTTAGTAGAAAGTGCAATTACAAGAGTGGGTATAGTTATGATAGAACTTATTTAGAAAGTACAACATTTGTACAACATTTTGTCAGATTTGCCAAGATTCACAAATAGCATTCAAGCACAAATAAATCAAATTTAGGATGAGATAGAGAGATCCAAAATTATTATTCAGAGTTAGTAGAATCAAGCATTGATCATGACAATAATTTACTAAATGCTCAAGGCACATTGATCAAGCTTCAATCAACTGACAACAATATGAGATCCAAATTTATCTCTATTCAAGAAATGATGATACCTAATCTAGAGGTCATGCAAAGGGAGTTGCAATCAGCCTAGGATCTTATCCAAGAAGATCATGATCCTTTAGTGGCTGATAACTTAATTGATTTAGCTACTAGACTATAGTTGCAGAATCACATTTTAGAAGCAACCAAAACCACATGGGATCATGCATTATCCATGATCACCAGAGTTCACAAGACATTCATTAACAAATATGGATTTCTTCCACCTATTCAACCCCAGCAGCAGTGACATAAAGTGTTCAAAAACAAGGTGAAAATAGATTTGAATAAGGGGAAAATGAATATGTTATTCATTTTTACATTTTTTATTCATTATTGATTTGCATAAGTCATAAGACTTAGGGGGAGAATTTATATAAGATTGTATTGTAAAGATGTAAATATGACAAAGTGTTTTTTCCACTAATGTCAAAGGGGGAGATTGTTTGCATATCTAACCATTGTTGTCTATTAGTATCAACCACTTAGTCATTTACAAGGCAAAGTCAGATGATCATCACTGTAACTGCACTACTCTATATAGGCTAAGTCATGTACATAAGCAAGTATGTATCAAGCTATATAGGAGTTGAGTAGGTTTATGGTCATCGAATATTTTCTATATGAGTTGAGCTCATCATCAACCAAGAAATATTCAAGCATTCAAGTGTTGAGTGACATAGTGTGTGTCAAGCACTATATAGACCAAGAAACAACAATGTTGAGCATCAAAGAATAGTAAAGACCAAGCAATGCAGAGTTTACATAAAATTCAAGAATGGAATAGTTTTAGAGGTAAAAAAAATTTCAGCTGATATGGAAGGAATATTTAATATTTATAGAAGTTATTACTGATAGGACTAATCTCAGACAGAAATAATAGTTACATGCAAATGTAACCAATATCATAAAATAACATATTGCACAGAAGAAAACACAAGACACCAAGATTTAATGTGTTTCACCCAATCCCTAGGCTATGTCCACCAACAACAAGTCCAATAGTATTATTATCTAGTGATTACAATCCACAATCTCTTACAACTCAATACCACCACAAGAAGCTCCAATATCACCATTAACCCTTAGCCTTGTTTATACAAGCTTTTTCCAATTACAAAATTAGGGCTAGAATAAGTCACCCAATAGGAAAAATTATAGTCAACACCTTTTACAATATAAGGGAATTTTTGGATTTGGGGGCACTACCCAAAAACCCTATAGGGGCATTTCCCCTTGACCCCAACTTGTACTATGATAGGGAGTGCACTTGGGGTGCTACCCTAGGACCCCGCAGGGGTGCTACCCCTTGACCCCATCTTGGGAGAGCTGCCCTCAAACCCCCATAGAAATAATATGGGGAGAAAACCACACTGAATAAACCTCTAAGTTTTATTAGGCTCCACATCACAACAATCTCCCACTTGGAGATTGATCAAACTCCATAATAATAACCTCTCACTTGGAGACTAGTCATAGCACTGCTAAACCTATAGCTCCCACTGGAATAAATCAAACCACCCTGGACTTTGTTGTTCTTTTGTTTTGTTTAGTCAAGAAGACCAACTAAAGCTAAAGAGAAATTCAACTTCTCCCTCATCACTACCTTTGTAAACATATTCGTTGGATTTTTATCTATATGTATCTTCTCTAGCTTTAACTATTCATCATCTAAAACTGACTGAATGAAATTGTATTACAATTGTATGTGTTTTGTCTTTGAATGCAGAGTTGAATTCTTTGCAAGATGAATGGCACTCTAGCTATCTGTGAACAAATAATTATCCTTCTTTGGGTGTGCCAATTCTTCCATGAAGAACTAAAGTCATATCATCTCCTTGGTTGCCTCTATAGTAGCAACATACACTGCCTATGTAGTGCATAAAGCATTAACCTTCTATAATCAAGAAACCCAACTCACTGATGCCCCACCAAGAGTAAATACATAACCTTTAGTATTTCACCTGGTAACAATATCTATTGTCACAAAATTTTGCACCCTTGTACAATTTTTTTACCTAAGGACAACCTTGTGAAACATAGAAACAACCTCCAAGCTGTGGAACTTGAACTATGAGGTTGAGTCTCTGGAGAAGGTCAGGTTCCTTTACTATCAGAATGCACTTAACTGATCTTCAAGAGGAAAAGGGAGAATGAGTGAATGTAAACAAAACTGCCTAACCTAATTTAGAGGGTGATGCACCAAAATAGTATTTAGGTCTACTTCTTTTCCAATGAATGCACTAAAAAACTTAATAGATTTCTCAAAGTATACTATCATCTACATCTTTTTAATCTCTATATCATAACAAGCAAAAGATATCACAATCAAAGAAGGAATACAATAGATTTACTTGATCTAATTAGTCACTAAGTATGAACATAATTATATGATATTTCAATTGTCAAATATATTCAGCAAGCGAGGTCAGATGGATATGCACACACTTGGTTGACAGAGAATGGATATAGCAGAGAAAGTCTCTATTGAGCATAGGCCAAATTGTAGAAAAGCTTGAAAAATTCATGAAGAGAGGGCTCTCTAAAAATTAGAAAAGAGACAACCCCTAAGAAAACAAGAAAACATGCTTTTATAGTTCAAGCATAACTCCCAATTGCTTCACAATTTCAATCATGCATTTAAGACTATCAAAGGATGATTAGATGAAATTTGGGTAATAGATTGGATCTGATACACTTTTAGAGTCATGGAAATCATCAACCTTAAATGGAAGAACCTCGATTATGACATGAAATGGCACCCTTACTGCATAGCTAGGTAGATGAATAACTAGGTGATGAGTGCATGCTCCTTTTACATTTACTAGGCATGGGGATGCTAAAATTAATCTACAGACGATCAAAAATATGATCTATCATTAAAGAGTTGCTCCTTTTTACTATCAACATGTCAAATTGGATGTATCAGTAGGTTGTTCATTCTATATGTTTCATGTAATTCCATTGGATGAAGACCCCTTTCTTTTCTAGCTCAGACAAGTAAACACCTTATTCTAGTCAACCTAAGGTTCTACAATCTTATGATTATCAATTTATCTTAATATTAGGCCAGAAATCTCCTTATAAACTTGTGATCACCATGATGATATGACAAACCTTTAGTCTTCATGTCTTTGACAGACTCTCTCAACTATACCTATGATCCTATGACAACCACATAGTGTAAGATTGTAACCCTTCTCACCATCTCCCATGACCATACACTTTTACGATGTTACGATAGCTAAATATCATAACATTAGCAGCTTTATTAATTAACATCACAATATTTTATTGGAATGTAAGATCATAACATGGGAACATGGTCGTATTGCCATAACCCTAACCTTCACATTTTATAACCTAAAGAAATAGGGCCCATCGGGGACACATGTCAAATCCTTGCTATGTCATTATAACTAAAGATTGATCATTTTTTTATAGCAACATAATGAGAGATGTTGATCTTCCTCCATCTAACAGCCCAAAAACATGCAACAAATTTATTGAGCATGTCAGAATCAAAACCAATCAGGACTCATTTGTATGCTAACATGTCTGATAAATCTTTACTTTTGCAGACTACCAAGGGAATGACGTTACCAGATACACATGACACAATGTCATTATGTTGCCTTCCATAAGATCCTTATAACTTTATAAGGTGACAAGGTGATAGCCAAAGATGTTAGGAAGATCTAACGGTAAGTAAATTGTACCAAAGGAACTAGCTCACACCTTGCACAGTCATCTCCTTAGCCAATGAGAAACCAAATAACTATCAACATGTTCTGACAACTACCCAGTTACTTTGACAAGGAAGGGTCCACCAAAATCCATGTGTCAAGCTATTTCTATGTCGCATAAAATAACTCCCTTGCATTTCTACAAAGTGACATAATGATGACCATAGATTGCAAAAGATCTAACGATGGGGAAGTTGTGAGCCCATGGAAATATTAAAGTGCACCATCACTTGGGAATTAAAAAATAACCTAGGGTTTTAGTATAAAGTATTTTGTGACCCATTTTATTTGAATTTTCAACTATGTGAATGTTACTATGTTTAAATTTGAATATGACAATTTTGGTTGGAAGGCAAAAATGACCAACAATATCCCCTTCCAAATATGAGTCAACATAGCCCTATAAATTAGTAGTAGAGCCCCCAAAATTTAAATACTTACTAGATGTTCCTCTCAAATATCTAAGAATCCATTTAACTACATTTCAATGCTTAATTCATGGATGACTCATATACCTACTAACAACTCCCACTGCATGTGCAATATGTAACCTAGTACATACCATAGCATACATCAAACTTCCTATAGCCAAAGAATAAGGTACCTTGGACATCTTATCCTCCTCTTCTTATGTCTTGGGACACATTTCCTTATTTAACTTCAAATGACTAGGTAAAGGTGTGATGATAGCTTTGGCATTCTCCATAGAGAAACATTGCAACACATTCACACTATAATCAACATGAGATAATGTCAATTTCTTGTTCTTTCTATCTATGCAAATCTTCATACCAAGGATTTTTTTTTCTACCCCCAAACCCTTCATAGAAAATGCATGTGCTAACTAGCATTTTAGCTCCTTAATGTGATCCATTCTAGACCCAGCTATAAGCATATCATCAATATATAAACATAAAATAATGTAGCTATCATTTTCCAACGTCTTAAAGTAAGCACAATGATCTAAATGAAACCTAATATATCCATGCTCATGCATAAAACTATAAAATTTCATATACAATTGTCGAGGTGCTTGCTTCAAGCCATATAAACTTTTCTTCAATTTGCATAGTAAGTTCTCCTTACATTTGACCTCAAATCCTTATGACTATGCCATATATATCTCTTCATCCAAATCACCATGAAGGAAGGTTTTTTTAACATCAAGCTCCTCCAAATGCAAATATCACAATACTTAAAATAGTGCGAATAGAAGTCATTTTAACAATAGGAGAAAATATCTCATCAAAATCAATGTCCTTTTTCTATGCAAATCTTTTTACCACTAACTTGGCTTTAAATATTTTCTTACCTCCATCCTATTCTTTGAACTTGTAAACCCACTTATTTTTAAAGACCTTTTACCTACAAGTGACTTGTATAAATCCCAAATCTTATTTTTTAGCAAAGATTCCATTTTGTCTTTCGTTGCAAACTCCCACTGAATCTTAGTATCCACCTGCATAGTTTCATCATAACA
This sequence comes from Cupressus sempervirens, assembly GCA_028749045.1. Lineage (NCBI taxonomy): Eukaryota > Viridiplantae > Streptophyta > Pinopsida > Cupressales > Cupressaceae > Cupressus > Cupressus sempervirens. Next base: position 78,235,360 of record CM053791.1, on the reverse strand, counting down.
TTTAATTTCAACACCATTAGTAAGTAAAATAGAATACAAATAAGGAGAAAATCATTTTTGAGGTCTACTTAACCTTGTTGACCATATAACAATCACTAGGGTGTGTGGTATTCATTGTTGCGGTTATATCAGATCATGAGGAATCATTGGAACATCATCTTTTGGAGTATCATCCAGCACTACATAATCATTTTCTTTCTTCTCTTGTTTCTGCAATAGATCTTTGTACAACACTTTCTCATTTAATATGACATTCCTTCTTGTTACAATTTTATGATTTGCAAAATCTCAAATCCTATAATCAAATTCATTAATGTTGTTGGTGTAAATAATTATTTACTATTTACACTTACTTAAGTTTACTTAGGTTAATGGATTATTTCAATATTTATTTATTAGTCACCTAGTAGTATGTACACTCTTGTGAGTTGTCATGTTGACAACACTGGAGTTCGCACCTCTTTTATGCACATGGTGTCTACAACATAGAAGTTAGCACACTAATTAAGCACATGGTGTCTACAACATCTCCACTTGAGATACACCTTGTCATTCTTATCCTCTCATCTAGAATGATGGATAAGATGTGTGCTTAGCTATCATGCTCATCTTATCTCCTAGTTCTTTCTAGAGGCATTCTAGGTGCTTCCTGAGAGGCCTTTATATACAGGCACTCCTAGTGCATTTTTACATAAAATAAAGAGCAATGTATGAGGACATAGTCTGATATATTGATCATACTCCTTTTTGGTCTACTATTGTGCTTGTGTTCAAGTTCTACGATCTTGGGTGAATCTTTCCCTAAGGAAAATTCTTACATGGTATCAGAGCTATACCAAATTCTTATATGGTATCAAAGCTCTTGGAGAATTTCTCTTCACATAGCCATTCGACACCATCTTCTTGCTTCAACACCTTGGCCTGAATCTAGAGTATCATAAAAATTGGGAGCATCTAGAACCAGATCTAACCTTGCCATTACATTCAAAATGTCAATTCGGTAAAAATTGGCTATAAAGTTGCCTACCCTAGGCCAAAGTCGATTGTGAGGCAAATTTTTTTGCGAACCAGCACTTGAAGGACTAATTTATAGAATTGGTATGATAATTTCAAATTTGTACATTTAATTTTTAGATCTACTTCATCTGCATCTCTGTTGTTTTTTTCAGATTTGCATTATTTTCTGAAAAAACATTGGCCATCAAGCCATAGGAGAGATTTTTTGCAGGTGAAGATTGGTGCTTGCTAGTGCAAATTAGATATTTGCATCACATTCAAAAGGTCAAAAAACTCTCAAATTAGATTTTGAATCATCCAAATCAAAAATCTAAAGAAAAATCTAGAGCCATTTGATTTTTGGAGATGCGATAGTGGCAATTAAAAAAAAATAACAGCAGCAGCGATATCTCCCTCATATGGAGTCCTTTTTGTGAGCAATTTTTTTTGTTTTGGGGTAGAATTTTGTGATCTACACATTGGTGTAGGTGGTTTGAGATCTCTATTTCTCAATTTTTCTGCAACTCACAAATCCTAATTTTTGCCACTTAAAATGCTTAGTGCAGGCTCATCTGGACACATAATCATGTTCCATTTTTTTTTAAAGTGCATTTTTTCTATCTACTTTCTAGATTTGTAATCATATTATAGGTTCTATGGATAGAAATACTACTTTTAGAAATAGGCCCTAAATTGGCATGTGGCTATCGCACTAAGTGCCTAAATGATTCTTTGGGGGTTCATTGATTGATCTCATGGAGTCTTATCAAATATGTCAGTCTAGTATTAGACCATAGTTGAAAAAAAGGAACTATCATAAATGGAGTTCTTTGATAATTGATCATCTAAGAGACCATCAAGAATTGCTTCCTTATCTCTATTCATTGCCACCACATTTTAATTGGACACATCTTGTGCACCTTCGTCACTTTCTCTATAATAGTATGAGTAAGGAATCTTTTGCTCCTCTTAGAAGGGAAAGTTTTCTTATGATATTTGGATGTCTATTTGGGAAGCATATGGAAATCCGTGTGTTCCTCCATCTCCATAGGACATTCTACATCTAGTCACTCCAGTTGTGGTTTCTTCAACTCCAGATAAGATCACACCTCCAGATGCTCCTATTACTCCAATTGATCTTATTCCAACCATAGATGCTTCAGATTCAGTGCAATAGGACCCTTCATGTATTCCTACTTTACCTTCATGCAAAAAATTCCTTCCATACATTTCATAATTGTTCATAGAGTCTCACATTGAAGATGTAGGAGACATCCTTGATGATCTTTGTCATCTCTTTGAGGCAAACTCTTCCTATATTGCCACTTAGCATAGTAGGGTAAACTTTGTCTTCCAATCCTAGCCTCAAGTAATGACTTCTTGACTGACATTTTAGGTTTGTTCATGGAGTCACAAATAGAAGATTTGGGAGACTTCTTTGATGATATTCTGCTTCTCTTTGATGATTATGATCCTTCTACAGTTGTTGTGAGGGTTCACTCTGACCCTCATGTCCATTCTCTACTTGATCAGTCTCTACAGACTAACGTGATTGTGGATTCTTATGTACAATAATTGTTAGAGGTCTCTTTATTAGTTAAGGAGACTATTAGATCTTTGAGATAGGGTCTACATGGATCCTTGCTCGATCTACACTTCTTCTCAGCAACTTTGGAAGGAACCATCATTAGCATCAACATAGGAACACTTGAGTAGGTTTCAAAGACACCATTAATCATCAAGATTCCTTCTACACATAGGGGAAGCATCTCACGAGTACCACTACCCTTGTTTCTTCCAAAGGGGAGGAACATCATTCAACGCTCATGGATCAGCTTCTACATTGGAATATTTCTCACTGACTACCTTGTCTCCTTCTTCTCCTTTTTGGGGGAGACTTCTTCCTCTTAGGAGGTTTTGTCCTTCTCCCATTTCTCTCTTGTATATACTTGATGTATGGCGTAATGGGGGGGTCTTGATTACTCCATCCATCTATGCATCTTATCTCTTTATCTCTCTTTTTGGGGGAGGATTTTTCCCATGAGGTTTTCCCTCTTTCTCCACTTTATAAGAGACTACATTGCATTTTCATTATGTACATGGGTACCTAACATGGCCTAGTAGTTGTGACCCATCATGCATTTCATCCTAGTTTTCATAAGCTTAAGGGCATTCCCTTAAGTTGCATTTAAGGGGGAGTGTTGGTGTAAATAATTATTCACTATTTACACTTACTTAAGTTTACTTAGGTTAATGAATTATTTTAATATTTATTTATTAGTCACCTAGGAGTATGTGCACTCTTGTGAGTTTTCATGTTGACAACATTGGAGTTTGCACCTCTTTTATGCACATGGTTTCTACAACACAAAAGTTAGCACACTAATTAAGCACGTGGTGTCTACAACATCTCCACTTGAGATACACCTTGTCATTCTTATCCTCTCATCTAGAATGATGGATAAGATCTGTACTTAGTTTTCTTGCTTAACTTATCTCCTAGTTCTTTCTAGAGACATTCTAGGTGCTTCTTGAGAGGCCTTTATATATAGGCACTCCTAGTGTGTTTGTGCATACAATACAAAGCAATGTATGAGGACATACTCTGATATATTGATCATACTCCTTTTTGGTCTATTGTTGTGATTTTGTTTGAGTTCTACAATCTTGGGTGAATCTTGCCCTAAGAAATTTTTTTACATGGTATCGGAGCTATACCAAATTCTTACAAATTCCATATCCAACAAATACACATTTTTTAAACTTAGCTTCTAGCTTGATTCTATTTTCAGAATCTATGAGAGCAAATGCTTCACAACCGAAGGTTTTGAGAAAAGAATAACTCACCTTCTTACCAGTCCATGATTTCTCTAGAATACCATAGCCCAAAGGAGTAGAGGGACCTCTATTGATCAAATATATAGTAGTATTAATAGCCTCCACCCACATGTTTAAGGGAAACCCTGCATGCAACCTCATGCTTCTTGCACACTCCATTATAGTCTTGTTCATGCATTCAACCACTTCATTTTCTTGTGGAGTTTTTGGAATAGTTTTTTGTCTACAAATACCATTAGTAGAGAAATAATCTTCAAATTCATGACTGCAATACTGACCACCATTATCAGATCTTAGATATTTTAATTTCTTATCAGTCTCATTTTCAACCAAGCATTTCCATTTCTTAAAAGTTTGAAATACATTAGATTTTTGTCTAAGGAAATAAACCCATACTTTTCTAGTTGCATCATCAATAAATGTAACATAATAATGAGATCCACCAAGGGAAGATACCTGATTTGGTCCCCCCCATACATCTATATGCACAAGCTCTAATCTCTCACTTTTTTTTTCCTTCCTAGTCTTCACAAAACTCACTCTCTTTTATTTTTCATTCACACAACTTTCACAAAAATCCATATTAACATATTTTAGACCTAGTAAAACTTTCTTTGAATGAAGTACTTTCATACCTTTCTCACTCATGTGCCCAAGTCTATGGTGCCCTAGCACTGTATCAAAATCTATAGCAACTATTCTTGAACATTCATTTTTCTCTAAAACAATCAAAGTAGAAGGAATAGTATAACATGTACAAAGATATAAGGTGGCTACTTTCACACCTTTTGCTACTACAAGGTAACCTTTTGATACCTTCCAATTTATATCATTAAAAGTAATTACACAACCCTCATCGCTGAGTTGCCCTACTGAAATTAAATTCCTACTCAACCTTAGAACATGTCTTACCTCATGTAGTAGCCAATGATTCTCATTTTGCAACTTAATCTTAACTTTTCCCTTTCCAAAAATCTAACAAGGTTCATTATCCCCCAAATAAACAAACCCAAAATCCCCTTGGACATAATCAATAAAATAACCTCTATGAGGTGTAGCATGAAATGAAGTGCCAGAATCTAAAACCCATGAATCATCAATACTTTCTAAAGAAAGAAGAAAAGCATCCTCTTTGAATTTTTTACTTACCACATTTTCCTCCTTGTTCCCTTCTGGTTTATCTCCTTCATTGCTCTTTCAAGTCCACTGATCTTTATTCTTATCCCATGGTTTCCCACAATACAAGCAATCTCTTGGTCCTCTAGATTTAAATTTCTTTCTCGTTGAACTTCCTCTTGATTTCCCATGATTTCTAGAATTATTTCCTCTTAGTTGTTCTACCTCTACTTTGTGTGTTCAAAGCACTTCCTGATGTAGATCCACCTAAGGTTTTCCTATGATTTTCCTCACTTAGAATAACACTGATCACATCACCATATTTTAGGTTATTACATTCAAAAGTAGAATTACTCACAGCCATTACCAAGCCATTCCAGCATTCAGGCAAAGAACACAAAATCAAGAGAGCCCTAATTTCTTCACCAAAATCAATACCCATAGAAGATAACTTACTAGTGATAGTATTAAAATCATTTAAATGATCTGCAATAGATCCACCTTCTACCATTTTCATATTAAATAAATGCTTTATGAGAAATACCTGATTTGAAATGAAGGGATTTTCATACAATTTCACCAAGGTTTCTATCATCTTTTGTTTTGTAATGTTGAATGTCACCGATGGTGCCAGGCATAACCAAATACTTCCAAGTGCCTTTCTATCTAAAATCTTCCAGTCCTCATTTTTCATAGTTCCCTGGTTCTTAGTTTTTCCTTCCAACAGCTTCCATAAATCCTTTTGATAAATATAGTCCTCCATTTACATCTTTCATAATTGAAAGTTCTACCCATTAAACTTGTCAACCCTCAGCTTATCCTCATCTACCATCACTCCCACTCAATCATGAAACTCACTCAACCATAAGACCTTCCTGGAAAGGATCACCAAAAAAAATGATGATCATCTAGCTCTGATATCACTTGATAGGATTAACCTTAGATAGAAATAATAGTTGCATGCAAATATAACCAGTATCATAAAATAATAAATGGCACAAAAGAGAACACAAGACACTAATATTTAATGTGGTTCACCCAATCCATGAGCTATGTCCACCAAATAACAAGTCCAATATTATTATTATCCAATGATTACAATCCACAATCCCTTATAGCTCAATATCGCCGCAAGAAGCTACAATATCACCATTACATTATGAAATCCCTAACCCTAAGCCTTTTTATACAAGCTTTTGTCACTTACAAAATTAGGGCTAGAATAAGTTGTCCAATAGGAAAAATATTAGTCGACACCTTTTACAATATAAGGGCATTTTTGGCTTTGGGGGTGCTGCCTAAAAACCCCTGCAGGGGCATTTCTCCTCGACATTACCCTATATTGCAATAGGGAGTGCACATAGGCTGCTACCCCAAGACCTTGAGGGGTGTTGCCCCTTGACCCCATCTTGGGGTCACTACCCCCAAACCCCTATAGAAATAATATGGGGAGAAAACCATGTTGAATAAACTTCTAACCATCTAGAAAACCCTTTATGCAACTTTTTAAATAGAGAAGATCTTGACCTAGATTAAAGAGTGTGTGAGATCAAGCTAGAACATGAGAAGAGAAGTGTATGCATGTGAACAAGGAGTAATATGCAAGTGAAAGATTGATATCATATCAGAAGTTAGTGAAAGGGTTTTTTTATCAGTTAACAGAGCAAGTGACCTATTCATAGTAGTGAAGTGAAATTGAAGACAAGTATTATCAAATCAAAGGAGAGGATTAGTTAGCAAGGAGAAGACTTGAAATTAGCTTACAAAGAAAACTCAGAGTCAAGTACTGAATCAATTCTAATAGACTTGAATTAGGGTAAATCTCTTAACAAAGTGGTCTTAACAAATCTTTGTAAATCTCCTAACAGAGTCCTTACATTTTTGTAAGTGTTAAATCCTTTAAGAAGGTGAGACCTTTTGTAAGTGTTAAATCCTCTAAGAAGGTGAGACCTGGTAGTCTCTTAAACTTTTAATACAGCAGACCCCTCATAGGGTAGATCATATTTTATGATCAAACATTGTTACCATAATAGGTTGACTTTATTACTGCAATAGTGAAGATTTTTTGGTGTCATCCCCACCCCAATTTTACCTTCACATTGGAGGGCTTTTGTGTAACAAATATTGTGTTATGTATTTGTTAGTACCTAATGTGGTCACACATTTAAAACCTCAAGTTCAAAGTTTTTGAACCACTTCGAACTGAAGTTTGAAGTAGTTCAAAGTGCTTGAAAGCAGTTCAAATGGGTTAAAAATGCAGATTGATTAGAAAGTTCAGAATTCTATCCCAATGCATTCACCAGGTTTAGTTTGTTAGTTCTATGACTTCAAGAAAGTGCAGAGGTGCAAATTCAGATGAAGTTCAAGTGCGGTGGTTCGAAGTGTTTCAAAAGTTCAAGGTGGCTCATTGGTTCAATTTGCAGATTCAGATCCTAGCTTAAATTGTCAAGTTCAACCTTTCAGTATAGAAGTTCAGAGATCATTATTTTCAAGTTCAAATGGTTGTTCTAGAATGTGCAAGATTATTTTCAAAACCTCATGTGCTATGATCCAAAATTTTTTAAATATGGAGGTGGTAGTTTAAATTCAAAAGAACACATTTTGAGCATCTAATGATAAAAATATAGAGCTCAAGTCAAACTCCTGCAAGATCACTCACCTATGGCAGAATATGTTCAACAGGGCATCATGATTATATCTGAGGAGGCTTGGATTTCATCATAAGGAAGTATGTTGAAAGCTATAGTTTAGCATAAAGCAAATCAATATTCATCACCTTTAGCTCGTAGATATAGGGGTCCATAATGATAATTGGGTATACTAAGTAGATGTGGTTAACATAAAAGAATATGGGTGTAACTCAATGAATATTGAGATGTTTATGTTCCACCAAGAATATTTTTGACCCACATTACATCTACATGTGAGACTCCCAAGTTGCTGATGGTAATTAAATGCATGAGGAGAATTCACAAGGCAAAACTAATGGCCTGAACTCAACCGTGGTGGAGGAACATTTTTCATTATGTGGAAACAAAAACCTTGTCAGCTATTGATTTAAATAAATACAATATGACATCAGTATCAGCGTGTGCCACATGGAAAATCAAGTTCAGCAAGTCGGATTTTCTGATAGTCATATAGACCCTCAAACAGAGATCTGTAACTTTTGACTCAGGCATTATTTTCAAAATCGTCGTGGTGAGAATGTGGAGAACTAGGATTTGGATAACATATCCAAAATTCAGCAAGATCTAATGGTGGGATAAATAGTTATGCCTCCCGCACCAAGACCCATTGTTTCTGACAAAGTTATTTTGAATCCGCCCAGAATCAAAAGTATTTTCATATTGGAATAATATAATAATGTGCCACTTGTCCAAGTCCCATTTAATATGTCAAATTATTCTTATAAAATTTTTACATCAATGTTTTATAAGGTTATCAAAACATAAATGAGAGAAAAAAAGATGTGAATGGGAGCAACCACAAAGAGAGCCAATTTCAAGATTCAGTTAGGAAACTGAAAAGCCACAAGAAAGAATAGGTTAAATATGCCAACATCAAAGACAATAGGGGTTTTAGTTTTCGAAGTTTTGGCTGGGATACTTTGGGCTACAACAGAACAGAGGCTGTGAATACAGTGATAGGAGAGAAGATTGGATTTCTCTGAGACTTTGTGCTACAGGAGGTCCCATTCTTTTTCCTATTCAATTCTTCTTGCTGGATTCTTCTAGGCTATAGACTTTAGGCTTCAGGCAAGGAGGAGATCTTGCAAAAATCATTTTTATTTCCTTGGGAGACAGGGAGAGGCAGAGCATGGGCAGACTTTTTTGTTTCTGAACTGTGTTTGAGATAGAGAAAAGGTTTTGGTGATTGATGTAATGTTGTGAAAGAAGTTTCTATTTTTCTTTAAATAATGGTCTGATTGTAATGTCTAAAAGAGTCATTGTGTTCTTTTATAGTCAGGGAAGGGAGGCTAAAGGTTAAACATATTATACTTTGTTGATAATGTATTTTTCCTTGCACTGAATTTGGACTTTGAGTCATTTCCAGTTTTTCCTGAAATTACAGTTTGTTGTCATTGTTTCTTTATTACGTTGACATTCCAAACATCTTTCAGAGCTCTGATTTTAATTCTCTCAAGAGAGCGGAGGTTAGGTATTCATTTACACTATGTGATATAGTGTACAGAAAATTAACTTTGTGTAATCTATTGTATTATGTTTCCTTTCTTTTCAATTCTTAGGTTTTACGTCTACTCTGTGTTTACAGATAGATGCTTGGTATCCTTTCATACTTTTTGATTAAAAGTACCTATAATTAATTCATTGTAAATCTTGCACGAGGAGCTGCACTTGATAAAATTCAGAGGAAGGTTATTAATCTAATAATAACCTATCCAACTATTGGTGTTAGTTTGTCCTCTCACTTGGGCATTCAGGGTCAAATTTGCATGTATTTCTTCAAAGGACAATCTAGTCACTAACAGTATTTATTTTCATGCATGTGATAGATCAGATTTATATGATAGAATAAGTTTATTATTACAAGTTTTACATGCATAGGATAAATTTTGAATGTATGAATGAATTGGGGAAAAGTAAAAGTGCTTAAGATTATGATTCATCCCCCCCTCTAAGTTTCTTGGTTATACTATTTATACCTCCATCAGTCAACTATGTATTCAAGATTAGCTATCTCTCTATACTTATTTCTTTGGAGTCAGATCTATCTTTCATCTTGGCATATTCATTCTTTGACATAAGTTATTTCTTGATTCATTACACATTAGTCAAAGAGGGGCAAATGTAATCACTCAAAAATGGTCATCTAGACTATGAGCCCTCTATCTAGCATTTTGCATAATTTGTACATTGTTTATCTTTGATCAAATCATCACTTTTCTATTTATTCAATTATAACCTATGGTTTGACCACTTTATTCTAATTCTTTTATTTAATTGAAAGAACATGCTCCCTTTTAATTAAATAAAATCCACTTATCCTAAGTGTTCACATGAAAACTATTATTCTTATTTTCAAAATAAAAGAAATGGCATTTTTGTCTCACATGAGATGCACACATTCCAAGGTGGGTGGAATCTTTATTCTCCTCCACACATATTTTCATCCTAAATATATTCGTTTATCTTGCTTAGGTAAGATAATTTTGCACGTGGATCACTCAAGGCTCATTCCACACCCTTGATTTTTCCTCTTAATATCTACCATATATTTCTCTTTAAACAAGGGATCTCTCCTCACTCTCTAATCTCTTACACACTTATGATATTTTTGTGTTGTAGCTTTTATTGGTGATTTTGGAACATTTGGAGTATTCTTGCATTCTTAGCTCAATCTTCATTTTTCTTGCATCATGGCATACTTTGTAGCTTAGATAGCATATCTTAACTAGGTGGTATTGTAACTCTTCATACTTGTTAGATTACTCTTGAATTTCATTTACAATATCTTGCATTTTCATTTCACTTCATTTTATTCTTGGATATTGTCATTCTTGCCTCTATTCTTTAAATCCTCCATTTTATGTTGCACCTTGCAAGGGTTTCTTAATCTAGGTTCATTTGAGAGCCATCATCTTATATCTCTTGCACATCATAGATAGGAAGTTATAAGCTTCTCCTTGATACTCCCTTTCTCATGGGTTCTCTCAAGTGTAATGGTTGATAGAAGTGTACCATATATTTTTGGTATACATTTTTCCCAAGAGGTGATAAAGTGTTGAGCATGAGAGATATCTAGATAGAAAACTAAGTTGTACTCAATCTGATCAATTCATTGTTACTTTCTTACTATTATAGCAATTAAATCCTTTAATGGGGTAGATCTAACATTATTTTTGTAAATCTCTTAACCAGGTACACACATTGTATAAGTTTTGCAAAATCCTTAAGAAATGTGGATTTTGATTGATCCTATCGCATTACTCCTAACAAAGTAAGTCACCAAAAGTAACATTTTTGTATTCCCTAACAGGAAAGCTATTACTATAGTAATGAAGGATTTATAGGTTTTATTCCCACCATAGCTTTCCCTCTAACCAAGAGTTTCTATGTGACCAAAATCTTTGTGTCATGTGTGATGATTAAATAGTTTATGATTTTGTGTTTATGGTGAAGTAGAATAGATATGTTTACTTTCATTTCAATTTATGAAATTATGAACATGTATATCTACTAAGTTTATAAAGAAAAAGAGTTAATATGATTTCAAAGTGTTTTAAAAGTTTCAAAGATAGTGATTAACTCCTCCACCCCCCATCCTCCCTCTCAACATACATCCTTTCCTAAAAATATTCCAATGCACATTTAATGCAATATCAATTATATTCCATGGAGGTTGGGTTTGACACAATATCCCACAAATAGAGTTATGATTAGGCCAAAGAAAATAGAGGTGAAGGTAATTAGTGTACACAAGGACATATCCATTAAATTAACCACCAATTCTTAATATATACATTCTATGCATTTTCGAGACCTATGGAATACTTTTCATTAGGGAATAGACCAAGTGTTTAAGGGGATGAATTTGTACTAATTTTATACAATTTTGGATACCCTGGAAAGGATTTAATAATCAAATTAAGATGACTGTGCAGCCCATGATGAAAAGAGGGATTATAGAGTATAACTCTTCTAATGAAATTCTATTCTCCCAATCCAATTTGGGTTCTTGCCAGGTGTTAGCATTTGAAGCATGTGACTGCAAGGTACCCAACAATACCCCAATTATAGATTTTCAAGGATTTTCCCTTAAAATTTAAGCATTGCAATAACTCATGGATATTATGGTAAAAAACCTAAAATATATTGGAGAGGATGTAGACTTGGATATTTTTTTGTTGCCCCTTTTTTGTTGCATCTACTAAAGGTGACATTCAAAATTTGAATGTGCTAGTTTTTGATTAAGTAAAATAGGTTTTACAGGGATCCTGAAACCCAAAAGTTTACATCATAATAGAAAGAAAATTAAAAAGTCCAGCTAACAAGAGACTACTGCTAAAAGCCAAAAATTGACAAAAGGCCCAAGGCCAGGAGGCAAAGGCCAGAAACCAAAACAAAGAACAAAACCAAAAGTGAAGTAGACTATTGGTTGTCCTTCTCTAGGTCCTGTAGAGTTTTTGTAGCTTTGTTTTCCTTTTGACTATCGACTCCTTCCTGGTTCCTATTCTGGGTCTCCACCTGGTTTGCCTTGTTCACCTGGTCCCTGGCTTCAATCTGAGCAAACTCCACCTGCCCAAAATCCATCCCAATCCTCTGTGCAATGGCCCTACCTAAGCCAGCTCTCATCAAAGAGTCACCCAAGTTGACAATATTCTCATTCAAAGTGTGCAGGGTGTCCACAATTTGTTTAGTCAGCACTTGGTGGATGGATTCAAACTTCTAGACTTTCTATTCAATCAAGGAGAGTTTGCCCTCTTTTCCATCCCTGGTGTCCTGGCCGTCATGGATGTTCTAGTTACCAACCTGGGTAGTACTCTTTCTTGTGGTCTCCTAAACCCTATGGGTATTTTGAATGGTGTCCTAGTTGTTCTTTTCCTTAAGGGCCTCAATTTCCTGAAACAACCATTTGAAGAAATTTGAATGTGCTAGTTGGTAGGATGTGGTATCATGATTTTTAGCATGAATAGCACAACCGCACAATTTTCACAAATTCCCTAAAAATATTGATGTACCTAATTATTTTATCACAAAAAACTCCATATAAACCCAAAATAGTTTTGGACATCAAAAAACCCATACAATAGAGAACACAAAAAAAGTATAAACTATAGAAAATTAGCTAGAAATGAATATTGTTGGACCTTGAAAATTTTAAATATCTGAAAATGAGAAGATTTATATAATTATAGAAACTCCTAGTCTAGTTGAGTAGGTTGAAGAGAATCTCAAAACTTCATGTATTGATACATCTTCTTATGAAGGAGGATTACGACCTTGTGAGGGAACTAATGGTTATACACCTAGGTGAAGTAAGAGACATTATGTGCAAGGTTGAGGTTTTTTTCCTATGACCATCAATGATGAGACAAATACCTCTCAAATTAAAAAATTTAATTGAAAAGATATGATTGAAAAAAACAAGATCATATGGAGCCTATTTCTAGCAGTCATAGGGACAAAGTATATGAGGAGAATGAAAATTGTTCTTCTCTTGAAATGGGTTCTCCTCCATGCAATGTTGCTCCACCAAATACCAAAGGATAGTATTCCAAGGACAAAATAATAGCTAAAGTTAGAACAAGAGTTAAGGATCAACCTACTAGGATCTTGGCCTAGTATCAAGTTGATCAATCCTAGAGGTAAGTCCTATGTTTCTTATTGGTTATAATTCACATGCACTAATAATGTTGTAGAGTAAAAATATCTAGTCTAGAGCCTCTTAATTGAACTGTAAAAAATATAAAGTTACTCATAGTTAAAGGAGATTCTTAGTTAATAATCTAATAAGTCAAAGGGGTGCATTCATGCAATGATAAGTGGTCAATTTCCTATAGGAAGAGAGTTTGGGATTTGATTGATGACTTTCAATATTTCAACATAGTATCGATTCCAAGAAGAAGAAATTATGTCATTAATGCATTGGTCATCTTAGTAAGTCACTTGCAGCATATGGGGAGGACCAAATTAAAGAGATTTTTGGTATAATTAGTCCTTTATTCCTCTATCCCCAACAACATCATCACTTTTCAAGTGATACAAGATGATTAGCATATCCTTTAATTCATAATGTGTAGTGGAATGTTCTAAGTGAAAATGATAGATGAATAGCTAGAAGGTAATGATAAGCTGGAGGTCAAGGATGAGGATGGAGTTGTTAATCAAAAGAAGAAAAATACCATCCTGAAGGGAATGGTTGAGTTAGAAAGAATATTTTATAAAGAAAAATATGAATTATAGAAAACATCACCCCTTGAGAGTAATGATTATTATGATCCATGTAATGTGGGTACCCATGAAGACCCAAGAATGGTGAAATTTGGTAAGGTTTACATTGAGAAAGAAAGGAAAGGAATGATCCATTGTTTGAATGAATATAAAGATGACATAGCTTAAGCTATGAGGATTTGAAAATGTACAATCTAGAAGTGATAATGCATAATATACCTCTAAAATCATATGCTAAACTATTCCATTAGTGGAAAAGGAAATTAAACCCACTCATTGAGGCATTGATTCAAAAAGTGATACATAAGTTATTGAATGCAAGGATTATTTTTATGATTCAACAGTCCACATGGATCACAAATTTCATACTAGTATGCAAGAAAAGTGGAGAAATCAAGCTTTGTGTTGATTTAAAAAAAATTTAATCAATCTTCGCAAAAGGAAAACTACCTATTACCCTCACTTGATGAGGTATTATAGATTGTGAATAGATCTAAGATGATGCATAATTGGATGGTTATTTTGGTTACAATTATGTGATGGTTTTTGGAATGTTTTAAGACAATCTAGAGGGGGGGTGAAGCAATTATCCAGGTCCAAATGTACAAATAAAACTTTTGAGCACTTAACAGATTCATATCCATAAAACCATATCATGCATGCATCCATTAGAACATCTAATACCTTAACTTAGTAGGTCACTATCCTAGGCCAAAATAACTTTGTAGAAATGTAAGCATGAAATACCACAAACTGATTCACACAATTTGACACAGGGATTTTACATGGAAACCCAATTTGGGAAAAAAACACCATTAATGTGCTACCAATTTTCACACTTATGAAGTGATGCCCTATTAAAGGCCAACCCTATCAAAGGTTACAATACACATTGTTAAATGTGACCTGGTTAAAGGATTTCAATCACCCTATTAGGAGTGAGCCTTGTTAGAGGACTTTAGAACATTCCATTATAATGTCACCTAGTTAAAGGATTTACAAATGACTCTTAGGTCAACCTTAATCCAAAGGATTTATCTAGATTGATATAGTTATTAGAAAGTAATAGCAAGACTTGACCTGATAATAAAGCACAACTCACTTGCAAATTATAGATCTATGGTTTAGTCCTCCATTTTTCTTGGCATTTATACTCTACATCACTAACAACTTGTTCACCCTTCAAGAATTCATCCTATTAAGCCTTCTTTCTTTATATGTCGATTGTAGACTCTCATATTTGGCCACCATATGAAACAACAACCTAGACTTCTTGTCTTCCTTAGGTTCTCACACATGACAACTATTGCTTTTGGCCTTCTATCTCTATAAATAGATAATTTAGATCTTTTTATGCTTAACCACAATCATCCATTCTAGGGTTAGGTAAGATTCAATGAATCTACCAAACTTTTCATTTTAGTACCTTCTAGAAACTTCTTCTTCAATCCTCTTTGAATTCACCTCATATTAGTTTATCTTGAATTTTGTGCCACCAACTCATCATAGAAATATTTCACATGCTTCACACAATTCAAGAAATCAATTTGTTAGCTCAAATTTTTCAAATCTTTGATTAAACTCTTTTTACTGTCACTCGGCATCCACACTGTTCACTTGGTAATAACAATCTTCTAATTCTCAACCAACACTAATTTTCTCAGCATCAACTAAGTCTTCCTTGCTCAATCACTACTATTATTTACATGATGCTCAACACTAACTATATTTCTCTAATGCTTGGCACATACTAGCTTTCTAATGCTCAACACATACTGAATTTTGCTTGGCCTAAACTAAGTCTGGTCGACTTACATTGTTTTCTTGGTTAGGCTTGGCAAACACTTTTTATGAAAACCCTTCTTCTAGGATTATATTAATCAACCATTTACTTTATCCTTAAGTAGATCAACAATACATAATATCATCAATTTCTTACTTGGTCTTAGTGCTCCTTTTATACACCAAATAACTCAACCTTTCTCTAGGTACTCTTGTTATCTTATCTTTTCAAATCCTCTTCACCAATCAAACAAATCATAGCATTCAGACCAAAAAGAAGTTATCTTACCAGCAAGTATCAGGTTTGACATCATTGACAAAATAATGATTGTTCTATGATAGGTTCCACAATTCAAACAATCTCTTTTCAATAATGGTTCAGGAAGAGAATGGGTTGAAAACTCATTAACCACTAAATAAGGAACATTTTCATATAGATGCATACCTTTTGGATTTATCAATGTAGATGATGCCTTTTAGAGGGCCATGAATATCATTTTTAAGAGAATTGTTAATAAGTGTATTATGATCTACATGGATGATCTCACAACATTCTTGAAAAGAAGGGCTAATCATATCAAGGATCTCAAACAAGTGTTGAATTGGTGTCATAGATATGGAATTTTGATTAACCCAAAGAATTTTTCTTTTGGGATCACTAAAGGGAAAATCTTGGGACACACAATACCTCAAACAAGAATTTTCATTTATCTAGAGCTAGTGAAGACTATTTGAAGTTATTGTCACCAAATAGTAAAAAATAATTGAAGTAATTATTTGGGAACAATAATTTTATTTAGAACTTCATAAGTGGTTTCATAGAGATAGTACACCTCCTTATTGACATTCTCAAGAAACATGCCAAGATTGAATGGATAGCAACCACAAAGAAAGAATTTAACGATATTAAAATAATAATAGCCATAACACTAGATCTAATGAGTCCATACTAGAAACTACCTTTTAAGGTCTATTCATTTTCTTTAGAACACTCATGGAAGAATACTTACCTAGAAGAAAGATGGTGAGGATGAAAGGCCCATAGCCTTTAAAAGTTATCCTCTAAAAAATGTTTAAACTACCTAGATCTGGATAAATAATATTTTTCTTTGGTGAAGGTTGTTATAAAATTCGAGAATTATATCTTAAGAAGTAAAGTATCTTCCATTATGCATGACCTCATAGTGAAGTCGCTTCTTATGCAAAATGAAATGGGTAAACATACAGTTAAATGGATGACTACATTAAAGGAGTTTAATCTAGAGATCTAATGAAACTTGTCCAAGGATAGGGTTTAACTAAGTTGATTTTTGATACCAAACAAGGATTGGTTTCACATGTATACATAAATGGAGGCATCATTTCAGATATATGGTACAAATATATTGTGTACTACTTGTTACAAAGTAGATGCCCTAAAGGGATAAATAGGTTACAATAGAGAGCTATCAAAATGAAATTTGGTTCATTTATGTTAAAGGATGGACATCTCTACAAATAGAATTATGAAGTATTATATATTCATCTAAATGTTTGAACCGTGATGAAGTGAAATGTGTGAGAAGAATTTCATGAAAAATATGGAACCAGAAATGGTTTGGGTGAAGCCATGAAACATCAAATTCCTAGCTCAAGTTACTATTGTCTTGTGTTATTCAAGGATACTTGAGAGCATGTCTTCTCATGCCATGTATTCCAAACAAGTGTAAATAGAGAAAAGAATCCAACAATGTCATTTCAACCAATATATGAGGTGCACCCCTTCGCTAAGTGGGGGCTTAATTTCACTGGGTCTATAAATCTATCATCTTAAATAGGATACAGATACATTCTCACATAAAGGGATTAATACACATGATAAACTAAGGCTAAGGCATTTTGAAATTGTACTACATAATTAGTCACCAAATTCTTTAAAGAATGGGTCATCACAAGGTTTGGAATACGCTTTTTTCTAGTATGTGATAATGAAGCCTCTTTTGCTTCACTAATTCTCATGCAATGTGCATTTGAATATTAGGTAATTATCAAGCTCTCACATAATTACAATCCTCAAGGGAATGGAGTAGTTGAGTCCACTAAAAAAATATGATTCCTATTAATGAATTCTTCCTTGATGAGAACCAAAAACATTGGCACTCATAATTGAGGTGTGCACTATGGACTGATAGATTTAGGGTTGATAATTCCTTAGGTACCTCCCCTTACTATTTGATTTATGGTCAAGATTTTATCTTCCCAATGAATCTAAAAATTTTCATGTTGAAATTCATGAGAGGCTATATCAAGAATGAGGATAGGGGTCACGTTAGTTTGGTGAATCTCTTACAAATATATGAAGGAGAACTTTGGCATTAGAAAACATTGTTAAACACCAAGATATTCTTAATTGTTAGTTTAAACAACTATAGTAAAAGATTATAGGATCTCTGATCTAGTCCTCTTATGGGACAAGGTAAAAGAAATTCAAGAAATCACATGAAGTTTTAATGCTTTTGGATTGGTCTATATCAAATTGCAAAGATCTTGGGAGAAAACACTTTTAGATTAATTTCACTGGATAGAGAGTTGGTCTCATCACCTCTCAATGGTCAATTCTTCAAACATTATTTTGGGTCATAAAGGGTGAAATTCATACCTTGTACCATAGTAAAATATTTTCTTTTTTTGGGTTTTTTTGTCATTTTCTTCCTTTTCTCTTTGTCTTTGAGTCAAGGAGTCACTATCTTTGTTGGAGATGTTCCTAACATGTGATCCATCCCAACTAGTTTTAGCTTATGGAAGGGGTATTTCTTAGTAAAATTACTCAAAGGTATTTTCTCATAAGATAATTTATACAAAAATCATAGATGAATATTACCAAGGTTAAAATCTAATGTTGATCATTCTTATCATATAAAATAGTTAATCACGATGCAAATTGTATGGATGACCTAAGTGAGTAGTAGTTGGTGTAGACACCTAAATCTGATTACACCACTTTGGTAATCTTATTTAGCTATCTCTAAAGGCATCAATAATTAAATTCCTATTTAATTAATCCTTTGCCATCCCCTAGCTGATTAATTTAATTAATTATCTATAGTCCTAATTGATAAATCAAATAACCTATTATTTATCAATTAAATCATATTCTCCTATCTAATTCTAAATCCCAAATTTATTAAAATCACTTTAATAAATAAATCCCTCAAATCTAATGGCCCCTAACCTATCCTTAATCCTCCATTTAGTCTAATCCACCCCATCCACCCATACTAACTAAGCTTAGCCACTATGTTAGGAAATTGAAGTTCAACAATGACTGGAGCGTGCGGTGCGAGCGGGAATGGGTTTTTGTATCAGCAGCAAGGCAGGAATAGAATTTTGAATTAGCAGCTAGGAGAGAATCAGGAGAACACAAGCATTGGGGGGCAATCTATAGGTGCAGGGCAGGAATCGGAGGTGAATGATGTGAACGCCTCAAAGGATGGGGACCCATGGGAGTTGATGCCTCACCCAGGTGAGAAGATTCCTCCCCTTCACTTGGGTGGTGGGCCGCTTGGGGCCTGGGGGTGCTGGTCGAACCTATTTGGAGTCAAACCTTTAGGTAAGTTGACATTCCAAAAATTCATTGATAAATCAGACAAGGAGAAGGGCATCTTTTCTCTAGAAGTTCCTCGAGAAATTATAGACCACAATATCCTCAGTATGGCGAATACCCTGGTGGGAAAATTTGTAGGGCCAAGGCCCAACATTGATGTTGTGAGGATTCTTACCAGAAACAAATGGGATTTAAAGGGGCATGTAGAGGTGACAGCAATGGCAAAAGGTTTCATGACTTTTGAGTTTTCTTGCTTGAAAGACTTTTCTAGAATCCTATGCGCAGGGAACTAGTCTCTAGGGAGATCTACTTTAATCTTGTAGAAATGGTCTTCCAGTCTGGACTTGAATAATGATTTCCTATCCTAGGCTCCAGTATGGATTAGACTCCCAAAATTGCCCATGGAATATTGGCATGAGGATGTCTTTGATGGCATTGCCAGGTCTTTTGGAGAGCTTCTTTCCATTGATCCTGTAATGGCAGCTAAGAAGAGACCTACCTATGCGAGGATATGTGTAAGAGTGATCGAAGGATAGGATATGCCTCAAGTTATTGAATTTCAATCTCGTTTGGGAAGCAGATTCTAAATGATTGACTATGAAAGTGTGCCCTTTGTGTGCTTCCATTGTAATAAGGCAGACCACAAGGCTGGATTCTGCCCACTATTCAAAGGAAAGGGAATGGGGGGAAAGGCCTGCCCTCATGGTGGGAAGAAAGCTGCTCATGTTCCCAAAAAGACATGGAAGAAGAAAGAAACACAAGTCAAGAAAAATGGAGAGGTTGAAGAAAAAGCTAATGATCATGTTACTAACCTCCAAGCTGAACCCCGAGACCTCCAGGTTGTAGTGGATGCTCTGGAAGGAGAAGGGAATGAGACAACTGAGGAAACAACCAACCCTTTCCAAATGAAGGAATCCAAGGATAATCTCGAAGAGGCAAGTTTTTTGGAGTCTCAAATTCCTGAGAGTTCTGAGGAGGTTGATTCGAACCCTTCCTCTATCCTGGACTCTATGGAGGAACAAAAGGAAGGGGAACCATTCTCTCAAAAATCCACAAACCCGATTAGTAGGGAACCCCCTGTAATAGTGAATAGAATCTTAGAACGGCTATCTGCCTCAACATCGAAACAACTAGCCAGGCTAGATGCTTTGTTTGATTTATGTAAAGAAGAAGAAGAGCCACCCTGGACAGAAGTCAGAAGAAGAAAGAAGAAGAATAGCTAGGACCCATCTCCTGCCTCTCTTGCTTCAACTAGAAGCAAGGCCAAGGCAGATCTTGGTCATAAAACCAACTCGGTGGGAAGGAAAAAAAAGAATGAAATCAGGAAGGAGGAAGCAAGAAGAAACATCATGGATGGAATGCAACGCACCATCCAGGAAGCTTGCTCATCAATTAAAGCATGAAGATCCTCTCATGGAATATTCATGGACTCAATGGAATCCACAAGCAAGAAGTTGTAAGGAATATGATAAGAGATCATAGGCCCGATATTTTTCTTATTCAGGAAACAAAAATGAAGAAAGAAAATCTAGAAAATATTAGATTCAATAGCAACATGAATGGAATTGCCTCAAACTCAAAAGGAGCATCTGGAGGGCTGCTACTATTATTCAATAATAGACATTACAATATTGTACCCAAGTATGATGAGGATAACATCATTTTCTATAGAGTACAACATTTGTTAACTAATGAATGCTGGTTTTTAGTGAACATTTATGCTCCCAACAACAAGAGAGATAGAAAAAATTACTGGGTCAAGGTTGGAAATTTGTTGCAAGCCAGTGACATTAAAAAAGGAATTATCCTGGGAGACTTCAACTCTCCGCTAGAGGACAAGGAGAAGATGGGAGGATTTCCCCCAGATTGGAAAAGCAAGCAAGATCTTTCCAATTTCATCAATGACCTTGCCCTAATGGATCTGGAGCTCTCGGGGGGTACCTTTACTTGGTCTAACAAGAGAGTTGGTCAAGACTGCATTCAAGTCAGATTGGATAGAGCTTTAATCTCCTCGGATTGGTTGCACTCTTTTAGCTATAGATTATCTCTACTTCCTAGAGTAGGCTCTGACCACTCTCCCATTTCCCTTTCGGTGTCCCCTCTTGAGCCTAGGAGAAACTGCCCTTTTAGGTTTGAGAAAATGTGGACCACTCACCCAAACCTTTTGGATAATTTCAAAAGATGGTGGGCGATTGGTGTTGATGGCTCAGCCATGTTCAGAGTCACCAGAAAGCTCAAAAATGTGAAGAGGATGGTAAAAATTTGGAACAAGTCTGATTTTGGCCATATATTCCATGACAAGGAGGAGTTTTCAGATAATCTATCTATCATCCAAGATAGTATTCAGAAGGAAGGATATAATGAGAGTAACAGGGAGGTTGAGTTGTTGATCCTGTCTGATCTTCATAACATCATCAACAGGGAGGAAAAGTTCTGGAGGCAAAAATCTCGAATCTCTTGGCTTAAGGATGGAGACTGGAACACAAAGTTCTTTCATCTCTCCACCCTAAAACATAGGGCTAACAATAGGATCTCTAGAATTAGGAAGGGGTAGGTGGTGTTGTATGAAGATCCTGTTGTCTCGGCTAAAGCGATCTCTTTCTTCTCTTCTCTTCTCTCTGAGGACCCCCTACTTTCCAAGGTGGATCAAGAGGATATCATCTCTTGTATTCCTCAGATTATTCAACCCCACCATAATAAACTTCTCTATGCTATTCCTAATGCTTTGGAAGTTAGAGAGGCCCTTTTCTCCCTACCTGGTGATAAATCACCTGGTCTGAATGGATTTCCCACCTTTTTCTTCCAAATATATTGGTTGGTGGTCATGGGGGATGTGGTAAAGGATTTTCAAGAGTTCTTCGAAGCTAGAAGTATTCTTAAGGAGATTAATTCTACCTTCTTGGTTCTCATCCCTAAATCCCCAAGAGCTGACTCTTTTGACCAGTTCTGGCCCATCAGTTTGTGCAACTCTTTCTACAAGATTATCTCTAAAGTTCTCACTTCCAGAATGCTTAAAATCCTGCATCTGATCATTTCACAGCAAAAATTGGGCTTTGTTCCTAGGAGACAAATCTTGGACTCGGTGCTGATGGTTCATGAGGTTATTCATTCTTTAGAAGCTTCCAAGCAGGAAGGTATGTTGCTCAAACTGGATCTTTCAAAATCCTATGATCGGGTGGACTAGTCCTTTCTTGGAAAGGTCCTTCAAGCCTTTGGTTTTGACAATAAAGTGTGTAAACTCATTTCTCAAATGGTGTCTACCACCTCTCTTGTTGTTCTGATAAATGGAACCCCCTCTGAGTTCTTTAAACCTTCTAGAGGTCTCAGGCAGGGAGACCCCCTATCACCTATCCTCTTCATTATTTTAGCTGACTACATTGGGAGGCTTATTGAACGTAAAAAGTCTGATGGAAGTCTTATAAGGATTAATCCTTCTTTGAGAAATGACCCCTTCACTCACCAGCAATTTGTGGACAACACTATTATGGGGGGGGGGGAAGCTTCCGTGAAAGAAGCTAATACTTTGAAAGAGGTTCTTGATACTTACTCCAGAGGGACTGGTCGGCTGATTAACTGGAACAAAAGCTCAACCTTCTTTGTTAACACCCCTGAAGTAAGACAAAGGAAAATTGCCAGAATCCTTGGTTGTGGGGTGGGCTCTCCCCCTTCATCCTACCTAGGACTCCCCTCGGGCTCCTCTCCCCCTGACTCTTTTTGGAATGGTATTCTGGATAGATTCAACAAGAAGATGGTTGGATGGAAAGGTGCCTCTCTCAGCTAGGCTGGGAAATTTCTTATGGTCAAATCCACTCTTTAGAACCTTCCCATTTATGCTCTGAGCCTTTTTGAAATTCCTGTGAAATTTGTAGAGAAAATTGAGAAAATCAAAAGAGACTTTCTATGGACCGGATTGGAAGGAAAGAAAAGGTACCCTCTTATTTCTTGGGAGAAGGTCTACCTCCCCAAGAGGTATGGAGGTCTGGGCATCATAAAGCTTACCCATCTCAATAAGGTGCTTCTTGCAAAACAAATCCAGTGTATCTTCAATAACACTGGTGAATGGAGAGACATTCTGGAAAATAAATACCTCAGAAGACCCTCTCTTCATTTTGATTTATTCAATGAGGAAATCCCTAAAGGGTCGACTATTTGGAATGGTATCCTAAAGGCCAGGGACCTGGCTAAGACTAGGGTCTCTTGGAAACTAGGCATTGGGGAGGATATTTAGTTTTGGTCTGACAGGTGGTTATATCAAGGCCCACTTTCTAGCAACCCAATTTTTGAGAGATGGGTGCAAGAATGCACGGAGCTATATGGGTTTAAAGTAAGAAATTATGGGGTTGGTCAGGAATGGAGAGACCTTTCCCTCATTTCTGAGGACTTGAAACCAATTATGACTATGATTAACGCTTTGATCCCTAGTAATAATAAGGATGAGATGGTCTGGAGGGATAATCCCAATGGAAGTTATTATGTTGCTTCTAGCTACAACTCTCTATGGGGTTTAAAGGAGAAACCCCCTTGGGCAGATGCGTGGCTCTCGGGTCTCACTCCTAGGATCAACATATTTTATTGGCTGGCCCTACAGAACAAAATTCTAACGCAAGATAACCTCATGAAGAGAGGCCATGTTATGCCCAGCAGATGCCCGCTCTGTAAAAACCAGTCTGAGTCGGAAAATCATATCTTCATTCAACGTGACTTTGTTAGGGAGGTGTGGAATTCTCTTAATCAGGAAATGGAGATTCTTTGGTGTTGGCCAGATAACCTCATTGACTTTTTCAGTCATTGGAAAAGCTTCTATAAAATTGCAGGCTGAAGGGATAGTTATGCCTAATTTTTGCCTCACTTCTGTTGGAGTATCTGGAAGGAAAGCAACAATAGAATTTTTAGGGATAGAGAGGAGCCGACTATAATTCTAGGAAGGAAGATATTGAAAAACATAAAAGAAAAACTTCAAGTGATGAAGGAGGGGGAAGTTGATATAGGGGACAGGAAATCGGTCAAAGAAAAAGATAGGGATCCCAAAAGATAGGATGCCAGATGGATCCTACCCCTGGAAGGATGGTCAAAAGCCAACTTCGATGGCGCTTCTAAGGGCAACCCTGGCCCCTCTGGAAGTGGTGGAATTATAAGAAACATTTTTTGGGAGGGGATTGTGGCCTTTTCTCTCCCACTTGGAACCCAAACCAACCATTTGGCTGAAGTCAGAGCCGCGTGCAGTGTGGTTAAGCTGGCTTTTGAAGCTGGAGTTTCCAAACTTTGGCTTGAAGGGGACTCCAAAAACATAATTAACAATATTAATGGTATCTCCCCTCCCTTGTGGTCGATAGCAAATATAATTGATGAGACACGTGCCACCCTCACAAAATTTGAGAAGGTCCACATCACTCATGCGTTTAGAGAGGCAAACCCAGTTGCTGACTGGTTCGCTAACAAAGGGGTGGGAGCAGACAAAGAGATGATCTGGCATTCTGGAAAAGATATTCTGATGGAGGCTAAGTCACTAATCGAGCTGGAGAAAATCCACAAAAGTATGGGTCAATCTAACTGTAATCATGTTTAATAAAGAAAGAATGGATGTTGGTATGAGCAATAATATGTTTCTTGGTTTTCATATTCTCAAGGGATTTTCTCCATCTTTTTGACACGTTTGAAGGATCATTATCATTTTCACTCACTATTGTATTAGAGAGGCGAACGATCACGAACCCAATAATAGAAATAGAGCCAAAATCTTGGATGGAAAAAAATTGCAAAGATTGGGACTCATGAGAATTGTTGAAGAAAAAATGAGCGTCATGACTGGAGAACGGAGCAGAAAGGAGCTCGCGGGTGAAGTGGAGAAGTTGAAGAATATGGGCAAAGTCTAGAAAAAACTAGGAAAGGGCAGAGTTGCGAATTTTTTTGAGAAACTCCATGGTTTTGACCCTGACGTCACAAATAGCATGGTGAACTCGTGGAACAATGGAAAGGTCAAGTTGAACAGGGTTTCCTTCTAAATCATAGAGGAGGTGGTTGAAGAGGTCACTGGTATCCCTATGGAGGGTTTCAAATTCTACAAGGACAAGAAACTTTCATCCAATGCAGTCAAGGAGTTCGTAAAAAATTCTGCAGAGATGAACAAGCTGGAAAAGAAAGAGTCTTTCTATGTGACAGAGACTATGAAGAAGTTATGGAGGTATGTTTTATATGCCCTCATTGATTATGTTACCCTAGACCCTAGGTTTGATCAGGTCAAAACTCGTCGTTTTATGATTTTAAATCATTTTCACCATAAGAAAAGAATTTCCATACCCTTTTACCTTCTCACTTCTATGAACAAGGAAATCTCTAGTTTCAAGAAGAAAGCCACTATTAACCCTGCTTTGCATGAGGGTTTATTGCTCCTCATCCATGAGCATTTCAAAGCTCAGTCTATATGCAAGAACCCCCCTCATGTTGAGGATGTTGACGAAGGTAGCTCCAGCTTTTCTTCTGACTCTGATGACATTGAGAGCATTAGCTCGGAGGAGGAGAATGTTTCCTCAGGAAAGAAGAAAAAAGGTCAAGCCAGGAAACTATCCACTGCTACAACTCCCAGTAGGAAAAGCCCTAGGGATCACGGCCAAGCTCATGCAAAAGAGGGTTATGCTGAGGAGGAGGAGGAAATGGATACTGAAGATTCTAACAAAGTGTCGAAGGAGGAGGTGGAAGAGGAGAAACCTGGGAAAAAATGGAAGAGGGAGGTTGTGAGAGTTGAGGAGACTAGAAATTAGAGGATAGATTCTATTCCTCTTCCCCTCTCCCCTGTCCAGTCTCAGCCTCCTTCGGAGGAAAAAATGAATGTCATCACTGGTGAGAATGAGGGGGAAGTGTAGGTCAAAAATAGGATTAAGGCCTGGAAAAATTTCAATGCAAGGACTGCTACTATGGGGATTTTTAGGGAAGCTATGAACCCTCAAATCCTGGTGGACAATCTGGAGTAGCCTAGGCTCAATGAGCTCATAGACCCAGCTATCCTGGCCATCTCGGATAGTGCAAGGGAGACTGGAAAGAACCTTCTAAATAATGCCCACAATAGTATGATTGACAACTTCAGATCAATCAAATGGCTCTTCCATGAGCTGGAGGAAGTTAGAGAAAGGGTATCCCAGATGGAAAATATTAAGAATAAGACAGGTAATGACACCTAGGAGGACCAAGAAAATAGAGAAAGCTTAAATGAAAGGAGATTAAGAAATCTTGAAAACTACAACTACAACCTGGAAATTCAGATGATTTCTCTCCTGAGTTCGATAAATGACAAAATCCAATCCCTTGCTAGTAAACTTAAGGACAGGGGCTTGTTGGTGGAGGAGGGAGGACAAAATAGGGATAAGGCTAGGTCGGATGATGATAAGGCCACAATTAGTACTCTCACCAGTATGGATCAGGGCATTGAGAAGGTCCAGGATCAAATGGAAAGGAGCAGCAAAAGATAATCGAGGCAGCTCAGACTATGCAGGAAATGGAGAAGATAACTGAAGACTAGTATTCTTGTCTTTTGTCTTTTTGTCTTCTTGGCTTTTGGCTTTTCGACAGGTTTTCTGTAGTCTATTTTAGTTTGTTTCTTTTCTAGCCTTTTTGTGGGCCTTTGTTTTGGGCTGGGCCTTCGGGTCTTTTTTCAACTGTTGGACCTCTATTTTGGTTGGGCTTCTTTGGCTTATTTTCAGCCTTGTTTATGTAAAACTTATGGGTTTCAGGATCCCTTAAAACCTATTTTTCTTATCAAAAACTAAGCTTAGCCACTAACTCACCCACCCTCATCAATACCATCCACTTGCAAATCTCTAACATCCCTAATCTAATCCTAACCCAAGCCTAACCCATCTGCTAATCATTTGCACAATCCTAAATGAGATTAAGACTTTCCTAAACCAAGCTAAAGTCTCCCCTAAAAATATCCCAACCACCAAGCCATAAAAGCTCTTACAAAGCCATGAATGGCTCTTACATCCTCACTCATGACTCTTACATCCTCAACCACCCTCATCAAGCCTTTGACCAACCCTTATCCTATCCTCTCACACTCATCCTCCTTGTGACAAGTGTCACCTCCCCATTGGTGCTAAACTAGCACAACCCATGTGCTCCCCTTTAAGTGCATCCTAGCCCTCCCTCACCATCTTTCCATCCTTGCATCTTACCCCTCCATCCCTCAAGCCCTTTGCATATTTAAGAAATCCCCTCCTAAGCCATTTTAATCACAATCCTTAAGCTAAAGTTACCATGTCAGTTTGAGAAGCCAAGTTCATACCATTTTCACATATCCACACCAAAAATCCCAAATCCATCTCCATTGAAGCATTTTGAAGCTTGAGCATACATCCCAAATCCATATCAAAGGACACATCTACTAATCAAGTGATCATCCTCATTGAGAGAGCCCATCCATGGCTCATATTCTCATTTGAGGACCTCACTTTATCTCATCTAAAGTTTATACTAGTTTTGTTAGTTAATGCTTTTGTTTTTAAATAGATTAGTGTTTCTTGTTAACATATTGTAGACACCTAAATCTAATTACACCTCTTTGGTAATCCTATTTAGCTATCTCTAAAGGCATCATTAACTAAATTTCTATTTAATTAATCCTTTCCCATCCCCTAGCTAATTAATTTAATTAATCATCTATAGTCCTAATTGATAAATCAAAAAACCCATTATTTATCAATTAAATCCTATTCTCCTATCTAATTCCAAATCCCAAATTTATTAAAATCACTTTAATAAATAAAGCCCTCAAATCTAATGGCCCCTAACCTATCCTTAATCCTCCATTTAGTCTAATCCACCCCATCCACCCATACTAACTAAGCTTAGCCACTAACTCACCCACCCTAATCTATACCATCCACTTGCACATCTCTAACCTCCCTAATCTAATCCTAACCCAAGCCTAACCCATCCCCTAATCATTTACACAATCCTAAATGAGATTAAGACTTTCCTAAATCAAGCTAAAGTCTCCCCTCAAAATATCCCAACCACCAAGCCATGAATTCTCTTACAAAGCCATGAATGGCTCTTACATCCTCACTCATGACTCTTACATACTCAACCACCCTCATCAAGCCCTTGACCAACCCATTTCCTATCCTCTCACACTCATCCTCCTTGTGACAAGTATCACTTCCCTATTGGTGCTAAACTAGCACAATCCATGTGCTCCTTTTTAAGTGCATCCTAGCCCTCCCTCACCATCTTGTCATCCTTGCATCTTACCCCTCCATCCCTCAAGCCCTTTGCCTATTTAAGGAATACCCTCCCAAGCCATTTTAATCATGATCCTTAAGCTAAAGTTACCATGTCAGTTTGAGAAGCCAAGTTCATACCATTTTCACATATCCACACCAAAAATCCCAAATCCATCTCCATTGAAGCATTTTGAAGCTTGAGCATACATCCCAAATCCATATCAAAGGACACATCTACTAATCAAGTGATCATCCTCATTGAGAGATCCTATCCATGGCTCATATTCTCATTTGAGGACCTCACTTTGTCTCATCTAAAGTTTATACTAGTTTTGTTAGTTAATGTTTTTGTTTTTAAATAGATTAGTGTTTCTTGCTAACATATTAGATATGATTATGGTTTGATTATGAGCTCAAAGATATGATGATAAAACCTGTAGAAAAAATGTTAGCATGAAACCTGCAATGAGAAACTATCAAAATTTTGAGAAAAACAAATCTCATAGCGAACCCGCGGGTTAAGAACACATTTTTGCAGGCGCGAGAATGTGAGAACTGTCAGCGAGAATGTAGCAAAGTTGAAGTTGAATTTTGTTCTAAAAGGAAAGGTGATCTCGCAAGTTAATGCAGCGATCTCGTGATCATGGGAATGTAGAAATAGTCAACAGGGATGCGGGACAGAAAATTGGTGACAATAAAAATTGAGGTCGTGGGTTAAAAGGTTGCAGAGCAATCCCGTAGGAAAATTTATCAGCGTTTGTGCGAAGGAATTCTTGTGTGGGTTTGAGAGGTCAACGATAGAAATGGGATTAAAAATTTGACCGGCTGAAGGTAGCATTCTTGCAGAGAAAATATGCGATCTCGCAAGTTCAAATAGCATTCCCACAGAAAAAAGTTCGGCAGGGATGCATGACAAATTTAGGATATGTTGTAGAAGTTGTTTGGTGATGAACTATGAACTCACGGTTGCGGGTCTGCGTTCTCGCTGGCTAATATTCGTGTTCTCACAATTGCGGGATCACATTCTTGGGGTCGCGAGATCGCAAAACAAGCTAGTTTTGAAGTCTTCAAAAATGAAAAATGATGAGATGGCCGCGAGCACAATTTCCAAAAGGTGACCTGTGTACCTGCAACAAGATCAGCAAACCTAACACAAAAACTCACAAGCAAACAAGGTTAATTTGGTTAGTTAACACAAAAAAAACCTAAAAATTGATTAGATTGACCCAAATGCGGGGTCCCACCGGGCGTGCCAAAATGTGTACACTAATATGTTAGCAAGAAATACTAATCTATTTAAAAACAAAAGCATTAACTAACAAAACTAGTATAAACTTTAGATGGGACAAAGTGAGGTCCTCAAATGAGAATATGAGCCATGGATAGGATCTCTCAATGAGGATGATCACTTGATTAGTAGATGTGTCCTTTGATATGGATTTGGGATGTATGCTTAAGCTTCAAAATGCTTCAATGGAGATGGATTTGGAATTTTTGGTATGGATATGTGAAAATGGTATGAACTTGGCTTCTCAAACTGACATGGTAACTTTAGCTTAAGGATTGTGATTAAAATGACTTGGGAGGGGAGTCCTTAAATAGGCAAAGGGCTTGAGGGATGGAGGGATAAGATGCAAGGATGGAAAGATGGTGAGGGAGGGCTAGGATGCACTTAAAGGGGAGTACATGGATTGTGCTAATTTAGCACCAATAGGGAGGTGACACTTGTCACAAGGAGGATGAGTGTGAGAGGATAGGATAAGGGTTGGTCAAGGGCTTGATGAGGGTGGTTGAGGATGTAAGAGTCATGAGTGAGGATGTAAGAGCCATTCATGGCTTTGTAAGAGCTTTTATGGCTTGGTGGTTGGGATATTTTGAGGGGAGACTTTAGCTTGGTTTAGGAAAGTCTTAATCTCATTTAGGATTGTGTAAATGATTAGGGGATGGGTTAGGCTTGGGTTAGGATTAGATTAGGGATGTTAGAGATGTGCAAGTGGATGGTATTGATGAGGGTAGGTGAGTTAGTGGCTAAGCTTAGTTAGTATGGGTGGATGGGGTGGATTAGACTAAATGGAGGATTAAGGATAGGTTAAGGGCCATTAGATTTGAGAGCTTTATTTATTAAAGTGATTTTAATAAATTAGAGATTTGGAATTAGATAGAAGAATAGGATTTAATTGATAAATAATAGGTTATTTGATTTATCAATTAGGACTATAGATGATTAATTAAATTAATTATCTAGGGGATGGAAAAGGATTAATTAAATAGGAATTTAATTAATGATTTCTTTAGAGATAGCTAAATAGGATTACCAAAGTGGTGTAATCAGATTTAGGTGTCTACAGTTGGGACTTGCATAAGTGGACTAACACCTATGATTGTGGTTCTTAGAAACCTTCTTCATCTACTTATTGACTTTTGAGTTTCCAAAACTAAAATGAGGAAAACAAATAATACAAGTTAATTCAAGATGTTAAAGAAAATTCAAAAACTTTGATAGCACAATCTAATTATTGCTTGGGTATTTCAAAAAAGAAAGATAAATATTGTAGGGTAGCATCGTGTAAACATTGACCTAAGCACTTAAAATAAGAGTCAAAGAGCCATTAAATTGGAACATAAAGATGTAATTGAGTTATAAGTATCATCAATATTATTGCAAATAAAAGAAAATAGACTCACTAATAGCTCTCTAAATGTATTATCACATTTGGTTAGAAGGGAAAAGGATGGTGACTCTAGAAATCTCAACTAAATTGAAAGGTTTGACTAATAGTAGAGAAAGGTTAGATTGATCACATCAAACTTTGTGTCTCTTGGAGAATGTTGGTCCTAACTACTACTTACTACCTTTCTCACCTAAGGGTCAAAGGAATGAAAACTTGCACTCACCCTAAATGTAAAAGATGAAGCTGTTAACCTGCTAGTTGGAACTAGTACATTTACACTTGTTTTTCTACCAAATTTTTTGACCAAAGCTATGATTTCTTCTTTTTCTTTTGTTTTCATTCCCGCATTGGTTGAAAATAAAAATTATATGCCTACTTTGGTCAAAATTTTGACCAACTTATGTTTTCCCAAGCTGGTCAAAATTTTGACCAACTTCAAAATTGCATTATGTTATAAAAAATTAAAAAAAAATGTTTATAATGTTAAGTTGCATTGTATTACTAAAGCTTTGTATGATCACGGGAAGAAGCAAGCTTCATTCATGCATCAGGTAATCTATTGACAAATTTGCCTATGTATTGGGGCTTTCCCCATTTTGGCTTTGTGCAAATCAGCCAACATATGTTGAGTCCTAGGCATGGAATGGAGGAATTCCATTGTTTTAGGTTATTCTTCTCTTCTAAGGCTCGATGCATACATTTGTGCTTTTAGATCTTCAACTTTGGAGTTTTTCAATTGATTTGTGTTTCAATGTCATGTAGGTTAGAATGGGAAAGAGAAAAGGCAATAGCGAGGGATCACCATGATGAAACCTTCTCTTAATCCAATCATGGAAAGATGATCCCATTTCTCTCTCATCTTGGTATTTTCAAACTTCACCTGCTATTTGCAATAACATTTCCTAGTTTGCTAGCAGTTTTCTTTTAGGTTTTATTCTTGAGGCCCAACCTATTCTAACAGTTGTGAAATATTAAAACCATTGATGGTGTTGTTTACTTTTCTCCTAAAAATTATGGTGAATTTATATACCCATGCTTTCTTTAACCTATCGAAGGGCTCTCCATTTATTAGACCTAGATTATTTCTATTATGGAGAAGACTAGCTTGAATAATGTATATGTGACAATCTTGACCCTGAATGCAGAGGACATTGCTAACGATTTGTCTCATGCCATGGTATTGTCCTAGTTTATCTTCAGTAGCTCAATAAGTTGTTAAATTTTTGTCTTTGTTATGAGATCATTCATATGATTACAAAATGATAGACTCAAGGAAACAATAAGATCCTGGGTGATCTTTAAATGATCTTGCATTACCTCAAGATGAGGTAGCAGTAATGCTTGAATTTCATAATCTCATCCCTTAATCGACTTTCCTCTTGTAAGAGATTATGTTGATATCTTGATATAGGAGCATTATGGGTGTAAGAGCAATCTTGCATCACCCCAAAAAAATTGTATTTTAGTCTTTTCTATTTTAATAAGGACTAGTAGATAGGGTGGTTATTATTTATGGGAACTTGCTATTTTTAGTAAGTTTGTCATATGAGCTCAAAATGTTCTCATTTTCTATAGGAAGGTTCATTTTAGAGTTATAATCCTACCATAAAAATCTCATTTCTCAAGCATAAGTATCAGAGAAGTTATTGTGGATTTTCGGTGGAAAAATTAGCACAAAAATCTTCTGGCTCACCATTGGAGGCCTTAGAGTGCCCGGATGAGGTCTGAAAACTTGACAAAAAAACACCAACTTCCAAGCCTATAGATCAAGAATTGACATTTCTAAAAAGTGGTTATAATAGGCAATTGGAGCAACATTTCATGGGTTATGATCTTTCAAAGTTGGGCTACCTAAAATATCTAAAATAATTGTGAAAGATGTATTTGGCTAACTCTATATGTATTGTTAGGGTCTGTCGGCCCTAGGTGTCTAGAACCTTCCTGAATGGCATAAAATTTTCTATTTACGAAAGGCTCAAACATTGTCTAGAGTAGCTCTAGGTGATAGTTTGTAGCTTGTCTTGTAGATTATTGTAATGAAGGCACCCATGTGGGTTAGCACATTGTACTTGTAAATTTTGTAATTCTGCATTTGCGGTGCAAATAAAAAGTCCATATTTTGTTCTAGCATTGGCTATTATTTCTTTGTTTCTATTATGAGTTTATGATTTTAAGGGGAGCACCCTTCATCAAGTGGTATGAAAGCTAGAGTTCCTAAGTGTGTGGATAGATCACCAATTGTGAGGTAGTTCACACCAGGACCATGGTTTGGGTTGTGTGTATAGACAGATCACCAATTATGAGGTAGTTTGCACTAGGGTTTTAGCAGAAGCACAAAAATGCCTCCACGAAGAGAGCATGGCAGAAGAGTTGTAGGTGTTACATGTGAGGGTTTTTGAGCCCTCCAAAGGAAAATGTAAGCATTGGAAGAACAAATGTGAAGACAAATATATCTTCCTATGAGAGATGAAAGTAAGGACAAGGACAAAGTAGAAGAAAATGCCAAAAGCAGAGGCAGTTCTAAACCTGGAGGAAGAGAGGCTTTTTAGGTCCATCTCCATGATTGGAAGAAGACCTAAGTTTGAGGTTCCCACATTTTTAAGAAATCTTAACCGAAAAGAGTTGATTGATTGGATTAATGAACTAGAGGAGTACTTTGAGTATGAAGATATTGAAGATCCGGATAGGGTCAAGTTTGCGAAGGCAAAACTGAAGGGACATGCAAAGATCTGGTGGCAAGAGGTTCAGTTGGAGCAAAATAGAAAGGGAAAGGAAAAAATCACTAGATGGGATCAAATGATAGCTAAAATGAAGCAACAATTCATTCATGTGGATTATGAGCTTGATTTATTGAAGAAGATGCAAGGAATGAAGCAAGCAGGAAAATCTATTCAAGAGTATATCGAAGAGTTCTATCGAGTTCTCATTAGAATCGGCCATGTAGAAGCTAATAAGGAGCAAGTCACCCGTTATCTTCATGGGTTAAGGCCAAGCATTCAGGATGAGCTAAGTATAATTTAGATGAATACTATTGAGGAGGCATACCAGGTTTCCCTAAGAGTTAAGGAGAATCTGAGCAAGAAGTTTGACAATAAGAATAGTGAAAAAGGTCATGGTGGAAGATCTAGTAGACAATCTTATGGAGGCCATAATGATGATTAGAAGAACAAGGATGGGGCTAGAAGTAGAAATTAGAACCAAAGGGGAAACAATTCCAATTATTTCCATGATCAAAACAATAGAGATTATAAAGGAAGAGGGAAAGGACAAGGATCTAGAAGAGGACACTTCCATGGGAAATGTTTTCACTATGGAGAAGAAGGGCATAAAGCATTTGAATGTACCCAATGCCAAGGACAAATCAAAGAACTGAAGGCTTGGCTAGAGTTGCACATGTTGATGAAGTTTCCAGATCCTCACATTCTAAAGATCCTAAGAGAAGAGAAGTCCTAGTTAACAGAAGAGTCTTGTTAAGGAGTGAGAATGAACCTGATCAATGAAGGAGTTTATTTCACACAAGATGCAAATGTGAAGATAAGTGTTGTGATGTGATCATTGATGGTGGAAGTACTGAAAATCTAGTGTCAAAAATGATGGTCACCAAGTTGAAGCTGAAGAGATAGAAACACCCATGTCTATACTATATTGCTTGGGTCAAGATGACCACAAGGTTATGGTCAATGAGCAATGCTCAATGATGTTCAAGATTGGAAGCTACTAGGATGAGGTATTATCTGATATCATACCTATGGACATATGTCATATGTTGTTGGGTAGGCTATGGCAGTTTGATAGGCATGTTGTACACAATGGGTGAGTAAATACCTACACTTGGACCAAGGATGGAGTGAAACATAAGGTGAAACCATTGAAGGATAAAGAAGAAAAGGTATGTAGTGCTGCCAAAATATGTTTTTTTGATGGAAAAGAGTTTCTCGAAGGTATGAAGTGTGAGAATGTGTGTTTTTCTATAATTCCAAAAGATAGTAAAGAAGAAGTAGAGGAGGTGCCTATAGAAGTTGCAGATATGTTGGGAAAATTTTATGATATTGTATCAGATAATGTACCTAATGGATTGCCCCTAATGAGGAAGAGCAGTCACTAGATGGATTTGGTTCTAGGAGCCAATTTTCCAAACAGAGTAGTGTACAAAATCACACCAGCAAAAAGTGAAGAGTTGAACAGACAAGTCCATGAGTTGTTACAAAAGGGGTTGATTTGAGAGAGTTTAAGTCCATGTGTTGTACCAGTAGTATTAGCACCAAAGAAAAATGGAGGATGGAGGATGTGCATAGATTCTCATGCTTTCAACAAGATCACAATCAAATATAGATTTCCATTACCAGGGATGGATGATATCATGGACTATTTGAGTGGAGCTGAGTATTTTATGAAGATAGATCTGAGGAGTAAATACTATCAGATTCATATTAGAGAAGGTGACAAGTTAAAGACTACTTTCAAGATAAGGGAAGGACTGTATGAATGGTTAGTCAAACCTTTTGGGCTAACCAATGCACTGAGCACTTTCATGAGGCTCATGAATGAGGTACTGAAGGAATTTTTGGGTAAGTCTGTCATTGATTACCTAGATGATATATTGATCTTTAGTAAGACATTGGAAGAGCATTTGATCCATATTCACAAGGTGTTTGATATGTTGAGGGAAGAAAAGTTGTTGATAAATCTGAAGAAGTGCAGTTTTGTAAAGGAGTTGGTGTACCTAGGATTTTTTGTCTCACCAAAAGGTCTAAAGATGGATCCAAAGAAAGTGAAGGTTATCCTTGAATGGCCTACTCCAATGAGTATGATAGAGGTAAGATCTTTTCATGGACTAGCTACATTTTACAAAAAGTTCATAAGAAGTTTTAGCAATATTTGTGGTCACTTGACTGAAACAATGAGAGAGGATAGGAAAGAATTTAAGTGGACTGTAGGAGTAGATAAGAGTTTTAATATATTGAAATGGAAGGTTGCTAAGAAACCTATTTTCAATCATTTTTTTAGTGGCAAATCTTCGCGAATTGGCTATTCCATCTCTTTGAGATATTGCAATTTGGCTAATAAAACCTACATATGGGGTCAACCATGTCACCGAGATATTAAATAATTTGGGATAAAATTCAAAGCTAATCGCTCATTAGTTTACACATAATTGGTCCAAATCTCAATCCAATCGCCAATGTCATCTACATTTAGAACACAATTATTTTAAAAAACTTGCCAGCGTTTCCCTAATGTTTTCTTATTGGATAATGTTATTTCGCCCTTAAAATAAAATAATATTTTCCCTCAGATTGAGCATCACCTACCATTTTACTGACGTGTGTCTCCAACTATCCTTATTTAGTCAACTACTTTATATTTTGGTCTTTGGGACACGTGTTTTAATTTTGGGAAGATTTAGACTTTCTGGTATGTCATTTAAAATTAGACCTGAAATAGAGTTGAAGCCATTGATCTATATTACATAAGCAATCCAAATTAATTCCTTTCACCATAAAAATGATAACATTAAATGTGATGATGACCAAGTTGGCAATAAAAAAAGGCACATTATTAATTGAATCTCAATGGATTGACATACTACAAGTACATTGTACAGTGTACACTTGGCATGTGGGCCATGGGCCACTTGTGACTATAAATTCACCAAAAATTTACATAATCTCTCTTTGAAAAATGACATATTATCAAACTATATTAATATTTTTTGTTATATGAAATAATTAATTCACCTCTT
The DNA here is from genome assembly GCA_028749045.1 of Cupressus sempervirens. Taxonomy (NCBI): domain Eukaryota; kingdom Viridiplantae; phylum Streptophyta; class Pinopsida; order Cupressales; family Cupressaceae; genus Cupressus; species Cupressus sempervirens. The sequence goes on along the minus strand of CM053791.1, from coordinate 78,198,497 downwards.
ACATTACGAAAATGTTTATGACCGACAAAATAAATTGCCTATATTTTTTTGCATACCAAAAAAATTAATTTTAATTCGCCATAGTTATTATTAAATTTTTATACAAAAAGGAAAATTTTGCCAATAGAAAAAAAAATTCCCTTGCCTCGAATGAAAAAATTGCCCTCGATTAGAAATTTTTCCTGCATATTCAATGTTGAATTTACCAGCATTTTACATATTTTTCTCGAGAGGGGTTTCTTAAAGTTATCCCTACCTATTTTAGCACTTCCTAATTTTAACAAGGTGTTTCAAGTAGATTGTAATGCTAGTGGTACTGTAATAGGAGTTGTTTTGAGCCAAGAAGGTAGACCTATTACTTATTTTAGTGAGAAGTTGAATGATGCAAAAAGAAAATATTATGTTTATGATCAAGAATTTTATGCTATAGTTCAAGCATTGAAGAAGTGGAGACACTATCTTCTTCCTAAGGAATTTGTTTTGTATACTAATCATCAAGCTTTGAAACATTTGAATAGTCAAGAAAAATTGAACCAAAGGCATTTACAGTGGATTGAGTTATTACAGAGTTATACATTTAATTTGAAACATAGGTGTAGGAAGTCTAACAAAGTTGCAGATGCTCTTAGTAGAAGACAACTTTTGTTGACAGAAATGCAAATAGAGGTGGTTGGGTTCAAGGAACTCAATACTTTGTATCTAGATGATCCTAATTTTGGTGAAGCGTGGAAGGCTTCTACAGAACCTGTTACACTTGACAAGACAAGGTGGTTGGATTTCATGATCCAAGATAGTATGTCATTCAAAAAAAGCCAATTGTGCATTCCTAGAAGTTCAATGAGATAATCTCATCAAGGAGAAGCATGGTGGAGGATTGGTTGGACATTTTGGTAGGAATAAAACCATAGCTTTGGTTGCTAAGAATTATTATTGACCATAGTTGTAGCAAGATGTGAAGAAGTTTGTACACAGTTGCAGAGTATGTTAGATGGTGAAAGGAGTGAAGTAGAATAAAGGATTGTATCAGTCAATACCTATACTAGAGAAGTTGTGGGAGGATGTCAGCATGGATTTTGTTCTTGGATTACCGAGGACTCAGTATGGGCATGATTCTATTTTTGTGCTGGTTGAGAAGTTTTCAAAGATGGCACATTTTATTCCTTGCAAGAAGACTAGTGATGTTGTTCATGTACCAAAATTGTTTTTTAGAGAAGTGCAACTACATGGCCTACCAAAGAGTATAGTTATAGATTGAGATACCAAATTTGTTGGGAATTTCTAGCATACATTGTGGAAGAAGTTGAAGACAGATTTGAAGTTTAGTTCATCACATCATCCACAGACTGATGGATAGACAGAAGTTGTGAATCACAATTTGGAAAACTTGCTAAGATGTTTGGTTGGAGACAAGCCAAAAGATTGGGATCTAATTTTACCATAGGCAGAATTTGCATATAATAATTCTATCAACAGGAATATTGTTAAATCACCATTCCACATTATATATGGGAGTGGTCCCAAAAATGCTTCCAAATTAAGATAGTTGGATAAAGGAGAGATAAGTAGTGTTGAAGTAGAAGATTTTGTTGAACATTTGAAGAACATCCATGAGGAGGTCAAGAAGCACATCATAAAGATGAATACATAGTATAAGGCTAAGGCAGATGTGAAAAGAAGGTATAAGGAATTTCATATTGGAGATGACATCATGGTTCATTTGAGGAAGGAGCATTTTCCAATGGGTACATATAATAAGTTGAAGATGAAGAAGTTTGGCTTGTGTAAGATAGTGAAAAGGCATGATTCTGGAAATGCTTATGACGTGGATTTTCTATTGAATTGAATATTTCACTAGTATTTAATATTTTAGATTTGACAAAGTACTATGAAGGAGGTGATGGAGATGAAGTTGTAGAAGCACAATGGAGTATTCTAGCAACTAGTTCGGCTACAGAGGAGATTGAGGACATACTAGATAGTTGTGTTGGAAAAAGTACAAGAAATGAAACTTATGAGGAATACCTAACCAAATGAAAAAGGAGGCCAGTAGAGGATTCATCATGGCTAGCAAAGAAGGAGGTTAACCATCTTGGTTTTCCTTTGAACACCTGAGACATGATGGAGTCACTTTTCAAATTATCCCAGATGTCTAATGTAGGAGCAATCTTGCATCACCCCGAAAATATTTCTATTTCAGCCTTTTCTATTTTAATAAGGACTAGTAAACAGGGTGGTTACTATTTATGGAAACTTGCTATTTTTAGTAAGTTTGTCATATGACCTCAGAATGTTCTCATTTTCTACAGGAAGGTTCATTTTAGAGTTGTAAGCCTACCATAAAAATCGCATTTCTCAAGCATAAGTATCAAAGCAGTTATTGCAGATTTTTGATGGAAAAATTTGTAGAAAAATCTTTAGGCTCACAGTTGGAGGCCTTAGAGTGCCTGGATGAGGTCTGAAAACTTGATGGAAGGACATCAACACTTTTCCAAGCTTGTAGATCAGGAGCTAGCATTTTCAAAAAAGTGGTTATAATAGCTAATCAGAGAAACGGTTTGTGAATTATGGCCTTTCAAAGTTTGGCTACCCAAAATATCTAAAATAATTGTCAAAGATGTATTTGGCCGACTCTATATGTATTGTTAGTTAGACCTAGATATTAAGTTTCAATGTCCAGTATCTTCTCGGGTGACATAAAATTTCCTACTTAAGAAAGGCCCGAACATTATCTAGAGCAACTTTGGGTGATAGTTTGTAACTTGTCTTGCATATTATTGTAATGAAGGTGCCCATGTGGCTCAGCATATTGTACTTGTGAATTCTGTAATTCTGTATTTGTGGTGCAAATAAGAAGTCCATATTTTTTTCTTGCATTGGTTTTTGTTTCTTTGTTTCTATTATGATTTTATGGTTTTAAGGGAAGCACCCTTCATGATATCTATCACTTGGGAGTAATGTAATGATGAGGTATAGATAATAGCCTTTAATGTCTTTGCACTTGCTTTTAGATCTTCACTCACTTTCTACATTTTGTCTTTAATTTTATTGGTAAGAAATGGAATATCACACAACTTATTGAACAATGTTAAAACATTTTGCACAATTGTTTCTAACTAGGTAACTTGGGTAGAAAAACCCACTTACTATATAGCAATCTTTCTTGCAATCATCTGCAACACTTCATGTTCAAATTTCTTCTTATCTCTTTCCATCAGCTTAGACCTGGTATCCACATTAGGTTCATTGATCTTTTTGACAGTTGCACCAATTTCTCCAAGATTAGAGTCTTCTCATTCAATGTACTATTAGGCACAATTTCCATCAGTATGTCTTCCACATCATCAAACATTATTTCTTAGTTTTTATAACACATAATTCACTTCATACAACCATGGCATATGTATCCAAAGTCTTTAGATTGTAATTAGGCAACAAGACTTGTATGGGTAACTAAGAATGGAGAAGTGGTAGATAGAATGGAGGAACAACTAGTTAGAGAGTGCATAATCAACCATGTTGCACCTACCACTATGAGGCCTACAAGTGAAGTAGTGGGAACCTAGCTAGGAAGCGATGGCATTGCAAAGATTATTTTCCTTACCAATTCTCACTATCTCTACATGCCATGAAAGCATGTCCCTTCAGAAGTTATTTTTGTGAAACTTCTTGATCAATAAATGTTTGACAACTCCTCATCTTCAATCCCTCTCATTTAGAAATGCAAAGGATTCAACATTCCTTTTGAATATCTTCAATATCTTGATAGTTTATATGTTTAAAGTATCAAAATCACCATATTCGAGAGCAAGGCTACACAATTCATAGAAATAAGTTTTTACCTGGCATACCCAAGTTGCTCATGAATACTGAAACCAATGCTTAGCAATATTTTTACCGAGAAGCCTAATAATTGTGCAAAGGAAAAAATTATAATAAGACAGAGCGGCTAGAGCACAAGTGTCTTCCAATTTCATAGGTTTTATTAGGAAATATTCATCAATTGTATAAGTAAAATAATTGTTAAAAAACTATCTCAATTATTACTTTAGCATTTTACTTGCATTTTTTGTTTTCCAATGCAAATTGGATTTTCTTCATCTTGTCTTTGTAGCTTCCATTTTATTTTTAAGTACTTCACTTATTGTTGTTAAATCATTTGATTGTATAATTGATAGGGTTGAATGACAATTTGTTCCACATGTCAAAACTGCATGACAACTTTGGTGTTCCCATTCTGGGGTCCTCATGTTTAACTATTATTAGTTGTTATAAGTGTTCTACAGACATATGCTACTAATAATTCAATTATCAATTTTTTGTATAGTGTTCCATTCACATCTCTCTTAAACCTACATTTTTTATTGAAACAAGGTATTCTTTTTAAAGTATAATTTACCTATAAGACATGATCATGGAGTAGAAGAGAGATTTTAGCACTGCACAAAGAGAGCATGATTGATGTGCATTCAGAACAAAAAATAGGAACTGTTGTGTGGCCATGCAACTCTAGATGCACTAGGTCTCTATTATCAATATCTCAAAGGAGTTTTCAGAAAAATATTAAAGACAATAAAATTAAAAAATTAATTGTGTAATCTTCCATGAGTATCTATTCCAAACTTGAATTATTTTTTAAATAGCCATGCTGCTTAAAATCTTATTTATCTACAAGACATTCGCATTCAGCAGAAAGATTTTATTGTTACATGATGTAGTGTGATTCATTTGTATTTGGAACTTGCATTCACTTTATTCCCATATAAAATCCAATTGGAGATAACTAAAAACTTTGTACAAGTTAGCTATCATTAATTTAAACATGAATGTGCATATCACCAATGTATTTGAATGTGCTTATGATCGTGACTTAGGAACAAGCTCAATATAGAATTAAAGAAGAAATATGTTGCTTAACCTGGTATGATGAGTAGCTCCAAGCTTGTATCCATGTAGGTTGATGCAGCCCAATATTTGCCCCATTGGATCTTTGACAAGGGAGAGTATTAAAATCTCTACTTTTACTTGTTTTAATATATTTTCCAGCATGTAGCAGTATAATAGGCTAACCAGGTCAAACTAAGAGTGATGTACTTCTAACTCTTTTGATGATCCATGCTATATCCACATTTTCTATACACATAGGAGTTCCCAAATGTTTTGATTCAGCATTTTCTTTTGCAAATTGTTAAAGCGTCTTTTGTCCTCTCTTGTCCTTTGATTGTCTTAGGAAATATCAACATGGAAAAGATTGTGTTCATTTCTTGTAGTGATGTGCTAAGTAAAGAAGGACTTTCTTTTCCTAAGTTATTGATATCTAGGAGCTATGATAGATTTCTTGATTTCATTTCTCGAGATTGCAAATTACAGCATTGCTTACACAGATAATAAAACTAGAGTTGTTAAAGGTGGTGGACCTGTAGAGTATGCAAAGAGTCACAGCCAATTTTCAAAGTGGATTTGCTACCAAAATTTTTAGATGATGGATCCTATATTCTTGAGGATGCCTGCTCAAATTTCTACCCTATCTTGTCAACTGAAGCACAATTCCAACACACCTCTGCTCCAAACTTTTTCTCAGCCTTATCAATTGAAGGCCTGGTATAACATAACAATTTATTAACATATCAACAATCTCTATATTCCTTTAGAATCAAGGAATTGAGGGAGGACCCTATCATCACATCCTTGGCAAATATTCCTTCTGAATATCTTCTGTAATTGGTCAAACATCATTATCCTCTTTGTTACTACTCCAACAGTAAAATCACATTGCTGATATATTCATAGCAATGCCATTCCATATTTGTTTATCATTTAGAAATGCAAAGGATTCAACATTCCTTTCAAATATCTTCTAGAATTGGTCAAAGATCATTATCCCTCTTTGTTACTGCTCCAACAGTAAATTCACGTTCAAACTAGTATTGTAGATATATTCAAAGCAATGTGATTCATTATTTGTTTATCTTGATTTTACAAATTCATGTATTACATTAAATTCACGTTCAATGTTATTCCAGTTAAAACTAGTATTGCAAATGGTGGAGATTAAATTTGGTACAAATTCTTATACCCAGATGATATGGCTCATATTAGCTTGTGTGAATGCTTTTAGGCATATGCAGATGTATTTGCAATCGCACAAATCAAAGTACTCTAGATTTTAATTCATCAAGTCATAGATTTAGAGTGATGCATGAGGAACAATATATTCAGTTGCAGAAGAGCCCTAGCAAAGGTGATCTTTCTTCAAAATACTTGCTCTTTCTGAGTTTGGCATAAGAACTCTCATGAATGGATCAATAAATTAATAGAAGAGTCACATTAGTATGTCATAAGGATCTATGCCAATCACAATAGGACTATGAAGTAATGGAAGTTTGTGTAAATGCATTAGAGATGAAGTGCATTGGTTATATTTTGGGGTGAACGAGTGCAAGTGCAATGTGATCTCAAATGAAGATGTTTCAAACACAACCCAAGCATAGATGTCTAAGTTGGTGCTTTTGAACACACACATGCTCATGGTGATAAAAGAAGATTGCCAATGCAAAGAATTTATGCCTTATTAGGTTTTTCATGTGAAGGATATCGAGCCCAATTGAGTATTGACCTGGCAAGAGATCACTCATAAACCCAAACCAGTAGAAGCCTCCTTCACCTGTAATTTTTGTTTGCATGATTATTTTTGAGTTTTAGGCTTGTCAGTATAAACACTATGATTATGGATAAAGATTTGAAGACTTCAAAACCTATTCATGCCCTAAATTGAAAGGTTGTGTTGCATTCTAAGTTTTGAGCCATGTACGACTATGTTGCATTGAACCTAATGCATAGAAGTAGGAAAAATTAAGCATGTTTGTCAACTTTGAAAAAAAATTGAAGGAAATGCCTTGTATCATTTGGGAATACATGAAATGGCTTTGGGTATGGTGAAAAAGAAAGACCCTGAGCTCAAGTGGCAAAGGTGTTAGCTCGACCCTATTGGAAGAAGACACGAGTATGAATACTCAAAAGCTACCTACGTAATCAATGGTCACCCGAACTGCAAGAATATACCTGTTATAATGACCAACTCGGGTTACTCCAATTTTGGGGAAGTATTAAACTACAATGCATATGAGATGGAAATAGGTTGTGCCTTAGCTCATCAAGCATACAAATTGATATGTCTTATTAATGGTCACATCATATGGGGTGTGCATATCATGATTGAACAGTTTCAAGTTATGTATTCATCGAAAAAAGTTTAAAAGAATACTAGGCTAGATAGAAATTGAGATGTAGATATGAAGTAATGATCAAAGGTTGTTGCTTGGTGAACCCATGACATTCAAGAGGCTGTAGGAATAAGCATAGCCTAGCTGAGGGTAGTGGTATGACCAAAACCCGATCCCCATGAATGTAAACACCATAAAGGTAGCCCGTAGCACCATATGTGTGAGCCTTTTTACGTAGTTTAAAGTTTACCTGCCACATACTAATTAATGGGACCCTCTACATTGGTTGAGAATGATCCATCATAGCCCAATTTGAATTAATGATTGCAATTTTGAAACCTGAATTATAATTGCATAACCTCATCCACATAACGCATCCTCATAAAAACTACAGGCATGAAATGAGATCTTGTGCTAAAGAGGATAAATGATAGGTGGTCAATATTCCCACACTGACCATTGTAGAAAGCTACATAGAATTCCCTTCCATATGCAGTCATGGGTGGTTATCAAGTGGTGTGTCCTTGAGTTGAATAAGGAGGATGTCCAAGGCTGGAACCCAAGGGCAACACAGAAATTCACTCATCTTTGATACATATGTTAGTTCATGGTTGAGAATGAAGTGTCCACATAACAAGAAGACACTCAGGTGGTTAGCCAAAATAGTAAAATCTACAAATTGAGCACATCTCTTTTCAAATAATGAGCTTTGTGGTAACATAGGGAATTATTGAAATAGTCAAGTTCTCAAGTTAATACGAAAGAAGTTTGATTGTCTTGATCATCCATGGAAATGAAAACATTCACTGGGAAATCCATAAACATAAATTACTCACATATAAATATGGCACATTGATCTTCATAATGTTTAGAATTAAATAGTAGCAGGTGTCCGTGAGTGAAAATTTGGGAAAGAGCAAGCAATATTATAATGTTTTCTTAAAACCTCGTAAGTTCCCTCGACACTTTACCATTCCTCAAATAATAGGATATGTAGTTTTATTTTAAAACCATATGAGGATAGGTAAATAATGGTAAATAAAGAATTATTTGTGTAATTGAAAATCTATGGGAAAAGAGAAGATAATAAATAAGCCAGCAGGAGCAAGGTAAGGGTTCCACTTTTCTTTCTCAATGAGAGACTGTGTGCTACTGTAGGAGGGAAGTTTTTTTGATCTTTCATTCTTCTTATTTTCTAAGACAGTACACTTTGGGGCTGTAGAAGACTAGAGCTTTCATTTTTCTGAAATGTGTGTTAAAAAAAGAGGGGAAATTTTGATTTAAAATGTAATGCAGGGGAGGGGATTTGTGTTTCCTTTAGATTGTGATTTTTGATGCAATTTGTAATAAGATCTTTTTTATCTTTTACACTTTAGAGAAGGGAGATTTGGAAGATAGTTGTACACCAAAACTTGGACTTTGGACAGTTTTCTTCCCACTGATTGTGATCTTTGTATGACTTTCATTTTTCTCTAAATGCATTTAAATATTGTGGTTTCCTGATTACATTTTGATTTCAAGATATCTTTGAAGCTCTAATTCTTCATTTTCTCAGGAGGATGGAAGATACATTCTTTGTTTTCATTCACATGGTAATGTAGATTCAAGAAAATGAACTTTGTGTCATTTGTTGTTCATTTTCTTTCAGTTACTTATTCTTTCCGCATCTATACTATGTTTACAGATAGATGTTTGTATACCTTTTGTGCTTTCTAGTTAAAAGCATTCGTATTTACATTTCTATGAATTCATTATATATCCTACATGGGTAGTTGTACTTGATATAATTCAAAGGAAGGTTATCAATTTAATGATAACTTATCCAACTGTTGGTGATGATTTAGTCTTCTTGTTTGGGCATTTAGAGCTAATTTGTATGTATTTTCTTGGAAGACAATCTATTCACTAAAAAAAATTGGTGACTCTACTGGAGATCAATAAATATAGATTTAGAGTCTACTAATTGTTTCCTCAATTTTTTATTATCTCTGCATTTAGGAGATTGGTGACTCCATAAAAACCATGCCATTTATTAAAGCCATGAAAAGATCAAGGCCAAACCCTTCTCTCCTAGAACTTTATCAAATGGATGAAAAAGTATTGCATGAATTTGTGGAAAACTACAAAGATAGAATTTCTCAAGGTGCCCAGAATAATATAAGCCTCAAAGATGATGCCTCATCTTGGCTTCTATGGAAAAGCCTCTGCATGAGATTTCACAAGTTGAAAGACTTGCAAGAGCTTGAGGAGAAAGTGTCTCGGTTGAAGAAACATTTGGAGGTGGATGATGATGAAACCCTAGTTATATCTTCACACTTCATCTCATACAATTATTTAGTCTTGAGCAAGAAAGGATTCCAAATAGCTGGCAATGGAGAAAAGGTAAGCACTAAGAATGAAATCTTTCCTGGAGTTTCTTCTTCATCTCATGTAGAAAGTTTTACAGTTCAAGATCACGATGATCATTCTTTTCTTAAAGATTCCATTGAAATTCTCTCTAGCAATGCCTTATCAGAAGATGAGTCTTTAAATGTCATAAGAGATTGTGAGAATGGTAACTCTTTGTATGTGAATGATGAAAAAGGCCCTATTTTGGGATCATTTCACTTTGAAAATAATATAGCAGCAAATCTTATTATTAATGCTGATTTTAAAGATGGTGTTGAAATTTGTCTTGAAAGAAGTTCTGTTGTGATTGAATACTTGGCCAAAGAGCTGAATCTGGAAACAAAATCATAGCAAGAGGCTTTCTTACTTCAAGAAATAATTCATGAAGATTAGACAAGCGTAGACAAAGACTTTCAAGTTGAAAGTGAAAAATGTGGCAGCAGTGACAATGAAGATAAAAAAAACTTGTCAGTTGAAGAGGAAGAAGCTTTGGTGATATCATCTTACTCCACTTCTCACAACTCTTCTATTTTTTTTTATCATGTTGACACTCAGGAAAACATAAATAAAGGTGTTCCTAAATCCTTTTTCTCTACATGTTTTGAAAGTTTTAGATTTGGAAGTGATGATAGTCATCTCATTTTAAAAGTTCCTATTTTTGAAAAACTTGGTAACAACATGATATTAGAATATCAATCTTTCACTTCTAATGAAATAGATGAAAATGATATTGGTCATCTTTCTTTGAAGAGTCTTCTTTGTGAAAAATTTTAGAATAACCTATAGTCTAAAACTGAATCTTAAACTTACATGGAAAATGAAGATGATTCCTCATGCTTAAAAATCTATAATCAGCCCATGGAAAGATCTGGTCGGTTTGAGGATGAAGTTTGTAATGATGACAAGGTGAAAGTACATGCTAAAACTCTATCTGAAGAAGAAGATGTTGAAATTAACAATCAGCCCATAGGTTATCCAGCTAAAACATTGAGGGGAACACTCCTTGAGCAAGAAGAAGAAATCATAAGCGAGTTCTTATTGTCTCTTTAGCTAGAAGATCTCTCTCAAGTTAGCCCATTTGATAATAATCTAATTATTTCTAGAGATGAGGTAAACATGCCTTTGGATGAAACTCCTCGTGTTGATTTTCTTCTTGAGGAAAAGATGTATGAAGCTGACTTCCAACTTCGTGGTGACTCAACTGGTATGTTGAAGGACACTTTTCTCAATGAGGAAGAAGAAATTATAGACACAATCCTATCATCACTCAAGTTGGGTCATTTCTTTAATGATGACTTAGGTATTCATTCAAATCAAATTGAGAATGAGATTTTCATTGATAATTTTTCTTTTCATTCTTCTATGTGTGGCTTTGTTGATTTGGATTGTGGAAGTAGTGCTAGAAAATGTGATGGCACTTTGGGAAAGGAAAAAGATGGAATGTGTGGCATGTTTGATGATAGTTTTGTTCTTCAAAGAGATGAAGAAAACACATAGTCAAGGGTTAATCTCATGTTGGATGAGGCATCTCTATGGCTACAACTTGACCATGACATTAAAAGAAATGTGCATGAATTGAATCTTGACAACAACATTTCTAGATATTGTACACTATCTCTTGGTGAGGTTTCAGTATTCTATTTTTTTTAATTTGAAATGGAATCTGATCCTATGGATATTGAAGATCAATTCTCTAGTGAAAAAGAATTTTATGATGAGTTGTGGCTATTTGAAAAGGAGTGTTCGGTCAAATTATGCATGTATGCTTTTAGTCTGAGGTTTGGTGTTGAAGAAGTTGCTTGTCGACAATGGTGTGGAGTTTCTCTATTAAGGCATAGTTTGTTGTTGTGGAAAGGCTCCTACTCCAGCTAGCTGATAAATGGTTTCATGTGATTCTCTTCCTATTGTTGGTTTTGTGGAAGGTTTTTCTTCTACCTATGTGTATATATTGTAAATATGTTTTTGAGTGTGCGTAGTGTTAGTTTGAATAATGTTCAAGCTTCATGCTTGCTGGTAGTTTAGGTGTTTTGGTTAGATGGCTTTGCCCTGCTCCCCTCTGCTCTCTTTGCAAGAATCTCTTAAATTTTTCTTCTTGCTAACTCTATTTTTCCAATGGATAAGGCACTTTTTTTTTACTAGAGATTGTTGAGGTTCTCTAATTCTATATCAAAATCAGTTCCATAGTTAGAGCCCTTGTTGGTACCCAATATAGACCTAGCATTTAAATTTTTATTTTATAGTCTTTAGCCTCTTCAAACAAAATTTTAAAGTAGTCTAAAGTGGTTCAAAGTGGTTCAAGATAGTCCACCCTAAAATTTTAGAAGTTATAGTTCAAAATCAGTATCCATCAAAGAGGTTTAGTGAATTAGAAGCCCCAAAGCCAGTTCAAACTAGTGTTGTAGATGGTGGAGATTAAATTCAGTATAGATTCTTATACCCAAATGATATGGCTCATATTAGCTCGTGTGAATTTTTTGAGCATATGCAGATGTATTTTGAATCGCACTAATCAAAGTACTCTATATTTGAAGTCATCAAGTCATAGATTTAGAGTGATCCACGAGGAACAATACATTAAATTGTAGAAGAGCCTTGGCAAAGGTGATCTTTCTTCAAAATACTTGCTCTTTCTCAATTTGACTTAAGAACTCTCATGAATGGATCAATAAATTAATAGAATAGTCACATTAGTATGTCATAAGGATCCATGCCAATCACAATTGGACTACGAAGTAATGGAAGTTTATGTAAATGCATTAGAGATGAAGTGCATTGGTTATATTTCAAGCTAAAGGAGTGTAGGTGCAATGTGATCTTAGATGAAGATGTTTCAAACACAACCTGAGCACAGATGTCTAAGTTGATGCACTTGAACACACACATGCTCATGGTGATAAAAGAAGATTTCCAATGGAAATAATTTATGCCTCAATAGGTTTTCCATGTAAAGGATATTGAGCCCGATTGAGTATTGACCTAGCAAGAGATCACTTGCAAACCCAAACCAATAGAAGCCTCCTTCCCATGTAATTTTTGTTTACATGATTATTTGTAAGTTTTAGTGACACCTGTTAGTAGAAACATTATGATTATGGATAAAGATTTGAAGACTTCGGAACCTATTCATGCCTAAATTGAAAGGTTGTGTTGCATTCTAAGTTTTGATCCATGTACGGCTATGTTGCATTAAACTCGACACATAGAAGTAGGTAAAATTAAGCATGTCTATCAACTTTGAATTAAATTTGAAGGAAATGCCTTGTATCATTTAGGAATACATAAAATGGCTTTAGGTATGGTGACAAAGAAAGACCTCGAGCTTAGCCTTGTTGGAAGAAGACATAGGTACGAATACTCAAAAGCTACCCACACAATTAATGGTCACCCAAACTACAAGAATATACCTATTATAATGACCAACCTAGGTTACTCAAATTCTAGGGAAGTATTAAACTGCCTTAGCTCATTGAGCATATGAATTGATACGTCTTATTAATCATAACATCATATGGGGTGTGCATATCATGATCAAATAGTTTCAAGTTATGTATTCACTGGAAAAATGTTTAAAAGAATGCCAAGATCAATAGGAATTGAGATGCAAATATGAAGCAATGATTGAAGGTTGTTTCTTGGCAAACCCATGCTATTCAAGAGGGAGGAGGAATAAGCACAGCCCATTCAAGGGTAGTGGCACAACCAAAACCTAATCCCCATGAATGTAAACACCATAAAGCTAGCCCATAGTACCATATGTGTGAGCCCTATTACATAGTTGAAAGTTTTCCTACTGCATAATGATTAATGGGACTATCTACATCAGTTGAGAATGAGCCATCATAGCCCAATTTGAATTCATGACTACAATTTTTGAAACCTAAATTATAATTGCATAACCTCATCAACATAGCACATCCTCATAAAAACTATGGACATGAAATGAGATCTTGTGCTAAAGAGGATAAATGACAGGTGTTCAATGTTCCCACACCAACCATTGTAGAAACCTAGACAAAATTCCCTTCCATATGCGGTCATGGGTCACTATCAAGTGGTGTGTCCTCAAGTTGAATAAGGAGGATGTCCAAGGCTGGAACCCAAGGGAAACATAGAAATTTACTCATCTTTGATACATATGTCAATTCGTGCTTAATAATGAAGTGTCCACATAATAGGAAGACACTGGGGTGGTCAGCCAAAATAGTAAAATCTGTAGACTGAGCACATCTCTTTTTAAATAATGAGCTTTGTGGTAACATAGGGAATTATTGAAAGATTCAGGTTCTCAAGTTAATAAAGAATAAGTTTGATTGTCTCGATCATCCATGGAAATGAAAAAATTCATTGGGAAAGGCATAAATATAAATTACTCACATATAAATATGGCACATTGATCTTCATAATTTTTAGAATTAAATAATGGTAGGTGTCCGTGCGTGAAAATTTGGGAAAGAGCAAGCAATATTATAATGTTTTATTAAAACCTCATAAGTGCCCTTGACACTTTACCATTCCTCAAATAATAGGATATGTAGTTTTATTTTAAAACCATATGAGGACAAGTAGATAAGGGTAAATAAAGAATCAATTGTGTAACTAAAAAGCTATGGGAAAAGAGAAGATAATAAATAAGCTAGTAGCAGAAAGTTAAGAGTTCAACTTTTCTTTCTTAAGCAGAGACTATGTGCTACCACAGGAGGGAAGAGTTTTACGGTCTTTTAGTTCTTCTTCTTTTCTAAGAGAGCAAACTTCAGGGCTGTAGAAGACTAGAGCTTTCATTTTTCTAAATTGTGTGTTGGAAAAAGAGGGGAAATTTTTATTTTAAATTTAATGCAGGGGAGGGGATTTGTGTTTCCTTTAGATTATGATTTTTGATGCAATGTGTAATAAGATCTTTGTTATCTTTTATGCTTTAGAGAAGGGAGATTTGGAAGATAGTTGTACATCAAAACTTGGGCTTGGGAAAGTTTTCTTCCTACTTATTGTGATCTTTGTATGACTTTCAATTTTCTCTAAATGCTTTTAAATATTGCAGTTTCCTGAATACATTTTGATTTCAAGATACCTTTAAAGCTCTAATTCTTCATTTTCTCAAGAGGATGGAAGATACATTCTTTGTTTTCATTTTCTCTGTAATGTAGCATTCAAGAAAATGAACTTTGTGTCATTTGTTGTTCACTTTATTTTAGTTACTTAGTCTATTTGCATCTATACTATGTTTACAGATAGATGTTTGTATACCTTTTATGTTTTCTAGTTAAAAGTATTTGTATTTATATTTTTGTGAATTCATTGTATATCCTACACAGGGAGCTATACTCGATATAATTCAAAGGAAGGTTATTGATTTAATGATAACCTATCCAACTGTTGGTGATGATTTAGTCTTCTTATTTGGGCATTTAGAGTTAATTTGTATGTATTTTCTTGAAAGATAATTTGTTCACTAACATCCTCTTACTCATCTAATTCAATCTTGAGGAAACCATCCAATCTTTAATTAAAAGGAAACATCTTCTCAAGTCTACTTCACCTTCCTTCATTAATGCTTGCAGAGATTCTCTTTGTCCTTTAGCATTCTCTCTTCTCGTCATGTTGCTCACTTCATTTCTCCATCTTTTTCTAACTCCATTTCTTTTCAATAATGCTTTTTACACACTACCCAAGTGTTTTTCTGCACTTGACAATTGGCACCTTCCTACCCCTCTTATTTCTTGTCAGACACATTGTGTGAATCTTGATTTTGGAACTCAATTAAATGGGTTTGATTTATTTTAAATTAGGTTTATTGTTCACATTACCAACTCAACTAAGCCAAAGGCAAATTCACATAATATCTCACAGCTTGATTTCCATGTATTCATTGAAGAGCATACATATTATTTACTTGACTATATGCAATATTGATACAAGTAATGGTGGAGATGATACTTGTTTGTTAATACAAAAACTCTCAAACTAGGCTAGGCTTCTTTGAAGCCTACCTAAGCATAACATATGTTATCCCCTTCAATTCTCTAAGGTTAGAGACAATGTGAATGGCATATGCCTTGTGCCACTTTCACCTATTCTAGTTGCCTCTACCTATACCTTCAGAAAAAAACACACAACAACCTCTCACACCTCACCACACAACACCTCCATCACCTTTCACCTCCTCTATCTTTATCAACACCATATACCTATAAGATTCCAAACGAATTAACTCATTGCCAATATAGTACCTTCACTATTCATAAGGTTCAAGACACCTTAAAGGATTCACAACACCAATATGAATTGCTCTACCTTATAGCTAATTACTGACATGTATAACTAAAAGGGCATATGGTGAAATATGACATGTTCATGAACTCTAGAGATTTCTTTGTTTTCACCTATAGTTATATAGCAATTATAAAGTGAGAAAACTACAATTTATCATAAGAACAATACAAAGATGCTCGAGCAGTTTTTTCATTTAGATCCAAGCTTAAGTCATGGCTCAAAATTTGTCAATTGTTTAGTGAAGAAAGGGCTTGGCTAAAAGGTCAAAAGAGAAGAGTAAGTTAGAAAAATTATGCATGCCCAACAAAATAATTCAATTGATTTAATCATTGAAGAGGATATGGTGATTACTTGGCTATCAAATTTAAATATTAGATTACTAATTATTTTTTATTGCTAACACAATTCTGAAGGTGATTAGTAAAAAAGGGGAAAAGGGAACAATAACTTGCAGGCATGAATAGCTTTAATTATATAGATCTTGAATGCAAATCTTTGGTCATCCTAGTGAAATATAACATCATTTATTCTATATGAAAGGAGACATACTTGTATCCTTTTGTCATTTTCACCTATTCCAGTTGTCTCTACCTATACCTTCAAAAAAAATGAAAACTTATAGACCTAGGTAAAATTCATTTACTTGGGTATCCGTTTTGCATTTCATATAGCTAATACTATCTATGTCAATTAATAATGCCCAAAGTTGTAAAAAGTATAGTGTAGCATTAATTTCCATCTAGCTAGTTAAGTGTGATTTTGATGAAATTCTTCAATCAAGGAAATATTGTTCCTTGGCCTTTTCACTCCTATTTGGGTCATACAAATGTTGGAGAAGTTGCTATAAGCTTTCTTTGATGTAAGGAAGAAGAAATGACATATTCCTAAGGTACATTAAAGTACAACTTGCATTCTTTCAAAAGATTAAGGGGATACAAGAAATACTGAAATAAGAGTGTATGGGGTACTTCTTGTAAGAAATTGAATGTGAAGAGTAGTGAAAGGAGTTTATTAGATAATTTTCACATATACTTAAAATCTTCAAAACTTCAAATATGTTTAGTAAGTTGAGGGGGGCTTTTGTAATTGCAATCTACATAGTAATGCAAGGTATTTTCCTTTAGCTATAAGTACAATAGCAAACAATAACTAAAAATAACTCCTTAGCGAGGGGTAAAAAGCCATCCTTATTGCCTCTATAAGAGAGTGTGATTCTTGGGATCTTAGGTTAAGGCTTATACAGATGTTTCAATCCTTATATAGACTTGAACTCTTGTAAATTTGCATGGTCTAGCTATGACACCATCCTAGAACCCATCACATCAATGGTGGATGCCTTACAACTAAGCTACTAGCCTTTTGCAAATACTGTCTCTAAATATTCTAGATTCCCACTATTAAATCACTCATTAGGAGTTTATTTATAGATATTGTGTGTGGAATCTAGATACAAACACTTAAAGATACATACTTGGTCACTAGCTTTTGAATTAGTCAAATGATTTACATATGGCCAATCTAAAAACTTAACCATGTTAGGCCAAACTATGATATCTAATGAAGAAGTTTTCAATGCATAATTTAAAAAGCTTATTTATAAATCATCCATTTTGCAATAAATAGTATAGTTTTGGATTCATGAATGGTCATTTTCTTTTGAGTTAATCAAGTGAATATAAATATGGCCAGTTTAAAAAATAATAATAATAATTTTTAAAATATATATATATATGTTATGAAAAACTATGATATCAGATACATAAGTTCAATGCATAATTTTATAGGCTAACTTATAAATCATTCCATTTTTAACAAATAGTCTATGGAGATTGAACATGACCTTATATGCATGCTTTCTTATTTCCTTTTGTGCATTTATATATATGTATTCCTGCATAAGTTTTTCAATAATTAATTCCTGCTCTAGTTTTCTACAATTTCAGATCTTCATGTATCGATAATGTTATGCATTTCAAAAAAGGGGAAGTTTTTTAAAACTTTGATAGCTAGAGTAAAGCAACTATGAACATTCAATAAAAATTTCTTTTCCAGCATACAAATTTAACTTGGACAAGCAATTGTGTTCTATTGCAAAGCTTGATATAATGAATATGATTCAAGAGCTTGAAATAATCTCAAGCAATTTGTGCCAACTTGCCTTTGATTTCAATCTTTACATTTAATTCAAGACAATAACCACATTCCAATCATTTATTTAATGATCAATTATTGTTGGATGTTCTTTCATCAGATGTTTTATAGTAATATGGTAGTAATATGCAAGATAACAGACCCCTTTATTACTTTTGAATCATATTTTCCAAGCTATCCTATGCATTTTCTTTTAAGTGTTGCATTATTTTGGAAGGCCTCTTACTTAGTGATTCATTTTTGTTCTTAAAGCTAATAAATAGTTGATCATCAGGAGGGATGGATCAATGAAGTAATGTGTGACAAGGAATGATTGCATCGAGCATGGGTGCCATTTTAAGTAAGAAGCAACCATTTTTCATCGAGTTGTCTTTCATGCCTTTTTCTATTTATTGTATTTTGAGTTGCCTTAGGTGCCTTTGTTGTTTATGTTTGCATTTCTCATATGGTTTGCAGGTTGATCGAGTTTTCATTGTAGATGTTTGACAAGATTAAGTTTCCATTACAAGCATTTGACAAGTTTCGAGTTGACATTGCAGAAAATTGAAAGGTTTTGAGTTGCCATCGCTAAGTGGTAGAAATCTACAACTTTTCTTATCACATAATGTATTTGCCAGGGTTTCATCAAATCGATAAGTAATTTTTTTTAAAGCATGTATTTGGTAAAGGTTTCATCAAAATGATATAATACCATTTATAATTGGTTGTCTTGTTAATGATTGCACAATTATTGCACAAAATCTAAGTATAATTTATGAAGCCTCTATCATATCATTATCCATTCACTTCAAATATTTTCAAGTTATGCATTGTTGAATGTATGCACTGTTAGATGTTCTTTCATCGGTAGTAATATAGTCATGACTTCAGACACTGATTCCTCTCCTCTCTCCATACAGCTTAACATCTCATTCTCTAACCTTATACAAGGTTTATTGGCCAACTAATAGGTCTAGCCCTTCCCAATATTCCAAATTCAAAAGTTGCACTAGGAGGCCTAAAAGGGGCTCATTCCTAGTGGCCTTTTTTTTGCCAAATTTACTCTAAAATTCACAAACTTCCACATAACCACTAAAACTATTTACAAAATCTCTTACTAGGTGTAAAAAAATATCTAAATCTCTAATATTGGTTTAAGATCACAATTTTTCAGCTCTTTTCTACCAAGCCCTAGTTCCTAGGCCTTTTGGGCTTAAAAATATTGTTTGGCCTTATAGGCTCATTCTCGTGAAACCCATGAAGCAAATTCTTCCACACAAAAAATTGCCATGGTATTTCTATTCTTTCCACTAAAGCTTTTTCCTTCACCAATCCTAGAACACCTTTTGTATTGTGATTCTTAGCAATCAGCACGTTAAACTTCCAGTTACAGTCATGAAATTTAGTGTTGCACCTCCATCTAATGAAAACTCCCAATATTCTCACCCTACATACTATCTCCACCTTCCAATACAACTATCCACTAGGTACCAAGAAGTTTAGGTTGTGAGAATGAAAGAAAAAAAAAATTTACCTCTAAATCCTCAATCCATACTTAGGGTAAACAACAAGTATAACATAGAGGAGGTTGATGGTGTTATTTATGGATGGATAAAAGCTCTTATTCCAAGAATGAACTTCAGTTGAAAAGATCTATGTTACAAACTAAATCATGTAGAGGGAAAGGGTTAAATTTGAATGTGAGCACCAATCCATCAAAACATATGAGTAGAAGGTTTACGATTTTTGGACAAGTATGAATAAACTAGGACTTTAATGAGAACAATTCAACTCTTGATGACACCAATTTTTTCTTTCAAAACCATATGTGTAGATATAAACATTAAGTATAACATGTCCAATTTTTTTGTAGATATACACATCACTTACACCAATTTTTCCTTTCAAAACCATATGTGTAGATATAAACATTAAGTACATGTCTAATTTTTTTGCAGATATACACATTAGTTACACCAAATTTTTCTTTCAAAACCATATTTTTTGATATAAAAATTAAGTAGAACATGTCCAATTTTTTTGCATATAATATACACATTAGTTAGATCAAATTTTTCTTTCAAAACTATATGTACGGATATAAACATTAAGTACAACATGTCTAATTTATTTGTAGATATATTTTCCTGTGAAGAAAGACCATGCTTAACAATATGAACCCACAACAAAATAATGAGACAATGGCTACATTATGGTCTCAGTTCCAAAGAAAAGTTGATAAATGTAATTTTCCTTGCAAAAAGTGTAAGGGCTTAAAGAATTGAAGAATTCTAATCACAACAGCCCAGAGTCATTGTAGGCAACATGATCACGTTGAAGGGGGCCACGATTTTTGTCCATTGCTGAATGTGGATTTCCTACTAGAGGAACATGGAGGTGTGAATATCTAAGCTGAGGATAACACTCCCATGGAAGAAGATGATAATGTGCCAAAGGACATGATTGAAGAAGATGATATTGGTGCAAGTGATGAAGAGGCTCACAATGATGGTACTAGTGCATCTGATAATGATGATGAAGATGGTCTTGATATACTTGAGAAGGCACGCGAGCCCCTATATAAAAGCTCCTAAAAAACTCTTCTCTTGGCTATAGTGTTGTTCATAAACTTAAAGGTTATGAATGGTTTATCTAATGTAGCAATGTCATGTATGCTAAGGTATTCCATTTTTGTCATCTTCAATGCTAGCATACAATTACTATTCATTATATTAACAATTCATATATGTTGTTGTAGGTTAATAAGTGATTTTTTGTTACCATCATCAAAGATTCTACCTCATTCGTACCTAGCATTATTTACCATTATGAATTAGATTGGAATGAAGTATTACACAATACATGCATGTCCAAATGATCACATTCTATATCATAAACAATATGAATTTGCAACAAAATGCTTTGATTGTCATATTGGTAGATATTGGTCAAATCAAATAACAAAAAAGGTGCCTCACAAGGTTCTTTAGTACATTCTGTTGATTCCACGTCTTCAACAATTATTCAAGTGCACTAGCTTGGCACAATTCATGGATTACCATGCATGCAATAGAAGTCAAGATGATATTATGTGAATGCCTGTAGATGGTTCTACATTTAAAAAGATAGAAGAAACATGGTCACACTTTAAAGAAAAATATCATAATCTAAAGCTTTCATTAGCAACGGATAGTGTCAATCCATTTGGAGATATGAGATCTATTTACTCAGTGTGGCCTATTTTTTTATTAACAATAACATTTCTCCTTAGATGTCCATAAAGAGGGAGCACATAATGTTGTCAATGATTGTGCTAGGTATTTTTTTCATTTAATACTTAACTAAATTAATTTATAAATAGTGCATAGAAATGGTCATAATAATTATATAATATTTATGTTCATTCAATTACTAGGTAAGTACCAAGTTAAAGATATGAACGTGTATATTGAGCCCCTAATTGACGAGTTGTTGAAGTTATGGAATGATGTCACTATGTATGACATCTTTAGACCAATAAGACATTGACAATTTCAATTCCATGCAATGCTTGTATGGACAATACATGATGCCCCTAGGCTAACTCATTTTTGTGGTATGTTATATTATTAAGATTATATATTTTTGGTTTGTTATAGTGCTTACACATTAATGTTGTATGCTTAAGTTGTGCATGATAATTGTACATGATATTTAGGTCTTCGGACAAAGGGAAAATTTGCATGTCTAGTTTTTGGTCCGAAGATGAAATCTCATCATTCAAGAAGTTTAGGAAAGCAAGTGTTCAATGAGTTTAGGCAATTTCTCCACAATAATCATAAGTATCAAATTACTGAAAAACATATTTTTAATGGGAAAGAAGAGACATCATCAAGGCCATGAAGAATGGCACCTCATCTATAGAAGTTGGAATACGATCAACTAAATCATCGAGGTAATGTCCAATTTGTCAACTAAAATTTAAAATTTATATTTTGATAGTGCCTTATATTTATTAATAATGTAATTGATGCTTGTGAAGGTCATCAAAGCATCAATAACCAACTTCCTAGAGGAATGAAAAGTTATCCTGCTCAATTTAGTAGGTTACCATACTACAAGGATCTCTTAATCGTGTATTTGTTTGATGCTATGCATATTGGAAAGAATCTAACAAAGACACTATGGAAAATATTGGATGGAAGGCATGATAGAGAAAAAGTTGCCAAAATTTGTACTGACATTCATGAATCCAATCATGCACTAAAATATTTCATTGAATCAAATAGCAATGGAGACCACATAAATACAAGTGCCCTTCCTTGGTTATTAACGGAGCAATAAAGTGATGCATTAAAAGAAGTCATTAAAAAAAAAAAAAAATCCACTGGATTTGCTGCAAATATAAGCACTCTTCTATCAAAGAAAGGTGATTTTGGGCCAGGGTTCAAAATGCATGATTGGCATACCTTCATCAAGGTAAGTCATGTTCTCTATTTACAAAATATTTGTAAAATTGAATGTACTACCTATTATATTATTTAATAATATATTGAAATGATCATTTTTTAATATTTGCAATACGTCCTACCACTAGCCCTCCCACACTAATTTGATAATAGTATTAAACAAGTTATATATGATCTTGAAAAATACACAAGGTTAGAAGTGTTTTTTCTTAGATTTGTATAATTTTATCTAAAATCTCATTTATATGTTCTTGTGTGTTGAATCTTTTTTAGGTGGTTATCATCTAAAGAAAATGATAAAAAAGATATAAAATATTGGAAGAGAAAAATTTCATAGCTTACGTGTGAAATACAAAAGTGTCTACCTTTAACCTTTTTCAATGCTCAAGAATAGTACCTCATACATCAAGTTGAGGAGATTGAAATGTGTGAACCTATACAAACTAGGTCAATGTGGATGGTTGAGAGACACTTAAAATTTATGAAGGTCTTGGTTCAACAAAGAGCACATCTTGAGGGTTCTATGGTAGAGGGATATATGGTATACCAGACCATGGTGTACATTAGTGAATATCTTCTAAAGTTTGTAGCAAATATCCATATAGATTGCATTTGAGATCCCAACTCTAATGACAAATTTGAATGGGAGTACCTGATAGGGAAAGGTAGATTGAGGAGAGTGAGAGGTAATTATAAGTTGTGTTTTTTTTTAGTTTATTAATTCTTATCCATCATCAATATAAGTTGTTTCTAACTAGTCTAATTGTTTTCTTTATAGTTGGTTGTGAGTGGGATGCACTACATTTGCATATTGCAAACAATCTTGATTGGATGACTAAATGGATTGAACAGTCTCAAGAAAATGGTTGCTCATTAACATGGGATGATGTTGCATCAATGGTTAAAGAAGCTCATTGTAATGGAGATCCCAATGTTACACCAATGGTACTTGATCTAGTATATGGCTTAAGAAATACAAAGGTATGTAGAAGATTACTAATCATGAGACATAAGTTTAATATCAACTCACAGATCGATGCAAATAATTTTGAAATGTTTGAATAATTTTAGTTCAAACACCACAAAGCTATGTACTACCATGTCTATAAATTTCACACAAAAAAGTCAAACAAAATGAAGAAAACA
The DNA here is from genome assembly GCA_028749045.1 of Cupressus sempervirens. NCBI lineage: Eukaryota > Viridiplantae > Streptophyta > Pinopsida > Cupressales > Cupressaceae > Cupressus > Cupressus sempervirens. The sequence goes on along the minus strand of CM053791.1, from coordinate 78,174,898 downwards.
TGTGATTTTGGGATAAGTGTAGCCCTTGCAGTCACCAATATTTTGTCTAGAACTGACAGACATCCTCAACAATCTAAAAATAGATACTATAGAATTTTGGATGATATACTTGAGTGTGACTTTAATTCATTCAAAATAATTCTACTTATTGTCAAATGGTATAGGCTATGGCTGAACCAAAATGATTCTAATAGGATTGTTATTGAACATGATAGTGGATTTACAATGATTAATACAAGGTCATTTGAGCCAGTCAGAAATGAACCCTATGTCCTTCCAAGCCAATGTGAGCAAGTATTTTACTTTGATGTTCCACACAAACTAGGTTGGTGATTTGTTGTCAGACATGATCCAAGAGGAAAGTCAGTAAAGTATAATGTGATGGAAGAAGAAGATATTGAAGAAGCATAAGACAAAGTAAATGATGATCACAAATGACTATTACCCAATGATGAAGAAGAAGATGATGGTGATGATCCTGTACATGCTAATGATAATGGTGATTATGATGATGATGATGATGATGACAATCATGATCATGCTGATGAAGACAGTGATGATCATGGTGATGATGTTCATAACAATGGTGATGAAGATGATGATGATGGCAATGAAGATGGTGGTGGCGATGAAGATGATCAAAGTAAAAATTACGATGATGGTGATGAAGATGATGATCAATGAAATGTCTATCCAGGTATAATCAATATCAAGTATGATGGGGTCATGTATGACCAACTTTTTCTTTCAAAACCATATTTGTAGATATAAGCATTAAGTAGAACATGTCAAATATTTTTTTAGATATACACATTAGTTACACCAAATTTTTGGCTAACTTAAGATAAATGATTTACATATGTAGACGATTCAACACCTTTGACTAGGATCTCGCACAGTCACATGGATCAATAGGTATATGTCAATAGACCCTATAGATACATTTTTTTATTTTCATATCTTCTCTTTACCATCAACATCAACTTTTGTCCTAGTGTGTCTCTCATTTTATGGATTGCAGGTATCATCAAATAGGTATTTGTCTAATTTTTCTTCCTTGAGTAACGAAAATGTGGTAATAGAAGACAAAGTGAGACATCTAGTAGGTCTAAAATGGGGAGATCAACTAGAGGTCAAAAGACTAGGAGAAAATTCAACAAAAAAATGCAATTTTTTCTTGGTGGAGTGGGGTTATGTTCTTATGATAATAAGAGTGAAGGTGATAGGGAGGTTATGTTAAGGTACACACATCTTCAAAAAGAATGGGTACCCAAGGAACTACCTCCACTTAACACTGATTTTTCTATTAATGAAAGGATATATCACATAGCTCCATCTTTATTATATGGTTTGGGCCTATTTTCCATGGATGGCATAAAGGTTTGTTACAATAAAGTTGTTGAATTGATTGAGTATGTAGGACCTTGTTACAATTACAATAATTGGATGTGGATTGTGCAATATTAAAAAATTATGTGTAGGTATGCATTGTCACCAAATTATATACAATACAAAGAAAATGATCAAAGTAAAATGTTCACTATGTATATTGATGGAAGGCCAAAAGTAACAGGAAATATTGTAGAATTTATAAATAGTTCTTGACCTATGTTAACTAATAAGTTGGTGAATTGTATATTTGAGGCATGCAAGGGAAATCATGTTTTTGTATGTGTGGTAAAATCAATAAGTAAAGGGGAAGAGCTTCTGATATATTACAATTTGAATCGTGTAGATTAAAAAAATTCCCTATCATGGGACTAGTAAGTATAACATTTAAACCAATTGCCTCCAATTAATATTGACTCCAATATACAATCCACTTCATTATTAATATTTGTTTTGTTAAGTCTATTACTTTTATTTTTTTGTTGATTGCTAAGAATTACTAATCTTTTTCACAGGGCAACATGGATAGACCACCACATCACACAAGTGGGGATGCACCATCTTACACACCTTCTTCAACAAAGGTAAACCTTAATTATTGTAATTGTTCAAATTATATAGAAACAAATGTCATATTATTATGTTCTTTTTGTTATGGCTTTGGAGTTATTTTGATAAAAAATTATTGATATTGAATTTTGTTGATATACACATTAGTTACACCAAAATTTTCTTTCAAAACCATTTGTGCAGATACAAACATTAAGTACAACATGTTAAATACTTTCATTTCACTATTGATTTCTAAGAATTACTAATCTTTTTCATAGGGCAACATGGGTAGACCACCACGCATAGCAAGATGCACCATCTCACATGCCTTCAGCAGAGGAAAACATTAATTATTGTAATTTTTATTGTTATATAGAAATAAATTTTGTATTTTTGTGTTACTTTCATTATGGCTTTGGAGTTATTTTGATGGAATTTTATTGATATTGAATTTTGCAGATATACACATTAGTTACACAAAAAATTTCTTTCAAAACCATATGTGTAGATACAAACATTAAGTACAACATGTCAAATACTTTCATTTTGCAACTAATTTCTAAGAATTAGTGATCTTTTTTTACAGGGCAACATGGGTAGACTACCACGCACAGGCAGGTATGCACCATCTCGCACACCTTCAGCGGAGGTAAACATTAATTATTATAATTTTTATTTTCATATGAAAAAAAATATCATATTATTATATTCTTTTCTTTATGGCTTTGGAGTTATTTTGATGAAATTTTACTGATATTGATGTCACAAATGATAGGAAAAAGCTAGAATGACAACAAATCAAATCCAATTTGAAATATGGGCATCATTTCTACATGACATTACCCTTAGTGCTAACACTATGTACATGGCCCAACAACTCAAACAAAGATACACTGATGAAATTTTTAACATTATCATCGAGTTTGGCACAAACAAGGAGAAAGAAGCACTAAAAAAAGAATTGGACTGTAGGGTCCAATCTTTGAAGGTAAGTAGTAATTAATCTAAAGCAATAATAGAAGTTCAATAGATGTTAATATTTTATAGTATCTTATGGATCATGATATAATTATTATGTGTTCTTGTACAAAAATATGTGTATGGCATCACGTGGTGAACATGGTGAGGGTTGTAGCACACAACCTTCATGTAAGTAACACTTTCTTTGTTTATTTTCATCAACATTATAACACTTAACCTTTTTTTTTTGGATGCTTCTAGCTAGTATCCCATTTGATCTTTATCCATTATAAATTTCTTTGGTAACAATATTGTATTCTTTAGCTCATGATGAAGTGTGGACAGCTCCTTCGGTCGGCAGTCCAATATTTCCTTGTGTGTTGTAGGCAACAAGGAGCATGCAAACATCCTTGTCTATGCCCACTACAATTGTTAAATCCTTGTTTTGTTATATTTTGTAATGTGATAATCATGCTCTCTTTTTTGTTGGATGGATTTTGTACTCATGTACCTATCTTGTGTACTAATAGATAGACCCTCAGTTGATAGAGCAATAGAAACCAGTACTACTGAAGCTGATCCATTTCCTAGAGTAATTCGTGTGACTAGTATTGATTCATTTGTATGGAAATTGTTGATAAACAAGAAATTTATGTTTACATTAAAATTATGAAAGCTTCCAGGTACTTTAAAATTGTTATTATTTAAAGCGTAACTTTAGTTTACTTATACATAACTTGTTTTGGACTAATAATCTCTTTATGTTTTTGTAGCTAATAATTTTTTCTTTGATCATCTTTTTGATATGACATTGAGGCTATTTGGACCCACCATACATAAAACATACATAGTTTCATATCATTGCTACATAATTTTTCTTTTCTTCCATTTATTGTCCTATATTAAAGTTATTGATCTAACCATTTAAATTTTTTTAAAAGGTGGAATGTACGGGCTTCTAAATTAAAAAATCAGCTGATTACATCTTTGGAGAACATATTTGGAAAAAATATTTTTGACACTGCCCTACTTCTAAAAAGAGCATCAAGGTATATAAAGACTGTGAGGGATCAATATAAAAGGGGTCTTAAGGAGAACCCAATTTACAATCATCCTCCTATGATTTCACTAATGGAGTAGAATAAAATAATAGAAGATGTAAAGGAGAAAAGGCTATGTGAAAATAGAGTAAATGAACTAGCACATGGAAAAAGAAGGTATGTCATGATAGTATTAAGTATAATGTAATCATGCACTAATTAGTGATCTTTGTAAATATATAATCTAACATGTTTGAAATTGTTCATAGACTACAAGACACATCTGTGGCTACAAAAGTGAGACTAGAAAAGGTTGGCCAACACAAACTTGTCTCTAGTGGTTATATGAATCTTCAGTCTCAACTTGTAAGTAGCTGAAATAAAATTTTATATTTTTTTTTTATATAATGTTGCAAACAATTTTTTTTAATGAAACCATACATGGAAAATTGATGATATTAAGCAAAAAATACAGAGCACAGAATTAAATGTGGAGCTCACAGATGAAGATAGAAAAATTGTGTTGAAGGAAGGCTATAAAGTCATGGTTGTACGCCTATGCCAAGAATCTGAAAGGCTTGCCCAAGAATCTAGTGCACCAAATGAGACACAGGTAAATTGGTTAGATGAAAAGTAAATAAAATTTAATAGTTGAGAAAAATATTTTTTGGTGTTAGTTTTAAACATAAATTGACTATATAACAATGCACATAAGATTTCACTATAGCCTTCATATCCTATCATAGAACCTGCTCGTGATGAAGGCCATGATGTGCATTATAGTGGTGGAGGTATTAATTTACTATTGGAAATTAATTATACAATTATGAATACAATTTAACATCTTCAATTGCAATTTGTTGTGTATCCTTTTTTTGAATATTTTAGAGCATGTTGAACATCATGGTAAAGGAGTGGAGCATGTTCCAAGTGTTCAGCATGTTGATGTGGTGGTGGATCAAAATGTTAATGTACATGATGTTGCATTGTCAAGTAAGAAAAATGCATGTTATGTTGTACTAGTACTTAATTATATACTTGCAACATTTTAAGAAACAAAAAGAGTATGCCAATTTAACCCATTTAGTTGTTCTTGCAATAGAGCCCCCTTTAGTGCAGCAATCTCTTGCTCCTCCAAACGGGAGGAGCCATCATAATTTGACATTACATGTGCCACAAGAGGAGGAAAATGAGGAAGATTTTGATGCCCCTATCAGCCTTTTTCTTAACAAAGCTAAGAAAAATAAAAAGAAGAAATAATGTTTTAAAAATGTTCTTTGATAAACCTTGTTGGATAATGAAAGAACTTTGTTTTAAGTAATTATCTATGAATGTGGCATATTAATATTGATTTATATTTTATGTTAATGAATATTTTTATGTGTTAATGAAGTCTTGATTAGTATTGTGTATTAATGAATTTTATATCATATTAATGAATGTAATGTGACTGTGTTGATTGAATGTTATAGTTCATAAATGGATGAATGAATGAATGAAGTATGTAAATAGATGATAATGGGTAATTTATATTGATGTTACGGGAGGGAGGTGAGGCTAGATGAGCTTCCATCTTCATGTGGTTGGCCTTGTTAAGTAGAGAATATTATAGTATTCTCAAAACCAAGTGAAGCTCAAACTAACATATATACCAAGCAATCGCAAAACCTTAATCCATCTACCTCTTAGCTTCTCATCCCAATAAGTCAGCTTTTTCGCAACTTTTTGCATATTCAATATTCTATTATTCATAATCTTGATAATAGTAGCCTCCATCTTGTCAGTAAGTTGTTCCTATCCTATCCTTTTATTTTTAAAAATGTGTCTATTTATCTCCTACCATAACTCCCATATGACAATAGATGGTGTTGCAATCCACAAGCCACCATACAAATAGTCCTTATTTTGAATAGATGTTTTTCTTTGGTCTTAGTTATTTTGTAATTAGGTAATTATAACTATTTTTAGTGTTGTAGTTTCTAGTAGTCATTTGATAGTTGCTCTAAACAACCTCGACCCCATAAGAAATCCGCAAACCATAGTTGATGAGGACTACTGGAGCAACCTTCATTATTGCATCCAAACCAAGGTAACCCATTTAATTTTTTTTTGTATATCATGGAAAGACTTGTAAACTTATCTCAATATTCCAACTTTATTAAACTAATTTCTCCTCTTTCTCTTTCAGTGCTCAGAATTGGTATTGCTATTCAAAGACGGTAGTAGAGAAAGAAATGTGTGAGTATGTGATGTTCAAAGGTAGCCTTCATTTGATAAAATTTTAAGTTGTTTTTTAATTTGAAAAATGAGAATATTAACCCATAATTGGGTGACAAAATGTTTACTAATGTTGTTCTTAAAACTAGATTTAGAAGAGTTTAATAGCATTCGGTAAAAATGTTCATATATTTATATTCTCTACAAAATCTTCTATTCTCTAAAAATTGTATCAATTCATCACAAGCTGATGTGATTTTACACCTTGTTCTTTTACAAAAATGGCATTTGATAGAAAATATGAATACTTATTTTCTATAATCATTGGAATGACAATGGTCATGGCGGTTGGAACTAGCATAGCCATTAGTGGAGATCACACAGACGGTATGTGGTCCTCTTATTTTTGTTTTCACTTTGCTTGTTATTATATTTTACTAATATATAATTAAATGTAAATATTAAATGAAATATGAAAAGTATTTCAACAGTAGTTAAACACCAGTTAAATGTAATAGCACCATAATTGTGGAAAAATCATCAAGCCCCAGATTCAATGTTGAGATCACGCACAATGTTTAATCAAGTTGAATCATCATATAATTTTGATCTAGATTTGATGATGAAATGAGCCAAATGTGACAAGGTAAAAATAGGTCCTGGGTGATAGGGAGAGTAGGGGATGAACCAATCACTGGTTCATGCTTCTTGTCTACCTCTAAGACTTAAGGTGTCCTACTAGATCACCACATGGACTTATAGGACCCTTTTTTCAAGAAAAGATCCCCCAATCCTAAACCCTACTCCACTATCTTGATCAATCTTACAATACCAATAGATACCATACACAAAAGAAGATACAAAAACCTTCAAAAACTTAGTTTCACAGTCTTTTTGCACTCAGAAATCATGTTGCAGCATGTTGTCTGTACAAATGACCTTCACTTCTACCAACTTTAGGGTTTGGAAGGTGTTTAAACATCCTCCTAGGTCCTTCCTCTTCATGTTAGGGCTTTCATTGGCCTCCTTCATGTTTTAAAAGAAGAAATAACATTTTCTTGCAAAATCAACATTTTTTGCAAAAATTGTAATATTGCAATATCGTAACTTTTTGCAATTTTTCTTGCTTTCTATTGTTAACACTTCTAACTTACTATTTAGGCTATCCATTAGCATTTCCATGATAGGGCCCCTTCCCTAAGATGGTTACTTATTCCTTAGGTTACTCATTTCCCTATGGCAAGGAATGCTTTGACCAATGCAAATCGGTGGACCTAAAGAAAAGGGCATGAATGCCATGGGATGTTTAGTAGCTTTTGCAATTCCTTAGCTAAACCTTTCTAGATTGAACTCATGTAGATCATTTCCCCACAACAAAGGATTGTGGTTCATTGCAACAATTGGAATATAAAGTTGAGTACCTGTAGGAATTGAGACTTTTCCTAGCTTCATTGGCTTTGATGGTTGTCAGTTCAATGCTAGTATAGGTGGGTACAGTCTCAATGACTTGTTAAAAATAATTCCCATATACAATGACAAGGGTACAACATATTTTTAGCTACAAACCAAACTATTGTATTAAGATTTCAATGAATAGTTCAATATTGGAAGGTATCACCATTAGATCAACTTCAAAGATGATCTGATTTATACGTATCTGCATACTTTCTATTTATGTTTATCTGTCATAATGTATTACTTAAATCGATATCTATATTCCTTGGTATGAGTATCATTTGATATGTACATTGCATAATGATTATGTTTATGACTTCTCTCTATTGAATTATGTATACATTTCAGAAATATGATATTCGTATGTGATTGCTTATATATATTTATAAATCAAGTTATATACATCTACATATCTCTGAAGTAATAAGTAGATTATAAATATCTGATTTAGAATTTATATGTTGCATGTTCAATGACTTGATATAGAAATATGTGTATTTTAATATTTATAGTTTCTAACTATTGTGATCAACCATGTTAAGGAAAATGAGGTAATTACAGTTTGGAAATGGTGATGAGGTCACCTTCTAATTTTCTAAGTACACCAGCTCAAGTTTGTCATCAGAGAGTTCCCATGGGACCAAAGTTTCCATAAAGTGGACTACCTGTGAGCTTAAGAAGGATAGAATTCATGGTATCCTATTATGAATGCTTCTTACAGTCTCTACCATGGTAATTGGGTTTTCAATCATTTGTAGCCAAGTTATTATTGGTGACATGAAATAGAACAGTGATTGGACTATGGACTAGGTATATCTACTCTTGGGCCTAGGATGTGAGTTTTCTGGGGCAACCTTATCAAATCACCCTACCTCATCACTTCTATGGTTTTGAATCACCTTAAAGTTAATTTGAGCAATATATTGGTTAGATCTACATTCCTCATATATGTTTTATTCTATAATTTAAGAAATTTAATCATGGCATAACTATAAAGAAACCCTATCTGTGTTACTGGTCTTCAATCAAATTGAAAGGTATATAGTATCTCTAAACCTTGTTTTGAAGGACTCTATAGCACTAAACCAAATGTATGTTATACCATAGTTCAAAATAATAAAAACGGTTCATTCATCAGCTAAAACATGTTAGGTGATCTTGTTGTTCTATTTATAATTCTTAATGTCAATGCTAATCTTATCACTACTTCAGTTTAAGAAGGGAGAAGATAGGAATGCAACCAAGTGCCTAGAGACCAAACATAAAAGCTCCCTCAAAGTTTATAGATCCATGACCTCACCCTCTCTGGGGACCATACCTTGAAGCTTTAAGGTTGTTGATCCCTAATCTATCTTGAAAATTATCCTATTGGCTAGATTTAGAGTGTTGTTCTTTGGAAACATTTCAATCTCTTCATCTTCAGGTACTAAGTGTGAGGGATCTGAACATGGATATAAATATTAAATCATTCAAAGATATATAACATTTAGCTAAATACATTATGTATAGATCATTCTAATTTGATTTTTATTAACATATTATACATATAATGGACTCTATAAAGGTGAGAGATGTACATCACATATGGCCTTGGCCATTCATTGGCCCTTATCCCTTAATATATATCTAGTTATATCCAATATGTTATGGCTATCAAACTTGTTGCTAGATGGTGAATAAATATTTATTGGTCTATCTATGTACTTGTGCTTAGCTTGTATAATGCCTTATTCCATGATATAATCTCATCTCTATCCTTAGTCTCTTAAAATACCCGATAATATGTGAATCTCATTCTTTCATAGAATGCTAGATTAATATAAAATTCCTTTTCCACCCCTTTGGGGGATAAATTTTCTATCTATTATTAATATGTGTTTAACTATTGTTATCAATATTAATCATGAGTCTTAATTCTTGTATCAATGACTCATCGCTCTTCTATTCTTAGTCTATTTCAACTATTTGTTATGACTAATACTTTCTTAATGATTGTCAAGTCATCAACAAGACTGTTGCTAGAAACAGTATAATATTATTATAGAATCCCAAACATCTTTTTCAAAGCATAATAATTGTATCTTATTGGGTTCATGTTAATGTCATCTTATTCCTATGAAATACTATTAGATGAGGTCTCACCATTACATCAACTTCAAAATCATTGAATAGACATGTTATAGAATGGCAACTACTTCCAAGCCTTTTTCAAAATTGTGCTAGTCCAAGAAGATGATCTAAGAGAGAGTCCACAGGTAGGAAGATATTGATGCTTCATAAAAGAAATTGTACCTTGCACACTATAATGATTCTCTTGCAACAATGGCTTTGAGGGATAAACTCTAGAAACCAAAAGTAAACCATAGAAGACAAAACCATAATATTAGGAATATCTTTATTTATTAAGAAATCTACATAGTTACCATATAGAATAAATAAATCACAAAGTGGCTTCATAATATGAATTTAATCCATAAATGATAAAAATAGATTAAATTGCAAATGGACTTCTTACTCATTAAAAGGATTGAGACAGGGAGTTAAAGTTGATTGCTTATTGAAATTTGATTTTCTATGCTTATAAAAGGGGTTAAATTTCTAGATATAATAAACTATCTCAAGGTAACGTGGTCATCTGTATTTGTAGAACAAGAAAATGAATAAGGCTATAAGTTGTCCAGTAATTAAATCCAAAAAATATTAGAACAACAAGCATTTACGTCAAGGTTGACAACAAAATGATCCTACTGCAAGACAATTATCTTCAAACAACAATAAAATATTTAGACAATATGGCATTATAGAGTTGTATAACTATATACTACTTAGGGACAATCCATCCTTCCACAAGGATCTTGCTCGTATAGTTAGTTATGTATGATAATGAGCATCCAATTTATACAACTAAAGAGCTCTCATCCAACTTCATGCACCAAACATCTGATAGTAGTGACTCAATTGTATTACCCAGAAGAAGAAAAGATTTCAATGTTCATACTCCTGAATGCACAAGTTGAAACTCCCTCCTTACCTAAACATATGAAAAACAAAAGTATGATTGTATTGTTTGTATTCAAATGATAATTTATTGAGACATTCAATATTAAACAAAGGAGATGAATACTCCTCATATAAGAAATTACACAAGATCTATAAATAATAGAAATGATTGAGGACTTCATTGATTATAGTATCAGAACTAGAATTGGTTTCTTCTTGGCTATCACTATTGTAGGATTATATTATGCATGTCTCTTATGATTGAAGAATATCTAAGAACTCTACTCTCATGATTTTGGGCAATATTTGTAGATGGGACTAATGATTGTTTGCAGATATTGATATGGGTGGTAAATGAGTCCTTATTGGTGTGAGCAACATACAAGGCTTGGTGGAAGAGTAATGTAAGATGGATGTTGATAAACAAAGGATTGTTAAGTGTATTTGTATTATAGGATAAGGATAGGGTATGGATAATGCGAATATATTTGTGTTGGGTGTAGGACAATGTGAAAATACTAAGTATGATGATAAAAGGTTGATTGTTGGTAATAATATGTGTGTATACAAGTAGATCATATTTATTGAATGGATGTTGGTTGAAGATCTAATGAATGGACACTAAATGGTAAGGTTGGAGGAAGATTGTTAGAGGTATGACATTGCCTTGATAGATGTTGATTAATTGTTGTTTGATTATTGAATCCAAGGAAAAGATTTTAGGAAGTGGATTTATTATTGATGGAAGATGTCTCTAGTGTATTATCAACGTGATGAAATGAAACTTGGATTAGATAGATCTTAAAAGATTGAATGGTTTTGGTAGACACTCTGCATCACATGCAGTATATGGTATTGATGGCATTGCACATTCTAGTGAGAAAAAATATATAGTTTCATAAGTACAAAATTTAGTTCTTGAAAGGTAAAGCATATATAGGATTTCCTTAAGTCTCTAGCCTTTAGAAGCTAGAAAATGATACCCAAAAGTATCTTTAAAATTTCATCTTCAACACATTCTATAAAAATTTAACAAAATGGTCTCTAATATATTGTACATATCTACTCACCTATCAATCTCTCTCAAGGGTTGTTGATCCAAAAAGTAGGTATGTAACTCTTAAATGATACCCAAAAGTATCTTTAAAATTTCATTTTCAACACATTCTATCAAAATTTAACAAAATGGTCTCTAATATTTTGTGCATATCCACTCACCTGTCAATCTCTCTCAAGGGTTGTTGATCCAAATAGCAAGTACTATGATCCAAATAGTAGGTACATAACTCTTTCAAGTACCTAACAGTAGGTACATAACTCTTTGGTAGGTATGATCCAAAAGGATACCCAAAAGTATCTTTAGAATTTCATCTTCAACACATTTTATCAAAATTTAACAAAATGATCTCTAATATATTGTGCATATCCACTCACCTATCAATCTCTCTAATAGGTTGTTGATCCAAATAGTATGTACTATGATCCAAATAGTAGGTACTATGATCTAAATAGTAGGTATGTAAGTATTTAAGATGTTAACTTTGTATGTTATATTGGGAACCATGAAATTTTTCTACTATGATCCAACTAGTAGGTATGTAACTCTTTCATGACTTCAATTTATGATTAAATCATTGCTTGGCTACTTTTTAGTCACATTTAATAATCTATCTTTTGAGAAATACTAAGCTAACATGTTGACTAGTAAAATTTTAGTCCATTCCAGAAGTTGGAGCTAAAGGCAACAAATGAAGGTTGAGCTGGTTACAGTTGTACTTCATACGAGTTTCAATAAAAGATGTGTAACGTATTCAGTGTTTTTTAATATATACAATAAAAATTGTGTTTTTAGTATGTTGGTGACATCTCAATATCTTGGTAGAAAATGGTGATGCCATAGCCCATGAAGATGGTGGCCACTTCAAGATTGGGATCATTAAAGAAAAAAACCTAATATGTATATATCTTATATTTCACATTTAATCATACCTTTCCTTCTGTGATATTGCTATCAGGATTTAACTGTGTGATTTTGATTCAAACTCATTGACTCATCTTTCATGAGTATTGATTCATCATGAATCCATCTCTCATGAGAATAAATGGAACACTTAGCTCTCATTGGATCTAGGTGATGCTCATAGGGGTGAAGCATCGAGACTTCCTAGGAGGTCACCAATCCCAATACTACTCTAGCCTGAGTGCACTTAACTACAGAGTTTCCTCCATGGTTAAACCCAAAGCTTACAACCCCATTTGTAAAACCTTCACCAAGTGTTTTTCTGTATGAACCATTCATTAGAAAGCCCCTAAAGCTCATCAATTGATAAGTAGGATATAATTTCCACAGCAAGTCAAATTGTGATATTGCTATCAAGATTTAACTGTGTGATTTTGAGTCAAATTCATTGACCCATGTTTCATGAGTAGTGATTCAACATTAATCAATCTCTCATGAGAATAAATGGAACAATTAGCACTCATTGGATCTAAGTGATGCTCACAGGGGTGAAGCATTGGGACTTCTTGGGAGGTCACCCATCCCAGTACTACTCCAGCCTAAGTGCACTTAACTACAGAGTTTCCTCCATGGTTAAACCCAAAGCTTGCAACCCCATTTTCAAAACCTTCACCAAGTGTTGTACCTTATGAACCATTCATTAGAAAACCCCTTAAGCTCATCAATTGATAAGTAGGAGATAATTTCCATAGCAAGTCAAATTGTGATATTTCTATTAGGATTTATCTGTGTGATTTTGAGTCAAACTCATTGACCTATGTTTCATGAGTAGTGATTCAACATGAATCCATATCTCATGAGAATAAATGGAACACTTAGAACTCATTAGATCTAGGTGATGCTCATAGGGGTGAAGCACCGGGACTTCTTGGGTGGTCACCCATCCCAATACTACTCCAACCTGAGCGCGCTTAACTATAGAGTTTCCTCCATGGTTAAATGCAAAGTTTGAAACCCCATTTTTAAAACCTTCAAAAATTGTTGTGCCTTATGAACCATTCATTAGAAAGCCCCTTAAGCTCATCAATTGTTAAGTAGGACATAATTTCCATAGCAAGTCAAATTGTGATATTGCTATTAGGATTTAACTGTGTGATTTTGAGTCAAACTCATTGACCCATTATTTATGAGTAGTGATTTAACATGAATCCATCTCTCATGAGAATAAATGGAACACTTAGCACTCATTATATCTAGGTGATTCTCATAGGGGTGAAGCATTGAGACTTCCCAGGAGGTCACCCATCCCAATACTACTCTAGCCTGAGTGCACTTAACTATAGAGTTTCCTCCATGGTTAAACCCAAAGCTTGCAACCCCATTTTCAAAACCTTCACCAAGTTTTGTGCCTTATGAACCATTCATTATAAAGCCCCTCAAGCTCATCAATTGATAAGTAGGAGATAATTTCCACAGCAAGTCAAATTGTGAAATTGCTATCAGGATTTAACTATGTGATTTTGAGTCAAACTCATTGATCCATGTTTCATGAATAGTGATTCAACATGAATCCATCTCTCATGAGAATAAATGGAACACTTAGCACTCATTGGATCTAGGTGATGCTCATAGGGGTGAAGCACCAGGACTTCCCAAGAGGTCACCCATCCCAATACTACTCCAGCTTGAGCTCGCTTAACTATAGAGTTTCCTCCATGGTTAAACCCAAAGCTTGCAACCCCATTTGCAAAACCTTCACCAAGTGTTGTGCCTTATGAACCATTCATTAGGGGATTTCTAATGAATGGTTCATAAGGCACAACACTTGGTGAAATTTTTGAAATGGGGTTGCAAGCTTTGGGCTTAGCCATGGAGGAAGCTACATAGTTAAGCACACTCTGGCTAGAGTAGTACTAGGATAGGTGACCTCCTAAAAAGTCTCGGTGCTTCACCCCTGTGAGAATCACCTAGATCCAATCAATTCTAAGTGTTCCATTTATTCTCATGAGAGATGGATTGATGTTGAATCACTACTCATGAAATATGGGTCAATGAGATTGACTCAAAATCACATAGTTAAATCTTGATAGCAATATCACAATTTGACTTGCTATGGAAATTATCTCTTACTTATCAATTGATGAGCTTAAGGGGATTTCTAATGAATGGTTCATAAGGCACAACACTTGGTGAAGGTTTTATAAATGGGGTTGCAAGATTTGGGTTTAACCATGGAGGAAACTATGTAGTTAAGCGCGCTCAAGTTGGAGTAGTACTGGGATGGGTGACCTCCCAAGAAGTCTCGGTGCTTCACCCCTATGAGCATCACCTAGATCCAATGAGTGCTAAGTGTTCCATTTATTCTCATGAGAGATGGATTCATGTTGAATCACTACTCATGAAACATGGCTCAATGAGTTTGACTCAAAATCACATAGTTAAATCTTGATAGCAATATCACAATTTGACTTGTTGTGGAATTTATCTCCTACTTATCAACACCTTTCCTTTATTAACTATTATTAAAGATTGCCAATGTATGCTAATCACTGCCTTATATTTAATCATTGCTTCCTTTAAGTTAATCATGGTTCTTCCTTGAATAATTTAACAATGGATTAGCTGACCATAACTAGTCCTTGGGTGATAATTCTCCTTCAATGTAAAAGGTAATTGACATGTTTTGTTGACTATTACTTTCTTCTTATATATAAAGTAGGCTCCCATCATAAGATATGAAGAAAATATTCCTCCACCTCTTACACCCTCTTTGTTCATAAGAGTTGTTATTTAGATGATTAAATGTTGATTATAACAAGCCTAAATTAGATTAGTGAGAGCTAGATTCCAAATATGTGTCTACTACTTATGGTTCCTTTTTCGCTGATTTCTCTTCTTGTCTTTGATGCCCTATGAAAATTGATAGTCTATCAATATAAATCTTGAGACTTTGCTGAAGAGATGTATCCCTTTATATATTTAAGTTTTCAAGTAATTTTCCACTAAGAACAAGTTTAATGGTAGTTATCTAAATGGATGATCATAATTCTTAGTAAACAACAACTACCATCCAAACTTCTCTTTCTTGAACATATCTCCATAACCATTATATTCCATATGTCACAACAATGATTTTATTTATGTTGAAATATTTTTGTCATGGAAGATCTTCATGTGCATCCTCATGATGGTTGATTCTTTGAAGGGTCTTCCTAAGAATATCAAACTTAACTCCCCTACTAGTTCGTCGATTCAAACTCTGCTCTTAATGATTCATATGTGGTTGGTGATGGTGCCAATAGCTCTATTCTATCTAACAGGCTTGCATAATAGAATCTCCCCTACTCACTTGCACAAACATCCCAAGTGCTATATGCAAGCTCTACCCATAGCATTGCTTTCCAAATCACTACAATGACACACTAGAACAACAACTACTATCAAACCACACTCTCAAATTTGTGCCAATGGAGTGAGAAAGAAAAGCATATTTAGGGAGCCATGCATAGAAAATGGGCTACTGCTTCATTTTGCTCTTATAGATCCAATTTCATTGATTTCATTTGGAATATAGTACTGCATTCATCCTTGCTCATTCTTGGAAATGGCTCCCTTGTCACTCATGATAAGAAACACAACTGCTACAAGATGGCTCACCCTTCAGATCTCTTTCCAAGAAACCATAAAAATAACTATTGTTGAACCATTTTGTAATTATGCCAATGAAGTTGCATATAGACAACTTTGGGGAGCCCTTTCATAGAAATTGAGATGCTTCATTATCCTCCAATAGAAAGGATGCTAATGCCAATATTCAAAATATAAAAAATGTGTCTTTCTTGAACACCAGCACTGATTCTATTGGAGGTTCTCTGGGAGCTTTCATTTTAGTATCTCCCATCAGCCACAATAGGTTCGTAACTAATTGCTAGAGCACCAAGTAGCCACCTAATGCTAGATGAGGTCTCACCATTAGATCAACTTCAAAATTGTTGAACAGAAATGCTATAGAATGGCAACCGCTGCCAAGCCTCTTCCAAAATTGTGTTGGTCCAAGAAGATGATCTAAGAGAGAGTCCACAAATAGGCATTCATTGGGGGATTCAGCGGCTCTATTTTTTTCCTAAAAGAACTTAGTTTGGTCAAAATTTTGACCATCCCCTCATGGTTTCCCACCAATGAATGGTCGAATTATCAACTAATCTATTGGTCATGACCATGGTATCCTGGTCAGTGGATGGGCCAGGATTGGTCAACATTTCAACCAATTCTTAAAAATTTTCCACCAAGAATTGCTCAAACTTTTGACCAATAGTTTTATACAAACAATTGGTAGAAATTTCAACCAATTCTTGATAGTGTTCTACCAACAATTGCTAGAAATTTTGACCAATGCTAGGAAGTTTTCTACCAACAATTGGTGAAATTTTTGACCAATTATTGATTGTTTTCTACCAACAATTGGTGGACATTTCGACCAACTATTGATTGTTTTCTACCAACAATTGGTGGAAATTTTGACCAATTCTTGGAAGTTTTCCACCAAGAATTGATCAAAATTTAGACCAATTATTGATTAATTTCTACCAACAATTAGTGGAAATTTCAACCCAAACTTGAAATTTTTCAACCAATAGTTGGTCAAAATTTCAACCAACAATGACAAATCAAGATCAGTAGTGTCAAAATAATTTTGACCAATCGTTGGTAGAAATTTTGACCAACTTGCAAGTTGGTCAAAATTTTGATGAGAAAAATAATGACGAACTGATTGGTAGAAATTTTGACCAACTTGGGTCAAAATTATGACCAAAATTTGTCAAAAATTGAGTCCAAATTTATTAGTGTGGAGACACTTCATCTCCAACATGTTTAAATATATCATTTTTTTATTTTTAAACTAAGCCTAGAGGTGCTAGCTAACGAATAAATGTCTTCATCATTTCTTCTTTTTGTGAGGCATTTTTTTGTGGTTGCATAAAACACCCAATTTTTGTATTTGCAAAATAGAAATCCCTTTTTATTTCATGTTCCCTCCTTGTAACTCATACCTTCTCAACAAGTTAGATGATGTTCCCTCCCAAGTATCCTTTATAGTTGGGAAGGTTCCTTGGTTACTTGGTAGGGTCTTGGTTTCTCATCAAGTGTCTTTTTCCTTTTCATTTTTTTTTTTTCTTGTAAGTCCCCAAGTCTTTCAAAGATGTTTGAATTATCATAGTATCACACTTTCATATGTCTAGCAAACTAGATTCCCCTTTTTTCCTTTTAATTTTATATTTTTTGAGCTACATGGGTATCAAAGCTATTATAAATGTGACAACTTTGATGCTTTGATCTGCCTTTCTCTTCTTGTCTAAGGTCATTCAGGTGATCAAAATTTTTAGGGTTATCAGAGGTGTAATCCTTTGATAGCTCTAATGACTCTAAAGAATTGAACTTGGTCCTTTTTGGGTCATTTTGAAATTCTTTCAAACTTGTCAATGTCTAACATGTCAAACATCTTTGATGAGTTCAAAGGTTAGGCACATTTTGTGAGGCTAACATTATCATACTTGGTTATAAAAGCATGGGTGTAGGCTTATTTTCCTCAATTTGCACACACCATCTTCCAAGTTTTTTTCTAGATCAATTAGTGATTGTCCAAGAAAGAAATGTTTTTCACGTAGAGGATCTTTTGAGTTATTTTCACACTGCAAGGTGAGTCATTTTTTACTTCTCCTATATTATTTCTATCTCCTCTACCCTGGTTTTGTTTGGTTATTCACAATATGCCCGAGTTTTCATATTTGTCATTCTATAACAAAATTATCTATAAGATTTTATTTTAATTCTTGGGGTCATTCTTGTTTTTAGTTTAGGGCTTTAGATTTCTTGTCCTTCATTTTCTAGTTCTCAAGTTAGGGTCAAAGTTGTTAGAGGTCTACTCCTTTGACAACCCTATTAAATTTAACCTTTTAGTCTACTAGTCCTTTTCTTCTCCAAGTACTAGAAATATTCTAGCCCTAATTGATAATGTAACTAAGAATTCTATTATTGTATGTGAAAGATTCATATTAGTTGTTATGTTGTCATTGATGTCAAGCCTTAGTTGGTCGGACATTATGTTAATTTGGTAGATTACCATATCATTTGATTGATGAAGAGGATTTGAAGAAAGTATAATGATGAAAGAGTTGATAAGTATTGGTATTCAATGAGTACTTGAATGAATTGGACTATGACAATATAATGTTGGTTTGAATGTTTTTCAATCATCTTATGTTGTGATAAAGTTCATGACTAGTGAGTCAGTGAAAGAAGGACTATAATATTAACTAAGTAATTATGGTTATCACTGAGTTTCTAGAAAAGAAAAGTTAAATTTCAATATTAACTAAGTAATTCTAGTGTTAACTAAGTTATTTGTTTCCTGAGTGAAGGTTGCAATGTTCACCAAGTGAAGAATAAAAGAAAAGATTGATTTGAGGCCAATAAATGATGAAATTTGAGAGTGTTAGAGAAGCATAAATGATAAGGACATAGTTTTTTATGAGATCAACAACTAGAATAATTCAAATATGATAATATAGAGAATATTTTCTATTTTTAGTATTGACCAAATGAATAGATGCAATGAATCTAAGATCTACAATTGTAATTAAGTGACAAAATCTGGAAGGATGTGGAAGATAGAATTTAACTATTTAATGAGATAATTGAGACCATTTTTTGTTGTTGGTTATTGATGATAAACATAAAAAATAATAAAGGAGAAAGAAGAACAAGGTGAACTAAGAAGTTGGAGCTATGCCTAGTAATAATCTTACAATTGATGGTTTAGTTGGTCAATTGATTACATTTGAGTTGAGTAATTTCAATAATAGTTTACCTACACTTAGGAATGCTTTCAAGACCTCACTAACCATTGGTAGTTCAAAGAAAGAGAATATTATTAAATATGAAAGTGATTCTAAATCAAAAGATGACATAGATGAGAATGAAGCATTGCTTCCAAGGAGGTTACCAAGAGGTAAAGGTAAATTACCTAAGATATGTTTCAAATGTAATGAAGTTGGTCATTTTGCTACAAAATGTCTTGACAAGTACAAGGATGAAAAGAAAAACATAAATGATAAGAAGGATCATTAGTACAGGAAGAAAAAAGGCTACAATGACAAAGGGAGAAGTCATGATACATTGTTGATGAAGAGCATGTTGAGTCAAATATTGAAGATGAGAAAGATAGAGTAACAGTGGTGTATGTTGTTGTTTAAGAAGATCCTAATGAGGAAAGGTATGAAGATGATAAAGCTCTTATTTCACATATTAGTACGAATGATAAATGGATCATTGATAGTCTATGCTCATATCATATGACTGGAGATCTTAGTAAGTTTGAAAATTTTGAGGAATGTGATGGTGGAACTATTAAATTAAGAAATGTTATTCCATTTCCAGTAAAACGTAAACTTTCATTTATATTGAATGACAAGATCATATGTGATGATGCATATTGGGTGCAAGGGCTAATATATAATCTATTGAGTGTTGCTTAGTTGAATAATATATGTCACAAGCTGGAATTCTAGAATATAAAGGTCAAGATCTATGATGACAATGTTAATCTAATTGGAATTGGTGAAAAAACCAAAGATAATTTGTTTCATCATGATCCTAAAATTGATACTTGCTTGTTTGAAAAAGTTGAAGATGTATGATTGTGGCACAAAAGGTTATGTCATGTAAACTTTGAGAATGTGGTTAAGGTTGGTAGAAATAAAAGAGTTGGAGGCTTATCAAATTTACATAAATCTAAGAATTCTATGTGCAAATAATGTCAGCTTGGTAAGATGAAAAAGTCAAGTTTTTTAAGTAAGACCCAAACTTCTAATGACATTCTAGAATTAGTGCATACTAATTTTTGTGGACCAATGAGAGTGGAAAGTTCTTATGGTGATAGATATTCCATATTGTTTGTTGACAACTATTCTAGGCTAATGAGAGTCATGTTCATGAAGTTGAAGTCACATGCTTTTGATATGTTCAAATTGTATAAAGAAAGAGTTGAAAAAGAGACTTGTAAATAATTGAAATGCTTGAGATCTGATACAGGTGGTGAGTTTATGTTTATTAATTTTACTAATTTTTATGTTTTTGATAAGGTAAAAACGTTTTAAGGGGTCCTGAAACCCATAAGTTTAACAACAAGAAAGGCTGAAAATAAGCGAAAAAACACCCAGCCAAAACATAAGCCTTACGGCTGAAAATAAGCCCAAAGGCCCAGCCCGAAACAACTGCCCACTAAAAAGGCCAGAGAACCAACCAGAAAAATAGAGACTAGACAAAAAGCCAAAGCCAGGAGAAACAAAAACCAAAGGATAGAGACCCAACCTAGCAGACTACTTCTCCATCTCGAGCATGGTCTGGGCAGCTTCAGCGCACTCTTGTTGCTCTTCTGCCTTATGATCCTGGGCGTTCATCAAATCCTGCTCTATAGTGTTGTCCTTGGCTTTATCCACATCCAGCCTATCTTTGTCTCTATTCTATTTATCATCTTCCTCCATCTGGTTCCTGTCTTTGATATTTTCCAAGAGAGAGAGGATGTTGTCATTGATTGAAGCGAGGAGGGAGATCATTTTACTTGCCAGGTTGTGATTGTAGTTCTCAATATTTTTTACTCTCCTCTCCATCAGAGTCTCCCAGCTATTCCGGTCACCTTGGCTTTCTGTACCTGTCTTGCTCTTGATTTTTTCCATTTGGGAAACCCTATCTCTGACATCCTCAAGCTCATGGAAAAGCCATTTAATTGATCTGAAGTTGTCGATCATGCTATTGCGGGCATTGTTCAACAGATTCATGCCCATTTCTCTTGCATTATCAGAAATAGCCACTATAGCCGGGTCAATTAGCTCATTGAGTCTAGGCTTCTTGAGGTCGTCCACCAAGAGTTGGGGGTTCATCGCCTCTCTGTAGATTCCCATAGTGGCCGTTCTCACATTGAAGTTCTTCCAAGCCTTCCTTCTATTATTAACTTGCACTTCCCCCTTAATCTGTCCAGAGTTGTCATTTTCCTCCAAAGGAGGCTGAGGATGTATAAGGGAGAGGGGAATGGGCAGAGAATCCTTTCCCTGACTACTGGAGCGCTCCATGCTCTCTCCCTCCCTCTTCTGTCTTTTTCTCAGTTTCTCCTCATCCAGCTCCTACTTCAAAACCTTGTCAGAATCATCAGTATCCATTTCCTCCTCCACCTCAGCAGAGCTAGTTTTAGCTGGGGTATGACCTCTAGGGCTCTTTCTGCTGGGTAATTTGATAGAGGGGTAATCCTTCTTATGGCTTTTAGTCTTCTTACCTGAATGCTCAAAAACCTCATCAGAGCTGATGCTCTCGACATCATCGAAATCTGAGGAAAAACTGGAGCTGCTCTTGTCAACATCTGCCCCCTGGATAGGGTTTTTGCTAATGGTTTGAGCGTGGAAATGCTCATGAATTAGAAGCAGAAGACCCTCATGCAGTGTCGGGTTGACGGTAGCTTTCTTTTTAAAACTAGAAATGGCCTTGTTCATCGAGTTAAAAAGATAATACGGGAAGGAGATCTTACTACCATGGCGAAAATGATTCAGAATCACAAAATGGTGAGTCCTAACCCTATCAAACCTGGGGTCTAGGGTTATATATTCAATGACAGCATAAAGAACATACCTCCAGAGCTTCTTTATAGTATCCGTTACAAAAAATGTCTCTTTCTTGCCCAGCTTGTTCAGCTCTTCAGTGTTTTTCACAAAATCCTTGATTGCATTAGAAGACATCTTCTTGTCTCTAAAGAATTTATGCCCCTCCATCGGAATCCCCGTGACTTCAGCAACCACATCCTCAGTAATTTGAAAGTAGACCCTGTTCACCTTAACCTTACCATTATTCCATGAATTCACCATGCTGTTAGTGATCTCAGGATCTGAGCCATGAAGTTTCTCGAAGAAATTAGTAACCCCACCCTTTTCCAGCTCTCTCCAAACTTTGGCCTTGTTCTTCCACTTCTGAACTTCCCCCATCAGCTCCTTTCTGCTCCTCTCACCCGTCATGTTTACCTGATCAACTTCCACAATTCTCATGAACTCTGAACTGTGCAAGTTATTTGCATTCGAAAAAATGGTGATGTTTCTTTTATGATACCCATGAATATACCCCTTTCTGAAAATAATGGTATCGTCCTTTTGAACGTGTCGAAAAGTCAGAGGAAACCCCTTTTGCTGGTGAAAATCATGATGCCAATAATGGCACTTACCATTTATTAAGCAATCTTTATTATCCATAATTGCATTGGATTTGAGCCGTCCTTCCCAAGATTTTATCTTGGTCGATAAGCAACTTTGCCTCCGCCGAAAAATATTTTTTGGCATGTCAAGTCAGATTATTGGTGGCGTTAACCCCTTTATTAGCAAACCAATCAGCGACTGGGTTTGCCTCTCTGTAAACATGAGTGACGTGGACCTTATCGAACTTTGTGAGAGTGGCGCAAGTCTCAGCAATTATGTTCGCAATTGTCCACGAGGGAGGGGAAATACCATTAATGGTATTAATAATGTTTTTGGAGTCCCCCTCAAGCCAGAGTTTAGTAATCCCAGCTTCAAAAGCCAACTTGACCACCTTACTCGCAGCTCTTGCTTCAGCCAGATGAATAGTCTGGATTCCCAGCGGGGAAGCAAAGGCAGCTATTCCCTCCCCATAGCTATTTCTTATGATTCCACCGCAACCTGAAGGGCCTGGGTTACCCTTAGAAGCCCCATCAAAGTTGGCTTTTGACCAACCATCTGGGGGGAGAAGCCAGCTAGCATCCTGCCTTTTGAGGTTCCTGTCTTTTTCTTTAGCTATCTTTCTGTCCCCTTCTTCTTCTTCTTCCTCCTTCAGCACTTGGAGATTTTCCTTTATATTCTTCAAGACCTTCCTACCAAGGATTATAGCCGGCTCCTCTCTATCTCTAAATATTCTATTATTCCTTTCCTTCCAAATTCCCCAGCAAAAATGGGGTAAAATCCAGTCTGAGTGATCCTGCCAACCAGCAATCTTACAAAGACCTTTCCACTGATGGAAAAAATCCATGAGATTATCCGGTTTGCACCAGAGGGTTTCATTATCATGTGTGATGACATTCCACACCTCCCTGGCATAGTCACATAAGATGAAAATGTGATTTCCGGTCTCAGCCTGATTCTTACACAAGGGACATCTACTGGGCATAACATGTCCTCGCTTCATGAGATTGTCATGAGTAAGGATTTTGTTTTGAAGAGCCAACCAGTAAAAAATGTTGAACTTTGGAGTGAGACCCGAAATCCAAGCCTCCGCCCAAGGGGCCTTCTCTTTTAAGCTCCAAAGGGAATTATAGCCTGAGGCAACAGAGTATCTTCCATTGGGATTATCCCTCCAGACCAGCTCATCCCCCATATTGATAGGAATCATGGAATTGAGCATAAGCATTATAGGAGTCAAGTCCTCAGAGATGAGGGATAGGTCACTCCATTCCTGGCCATTCCAATAATCACAAACTTTGGACCCAATTTGATCAGTACAAGCTTGCATCCATCTCTCAAAAATAGGGTTATTGATAAGTGGATCTTGGGAAAGCCATCTATCCGACCAGAACTGGATGTCCTTCCCATTTCCCAATTTCCATGATATCCTGGCCTTAGCCAGGTCCCTGGCTTTCATGATCCCATTCCAAATGTTCGATCCTTTTGGGATATCTTCATTAAAAAGGGTGAAAAGAAGAGTGGGTCTTCTAAGGTACTTGTTTACCAGGGTGTCCCTCCATTCACCGGTGCTACTGAAGATCTGCCATATTTGTTTAGCTAGGAGAGCCTTATTGAGGTGGGTGATCTTTCTAATGCCCAGACCTCCGTACCTCTTAGGGAGGAAAACCTTCTCCCAAGAAACAAGAGGGTATCTTTTCTTCCCTTCATTACCATTCCAAAGGAAGTCTCTCTGGATTTTCTCCATTCTTTCAGCTATTTTCCCCGAAATTCCAAAGAGGCTCAGGGCGTAGATTGGCAGATTTTGAAGAGAAGATTTGACTAAGAGGCATTTCCCCGCTTGACTAAGAGAGACCCCTTTCCAACCAGCCATCTTCCTGTTGAATCTATCCAAAATACCATTCCAAAAAGACTCCGGGGGTGAGGATCCCAAAGGGAGACCAAGATAGGTAGAGGGGAAAGAGCCTACCCCACAACCCAGAATCCTGGCGATTTTTCTTTGTCTAAACTCAGAGGTGTTGATGAAAAAGAGCAAGCTTTTGTTCCAATTAATCAGCTGACCCGTCCCACTGGAGTAAGTATCAAGAATCTTCTTCAGGGCTCTGGCCTCTTTGACAAAAGCTTCCCCCCCCAAGATAGTATCGTCAACAAATTGCTGATGATTGAAGGGAACGCAATTAGAGGAGGGAAGGATCCCTTTGATATACTAATTTTTATGTTGAGCATGGTATTAAAAGACTATTTTTAGCACCAAGGACACTACAATAGAATGGGACTATTGAATGAAGGAATAGATCAATTGTTGATTGTGTAAGAATAGTATTGATTGAAAAAGGAATTGCCCAAATGTTCTAGAGAGAAGCCATTATCATTTTAGTTTACACTCTCAATAAATTTCAATTGAAGAAAGGAAAAAAAAAGATGCCCTATGAAATCCGGTATAGTCATACACCTAATGTGAGTTATTTCAAAATATTTGGAAGTAGATGCTACAGATTGTTATAGTTGACCTCATAGGATACTAATATATTGTTGATGTTGTAAATAACTCTTTCCTTTATATTTTCATCTTGTTGTACCACTAATTCCCCTAAGGAAGTAGTTGTAGATGAGATCTACAAAATAAAAGGTTTTCCTAGGATATGAGGCATCAAAATAGGAGGTTTATCCAATTATTCCTTGATTTGATTAAGGTTTTTCTCACACTCTTCATTCCATATGCATGCAGATCCCTTGTGTAGGTTCTTATTAAAAGGTTTTGACCTATCAGCTAGCATAGATGTAAACTTCCTTATTGACTAAAGGTGTCCCTGAAGACTCCTTAGTTGATTAATGTTGAAATAAGG
Organism: Cupressus sempervirens; assembly: GCA_028749045.1. Taxonomy (NCBI): domain Eukaryota; kingdom Viridiplantae; phylum Streptophyta; class Pinopsida; order Cupressales; family Cupressaceae; genus Cupressus; species Cupressus sempervirens. Next base: position 78,149,253 of record CM053791.1, on the reverse strand, counting down.
TGACATTTCCATGATAGATTGGATATTTTAAGGGGTCAACCTCAACTCCTTTAGGAGATATAATGTACCCTAGTAGTTTACTTGAGGTGACACCAAAGGCACATTTCTTAGGATTTAACCTAAGCTGAAATTGTTCCATGTAGTCCAAAATCAAACTCAAGTCTTCTAGATGAGTGTTCATTTTCTTAGATTTTTTTAGGGTGTTGTCCACATCATCTTCCATATTCTTGTGCATCATGTCATGTAAAATAGTGATCATATCTTTTTGATAGATAGCACCAACATTCTTCAATCCAAATGGCATGACATTACAATAGAAAGTTCTCCATGCACATGTGAAAACAATTTTCTCTTAGTATTCTAGAGCTATCTTAATCTATTTGTAACCCAAGAACCCATCCAAGTATATAGTAAATCTAATGTTAGTCTCAGAATGGTTTTGACATTAGGGTGCCAACACACTTAACCACTTTCTACATTGAAGCTGAGTACATTATGTATGCCGAGCCACAGCATGTGCCAAGTCAAAATTCTAATAGGTGTCGAGTGACCTTCAGGTGCTGAGCAATCTTTAGGTGCCAAGTGAAGATCAAGTGTCGAGTGACTTTAGGTGCCAAGCATGATACAAGTGCTGAGTAATATATAGGTGTTGAGTCATAGATGATGTTGAGTCATGGATGATGCCGAGTAGGATAGAATCACTACAGGAGCCGAGTGAGCTAGTTTTCTTATATGTGTCGAGCATCAGGAATTAGAAAGTGTCAAGTAACATAGAATGCACATATGAGTTTGAGATGGCACAAAGTCAGATGTAAACCATTTTTATGGCTGACATATGATGAATCTCGAAGGATCTAAGTGATAAGATCAAATCTTTTGTACTTCCTATGCAATCTGCATGCAGCCAATAAGAAAAATGGAGAAGGCATGCAACCAATAATAAAAGTGCAAGGAATGAGCAGGAAATAAAGATTCAATATGGATCAAGGATCCATACCTAACCTTAATTCTTTGAAAGTCTTTATAAGGAAGATGAAATCTCATTGTGTAAATGGAAAAAGAAGTGTATGGGGAAACTACTATAGTGAAATTCAGAGTGAAGAGTGAAAAGACTTAGAGGAAGAGAGCAGCAATTAGATATTCAGTTGATCAGAACAAAGTAAGGGATATGAACAGATATCAGATCTCAGAGAATCAAGATCAGAGAGCAGTTCAAGTGCCTAAATTCAACAATCAAGGATTGTAAGCTATCAGGTCACTATTGAAATAGTGTAAAGCCTTTAATAGGGTAGGCCTTTCATAGAGCAGACCATCAGAAATGGTCAAAATGATTATTGCTGCAGTGATTTTGTGGGTATCATCCCCACCCTAGTTTTACCTTCTTATTTTTGGAGGGTTTATGGGTTACCAAAATCTAGTGTTATGTGTTGTTGATGCATGTGTTTACTTCATGTTTATTTCATATGCTTACATGCATGAAATTTACTTTCAGTTAAAAGTTTTAATGGATAAAGTGTAATACTTCTGATTCACCCTCCCCCCCCCCCTCTCAGAAGCATTCTTCCCATTTGAATATTCCAACATATCATACCATGTAGTCATATGATCTATCATTTCAATGTTAGGAAGTGCAAAATTATCCTTTGGGAAAGATTTCTTTACGTCTCACCAATATATGCATACATGAATAAATTTATCATGCTTGGGCACAAGTACAATGTTGGCTTGTATGAATTTAGCACTAAGGAGATTTTCTAGTTCAACTTTCACCAAAAGGGTGACATGTGTGTGTATTTTTCTCAATTTTTATTTAACTAGCTTGACACCAAGAGTTGTAGATAGAATTTGGATAATAAGCTCAGTGTCAAGTCTTGACATATTTGCATAGGTCCAAGAAAAATTGATTTTTTTCTCTTGCAAGAATCTAGTAAATTTCCCTTTCTCTTGAGTATACAAAGAGTATGATAGATGTATCCTCTTAGGAGCCTCTTCTATTCTAAGATAGATAGGTTGTGTAGGCTTAATAATCACTAATGATCTCTCATGAAATTAGCATGGAAGATTACCAAGTACCTTTTCCTCGAACCCCTTAAAGAGGCTTTCACTATTGGTTATGTTTGTATTTTTTTACTATTCTTGGCTCTAGCACTGCCACAAAGTGGTGTTCACCATTAGAGAACTTTTTTTTTAAATTTTTCATTCAATTTTATGACTAAGGTAAATTTTGATATCTAATTCTATCATACAAGTAGCTAGTTTACTCATGGAAAAGACTATAGATTCAATAGCATTGAGATAGCAAGCAATCTCATAATCATTTTGGAAAGAGGATAGTTTAGGTCATTTAATTTATAAGGACTATTGAATGAGATTAGGATACATGAGTGGAAGTGAATTTGAAGGTTCCAAGGCATTTATGCAAAGGGAGGCATCTTTAGTAACAATAAAATTTGAGTCTATAAGGTAGTCTTAGAAGACACTTAAATAAAACTTATCTGTAGCAAGGTCGACGTGGTCTACTAAGCAGACATGTGTGTTCAATTCATCAAGCCCTATGGGTGACTCATCTACCATGTTAGTTTGGTTATCATTAGTGCATAACATCTACCTCCAATTCATGAGACACAACTATAAGAGAATCCTATTTAGTACTATGATCATGTTCTATGAGGTGAGCAAATTTTCTCCTATTTCTATCTCTATTAGGAACTTCTACATTTGATTCATGAAGTTTTCTAGAGCTAGATGTTTTAGCACTCTGATTATTTGGTTGTTTATTTTCTTCCCAAAGGACATATTTAGAGGGAACACTGTCCTCACCATCTTGACTAGTAGTATTGATAGGTTGGACTTCTTCTAAGTCACTTGTAGTAGAATGTTCTCGATAATAAATAGGTAAGAAATCATCAATAGAAAAACCTAAGCTAATGTTATCTTTTCTTTTTTGTCCATTAGTTTGGGATAAAGGTTCAATGAGAGCATACTTATTATCAATCACAAGAATATGTCCTGAATATGCCATCCTCTTCTGAAACTCATAGCCTTTTCACAACATATAGGAGAAATGAGGGTAGTAAGTGTAACCTCATTAGGTGTCTCTTCTCTATATATCCATTCCCTAACAACTTGATCCTCTTTCTCATCTTCTAATAGGATTGAGGACTAGACAAAAGTGTCAAAGATAACATGAAAGATGGTGATGGTCTCATACTCTCTAAAGGTTTTCCATAAATGTGAGGGAAAAATAGAAGTGCAACAATAGAATCAAATGTATAGTTTCCCATTCCAATGCTCATCATTTTGAGTTTCCTTTCACACAAAAAAAGAGTAGCTTTTTCCTCATTAGTATCTCTATTGTTAAGTTCGAAAGATTTAGCAACAATAAGTGTATTGATAGACATAGAGTTGTCCCCAAGAATAGATATCTTTGTACCATTAAAAGGAAACTTGATACACTAATAGTATGTAGAGGGAAATTCCTACATGTCATTTATCTATTCTCTTTCCTAATAGTATATTGTATGCAAGAGTTATGTCAAGAACCTGGAAGACTACATCCTTCTCAACTAGGCCAACCTAGATACAAAATACTACCAAACCTTTAGAAGATCTTTCAGCCTCATAATAAGCTTTTATTGTGATCTTTCTCCTAGGGTCAATAGAAAATTTAGATAGACCCAACTACTGAATGACATGGAAATAAAAAAATGTTTAAACCAACACCATTATCCATTAGCACATGTGTGACTCAGGTTTGGTAGGTTTGGACCTCAATATGAAGATCAAGATTATGTGGATGGCTAAGATCTTTCTCATCTTCTTGAGAAAATGAAAGTTAGTGCAAACTATAAATGTTGTTAACCTTAGCTTGGAATTTATTAGTGTCAATATTAATGGGGATACTAGTTGTGTGCAATTATTTCTCTAGAATCTCCTTATGCAAAGAGGATAACTCTAGTAGCTCAAAGATAGAAATATGTGCACAAGTACATTGAAGTTGATCCACAATATTATAGGTAGATTTGGTAGTAGTAGAAGTTTGTTTAGAAGAGAAGGACCCCACTTTATTAGGGTTAGATTATTTGAAATACCTATTTAGGAAAACTTTAGGTTACCTCCTAGTAACAACATTAAGCCTTTCACCATGTGAAGGAGGGTTTTCACCTGTAAGCATGATTATGGGTTTATGTTCATTAGAAGATTGACTTTATATGAAACCAACATCTCTTAAAATAACCTTAGGATTCTTATCAACATTTGAATCATAGTTAGGCTCATCATATTTGGGTTTCAACATGTGAATGCTTTCACTTACAAGCTCAAGCATATGAATGACATTGTCATTGTTTGTGTAAGTCTAGTTGATTTTATCATGTCCATTTTTTTTGTTGGATGTTGGCATTTCTCCTTGTTCATATTTGGGAAGAGGCTCCTTGAAAGCCTTATGATCAATTTTTTTAGCAAGTCCATCTACACCAACTTTCTCACTCTCAATAAAATCTTGGATGATACATCATAGTTTGATGTAGTAATCATTACTATGGCCCTTGTTCCTATGGAATTTGTATTAATGATCATCTCTCCACCATGGAGGCTTGACATAGAGTTCATTGGGTCTCGAGTTTCTAGGTTTTGGAATGATCTTATTGGTAAGAAACATTGAAGGATCACTCTCATAATAATTTCTTAAGGGAGTGAAATCAAAATCACATTTACAATTTTATGTTTGTGTCGATTTAGACTTGTTGTAGTCATTGGTTTTAGTAGCATCTTGTTGTTTCATCACTTGTACATCACTAGCCAAGTTGAATATATGTTCCTTAGTCTTAGGCGCATCAACAACCCCATCATTGGCAACATATTTGTTTTTATTCCAAGGTTTTTTTTTCTCTCACTATCATTTCCATTATTAGACTTGTCCTTGTTCAAATTTATCTCTCCCTTCTTGACTCTAACATCCTCTATGTGAAAGGCACTTTTAATAATCTCAATAAATATGAGGAATACTTTCTTTCTATGATCATAATGTAGTTCTAGTATAATATTGTTGATAAAAATGTCAATTTGCTTATTTTTGGGAAATTTTTGAGGATATCTAGAGTATAACTTCATCCACTTTTGCAAGAAGCTAACAAAAGGTTCACCTAGTTTTTGCCTAGTGTTACATAAATCAAGAATTGTGATAAGATGTTGAATATTGTAGGAATAATTTTGAACAAACCTTTGAAAAAGTTCATAAAAATACTTAAGTGAGGGTGTGATCTTGGTGAACCACTCCATAGCTTGACCATTTAAAATCCTTGGTAAAAAAATCATGAGATAAGTGTTATTATGCATAAAGTCTATGCTTAGAGCATAAAATTTCCTTATGTGGTCATGTGGATCCTCATTCCCATAATATTTTTGATACTTCAAGATCTAAATATCTCAAGGGAGAGACATCATGTAAATAATCTTATCAAAAGGTAATGCACATACATATTCAATAGCTAAGGAGGACTTAGGTTTTCCCTTCTTTTTCTTCAAGTCTGACATTTCATCTTTCAAGTCTTGTATCTCTTTCATGGAAATCTCAAGAGGAGTGGGCTCTTTATTTTGAATCAATCTTTGAACATCAAAGTTGTGTGTCAATTTCAATCCCTTAGAAGCCAAATACATGAAGTATTTGTCATCATTTTCCTCTAATTTTTTTAGCATAAGTTTTTCAAAATAATCATCTTACTAAAATTTAAGAGTTCTTCTATAGTAACATCATTATCTACTTCACTTCCATACTAACATCTATGTGAAGCATGTCAATGATTGCAAGATCTTGGTAGGCACTCAAAACCATTAAGATGAGCTCTTGGAGTTCTAGAAGGAGTTTTGTTTCCATCATTTCCATTATTTGTAGAGGTATTGGCATTAGAATTGCCCCTAAGGAAATTAGCATTGTTCTCCCTAGAGATGTTATAATGCAGTGAGAATCCAAGGGTACCCCAACTAGAGGACATTTGGATCCCTACAAATAACCACACAACAAAAACACAACAACAATACAAGATGTAATACCAAATGTAACTCTTTATTCATATATAATAATTGTTTACATGCAATATTCCTAATTTTAAGGCCTTCCAAGTTAGGGCCAAATACAGTAGCACTTACAAAATAGTTCAGCAAGATCCAACTCAAAATCTCAATCTCAACTAGTCTAGATCCACACACTCTGGTGGAAACCTCTAAGGAAGATCTCAACTTGTACTTGCAAGCCCACCAAGAAATTTCCTTGTTTCCCAAGCCTCGGCTACTAGTCTTCTTAGAATTTGCTCCTCCACTCCATCCTCTTCTCCAAGCTGGATGACTATCTCCTAATCTACCTTAGGACTCCACAAGACACCCCTACTTATATGAAACTAACCCAAAAGTCAACCTAGCTATTAAAAAATAAAATAAACCCTTACATAAAATATTTGCATAAGCTACAAGTCAATTACAACACTCATTAACTACCCACAACCCAAATTAGATTCTAAAAGTTGGCTCACATACAACTCAGGCACCATAAAGACTAAGACCAAACTGAGTGTCAAAAACCACTACTAAGCATCAACATCTCTCTCAAGCATATACAAGCTCCAGCATAGACTGAGCCAATTTGAGCAACACTACTACCAAGCCCCAGTGCAAACTAAGGCATAATATACGTCAAGTGCCACCTTTACTGATCGAGTTCCTTCATTGACTGAGAAACTTTGGAAATTTAATGTCCCTTTCTTTGGTAACTCAGTAAACTAGAACAATTGCTAATTTCTAGTTCCTTATTTTTCCAAATGATTAATATTGGAAAATATATAAATTAGGAATTGTCATTTTCCTCATGTATTCCTTATATCTGAAGGATGTATTCAACTTCCCATATGAATTTCTTGCATTAATATATTGGAACTAGCAATAATATTCCTCTTTTTAATGTCTTTTCTAATTCTTATTTGATGCCTCTATCTTCTTATATTGAGTAGGTAGCCATTTTGAACTCTAGATAAGATAGAATAGTCACTATTCCTCGTGTTTTTTTGAATCCCCTAATCTTCTGACTGAGTGTGTACATATTATGTAATAGAAGGTTTTATTTCTATATTTATATTCAAATTGCTTTACCAATCTAAGTCAATGCTCTTCAATAGGAATGAGTATTCCCCTTCTTTGTTGATTGAATATTCCTTAATTTCTCTTCAAAACTGATTCCTCTTATTTACTGAGTGAAAGTACCTGAGCATTGTGTACAATTTTGGTGTGTGTATCTGTGGTGATTATCTCCCCTTTATGAGTTTTCTTGCTCGTATTACTATCCTTAAATTCAATTATGTCTTCCATATGCACCACTCCTTCATTACGTATAGTAGAGGGCTTTACTATAAAAATATCATAATTGTATTCTCTATGGTCTTCTTGTCAACAAGTCTTTAATTCCTCTATCTTCTATTGATGATATTGCTCATGATGAGTTCAATAGAATGTGATGATTATCGTCATTGTCAGGTTAGTGACTATGTTCTGTCAAGAGTTCTATTTTTAATGTGATTCCTCCTATTTTACCGTATTCTGTAAAGAGTTTTTTTTTTCCATTTTGACTAGGTATTTAAACAAACTAATTTTGAGTGTTGAATGTCTCTCCAAATTGGGTGATGAACTCTTGATTTATCCTCATTGTTGCTACTATAAATTCTTACATCTAAATGTTGGAAATATTCATGATAAGACAGGTTACTAAGAGGGGAGGGGTGAATCAATAACTTGTAAAACTTTCAAACACTTCAGCATTTTAGCCATTCATCATTCATTTATCTAATCTACTGCATAAATGAAAGATCAATCATTTATTGCACATGAACATAGAGATTTGGTGACCCAGAAACCTTCCAAATAGAAAGTAAAACTAGGGTGGGGATGATGCCCAAAAAAAATTCAATACGGCAATATAAAGTTGGCCTATTAAGGCTTACAATGATCAGTTATGATGATCTTCCCTGTTAGGAGCAAGTAGGACTGCTAGATCCACCTTGTTAGAGGATTTACAAACATACAATAAAGTATGCACTCTATTAGGAGATTTACAAAAAGACTGTTAAGTCTACCCTGTTAAAGGATTTATAAACTGATTCACCTGTTAGGGTGAAGCAATGGATCTACTTACAACTATTTGTTGATAAGATCCTTTTTGCATTGATCACCTGATGTGATAGATATAACTTTTCTGCTCGTATGTTGACCTTGTTGTATTCCTTTTATTCTGTTGTTGATTCACCTTCATTTTTCTCAAAATATAGCAATACCTTTTTCACATGCGAACATCACTCTCTTTATATTTTCATACACACCATACCATACTAAAAATGATATCATACATTACATATATACCATTCCATTATTTACAACTGCAAGGTCGGCCAAAACATAAGTGAACAAAACATTACTGAGTCAACCAGATAGTAGAAAACTCGAGTTCCTCAAGCTGACTCGGTGACCTTCTGATACTCGGCATCCACTACATTACTCGGCATCATCATGCACTCGATAAAAGTAGAGGCTCGATTCATACTAGCCACACAACACTACTTGGAACTCAGTAACCATTGGTGACTCGGTAGATATAGTGTCACTCGGTAGAAACTAACTTCTTTGTTTACCTTGCTTTTCTCGGTGAATATTGAGTTCTTCATTTACCTTGTTTTGTTCAGTGAACACTAAGTTCTTCATTTACCTTGCTTTGCTCGATGAACACTGAGTTCTTCATTTACCTTTTTCACTCGATATCCTCTGGAATGCTCGATGAGAACTGTTTACCTACTAAATTTATAAGGTAACCACTGAATGCTCGATATACGTGATGAGCTAGATAAGCATTCAAAATTGAATAAGTGTTTGCACTAATGACAAATATAGCATGATTCCAACAATCTCCCCCTTTGGCATTAGTGACAAAAACACTTATGAGCCAAAACTTATGTGCAAAATTTGACGTACTGATTTACATATATCTCCCCCATACAAGATGCACATAGTATTTACAAATATTTCTATCTTTACACATGGCTTCCTTATTTACATATATCTCTATCCCTTCTGTGTATCTCTATCTCTTCTTTAGTACTTTATGTCCCCCTTTTTGACAATAATGCCAAAGTAAATAGTATGTATTTACATAGAAACACCAAAATGAGAGATAAACTCAGAATGTACCTTGAGAATAAGAGCCAAAGTCATATCCCAATTTTCTTGCAAAATTGTGTAGGTGAAGAGTGCTATTTGAACTTCAACTGAAAGTTCAATCATATGATCTGCAACTGAGAAATCGTTGTCATGGATCAATGCTTTGGAGTAGACAATGTGTTTCTACATTGTGTCCATGATAGGAAGGATCATATTCTAAAATTCAATCAAGGTAGATCTGATCCTTGCTTCCTCTCTCAATAATTCTGCCTACTTTTCTAACAAAAATCTGATTCTAAGATGATGGGATGAACTTGAATTGGGGTCAAGTTGCAGCATTTGGGCACTAACCTTCATATACTCATCAATTTTATTTAGTATTTATTTGATCTCCTTGGTGTACTCAATAACATCACAAAGTTTGGCACAAAGTGAAGTTACATTATTAAAAGAATTTTCAAGATTGACCAAAATTGTGGACAATTCTACCTGTTTTATTGCAATGTGCTGAGCAATGTTCTCAAGCACCTGACCAGAGGTGTCCTCATTGAATTTATTTACAACCTCTTCTAACTGAATCAAAATGTGTTGAGTAGAATCTACTTCAACACCTATAGCATCTGTAATTATATTCTTAGCATTTTCAATTATTCTATATTCCTTATCCCTTTTAGACCTTAACTGCTTCTACATAGCCTTCATCTCTATTAGCTGACTAGCATACCTCATTTCTTCAATGGTAGCATTTTCATAGTCAATATTTGGAATCACTATCTTTGTGTCTAAGTCAATATCTTCAGGAATTTCCTTTCCGGTGATCAGAAGTCTTAATGGATGCTTTTTTATGACTTCAGTGATGATTGGTTTGACCTTAGGAATAGACATAATAGTGGAGATGGAAGGACTAGTAGTAAATACTGGGATAGGACTTGAGGTTTGAATGCCAATAGAAGTATTTACCAGATCAAAAACTGGAATACTTCCCAAAAATGATGATACACTCAGTAATGCAGTATTTGAACTAACTGGATTTGAAGTAGATGCAAATAATGCTGACAAAATTGTAGAACAAATTGGAACTAACAAAATTGTAGAACTTACTGCTATACCGACTAAAGATGATGGAGCTAAGGAGGTTGGCTCGATAGCTGAAGAAGTAGCAGTCAGCTCAGTAGATGGAGTCCTTGGCACATCTATTTCAGATACCTGGAGCTAGGAAGAGGTTGGTGAAGATTGAGCAATTGATGTGGCAATTGTGCTCACAATCTCACTTGTAGAAGCTATCTCCTTAGTGGATGAAATAATTTTTGGTGGAGAGTGAGGAAGGGATGCAATCACTACTGCTACAATTTTTACTGGATCATCTTCCTCCTTATCTTCCTCTTCAGCTTCTTCCTTCATTCCTTCTTCCTCCTTGTCTTCTTCCATTAATGCATGTAGCTCTCCTAGTGAGACTATGATGGATGGAGTGCCATCAATATCATCACTATCACTGTTGTCATCATCCTTGATTTCCACTGGGTCTTCACTGGGCTTATGCAGATGATAGATGTTTTTCTACATGTTTGTAGCATCATTTACAACATGCTCAATGTCTTTGATCAAAATTAAACATGTGTGAAATCTTATCATCATCTTACCTTCATGGTTTTTCATCTCAGTCTTTATTTCTACTACAGTGAGACTTGGTCTAAGATTCTTTAGAGATTGCTCATAGATGTATTTTACCATTTGGGTGGCTGAATCCCATCTCGGTTGCAATCTTTCCAGTAGTTATTTTGAGATTTGGGAGGGAAGCTGGTCCGGGGAGTATTTCCATTTACCCATCTTGCTGAGTACTAGTTCCTCTATCTGCATTTTCTCAGCATCTGTTCTAGTTTCAAATTTCAATGCCTTGAAATTTGTGATGCCTGCTCCTTCCAATTGTTTAAGCCTTTCCTCAAATGTGGGTGTAGGCCTGACCAGTATAGGTTCCTACTTACCTTTTTTGGTTCTTCTTGTGAATATTTTAGTAGGCTTCTTCTTAGGTTTGGTAATTATTGCCTTTCCTTTCTTCTTCGGAGGTTCTTCTTCAAAAATTTTATCTTCTTTTTCTTCTTCTCCTCCTTCTTCTTCATCATCTTCCTTGTCCTCGCCTTTTCCTTCTATTAGCATGAGAGGACCGGTTGCAGTTTTTAATTTAGCTATCTTCCTCTTGCCTTTGCTTATGGCCTATGGTAGCTTGATTTCAAGCTCAATTCTGGCCTTTGCTTCATCATAGGTTCCAAAAATTGGTTGCCTTGGGTCTACTGGCTCATTTACTAGTGCTTCTATGATGTATCTAGCTTCATCAATATTTACCTCATAGGGAAGAGGTTTTACCCATGCAACTCGGGGTCTGACTGCCTAGATGTACACCTTATCACAGTCAACCATGAAGCATACATCATCTTTGTAATCTTCAACTAATTTTGGTGGAATCTAGAACCTATTATTCATTCTCTCCTTGAAGTCTTCAAAATAGTTATCCATGATGTTATCAAAATTTTCACCCATCTCTGCTACAAACTCATTTATCTGATACAAAATTGGAATATCTTTTCTCCATATGACAGTTCCTTTAGATGGAAAGAATTTTTGAACGTAGAAAAATAAATAGATCAATAGAGAACCAAATTTACAAGGGTTATTCTTGGAAGTCCTTATACTATCCATATTTTTATTCAATTGTCTCAGCAATACTTCGGACAGATCAAATTCAAGGTTTTTCTTTACAATCTTGAGGGCCAAATCCACAGCTTCACAAGGTACACTATTCAATCTACTAGAATTGTATAATTTATATGCAATTACATGAATGCCAAATCTTAGTTCAACATCTAATACAGTTTTGACCTTTAAACCTCTACCATCCCACTCGACTAGGGTTTGCTTCTGTAGCTCCTCTCGACCTAGGGTTTTGGTGGCTTTTTCTTTACTGAGCATAGAGAGACCCGTGATTTTGTGAATCATCTTCTTTGTGATTAGCACTAGCTACTCTAACCATAATTTTCCATTATGCACCCAACTCAAGATATACCTAATCCATTTGGTTTGGAAGTTTCTAGTCATATGCGAGATATGAGTCAAGCCTTTGGTTTCAAGATGCTTGAACTCAAGTTTCAGAGAGCCATCTACACTCATTTCACCTAGGGCATTGTCCATCTCTAGGTTTCTGATTTCTTGAATAGAATATTTGAAATGAGTACGAGTATCATTGATAAGAAGTACCTTAGGTGGTATTTGTGATTGAGCTCCAGTTAGGTCGAGTGATTCTACAACGGTCGGAACAATCTTGAAGTTGGGTGCTTTCCATTCTATACCCTTTACCAACATTTTTGAACCTCTTTTTGCCTTGGTGTTGTTGGTGCTTGCAGATGTCATAGCTGCTTGATAAGTATAAGAAAATCTTGAACAAATTCTTCGCTTGAAAATCGCTTGAAATCGCTTGGAATTTTCTCTGGATTCACTGGAAATTTCTTTTCTCTAAAATTGCGATGAAGAATGAAATTGAATTCTTCCCTTTTGACAAAAAATAATGTCATTAATGCTTGGTACAAAGGTAGTTGTGATGACAGAGTGCTTGCTAGTTTGTCATTCACTTGCTCGGTAGAAGCTTGCAACTCGGTGATCAAACAAAACTTTTAGTTACTCCCGACCTAGCTTGGTAAGGTCTTCAACCAACCTTGCTCGGTAGATGCAACACGGTGAATGATAACTTTTCTTTGATCCTCGTATCTGAAATACTGATTTGATCATTTGCACTCTTTCACTCTAGGACTGCTTGAGATATGGCTTGATGATGCAGTTCTTGATTCTTCTTAAATCTAATAGGAAATGGTGGAGTCACCCATTTCTTGAGTGACATGACCATCATTTGAACTGTCTTGCTCGGTAGATTTAGGAATCCACTGTTGTCTCATCTGCTTTTGAATGTTATCAGCTTTAGCTTTCTTTTCATCTTCAATTCTTCTAGTATTCATGCAATTCTTGGCTATATGACCAAGTTCAGTACATGTGTAACATCTTATGGTTGTATCCTTCTTTCTTAGGTGATGTCTTGCACAGTTTATCCCAATGTGTCCATATTCTCCACAATAGTGACATCTGCACCAAGTATTGTAGTTCCAACCAAATATTACTTTGATAATTTTTTCTGTTGGATTGAATATTTTTTATTTACATTTAGATGCCTTGTGACATTATTTCTTGCATTTGTGACATTTGCCTTCAAATTTTGGTTTCTCTTTGCATTCATTAGCTTTGTGACCATGCTAATTGCAATTGAAGCATTTGCCATTGAATTTTCCTTTTCCATTACTCCACCATTTGTTTGATGTATGACCTAACTTACCACAGTGATTGCAAGTGGGTCTTTGATTCCTTTGGGCACCTTGTTTGGAGGATTCACCTTCTTCCTTATATCCAAGACTGGCTTTACCTTTTTGTCTATGAAAGTTTTGCTCACTTTGCTGATTTAATTGAGTCATGTGTGCTTGAGATTTCATCATTCTCTCATTGATTTGTTTTTCAGTGATCAAGCCATTTTCCAAACTTTCATTGATTTGTCTTTCAGATCTTAGATCACTTTGTAAGCTTGCATTGATTTTTCTTTCAGTGATTAAATCATTTCTCAAACTTTTATTCTCAGATCTTAGATTCATAATTTCTTAATTTGCATTAGATAGTTGACCTACAAGATTTTTATGCTGAAGGAATTGATTATTTCTTACCTCTAAGTCTTCATTTGCCTTGTTTCTCTATTCCAAAACTTCACATAGCCTGATTGATTGGATTTCTTGTTCTCTTTTAAGCTTCCTTACTTCTTCCTACAGAGAACCATTCTTTGCTAGGAGTTCCTTGATTGCTTCATTAGCTTCATTTGAACTACTTGATGGTAAAAGGTCTTCAATCTTTTCTTCAACATACTGATGATCATTCATTCATCTTGCAAGTTCCTTCCTTCTTTTTAGAGATTGAGAAAGATGCTCCTTTGCTTCTTTGAGTTGAGCCATGGCCATTTCCAAATCTAGCTTTTCATTTTCAATAGATTTGTCAAGTCTAAATATCTCCATTGTCCTTGATCTTTGCTCAAGTTGTCAAATTTTATCCTGAGAACCACAAAGCTCTGATACCAATTGTTGGAAATATTCAGGATAAGATAGGTTACTGAGAGGGGAGGGGTGAATCAGTAACTTGTAAAACTTTCAAACACTTTAGCATTTTTTCCATTCATCATTCATTTATCTAATCTACTACATAAATGAAAGATCAATCATTTATTGCACATGAACACAAAGATTTGGTGACCCAAAAACCTTCCAAATAGAAAGTAAAACTGGGGTGAGGATGATGCCCATAAAAACTTCAATACTATAGTATAAAGTTGGCCTATTAAGGCTTACAATGATCACTTCTAATGATCTACCCTATTAGGAGCAAGTAGGACTGCTAGATCCACCTTGTTAGAGGATTTACAAACATATAGTAAAGTATGCACTCTATTAGGAGATTTACAAAAAGACTATTAAGTCTACCCTGTTAAAGGATTTATGAACTAATTCACCTATTAGGATGAAGCAATGGATCTACTTACAACTATTTACTGATAAGATCCTTTTTGCATTGATCACCTGATGTGATAGATATAACTTTTCTGCTCCTATGTTGACCTTGTTGTATTTCTTTTATTCTGCTACTGATTCACTTTCATTTTTCTCAAAATATAGCAATACCTTTTTCACATGTGAACATCACTCTCTTTATATTTTCATACACACCATACCATACTAAAAATGATATCATACATTACATATATACCATTCCATTATTTACTACTGCAAGGTTGGCCAGAACATAAGTGAACAAAACATTACTGAGTTAGCCAAATAGTAGAAAACTTGAGTTCCTCAAGCTGGATCGGTGACCTTCTGATACTCGGCATCCACTACATTACTTGGCATCGTCATGCACTCGGTAGAAGTAGAGGCTCGATTCATACTAGCCACACAACACTGCTTGGAACTCGGTAACCATTGGTGACTCAATAGATATAGTGTCACTCGGTAGAAACTAACTTCTTTGTTTACCTTGCTTTGCTCAGTGAACACTGAGTTCTTCATTTACCTTGCTTTGCTCGATGAAACCTAATTTCTTCATTTACCTTTCTTTTCTCAGTGAACATTGAGTTCTTCATTTACCTTTTTCACTCGGTATCCTCTAGAATGCTCGGTGAGAACTGTTTACCTGCTAAATTTATAAGGTAACCACTGAATGCTCGGTATACATGATGAGCTAGATAAGCATTTAGAATTGAATAAGTGTTTGCACTAATGACAAATATATCATGATTCCAACACTAAATTCCTCCTATAATGGTCACTAAGGTAGATACTTTCCAACCTCTTTATTCTCATAGAACTTTATTAATTTTTTAATGTTGGTTTGGTTGTATTGTTGACTAAGATGCTTTAGATTTGATTGGTATTATGCGATGACCAAATTAGATGGTCTCTCTTTCATTCTTGATACCCCCATGGAAATAGTGATAAGGATATTATGTTTTGATGGCTCTCAATATGCAAAAGAACTCATTGATCATATGACTCAACAAATAAGTATTATATTCGCTCTTGCAAAGTATTAGATGACCAATCCTCAAATCCTCATCTACTCATTTCTATCTGGATACACTTCGATATGTTCCTCTATGTAAGCTGACTGTAGAATATAAAGCATTGAATCTTTTTTTTTTTCAGTAGATAATTTTCCAATCTATTTCACCTTCTCTCTCTCTCTCTCCCCGCTTTCTATGCTATCTCTCCCCTTATAAATATCTACATAGATGAATATTTATCAACAGTTGTGACTATTCTCTATAGTCAAATTATAAATTTTTTAACATTTTTATATATTATATTAATCATATATTTAATGATTATATAATATTATATGATAAAATAATTACATTATATTAATACTTCATATAAATACTATATAATATTTAAATATTTATTAATATTATAATGTGTAAAATATAATCATGTGTCTTTATATTTTAATATTATTATAATATAATATTATTATTATAAGTACAATTATAATTTTCCATTATATAATTAATAAATAATATTATAGTTTATGAATATTTTAATTTACTAAATAATTATTTATTATTATTAGATTCTCTTTTATTAAACATATAATAAATAATTATATTCATTTGTTTAATCGTAAAATAACTCTATTATTATTAAAATTAAGCTTGGAAATGGGGACATTACAATATGCCCTTCCCAAAATTGCTTATCCTCAAGAAATTCAATATTTTTTTCTTGATGATTCTTGATCAATTCTTGTATTCCTTAGTGATAATTCGTAAAGAGGTTTCAAGCTCTCTAGGAAAGACCTCCTAGGGTTCTAGCTACCATCTGGTCATTCTAGCACAATCTTCAAGTTATTTACTATCTCCACGATTATCTCCTCTTAAGGCCTTATCAATATCTTAAAACTTGGCATATCATATCTTTAAACTTGATATAAATTTCTCTCTTAGGCCTTCAAATATATAATCTCTACCTTGTAGTGGGGTGTCCTAGAAGTTCTCCCATAATCACAACATAGTAGGGTGCCCTATTGGCAGTCATCCCTTGACTACTATTGTGGCAAGAATCCCTCAACAATTATCCCTTAACCATAGAGTAGTAGGGTGCTCTTCTTTGAACTGTGAATGGGTCAATCAGTTTAGAGATCCAAAATGTGAAAGTATGATGATACAGAACATACAAGAAACATATGCTAGCATATATGAAGATACAAAGCGTGCACACAACATATATTCATTAGTGTCTAAAGACACAATGCAGACATGAAGTATACACATTAATGCATGAAGAAATGATGCAGACACAAAGCATACACATGATAGAAGCTTTGGTAGATTCCTTCCTGCAATTTGAAATAAGCCAATGTCAAGAAGATGTTTCAAAAAAAAAAATCTTCATGATATTTTGAACCATATGCTCAAGGTTTAGATTTTTGTCCCCACTACCAAAGTTGGTAGTGACTACCTCCATGGAAAATAGACATGTATCATGTATTAGTAGTTTAACAAGAAAACTTGTATAGATTATTAGTAATAGTAAAATATTATTCAATCTTGTAAGTCTAAAAAATATAAGATCTTAATTCCCAATTTAAACCCATTTCTTAAGGAGAGGTTGTGATCAAGTGCTTAGCTCCTAAGGGAGTGCTTCGTGAGACTCTAACTAATAGAAAAACTATCCACTAAGCACCATCTTCTAACAATATTTTTCTCTTTAAGACCTTATGGATAATCAATCTTGATGTATCCATCCTTCCTAGGAGAGAGTTATTTCTCATCCTAGGTCTTATGGATACCCACTCTAGGTGTATCCGTCCTTGCATATGCATATATTTTTTCTTAATAGTATATATTGGATCCTTTAGAGAATACTTGATTCCCTACCTTACTTCCTTAAGAATATTCATTTATAGAATATATTTCAAAGTCCTTCAAAGAGGTTATCTCTCTGCCTTAATTCCTTATGCATTATTTTCCTCTTATTAATGGCTACTTGGAGTAGTCCATTTATTCTTTCTCTCAATATCAACAAATTCAACATTCTAAAAGAATTTATCATCTATTGCAAGAAATCACAAAATTGGTGATTGATCTTATATATTTTTTACTGGTATTCTTGTTGTATCATTTTCAATTCCATCTAAACATTGTTGAATTATCAATTCCTCTTACTTGAATCCTTCCCCTAACTACTCGTTGTTATTGATGTTATTTATTTTGTATATGATGATAGGTACATGTTATGTCTTCTTTGATCTAAGATGAATACATTGATGTTGAATGAGTTGTGTTCTTTATTTTACCTCTTCTTCCACATCTACTATTTCAGGGAAGTGTTCTTGTAACTCCAATTGTAATCATTTCTTGGATCTATAAGATTGATATCTTTGTCTTAATCCCCTTATGATGGGAGAGTTATAAATAACTCATGTTAATGTGTTGATTGATTATAGACACCATTGATAGTAAATGATTTTTGGATGACAATCTGATACAATATTTGTCTTCCCTATTTGTAATGTCTCTTTATATAAATTCTTTTTTTTATTATCAAACCATTACTTTCAATAGAAGGTTTCTCTACATAACCTTATGTTACACTAACATATGTCAATGCAAAAAATTCCTCAAATGAATATGATCTACCCTGCTTGTATTGGATTGATTAGATTTCCAATTATGTAAATGTTTTCGGGTGTGTCAAACTAAAATATTTATACTAATGCAAGTGTTGTTGTACTTGCTAAGGATATTCTTAGGCTATTGGCGAAGGACATCGTGGTTGTTGTGGATGATTATATAAGTTGGAAACTTCCTCTTATTCATTAGAAATTCCTTTCTTGAAGATCTGATGTTGTATGCAAGCTACTTATAATTATATCAAATGTTGAGTGTATATCTTTTTTGCATTCTCTTCTCCAATGATAATTTTTGTTCTTATATGTTGATCATTATTTAAGATTCACCCTACAAGATGGAAAGATTATGCTCTAATACCACTGTAATACCACTATAATGTCCCTTCCTTTGGTAACTCAGTAAACTAGAACAATTGCTAATTTCTAGTTACTTTTTTTACCAAAGGATTAATATTGGAAAATATATAAATCAAGAATTGTCATTTTCCTCATGTATTCCTTATATATGAAGAAATTTATTCAACTTCCCATATGAATTTCTTGCATTAATACATTGGAACTAGCAATAATCTTCATCATCTTAATGACTTCTCTAATTCCTACTTGATGCCTCTATCTTCCTATGTTGAGTCTGTAGCCATTTTGAACTCCAAAGAAGATAGACTAGGCACTATTCCTTGTTTTTTTTGAAGCCCCTAATCTCCCAACTGAGTGCATACAGATTATGTAATTGAAGGTTCTATTTCTATACTTATATTCAAATTTCTCTACCAATCTAAGTCAAGGCTCTTCAATAGGAATGGATGTTCCCTATCTATTCTCATTCTTCGTTGATTAAATATTATTTAATTTCTTTTTAAAACTAATTCCTCTTGTTTTCTAGGTGAAAGTACCTTAGCATTGTGTACAATTTTGGTGTGTATATCCACTGTGATTATCTCCCCTTCATGACTTTTCTTACTCATATTACTATCCTTAAATTCAATTATGTCTTCCATATGTTGCCACTCCTTCATTACATATAGTGGAGGAGTTTACTATAAAAATATAAGAATTGTATTCTCTGTGGTCTACTTCTTGATGGGTCTCTAATTCCTATATCTTCTATTGATGATATTACTCATGATGAGTTCAACAGAATATGATGATTATTGTCACTATCAAGTCAGTGACTATGTTCTATCAAGAGTTCTATTTTAATGTGATTCCTCTCATTTTTATCATGTTCTATAAAGAATTATTTTTAGACATTTTTACTAGGCATTTAACCAAACTAATTTTGATTATTGAATGTCTCTCCAAATTGGGTGTTGACCTCTTGATTTCTCCTCATTGTTGTTGCTGTAAATTCTAACCTCTAAATTCCTCCTGTAATGGTTGCTAAGGTAGATACTTTCCAGCCTCTTCATTCTCATCAAACTTTATTATAGATACCATCTCTAATTTAACTAATAGTTTAACACGTGTTTGTATTGTTGACTGAGATGCTTTAGATTCAATTGGTATTATGCAATGACCAAATTATATGGTCTCTCTTTCATTCTTGATACCCCCATGGGAACAATGACAAGGATATTATTTTTTGATGGCTCTCAATATGTAAATAGACTCATTGATCATACAACTCAAAAAATAAGTATTATATTCGCTCTTGCAAAGTATTAGATGACCAATCCTCAAATCCTCATCTACTCATTTCTATTTTGATACTCTTCGATATGTTCCTCTATGTAAGCTTATTGCAACAGATAAAGCATTACATCTTATTAGTTTTTCAATAGATAATTTTCCAATCTATTTCACCTTATCTCTCTCCCTCTCCCCCCTTTCTATGCTATCTCTTGCCTTATAAATATCTAGATACATGAAGATTTATCAACAGTTGTGACTATTTTCTATAGTCACATTATCATTTTTTTTTAAATTTTAATATATTGTATTAATCATATATTTAATGTTTATATAATAGTATGTGATAAAATAATTATATTATGTTAATACTTCATATAAATAGTATATAATATTAAATATTTATTAATGTTATAATGTTTAAAATATAATCATTTATCTTTATATTTTAATATTATTATAATATAATAATGTTATTATAAGTATAATTATATGTAGTGTTAGTTTCTCATGAATTAAGGTCCATCCATTGGAACTAGATTATTGGGTGGTGAAAAATTTTACTCTATAATAGTGTGTGGCACTCGGCAATGGAGTTAACTGATTGAGATCGATGAGATCCATCATTTCAATGAACAATCTTTTCATTATATAATTAATAAATAATATTATAGTTTATGAATATTTTAATTTACTAAATAATTATTTATTATTATTAGATTCTCTTTTATTAAACATATAATAAATAATTATATTCATTTGTTTAATCGTAAAATAACTCTATTATTATTAAAATTAAACTTGGCAATGGGGACATTATAGGCAATACTACTATCGAGCTCCTAGTGTAAAACCAAGCTTACAGTATCTACCGAGTCACTTAGTTAACACAGTAACCAAAAACAACTCAACATTGACCAGGTACCACCTCTTCACTGACCAAGCCCTCTAACTCCAAAGCCAGAACACCCCACCATGCAAGATTACCAGCCAACCAAGGATGCCCCTACATCAAACAACTAGGTTCAACAAGATGTTCTTAATAGCTGGAAGAACATCTTTTGGGATTCAACACATAAATCCCAAATCGGCTCTTCACATACATATCCTCCAAGTCCTCATCTTGTACATTTTTTCCCTTGATCTTCTTCTACTTCTTCACATCCGTCCTCGATGTTCCATAGGTCTGCCTTCCACACTAATCTCTAACCCTCTCAAAATCCTTCAACTCAACTCGACTGCCAATACTCAGGATACTCTTACTGAGTTCTTCATTCTACAAAGGAATCAAGGAATGCTTCCTACCACCTTTCATAATTAAAAACACATTCTTGACACAATCATGCACATCCCTACAATCATATGGCGAAGGTCTACCAAGAAATAAATAACAACTATTCATGTCAATAATATCACACAAAACTTGATCCTTATACTTCCTAATCTATAAATCAACAAGGCATTGCTCCCTTAATTCCAAAGCATGTTTACCTTGCAACCAACCAATCCTATAAGGATAAGGATGTCTCATTCTTCTCAAACCAAGTTTATGAACCATCTCCTCAGCAAAAAAATTGTCAATACTACCACCATCCACAACCACATTATTGACTTTACCACCAGACTTACAACAAGTCCTAAACAAACTAGTCCTCTGACAAGATTCCATTGTCCTCTGACCAATCAATACTCACCAAACTAGCAAACTCTCTCCTTTCTTAGGTTAACTATCATGGTATTCAACCTCGTTCACAAAAACATCTCTTTTGTCACTAGCCTTAGGAGATTCATGAAATCTATGTTCTATTTCTCCATATTTGTAGCAAGTACCCTTAAACTCATCTCTACATGTCCTTCTCTTCTGATCAATAGGTTTTGGTGCATCTTTTGAACTTGTTTTAGATTTTGTGGAGCTATCCTGCTACTCCTTCCCTCTAGAATTACCTTTACTTCTCCTCTTCAACTTATTTTTTGCCTTCAAGGCATGTTGATTAGCATCCTCAACAAAATAAATCTTTAACATACTAACCTCATCTAGGATATTGGATCTCAAACCATTAATTTATCAATCTACCTTCTCCTTTGAAAATTCTCTATGTCCAGACTGAATAGTCAGCTTGTAGAACTCCTCGATATAATCTTTCACAATCATATCTTTCAATTTCAAGTTTTGCAAACTCTTGAAAAACTCAAGTTCATAATTAGTAGGAATGAACTTAGCCTTCAACTTATTTACCACCAACCTCCATCTAGTGATATTCATTTCACATTCCTCTCTATCTCTTTGCAGTTCTTTCCACCAAAGAGCAACATGCCCTTTTAGCTTAGTTTGTGTTAACCTTACTCTGAGTGGATCTCCAATATCCTCTAACTCAAAGTAGTCTTCTAATTCACCAATCCAATCAATCAAGTCTTTATGATTCAAAGTACTTGATAAATCAGAAGCCTCCATCTTAAGCTTCAACTTCAACTGAGATCCAAGCCTAGCAAACTGACTAGTCCTATTTCCCATAGGTCTCTCCACACAATTAGTTCTATCCTCACCACTTGATCCAGTAACTTCAAAGTCTTTATAAAATTTCTCATAACCATCTTCAATACCCACATGCCAAGGTACACCACATATAGTGCTTAAAAGTTTAGCAATCATGTCACTCTTCATCAACGCCATCTAAAATTTGAATTCTACTTTAATCTTCTCTAAGATCCTTTCTTCCACAACATCACTAAGATCATCAATTTTCCTAGGGTCCAATCTTCTTAGAGGCATCTTCCAAGATCCTTTACAAACCCAAAGCAATAAATCCACAAATCCAAAAGATTAATCAGCTTCACAAGATCAACCTTCACTTCCAACCTTCATCCAAGTCTTGGTTCAAACTCCCTCAACTTTGGTGCTTGGTCTACACACTCAAGAACAACTAAGCTCTAATACCACCTGATGTAGTGAGAATCCAAGGGTACCCCAACTGAAGGTAATATGGACCCCTACAAATAACCACACAATGGAAACACAACAACAATACAATATCTGATACCAAATATAACTCTTTATTCATATATAATAATTGTTCACATGTAATATGCTTGGCTATAAGGCCTTCTGAGTTAGGGGCAAATACAATAGCAATTACAAAATAGTTCTACAAGATCCCTTAAGATCCAACTCAAAATCCCAATCCTAGCTAGTCTAGATCCACACTCTGGTAGAAACCTCCAAGGAAGATTACAGCTTGTGCTCACAAGCTTACCAAGTAATCTCCTTATTTTTCAAGCCTCGGCTACTAACCTTCTTAGAACTCACTCCTTCACTTCATCCTCTTCTCCAAGCTAGATGAATGTCTAGTAATCTACCTTAAGACTCCATAAGACACCCCTTCTTATATCCAACTAAGCCACAAGTTAGCTACAACACTCATTAGCTACCCATAACCCAAATTAAATGTCAAAATTTGGCTCATGGATAACTTAGGCACCATAAAGGGCAAGACCAAATTGAGTGTCAGAAACCACCACCGAGCATCAATGTCTCTCCCAAGCATAACTAATCTCCATCATAGACCAAGCCAACTTGAGCAACACTACTATTGATTCCCAGTTCAAACCGAGCTATAGTATATGTCAAGTGCCACCTTCACTAACTAAGTCCCTTTACTAACTGAGCAACTCAATAAATACTATTATTGAGCTCCCACTGTAAATCGAGCTTACATTATCTACTAAGTGCCCAAAGCATCATTAAATGCCTTCATTAACTAAGTCACTCAATTAACATAGCAACCAAAAATACTTCATTATTGGCCGAGTACCACCTCTTCATTGATTGAGTCCTCCAACTCAAAAGCCATAATACCCCACCATGTAGGATTTCTAGCCAACCAAGGATGCCCCTGCATCATGTTAGCATTGAGCCTAGCTACCATAAGGCTTGCTTGTTCATCTAGGTAAGAATTTTTCTCTCTTTCTATTTATCATAGTATGTCTTTAAAGAGATTTTCTAAGAGTCTATTTTTTTCTTCCCTAGACATGGTGAAAGAAAACCCATATTCAATCCTAGGAATTTTAAGTGGGGTGTCCAAAGTACTACCAAAGTGGCTAAGTGGATCAAACCAAGTCATGGATTTCTCTTCTTCTACTTCGTCCAAGATATGTTTAGTATCAAAGTGCGGATTACTTTTACATCTAGTTGGGTAAGGTAGTTCATCAAAACTAATAGGAGGATGACTTCCTTGACCAATTTGATACCTATTTGTAATCAGCATGAAAGATATAGTATTTAGTTAATGAGATGATACAAGATGAATAGATGTCCAAACTTTAAAAAGTAGAGTGTTCACTTGTAAAAGATAGAGAGTGATAGAGTATCAAGGTGACTTGTCAATCAAAGTGCCCAAGTGATTTGTGACACTTATGAATTGATTCTAGAGATAAGTGAGTAGCTAAATAGTTATATGAAATGAGTGAAGAAAATTGAACAACTCTCCCAATTAAGTGTGTAACCAAGATGCCAAAGTGATTTTTTTTGGCTAAACTAGTGCCTACCACATAGATTTTAGACCAATAAACAAGGGTAGACCAAGTATAGACCCTCTAGATCAGCTAAGAGTGAGTTCAAAGTAAAGCTAACTATGTTAAGAAATTGGATGAAACTATTCAGGAAGTCGAACGAGAAAAGGACATGAACAGGAAATTTTGTATGATACTCTATAGGAAGAAGTACAATAATCTAGTGTATAATTATACTCCACAAGTAGATAGTATGAGAGGCAATAGGATAGAAGTATGATAGACTTTATGAAGTAGTACAATACTTGACTAGGTCGTACGATATTTCTCACTAGTGCATATGATAGTTTTATGGAAGAGACATCATGTGACTTTTTTTTTGCTCAAAATACCAAGTTTGATTGATTTTTCCAACCAAGTCATCTAAAGTGTTTGTTGAACCATTGTTGAATTCTAGTTTTGATCATAAAATAGTATTCTAACAAGTTTTGATAAGCAATAGTGACACAAAAACTTGTATTCAAATAATTGATAATGAAGGGTGCTCCCCTTAATACCACAAACACTCAATAGAAACATAGAAACAAAAACAAATTGAGAGAAAAAAAATGGGCTTATTATTATCTCCACAAGTAAGCAATTACAGATTTTAGAATTATAATATACAAACCCATAGGCACCTTCCTTACAATAATCCACAAGATAGAGTTGTGATTATCACCCAGAACTACCCTAAACAGCCTATGTGTCTTCTTTATATAGGCATTTTTCAATGTTTGGGAAGGTTCTAGACACTATTCCCTAACCCTTGAGTCTAACCAACCTCATATTATATTATTTTCATTATAAATTATTACATGTCATCAGATCAAGACAACTCACAAACTAAATTTTTGGATGGCCCACTTCTAGAGGCCATAACTAACAAACCATTGGCCCAATGGGCTTTTATAACCCCTTTTCAAAAATGAAAGCTAAAGATCTACATTGGTTGATTATACAAGTGTCCATTAGTTGAGGTTTTTTTGATCTCAAATTGATTTTAACACATGAGTGTCTATACACTTAAGTCATTTACAAGTTAGAACTTAGTTCATGATGACCAAGTAATGCATATCAAGCATAACATGTCAAATAGTGCATGTCGAGTGTGATATTAAGTAAGTGTCGAGTAAACAGTTAGTGTCAAGTCACTCAAGTGTTGAGAAGTCAGTGTGTGCCAATTCATTCAGACATCAAGTGATAGCATTGAAGTTGCAGTTGATGTTGAGCATCAGGGACTTCAGATTCTGAGTAAAATAGTTTATCACATAATTGTTTGCAACTGCACAAACTACTATGTAAACCATTTTGGAGCTGACTTAAGGATTTTTTTGGGAACCTAGATGATAAGAAAAAATCTTAATTGAGAATCTGTATGTAGTACATGCAGCCAATTAGTTAAAGGGATGAATTGAGTGGCTAGATGGATGAATTACAATCGTTGATTCATACCTAACCCTAAGTCACCTTGGTCTTCTTAAGGAGGACAAACCATAAACATTGTATGAATATGGAATGTAAGAATAGATAATTTTGCATGCACAGATTGAGCATTGATGGAGGCTAAGGAGTTGTGAATTGAGATACATTGCTAAATATTAGTTAGAGGAGAGTAGAGGAAAGGAATTAGAGGATAGAAGTGATACATCTAATCAGAGAGGATCAAGTAAAGATAAATTTAGAGGTGATATGTTATCTAGCAACAAAGTGCTAACTGAAGGATCATTGTTGATACATTCTAGCAAGTGAATCAGTTAAATCTATTAATAGAGTAGTCCTAATAGGTTGTTGTAAATTCTTTAATAGGGTGCTTACTTCATTGTAAGTTGAAGTCCTTTAATTAGGCACACTTCTAACAGGGTCTTGAAATCCTTTGACAAGGTAAGATCTAATAATCTTGTAAGCCTTTAATAGGGTAGACCTTTCATAGGGTAGATCATAGTTTATGATCAAACATTGAAGCCTTTATTGGATACACTTTATTACTATAGTAGTGGAGATTTGTGGGTATCATCCCCACCTTAATTTTAAGTTCTCATTTGAGATCTTTTGAGTAACCAAATATCATGTGTCATACATATCTTGAATGTTATTTGCTTTCATGCTATAGATGAATATGTTTAGCTAGCTTTTCAGTTTACATGCATATTGTGAGATGGATGTGGTGAATGAAGTTATGGTTAAAGATTTGAAGGACTAATTCACCCCTTCCCCCCCAACCCCCATCGCCCTCTCAAAGTTTACTTTCTTTATTGTATTTCCAACAATTGGTATTAGAGCATTGGTTCTCTAGAAAGGAGAGCTTTGCAGCTTTGAGGAAAGATCTTAAAGATAGAAGTCTACAAGTTGGGAAAGACTATTAAGAATAAGAAGATTGAAATCCAGCTTACCCTACATTAGCTGAATGAAGTAAAAGATGAGTTGAAGAACTCATTAAAGAGAAGGAAAGAGATAGCTATTGAAGAGAAAGACACACAATACCAAGAGATTGACACTACTGAATTATTTGCAGATGCAAACACAACTAAATTTGATGTACTAGTTGCAAATTTGATGGAAAAGAATGCAGTCCTGATTGAAGAGGTCAGAAATCTTAAGATAGAACAAGAAGTCCAATCAGTATTGCTATGTGAGGTGACTAAGCAGAAAAAGAAAGCTAAAGAAGACAAATTCATGATAGAAGATGACAAAAGGATACTGACCAATAGATTGGAAGAGAAAACATCAAAGGTGAATAGGATTTCTCACATGCAAAAAAGAAACATTGAATCAAATGATGATTTCCAATTGTGAATTGAATGCAAAAGATATTTAAATCATGACACTAAAGTTGTAGAATGAACAATTAAGAAATGATGTGAAAAGAGAAAAAGAATTTGCTAAAAGTTTCAATAGACCTAGTGAAGCCATCAAGTACTTTGAGCAATTAATGAGATCTCCTAGATCTAACAATGATACTACTGGATTGGGTTACACCTATACTAAAGAAGGAGGATCGTCCAAAAGTGGTGAACAAAGGAACAACAAAGGTAAGAACTATAAACTCTCTTGTCATAATTTTTATAAGATGGGTCATACTACAAATATTTGCAGGAGCAAGAATGCAAATCAAAATCCTAAGAAGAAATTCATGGGTAATTGTCATAAGTGCAACAAACAAGGACATCAAGCATGTGAATGTAAGAGCAAGACATCAAGCACATAGAGATTTAAAGGTTACTACTACAACTATAAGAAGTATGGACATAGAGAACATGAGTGTAAATCAAAGCCTAACTGGTCATCAAACAAGCAAGCCAAGGTAAACCATACTGGAAGATCCTACAATTGGGATTACAATACAAGGTATAGTTGTCACTATTGTTAAGAGTATGGACATGTTGCTGAAAATTGTATTAGAACACATTTCAAAAGTGACTATAGTAGATGGTTGAGTCAAACTACATGCTTTAGTTGTTTGAAGAATGGTCACATAAGCAAAAATTATCCAACAAGGTCAAGAGCACCTAGCAGTGAGTTCAACAAAGGCAAAGGAAAGGCAGATGTTGAAGTAGTCAAAGTGCAAATGAACAAAATAGGGAAGAAGGAAGATTACAGTACATCAAGGTCAGATGGGGTCACTTCACCTAATGTGTTAGGTGATCACATCAACCCCAATTAAGTAATCAACAGGTATGTATGGGACTAATATTTAAATGATATACCATACATCAGTTCCAAGTATTTAGTTTTGAAAAGATTATATGTTTATGAAGAAAGATGCAAAATTTTGTTTAGAACCTAGAAGAAATCTTCAAGTTTTTTTTAGTTTTCATGTTGTTGTCGAGCATGAAAAGTTTCATTCAAATTTGGAGAGAGCACAAAAAGATTAAGGTGAATTGAAGATATCATTCCAAGCATTTGCAGACTAGATTCAATCATTGTTCAACACCATTCAACAAATTTTTAAAGGTATTTATGGTGTGTCAAGCTATGTTGTTTGAATTTTTGCAAACCATAGGTAATCAATATGGAATCTAGTTCTTCAACTACTAAGGTTAAAGAGGGAAAGGAAGTTTTAAATGTTCAATTAATCAGTAATAAGATCAGACAATTGAAATTTAGAGCAATTCCTGACATTGCATACAAGCAAGACTCATTCGGTGTGTTACCGTTGATACCACCACAAGTTTTAATGATTCAAGATGTAAGATTTTGTTACACATGTAAGGTGGGTAGCATAGGTGACATGGAGATTAGAGACCTATATAGAAAATTATATGAAAATGAAATATTAAAGGAGGAATATAAGATTGTAGAAAAAAAAGGGTTAACTCATGCCCTAGATTTCCCCAACATTTTCAAGATAGAGTAGATAAAGATTTTTTTGAGTAGGATTCATGATAACTCTATGTGTTTATAGGATGGACCTATCAAGATTGCCAAGAGGATTGTGTAGAGGGTAACAAGATATCCAACCCTAGACAAGCCTATGACCATGAGAAGTGATGCAAAAGAGGTTATTGAGAAAAACAAAGGGGCAGTGTGGAATAAGAGAGGAATGACAATTGACACTATCATAGATCCTCTAATTGCTTTTGTAGTAAGGATAATTGCACACAAATTATTTCAATCCAGTAGATTGAACAGTGTACATTGTATTGTTGTTGACATAGGCTACAAGATCGTCAAGAAGGATCATTCTTGTGACCTTGTTGAGTTGTAGTTACAAAAGTTATCAGAAAACTTGGGAGCCATAAGGAAAACCAAGAGTACATTGTGAAAGTTTGGTTAAATACTTGTTTATATATTTTTCTATGTGTAGAACACATTTCCTTCTTTTGGTAAAGTTTCATGGAAGACAAATAGATCTATAGCAATGGAGATAGGTGAATATATTAAGCAACTTGGGGAAAATTTTGAGTTTATAATGACTAGCTACTTTGAAGACTTTAAGAAGTCGATGAAGCAAAGAATAAGGATACCAGTGTCACTAGTTGAGAAGAATTTCAATGATGTTTACTTTCTAGTTGATACTAACTTCACATATGTTCAGGTTGTTATTCCAAGGGTGAGATGGGTAAGGCCTCTGTGTTATGAGATAAATGTGGATGAGGCATCTGTAGAAAGTATAACTTTGTTGGTAGAAGAAGTAGATAAGAAGGCTACAACCTTTTCTAAGATAACTATGGACTTGAAGACAACCTTTGTAATGAGGAAGAAGAACAAAATTTTTAAGAAGCTCAAATGAAAATTTGGTGAAGGGGCAAAAGAAGATGAAGAAGAAGAAGACAATGAAGATGATGATGATGAAGGTAAAGGTGTACCTTTCCAAGCACCATTGGTCATAACTCAAGGTCAAGGAGAAGACCAAGGTGGAGAGGAAGTAGAAAATGAAGAAGGTGTCAAGGGAGAAGAAGCTAATGAAGCACCTGTAGCCATAGAGAAGAAGAAGAGGAAAGCTAAAGCTCTAGCAATAAGAAAACTAAAGAAGGTTGTAAAACCTACTCAACCTAAACCTGTAGTTCCTACTACTAGGGCTAGCACAAGAGCTACTGCTAAGATGGCTCAAGAATTAGAAAAGCCAAAGGGAAAGAGAGCTAGGACCACTAGCAAAGAAGGTGAGTCTAAGAAGAAACAAAGGAGAAAGTACATTGCTCCATCCAAATTAGATGAGGATAGGACAAAATCTCAAATCAGATGAGGATAGGACAAAATCTAATGACAATAGCCAATTCATAGTGGTAATTCACAATCTTTCTTCTAATTTGGACAACTTTTGTGAGAATATAAAGAATAATGTTGACTTATCTGGATTCACACATGTTGAGTTTGATAAACTTGGAAAGGTTGACATGAACCAGGTAGAAGAGTCTATTTGTGCCATGATGGAAACATTCAAGAAGACTTGAATTGAGCTTGCCAACTCTATACCCAAGAGTCTATATGACAGAGTTGAGCAAAAATGGTAGTTTAGTCTCAATATAGAAAGGAAAATTAGAGAGACTACACTAGCAAGTGTGATGCCAAAATTGGATAAAGCTACAATGAAAAAGGCCATTATGAAGTACACAAGGAGATTTGCTCCTAAATATAGGAAATTCATATTTTGCAAAATGACATTGAGGATGTTGTTCAGAAATCCATCCAAATATGAAAAGTAATATATGGACAAACAACACCTAAGGCAATTAAGTAGACACTTGTTGAGGTAGGTGTAGACAAAGTTGAGCAAGAAGTAACTGAGGTTACTAATGATGACAGTGAAAAAGATGCACATGTGTAAGGTGCTCAAAATAATACAGATACATAGGCAATAGTTGAATCTGAGCAGCAAACTAAATCGAGTATACTAGATATGTTAGTGTTGAGTGCCAGTCCACAACATGGGTTAGATACAAACATAGATACAGTAAAGATCAAGGATACTTCTGATATTGTTATTCAAAACATAAATTCCCTAACAAAGGAAGATATGAGAGGACATTGCTAGATTCCACCAACAAGGCACAATTATGAAGTCATCTTGTATTGGTGAGTGTGGATGAGATTGAGAAGGCAAACATGGCATCCGTAGGGGAGAAAACACAAAGACAAGAAATATCTATAGCCCCTCCTCAATTTATAGTAGTACAACCTACAATGTCTATTGTAGTGTATCAAAGGAAGGAGACAACAAAATCTAATGTCAGCACAATGGTGCAAAATGATCCAGTACCAATAGTCTTAGTAGATGAAAAGGATGAGGAAGATGGAAAAGATGAGAAAGATGGGATACAAGTTCAAAAAAGTTAGGAAGATACTCTCGTACCTATAACACAAACTCAAGGTGCAACTAAGATTGAAAAGCAAGAATAGGATAGGACTAAAGATTCAGTATTGACTACCAAGCCTGAGGAGCAATTAGCAACATAACCACTAGTTACTTTGCCATAAATTGCTACTCCTCCAAATCAAGCTCTTCATAGGTTGAGTGTAGAAGCTACACCATTGCAGTCATCAAGACCTAGTCCTAGCACATCTAAGGTAAATGAAATTACATCATTTGGTGATGTTAACTTGGATGAAGTAATTATGTTGCCAAAGTTTGATCTCGTAATAATCACTATTGAACAGATGACCATACTTCAGGATGCTCTTGCATGGAAAAAGAACCAAGAACTTCTCAAAAGGGAGCATAGGAAAAAGAAAGCATTGCAAGATATCAAAGACATCTTTTTTGATGCATTCAGCCTACCTACATCATAAGAAGACAAGCCTATCATAGAGAAATTGGAAAACATAGTAGAAAAGATCAATGATATAGACCTAGATTCAAATGTAAAACTACTTGAATGGTCTAAAAGGAAATTTCAAAGCAAAGTTAATGAAAAGATATCAAGTGCCATTGCACTTAGTCAGGTTGAATTAGCAACCAAGATTGATAGTGTAAAGAAAGTATTAGAGAATATTTTCTCTCTTTGCACCAAGTCATGTGATACAACTCTGTTCACACAAGAAGTGCAGTGACATATTGACAATCTAGAGTGAGATATGAAGAAAATAGGTACTACTCTACCCAATTCTATAGCTCAGAATCAAAAGTACTACAGGAATTTGATGAACTCCCAAGGTCACTTGGCAGCCCTGCATGCTCAAGATGCAAATATTCAAGCTACATTGATCAGTGTCCAATCCATGTTGACCCCACACATGGAGATATTACACAAAGAACTAGCCTTTGCAGAAATAGTGATGAAGAAAGATCCCCATATTTCTACACATTAATCCTTAGTTCACCTTGTTGTCAAGTTAACTATCCAAATCAAATCATTGGAGGTAGCATGTGATAACTGGGATGTAGCTCTAAATATAATACTTGAGGTCCATAAAATTGCAAACACATTATATGTGTATAACCCTTTGACATAAGTGTCAAAAGGGGGGGGGGGAATAAGTAAGGGGGAGAAATAAGAAGAAATAATGAAATGGGAAAGAGATATTAAATACAGCAATTTTGAGAGAGACAATGACTCCAAGGAAGGAATGAATATAGTTTTAGGGGAGACCAAACAAAGGGGGAGTCAAAGATATAAATATAGTACAGCACAATTCAGCATATGCATATTTACTCAGCAGGAGTATTGGTTCAAATTCAGAATAGCATAATCAACTTAGAGGGAGTTATAAGATTTTGAGGTATGACTGTTAAGTCAAGTTTTGCAAAATTTTAAAATTTTGTACATATGTCGAACAGAGATAGTGAGTATCTAAGTTATGCTCATAAGTTAAGATCATTCGTGCATGACCAAGTGTTTATGCCACTCATGTCAAAAGGGGAGATTGTTGATCTCAAATTGGTTTTGACATATGAGTGTCTATTCAATTAAGTCATTTACAAGTTAGAACTTAGTTCATGTCAAACAAGTAATGCATGTCAAGCATAACATGTCAAATAGTGCATGTTGAGTATGATACTCAATAAGTGTCAAGTAAATAGTTAGTATCGAGTCACTCAAGTGTCGAGAAGTCAATATGTGCCAAGTTATTTAGATGTTGAGTGATAGAATTAAAGTTGTAGTTGATGTCGAGCATCAAGGACTTCAAATGCCAATTAAAATAGTTTATGACATAGTTGTTTGTAATGGCAAAAAACTACTATGTAAACCATTTTGGAGTCAACTTAAGGATTTTTTTGAGATCCTAGATGATAAGAACGAATCTTAATTGAGAATCCCTATATAGTACATGTAGCCAATCAATTAAAGGGATGAATTGAGTAGCTAGATGGATGAATTACAAGCGTTGATTCATACCTAACCCTAAGTCACCTAGGTCTTCTTAAGGAGGAAAAACCCTAAACATTGTATGAATGCAAAATGAGAGAATAGAGAAGTTTTCATACACAAACTGAGTATTCATGGTGGCTAAGGAGTTGTGAATTGAGATACATTGTAGAATGTGAATTAGAGGATAATAGAGGAAATGAATTAGAGGATAGAAGTGATACATCTAATCAAAGAGGATCAAGTACAAATCAGTAAAGAGGTGATATGCTATCTAGAAATAGAGTACTAACTGAAGGATCATTGTTGATACATTCTAGTAGGTAAATCAGTTAAATCTCTTAATAGAGTAGTCCTAACAGGTTGTTGTAAATCCTTTAACAGGGTGCTTACTTCATTGTAAGTTGAAGTCCTTTAACTAGACACACTTCTAATAGGGTGTTAAAATCCTTTAACAAGGTAAGATCTAACAATCTTGTAAGCCTTTAACAGGGCAAACCTTTCACAAGGTAGATCATAGTTTATGATCAAACATTGTAGTAGCCTTCATTAGATACACTTTATTACTATAGCAGTGGAGATTTTTGGGTGTCATCCCCAACCCAATTTTCCCTTCTCATTAGAGGGTTTTTAGGTAACCAAATATCTTGTATCATACATATGTTGAATGCTATTTGCTTTCATGCTATGGATGAATATGTTTAGCTAGCTATTTAAATTTATATACAAATTGTGAGATGGATGTGTGGTGAAAGAATTTATGGTTAAAGATTTGAAGGACTCTTAGAGTTCACTTTCCTTATTGTATTTCCAACAGGTTTGACCTCATTCAAGAGTTATTCAAGCCTTCATCATTGAGCTTGAAGTTTGGATAGCCAAATTTTGCAACAACTACAATAATACATATACTATAGAAATGAAACTAAACTTGTTAGACTATTATGTCTAAGAAGAACCTCCACATATGAGGTTAGAAAAATCTAAGAACATCAAACCAACTAGCTAAAATTAGAAAGCTTCCACAAATAGCAACTTTGTAAAGGAATAACCCTTATTGAAAAAACAAAATTGGAAATAGAAATATTCTTGGGTGATGTAAGATTTTCCTTACACCCAAAATGCTCCTACATCAATTAGACAATGGACAAAGCAACCTTTCCAATACAAGCACTTGCAAGGTGTGAAAAATAAAACCCTATGAAACTACCACTTGTGTATGTTAAATAAGATTTCTACAAGTCCAATACATTAAAAAATATATGAAGAAAGATATATATAAGGTCACAACTCAATACTCAATAGCTTGGCCCAAAAATTGATTCTCCCTTGCCTCAGACAAAGTAGGGTAGGATCTAATCTATGGTTCTTTGTAAAGTTTTCGTTCATAACACCCCTCTTGCACTTGATAGGGGATGGAAGCATGTTAACCACAAGAGTACCTTAAGCATACCCACCCAATAATTTCCTCATGGTCACAATCCCACAAGTTCTCACACCAAATAGATCAAGTGTTATGTTCCGCAAGGCTTTTGCCTTTGTCAAGGGGCTTGTGATTATAGTGGGTCAAATAGTTGGGTATTGCTTGTTTCCACTTGGTTCACTCCTATTTTTATCTTTCCACCAATAGTAGGCCCTCTAAAGGAGTAAATCTTACTAGGAGATTGAACAAAATGGATTCACACCAA
Organism: Cupressus sempervirens; assembly: GCA_028749045.1. Lineage (NCBI taxonomy): Eukaryota > Viridiplantae > Streptophyta > Pinopsida > Cupressales > Cupressaceae > Cupressus > Cupressus sempervirens. Next base: position 78,114,194 of record CM053791.1, on the reverse strand, counting down.
GGAGGTCAAGATTCTTGATTTCCATAAGAGAAAAGAGGATACTTTCCTACAGCCCCAATGCTTTTGCCAAACACACCAAGAAAATTTATTAAGACCACTAAAGAATGTAATATACCATCCACTTTCTTGATCAAATGAAGATTCAAGATCTATGATTTTCCTAAAGGGAAAAGAGCATACTCTCCTATTTAAAAAAAGACCCTTACCTGTGAGTTTAATGTGCCTAAGAAATAAAAGAGAAACTAGTATATGCAAGTTGCACAAGATAATGAAGTGAAAACACAATGAAAAACTCTTTTTTATTGCTTGGGAAGCCCTATAAACAAGTTTTAGTATCCCTCTTTGCAATATTTTCCTTTAGTAATGCAAGAAAGCAAGTAAGCCCCTACAAAACCACAAGGCTAGAACATCAAATAATCATGAAAACTCAAATTTACCTTGAAAAACTACAATTAAAGCATGTTAGAAGAGCATAAAACTTGAAAGTGAAAGATTTGAAACACAAACTAAAATCCTAAACTTGGACTATGCAAGTAGATCAAACTGTGTGATAATTCATCAACTGACAGAGAGTCGTATGATATACCCTACTAAAGTAGAATGATAGAGCATTATAGTATGATAGAGGTCATCAAACTAGTATGATACTCTAGAGAAGGCAATACGATGTAGAAAAAAGGAGTATGATATGTAGAATTGGATAATTATCATACTCTAGTAGAATGGAGTGTCATATTGTAGTATAGTAAAGTGTCATACGATATCTCTAGCTAAAAAATAAAAAGTCAAAATTTACAACAAAATCTAATGAAAATGGAGCTAAAACCTTGAGTCTACCCCCATGGTGGGTGTCAAAATTTTACACTAAAAAGGTGAATACACTTCTATAGACTATTATTCTTGAGGAATACAAGATAAAGAGCATCCTAAGAGGTGGCCTACAGCTTCCTATCTATGACATGCAAGGATACAATAATAGCATGGTGGCTCTCAAATGAACCTAGTTAAGAAACCCTTGTAAGGTGCACCATAGATAAGAAGATTCAAAGGAGTAGAGGCAAGACTTCTAATATCTAATAATCACAAGTATTCAATGCAAGATACAAGCTAAGCTGACAAGAATGGAAAAATTTACAAACCCTATTTAGACTATGTGAGCAAAGCTAATGCATAAAGGAAATCTAGTCTAGGAATGCAAGTAAAGAAAAGTGAGTGAAAATGTGTTTAAGAGTTCGAGTGAAAAAAATGACAACATAACAAAAATAGAGTGCAAGCATGAGATATGAGAGAGTGAGGAGAGAGCCTCCTTTAAACATAAATAGATGGTAGGGAATAAGAGGCAAAATATATGGTGGAGAATCAATATCATGTTAACTTTGTACACAAGAACCTTGAGTTGCAAGATTAATGATTATGTTTAAGAGGAAAAAGATGTATGGAGGAGAATAGATATTCCACCCACCTTGAAAAGTTTGCATTCAATGTGTAGAAAAAAATGCATTTTCTTTTTATTTTAAAATGGGCATAATCCTTATCATGTGCACACATAAGATTAGAGGAACTTTGGGGATTTTTATTTAATTAAAAGGGGAAAAGTTATTCTAATTAAATAAAAACTTAGGATAAGGTGGCCAAACCATAGGTTATAATCAAATAAATAATAAATTGATGATTTGATCAAAGATAAGTGATTGATAAATATGCATAAATTGTTAGAAAGGGAGCTCAGTTCTAGATGACCATTTTTGGATGATTGCAATCTCCATGTGTGTAGGTATCATGGATGGAGAAGGCTTGGAGTTTTATCCATATAAAGTATCAATACTAGAGTAAACTATTTACTCTTCCTTGTAATTTTTTATTTAGTTGGATTTTCTATAACACTTTGTTATTGTTTTATGTCTAGTTATTCATAAATTGCATAATTTTACTATTTGACTATTTTACTTATTTTTCATGTCATCATTTTTCCTTCATTTGTATGAGATGTATGAGCATCACATTATCATCCTATTCTCGTAATACCATCCAAAAATTATGCATGTATATGAGGTAGTGAGCTTGAAAAGCTAAAAACATTTTCTATATAATTTATAATTTTAAGTCCCATATTCAAAACATTTTTATCATTAAGTATATTTAATTTATTCACATTTAAATTCATTTAATTAACTTTCTTGCACTTCAACATTTTAGTTAATTAAATATATTCTCCAACAAGTACTATACTTGATTCCCTAGCTTTATGCACTAGTAGAAGTAAGTTGGCACAAGGAAAGGTCTATCCCTTGAGGATTTAACTAATCTTTAGGTCATGCATTTTTCCCTTCTCAGTATTTTTTTGAATATTTCATTAAACATGTGGATCCCTTCTTCACAAGATCAATATTGGAGCTTAATATATCTTCAAATGTTGGCTCTTGACATTTCTACACTAGATGGTTCTCCACCTAACTCTTCCTAAAATGGATCATAAATTTTAAACTACTATTAAATTTCATAATATTCAATCCCTCAATGGAAATCTAACAAATTTTGAGGCATTCCTTAAAAAATGATGCCTAGACCAAAGCTAGATATGGCATTTGTAACCTGAGGGGATTACTAATGTTAGGTAAGGAAGGTCTCAAATTCCTCTTAACATAAGGAAATATGTGTACCCATACTTCCTCCTAAATCTTATGAGAATCAATAAAACCTTATTAAGGAAAATATTGGGGGCATAATGTCCAGGGTATCAGAGCATATGGTAGAATCTATTCCTATCATTGTCTTTGGGAATAATAGTGTTATTTCTAGTATCATTATAAATAAGAATATCATAGGTTATAATTTGAACCATATGGGTGATGGAGGATGATTCAATGTTGGATCATCACCTCCCCTATATTTTGAGTTCATCCACCTCCCCTTCCCTAGCTAGTTTGTTATACTTGTATCATTGTTTTATTTCTAATATCCAACCCTTGCAATGGTATTATGTGATTACATTCATGAATTTGGTTGTGCCCACACAAAAACATGTGTGCGTGCATATGATAGGAGTTTGTGAGACCCAAATTCCCAGAAATGGGCTAGTTGAGGGATTGTTCATTTGGGGTTTGGGTTGGGAAATGACATTTCCTTTAGGTAATCATCATGTGATGATAATTGGTATGTAGGGTAGACATGTGTAGTGGCTTCTCTCGTGTACCTCATACTGGAAATTTTTAACAAGATAATGTGAAGAGGTTTATACAAGTGATAACCAAAATTAAGTAAGCGAAATAAAACTTAATGATAAGATAAGAGAATAATTGTATTCTATGTGGCCTCTCGAGGGAGTCGATTTACCATACTATATGAGGGCATAGTGTGTGGCCTCTCGAGGGAGTTGATATACTGTACAGGGTGCATGGCCTCATGTTGGAGTTGATATTACCACACCAAGTATGTAACCTCTTGAGGGAGTTGATTTACTTGTAGATGCATAAAATCATCCCAAACTCTATATTAATTTATTTAATATTTCTTGTGACACTATAATTGATTATTAATTAATTAATTATTATTGTCATATTCTTCTATCTATTTAATTAAATAGGGTCACTTCCCTAAATTATTTAAATTTAACTCAAATGCATCCCTCTAATGTATTACATTTAATTAATGCAAAGTTCTCCATTAATCCCCTTTTAAAATAAGTTATCTTTTTTTAAATCCCTCCAAACAATTGAAATCATTATTCCCATAATTTAATCCTAAATCCTACCTAAAGCGTATTCTACCACCCATCACTATCATCCTTCTAAGCCTACCCACTAGTACTCATGTTCATACAAAAATATGTATTCATCATAGTTTGACTGCTATTGTTTGAATTCGTATAAGGCATAGCACTATGGATCTATTGAGTTTGTTCTCATGTCAATTGAAATGTCAAAGATTGAGATGTCAGTATGGGTAATGATGTAATAGGTACATTAGAAGTGGGCATACCTTTATCTTGTGATGATGTTGTATTATATGAAGAGGTTAAAATTTTGTTAGTATCTATTAGAATTATTTAGAATAACTGAGATGGAGGGCGGGGGGGGTGAATCAGTTATCCAAGGTCCAATGATGTCCAATAAAACTTTTTCTTCTAATCCTTAATGACACATAACTGAGACTTTCATGCATGCAATTGAACATTAAACAATCATGAAAAGTAAACATGCATCACACCATAACACTAAGGATTTTGATGACCCATAAACCCTCCAAGAATAAGAAGGTAAAACTGGGGTGGGGATGATACCCACAAAATAATTGCGCAATTGATTTCAACCACTTTTGATGGTCTACCCTGTTAAAGGCCTGCCCTGTCAAAAGATTTACACATTGTAAGATGTGATACTGTTAAAGGATTTAAGAACATTCAACTTAGAATGTCACCCTGTTAAAGGATTTACATAGAGCTGTTAGGCTCACCCAAGTCCATGGGATTTACAGTCACCTTCTCAAAAGAATCTTTCATCCCTCTCTAAGGATCTCGTATCCTCCTCCTAAGGATCTCTTTATCCTTCTCCTGAGGATCTCTTTGTCCTTCTCCTAGGGATCTCTTTATCCTTTTCCTGAGGCTTATCCACCTAGCTATTAAGCTAACCTAACAATGTAGGATTTCAATATCTAATACAATGGTAAGAAAGTATTAGAAGGGTTTTGACCTGATATAGATTGCAACCTAACTGTGTAGATTTCATATCACTCTTTAGTTCTCTTCTTTGCTTGGCTTTCTCTCCTTTGTAGTGCTGACAGCTTGTTCACCCTTCAAGATCTGTCTCCTTGAGTTCTTTCACTCGTTATGCCAATGCATTCTATGGTCACTTGATCAACTCAAAGTCATGATGCTTTGTTCTTACTCCTTTTTGCTTCTTCGCATGATCATACTTATGACTGATTCCCTCTCATGTATGCACATTTGATCTCTGATCTGTAACTCCTTATAAAGAAGTGTTATTCTTGATTTCTCGCTCAAATCTTTATTTTCTCTTGAGAAAATAGTATTTTTTTCCCTCCAAATTATTTCTTCTAGAAACTTCATGATAAATCCATTAGCATTCACCTTGAAAATGGTTTGCATGGATTACATAGAATTTTGTGACATCTACTCATCATCCCTATCATCCAACTATTTCACACAATTCAATGTAACAACCTTATCGCTGTTGATCTGGTGAATCTTTGACTTTAACAAATAATGCAGCAACTCGACATCATTGATTTACTGATGCTCAGCTCTGTCTATGTTACTTGACTTCTATTGTTATTTTACTGGCACTCAGCACCTATAGTATATCTATGTTACTCGGCACCTGATCTTCACTCGGCACCTAATCTTCACTCGGCACACACTAAGTTAAACTTGCTCAGCTTCAACTAAAAATTTGTTTGGCACTTATTAGCTAGCTTAGTTCTCTCCAATGAACTTAGTTAATCCTTACATCTTTGATGTGTCTCAGTGTGTCCATCCTTTGTATCTTAGAGTATGTCATCAATACACTATTTCATCAATGGCTTAGTTGATCCTTATACTTCATTACAACATCATAACTTCAACCTTTCTCTAGGTACTCTAATTACATCTTATTGATTGCCACCTCCTTGTCAATTAACCAATTGATAGTATTTGGATCACTTAAGCAATTGTCATCCCTGCAAGTAGCAAGTTTGACATCAATGACAAAACAATGATTGAAACATTCTTTGCGAGTTTCATTATTCTTCATTCATGATCTTTTCAATCATTTCCAACAGTATCAACCATCACCACATTGTGGTGGAATGAGGATTCATCAAAATCTAAGGGAACTATGACTCCTTCATGCAAAAAGTTCATAAAAAATTAAATTAAATAAAAATTGTCTAGGCGAAAATTAATTCCTCAATCATATCCTAATTATACAAGACTAATAGGAAATTTTTCATTTTTGGTTTGGTTTCAAACCTAAGAAAATATTTGGTTCCTCTTTTTGATCAACTAATTCAACTTCTTCAACGTGGTTAGTTATATCTTTTGTGGGATCTCTCATGCCTCCAAGGAGCATCAAGGACAATGAGTTCTCGTTATCTTTTATCATGCTTGTCCTAACACTCTTCATTTATCTAGCTTTAGATCAAGTTGAGACCATATGAATACAACATTTAGGAGTATTATGTGATGAAGTCTAAGGATGAATTAATTTGAAGGTTTTTTATTATCTTTCATGATGAAAGGGTAAAATTATGACTAAGAAGCAAGAAATTGGACTTGGTTTTTTATTGTGAGGGCAAGGCCTCAATATGATTTAGTTTTTTATGAAGGGTGTTTGAAGTGAGGTTGAGTCCTCAAAGATTCATTGTTTTTATGATTAAGGTTTTGGACAACCTTAGTGATTTTGAGATCCTAATAAGAACAAATGATTTAGATAAAGGATGGTATCAATCTTCTACATAGAGATAGACTAGTGATCTCAAGAAAAACATGATGTCTTAGTTTGAATTAATCCTCAAGAATAAATATGTTCTTGAGTAATACAACCCAACTAGTGATTTTTTAAGGATATGGATCTCGATGACACTTTGACAAATCTTTCAACCTAAGATTTTAGAAAATGGGAAATCTAATGAAGGTATCAAAGATGATGTTTAGTTGGATGAGTCTTGATTATGTTTGGATGTGACTCATTAAAGACAAGAAATTGATTAGAGTCCAAGGATGATGTTTATGCCTCTAAATAAAAATTAGAAAGTGATGATGTTGTGAAAGATTAAAAAATAGAGGATTGATGAGGTGAGTAATATTTGATTTTCTTAAAGTTGATAAAGGTGTGGTTCAAATGATGAATACCCATATAGTGGGACATCTTCTTGTTGAAGATGATCTTGCAAACTTTCTCATAGTCTCGGATCTCTTGTTGGACTAGTTTAATAAGGTGTTTAATTATTGGCATTTTGACAATCAGTTTTTTTTCTTCTCACTATAAGGCAAAGGTTCCTATTTTTCATTGAATTGGAGACAGCCTAGGAAATTTGTGTTTGATAAGGATCCAGATGTTCTTTAGGATCACTAGAAAATTACATTTGCAAGATTGAGCTAAAATTTGAAGCTCTTTTTTTTCTATTGGAGACAAAGAATCTCATACATATATGATGATTTACATAGACAAAGAAGCAAGAGCATAGATGAGGATTGTGGTTTTTGTGGGAAGTTATCATTTTGACTAAGTTTGATTGATTTTTGATATTTGGGTATGTCTATTAGGTCAATTTTTTCATTCACAAGAACTAATTTTCAAGACTTATCAATGACATTGACTACAATAAGTCTTCCTTGATTTAGACTTGAAACATAGTAAATAGTTCTAAAAAATAATATGTTTGAAAACTATCCTGCATTGGAACAAAGAACATTACAAGAGATAAGAAATTTGTGAATTGGGAAATTCTTGATATTACTTAAAACATTATGTTTGGAAATAAATTTTTCAAGTCAATTCATGTTTTTATGTGGTCTCAATAGCAAAGACAGTACAAGTAGATTCTACCCTAAAGAATTGGCTTATTCATGAAAACCTTTTCCTATAACTTGATATCCCTTCATCTCACACATTCGTATCACCCCCTAGAGGTTGCCCCTATTTTTTCGTTTTTGAGAGATATGAAGTATATAGTCATAGGAGACTACACAATAGGACCTCTAATGTTGTATTATCTTCCTTAAAAGACACAAGGGGGTATGTATGGTGGGAGTGTTCTTTAAGAGATATTTTTCCCCATTCTTGAACAAGGGTATGTGCAGGATCATGGTGTACCAAACTATGGCCTTAAGTGGCAGTAAAAAATTAGCAAATCGGGGTTATATCAACTTGACACATAATTTTAAAGTGGTTATGGACTTTATATCAAGAATTTGTAATAAAATAATTTATAGGAAATTGAATGTAGTTTCTAAACTACTAGGCCTTATTAGGAGTAAAAAATAATTGATTGGTCAAAAGTTTGGATTTTAATGCAGTACTACAAAAATTTCAAGGCAAAAATAAAAAGTAGGTGTATGTCTGACCACCTTAATCAAAATCAAATGATAATATTTTTTTAATATAATTATAGATATAAAAATTAGACTCATGTCTGGATGTGACACATTTTTTTTCGTCTTTTATTCCAAATAAATAATTAAATATGAATTTTCTCCCAAAACTTTTTTGAAAAAAAAACTCCCGTGTCTGACCACCTTAACTAATAAAAAATTTTACCAAATTTTATTTTTATTTTATTTTTCTTATACTAGGCAAAGCATAGAATGTAACACAACTTTTAGATTTAAAAAAATTTATACTGTTTGAAAGTTATAGCTATTTTCAATCAGTATGTCAATCAGCACTTTACAATAATCTTCATTGATAATTAACTAATAAATACTTATCGAACTCAAAATTTGATAGCAATTATCCCGATGGAATCTCGAGAGCGATATTAAAAAACTCTTTTCGTTTCATTCAATTTCGATCAAAATAACATTGTCAGATGGCTACTCAAAGTTGAGTGTCACTAAAACCCTCCTCAAACACATTTTTTGGGTTGACCGAGCAGGCTTGGTAAATACCAAGCCTAATCGGATATCCGATCTTAAATTGGATATCCGATATGGCTCGGTGAGCCCCCATTAGCTTTTGGAGGGAAATTTCAAATCCCAAGACATTTTAGAGGGAAAATCGAGTTTGTGATTTATAGTTTATAACTTATCAATTATTTGAGTTATATTACTATGTAAAAATATATTATAATATATATATATATATATATAAAATAACGTAACGTAAAGATATAACATATAATCTATTAATATATAATAATATATTATATTATTCTTATTATAATCTATAAATATAATATATATTATTATATTATATTATTATTATTTTTCCTATATTTTCATTAAATATAATAACGTAATATTATATATATATATATATATATATATATATATATATATATATATATATATATATATATATATATATATATATATATATATATATATATATATATATGTGTGTGTGTGTCCCTAAGGGTCCTAGGCCCATAGGGACATATTAGAATCATTCTTATGGGTCGAAGGGGGTCATAAGGTGACCTATGACCCCCTTCGACCCATTACATGACGACATATGTCCCTAGGACCCCTAGGGACATTAGAATCGTTTAGAATCATTCTTATGGGTTGAAACGGGTCATAGGTTGACCTGTGACCCCTTTCGACCCATTAAATGATGACATATGTCCCTAGGGGTCCCAAGACCCCTACGGACAAATGTCATCATTTAATGGGTCAAAGGTGGTCATAGGGTGACCTATGACCACCTTTGACCCATTAAATGATGATATTTGTCCCTAGGGGTCATGGGACCCCTAGGGACATATTAGAATTGTTCTTATGGGTCGAAGGGGGTCAGAGGTTGACCAATGACCCCCTTCAACCCATTACATGATAACATTTGTCCCTAGGGGTCCTAGGACCCCTAGGGACATATTAGAATACTTCATTTCGACCCATTAAATGACAACATATGTCCCTAGGCATCCTAGGACCCCTAGGGACATATTAAAATTATTCTTATGGGTCAAAGGGGGTCATAGGTTGACCTATGACCCCTTTCGACCCATTAAATGACAACATATGTCCCTAGGGGTCCTAGGACCCCTAGGGACATATTAGAATCGTTCTTATGGGTCAAAGGGAGTCATAGGTTAACCTATGACCCCCTTCGACCTATTACATGATGACATATGTCCCTAGGGGTCCTAGGACCCCTAGGGGCATATTAGAATTGTTCATATGTGTCAAAGGGGGTCATAGGTTGACCTATGACCCTCTTCGACCCATTACATGATGACATATGTCCCTAGGGGTCCTAGGACCCCTAAGGACATATTAGAATCATTCTTATGGGTCAAAGGGGGTCATAGGGTGACCTATGACCCCCTTCAACCCATTACATGATGACATATGTCCCTAGGGGTCCTAGGACCCCTAGGGACATATTAGAATGCTTCATATGGGTCAAAAGGGGTCATAGTTTGACCTATGACCCCCTTCAACCCATTAAATGATGACATATGTCCCTAAGGGTCCTAGGACCCCTAAGGACATAATAGAATCATTCTTATGGGTCAAAGGGGGTCATAGGTTGACCTATGACCCCCTTCGACCCATTACATTATGACATATGTCCCTAATGGTCCTAGGACCCCTAGGGATATATTAGAATGCTTCATGTGGGTCCAAGGGGGTCATAGGGTGACCTATGACCCCCTTCGACCCATTAAATGATGACATATGTCCCTAGGGGTCCTAGGACCCGTAGGGACATATTAGAATGCTTCATATTGGTCAAAGGAGGTCATAGGTTGACCTATGACCCCCTTCGACCCATTAAATGATGACATATGTCCCTAGGGGTCCTAGGACCCCTAGGGACATATTAGAATCATTCTTATGGGTCAAAGGGGGTTATAGGTTGACCTATGACCCCCTTCGACCCATTACATGACAACATATGTCCCTAGGGGTCCTAGGACCCCTAGAGACATATTAGAATGATTCGTATGGGTCAAAGGGGGTCATAGGTTGACCTATGACCCCCTTCGATCCATTACATGACGACATTTGTCCCTAGGGGTCCTAGGACCCTAAGGACATATTAGAATACTTCATATGGGTCAAAGAGGGTCATAGGTTGACCTATGAACCCCTTCGACCCATTACATGACGACATTTGTCCCTAGGGGTCCTAGGACCCCTAAGGACATATTAGAATGCTTCATATGGGTCAAAGGGGGTCATAGGGTGACCTATGACCCCCTTAGACCCATCACATGATGACATATGTACATATCAGAATGCTTCATATGGGTCAAAGGGGGTCATAGGGTGACCTATGACCCCCTTCGACCCATCACATGACAACATATGTCCCTAGGGGTCCTAGGACCCCTAGGGACATATGTCGTCATGTGATGGCTCGAAGGGGGTCATAAGTTTACCTATGACCCCCTTTGACCCATATGAAGCATTCTAATATGTCCCTAGGGGTCGTAGGACCCCTAGGGACATATGTCATCATTTAATGGGTCGAAGGGACCTATGACCCCCTTTGACCCATATGAAGCATTCTAATATGTCCCTAGGGGTCATGTAATGGGTCGAAGGGGGTCATAGGTCAACCTATGACCCCCTTTGACCCATAATAAGAATTCTAATATGTCCCTAGGGGTCCTAGGACCCCTAAGGACATATGTCATCATGTAATGGGTCAAAGGGGGTCATTGGTCAGCCTATGACCCCCTTTAACCCATATGAAGCATTCTAATATGTCCCTAGGGGTCCTAGGACCCCTAGGGACAAATGTCGTCATGTAATGGGTCAAAGGAGGTCATAAGTTAACCTATGACGACCTATGACCCCCTTCGACCGAGAAGAACGATTCTAATATGTCCCTAGGGGACATATGTCATCATGTAATGGGTCAAAAGGGGTCATAGGTCAACCTATGACCCCCTTTGACCCATATAAAGCATTCTAATATGTCCCTAGGGGTCCTAGGACCCCTAGGGACATATGTCATCATGTAATAGGTCGAAGGGGGCCTATGACCCCCTTTGACCGATAAGAATGATTCATAGGTTAACCTATGACCCCCTTTGACCCATAAGAATGATTCTAATATGTCCCTAGGGGTCCTAGGACCCCTAAAGACATATGTCATCATGTAATGGGTCAAAGGGGGTCATAGGTCAACTTATGACCCCCTTTGACCCATATGAAGCATTCTAATATGTCCCTAGGGGTCCTAAGACCCCTAAGGACAAATGTCATCATGTAATGAGTCGAAGGGGGTCATAGGTTAACTTATGACCCCCTTTGACCCATATGAAGCATGCTGTCATTTAATGGGTTGAAGGGGGTCATAGGTCACCCTATGACCCCCTTTGACCCATATGAAGCATTCTAATATGTCCCTAGGGGTCCTAGGACCCCTAGGGACATATGTCGTCATGTAATGGGTCGAAGGGGGTCATAGGTCAACCTATGACCCCCTTTGACCCATTTGAACAATTCTAATATGTCCCTAGGGGTCCTAGGACCCCTAGGGACATATGTTGTCATGTAATGGATCGAAAGACCTATGACCCCCTTTGACCCATAAGAACAATTCTATTATGTCCCTAGGACCTCTAGGAACATATGTCGTCATGTAATGGGTCGAAAGGGGTCATAGGTTAACCTATGACCCTCTTTGACCTATATGAAGCATGTCGTCATTTAATGGGTCGAAAGGGGTCATAGGGTGACCCATATGAAGCATTCTAATATGTCCCTAGGGGTCTTATGACCCCTAGGGACATATGTCATCATGTAATGGGTCGAATAGGGTCATAGGTCAATCTATGACCCCCTTTGACCCATTTGAATGATTCTAATATGTCCCTAGGGGTACTAGGACCCCTAAGGACATATGTCATCATGTAATGGGTCGAAGGATCTATGACCCCCTTTGACCCATAAGAATGATTCTATTATGTCCCTAGGACCCTTAGGGACATATATATATATATATATATATATATATATATATATATATATATATATATATATATAATATTTATAGATTATAATAGTAATAAGATAATATATTATTATATATTAATAACATAGCTCATAATAATAATAATATATTATAGATTATAATAATAACATATATTAATAACATACATACATACATACATACATACATACATACATACATATATTACATTATTATATTTAATAAAAATATAGGAAAAATAATAATAATATAAATTATATTTATAGATTATAATAAGAATAACATAATATATTATTATATATTAATAGATTATATGTTATATCTTGACGTTACATTATTATACATATATAATATATTATAATACATCTTTACATAGTAATATAACTGAAATAATTTATAAATTATAAACTATAACTCCCAAACTCGATTTTCCCTCCAAAAGTCTTTAGGGGGCATATTGGATATCAGATTTGATATCAAATATCCAATTTCAAATCGGATATCCAATTTGAAATCGGATATCCAATAATACTGGCATCAATTTCCAACATATTCCCTGTCCCTGCAAACCCGACAACATCACTTTTTGAGTTTTTTTTCATGGGTTTTACAAAAAGTCATGTTTTGGGGCCCATCCAATCCAAAAAAGTTCAAAAATATAACATTAGGTGTTCGATAGTGTCATCTAAATGGGGAGTAGTAGTCGTCTAAAGGCTAAATGCAAAAGGAAGATATCCAATGAAGACATTGTGGCATATAGGGAAAGGGACAAAATGAAACACCAAAGAAAAAGACAAGGTATGCTAAATATCAGTCAAGTTGACAATGAATTAGTCGAAGGTAAAATCATAGAGTCAACTAATGAATATGTACAGTTGGGGAATGAAAATGTACCTATTGAAAATGATAATGCTGAAATTGAAAATTTAGAGAATGAAAATTTTGAAGACGAAATGCTACCAAGTCATAATCCAAATTGCATAATTGACCATATCGAACATGAAAATGCATAAGAACCTTACATATCTCCTAATTATAATCAACATAAAGGTTCTAAAACACCAAAATGGATAATTAAAATTGATGAAATGATTATTACTAGTTTGGAAGGGAAAAAATCAAAAAGAACCATTCGGTTATGGGCTTCAAGACTATATCAGATGTTTTTCGGCAACAACACAATGGTAGAGCAATGTCAGCTTTTCATGCACTTATTAAAGATGCAAAAGATGAGACCTATGATTTCTAAATTGAAGATTCATGTCAATAAAAAGTTGGAAAGAAATGTCATTATTGTGAAGAATCTTTTCAATGCTCTCAATAGCATTGGGAAAAATAGCAGGGAGAAGGATAACAGAGCTGCTTGAAGGGTTATTACAACCTCTTTGGTAAGTCAGCATTTGAGAAAGGGTAGATATATGAGATAAACTTGTATTTATTTGAATCTAAATTGTACTACTTTGAGAAGAGCACTTAGTCGACGAGAGAAAATTGATGATCCTGTTCAAAATGAAACATGGGCATTTGGTGGGAGACTTTCACGTTTTGATAAGAACCTATCTGATGATGTGAAGGAAGAAATTACACAATTTTGACACTCTAACTCATGAGTATCACCCAATGCTAAAGACGTGTTAAAGTTGACAATTGGTATCAGAGACTGCATGCCACATCCTAAACACTATTTGGAGGTAAGTCAAACTATTTTGTTCAAACAATTTAGAGAGTCATCCAAGTCTTCATATATCACAAAGGACTTTTGAATCTTTGAAGCTATTTTATTGTGTGCCACTCAAAATTTGAAATACATGTTGTTGCAAATATCATGTTGAGTTTTCTATGCACCATGAACTATTACGTGTCATTCATTCTACTTTGCATAGTAAAGAAATGTTGGAGGATTGTGGGGCTAGTGGGCTTCCAAAATCATCAAGAAACTTGCTAGATCAACTTTTATGTCGTAGAGTTGATGGTTGTTTCTTTTATAGAAATGCTTGCTTAAATGAGAAGTGTTCAGAATGTGGTGGCTTATCCAAGTTTGATGCATATTTCCATGAGGGGTGCGAACAAGATCTTGGAAAGACAATAGTGAAAAAAAAAGGTATATAAAATGGTGAAATACACATTGAAGAGTGGGGGTAAGAGCTCTAGATGTGAATTGGTTGGGAAAGATATCAATGTGGCTAGTTTTATTTTAGATTTCAAGGCAAATCTTTTTTATAAGTATGCAAGACATAGTCACAGGTCTTAGTGGTTGGATCAACAATTTAGAATATGTAAGGAGACTTTTCCCATTGGCACTATTATATCAATTGTTGATTTTGTTGAGAACTACACATTGCAACCTCAAAATGAGATACAATCTCAGTATTACAACTCCATTCATATTGCTATTTTTGTTCACATAACATATAGACATGTCCTTGACAGTGTGGAAGATAATCGAAAGAATATTAGAGAGTATCATTTTTATATGAGTGATGATAGATCTCACTCTCACGAGTTTGTGCAACATTGTTTCAAGAATTATTTTGATTTCTTACATGAGCATGCAATTGTTATGGATAGACATAGCATTTGGTCATATAACTGTACAGGTCAATTCAAGAATGCTCACATGTTTTATTGGTTGTGTAGGATGCACGTAGAGAGAGGGGTGCCTCATAGTTGGAGTTTTTTTGAGTCTGGCCATGAAAAAGGGGAACATGATGGGGCAGGGGCATGTGTGAAGAGAGCTCTACTTAAGATTTCAGCAACAAAGCTTCTTGATGCTCGTAGCATTGTTGATTGGTGTAGTTTAGCATTATCACAAGGGGGGACTCTTGATTCAATGGTATGTAGGTTCTTTTGGTTAGTTGAGGAAGGGTCCATAGCTGATAGATCAGATTGTGCTATAGTGAGAGACTCATCAAAAATGCATTCATTCTGGAGCTCTAATTCTAGTACATGGACCATTTGGACACGACAACTAGCTTGCTTTTGTCCTAGTTTTTTTCAGTGTGATTGGGATCACTGTGAGTCAAGTGAGTGGGTGGACACATGGGCTCTACATTATCTTACTCCATTTTCTATCATACCCTCTATCAAAAATGATGACATGGAAAGTTCACTTGAGTATAACCATCTATCAAATATACTTCAGTTAGGACATGTCTTTGCATTAGTTGCACCACAAGGGAATGATAAGAAATTTGATTATTGGTTAGCACGCTGTGTAAGAGCTAAAAAAAAACTTGCACAACCGATCACAGATGATGATGGATTCACATATCCTACTGGTTCAGTGGTTGTTGCTAGAACATGGCTGCAGACATACATGCTTAGAAGGAATGGAATTCCTGCATTCGAAGACTATCAGAAGCACAAAATAATTCGCATATATTTGCATCTTATTATAGCAACAAATGCAAAGTTATTGAAGCATCAAGGAAGACCAAAAGTAAAAGAA
Source organism: Cupressus sempervirens (assembly GCA_028749045.1). Taxonomy (NCBI): domain Eukaryota; kingdom Viridiplantae; phylum Streptophyta; class Pinopsida; order Cupressales; family Cupressaceae; genus Cupressus; species Cupressus sempervirens. The sequence continues at coordinate 78,098,135 of CM053791.1, read as the reverse complement.
CTTTTTACTATTGCTAATGTTAATCATGAAGCCCTGTTGGAGACCCTAAAACAGAGAGAGGACCCTATTGGAACACTCGACTAGGTATATTTACTTCTTATGTTATTTTTTTTATAATGATTCAATGAACTGATGATTATCTTGTTTAATACAATAAGTTACTAATTTTTTTATGATATTGAAATGTAGGTACATCATGAAGAGTTGGAGGGGGGTGGTATTGGGGATAATTCCTAAGATTTATGATGTAGTATGATGTAAAATGTGAACTTTTTTTGTATATGTTTTTTGTAATAATGGAAAAGACAAGTTAAATTAGTTGCACATTCTAATTTGTATTTTGGTAGGTTCTTTGTAAGGAATTATAAGAGGAAGATATTGAACAAGTTCTTGCAAATCATATTTGCATGTGATACAAGGCTATAAGGACAATTTTAAGAGCATTTATAACTATATGAAAGATAATTTCTTGCGGATATCTTATTGCAAGTTTGGCTTTTTCCTTATTTGACATAAAGCTAACATTATGATTATTAAAACTATTTTTATCAAACCAATCAAATAAGAAAAATCTAGAAAGTACAGATGAACAATTAGAATACTTGATTTTTTCCATTTTGTAACCAATCATGGCATTTGAAAGCATAAAGAGTCATAATATTGTATAATGTTTTGAAAGACTTTCATATTGAAAAGTTGTAAAGGACCATGAGATTTGAATTTTAGTAATGGCTAGGTTTGCATAGGGTAAGTGAGTCATTAGATAGGTCCTAATAAGGTCTCATAATAATATCAAGTCAATTCATAAGTTGAAACATTCAATAAGTCACTTAAAATTTAGCTTATCGCTTTAGAAAATTCAAATCTTGAATGTAATGGCTACATGAGCATTTTGGAGGGAAACTCTATAGTTTAAATTTTATGAAGGAATAGGAAGTGAAACTGATTGGAGGTGGTTGAGGGGGTTATTAACCATCCCCTGAAACTTATAAATAGTGTTTGTACAGACTGTAAGGGCAGTATGTATGGACTGATTCAGAATTTTGAATAAAAAAGCTTGGATTTTAATAGCAATTTGAAGGTTCTTTGGAGTTTCTAAGTTCTTTATGATATTCTAATTCATTGAGGTATCTTCTAATATCTTTAAGGAAGTTTAGGACCAAGTTTTGATTTCATTTTTCAAGGTTTATTCATCTAACTTGCTGATTGTTAGTTGTAGCAGTCCTTTTCATAAGCATTTTGACAATTTTTTCATCTAATCATGGTCATTCCATGAAATTCTTACCTGATTCTTCATGGAATGCCATTTTCCTAACATTTATAATATCTTCTAACCCTAAAATGATCAACTAACTAGAATAATTGGTGGCCACCAAACATAAAAGGGTGAAAACAAGGGTTGAAAGTGAGGGGACAGTCCTATAGGAAGAGATTTTCCTTAAAGAGGGTAGTTTTTGTGAGTTGATTCATGTTTATGGTGATAAAACATAGATTTCTGAATTTTGAATTAGTCCAAGAAGGATTGGCACGCGTGAGATTGGTGATGCCCTAGGAACAAGGGTTTTGAGAAGGTGAATTGGGGCTTTTGGGGTTAGGGAACCCATAGACTGAAATTGAGAGTGGATTTGTCTAATTGAAGTCATTTTATGAGCCTATGCAAAGTTTAGAGTCCAGATCTTAAGTTCTTATAGTGGTTTCTTTGTAAATGCATATTTTCTACATTCTTAAAAAATAGAAGTGTGAAAGTTCATTGATATTTTCCAAAAGAAGGGTATCTAAGTCTTATGTATATTTTGTGAAAGGATAAAGGGTATCCAAAACATCCATTTATTCAAGGAGTCTTTTGGAAAGAAAAAAAAAAAGTTATCCACCTATTTGTCTTGCTGCTGTCATAGAATTGTAAAGTTGCATAGACAACATTTTGGCATGTTGTGGATTTTGGCTTGAAAAGTATTGAAACTCAAGGGTAAGTGTTGGAACATGGTGAATATGTCAAAACAAACTCATTGAAGCCTTAAAACCTCCTGGAGCTGACCATTTGTGGGATTTGACCATTAGGACCTAGAAGAGTCACTTGGCACATTGTTACAAATTTGCTCATTTTAGGTTGTTACTTGAGTCCATCACCCTATCCTCTGCATCACTTGTATATTGTCAACATTTGGGACTGAAGCAACATGTTGCATTTGATCCTCTCCATAATCATCTTTATGTTCAAGTGCATCATGGTTCATAGTGTTTCTCCTTTTTGTTGGTTCATCATGGTTGCCATGCATTATTACAACCATGCCAACTCTTCCTCCATTGGTTACCATGCTTAGAATCATTGGGAAAATTGCATATACTCTGAATTTTTAGTAGCAAGGTTCTCACAAAAAACTTTTACAATACTATAAAAATAATCTTCTAAGCTTTGGTTAGCTACCATCTCCAAATGAGTTATTCATTAATATGGTGATTTAACATCATTCTAATATGTTGACCTCTTAGGCCCACCCCTTGAAACAAGAGGAAAATTGATAAGAATTTCTTTGCATGCGGTCTCAAGCCTCCCCAAATGAACTAGTCATTACCAAGGTGGTTCAACATCACCCATTAGTGTTGAACCCTTAGGCCCACCCTTCCAACTGAGAGGAAAAATGGTTCTTAGTCCAATAACATTAATAAAATACAGGGAACACTAGTGCAAAGCACCTAATCATTTTTCTTTTCTTGCTATAATAAGGTCTAGGGATAGATCTAATGATCTCCTTGTGACCATCCACGTTTGTAATGGACACAAGACCCCATGGTGCAACTATAAGCCTTGGCCATCAATTGGTCTAATAAAGTGGATTTTTGGTAAATTCCATGTTTTTTAGGTAAGTCAAGATGTTTAGAATATTATTAGGGTTCTTAGGAGTTTGTACAGTCCATTTGCAATCAAATTTACAATAAAACTTGTCTTAGCACAAAAATTGCAAAAATTGCAAGCAACTTTTGCAATTTTCTTGACAACTTTTCAAAATCTAACTCCTAATGGCTAGAACTATTCGAATCATCAGTTCCATTAGCTTCAGGTGGGCGGGTGAACCCTATTGACACCCTTTTTTTGGCCACGGAGACCATCCATCGTCCGCAGCCACCCCGTACCAAGGAGTCCCCAAGGTTCTCTATGTGCATTTTGAGGTCAATCTTTCGAGGGTCATAACTTGGAGCTCATGAGGGCTATCGATGAACTGTTGAATGTTACACGACAATGATGTCGAGGCCTAAAATATTTTTGAGAGATCACATTCCGTTTGGATTCGGCACAATGATCTCGCTCGATGCCAAAACTTATAGTGTGCCTCAATTCATAGGTGCACCACAGCGTAACTTTGAAACCACTGATCTTGGCATTCAATCATCACTACCATTAGCTCCGGTGGTGGGTGAACCCTACTCACACCCTTGTTCCAGCCACAGAGACCATCCATCATCTACGGCCACCCCGTACTGAGGAGTCTCCAAGGTGCTCTAAGTGCATTTCGAGGTCGATCTTCTGAGGGTCATAACTTGGAGCTCATGAGGACTATTGATGAATTTTCAAATGCTACAGGACGGTGATGCTGAGACCTAAAATGACCTATCTCATTTTTGAGAGATCACATTCCATTTGGATTCAGCACAATGATCTTGCTCGATGCCAAAACACGTAGCGTGCCTCAGTTCATAGGTGCACCACAACGCAACTTTGAAACCACTGATCTTGGCATCGAATCATCAGTGCCATTATCTCTAGGTGGGCAGGTGAACCCTAGTGACACCCTTGTTCCAGCCACAAAGACCATCCATTGTCCGTGTCCACCCCATACAGAGGAGTCCCCAAGGTTCTCTTAGTGCGTTTTGAGGTCAATCTTCCGAGGGTGATAACTTAGAGTTTGTGAGGGCTATCGATGAACTGTTGAATGCTACAGGACAGTGATGTTGAGGCCTAAAATAACCTATCTCATTTTTGAGAGATCGCATTTCGTTTGGATTCGGCACAACAATCTCGCTCGATGCCAAAACTCGCAGTGTGCCTCAGTTCATAGCTGCACCACAGCGTAACTTTGAAACTGTTGATCTTGGCATCGAATTGTCAATGCCATTAGCTCCAAGTGGGTGGGTGAACTCTACTCACACCCTTGTTCCATCCACAGAGACCATCCATCATCCGCAGCCACCCCGTACCGAGGAGTCTCCAAGGTGCTCTAAGTGCATTTCGAGGTGGATATTTCGAGGGTCATAACTTGGAGCTCGTGAGGACTATCAATGAACTATCAAATGCTATAGGACGGTGATGCTAAGACCTAAAATGACCTATCTCATTTTTGAGAGATCACATTTCATTTGGATTCGGCACAATGATTTCGCTCGACGCCAAAACTCGCAGTGTGCCTCAGTTCATAGGTGCACCACAACACAACTTTGAAACCGTTGATCTTAGCATCGAATCATTAGTGCCTTCAGCTCCGGGTGGGCGAGTGAACTCTAGTGACACCCTCATTCCAGCCACGAAGACCATCCATCATTTGTGGCCACCCCATACCGAGGAGTCTCCAAGGTTCTCTAAGTACATTTTGAGGTCAATCTTCCGAGGGTCATAACTCAGAGCTCGTGAGGGCTATTGATGAACTGTCAAATGCTACAAGATGGTGATGTTGAGGCCTAAAATAACCTAACTCATTTTTTAGATATCACATTATGTTTGGATTTGGCACGGCGATCTCGTTCGATGCCAAAACTCGCAATGTGCCTTAGTTCATAGCTGCACCACAGCATAACTTTGAAATCGTTGATCTTAGCACCGAATCGTCAGCGCCATTAACTCTAGGTGGGTAGGTGAACCCTACTTACACCCTTGTTATAGCCACAGAGACCATCCATCATCTGCAGCCACCTCATACTGAGGAGTCTCCAAGGTGCTCTAAGTGCATTTCGAGGTTGATCTTCCAAGGGTCATAACTTGGAGCTCATGAGGACTATCGATGAACTGTCAAATGCTACAGGATGGTGATGCTGAGACCTAAAATAACCTATCTCATTTTTGAGAGATCACATTTCGTTTGCATTCAGCACAATGATCTCACTCGATGCCAAAACTCGCAGTGTGCCTCAGTTCATAGGTGCACCACAACGCAACTTTGAAACTGTTGATCTTGGCATCGAATCGTTAGTGCCATTAGCTTCGAGTGGGAAAGTAAACCCTAGTGACAACCTTTTTCTGGCCACAGAGACTATCCATCGTCCACAGCTACCCCGTACCAAGGAGTCCCTAAGGTTCTCTAAGTGCATTTCGAGGTTGATCTTCTGAGGTTCATAACTCAGAGCTCGTGAGGGCTATTGATAAACTGTCAAATGCTACAGGACGGTGATTTTGAGGCCTAAAATAACCTATCTCATTTTGAAGAGATCATATTCTGTTTGGATTCAGCACAGCGATCTGGAACACTGAAGGAGGAGGCATACTCAATCGACAAATATGAGCTATCTGCTTTGCCAGACGTAAAGAAATCTTCACGATTCCATTTGAATATTAGTAGTTGATACCATCTGTATGAACTTAACTATCAGGAATAAGGGAAACTTCATGATCTCAAACATTTAATATTTACCTGAAAGAGTTAGATGGTTGCCCCATTTTCGTGGCATGTATGGCTGAATCATTTTTACAATGGAATCTCCCATCCATTTTATGATGGACTCGACAGTAACTTCATCATTTGAAGAAAACATCCAGCCTGAATTTTCCCTCAATTGACTAGCCAAGAAGCCAAGGAATTCAAATCTTTTGTTTCCTACTGTAATGCCTTCCTTCAAAATTGACAATATTCTATCATATACTTGTGATCTTTGTGGTCTTGCATGAAAACCATATTTAGTTTTTGCAGTCAAAGCAATTGAATGAAGCTTATTAAAGTCCTCCTCCACAAAAGAGACTTTGAGGAAATCATCAACATACTTTGAAAAATGCCTTGTCACTCGACTTGAAATATTCAAGTTGGGGCCCAAAAAGTAGACCCTAGTCGAAATAACTAGGGCCCGATGGAATTTCAATGTGCCATTATGTCCAGAAATTGTCAGAGACTTCAACTGATTTTGACTAGTTTGAACCTTCTTTACTTGATTTTGAAGCCATGTTTCTGCGTTGAAACATGTCGACTTCAATTTATGCAGTTCTATTAAGGCCAGACATATGTGCAAAGCTGATTTCTTCTCATTATTTAGCAAATCAAAAAAGTGACAATTTAGTGTTGGGCTACTAAGTATCCTGCAATGAATAAGAGAGTTGATTTGAAACAGTATCTCATAAGGCAGATTAACACCCTCTGGAACATTAACAGTTGGAACCATATGTGGAAAGGGAGAAAATGAATTGCCATTTTCTAGAATAAGTTGTTCTGTCATTGCTCTATGCAGAGGCAAGCTTTCAATGATTTTAGTAAGCTTGATACCATCAAGAAGTTTCAGACAAAATGCATTTGACTGTCCAATGCTACAGAATGCTGAGAAATCTATTGTCCTACACCAGATAATCTCAATGTCCTCTTTGCAAAATTTGTAAGGATCTTGGTCAACTATCAAACATGATCTCTGCCCTGCAACCTTCTTAAAATTCTTGGACCAAACTACCACTATGACAAAAACAAATAACATCACATGTTAACTTTATTAGCATTCTACTCCAAGTCTGCAAGCACCATAATAGTTGTAATAAAAAGACAATTGCGTGTGAAATAGGAGGTGAATTTAAAACCTTGCCTAAGCAGCAAAATTTGATATCCCTCAAAAATTGTATACCTTTTTTACAGTTTGTGATAACAATTGCCTTTTCCTCATTTAACAAATGTTTAGTTATCAAAGGTGGGTGTGATAGAAAGTCAGCATGTAAGTATGCTTAGAAAAGGGTTAAGCAGCAAACAATAAGTAAGAAGGCTAAGGCGCTTCTTCGAGAATCTAGCATCATGTGTTAGTATTTAATGTTACAAAAATTACTTATATGTCTTTGTTAGAGTTCTTTTAGAATAACTGAGAGGGGGGGTGAATTAGTTATTCAAGGTCCAATAATGTCCAATACAATTTCTTGTCAAATCCTTAATGGCATATAATTGAAATTATCATGCACGCAATTAAACATTAAACAACTATGAAAAGTAAACATGCATCACACCATAACGAAACGGATTTTGGTGACCCAGAAACCCTTTAGGAATAAGAAGGTAAAACTGGGGTGGGGATGAGACCCACAAAATAACTGCACAATTGATTTCAACCACTTCTGATGGTTTGCCCTATTAAAGGCTTGGCCTATTAAAGGCTTTACACACTATCAGATGTGACCCTATTAAAGGATTTCTACACCATGTTAGGAGTGTGCCCTGTTAGAGGACTTAAGAACATTCAACTTAGAATGTCACCCTGTTAAAGGATTTACATAGAGCTATTAGGCCCACCCAAGTCCATGGGATTTACAGTCACCTTCTCAAAAGAATCTTTTATCCCTCTCTAAGGATCTCCTATCCTTCTCCTGAGGATCTCTTATCCTTCTCCTAGGGATCTTCTATCCTTTTCCTGAGGCTTATCCACCTAGCTGTTAAGCTAACCTAGCAATGTAGGATTTCTATGTCTAATACAATGGTAAGAAAGTATTAGAAAGGTTTTGACCTGATAAAGATTGCAACTCTAACCTTGCAGATTTCAGATCTCTCTTCAGTTCTTTTCTTTGGTTGGATTTCCTTCCTTGCAATGCTAACAGCTTGTTCACCCTTCAAGATTTGTCTCCTTGAGTTCTTCCACTCGTTATGCCAATGCACTCTATGGTCACTTGATCAACTCAGAGTCTTGATGCTCTGTACTTACTCCACACTATGTCCTCTTCTTAACACTTCACACTAGCCCTCTCTTGGAATCTTCACACGACCACACTTATGACCAACTCACTCTTTCTCCCCCTTCTTTGATCTCTAACCTGTGACTCCTTATAAAGAAGTTCTACTCTTCATTTCCTGCTCAAGTCTTCCTGCTCATCAATTTGAATTGATCTAAGAAAATGATATTGTTTTCCCTCCTAATTGTTTATTCCAGAAACTTCATCAGTATTCACCTTGAATTGGTTTGCATGGATTACATAAAATTTTGTGACATCTACTCATCATCCTTATCATCCAAGTAATTCACAAAATTCAATGTAACAAACTTATCGTTACTGATCTGGCGAGTCTTTTGACTTAACAAATAATGCAACAACTCGACATCATTGGTTTACTGATGCTCGGCATCTTCTGTGTTACTTGGCTTCTACTACATTTACTGATGCTTGGCACTAACTAGGTTACTCAGCTTCCTCTGCAATTTCTGCTTTACTCAGCACCTGAAGCTTTCCTATATTTCTCGGCTTCTACTGTTTTCTTGAATCACTTAGCACCTAAAAAATTGCTCAGCACACACTGAAGTTGAACTTGCTCAGCTTCAACTAAGAATTTTCTTGGCACTAACTAGCTTGCTCGGCTCTCACAAATGAACTTAGTTATGCTTTACGAATGACTTAGTTAAACCTTGCATCTTTGAGTGTATCTGAGTGTGTCCATTCCCTGTGTCTTAGAGTATGTCATCAATACACTATTTCATCATTGTCTTAGCTGATCCTTATACTTCATTACAACATCATAACTTCAAATTTTCTCTAGGTGCTCTAGTTACATCTTGTTGATTAACTCCTCCTTGTCAATCTACTAAGTGATAGTATTTGGATCACTTAAGCAATTGTCATTGTTGTAGTTAGCAAGTTTGACATCAATGATAAAACAATGATTGAAAATATTCTTTACCAATTCCTTCATTTGTTATTCAAAGATCTTTTCAATCATTTCCAACAGTCTTATGTTCCTATTATTATTTGTATAAGTCGCACATCTTTTTATGTTATTAAAATTTACATTTAAAAGACAAAATATATGTTAAAAACATTTGGTTAGCTCAACCGCTTACAGTAAGACTTTTCCAATGCTAGCGACATTGAGAATAAATATTGAATTCATATGATATTAATTTTTAAATGGGCTAGTGAACTAACTGATTTTGATCTTGAAAATTTTATGGTTAAATAGGTTTTGAGTTAGAGTAGTGCAAGGATGGAGATTTTTAAGAAGTTTTTTCATCTATATCAGCATTGCCAAAATGCAATAAGTGCTAAATAGACCATACATTCTTATAAGTCATAAATCTGTACAAACCACTACTCATATAATATGAATCAATAATAAAAATTTGAACTGTAATATACCATTTATTAATAATGAACATATCAAAACAGACCAGCATATCCATAGACAAAGTACTCAAATATATATCAAAATACATAGATCCATATACAAAATGTGGCTGATCATGCCATCAGAATGTGTATAATATCAATGTTTCTATATACAATGTGGCATATGCAATCTCAAAATGTCTCATGATGCATCCTACGACAACTATACTATCCTAGGGTGTTGGTGGATGATAAAAATGTAGCCTCTTCGCTACACTAGGTGGATCGGATGCATCCTACATAAATAAAAACGGAAAACCCAGAGTTAGACTACTAAATTTATATGATTCTTTGTATCTAACATTGAATTACTCAAATGCATAATGATCTTTTTCGTAATGAAGATTTATACTGTCAAAATTTCATAATAAATACCTCTCTCGTCAACCTTCTACACCGGTCAAGAGTCCTCTCATATGCCCTCGGCAATGCTTCTACCTCTCTGATTGTGAGCTATATATGTTCAAATATGTTTGTCAGATGAATCTACAATTTAAACTATAACATTATAATTCATAGCATGCTAAATTTATAACATATTTAATCATGAATTCAAACTACAACTTAATATTGTAGGCTCCTCCTCAGGAAAGAGTGGTTGCATCATCAAATCTACATAACTCTCCCGTCGGACCTCATGTGCACTAGGAGTCTCCTATGAGATACAAAATAGTAGTTGTTAATATCATGGAAATCAGTTTTGAATTTATTTATGAAGATAAAGATGATAAAAAATAAATGATACTTATACATACCATGGGGCTCTTAGTGTGAATGAAAATCCCTGATGGTCTACGATGCGAAATTTGTACATGCTCATCGCTAGTAGCCACGCCCTATATAAAATAAAGAATGTAATTAAATGGGATTACCACAAACATGTTACAAGAATGCATCGATATTTAATCAAATAGAAAGCACCTAATTACCTTTCCTTTGCCAATGCACACTGGCTCACCTGCAACACTTTGTCCCCCCAGGACAGGTGGTACCTGCAAGATAAAAGAAAGTTTAGCAACCATATATGCTACAATATCAAATAGAAAAAAAAATGTGAACACAACATAATGTACCATAGATGTCTCAAGGCCAAATGAAATGGCCGAAAGCGTGGCATCATCAATCTGTTTGAGCTCCTCCTCAGTCATCAACTAAACATGAATGAAGATCACATACATATAAAAGTCAATATGGCTTTAAAATTAAAATTACTCTATTATAAAAATTAACTTTAAATCGCATATGTCATAACAAAAAAATGTATACACATATCGACACTGAAGGAATCCATACCTCTGCATTCCCCTCCTCTCTCGCATCAGGGTCTGTAGCCTCTACGTGTGTGTCTGGTGTATCCTCGTCTAATACAAAATGATACTCAGGAAGATCACCTATAGGACCCAGGAAAATATTCTTGCATGGAATGCAAGTGTGAGGCACACAAACATGTGATGAGCTAGTCGATGATGAACTAGCACCAGCATCATCAACATGAGGAGGCAAGACTAACCTAGCCTGAGATATCATTAGGCTACTCAGCCTATGAATGGCTCTGATGGTCTGAGAGCTAGCCTCTATCATAATATCTAGATGTTGCACTCGAGGAGGAGGGGAGATATCAGTGGGGGGGACAAAAGTGTCAGCTTTCTTCCACTGGGAAGAGGGTCTATCCTGAGGAGCTCCTAGTCCTAAGCTCATGTTGGGCTTCATGCTCCAATAGTTCACTTTAAGTTTCAACACAAATTATGCATATAATTTTCTAAAGAAATAAAATGGTATGTCTAAATTGCCATGTAGAGGGATATCAAAGACCATCCACCAATGATCTCAAAAGTTTGCATGGATGGCATCATTTGTGCACCATTTAATTGATAGTTTGGATTTTTTTGGATTGATTGGTAAACCTATTTTTGGGTTCGCAAAAAAGCTAGCCAAATCATCTTTGGTTATGTTGAGGGTCGCAAACTCATCATAGTCCAAACCATCATCAAACATCTTGTGCATTTCATCATGCCAATGAAGAGCGGCATTTTGTTGATTTGTAAGGGTTTCAATGTTATCCACTATGGTGTTTAACGTGGATAACATAGGAGCCAATGTGGGTACATTATTATATGTTCTATGCAAACCTCTCAACTCAGTGAGATTTTTATTTATCAAATCCTCGATTCAAGGAGGGTTTTGAGGGGGTAAAGGATCATTTGGTGGACGGTTTTGTGGGGGTATTGGATCGTTTGGTGGGGGATTACGAGGAATATTATTCCCTGCCTCAGTGTCATCATTCTAATCAGCCATTGCTATTGAATTGCAAAACGTAATATATATTTTTAAAAAACCTTAATTTTAACCATTTTTTTTTCAAAAAAACCTTAGATTCAACTAAAACAAACAAAATCATGCTAAAATCTATTGAATTTAGGTTTAAAATGAGTTAAAAAAACAAAACAAAAAAATTTTGATATCTAATATCCGATCGTATATTTGATATCTGATCATGGTGCAAATACTGGCCCCCAAATATGCGAAATAAGGGCCTACGGGTCTATGATTTTTTTTAATGTAATGTCACAGATATTGGATATCCGATATTATATCGAATATCCGATATGAACGACATATTATATTTTATATAAGATATAACATATATCTTATATTTTATATATAACATATAACATATATCTTATATTCTATATATTATTTTATATATAATATATTACATTATATTATATTATATTATTATAATATAATACATTATAATATAATATTATTATTATAGTATAATATTATACGATTATAATATAATAATATTATTATTATTATATTATAGTATAATTATTATTATTATAAAATATTAAATAATATATTATACTATTATAATATAATATTTTTATATTTTTATAATATAATAATAATAATGTTATAAGTCATTGATTATCGGATATCCGATATGTGATCGGATATCCAATAATATCGGATATTCAATAAGGCTTTACCTTTCCTTCCAAGTTTGGTACTTGGATAGGTGGAAAAAAGTCAGAGCAGATTTTGAAGCGCTTTTAGATGTCTTTAAACTCTATTTTTTCCACATCGTCACTTTTTGACACACCATGATCCTGCACATACCCACAAAGATTATGGTACTATTAGATATGAACCAAATAGCATACTACTCAAAGGTGTCTAGTAAGTGCATGCCTTCAAATATATCTTATGAATCATGTACAAGGCCCTGTGAGTGCTATTTAGATCCCATAGATCCAGAGGAGGCCAAGCACAAGATATATTCCCCGTCTAAGACTTTAATCTTGAGGTATGTGCAGATTATAGTAGGTTGAGGACGCTAGTTTTGCCTTGTTCCCAATTTGGGTCTCTCCTATGAGATTTTTCCCTTACTGATAGGCCCTCTAATTGGTAAACATGAAATGAGAATGGATAACAACTAGGGGTTGGTATTTCTACTTGTCTTCGAGAGATAAGAGTATACTTTCCTACCAAAGTTGTTTCTCCAAAGCACGCAAAACATGCATACATTTACCTAGGATCCCTTTCTAAGTGATGAATCAAATAGGCCAAGGTTTTTAATTTTCTCTAAAGAGATGAGACCATACTTCCCTCACTACAAGTGAATAGAAAAATTAACTAATCAAAGACATGAAGTTTGTTCGTATCAACTAGACAACCTAAAAAACCAGCATTAGTAGTTTGTTTTAACTAAGTCTTCATCTCAACATCCTCAACGATAAATAATCAGTAGTTTAACGCATGAATATTTGTTGATATCTTGCAATACAACTGTTAGTAATTTTTAAACAAGTCTTTCTAGTTTGAAATGCTGCAACATGAAATCAACTAGAAAAATGAAGTTATTCTATAAACTAGCAGAGATCCCAGTTCTCATACGCAAGCGACGAACTGTACAGACGATGATTTGACAAAAATAGTAGAAAACTAAAATAAAAAATGACACATGCCATAGTTACCTGCAAGAAATACAAGGGTAAAAGACGATGATTGGCCCTCGAAAAGGACAATCTGCAACAACAACAAAAATCATCCAGCTATGACAATAAAATTCAAATTTTCAATAGTATTTAGTTCCATAAAAATGTACTACTATCATAAAACTAAGTATTCATACGTCACAAAATGACCTAAATGCATTTAAAATTTTAAAATTTTAAATTTCAGTCTGATAAAGCGGAGCGACAGTCTACTGCAGAGACGACGATTTACACAGATGATAAAACCATAGTACAGATAGGTCTATGTAATCGCAAATGATATTCTGCAACTTTAACATGTTAGTTATGGAAATTTAAGGATTTGGAGAAAAAATTTAGGATGTGGTTCCTACCAGGGGTGCTACACTGTGTACCTTGATAACCTACTTGTGTGGAGCAAGCTCAAACATGCAAACTAAACTAACATGGTCATATAACGCTTGAAATACGCATAATTGATCCCAACGTAACATTGTATGAGCTTGAATAAGGGCACCTTCTCTAAGAGAGGTTTGTGTGTGCTCTCCCAAAACAATAATTTATCCCACTTTGATTTCTTTATTTCTATGGAGAGCATTCTACAATGCAAACTAATAATGAGAAATGAAGAACTCAATACCAAGTGTGAAGAACTTGTGTCAAGCACTCATTCAAGGATGAAGGTGAATATACAAAACTAGCCTAAAATTATATGCAAAGAAAACAAAGTTTAATTTCCATTAGACCTAGCATGTACTTTATAAATTTGAATGAACTAAGAAGTATTAAAGCTAAAATGAATAAAAAATCTTAGAACAATGCTAACATAATAGCAATGCATAATAATAATGGATGACATGCAAGGAGTGAGGTCTCCTATTTATAGATTCTTTTTATGGATGGAAGAGGCTTGGATGAGGTGGCACCTATGAGGAATCCACATTGGCATCAAATAGGATACACATGGGCAAAAGGACAATGTCATAAAAAAATTAAAAAGAGCATTCAAGCTTTGAGAGGAGAATTTAAGGAAGTTTGGTAGCTTCCTTGGAAAAAATTGCTCACACATTTGTGAGAAACTCATTAAGATCTAAAAGTGTTTTAAAATACATTTGTAGTCTAATTAAGCTTAGTTAATCACTGGGTAAACTTAGAAGGATGGAAGTGTTGTGTGTAGACTATGTTTTAGGTTGGGATTAGGATTATATTTAAATTAATCAAGGCTTATTAAAGAAGAATTTATAATGTGTAGGATCTAAATAACTATGAATTTATTTAGAAGGGGATTTATGGAGTAACATGTATTAAATAAGTTTAATACATCAAGGGGGTATTTAAATTAAATTTAAACATGAGAGGATAATATACCTATTTAATTAAGGTAAGAGCCTACACCACAATGGTAAATTGTAAGCCTCGCATCTCACATGTCTTGGATTCAAGTCTACTCAAGCTCAATAAATAATAATAAATCTTGGCTCCAACCTATTACCTATAAAAAAAAATAGACCTATTTAATTAAATAGATAGCTAAATATATAGAAAATATAATTAATTAATTAAAATTAACTATAGAGCTAAGAGAGATATTAAATAAATTAATAAATAAAAATAAACATGTTGTAGGATTTAACATGATTTGGAATTGAGATCATATTGATTTTTTAATAGATGGTATACCACATAGTCACAACTTAACTATCGCATTATACCAATATCGATATCATTACTGAATTGTATACACATGTATGTACATCACATAACTTTTAGGAGATAAAGTTGACTTTTATTCTATAATGGTTTGATTTACAAATCTAGTGATAAGATTTGAGGTACAATATCTTCCTCGCCTCTAGCACAGTTGGTTTGATGATTATGCATTTCATCATTCTCATCGGATGTAGGCTCACCTCAATTTCTAAATGGAGAAAGTATCATCTATTAGATTAATAGATAGGTTCATAAATATTGTTTCGATGAAGACTAGCTAGCTTTAACTGTGCAAAATTAGGGGCATTGGTGGTAGATATAATTCAAGCATGTAGTGATTACAAAATCTCAAAAAATATTAAAGTCTATTACAGGCCTCCCAAAAATGATAATAAGAAGCATCTACAATTTTTCATATATTTATTAAAAAACTGCCATTCATTTTGTATAGCTTGTATTCATAATAAATTAGATTTGAACAATGATTCACTGAGTAAAAAAGTTGTAATTTGTTCAGTGGTAGAATACAATTTGGTTGAACTTATGTTGTCGTGATTCTAGATTGAACATAAAGCTTACTTAAAGTAGAGTAGGGTAATCATAAAGGAGTAAAAGTAGCAATAAGTGTTTAATGCATCATATTTTAAGTTATATATGATTAGCACTAATTTTTATCCATAAAATTTAAACGAAGAGAAAATAAATATATGGTCAATGGTCATGTATTAGTAGATCACGATAATACAAAAGAGGTGAAAGTAGTAATAAGTAGTTGATGCATCGTTTATAAACTTTATATGATTTGCACTATTTTCTATCCATGTAGTTCAAATGAAGAGAAAATAAATATATGGTCATTGGCCATGTAAAAGTAATCCAAATCAATCGAATAACATGTATGATCTTTCTTTGTTGCAAGACTATGTCTATGAGTACTTGTATTTGTAATGCATGTAGTACCAAATTAGTCTACTCAAATTCCAAGTTTTGAACTCATGTCTTTTGTGTATGTTTCCATGTTTTTCATAATGTATAATGGGGCACTTGAAACCACAACATTTAATATATATTTGCAATTTTTCATTCTTTGATGGATAGCCATACCTTGCTACAAAGATCCATTTGTGGCATAGGCAATGAAGATGTTGGAGAATCTCACGGTGTTTGGCTTTAAACCTAGCAATTTCATGTGCACTTAAATGCTCAACAAACTATGAACATAACCAGACCCCCTTCCTTCAACACAATCTAGGTACAAGGTTTTCTCACACAATCCTTCATCTAATATGGTTCCATCCTAACCATGTCACCACTCATCTTCATCCCCTACTCATAGCTCTCTAACAACTCTAGATTTTAAATATTGATTAAACTCATACTCCAAAAATATAGCACTTAGAGAAATGTTACTCACAGATTGCCCACAAAGCCAAAAAAATGTAGATATAGAAGTGTTTTATGTTGCTATATAATTATTACTCAGAATAGTAGAGAATGTCCCTCTCATTACTAGTAAAGAGACACATGTGTATGGTGTTTCATACTATCAATCATAAATTTCACTTGCCTCTAAAAAATGTGCTCACTAATCTAAGCCAAAAGCTTAGTGTAAGGGTAATAAAAAACTTATTTAAACCCTTTTCAACAAAATCTCTTGTAATTATTTATGTAACTCTTATAGAAATAATCATAATGACTTCATAAAATAAACAAGTCACTATTAAATATTTCCTTCCTTTCGTTGCTAGATTTAAATTTAAATTCAAAGTCATAACTCACTTAAAAAGAAGTATCATTTTAAGGAACTAGTAAGGAACCCTCGTCGAAAAGGTGATCATCAATCCCTATGTATATAAGTTTTTTCACTTTTAATGAGGGATTGAATATCCACAAGTAAATATGTCATTTGCCTCCAATGTCTAATCCTTGGACTTGCAGCCCTAGGCTAGCTAGCACATCTACAACAACATTCCCTTCCCTGTAAATGCATTGTATACTATACCATTCCATGCTAGTAAAGAGGATCCATGTGTCTCTAATAATACCAAAGATAGACCAACATGGCTCCATATTTCCTTTAACAATCTCCACAGTAATCTTTGAATCCCCTTCAATACAAAGTTGTTTCCATCCTAGGTAGATAACAAGTCTCGGGCCCCAATATAGTGTCACAGCCTCTGCTACATTATGATATGTGATGCCAAAGTTTCCCGAGTAGGTCATTAGCTGACAACTAGCTAAGTTTTTAACCACTCCCCCACCTACAATGCTTCCACATCTCCCAACCCCATCAAAATTCAATTTCAAAATGGGCAGGGTGGGAGATTCTCATTTAGTATTGTTTAGAATATACTCAAAATTTCCATTAGCCTTGAAGGCTTTCAAAAGATTACAGTTTAAAGTCACCTTCTAATTGCCAACATATTGTAAGGAAACTTGCAAAAAAAGAATATAATCGTTTCCACATAACCCATAATAGATTTGAGATAAATATGCAACTGAAATCCACATGCAAGAGAATAGACAACATACCCACAAAAAATGTGACACAAGATATACCCTAGGAAACCCTCATTGAGGGAAAAACCCAGCCTCCAAATGCATCCATCACCATGTATTATTCAGCAAAAATACCATTGCAATACAACCATGGAAGCCTTCAAAGCCATAGCCACAACCGAGAAATCCATGTGAACAAGCATGAATCCACACATCCCATGCCATGCTTCCAACCTTCACCAATGCTCCCTTGGCTAACCTATCAAGCCTTATCCCGCTTGACTCTTTCCTTTTTCCCTTTTTCTTCTCACACCAATAACTACCCTAGTGGTTGCTTCTATAGTAGCAAGTCCCACAATACCACCAAGTGGTATTACATAAACCATGTGCTAAAATCATGTGCTACCTAACCCATTGACCCCACATTTAATATTAGAAATTTAATTATTTTCTCCAATATTAAATAATTACATGAAATATTATCACAATGTTACAGTACAAGTCATCAAGTATAGCCCATGGGAATCTTTACATGCTAAACATTACTTGATAAAATAATATAACAATATTATGCAATGTGTGCAACACCCATTATGTCAACAATCTCCCACTTGTTGTATACATTACATAAGGTCAATTTGTAGCCACATAAATGAACAAGGGAACAATCCCTCCTAGCACATCCACCATCATGGATCAAAGTACATGAAGTGCTCCATCCTGATACCCACAACAAAATCAAAGTATCTAGCACCTCAAACATGAATGATCTCACCTCCTATTATGCCACTACCACCGAACATACATAAAAGCCATCCAAAGAGAAAGCCACCCAACTTGTCAAATTAAAAGATCATAGATTCTTGTGCCATCTAAAATACCAAGCACAAAAACCTGATTATGTCAAAATATCCATAACTGGAATAGCACCCATAGCAAGTGGTGCAGGAGCATCTTGGGTTTGCTTGCAATCCTGCATGTTTGGAGAGATTTTAGTTAAGTATTGTGGAGCTTGGTAGATATTGGTGTTCAGCATACACTAGGAGCTTGGCATGGTATGCGAACTCAGCATGGTCTTTGGTTGCTCAGCATGGTCTATGGTTGCTCGGCATGGTCTTTGGTTTCTTGGCATGGTCTATGGTTGCTCGGCTTGGTCTAGGAACTAGGCATTGTCTTTGGTTTCTTGGCATGGTCTATGGTTTTTCGGCATGGTCTTGGGACTCAACATGGTCTTTGGTTGCTCGGTATGGTCTAGGAGGAGCTCAGCCTTGCTTAGGAATTTGGTGCTTGTTGTAGGACATGTAACTAATTTTCCACAATGAGTTAGAGGATACAAATTTTAGGGATTGAAGAGAGCCTAGAGTTTGAAGCATGAGTTCTTATTCCATCAAAGCTAGGAGATATTGCAATTTTACTTAGACATCAATTTTGGGCATTTAATTGTTGTTGTAGGTCAACTTGTGGCATTTAATTTATGTATTTATATTTAATTTGTGTTATGGGACAACATGTGGCTTAGATTGGTATAATTAGGGGTTGTGGGAAAGTCTTTAGTCATTATTCATCCATCGTGGAGAAGAGGAGGAGCTTGAAGAGAAAATTTGGAGCAGAGCTAATAGCTGGGGCTTGGAAAACAAGGAGATTGATGGGTGGGCTTACAAGCACAAGTTGAGATTCTCCTTGGGGTTTTCTACCAGAATGTGGGTTTGGACTAACTAGGTTTAGATTAGATCTTGAGGGATCTTATAGAACTATTATTATAATTGCTATTGTATTTGGCTGTAACTGAGAAAGCCTTACAGCTCAGCACATTACATGTAAATAGTTATTTTATAAATAAAGAGTTATAATTTGGTATCAGATCTTTCATTGTTGCTTCTTCTTGTTGTATTTCTACTGTGTGATTATATTGTTGGGGGCTAGGAAATCTCCTTTGGGGATACTCTTTCCTTGCGCTACATCAGGTGGTATCAAAGCAAAGGTTGTTCCTGAGTGTGCAGATAGATCTCCGAAGTTGAGGCAGTTTGCACCAAGACTTGGCTTGACAAAGGTTGATCTTATAGCTAATTGATCTTTTGGTTGGTGAATTTTTTTCTTAGGGTTTGCTAAAAAATTTGAAGATGCCTCCAAAAATATTGGACCCTAGGGCAATTGTTGATCTTACTAATACTGTAGAAGAAAGGATCTCAGAGAAGATGAGAGCAAAGTTCAGATCTGAGATTGCATCGATGAAGAGTGACATGATTGCTAAAATTGTAAATGCTTTGGGTGGTGTACTTAGACATGTGGGTATTGAAGATAGTTATGAGGAAGTTTTTGAAGATTTTGAAGCTACTAGATCTAGTAGTGAGGACAGAATTGATCATTTGGAGAGACCTATTGAAAATAGGGTTGGTCAGTTTGCTCGACCTAGATCTCATTTGAAGGTGAAGCATAAGATGGAGGTTTCTAATTTTTTAGGTACTTTGAATCCTAAAGACCTGATTGATTGGATTGGTAAATTGGAAGACTACTTTGAGCTTGAGAATATTGAGGATCCACTCAGAGTAAGGTTAGCACAAACTAAGTTGAAGGGACATGCTGCTCTTTGGTGGAAAGAACTACAAAGAGATAGAGGAGAGGAAGGTGAAATGAGGATCACTAGATGGAAATTGATGGTGACTAAGTTGAAGGCTAAGTCCATTCCTATTGATTATGAACTTGAGTTGTTTAAAAGCTTGCAAGATTTGAAGCAAAAGGATATGACTGTAAAAGATTATACACAGGAGTTCTACAAGTTGACTATTCAGTCTGGGCATAGAGAATTGTCAAAGGATAAGGTAGTGCAGTATATTAATGGTTTGAGATTCAATATTTAGGATGAGGTTGGTATGTTGGATATTTATTTAGTTGAGGATTCTTATCAGTATGCTTTGAGAGAAAAGGAGAAGCTAAAGAGGAAGAATCAAGGTAGTTCCTAAGGGAAGGAGAAGCAGGATAGTTCAGCACAAGCTAAAGTAAAAGTAGAAGGTGAACCAAAACCTATTGAACAGAAAAGAAGGATAGGTGGTGGTGGGTTCAAAGGTAATTGTTTCAAGTGTGGTCAAGAAGGGCATAGATCTTTTGAATGTCCAATTGATAGGACAATTGATGTTGTGAATGAGGTTGAAGTCCAGGATAGTCAGCCTAAGCAAGGAGAAAGTTTATTGGCTTGGAAAGTACTAGTTGTTGAGAGGACATTGGATTTTTTTCAGAGGACTAGTTTGTTCAAAACTTGTTGTAAGTCTGGTGGTAAAGTCTACAAAGTGATTGTGGATGGTGGTAGTACCAATAACCTAGTTGCTGAAGAGATGGTTCAGAAACTTGGTTTGAAGAGAATCAAACATCCTTATCCCTATAGGATTGGTTGGTTGCAAGGTGAGCATGCTTTGGAAGTGAGGAAGAAATGCCTTGTTGATTTCCAAATTGGGCAGTATAAGGATCAAGTGTTGTGTGATATTGTGGATATGAATAGTTGTCATGTGTTACTTGGTAGACCTTGGCAATATGATTGCAAGGTTGTGCATGATTGTGTTAGGAATGTGTTTACTATTGAGAAAGGTGGTAGAAAATTTTCCCTAATTCCTATGCAAAATGAAGAGCTCGGTAGGAGGAACTTGAGCAATGGTAGCTAAGTTTAGTTGGTTCATTCTGAGAAGGATTGAGATCAACATGGAAAGCAAATGTATGGAACATCTGTGGTGGATGTGAAGAAGAAGAAAATTAATGGAAGGAGTGTATAAGTTGAAGACTCGGAGGATATGTATGTGAAGAACCAGTTTGGGATTTATGTGTTGAATCCCAGCATATGTTCTTCTAGTTACTAGAACATCTTTTTGAACCTAGGGTGTCTAATGCAAGAGCATCTTGGGTTCTCTTGCGATCCTGCATGTTTGGAGGGATTTTGGTTAAGTGTTGTGGAGATTGGAAGATACTAGTGCTCAGTATACATTGGGAGCTTTGCATGGCCTAAGGTTTCTCGGCATGGTCTGGGAACTCTGCATGGTCTTTGGTTTCTCGGCATGGTCTATGGTTGCTCAGAATGGTCTGGGAACTTGGCATGGTCTTTGGTTGCTTGGCATGGTCTATGGTTTCTCGGCATGGTCTGGGAACTCAGCATGGTCTTTGGTTTCTCAGCATGGTCTATGGTTTCTCAGCATGGTCTTCGAACTTGGCATGTTCTCTGGTTACTCGGCATGGTCTTTGGTTGCTCGGCATGGTCTAGGAGGACCTCGGCCTTACTTAGGAATTTGGTGTCTATTTTAGGATGTGTAACTAATTTTCCATAACGAGTTAGAGGATGAAAATTTCAAGGATTGAAGAGGGCCTAGAGTACTAACTATGATTTGAAGCATGAGTTCTAATTCCATTGGAGCCAGGACATATCACAATTTTACTCTGACAGTGATTTTGGGCATTTAATTGTTGTTGCAAGCTGACTTGTGGCATTTAATTTATGTATTTTTATTTAATTTGTGTTCTAGGTGAACTTGTGGCTTAGATTGGTATAATTAGGGGTTGTGGGGAAGTCTTTAGTCATTATTCATCCATTGTGAAGAAGAGGAGGAGCTTGAAGAGCAAATTTGGAGTAGAGCTAGTAGTTGCGGCTTGGAAAACAAGGAGATTTCTTGGTGGGCTTGCAAGCACAAGCTGAGATTCTCCTTGGGGTTTTCTACCAAAATGTAGATTTAGACTAGCTAGGTTTGGATTGGATTTTGAGGGATCTTGCAGAACTGTTATTGTAATTGTTATTGTATTTGGCCATAACTAAGAAAGCCTTACAACCCGACACATTACATGTAAATAGTTATTTTATAAATAATGCTTTTTAATTTGGTATCAGAACTTGCATTGTTAATTCTTGTTGTTGATTTTTTGTTGTGTGATTATATTGTTGGGGGCTAGGACATCTCCTTTGGGGATACTCCTGCCTTGCAATGCGTTAGCAAGTTCCAAACTCATCCAACTATCCATACCTCCAAAGGTATACCAAGTAAAGCTCACATCATCAACATATCCAATCTATGACCTGCAATCACAAGCCTCAAGAGCAATCATTGCCACATATATACCAAGAATCTCCCACTGCAAAAGATAATGTAAAATCTATAACCAATCCACTCACAACATCTCATAGAAGTGAATCCATGTAGTCTCAAGGACATCCATAATACATAAACCAATAACATACAAGAATAACTCTCATAAAAAATCTCCAACAATCTCCCAAACTCTCCACAACCAACATAGGAAAGAGATAAAGGAATAACCTTGTCATCTCTCACATGACATACGTGAGTACAAACCAATGATCATAATCTCTAATCAATTTCAAATCCCATGTAAGAATTGAACACCGAAGAAGATAACCAAGACCAACAAGAAACCATGCAAATCATAACCTGTATCATGTCCTTCTACACAAACCTCTAGATGTAAACTATCCAAGTATGATCTCCTCCATAAAACCCCAACCAAGAAGCCTCAATAACACCCAAACCATACCATATAACTAATCATGGATGTAAACCTCTCACAAGAAGATCAAACGCATAAACCATTCCTAATCCAAGGAATATTCCCAATATAAAAGCATCTCCCAAAATCAACTAGCATAACAACATATGCAAATGGAGATAACCAATGTTAAACTATCTATCAAATGAACTCTCCAGAACTAACTCATGTATCATAGCTCAAGATCCATATCCATGAAAGATAAGCATAAACATAATGCACTTGAGAGAAATAATGGGCTATACCTCTCAAGTAGCAAATTTTCGAGTAGACCAAGAGTGGGGAATGAGAATGCTCATCAACATGTCCAAGTCTCCAACTAAGACTCATCTAAGAACAATCTCCTCTCAAATCCATATCAGATGAATGCCCCTCAAACTCTATCGCTGAAACCATCAATTGTCTCAACAAATACTTCTCTAATCTAAGATAAATCAACATCACCACCATCTCTAAGTATCCATGAGCACCTGTAACCAATCAAATCCATGCCAAATCCAAATGAAACATATCAATATCATGAAGTATCTAGCTTATGATCAATGTACTCAATACCAAGAAACTAAGCCAAGATCAGTGTCAAAGTTCTAACCATGGTCTCAAGAACATAAGCATGACAACATGATCTAAACCATCTCAACCAAAGAGACATCATGCCCCATATGAACATACTATAACATGTCAAAACTCTAAACATGTATCAAGAGTATATCATGAAATAAAAATGAAATCATCCTAACACCAAGGATAAAATGTCAAATGAAAGCATAAACCACACCTTTACCAAGCACCCCATTAGTCCTTAAGATGCAACCATCTCCACACACCATGAATATAACCAAGAACCCCATGAGTCCTCAAGATCTAACCATCTTCACACACCATGAAGATAACCAAGTGCACCATGCAAATGTCAAAGATGCTTATGCAGTAACAGGATCTAAGAGAAACCTCCAACATCTACAAACACTCAATAAATATATCAATACCAACAACTCCCACTCAACTATGATACCAAGGCATCATAAAACCCATCTCCTATATGAAGATCTTGTAGGTCTACACTCACAGAACTAAAGTGTCAATACCAAGTGAAACCAAGATCTCCAAACCAAGAAGATACAAACCAAACTCAGAATTGATCATGCACTATCACCTCATCACTATACAAGCTCCCACTAAACCATGTATCCAAGATATCCATGACATCATGATGAAAAAACTATCCTCTAAGCATGAGAATCAACCAAGGTATCAAACCATCAAAGAACTCAAAGTGCACATCGTGAGCTCCTCAAAAGAAACCAAATAACCATGATCCTCAACCAAGAAGATATACCACCATAACCAAATCATGAATCCAAGCCAATGAACATCAAGTATGTACCTATATATCCAATCATGTCATGCAAAAATTCATGGCAGCATGATCACATCCATGAAACGAGGATCTAACTTTCAATATGTCCAACTTGTCAACATAAAATAGTCAACCAAAATCCTCCACCATGACTATACCTAGTGACAACATCTCATCCCTTATATATGAAGAAAAATCAACCAATCATGTGACTTAGGGCATAGATAATCTAAATCCAAGCCAGCAATCTAAATATGCATCAATAATAAAAGATCAATGGGCAAAGACAACCCATATCCAAGCCATAAATGTAACCTATAAGTATAGACCGCTTACAACACTGCACAACTTGTAGACCCAACAAGTCATCATACATATCCAAACCAAACATTGATAATCATATCATCATGAGACCAATCTAAACTATGAACTGAGTATACAATGACATCAAATCTTAAATCTCTAAACATACAATGTCAAAAACTCACAATGCTACCATAGTCAATATATACCATAAATTGTTCAGATTAATATATCACCAAATAAATCATGTCAAACTTGCACTAAATCTGAACCAATGTGTAGAGCTCTCCAAAAGCTTTCCATTGAGTACTCAAAGTCCAAAATCTAACTCTATATGCCCAAGTTATGCTCTAATTTGTGCTCAAAATAAATAACATCTAATTTTAGGGATCTTAAAACTTTAAAAAAATTAAAATCACTAAGCTAAACCTATACCAAATTGTAGTGCTCTGAATTAGCTTCCAACGCCTGTAAGAAGTCTGAAATTCGATATCCTAAGAGAAAGTTATGGTTGTTTTACTAAGACAGACTTTTTACCATTTTCACTGCGATTTTTTTTTGTGATAAAAATTTCGACAGGATTAAATTTAACGGCCATCACGGGCTGAAACTAAAAAACTCTTTCATTTCCTCTTAACATGGCCAAACTAGGGCATATTATATATCAAAATTTATGAAAACATCAACTCGGATCCAATGGTGAGGTTTGTTTTTGCCTAGGAGGTCATTTTTGCAAGCTCCCCCTAAAACCCTTATTTAAATGAAACATCCAAAAAACCCTTTTGTCCAACAATTTCACATGCCCAAAATCTACCAATATTTCATCATAATAGCAAACTCAAAAACATCAAATGTGCAATAAACAACTCATATATCTTGCCCTTTCTTTTATCCTCTCACGCATTCCCATGGATTCAATCTAGAGTTACAATAATAAAACCATAGCTCTGATACCACTTGTAAGGAAACTTGCAAAAAAAGAATATAACCGTTTCCACATAACCCATAATAGATCTTAAATAAATATGCAACTGAAGTCCACATGCAAGATAATAGACAACATACCCACAAAAAATGTGACACAAGATATACCTTGGGAAACCCTCATTGAAAGAAAAACTCAGCCTCCAAAAGAATCCATCGCCATGTATTATTCAGCAAAAATACCATTGCAATACAACCATGGAAGCCTTCAAAGCCATAGCCACAAGCGAGCAATCTATGTGAATAAGCATGAATTCACACATCCCATGCTATGCTTCCAACCTTCACAAATGCTCCCTTGGCTAACTTGTCAAGCCTTGTCTCACTCGACTCTTGCCTTTTTCCCCTTTTCTTCTCACACCAACAACTACCCTTGTGGCTTCTTATATAGTAGTAAGTCCAACAAAACCACCAAGTGGTATTACATAAACCATGTGCTACCTAACCCATTGACCCCACATTTAATATCAGAAACTTAATTCCTTTCTCCAATATTAAATAATTACATGAAATATTATCACACTGTTACAATATGTCATGACCCCTCCTAAAGAGAATCCTATAATTATAATTGGATAAAATATAATAATAATTCATATACTATTATCAATTATTCACAAAAGAAATAATATCGATAAACTATATAGATAAATATTTATGATCTATTTATTTTACTTAATTATTTATATTATTCACAATAATATAAATTATTATTATTCATAATAATAATATCAAGATATAAGAATAAATAAATGTTATAATTACATTATAAATCAATAAGATGATAATATATCTAACTATTATCACATTTGAATATAAATACTATTAATAACAAATTGATTACTAAATTTAAATATATTAATCAATATAATATTATATCTATTAATAAATATGGTACAATAATGATATATGAGTATATAGATATAAGAGTAAATAGTCTAATATATTTAAATATCATATATGAAATTATATATATCAACATAACCATAACTAATTGATTAATGAGTGTCTACAGGGCGCGTCTATTGGCCACCCTCCCATCAACATATATACGAAGTTATCGATGGACGTGCAGGAGGGATACATACACCATCTCATCAGCATAAAGGAAGAACCAAGGTAATTAAAGAAGGTGTGAACACTTAGTTTCCACATCAACATTAATAGGAAGGAACCGTCAAATATTCTTAGAGATATTCAGGCAAGAAGATTGATTCTAAAAGGAACAATATAAATTAGTCACAATTAGCAGACAACTACTTAGGAGATCAGACCTTACAACATACGTAGGTAAGTGTTCAATGGTTAAGCAATGAGCATTAAAAAAAATAGAGGCACAGGTTAGCAGGGATAAAAACATCATTGGAGAATATTAAGAACACACACTCATTGAAGGAGAAACGAATGTGTGTGTGTGTGTGTGTGTGTGTGTGTGTGTAGATTCCTCTTAACAGTCTACATTCCATAATTGCCAATACAAAGAGGATTACTTTCAACCAATCAAAAAATCCAAACAATAAGCATAGCAAGTGAATGTGTCACAAGAATTCATAAAAGAATACAAACCAAAGCAAACGAATTTACTCAAGATCAAGTCACATATTGCTTTTGGATTCATCATTATTAAAACTAGATACATATTGGATAGAATATACACAACAATAAAATACTTATGTTGAAGTACAATACGAAGAGCACTTGGAAAAGGACATTGAGGAATACACGCACATTAATCAATTAGGATCCCAGCAGAAAAGTATATCTGATGTTCCATCAAAACAGTCCCACCATTGTCTTGATGAATATTTATTAAATATTCACCTTTGAATCATCATTCCATATATGGACTGTAGAACAATTATAGTGAAGAAAAATTCAATATATTTCCAACTATAGAACAATAAATGAAGTTATTCGTAAGGTCTTAATTGAAACTAAGAGTAGTTAGAGGTATAGCCTTAAATGGGACATTACACAATACAACTCATCAAGTATATCCCATGGGGATCTTTACATGTTGCACATCCATCTAGGTGCAACATTACATAATAAAATAATATAATATAATATAACAATATTATGCAATGTGTGCAACACCCATTATCTCAACACATATGAGGGTTAGGAGAAGTCCTTCACTTACAACAATCTATATTCTCTTTTAAAAGTTTACAAATGACAGCAACTACCACTTCAACCAGACACTCCTCTTCTCTAAAAATTTGATATTCTCATTCCTTCCATATCCCCCAAGAGATATGGGGAGGGATTGTTTGCCATAAAATTTTGATCAAAGGGTGATTAAAAGGGCACTCCCAGTTGAGGATAAATTGTTGGAAGTCATTCAAAAAAAACCCCACTCCCCAAAAACTTTCGAAGGACCATAGACCAGATCTTTCTAGCAAAGGGGCAAAGAAGAAAGATGTGGAGAATATCTTCCCCCTCAGCCTTGTGAAGATAGAAAGTCTGTTAGGGATCTGAAATCCCCTTCTTTTTAGATTTTCAATATCTTTCCATGTATAACAATCCACAAAAAGAAATTGATTTTAGGAATTGGATGGTTATTCCAAGCATGCCTCCATAACTGGAGGGTTAGGACATTTTTTAAGAGGAGGTAAGCTAACTTGATAGTAAATTTCCTAGACATTGTTCTATCCCAAACAATTATATTCTCTTATGTGAACTGCATAATTTTTTTAGTCTCAAGTATGTCAAGAAGTGTCATATCCAATTGTTGAAGACTATAAGGTATCCTTCCATCTGATATCTTCTTCCACTTTTTATCCCTAGTGATATAATCACTAACTTTCTCCTCATAGTTTACTTTCATCATATCCTTGAGTTGACTTAATTTAGTCATTATTAATGGTTCCCCTCCACCCCTAAGCCAACTCCCTTCCCAAAACCTCACTTGGTTCCCTCTCCCAACCAACCATCTAAGACCCTCTCAAAGGAGATGCTTATTTTTAATCAGATTATTCCAAATTTTAGAACTTGAGGGCCAATTATTTTTAATCAAGTAGTACACAAATGGGGTGTTATTAAGACATTTTAGCCTTCATAATACCACCCCATCTAGTTTGATTCATAGACAAGTGCCATCCAATTTTAGTTATTAGGGCTATGTTCAATTCAGGGATTTTTCTAACTCTCAACCTATCTTTCTCCCTGGGTTCGCACATCGTGTATCAATTCACCAAGCTTATTTTGTTTCTCTCCTCATTACAAGTCCAAAGAATTTTTCTTTGGATTTTTTCAAGTTTCTCCACCATTGCACGAGAGATTTTAAATAGAGAGAGAAAGTACATAGGTATCTCTTGAAGGGAAGCTGCCAATAGTTGGAGCTTGCACGCACTGCTTAAAACTTTTCCCTTTCATCTCGCAAGTTCCCTATGCATTCTTTCAAGAATAGTATTCTGAAACTTGTTAGAAACTTCCTAGTGGGAGACCAAGGTAAGTATTTGGAAGACCACAAGACTTGCATCCCATAATAATAGTAATTTGCCTTTGTAGATTAGGCTCTGTATTAAAGAAATACATATTGTTTTTACTATAGTTTATGGGCTACCCAACGATGGAAGCATTTGGTATACATATTGATTATTTTTAATATTTGATATGCACATTGAATCCATTTTGTAGCCTCTAATATATTGATTATTTATTAATATTTGATATGTGTATTGCATCCATTTTGTAGCCTCTAACATACTATTTTAGTTATTATTGACACTCAATAGTAGTGAAGGTGGATTTGTTGTTGGCAAAAGCTTAGATTATGTTTCCACCAATGGTGAGGGTGATTGAATCTTGGTAAAATGTTGGATGCCATTTTAAATTAATGCATATAGTTTGTTATTTAGCCATAGTAGTGAACCTATTGCTAACAACTTTCCCAACTTATGCTAAATTCTTGAGAAGGATGGGAAATTAATGCTAACAAGTGAATGGATGGGATCTTTCTTGGTCAAAATTGGGCACTTGTCCTCAACAAAGGAGCATGTTCTAAAAAGGTTGAGGATTGTGGTTATTCTTACCACTTTGATGTATCATGTGTTCTTTTATTTATTGATTTTGAGGGATAAGCTTAGTTTTAGACCCATGAGAATCTTGAACACCCTGCCATTCAAAGATGAAAATTTGATCTTGTTGACCGAAGGTTTGATCCGGTTGGTGATTGTTAACAGTATAGATTTATTGCAGAGGGTTTGTGAAGATCCTGGAAGATGCCTCCGAGAAGATTGGACCTTGGGATGATTGCAAATATCCGTAATGTGGTGGAGACAAAGATTTCAGAGATGTTTTCTCGGTTGGAAACTAGTTTGGTCAATCGAGTTAAGGAAGGGATAATTGAGTTTCGGAGAGATTTCTGGAGCTGGGGTCTACCAATCCGAAAGAGAGTGGTCTGACTAGTTAAGAAGATTGTGCAAATGAGAAGAAACTTTGTTGTTAAGGAAGAGGTAAAGGATGACTTCACTAAAGCTGAAGCGTATGTTTGTTTTCATGATCAGTTAGATGGATCTGACATGAAAATTGTAAAGCATCTTATAGTGGATGATGAGACTACTAATTGTGAGAATTTACATATGGATGTTTCTACTAATGTGGAGTTGGATGTTGCTAGTGTGGATCTGCTAGTTGTTGATGTAGTTGAGGATCTACATGACACTGCAAATCTATATGTTCTTGATTTTCTTGTGGTTGACATGGCTAAGGATTTACGTGTTGCTCTTACTGTGGATTTGAGCTTGCATATTATTGAGTTGGTTTTGGATGTCACTGAGATGGATTTCATGTTTGAGGGTATTGTTGTTGCTAGTTGTGATCAGTTACATAGATTGTTGGTGAAGCATTATGTTCAGTTTTTTCATAGGAGTGAGCATGTTGATTGTGTTGCTAAGATTCATATGATTCTGATATTTGTGTAGATGAAGCTGAGATGGTTGGTGTGCAAATTTGTTCTTTTTTCTGGGATGGATTGGAAGTCTTTGGTGAAGATGAAGTTGGTTGCAAAAAATTATTTAGCATCAAAGTATGAGACATACTTTTCCATCTACCTGGGGAGTCTAATGCAGGAGCATCGAGCTCATATTTTTTGCCCTATGGATTGCATGGTTGGGGATGTGTTTGAGACATATTGGGAAACCTTGTCCCATGTGCACGTGATGATTTGATTAATTCTCCTAGAGTTAAAGTCATTTTGGTGATTGTTGATCGCATGTTCCTAATTTACTGGCAGATGTTGCAGACTGTATTCGTGAGCTTCAATCCAAGGGAGTTGGCATGTGTGCTCTTGAATTTGGATACTTGGATGGCACATGGACCTATTCTTGTGGCATGTATTCTTATGTGGTATTTTGAGTTAGTTATGCATTGTAAACTTGGGACCTATCCTAAGTATTTAATTATTTCCTGTATTTAATATTTGTAACCAAATCAACTTATGGGTTGAGGGTGTATTTAATGTGAGTTCTTATTTAATGTCTATTATGCTAGGCCAACCTTCGGCTTGGTTTAGTATAAGTATAGGATCTTGTGGAGTCTAATAGGATAATTATTTCACCATGAAGATGGAGTAGCTAAGAGGAGTAAAGTTGAGTAGAGCTAGTAGCTAAAGTGTGAGCTTGGGAAACAAAAAAGTTGCTTGGTGACTTGCGAGCACAAGTTTATATTCTTCTTGGAGTTTTCTACCAGATTGCTGGTCTAAGCTAGCTAGGTGATTGGATCTTGTGAGGTCTTGCTAAATTACTATAGTAATTGCTTATTTATTTGGTCGTAACCTGGAAGGTCTTACAACTGGGCATGTTGGGTGTAAATCTTATGATTCTATTATGCAAATTGGTATTATCTTAGATCTAAATCTTTGTGTTATTGTGTATATTCTGCTATGTGTATATTCCGCTATGTGTTTATGGGCTACCCAGCAATGGAAGCATTTGGTATACATATTGATTATTTTTAATATTTGATATGCACATTGAATCCATTTTGTAGCCTCTAATATATTGATAATTTATTAATATTTGATATGTATATTAAATCCATTTTGTAGCCTCTAACATACTATTTTAGTTATTATTGACACTCAATAGTAGTGAAGGTGGATTTGTTGTTGGTAAAAGCTTAGATTATGTTTCCACCAATGTTGAGGATGATTGAATCTTGGCAAAATGTTGGATGCCATTTTAAATTAATGCATATAGTTTGTTATTTGGCCATAGTAGTGAATCTATTGCTAACAACTCTCCCAGGTTGTGCTAAATTCTTGAGAAGGATGGGAAATTAATGCTAACAAGTGAAAGGATGGGATCTTTCTTGGTCAAAATTGGGCACTTATCCTCAACAAAGGAGCATGTTCTAACAAGGTTGAGGATTGTGGTTATTCTTACCACTTTGATGCATCATGTGTTCTTTTATTTATTGATTTTGAGGGATAAGCTTAGTTTTAGACCCATGAAAATCTTGAACACCTTGCCATGATAGAAAGGATACTACGGCCTTTGCCCCAATATATGTTTTGTTTAGTAGAGTGAGTTGCCTAATGCAAGTTGTGTTTTCTTTTTGTCATACCAGATTTCTCATTTTTAAAGTTTTTAGCTGAATTCTTAGTGGATATTTGGTGAGGAAACTATTTTTTATTGAATAATACTTTGCATAATATTGAATTTTTTTGGCAGCCCTCAATCATTCATTGTTTGTGCAATAATATAGAAGATTTTGAATGTCATTCAGTTTAGAATATAACAACTAAAAACTAGCCCCATAAATTTAAGTTAATTGTCCTCTTAAATAAAAATAAAATAACTTCAAAAAAAAATTCCCAACCTTAAATACATTATCCAAATATATCTTCGTATTAGCTAATCACTGCACCTTGTTATAATACAATTCTTAATACAAAATGTATAACTTCTTTTTACTTAATATTATTTACAGTAGTATCTAAACTACAAATCACGGGTTGCTTAAGTTATTCCGTGAAAGATGGGTGGTGCAGAAACTGGGCCAGGTATCCCGTGACTTTGTTCACTCTAATTTACAGATTTGATTTTAGCTTTTTGTTAAAATTTATTCAGATATTAGCAGGTCTCGCTGACTTTGCTGTTATATTTCTTTTTAACTCAGATATAAAGAGTAAAATCTACTCTTCCACAATATATAAGATAAAATGTACCTACAGTCAATTGTTCATGTGTAAGTAATATAAGATTATAAGCTGTCATAATAGTTTCGGTAGAATTCAAGTTGGACCATTGAATTTATAATATAGTGTTTGATTATATATACAGATCAAGATTTGTTTTAACTTTTCTAAATAAAAACAATTTTTTGTATTCATATTTTTAACTTAATCGTGATCTGTTTAATTTTATATTAAAAATAACAAAATTAGAATGCTGATCTTTATACATTTCACTGCTCAAAGGCAGATTAAACAGACCATCAATCTTAATATTGTTGTTGGCCATTTCACACTAACAACCCCAAAGCAGTTGAAACATGCTGCTACTTAATTAATTAAGTCTGAACTATTTTAATGAAATGAAGCTCCTATAAATCTACTATCAAGTCTTTATTAAAAGAGACACCTATTCTAGACTGAAACTTTAACATTTAAAGCTATTTTTTAATAAATGAGCTTGACAAAATGAATTCATGAAGAATAGAAGTACAATCCTGTCCTTGCCAATCAAAAAAACATAGCAGGCTAAAGATGGCCTTCACATGGCCTTCACAGTGATCAGCCTGGTCATAAAGTTCAAAAACAATTTGCATTCAATTGAATGGACCTTCTTTAAACACATTAAGTGCCCACGTCTTCTTAAATCCTGCGCTACGATTAAATCTTAAGAAAATCTAAAAGAAAAATGTGAGTGAACATCTTTAAATTTTAAAAGAATTCAAAGAAAACATGTGAGTGAACATCTGCTTCAACCTTAAGAAAATCCAACGAAATCATGTGAGTGAGTGTTTATCAACCACGGCTACTTATAAAGATTACATACCGAATAGCGTTTACAGGCACAGATTAGCATCACTAAGTATACCAGCTATTTTCATTTACAGGCATATATATAGCATCATTCAGTGTACCAGCTGTTTTAATATACAGGCACATACATATAGATAGAAGACCTCTAGCTTCACCACTTGTTTAATTCTATACTATTTTCTTTTGATTTAAGAGATACATTTTTCCTCCCAACGATAAAACATGTCAAACACTTTGCAAACATGTCTACAAAAGCAGTTGCAACTTTGCATGTCTACAAAGGCAGTTGCAACTACATCTTCAAAATTAAAAACCTTTTCACAATACTTTCAAAGTTTCATGGATGTCCAGACGTTGTTCCAAAAAAGGTTGTGGAATTTAGCTTTACATCTGCCAATTGCTTAGAAATTTGTAATGCGTTTTCTGCACATCCATGAGATGACAGCTCTTTGTGGCATTGTCAAACAATTCACCCGCCTTCTGAAAGCTTCCACGCTTTGCATACAAATCGATAAGAGGATTTCCAACTATAATATCTTGCAAAAAAAAAACTTTCCATTAATACTTTGGTGGATATCCGTACCGAATTCGAAACTGCCTACTTTAGCACAGGCACGGAGGACGCTGGAAAAGGTGTGGAATTCGGATCTATAACTGATAATTGCATTTGCTTGAAAGTTTCTAAAGCCTTCCAAAAAAAATCCACTTTGTGCATATGTGAAACTACATTTCTTTGAGGCATTTTGTCAAACAGTGAAACTACATTTTCATTAAGCATTTGGTCGAACAGTTCGCGTGCATTGTCAAGGCTTCCACGTTTTGCTTACATGTCATTCGGGACAGTTGGTTGCAATTACAAAATCTGACAAATTTTCTGTCCACCTATTTCATCAGATCAAACACTTAAAGAACATCTACCAATCTCGCACCCTCAACCTACATGAAAATAAGCTTATTCTGAAATGATGTGCGTGTAGAAACCCAGATCATCTGAGAGCAATGAAAGAGTAGAACCATTTCTCTTGTGCAAGAGCAAATTTAAGAATGCAGCTCTGCAATAACTGAGGACATGAAAAGGAAACTTCAATAGGGTTGTTGTAATAAACAGAATGTGCATCGCTTGCCCCAACATAATGCTGTGAGATCGAGATGAGCTGTGGATGGCAATGGCATTTCATGATTACAGAAAACACTACAACATAATCTAACAAATTTACCCTAAATTACGTGTGTAGGGTTATCTGAGCTGAACAACTCTATGCTGTGGGAGATCACCTCCATCTTCACAGAGCATGCAACTATCACATCCTCTTCACATGAAAGAACAAAGCTGATCAAAACTGTGCAAGACAAATGAAAAACCCACGCCGATGAATACCCAGTTCAGCAGAGGCAAAAATTTACGCAATTGCAAGATAGAAAAATGTGAAATTTTTAGAGTTTTGAAAGCCAAGTTTGCAAATCTAGCCAATAATGCTTTGATTTTACAGGCCAAGCCTGCAATACTAGTGGCCCTAATCTTGTTTTTGCTCCCAGCTTTTCATTGGCTATGGTGAGAAAGCATTGAAAGTTGATTGGCTGGTCCAACATTCTCTGATTGTCCAACCAGTCATATCCGTAGGACTCTCAGGTTATTGCTTCCCCACATGCCCAAAGTAATGTCTGACAACCTGCTTAAACCGGCTTTAAAAGCTCAAATTGCCTAAAAGCCTGTACCCCAGCTGCTGCTGTCCTGAACTTCATGTGTTTTTGCAGTGTTTGACAGCAAACTGGGTCACGTTAAGCTATGAATGGGGTTTTCAATGGCTGTTGGAATAGGAATTGATCATTTATTTAGGTTTGAAGATGACAGTAATTGGCTTGTTCAAAATCTAAATTTGAAAATTTTTGCATTTGTTTCAAAATTGGCAAAATGGAATTAGCATATCGGACTTCCAATTTTGCCTCAAAACCAAGTTTTCCAACTTTCTACGAGTAAGTAGGAATTGAAAATCAAAACCTGGTTATGTTTTTTTAAGGAGTGTAAAAACAATAGATTAGACTACTTTTTTGAAATTTGCCTTCAAATCCAAGTTTACGTATAAAAATGTGTCTTCACACACATCATCTTTTGAGTGAAACAAACAGTTCAAGTAAAATCCCAAAAATCAAGAATGAAGATTTGCAAAATCTTGATTTGGCTAAACCAAAGTTTGTAGAAACCTGGTTTTTTAAATTCCACGAACCAAACGGACCTAGGATTTGTTATATTGGAATTTATTATTCTTCATTTGTTATTTCAAATTCGTTTGGTTCAACAAAATTAATTCTTTATTTGTTATTCTAAATCTGTTTGAGTAGACCAAACTAATTTTGGATTTGTTATTCATACTCCCATTTAGCCTCAGCCAAATTCGCAAGGAATTTGCTAATCCACAGACTTTAGGAGGTCATTAAAATGCTCATAAGAAGAGAGACAGTAGGCCAAGTGGGCTCATATTAAGAGTCTTTTGTCATTAATCCAAGGGTATATATACTAATATAATTATTGAATAAATCAAAATCTTTACAAAATACATGAATCAATTTTCACACAAACAAATCAAAGTCAATATTGTGGTTTATACTTATAATTGCAAGTTCAATTGTTTGTAGAATTGATAAAGTGTGATAGGAAATGTATGCACCAAAAATGGGTACACACACAATCATGTTCATCAGATTCATTGGTTATCACTGTTGCAGACATGGTACGAATTGGCCTATTGGAGCAAAGAGTAGATTGTTGACTTCATTCCCCTTGAGTTGGCCAAGAGGGCTCATATTCAAGCAGGCAAAAACAAGACTAGTGAAGCATTGGTAATGGCGGTTTATATGGCATGCAATGTTTTCTTGGGTCTTGGCTTATAGGTCCCCACTCTTCTCGCATGTTTGGCATGGTCATGCCCATCATTCAACCCATTCTTTTTTTTTTTTGGCTATAATACCCAACACCCATCTCTTTTTTCAAGGTCTTCTGCCATTAATCCAAAGTCTGCAATTGTTTGTCCTAATAGAAATCCTTTGATTTAGCCAGTTTCATCTCTGCACAACATTCCCAAATTTCAATTTACGGGTTTACAGTAAATTTTCAACAAAGGATGGAGTAATGATGGTAGATTTGATGCTAAGTTTGAGAGGCAAATTTGAAATTCTCATCAAAAAAAAAATTGCCAAAAGTATAATAGGAATTGGTATTCAAATTCCATCTATTTAGGTGGAACAACAAATGCTTATTTTTGGGCCAGAATTGGAATTCATACTCTATTCTCAATTCCGATTTGGTGCACCCAAACAGAAGATTTGAGATTTTTGGAATTTATAGATGCCTATTCCAATCTAATTCCCACTGCGAAACAAGCCCTAAAAGCAATTGAATTGGCATTGGTTTTGGGAACTTGTTGTCAAACTGTGATTTGTTTCATTATCAATTTATCTGGCTCCTGTGATAACTTTTCTTCCATTTTCATGATGGATTAATCAAAACTTTGATAGCTACTCTCATTATGATAATGGATAGAAATTTTGATGATCACATAGTTACTCTTTGTATTCCATATTTAAAACAAATTATTTTTAAATAAAATCCGATATACATTTTTAACAATATTTGATGTTTTTGTTATATAATAATACATCTGAGGGTTTGGAGTTAGAGTTTGGGAAGTATTCTCTCATTTTAAAATGATTCTAACTAATTCTTATCTTCATACCTCTTTATGTCAATGAATGATCTTAGCTTCAACATCCTTGACTTTAGAATATGTCTCTAATCTATATATAACATTTAGTATGTGAAGGAATCTTCAATTTTCCCTACTAGATCATGATTTGTAGATGGAATCATGTCAGATTTGTCTTGTACTAAAGATATTAGTATAAATCTATGTTTTAGATAATTATCCCATTTGTCCTCTTATTTGTGTTCTAATTAGTATTTGTATCTAGACCA
Organism: Cupressus sempervirens; assembly: GCA_028749045.1. NCBI lineage: Eukaryota > Viridiplantae > Streptophyta > Pinopsida > Cupressales > Cupressaceae > Cupressus > Cupressus sempervirens. Next base: position 78,060,485 of record CM053791.1, on the reverse strand, counting down.
AAGGTAGGTTTGGAGTGGCATATGTTTTTGACAAACTTGATGGTCTCAAGAGTGGATTATTCCCTCATTTCTAATTGTGTGGTTTCAATTCCCATTAATTGTTTAATAATTATAAAATTCCACAGTATTGGAAAGATTGTGCTTAAACAAAATTTGGAAGTCATAACTTATAAATAGTCCACCACATAGAAAGCTCAAACTATAGATGTTGGAGGTAAGGTTGCTAGGAGGGAAAATTAGCTACCAACTTTTTTAATTTATAGAAAGCATTGGTGGGAGTTCTATGAGTGACTTCTACACGATGAAAATGAACTAGTCTAGGGTAAATCTGCATTAGTAAATGGGTTAACCGCTGGTGGTAACGTGGCATTTAGTGAATGGTAATATGTGTCACCATGTAGGGTAATAGGCTCAGGCATGGTTAAGCTAGGGTCATGATGGGGTGTAATAACATGTGTGTTGTATTAAAATGATGCCATTGCCACTTTTTCTACCCAATGAGCGAGTTCACATTATAAACATTCATTGACACAAAAGCAATTACTAATTTGATATATTCAATTTCTTTATCCAGCATTTTGTTTTAATAAATACATTGGATACCTATAATAGCAATTGGTTGAATTTCTTTTGTAATGCATATGTCTAGACCACTATAAATTCAATTGAGAAAATGGTATGATAGATATGTAATGTATTCATTAACATCATTGTACAGATGAAAAGGTAGTTGCTTGGTATTCATTGAGAACATGACAAAAGCAAGAGAGCAATGTGAAATCACAAACTACAATGATCATAACTCAAGTAGATTGACAAGTTCATGAATTAATTGATGGCATTAGATTGTTTTATCTGTATATGTAGAGTTAGTTTTGTAATGTATTCATTGAAAGCAATGTGAATACAGTAGATAACTAATTGTGCATTTTGCAAAGTTAACTACATTTCATTACTAAATATATCGCCAAACTAATTGGACATAATGCACTATTAGTTTCGTAATGTACTAATTTACAACATTACATAAATAAGTAGGGAATAGTTGGGCATTCATTTAAAACAATAGAGAAGTAAGACAACATTGTGAATACAACTTTGCAGGATTAATAGAATGAATACAACTTTGTAGAATGAGCAATACATATCATCAATGCATACATCACAAAACTAAATGGCATTTTACATACTAGATTTAGTATTATATTCATTAACAACATAGAAATGTAGTAAACCCTAACCAAACCCCAATGTTGTAATTTAGTCATCTAGAACATTAATTTTCCAATGTAGTTAATGACGCATTAGTAACCAAAAGTAAGGCATTAATAGGGATATAGTGTTAAACATACATGAAGCATGAACATAAAGCATTGACTAACCATTAAAGTTTGAGAATAAATGTGAATAACTTGCACTAAATTTGGACGACAATAACAACAATAACAAAAACATAAACATGACGACAATGATAGAAGAAAGGCATATAGTTTTCAACTAACGTTAGGCATCACCATAAAACATTCATTAAGCTTAGACACTAAGCAGTCAAAGCATTCATTAAGTGATGCAGGAGCATCAAGCTCATATTTTTTGCCCTATGGTTTTCGCAGTTGGGGATGTGTTCGAGACATATTGGAAAACCTTGTCCTATGTGTGCATTATGATTTGATTAATCATCCTGGAGTTAGAGTCATTTTGGTGACTATTGGTCGCATGTTCTTGATTTACTGGCAAATATTGGAGATTGCATTCGTGAGCTTCGGTCTAAGGGAGTTGGCATGTGTGCTCTTGAATTTGGATAGTCAGATGACACATGAACCTATTCCTATGGGTGAATATTCTTATGGGGTCTTTTGAGTTAGTTATGAATTGTAAACTTGGGGCATGTCCTAACTTGTATTTAATTATTTCATGTATTTAATGTTCCTAGCCAAGCCAACTTGTGGCTTGAGGGTGTGTTTAATGTGAGTGTTTATTTAATGTCTATTATGCTAGGCCAACATGTGGCTTGGTTTAGTATAAGTTGACGGTCTTGTGGAATCTAGAGGGATAATTCTTTCAGCATGAAGAAGATGGAGTAGCTGGGAGGAGCGAAGTTGAACAAAGCTAGTAGCTAAACTGTGGGCTTGGAAATAAGAAGGTTGCTTGGTGGCTTGCGAGCACAAGTTTACATTCCTCTTGGAGTTTTATACTATATTATGGGTTTGGGCTAGCTAGGTGATTGGATCTTGCGAGGTCTTGTAGAATTACTATTGTAATTGCTTATGTATTTGGTCGTAACCTAGAAGGCCTTAAAACCAGGCATGTTGGATGTAAATCTTATGATTCTATTATGTAAATTGGTGTTATCTTGGATTTAAATCTTTGTGTTGTTGTGCATATTTTTCTATGTGGTTAATTGTTGGGGGCTTGGACATCTCCTTTGGGGATTCTCTTGCCTTGCACTGCATCAAGTGGTATTAGAGCTAGTTTTCCTAAGCGTGTGGGCATATCTCAAAATGTGAGGCAGTTTGCACTAGGACCTGGGGTGAAGATTATCATAGAAGAGTTCAATCTTGTGGTGAATATTTCTTTCTAGAGTCCCAAATATCTTTGTTGTGAGGTGGCAGATCGTGGTTCTAGCTTACAATTGCAGAGGACTTGCAAATGGATCATTGGTTGCAAAGATGGAAAATTGACCTTATTGACTAAAGGTTTGATCTAGTTGGTGATTGTTAAGAGTGTAGATGTGTTGCAAAGGGTTTGCCAAGATCTTGAAAGATGCCTCTGAGAAGATTGGACCCTAGGATGATTGCAGATCTCTGTGATGTGGTGGAGACATTTAGATTTTAGAGATGTTTTCTCGGTTGGAAACTAGTTTGGTTGATTGAGTTAAGGAAGGGATAATTGAGTTCAATAGAGATTCTTGGAGCTGGAGTTTACTGATCCGAAAGAGAGTGGTCTGACCAGTTAAGAAGATTATGCAAAGGAGTAGACACTTTGTTGTTAAGGAAGAAGTAAAGAATGGCTTCACTAAAGTTAAAGAGGATATTTATTTTCATGATTAGTTAGATGGATCTAACATGAAAATTGTAAAGCATCTTATAGTGGATGATGTGTTTGCTAGTTGTGAGAATTTACATATGGATGTTTCTACTAATGTGGAGTTGGATGTTGCTAGTGTGGATCCACTAGTTGCTGATGTGGTTGAGGATCTACATGACAATGCAAATATGTATGTTCTTGATTTGCTTGTGGTTGACATGGCTGAGGATTTACATGTTGCTCTTATTGTGGATTTGAGCTTACATATTATTGAGTTGGTTTTGGATGTGGCTGACATGGATTTCATGTTTGAGGATATTGTTGTTGTTGGTTGTGATTAGTTACATAGATTGTTGGTGAAGCATTATGTTCAGTTTGTTCTTGGGAGTGAGCATGTTGATTGGATTGCTAAGATTCATATGATTCACATATTTGTATGGATGAAGTTGAGATGGTCGGTGTGCATATTTGTTCTTTTATCTAGGATGGATTGGAAGCCTTTGGTGAAGATGAAGTTGGTTGTAGACATTTATTTAACGTCAAAGTATGAGACATACTTTTCCATCTACCTAAGGAGTCTGATGCAGGAACATCGAGCTCGAATTTTTTGCCTTATGGTTTGCGTGGTTGGGGATGTGTTCGAGACATATTAGAAAACCTTTTCATATGTTTGCATGATGATTTGATTAATCATCTTGGAGTTAGAGCCATTTTGGTGACTGTTGGTCACTTGTTCCTAATTTACTCATAAATATTGGAGATTGTATTCGCGAGCTTCAATCCAAGGGAATTGGCATGTGTTCTCTTGAATTTGGATACTTGGATGGCACGTGGACCTATTCCTATGGGTGTGTATTCTTGTGTGGTCTTTTGAGTTAGTTACGCATTGTAAACTTGGGGCATGTCCTAAGTATTTAATTATTTCTTGTATTTAATATTTGTAGCCAAGTCGACTAGTGGCTTGAGGGTGTATTTAATGTGAGTGTTTATTTAATGTCTGTTATGCTAGGCCAGCCTGTGGCTTGGTTTAGTATAATTAGAGGATCTTGTGGAGTCTAGAAGGATAATTCTTTCACCATGAAGAACATGGAGTAGCTGAGAGGAGCGAAGTTGAGCAGAGCTAGTAGCTAACGTGTGAGCTTGAGAAACAAGAAAGTTGTTTGGTGACTTACGAGCACAAGTTTAGATTCTTCTTGGAGTTTTCAACCAAATTGTAGATCTAGGCTAGCTAGGTGATTGGATCTTGTGAGGTCTTGCAAAATTACTATTGTAATTTCTTATATATTTGGTTGTAACCTAGAAGGCCAACTGGGCATGTTGGATGTAGATCTTATGCTTCAATTACACAAATTGGTGTTATCTTGGATCTAAATCTTTGTTTTATTGTGTATCCACTATGTGGTTAATTGCTAGGGGCTTGAACATCTCCTTTGGGGATTCTCCTACCTTACACTACATCATTAAGCATGGACAATAAGCAATGAAAGCAACAAAACTTGAAAATATTTGTGCAATAGAAGCTATTAAAATGGAAAAGATATTTGCATTAAAATTTAAATGATAGCCTACATTTTTCAAACAATAACAAGGAATAAACAAGATGGAAAGGAGAGAAATGCATTAATAATGACCATGAAGCATTCACTTAGCACTTAAAGCAGTAAAATTGGATTAAATACATTTTTTAGAAGCAGTCAAAGTAGTAAAACTGAATAAAATAGATTATTTACAAGTAGACAATTTGCAACAAAATCGTGGACAAATTAAGACCATGGACGATACACTTAGGAGGCAAACTAGTAAATGTGGATTAAACATGTGATTTAGAAGCAATCAAAATAGGTAAGAATGATGCATAACAAGCACTAAAACCTGGAAAAGAACGCGCATTCGAACCACTAGAATAGGAAATAAAACTTGGAAAAAGAATTTGCATTCAAACCACTAAAATAAGAAATAAAACTGAAAAATAACGTGCATTTGAACCACTAAAATAAGAAATAAACATGAATTGAATAGTATGTTACCAACATGAACAAGCGCAGAGAATGTGCAAAATGTAAAGAATAAACTAGGAGTGTTCAAACAAGGAATTTTCAAAGATATTAATGTGGCATTGTATTGTTCTTATAGGAATTTTGTCATAGAAGGAATAGTTTTTCGATTTGAATTTTGAATTGTGGTGGGAAGTGATCAAACATTTCATAGAATGAATTACATTTAATGTTTGCTTCATGCAATGGCTTCCTAAACTCAAATTAATAATATTCGTTCTTTCTTTTTCTTGCTCACATTTGTTTAATTAAATTAAATTGATGTGCTTCCATCAGTTTCATTTGACTCAAATGGTGAATCTTACACCATTAGTTGTGCATGCAGATACCAATTGAAGTTGGATTCAATGCTAGAAGTTGTCAAATGTTTTTCCAGTCCATGTGCATATGAGAATGTAGAAAAACTGGATATGCACCAATAGTTGTGTATCTTTGTATGTCACAAAAATTGTAATGTGCCAATAATCGTGTATGTGTGCACATGCATGTAATAGAAAATGAACATTAATATAATCACTTCGTATTTTGGAACCAATCATGTCAATATGCAAATATGTGCAATATGTTTTTTTATTAATACAAATGTCATATTTTTGGTGCAATGGTGTGTGTGTGTGTGTGTGTGTGTGTGTGTGTGTGTGTGTGTGTGTGTGTGTGTGTGTACCAAATAACTACCCATGTAAAGTGATTATATATTAGTGTAAAAGCTAAAGGCTATTGGTGTTTATGGTGATTTCTTTTGACATGGTTGTATGCAGGTACCGAGTTTTTTTGGGGTTTGTCATTGTGGGTGGAAGGTAACAGTTAATGTGACAACATTGCATACATGGGCGACAGTTGACTTGTTCCCCTACTCATAATTTGGAGAAAAGATTGGTAAAGCTAGAGTATGAGAGCTAACTATAGATCCATTTTGATACCATATAAATAATATTAAATACTTGTTACAAAATAAGATAGATATAAATGTTGCATTTCATATATTTCATATAGATATAGAAATAAATATCCAATAACTAATTGCATTTATATCAATATGAAATAATATATTTTATATTATAACTTCACTTTACTCATTTTACAAACTACACCACAAACAAGTTATATCCACAATTTTTCCAATATATTGAACAAGACAGAACAATTATTCACAAGTTATATCCATAATTTTTTCAATATATTGAAAAACACTGAACAATTATTCATCAAGATGATCAAACAAGTTCCTCCCTCAATTTTTTCAATATATTAAACTAAAATGTATTATTATAATATAACCATCCTAAAATAGTACTCCAAAGGAAAGAATGTACCCACAAGTTTTATTTGTTCATGTCTGCAACTTATGCTTACATGTCCGGCCTGAGCTCATTACATACCATATTTTCCTCAACTTTTTATTGTGTTCAATGACTTGAGCACTTTCATCTTTGTAGATCCGAATCTACTTGTGAATTTGGGTTGCGGAAAATTTCAAATCTGCAGGTTGTTTTATTTTAGTAGATGTGTTTGAGCGAGGCTTCCAAATCGAAAACGGCTAGTTGGGAGCAATTTACATGACTTTCACATCCATAATGCATTATGTTTTCTCTCTATGAGATTTGTCGATTTGGCTGTTTATGTTTTGTTGTTGATTGGTGGTTTAACTCTATGTGTACTCGTGTCTCGGGCTGTCCTATCAGGATTACACAATGGAAACGTGGCAGCAGTAGAGTGATTTGCAATCGGTTGAGCCAATCACAATGTGCCATGTCATTCCAATGTTTGGTCCTATTCTTCTCCGTGGTTTACTCATGTGATTGGCACTATGTGCATAGTTTTGGACCCATTGATAAGTTTGATGACATACATGTCAGCTATGATGGAGAAGTATTTTTTGTGGGAACTCTATTTGCCTTGATTTGGCAGGTACCCTTAGATCTAATATGCAAATTTATGAGATATGTGGGTCGCTCATTATTGTTTTATAATTGTTGGAAGCTTGGAATATGAATGTGATAGTAAGTTGAAATCAAGTGGGCGTAAAGTATCTAGGCTAGCATTGTGTGACTATAGTCAATACAAATAATTTTGATGCTTGACATTATTATAGTAAAACAAAGGTGTAGCATGTCATATTAGATTATAGGGTTGTGTGGAGAGGTGGTAGTAGATTAATGAACTATAAATTGTAACTGTATTTATTAGGGAGGGCTAGATATGAATGTGATAGTAAGTTGAAATCAAGTGGTTGTAAAGTATCTAAGCTAGCATTGTGCAACTATACACAATACAAATAATTGTGATGTTTGCTATATCATGTGAAAACAACGGTGTAACATGGTATATTATATTATAGGGTCGTGTGGAGAGGTGGTAGTAGATCGAATGAAGTTGTAATTGTGACTATGTCCATTATGGAAATTAAATCTGAATTAGATTTCATGGAAACTTTCTTAGAGTTTTATGGCAAGGTGGTTGTGTGGAAGTTTGTTTTTTTTTGTGATATTTCATGGAAGATATTTAATTATTATTTTGTCCAAAGGCATCATTGAATAGGATTATGTCCACTAGTATTAGACATGAATTTTGGGTTGAGTTGAAATGTATCTTTTTATCTATAATGTATGATAAGTGGTATCATAATTCAATTTCATATAGAAAATTTGTATTGTCTGAAATAGTTCATGTTGGTGTGAAGGGAATTGTCTTAATACCTAGGTCTTTTTGTGCATGTTACTTTACTCTATTTAAGATTAAATAGTCATTACCCTAGGAATCTTTTTAGAAGTATTAGAATTGTCACATGATCTTATCTCGACATTTACTTCTTGTTTTCTAGATCATTGAATATCACGTTAGTTTTCTCAAGTCATATGTAATTGTAGGTCACCTTGACATGCATAACGAAGGCCCCCCTTTGTTATCTCATTATGTTTCATATATTTTATTAATCTATCATTTGCATCTTTTGATAGAATACAATTATTCTTTCATAGTTGATCTATCTTGTGCTTTCACGAAGTGCCTAGGTCTTGAGTGGTTGTTGTATTTAATAAAAAACTTAATATATAAAGCATCACATGTGAGCTCTTTTATGGTATTAAATCTTATGAGATTGGTTATTGTTAGTGTTTTTGAGAGATATAGTTGGAAAATCTTGGCATGTCTTGAAATATTGAGTACGGTCTTATCTTGCAATGAATGATGTTTTGAAGAATAAAGGGAACTTGATTAAAATACTAGATTTTGGAGCTTTCTCATTGTGGCTTTGTATTGTAGGTCAAGATTGGAGTTTATTAGTGCAAATCTGATCTCATCATTAAAAGAAAGGGATTTAAAAAGTCATTTTTCCTTTTGTTTCATCCAAATTGGACATTTGAGGTCAAAACTACAAAAAATTGATAGCTTGTGTTTTCCTATCTTGCAAGGTATAGCGACTATACCCATGCTTTTTTAGGACACGTACTTTTGGTCATTGAGTTAAATATTGACACATCATTCTTGTTTTTTTGTTTTTAATAAATTATTGTGTACATTGTGTTGATTTTATTGTTTTAGATATTTGTAAGGAAAATGAATTACTTTTTTTAATTAAAAAATATCTTTGATTTACAAATTTACTAGGTCTTAAAACCTTAGTCATTTATGGTCCCAACCTCTTACATATCTTGTACATCTTATTAATCATGTCTTGTAAGTGACATGTGATTATTGTGTCCAACTTACCTATTCAAATTTGTATATATGTATTTTTAAGCCCTATTGTTTTTAATCATGATGTATCATAAAGAATTAGTCCTTACTTGCTTAGTTAGATTCAATAAAATCCATGCCCCTTTGAGATTACAAGCATCTCACATATCTCTTTTCATAGTAATATTATCTTAGCATCCATCATTAGCATTCTCAAGATGTACCCTTCCTTGCATCATGTGCATAAATCCATCCATCATCTTTCATATGGAAAAGGTACTTGAGATGCTTGTTGTTTCTTTGGTGCTTTTGGACCTTTGTATCATGCAACATTGTAAAATGGTAAAACTAGGGGCACACTCTTAGTTTTCTATTTCTTATGTCTTTTTATGTGTCCATCAATGTTCCCATGTAGATCCTCACATGGTCTCATATTATGTTAAGGCATATCTTTTAGTAGAGCATGACGTTCATCAAATTTCTCTGCAACTTTGTGAGATGTTGGATTAATTTTTATTTTTATTTTTGAGACATTCTTATGCATCTTATACAAAATTATTTTGGATCCCTGTATCATGGTGAATATTATCTCACATCTAAATTAAAATAAATGCTCACAGTGCAGAAGTTATCATATAACACTTAATCTTCTCAAATCCACTTATCCCACATGTTTACGATCCATTCAACCTATATTTATATGTCATATCCATATTTCTTATTTCATATCTCCATATTATGTTGCTTTTATTTTTGCATCCATTAATCATTATTGATGCCTTTTCATTTAGTTTAATTTTACATAACATATTTTTTTTTGTCTATCCATCATCATTTTCATCCTTTGTGTCACCATTAGGCATATACATCAATGTCATAATTTTAGGCAACATTCATAACACCTCTATCACAACCACTCATTCAACGTGCATGCATGATTTCATCCATTTTAAGAGCACGCCCATGTTATTGTGAGCCTAGATCTCCTCTTGAGGCGGCATACTCATCCTAGTGATCTTCCCTCCCAATGAGACATCCTCCCTAATTACACTATTTTCCCCCTAAGTATATTGTAGTTTAATATTCTTTGAAGCACTTGTACTTTTTAACACCATCTCAAACAGGGTATAAATGTAGGCACCTAAATTTGACCATTTTTTGTTATTTTACCCTAAATTTATCTAGGTTTTCATAAATTGAGTATTATTTAATTAAATTTCATCTACATTAATGCTTATTTTTTTTCCTCAATCCTCTCCTAAAGTAAATTAGTACTTCTACTTTAATCTCATTCTACCAAACAAACAAATAAATCCAATTTATTTAACTGTCACATCCTAAATCTTCACCTAGTCCTCTCCTAATCACTTACATATTCCCCTGTTACTAATTAAGTGGGGTTAACCCACTTCAAATCCCCACAAAATCTTATCCCTCACGCCCAACCTTAAATACAATCTCGTCTAAGGTAGATCCCATCGATGTGGTTACAAGGTTCTTGTCCCTTTAAATGCCTAAAAGGACTTTATTATTTGTTTATTCCTCCCTAATATTTCATCTCCCTTTTAGCTCACCTAATGATGCATCTTGACACCATCCCATGAGGTAAGGGAACCAATTCATCCCCCACCCTTAACTTCATCTTGTGATCATAAAGATTTATTGATTTCACCCTAAACCTTATATTGAAACCTTAACAATTTTGATTTATCATCCATTTTCCATTGGGGTGTTACTATGGTGCCAAAATTGTGAACAAGAAAACATTCAAATCAATCAACTATTGTGGGAAAAAAATATTCCAACAAGAGGTTTGATGCAATTGATTTTTAGAGTGTTAATGCTAATTTTGTCTCTTTTGTGTTTTGCTAAGTGTTTGGTTTTAATAGGTAAATCACTCACACTCAAAGAAATTTTTTGTGAGTAATGATTATGTAAACATGTATTTAGTCAACTCTTGGTGAGAAAGAAAAGGTAGGAGCTAGTCAAAACTTGAAATTAAAATGTATAGTTTTAGGGGTTAGATTTGTGAGTGTTGGATTGGTCCTCATAAGATTGACTTAGGGTAAAGAGATGATAAAACTAATGTGGTAAAAAATATCTAGGCATATTTATGCATGGCTATGATAAGAGGGTAACTATGGTGAATATATTATGATGCATATGTATATGTATAAAGTGTGGGATTGAGCCAAACTTTGCACAAGATTGGTCATTTGTCATTATGTAAGTACATATATCCAAATATTGAACGGGGATTGAAAAGGGTATGAAAGCTTCACCATTACCAAGATCTAGTAATTATTAATTTAGATTTACCATTAATTATACATGGTATTGAAATTAGAGTAGTTTTTATTTTCTTCCCTACATTCCTTTAAAAGTTAATATTTTACTATTTTAGAGAAAACACCATCCATACATGAAATATATCTATGCAACTAAATATGAAAAAACTATACTATTAGTTGAAATAACCTAGATAAATAGGCTAATTACAAATGTGTGATTGAATTCGGAATTACAATTTTGAAATAAATACTTAGCTGAAATGTAGAGAAGATATTATTTTGATCATGACAAGGATTTTGATACTTAGGATTTGATATTAGATCTAGACATTGTGACTAAGATAAGTGTGCATCATGAAATTTGGAACAATGTGAAGAATTGGATGAATGTTTTTGGCATAGTTCTAAGTGTTTTAGTCTACTTCTAAACCTTTTATGAAACCCTAAATTCTAACATGCATTTTGTGTTTGGCAAAATTTCTTCCTTATTTTTTCATATGCACATGAAAATCTTGGTGGTTTTAAGAATGAACTTTGGAGCTTATATGGAAAGGGTGGGAAGTTTCCCAATTTCTCACATTTTACATTATTCAACACTCATCAATCAATTAACATTTATGTAATGTCCCCATCTTTTTAGCATCTTAGTGGAGTTCCTAGCCTTTACATTCTCCGAAGGCTAAGTGGAGAAATAAGGAAAAATTGATTAAATTAATTAAAATTAAAATTAAAAGGTGACTTTATATTTAGTTAATTTAATTAAAAGTGACTAAAGTTAAATAAATTAATTAAAAGAATCTTCTAGGAGGAATTTAATATTATTTTATTTCTTCTAGAAGGAGGTCCATCTATTGGAGGAAAAGAATAAATTGGGAGGGAAACTTTATTGTTGAGCATCAAATGTGTTGTCTTCTACTCTTTTGGATAACTTGTCGAGCCAAGGGTTTCTACAGTTGCTACATTAATTGTTAGGAATGAACACTCCCATTGATTTGCATAACTGAGGGGGTGAAATATCTTCTGAAGGGTTGCGACTGTTGGAGAAGACAAAACAATCTTTTCATTGTACCAAATTTGTGGCCTAGGGCCAAATTTGTGGAGTAAGGAATAAGTTGGATATTGCTACAATAACTCGCTACAGTATTACTGCTATAGTAACTTGCTGCAATACCGTTGCTATGGTGATTTGCTATAGGAAAATTCATATTTTTGGAGCAATTGCAAGTTTTTATCTACTACATTTTGCATTGTTTGAGAGTAGATATTTAGGGCATTGGTAGGGTTTGTAAAATCTATTGTAATTGATTTATATCAGAGTTTTATATCAGAATTTGTTGCCCTAATGTCTTATTGATGTAGATGCATATTTTCCTATTTGTAATCAGTATTATACAAAAACAATTGCATCTTCATTGTTAGATGGTTGGTTTGTTCTTTGCAAGCATATTTATTAAAGTTTGGCATTTAGAAAGCAATCAAAATTTAGATATGCAATATATATCTTGCTTGCAAAGTGTTTGACAAAATGTCAAAGAAGTGAATTAGAGAAGACTTTGTGTTTGACAAAGTTATAACCTATTGGGGTTATTACAATTTCATTTAAGAAATTGGAAGTCACCTAATTTATTTATGCAATGATTTTTCTTTTAAGTGTTTGGTAAACTTCCAACGTGAACAATGACATTAAAACAATGCACCCTCAAGCCACATGTGAAGTCTTTTTGACTTGGAGCTAAAAATCAATAAGGTCATAAAAGAGGGACCTCATCCTCAATTATCATAAGTGAGGGTTAAACCATGAGCACATAGGATCCATAAAGGCACATGGTTTCAATCAAAATGGTCCAACAAGGATTTGGACCTTGGTGGGAATAACAACAACACCATTAGTTATCCAACACAACAAGTGATGAACCTCATTTTTATGCTATAAACAAATAACTTAATTAATAATTATCTAATGCAATGTTAAAAAATGAATAATATTTGATGTAATCCATTAAGTACAATAAGTACTTGAGTAAGCATCTAGTCTGGAATAAGGGTTTGATTTTTGCTAATGTGAGAAATTATGCAATTATAATTATTGGCACAAAATATAATTATGTTATTGAGTGACATGTGTGTCTTAGCACATAATAAAGCTTGGTAATGAAATGCCCCAATAGTGATGTGCTTATATACATATCTTAGACACACAATTTGACCATTTTGGTGTAGAAGTGACTAACAATTATTTGACACTTAGTTTTAAAATAATAAATAATAAAATTGGATAAAGAGGGTTAGGCATCTATGTTAACTATAAACTAGGAAACAAAAAGAAAAAATCCAAGCATTGAGATTGATCATAGAATTAAGCGCAGGCAAAATGCCATTTATAGTGTAAGAATAAAAGGAGCAATGAAAATATCAAATAAACAAGAAGCAATATTGGCCAATACTTTCCTTCATTAGAATGATAATGCTCACCATTATTGTAATAATATATGTTGTCCACTCAATTGATTAGCTAATATAGAATAATCAATATAATTATTTAAATATTAATTTATATAAATATATTATTGGTTTCATATATTCAAATTTTTAAATATAATATAATTTATATCATAAAAACTATATATTTATTAATACATTAAATATCACCTAGTATATAATTTCATACATGATACTTAAAATCTAAATTATTTATGAATTATAAAAGTATTATATTGATATCTATTAATTTATCATAATTGGTGTATGTGTGTGTGCACGCATATTAGTTTAAAATATTTTAGAAAGATAGTACATACATGATTTCTAACTTTTAGATCTACATTATAATTTATTATGTCCAAAGTTAAATACATTTCAAGAAGTATTAGTAGTAATTTGTGTAATGAATAGTTTAATTTTTTAGCTAATAGGCTATTTGTTTGAACTTGTATTCTCAAAAAATTATCTAACATCAAAAAATTGTCTCATGTAGCTAGAATGTTGTTCAATTCTGATGGTTGAAATTGGACAAGTTTTCATACCTAGGAGATCGGGGTAATTGTGTGTTGTTGTTCTTGAAATGTTGTCTTCCACCTAGACATTATCTCACATTGTTGAAAACTTGTGGAATTGTAGGTGTTTTCATAAAATATTTCCTCACACTATCAAGAAGTTGTGTAACGGCCTATGATGTTCTACATGATGAATTATTTCGGGGCCAAAATTTTATTTGTCATTGTAATCGGGATTTAAGAAAATGGGTGCACAAAGATAGAGTTGCATGGTGTGGCTCTTCATGACATCAACATGAAAATGAGAGAAGAATATAGCCTTGTTATCGACAACGTGTTAGATAGAAATAATTTGTAGAGGTGAAACCATTTTCTACCAAGGATTGTGTAAAGATTATTTTTTGGGTAAGGTATGACTCCAATTGTGTTTATGACATCAATTTTAATAGGCTTCATGTGTTTATTTGATATGGACCAATACTTGTTCCTTCACGATCAATGTTATCACTAAATAATGTTAGAGTAAAGCGTTAATTTAATTTAATTTATTAAATTACCTTTACACCCTTCTTAAGATTTCACTTTATGCACTTTCCATTTCCATTTAATAATTAATTAATAATTATTAAATGTTATTTTACCTCCTAGGGTTTCCCTTTTAGGTTTTCGATCTCCTTCTATTAGGATTGATCTTTTGTAATTATCTCTCATTCTTTGTAGTTTGATAATACAATTTGCATATTTTAAAAGCAAAACCCTTGCCCCATCTTTACTTTTTCTCCTCTATGATGGGTTCTTGCATGGATGTACTCTTTGGCCTTTGTGGATTTGTATTTTTCAAATTATTCATGGTATCAGAGTCAGATCTGTTGTAGCTTGTTCAGTATTTGGAGAAAAAGAAGAACAAGGGTTTGATAGAACAAATCTAGTGTTTTTTGGGTATTCTCTGTGAAAATAGGGGATCTCTGATTTTTGAAACACTTTAATGCCAAACAAAACTTATAGTTGGATTTAGAAGGTGTCAAAACCCCTATTTTCATATAAAGTTTATCGATTTTGGACAACGTTGACCTAAGAGGAAATTTTTTTTTGCATATCGAGGTCGTACGACCTCTGGCAAATATTTCAACGTATTCTTTGCAAAAAAATAAAAAATAAATTTTTTTAAAAATACATTAAAAAAAGTGTGCAACATAAATAATACCACACCACCATGTGAGTGGAGCGGCCAACGTCCTCCCTGCGCCCCACCTTAGTTCGTAACACTACCGATTCTCCTCCCTTGCTTAGTCCTCGCCCATTCAACCCCTCTGTCGGTGACTTCACTGTCTATCCCCTCAGTGCTGCCCCGCCTAACCCATGGTCACATGGGGATTCGAGGGCCATTTGTTTTAGCCCCCAAAATAATTTTTAAGGGCTTTGTAATTTTTTTTGCTTTAAGGGAGCCCTATTAGTTTTTTGGCGATAACTTGAGCAAACAGAGGTCTTTTTTCGATTCGAAAGAAGCGTTGGAAAGATGATTTAGAGAAAGAAACAATGGTGTAGGTTTTTTTTGGAATTTTTTCCATTTTGGTACCTATTTTTTTCTTGAAAATTTTAGATGTATTCCTTCTTTCAGAGGCATAACTTGTTTGTTATAGCTCTATTTTTTGATTTGGAAAAAGTGTCGAAAAGATATTCTCAAGAAATTTCCAGACTCTATTATTTTGCCAATGTTTTATACTAGGTGTTTTTTATTCACATCTAAAGCTTTTTTTCTTTATTCTTGTATACGCATTCTTTTTGCAAATTGGGGTTCAATTTTTGCATTGTGGGGGTGTTTTTATATTCCTTTCTATTATAATATTAGCATATCAAAAAACTTCAAAAACCCCTTCTTAAAATAATGATCAAAACTTCTTCTTGCCTAGTACTTCTAAACCCACACAACTATCATACATGGAAATCTCATATGCAACAGCTTCTTCGTTCAAGGGTTTGTGGTCTTATCTAGATATAGTGCAACCAATTTTTTAGAGTCAATACTAGACTTTGTAGCATAATAATAAGACGGATAAAGTCACGTGTCTAATTTCTTTGAGTGTTTCAAACAACTTACAGTTTCATCTTGATGAGTTTTCCAATCCTCAAGAAATGTGGGACAAGTTCAACAACTTGTTTGGCACCATCAATGATACTTTCCCCTCTGTTAAGAATTTTCTTATGAGGTTCAAACAATAGAGGACTTTGTTACAAGGATGTGAGAAAGAGAAGATAGATAAGGAGTGCATCTACCTAATTCTCTTAAAGCTTCGAGGAAACTTTCAAATTTTCTCTTCTACCTTCCACTCCACTATGGATGCCTTGGGTCCCCAATTTGTTATGCCCACTTTTGAGGTCTTTTGTGATTGCTTTACTAGAGAGTATTCCAAGCTTACATAGTTGGATACTATCATCGGTTCAAAGACAAAGGCATTGGTTTCTCAGACATCAACAGGGAAGCCAAAGCAAAACTAAAGCACTAGTTAGATTCAACAGGTAGTAAGAGTTCCTCCAAGCTTGCTCCTAAATCAGATGCTCATAAACCCTCTCAGAAGGGTAAATCTTCTAAGTCTGGTGAGCCCTCATTCAAGACTAAGAAGTACACATGTCATCGTTGTAGTTTTTGTGGCAAGGAAGGACATCTAGTTTCTATTTGTTGGAAACGTCTTGAGGCTTTAGAGGAGGTCATGCAACAACATATTATTGCTTTTTCGATGCCACCACCTCCTCCTTTAGGGAATGAACATGCTCTTTCTGCATGAGAACTATCTTCTATAGCTACTTGGATTCTTGATTCTGAAGCTTCACACCATATGACACACTCACTTGATTTGGTTACCTCTCTTGCTCAGAGTGTTACTAAACATAATGTAGTTGGTGATTCTACACAGCTTTTAGTCACAAGTTCAGAAACTCTCTTTAGAAGGTGGTTTATTACATGATGTTCTCTTGGTTCCTGCCATTTCTATGAACCTCTTTTCTATCTTTTAGATTTATCATTTAGGTTCTAGAAAGATAGTTGAGTTCTCACCACATGAGGTGGTTATTCCAAACCTCCATGATCCTAACTTGGTTGTTACTCCTGGGAGTGTTGATCTTTAGTCTCACTTATATCAATTTGATGGATTTGAGAGCTCTAACTCTACAAGTGTTTCTCTCATTGCTCATGTAGACACAGTGAGCAAACTTTGGCATGAGAATTTTAAGCATATCAACTACATATATCTATAGCAGATGAGTACCCGAGAGCTAGTGAGTGGGCTAACTTAGATCTCTTGTACTTACAGTGTGTGTCAAGGTTGTGCACTTGACAAGGATCATAGAGATCCATTTCTGATAGGTAGATCCACACGTGCTAAAACACCATTGGTGTTAATACACAATGATCTAATGTCATTTCCCACTCCATCTTTTTTAGGTGTTTGGTATGTGCTCACCTTCATAAATGACTTCTTTGGATGCACATGGGTGTACTTTTTGAAGTACAAGTATGATGTCTTTAATTAATTGCAAATCTTTAAGACATTTGTGAAGAAGTAGTTTGGTCTTTCTATCATGCATATATGCACTAACGATGGGGGGAATATGTGAATTAGTCTTTCAGAGTTTTTTTCACTAGGCATGATATACAACATTAGTTCACAGTTATCTACATCCCTTAGCAAAATAGGGTTGTAGAGAGAAAGAACAGGACATTACAGGGGATGGCCAATTGTATGATATAGTCTCGAGCTATGAGTTCTTCATTTTGGGCTAAAGCTATCAATCATGCCAATTATATTCAAAATCAGATGCCTCACAAGGCATTGCGACACTTGACTCTTGAGGAGGCTTGGACTCATGTCAAGCCTGATATTTCTACTTTCCACATTTTTGGTAATGAGGCTTGGGAATTTATTCCAGATGCTCAACAAAAAGCCATGGAGAAGAAGATCCAAGTACTCATCTTTGTTGGCTATTATGAGGATGTGAAGGTGTACAAGTTCTTTGATACTTATTCTAGACATGTCTTGGTTTGGTGAGATGTTTAGTTTGATGAGCATTATCCTCAGATGGAGCCATCATCACCAGCTTCTTTCTCACTATCTAGTACTTCCTCCACTCCTCGACAAGATTATGCATCCTTTGAAGAAGATCTTGATATTGATCCCCCTTCATCACCTCCACCAATTTTTCATTGAGTGCCCACGTGGACTCATGATACTATTGATGCAGTCAAACCTCTTGCAAGTGATCCTACAAATGCTCATTGCACTTGTGCTCAAACTACAGGTACTGGCCTCTTGAGTCATGCCATTTTAGATGATCCACAATTTTTTCACAGGAAATAGAACACATAGAGTGGGATAGGACTATGGATGAGGAGTACTCTTCTTTGATGAAGAACCACACATAGGATCTTTGTCCTCTTGGAAAAGGAAGAAAGTTCGTTCAATGTAGGTGGGTGTAGCATACCAAATATGTTTCCAATGGTTCTATTGACAAGTACAAGGCACGCCTTGTTACAAAGGGTTTTTCATAGGTTGAGGGTATTGATTACTTTGAGACCTTTTCCCCTATTGCCAAGATGAATTCTATTTTCCTTTTACTCTCTCTTGCAACTTCACATGGATGGACAATTTTCTAGATGGACATGAAGAGTGTCTTTTTGCATGGAAACCTTTATGAGGATATCTATATCGACAAGCCTTGTGGTTTTGTACAGGACTCTTCATTGGTATATAGGCTTCAGATGTCTTTATATTGTCTTAAACAAGTCCCTCACGATTGGGATGAGAAGATGGATTCCTTCTTGCTTGCTTCTCAATTCACTCAGTGTCATTCTAATCCTATAGTTTACATTCAACCTCATAGGGCTGACTTATTGATACTTGTGCTTTATGTAGATGATCTCATCATTATAGGAAGCTCAGTCTCCATGATATAGAGTGTTTAGCAAGCCTTGAGAGAGCAGCTTGAGATGATAGACCTTGGACTTCTACACTATTTTTTGGGCCTACAAGTTGTTCAGTCTTCAGATGGGATAGCCATACTCCAATAGAAGTATGCTCTTGATATGCCTCAACGATTCAACATGCTTGATTGCAAGCCTACTTCCACACCTTTTTAGTTGGGTGTTGTTTTATCTACCACATGCACTACTCCTACAATGGATTACACTTTATACATATGACTTGTGGGTAGTTTGTTGTACCTAACACAAACGTCCTAATATTTCCTTTATGGTTGGTCTTGTCTCTTGATTTTCCCATGATTCACATGAGAGTCATTGGGAAGCTTCCAAATGTATCTTGAGGTACATTTGAGGTACTACATGTTATGGAATTCACTATACATCAGGCGATCCTCACATTGTTGGTTACACAAACTCAAATTGGGCTGGTGATATTGATGATCACAAGTCTACTTCTGGATTTATCTTATGTCTTGGTTCTAGTCCTATCACATGGTCTTGCAAGAAACATCATGCTCACACATTATCATCTACAGAGGTAGAGTACAAGGCAACTATGTTGGCCAGCTAGGAGGTTTTGTGGCTTCGAGAGTTGATGATAGAGTTTAGATTTCCTTATGATAGTCTGACCTTTTTGTGGTGTGACAATCAGAGTACTATACACATTTCTCGCAACCTAGTTGAGCATCAATAGACCAAGTACATTGAGCTTTACATGCACTTCAGCAAGCATTTGATTTAGGATGGTGCTTTGAGTTTGGAGTACATTCCCACTATTGAGTAGGTTATAAACATCTTCACTAAATCTTTTGTATCCCCATGGTATCTTCAATTGCATTCTATGCTTGGGGTGAAGGAAGTTGTCCTTGGGGGGTCTAAGTGATGAGTCCTTCCTTCCTTCTTTTCTTGCTGTCTCTTTTTGGAGTAGAGTTTTTCCTAGTGGGTTTTCTCCATTTCTCCATTTCATAGAGATTTGGTTGTGATTAAGTACCTCATTAGGCCTTATTGTTGGGACCCAAGTTTGTTTTCAACATTGTATTGTAGTTTCCTTTCCTTTTTATGCATTATTTGTAGCTATATTATTACTCAGCTTAAGGGGGGTGTTAGAGTAAAGCGTTTATTTTATTTTATTTATTACATTACCTTTACTCCCTTCTTAAAATTTCACTTTATGCACTTTGCATTTCTATTTAATAATTAATTAGTAATTATTATATGTCATTTTACCTCTTAGGGTTTCTCTTTTAGGTTTTTGATCTCCTTCTATAAGGATTGATCTTTTGTAATTATCTCCCATTCTTTTCAGTCTGATAATATAATTTGCCTATTTTCAAAGCAAAACCCTTACATCTTCTTTGCTTTTTCTTCTCTGTGATGGGTTCTTGCATGCAGGTATTCTTTAGGCTTTGTGAATTTGTATTGCTCAAATTCTTCAAATAATGTTGAAGTTGATGAAAGATCAAACCCACAACTCCTAGGAATCACCTACATGCAAACACTTGTCACAAAAAGAGAGAAGCAAAAAGCTATGGAGGTTGAAATTGATAGATCCATAGATGAGACATTCTTGATAGAAAAAAGAGAATTGCTATAATCAAAAGTGAATGAATAAAATTGCAAAGAGATTGATCCTTATAAAATGAGATCAAAACCCTGACAAGTAAAACTTAGGTTGCATGATAATAATTGATAAAATAATTAATTATTATATGCTTAAAGTTTAGCTTAAGTAAACTAGAGATAATAAGTGAATAATTAAATCAAAATGATTTAATTAATATGGCAATATCTTATTACTCTAATACCCCCCCTTAAGATAAACTTAGGGAGTAGCTAAAAACCTAGAAACTAATGTTGAAAGAAAATTTGGGTCAGATAATAAGGCCTAATGAAGTACCCAAGAACAACCAAATCTCTGCAAAGAGGAGAAATAGAGAAAATCACATGGGAAAAACTCTACTCTAAAAAGAGATGGAAAGAATGTTCTAGAAGATAGCAACACAATATGATCACGAAGAACACCATTGGAGCATGACGCTGCAAACACTACCAAATTGTTGATCTGAAGAACCTCCACTATATAGAACACGACTAGGTAGAGAAGACTAAGTTTGAAGAGCTGATCAATCAAAGATGGAAGGTATCTTCATGGCCTCCAAAAAATAGGAATGAAAGAATGTCTATATGGTTAATGATCCATCTCACTAAAATGCATAGGCATCTAGCCACTACAATCGCCTAGTACATAGGATCAAATACTAAATACATAGCTCAATCCATCGAACCAAGAAAGCAGTAGAACCAACATAACCCCCCTATAATGCTAATAGGTAAGACATGAGCATTGCATTTGAATACAATATCTCCTAAAGAAAGAAGATCCAGGAACATCGAGAGTGCAAAAGAAGTACAAACACCTATAATGGCACATGTCATCAACACATCATGAAGCTAATTTCATGGAAGGAACACTCACTTGACAAAGGAAGATGGCGAATATGACCAACATAAAATCCCCCAAGGCAATTTATAATGTAATGCAAGTACAACAAAACAAAAAGATGTCCAAGATTTTGAAATGCAATAGAGTTTATCTTAATGCGTGTACAAAAATACTACAAAAGGATATCAACAAGGATCAAAAGAGACATAAGGCTAATACAATAAATAGTACAACCCATGAAAAATTATTTGAAACAACAAAATTGATTCTCGGACATGAAACAACCAAGATATCCATCAGAATGCCAAAAAACAAAAAATTGAATGGGATGTGCTTGGAAAGATATTTGGAAAATAGAATGTTTCAAAATATGTCTCTTGGAGTGCAAAAATGAACTTTCAACTTTGATAGCCAAAATAGGCCACCAAAAAGCATAAAAATTTGAAATAAACTACACCATCACAATGACCTTAGAATCAACTTTTCAACACTTCTTTCGAATAAAAAAATAGAGTTCGGATGAGCAAGTTATGGCCAAAAAACAATATGCAGGTCAAGAAAGCACTAAGAAAGCAAAAAAAATTGCATGGTGGTCTGTGCCAAAATGCCTCAAGAAGCATTCCCAACACTACCAGAAATCACCTTGAGAAGCATGCCAATTTTATACCAAAATTTTCTCAATTTGTGTGACAAAAAATCTTGAAAAGCGTGCCCAAAAAATATCAAATTTGTGCCAAAAGTCACAAACTCATCACCTTGGGAAATGTGCAAAATCTTGATTTTAAAAAATCTTGATGTGTGATAATTTTATGAAAATTGCCACCTCAAAAAATGTGCCAAATATCAATTTTTGGGGAAAAAATCTTGATTTGGGTACAAAAATCTAAAAATCAATACCTCGGGAAATGTGCAAAAATCATCACCTCGAAAACACACCTAATTTGGGAGCAAATATTTTAGCCTCAAATTCCAACTGTGTCCAAATTGGACAAATTTTATATGAAAATAAGGATTTTTGGGCACTCTAAGCTCAACGGTGATGTCTGTTTGGGCTCAAAGTGACCCAAAAATTAGTGACACCCCAGATTCAATACAAAATAACTTTGAAAAATAGAACCCTCTCAAAGAAAAAGCATAAATATGAAAGCCAAGCCAAACCTCTCATAAAGAGAACGGGGGCATGAAGATTTGGAGCTTTGATACCATGTTGACGTTGTTGAAAGATCAACCCCACAACTCCTAAGAATCACCTACATGTAAACACCTGTCATAGAAAGAGAGAAGCAAAAAACTATGGAGGCTAAAATTGACAGATCCATAGATGAGACATTCTTGATGAGTAAAAAGAGAGATTTCTATAATCAAAAGTGAATGAATAAAATTACAAAGAGATCAATCCTTATAAAAGGAGATCAAAACCCTAACAAGTAAAACCTAGGTTGCATTATAATTAATTATTATATGCCTAAAGTTTAGCTTAAGTAAACTAGAGATAATAAGCAAATAATTAAATCAAAATGATTTAATTAATAAGGCAATACCTTATTACTCTAACAAATAATGCACCCTTGCTAAGAAAACAACAACTTATAATGAAGCATGAGAACATATTTAGTTTATTAATAACTAGTAATAGAGATGAACCTTTGGAGAAGGTCGACTTCCTGTGTACTTCACCTAAACTACTAATTTCTAGGAAAAGGGAAGTTAGTGCTTGTAAATGCAAATCTACAACTAAACATATGATACACAAAAGGATTAAAAACTTGGCTTGTTGATGAAGTCACAAAATACTTTATTAATTAATCTATATTAGCTCACAACTCAATTACACATGCTTGTAAAAATAATTCAAAGGAAAGGTTTACATTTTTTGATATTTTTAAAAAGAAAAATAATGCACTTTCACAATTTTATACATCAAAATGACAACACATTCATTGAATTGCACTATAGATGCTACTCTTTGAGCTCAATATTAAAAGAATTAGATTAAAATGAAATAAATCACAACATTCTTATCAAATCACTCATACAAAATATTGAACAAAGAGTACTTAATTAGGAAATTGACTTTTTTTAATTTAGAAATAGGAGTTGTTTACATTTCAAGACAAAATGCATTACAAATTGATAAAAAATCTCATAATAAATGAGTTACAAAGTGCATATCATGTTGGTACAATAGAGAGAAAATTTTGAATTAGAGAGAAGAAGTAGAAGAAAATTAACTTATAATTGAGAGAGGCTTTAACAATTTGAAATTTGAATTTTTGGCCCCCTTCAGTTTTTTTCTCGTAGAATTTGACTTGACTAAAGTGAAGTAGATGAGTCAACTTGGAATAGTGATGAGGTCGCTTTGAGATAATAGTAAATGCTCCTTTAAATATGACACTTTTGTTCATCTTCCTTAAAATTAGGGCTCAAGTATTGTGGACAAATGTTGAGCTCTTTTGAAATTCTAAATCTCTCATACTAATGGGTAATAAAAGCTTGAAAATGCCCTTAAAAACAAGTCAAAATTGAGAGAAATTTCTTGTTTTAGGCCTAGAAAACCTCCTTGATTGATGTAAAATCCATGCAAAGTCCTAAAAGAAGGTAGAGTCGCTAGTAAGGTCATAAACATCTATATCTGAAGGTCCTCAACTACCTTTCTGTATCTAATGTCTACTTTGTCATTGTCATCTTGACATTTGTCATGACTATCTTGCAACATTAATAGTGTCATTGAGATAGTGAGGTCCACTTTTTTAACAAATTATAGATATTAATATTCTTTAAGACCACTTGACCACTTTTTTTTTTCCACTCTTAAACATGAATACCTTTGCTCAAACTTCATTACCCTTTGATAACATTGGAAGTACCCCAAAGGCTCATAACATATTGTATTTGTTATTTTTGATTAACTTAAATAGGTTTTAACAGGTGCTCGAAACCCAATAGTAAACAAAAGAAATCAACATTAAGTCTTGAGCATGTAGCAAATAAAAAAGAAACAACAAGCCATAGAAGGCCATCAAAACTTGACGAAACAAAACATAGCCTCTAAAAGAGTAGGCAAGCCTAGAAAATAAAACCATAGGAAAAATAGAAAATCTAGGGAAATCAGTCAGGGCACTATATTTGTGACCAACTCAGCAATCTTGATCTCCAACATTTCTATTGCCTTGACTGCTTTACTCATCACTGTATGTCATCAAGAGAGTCATCCCTGTCCCTTTTCTTCTTGTTCGATCTCATTCTATTGCTCGGGCTTTCAACAAGGGGGTTGACATAATCTTTTGTTACCCTATTGTCCTCGTTTTGCATGTCTTCTTTGACCCCTATACTAACCTCCAACATATAATGCAACTATTTGATATTATCATTTAAGGCTTTGATAATATTGAGGCTTTGGTTAGCAGTGTTGTGGAGAGAGCTCTCCATTCTTTCAATTCTTTTTTCCACCTCAGTTACCCTATCATCTAGATTTTTGATTTTGTCAAATCCCATCTTCCCCTTCCTTCCTTTCCAGACCCAGCAAGCTATTCTTTATCTCCTTAGTTTCATGAAAAATCTACTTGATAGACTAAAAGTTATCCACCATACTATTCCAGGTATTATTGAGGAAATTCATCTCCACCTCCCTAGCATTATCACTGAGAATCACCATGGTTGGATCAATAAGTTCCTTCGGATGAATTCTACCATCATTGCCTTCTAAGACCTTGGGCTAGATAGTTTCTTTCACAATGCCCAATTTTTGTTGTCTGAGTTTCAAAGTTTCTCCAGACCGTTTTCCTCCCCTTAGAGCTAAAAGTACAGGTGGTTTTTTCCATACCATAATTCTCATTTCTTTCCTCCGGGGGGGGGTGGAAAGCCTTCTATCCCTTACCAGAATCCTGATCTGCATCCATTTCATTGCCCCTTCTCCTCTTGGTTGGGCTTTCCACCTTTTTACAAACATGGACCTTGCTAGTACCCTCCTTTCTCACATTATTCTCCTCCTTCATGTCCTTTCCCTCATCTTCCTCATTCTAGTCCTCAACTAAATTAACCTCTGACTTATTAATTTTACCTACTGATCCTTTCCCAACCTTGATCATATTCCTTTTTCGGTTCACTTTTCTTCTGGTATTTTCCCAAATCCTTTATAATCTTGGCAATCTCCTCTTCGTCATCCAAATGAAGCCCAACACTATCCTTAGTGTCAAACGAGAGATAAGAGGACTTCACTTTGTGGGCTATGGATCTACCTCAAGTATGAGCCTTAAAGTGCTCATATATCAGTAACAACAAGCCCTCATGAAAAGCTGGGTTGGCATAATAATTCTTTTTGTATCCCATGATATTCTTATTAACAGAGAAGAAGAGGTAGTAAGGGATGGAGTTCTTAGTGTCATACCTGAAGTGGTTAAGGATGACAAAGTGATGGGTATGGACTCTATAATACCTTGTGTCCAACGTAATGTAAGAGTTGATCACCCTAAGAATGAACCTCTAGAGTTTTTTAATTGAAGCTAGTTCATAGTACGCTCTCGTCTTCACTAAATCCTTCATCTCCTAAGCATTCTTGGTAAAGTCTTTAACAACATTGAGGGAAAGATTCTTATCCTTAAAGAATTTGATGCCCTTGGAAGGGGAGTTAGTAACCTCCGCAATAACACTTTCATTAACTTAGAAATCAATTTTGTCAATCTTAACTTTCCCTTCTCTCCAAGATGTGACCATAAGTACAATCACCTTAGGGTTCCAACTATGCAATTTCTCGATGTAGTTTGAAATTCCACCTTCCCTTAGCTTCTCTGAAACCTTCAACCTCATTTTCCATTTTTTCGCTTCATCCTCTAACTCTCCATGATGCCTTTCTCCCACCATAGTGTTCTTAAGAGTAGGGATGATTCTCTGCAAACTCTGAGAGAGAAGAACAAACCTTAGATAAGTCTCACCAAAACCAAGCTTTCTTTTGTCCTCAGGAATACAAGAGAAAATATGATTACAAAACACCTGGAAAGTATGCCAATAAATCACCAAATTAAGTTTCCTTGTGTTCAACCCATGCTTAGCTTTCATTAAGTGATATATGGATCTACCAAAATTACCTTTTATCATTACTCTTTATACTACCTATCCTTCCCTGGATTATTTCTATCTCAATCATGCTTTTAACTACTGTCAGGAGCCCGTCACCATTAATCCACCTAGTTGATGTGTCCCTTTTGACCGCCTCATTAGCCATCTAGTTAGCTATCGAATTTGCCTCTCTCTCTCTCTATATTCATGCAACATGTAGACCCTCTCAAAAGTAAGTAGGGTTTATTTGGTTTCTTCTACCATATTCTCAATAGACCAGGAAGGAGAATGTTCACCTTTGAGGTACTTTATGATGTTGTTAGAATCTCCCTCAAGCTAGAGGCATCTAACTCTAATATCTTTTGCTAGCTTGGTAGTGTGAAGGACAACACAAGCCTCAACAAAGTGGTTAGTTTGGTGCCCTAGAGAGATGGTGACAACCACTATGCCATAACCAAAGCAATTTCTAATCACCCCACCACTTCCAGCTTCTCTTGGGTTATCTTTAGCTGCCCCTTTGAAGTTCACTTTGTGCCACCCATCTGGGGGCAACGACCATTGCTATTCTTTCCTTCTGTTTTGCTTGCCATTACCTCTTCCAGTGTCTCCTACAAACGAGTTAGATCCTTTACAAAAAAAATAATTCTCCATAAGGGCATTAAGAATTTTACTCGACATAATCTTGGCAGGAAGGATGACATCCCTAAAGATATGATTTTTGTGTTCTTTCCATATTCCCCAACCAAAGTAGGGAAGAGCCCATTTGCTGATGGAATAAAGACCAAAACCCTTCCAAGAATTATCCCATTACCTAAATAAGTTAGTAGTCAAGGCAGGGACACACCAGTCCAAACCAAAACCTTGACTAAAACTAGACCACATCTTTCTCAAAAAATTGCAATGAATAAATGAGTGGTCCACTAACTCAACTTGGTTTTTGCATAGAACATATTTGTTAGAAATATAAAGTCCCCTTTTGCTAAGTTTATCAATAGTTAGAACCCTATTCTAGAGGAAAAGCCTAAAGAAGATGTTGATTTTAGAAATAAGGCCAGGGTACTAGGCATTCACTCGTAAAGGTTTGGAATCTTGCTTCATTAGAGCTTGGTACCTAGAAGCCACCGAGTAAATGCCACTAGAAGTTTTCTTCCACATTAATTGGTCTTGATCATTGTTCAAAATCACTGAGTGGAGGATAGTCATCATAGTTTTGAGATCCTTAGAGACATAAGAAATGTTTCTCCATTCTTGTCCTAATCTGTAATAACTAAGTTTATTACAAAACCTCTGAATGCAAGTATTGGCCCATTTGTCAAAAATAGGAAATTTTAGGAGAGGCCCCTAGAACAACTAATTGTCCTACTAGAAAAGAATGGCATTACCATATCCCACTCTACACTTTGCATTACTTTTGGCAGTATCTCTGGCTTTGAGCATGCCATTCCAAATATTTGAGCTATTGAGAATGGTATCTTCGTTGAATAGGTATTGAATGGAAGGTCTTTGAAGATATTTTCCCTCCCATGATATCTCTCCCCCCTTGCTAGAAAATATTTTCCAAATATGTTTTGCTTGAAGAGCTTTATTGAAAGGTCTCAAGTTTATGATACCCAGACCCCCATAGTGTTTGGGGAGGCACACATTGTCCCAAGAAATGAGAGGAAATCACTTGTGGTCTTTCGAACCAGACCATAGAAAATTCCTCTAAACCTTCTCCATTATGTCAACAAACTTGCTGGGAACCCCAAAAAGGCTCAACACATAGTTTGGAAGATTTTGAAGGGTGGATTTGACCAACTAAATTTTACATGCTTGTCTTAGGGTGATACCCTTCTAGCCAACCAATTTCTTGTTAAACGTATCAATAAGACTGATCCAGAAAGAATCAGGGAGCTTGAGTCCCATAGGGAGACCCAAATAAGTAGAGGGAAGGCTTCCTATGCCACATCCTAGAATATCGACCATCTTTTGTTGTCTCATAGCCAGCGTATTAATGAAGAAGACAAAGCTCTTGTTCCAATTGATAAGCTACCCCAATCCCCTAGTGTAAGAGCTCAAAATCTTTTTGACCACCTTGGCTTCCCTTCCCGAAGCTTCACCCCCCATAATGGTGTCATCCACAAATTGTTGATGAGAGAAGACCAGTGGACTAGAAGAAGGTTTGATTCCTTTCAAAGCCCCTAAAATTTTGTTAATTGAAATCATCCTTCCCAAACACTCAACCAAAATGATAAAAAGAATGGGCAATAGGGGGTCCCCTTAGCTTAACCCCTTTGAGGGTTTGAAGAACACTGAAGGAGAACTATTGATCAAAACAACCAAATAGGAAGTAGTAATTAACTGGTTGATAAGTTTGTAGACCTTAGAATCAAACCCAAAGGCTCTAAGAACCTTGATAAGAAAAGACTAGTCAACCCAATTACAAGCCTTAGACAAGTCGAGCTTGAGGAGAAAGCCTTCTCTCTTGCCTTCTTCCAAAGAGTGGATGACTTCATGAACAATCACGATAGAATCCAAGATTTGCCTCCTTGAAACAAAACTAGACTATTGAGGAGCAATAATAATAGAGAGGTCTTGATAATCTGGTTAGCTAGGACTTTAGAAATAATCTTGTAGAAAGAGTTGCAGAGGCTGATAGGTTTGAAAATATCCATAGAATCCACCCTCAAAACTTTAGGTATAAGGACTAAGAATGTGCCATTAGCCTCCTTGAGCAGACTTTTAGCTCTGAAAAAACTCTTGGACCACTTTGATTGCATCCTGTTGAACCACTTCCCAGAACAATTGGAAGAAGAAAGTAGGGAAGCCACCCAGACCTGAGGATTTTTCTGCTGGGAGGGAGAACACTGCTTGCTTAATTTCTAGAGGGGAGGGAATAGCCTCAATCATAGAGTTGTGCTCTGGCTGGATCAAAGTCAGGATATTAGAGATATCGTATTTGTTGTTATTTTAACTTAATCATTGCCAAATTTTTATGACATTTTTAAATTTGTTGTCCCTTTATCACCACAACACTATCATGAACTCTTTGTATTCATTGTGTACAAACTACATGCATGAAGATGACCAAGGTGTTAAACAAACTACATAGGGCACCCCTTTCACACTAACACTAGTATTTGTATTGTAATTTTTCTATACCTCATTATAATATTCACATTCCCTGCCTACATTTATCATTATCCTTTTGCAATTATGTAATCTGTCACTCTATTATTTGAATTTGAATTATTATTTAACTCATGTAATATGTACAATGTAACATTCTAATTTAGTAGTTCGTGTCCTTTCTTTTTAATGTGTATTGTTATCGTTATTGAAATTCCAGTCATATAAATTGTAATATTAAATATAAAATAGGAAGAGAAAGTTAGATGTAAGGCAATGCCACATTGTAATTCAATTGACATGATTGTATATTTTAAGTGTCAATTATATCATTTCCACTTCTCAATATTGTAGTCTATTCATCTAATGCAATTATCATCTTTTTAAGGTTGCTTGAGTTTTTTATCCAACACAATCCATTATTCCCAAAACTGATTGGCATTAGAAATTGTTTTAAATAGTTTCTAGTATGCTCATTTTTCAACTACTCAACATGGTTCTTGACCCATAAAAAAATCACAACTTTGTTAAGGATTCTAAACCTACCAATTTTCTATTAACAACCATATAGTAAGTTGTATATGTTCTTCTTCCCTTATCAAGCTTAAACATTGATCCTCCAATCAAAGTTGGAGTCTGACAATTATTTTGGAATTGCAACTTCTACTTGAGCCCTAACCTTGTTTGTCAACTTTGCATTGACTTTGACAACTCATCTAATCAACCAATTAAATTCTTTTCACCATGATTACACACAACCATTTCAAAATATAGAACATATCAACTATTCGTTGCCTTGTGGAAGTGTGCAACTACTATCTTTTAGAATGTACTATAATGTAAACTTTACTTGATTATTTTAACACTATAAGTCTAAATGCTAAAAACAATCTCTCTCTCTCTCTCTCTCTCTCTCTCTCTCTCTCTCTCACTCACTCACTCACACACACACACACACACACTATATATATATATATATATATATATATATATATTGCTTCTATAGTGTTGAAATGATGATGCAAAAGCATCTTGGGTCTTTGACCAATCTTTCATCAACCAAAAATATTTCTTGTCTTCTTTACCAATTTGTTGTTTGCAAAGTAGTCATTGTTGCTTTTGGTTTCATGTTGTGTGTAGTTGATATCATGTCGAGGACCTATTTTAGATCCTTGTCCTAAGTCAACATATTCTGATGTTTCACATTCTTCGAGTTCTGTTCCATTCTCTGTGCTCTTTGTTTCCTACAATTTTCATCCAATGAGATGTGTTGTTCTTGTTGGTACACTTTCCTATGCTAACGTGGCATCTTGCACAATTGGGACCCAACTCCTAACTTGTGTGGACATATTCCTAAGAGTGCATGATCTTATGTGGTCCATTGCTTGGGTTTTGGTTTGCTCTTCCTAAATTGGACCTATAATGTAATTAAATGCATGTTCGACTGACTTGTGGCTTAGCTAGTTATATATAAAGCTCAGTAAGATGTAAGAAAGTAATAATTTTAGAAATAAGAAGATAGAAGATGCTAGCTTGGACTTTGATTTTGCAATTCTCATTGTATATGGCTGCAACCTAGAAGGCCTCACAATCGGGCATGTTGCTTTCTTTATATGTGAAGTGAAATAATTACACTATTGACCTGCTGCATATGACCTCTATGTTCTCTGTTGAATTGTTTGAGTAAAGCTTCCGTGTGTAACTCTACCATGAGTAGCTTGGGATTGCTTCCTTGACATCCTAACTGTCTGTCAAATGATACAACCATTCATATTGATTTTTTAATAAACTATAAAATATTTTTTTTGACACATGAACTTCATAATATTATATTTTTTTGTTTCTCAAACAATAAACAATTAAATCTTGCACTTGATGAAACAAATTTTTCAATAACTAATATATATTTCAATGAATACATTAGTATTACATATGTCAAGTACTAATAAAATCACACATTAAAAAGCATGTACTTACAAGGCTCACCACTTATGATGTTCGTATATTTTTTTGAATTTAATAAATGTTGCCATAAATAATATTAATTGAATTATGACCATGAAAAACTTATCCTTGTTCATTAAAATTCCTTCAATACATCAAAACACTATGAAAAATTATAACTAATTAAACTTTTAAAAAGTAAAAAATAAACATGCAATTACATAGCCTTCAATACATCAAAATATCTATGAAAGATATCTACAATTTATTGCTGAAATTTAAGTTAAAAAAAACCATTTAAAAAATAATAGGCTAATGACTTTAGAGCCATGCAATTACATAGCCTCCAATCCATCAAAATATCTATGAAAGATATCTACAATTTATTACTTAAATTTAAGTTAAAAAAAACTATTTAAATAATAGCCTAATGACTTTAAAGCTAAATGTACTTCAAAATCATCTTTAAACATGATGGATGAAATTGACTTTAAAATTATCAAATTTAAAATCACTTCAAAATTAAATATATCGTATTGAACATCACATTTTCACTAGAATCTCATTACTCTCAAACTCTTTATTATTATTTATAAATTTTAAGGATTTTCAAACTTAACATATTCCATTTATTTTACTTTGAAACAATAATGAATAATAACTTTTCAAACTAAACTAGCGTATATACATATTCTATATATATAAAATAAGTCGAGAGATATTGTTTGAATATATATAAGCCAGTAGCATTTTCATCCAATGTGTTTAGTACAATAGATTCATTTGACATTAAAGTAATTTGTATCTTGTATATAGAATAAATAATTAGAAATATCATGCAATGGAAAAATTTAGAAATATCTTATTTTCCTCTAAACTTTTTTAGATCTTTGTAAACTTTTTAAAAATAAGATATTGAAAAATAATAAGTTGTTATATATTTTTTATTTACGTATTTACGCTAGAAAAAGAGAAAGTTTTTCACTACTTTAAATACATCGTCAATTTCAATTTAAAAGTAAGAAGTTTCTTTATTTGTGTAAGTGGCTCTTCAATATTTGCAATTACACAATTAAATGCAAGCAAACATCCTTCTTTATAGCTGTATGGAAGATGGACAAACTATAAATTATTACTAATTCTTAAAATATAAATGTGACTGTCAACTCATTAAATGTCAAATTTTATTAAAACAACGAATGCTTCCACTGTAGAAAGCCTCTGGACTTAATTAAGATTTATGTATAAAAATAAACAACTTAATAAATACTTATTAAACAAATAAAATTTTTATTCCAATCATAAAAGATTTAAATTACACCTGTTAATATTTTAAAAAAATCAATAATATTTAAATAAAATATGTAATACTGCTACTTTTTATCTTAAATGCGAAGCAATCTCTATAAATACACATGGAAAAAAAACGTAAGACGCACATTGAACGGACAATGACATGTGCGATAAAATAGCTGATAATAGATGTGTTCCGCTTTTTAAACAGAGAGAATATTAGTAAGAAATCCAAAACCCTCGGCGGTGAAACAGATTTGCCAGCTAGAACTGCAACGAATCATATTCCCGTTAATGGCCGATACACCTGAATACGGAAAATGAACCATTTTGATCCTCAAAATATTCTTTGAATTAACAGATGGATCTATATATACCATCACCAGTAAGAGTCCAAGCTCTCCTAACTCTGTAAACTACCAGACAAGCTATCCTTCAATAAACAATACATTTTTTTCAAGTGCTTGAACCCCAACAATTCCAATGATTAATAATGGAGATGACTACAAAGCTCCTCTGTTGGTTAGAGATCCTGGAAAGGGAATTTCATCGGAGTCCACTATGAAAGAAAATTCAGGAGGGGAAGGAGAAATCCTATTAGATATTGATAACGAGCCCAGATTTAAGTCATCTAACGGACATCAGAAACATAGAGATCGTGATTTCAAATGCTCAAATGGTGATGAAAATGAAGTTGATAGATTCAATCCTTTTTCTGCATTGGGTGCTTCACCTGGCTGCGTTGGTACTGTTTGCTCCATTGATCCTTTCCGAAATCACACTCCCGATATTTATGGAATATATGAATGGGTAAAGATAGTCGTGCTTCTTCCACTTGTTGTGGTGAGGTTGCTTGCTTTTGTGACTGTGCTGTCACTTGGGTTTGTGATTACCAAAGCGGCGCTTGCTGGGTGGAAGGATAAACACAGACCGATGCCCAAATGGAGGTGTCGATTAATGTGGGCCACTCGGTTTACAGCTCGTTGCATTCTCTTCTGTTGGGGGTAAGGAAGATTATGTTGATAGGTCACAAGAAATTTTAATTTGTTTGAATAGGTTTTTGATGCTCTATAAACTTGAATTGTTTGAAATAGTTTCTAGTTGATTTTTACTTGGAATATGCATATTGACCCTGTATGGAATTCTTCTTTCCCTGAAAAATATATGGTTTGTTGTATCTGTTTCCCCATGAACAGGCCATAAAGTGCATTGGAGAATTTTGAACTAGCATTGTGTTGTTGAATTTGGTTAGGAAAATCTATGGGGCAAGGTTGACTCGAATATATAATATATTCCATTCTCATTAAACCAAAACCTACCACATGTTGATGAGAATATGGGCCTTCTTATAATGATGGGATGTTGAATCTACATGAGAAACCCCCGCACACATTGATTTTGAATATTGTGTTTTGTTGATTACTCCTCTTTTTGTGAAAGATGTAAATGATTCCGTGAGTCGTGACATCTATTAAACCAAGGAGATTGTGGGAAATCGCGATCCTCACCTATAGAGAGAACTTGAAAGTTTTGTTATAAATAGACAATTAGCATAGTTATAAAGCAGTTCACTGGTCAGGATATGTTTTTGGGTTTCAATCCTTATCTGCCTATAAAATATCAACAGTGTGGTATTAAGTGTGTTGGAGGATTGTGGGACTAATACTGCTCTACTGTTGTAACATTAAACATTTTGTTTGCACCTGGTAAGAGAATTTAGGAGGATTTTTTTTATCCATTTGAATATGAGTCATGATTGGAGTTCACACTTAACTTATGAACGGCAGTCTGTAGTTTTCTGATTACTTGTTGGTAAGTTCAGTGCTGATCTTCAGAGCTGCATTTTATATGGTTCTCTGATGGAACTTATTGGAATTTCTTGGATATTTGATTTTGCTCAAGAACAAGTTTGGAACTATTTTTTCAAACTGCATTTTACTTCACATATTACATAATGGCAAATATTTGCCACCCCTCCATTGTAATGTAGTCTTGCCGATCCTCCACCATTTATAACTTGGAGCAGCCTATCAGATAGCTCTTAGGTCAAGTGGTGGATACCCATAAAGATCCTCAAAAGGGTTTATCTTTGCAGCAGTTCTTTATGTGTCACATCACCATTTGTCCACTGGTTAATTGCAGAGTAGCTATAAACTCCCCTGCCCCTCCTTGGGCGTATGTATCCCCGCCTTATATCTGTATCCACAATGGATACAGATACAATATGGCATGGATACACATCGTATTCCCGACCCAAATGTGCCAGAAAATCCTAATTCTGTGACTCTGCTAAATACTATATAATTTGATTTTTTCAAAAATTCAACAAATATCATCCTTAATTAAAAAACACTTCAATTGTGCAACTTTTTTGTTGTTGGTATAAACAAAAACCTACACCAAATGAGGAAGACAATGAAACATTATTCTATGTTAGTACCCATTTTTTTGGATTGTCTTCCAGAGCAACTCTATCATTTTCAGAATATTGTATTATTTAAATCAACTTATAATTATGTACATAGCAATTACATGTCTATATTGCTTTTAAAGTAATGAAAATATCCTCTAATATTTTGGAAAATTGTGTGAAGTATATGTGTATTTGTTTTTCAACCGTATCCATATTGTGAGTCATATCCGTATCCGATACTGTACCTGTATATGTATCCATTATCTATGTCCATGCAACTTTGGTTAATTGCTTAGTTGATACAAACAAAAAGTTGCATGCTTCAAGATGTCTGTTAAAACTCCACATTGGTTGTATGTGTTGCTTTATCGCTATTTGTGCCCACTGACAGTCTCTGGGATTACTTATTAATATGAAGCAATTTAAGGTGTCCTAAAAGACGTTTGAAATTCAGATTGATCATCTGTCCGGCGGTTATCAGCAAAGCTCATGGTCTGTAGTTCCCTGCATCTTGAAGTGCCCTGAAAGATCCCCAACCGTCTGGACTCCGAACACTGAAATTCTTATTTTTGTTTGGATTTTTTGAATTTTCTCAGTACTTTGTTTTATGTTTTTGTTTTGTTTATTTTTTGATAAGATGAATGCAATACTTAAATTGGTCAAATACTGAAGTGAAACTAACAATAATCACTTCACACCGAGGAGAGAATTTTGGTCTTAAAAATTTATTCGAATATCTGCATTACATACTGTACCAGGCTGTATAGGTCTGGGAAAGCATGGATATCAGCAAACTGAAGCGAAATGTCTTGCAATCTTGAGTTTTCTGCTGTCTCCCAACTGTTGATGCAGATCCAATGAAATTCTGACTTCTTTTGCTGACTATTGCAGTTCTATGCTCATGTCCAGCTGGGAGGCCACGGGCACTTGCTGAGCTGTATGGCTAGGTTGGGATGTTGGGAAGTGATTATTATGCTGTTCAAATCCTCTGATCTGCAATCTGATCATGTAGTTCGCCCTCAGCAAGTCTGATATCTACCGCAATGAACTTTTCATGAAACCCTAGCAATGTCATCACCCAATAATGCTAATTCGAACTCCAAGAGGCTCCCAAATCTTCAAAAATTCTGATTTTGTAACATATAAATCCCTAGGAATCCAGATCTTAAGTAAGACATGCAAACCATAGTTGGCATAATCACTGAATAATTGGCGATTTTCAACTAATCGCCAAGTTTTTGCAGGTGGTGAGTTTTTGCCGGAAAAAGTTGCAACTCAGTTGGCGAAATAATCACTGACTTTTTGGCAAACTGGCAGATTAATCGCCGGGTTTTTCGTAATTTAAACCCGACCTGGCTGCATGAACAGATCAGTGATATAGGCAAAAAAAGATCATTTTTTCTTCACCAGTTTATGTTTCAGCATTTGGAGGCTTGAAGAGTGGAGAGAAAAAGGGTTCCAAGGCATTCTTAGGTGATTGCGGGGCTTCTTTTAGGTTCCCAATGTGGGGCTCCTCTTCGAGGCCTAGACCCCCTCTCTTTTCTGCTAATAGAGCTGGGAAGAGGAAGATGTGATTGGATTGATCATTGATCTATTTACTATTTAGTATTTACTTCTAGTTTGGCAAAAACTATTTACTATTTTGCTTAAAGCCATCAAAATTCCGCATGAGAATTCGATTTTGTACCCGCTATGCATTTATATATATCTAAACTCTACTTGTTTCTTTTGTGTTCTCTTTAATTAATTCATTACATGCATTTCTCATTTATTTTTGTAAAAAAAATGTATTTTAATTAAATTTGAGTGTTTTTTAGGTTCCCGAGTTTATTTTGAAAAACTGGCCCTTTTTTTCCCAAATAATTTTATTGGGGCTTTGCGAGTTGTTGCCTAGTGAGAGTTTTCCAACTCTGCTGCAAACAACACTTCTGAAAATTCTCCAATCCAATGAAGACCTTGTGCAGATTTTCCTCAACAATCAACTGGGGTTGAATTAAGGTTTCATCCAATTTACGATTTCTTCAAGGTTTTTCATCCCCAAAGAATCTGATCTATTGCTGAAACTTGCTTTAGCTCTCAACTCCTGAAATGCTGATGTAAAATGATTTCTGAATGCTCAAAATGGCTGCCCCAATGTTACTTTGTCCTCTCCAAACCCTAGGCGTACCTTTGTAGGGTAAAAAAAAAAATCTCCCAAAGAGGGTATTATTCTCATTAATTGAAGTCCCCTTTTTTAAAAATAACATTAAGTCATCAAATTAAGTGTGCCATGGGGATCCTTTTATTAATCCTTTTTTATTAAGTCCCCCCCTTTTAGTTATTAACCCTTTCAGTTAATAAATAAGATATTAAAGTAAATACTTCAATATCCTGAATTTATTCATAAACTTGTCATTTTACCACCAAATTGAAAATCGAAGCTGCCATTGGTACTAGGGTGATGTCTAATTGTAGCAGTGCAACAGCCCGTCCTAAAAAATTGGAAACTGCTTCAAATTGATGATGAACACCTCAAAGTCACTTTGCTATGCTCGTCAACCCTCGGGGTTGTTTGTCAATCTCATAGATGGAAAACTCACCAAAGGCAAAAACTCGCCAAGCCACCCAAAAGTTTAATTGGGAAAAACTTGGTGATTTAAAAAAAAAAAAACTCGGGAACCTAAAAAAACCGCTGAAATTTAATTAAAAATACATTTATTTTGCAAAATTTAATGAGAAGATGCATCTAATAAGTTAATTAAAGAGAATACAAAAGAAACAAGCAGAGTTTAGATATATATATAAATGCATAGTGCGTACAAAATTGCATTCTCATGGTAGAAAGCAAAATAGTAAATAGTTTTAATCTGTCAAACTAGAAGTAAATACTAAAAGTCTAAATACATCAAGATTCAATGCAATCACATCTTTCTCTTTCCAGTTGCACTACTACTAGTAGGAAAGCGAGGGGGTCTAGTCCTCGAAGAAGTGCCCCGCACTAGGATAGGGTGTGAGCTGCATGACTGTGAACTCTATGGCTATGCCCCCTCGCTCGACATCCCTATTGACTAGCACGGCGTCCTAGAAGAGGATGCATCTCCTCCTATATGTGGCACTGGTAATGCCTCATCCTCATGCTCTGAGCCTGAATCATCATCATCCTCGTCCTTGTCCTCAATGTCATCCATTGTGAAATGAAAATCAGTTTCAGCATCCCCCTCCATGGCTTGCCTCTCCAAATCAGCAATCTCATTTGGTGTAAACAATGGACTTGGCTCCTGTGCTGTCCCATTAGAATAAGGATCTAAAAATCTAGATCAAGTGGACCAGGTAGTTCTGAACTCTGTGACTTTTTTATGCACAACTTAAGATTATAGTGCACATAACAAGGTCATTAAGCCATTTTTGAGTCATTCTGTTTCTTTTCTTTGTGTGGATGGACTCAAATAAGCTCCAATTGCACTCACAATGGGATGAGCTACAAGGTTGGGATAGGACTCTGAGAGCAAATTTCTTTAAATTGGAGGTATTGCCACCCCAACTTGCGCACCAAGAATCTATAGAACAAAATATAAAAAGTTATAAAGCAATAAAAAAAGATAATCAGAATTATAAACACAACTTATCAATTAGCAAAAATTTTAAAGTTTGACGCTTTACCTGGTGCTTGAGTAGATCTTGCTCTCTTTGCTAGCATAGAAGAGAACAAATTACCCGTCGATTCCACAAAGACTTGTTGTTCGGTCACAATAAAGTCTCTCTCCGCTTCATTGGTTATCATTCTCTCAATGCATTTAGAGAGACCTTCCATGACCTCTCCATTAGGATCTGAGTAGGAATCATCAGCCCTAAAACAAATAGAAAATGATATCAAGTCTTACTTCACAACTTTAAAAAGTAAAGTAAAATAAAGTCTTAGTAAAATCCCAACTTCAAGGACAATCATATTATCATAGTACTTGAATTTGGGGTTGAGGAAGTAGCCTACTGCATGAATGGGTTGGTAGAGCATATTGTTCCATCTCCTATCAATTATTTCCCAAATGGGGTCAAATCTGAGACTGTCCCCATGATAGTAACTTCTAACAACCTCTTTGGCCCTATCCATGGCCTCATAAAGACCTCCCATTGGGAATTGCTGCCCATCACATATGCGCAAGACTAGAACCAGAGGCAGAGACATCTACATTTGAAATTGAAAAATACAAATTAGTTAATAATATAGTAAGTTATGAATTAATAATGAAATTTGAATAAACTAAAAATATAATGTTTTGATTCTTGAAGTTGAAGTTACCTCCACAATCTCCTTAGCCTTTGCAAAAAAACTATCGAAGACTATCCGTGCCACAGCCTCTCCTTCGAGCTTCTTTGAACAAGGTGAGGCAACTCAATCAGCACACAAACATTTGTTTCAAAGCCAATATGTGGTCAAGAATACTTTGCAACGTCAAGAAGACCGTTGCAAACCTTGTTATAGCAGGTCTCATCAAATCTTTGTCTTTAGTGGCCTTTCTCATCAAACTGAGAACCCATGGGTGACTATAGATATATTTGGTGACTCGCCTAGCATCTTCCACAACTGGACTCATCCAATCAAGTTTTCCTATGTCCTCCAAAAGAAGGTCAAGGACATGTGCTTCACAAGGTGACCAAAAAAGTGTGGGATGCCTCTCTTGGAGGATTCTACCTAAAAGATTAGCAAAAAATCAATAATTAGTTACAAATACAAACTTTCCATATTTAGTATTTGCAAATTACATCAAATCTAAATTGAATACCATAGCATTACATTCATGATTCATATTGATTCGAACATAAAAAATTAAATTTACCTGTTGCCACATATGCCGCCGCATTATCTGTGATTATTTGCACCACATTCTCTAATCCCACCTCCATGACAACATTCTCTAACATTAAAGCCAATGTGTGTGCATTTTTCACTTTGTTGGAGGCGTCAACAGATTTCCAAAACACCACATCATCTTTGCAAGCAACCAAGAAATTAATAATGGTTCTACTTCTTCCATCTGTCCACCCATCAGATAAAATGGTGCAGCCATACATCTTCCACTCTTTCTTTTGGTCTTCTATCAATACTCTTGCCCTACCAACCGCTTTGTCAAGCAACCTACAAAATTTAGGTGTAATAAAGTGTTAGTAAAAAATAGGAATTAAGTTATAACAATTAACATTTAAAATATAACAATAAACTGAAGTGAATTACAATTATTTACAATTATTAAATAGTAAAATACTAACCTTCCACTCATATCCTTGCGATTAGGCGGCTTGTACCCTTTGCCCGATATTGAAATTTCATTCACCATATTGACTCAATAGGGACTATTAGCCACATTCATTAGGATATTGTTGAAAAACCAAAAATCAGATGCTGTAATATTAGTTTGCTCATGCACCTCCTTGAACCATGCAGTACCCTCTAATGATGGCTGTGCTCCAGGTGTGTTCCTGAGCACAAAATAACTCCCTATCCCTGATGCGGATGGTGATGAAGAACTAGGACCTATAGAAGAAGTGGAACTGGTAAAAGAGACATTTTGTTTGTGGATCCGTGGGCCACGAAGAGATCCTGGTATGTTCTCAAGTGCTTCTTCTTCTTCTTGCATATCAAAAGGAGCTCTTTCAGATTCAGCTATTGCTGCCCTCATAGCTAATTTCTCTCTCTCCCTATTCAATTTTTTCTCTTCAACAGCTGCAAGTAGGGCATTGATGAATCTTTTTCCTTCTTCAGTTACCTTGAATCATGTTTCTTTATGCTTGCAAGGTGGTATTTGAGGCGGCTTATGCCTCCAGAAATAATTCTCTCACATGGAATGCATATCACCTTCCCAACATCATTTGGAGTTTCATAGGCATACTGCCATGCTTTATCTCTTGCATTTTTAGGCCGAGTGCCTATATATCCAGATGGGCATGGTGTTTGTGGCCACTCTTCTTGCGGGTTTGTCATGTTTTTTTAATGCTTGACCATTGCCCTACACATAAATGTATAAAAAAATGAACTTAGAAGCTAGGGTTTCAACTTTCAAATGATTCAAAGTTCAAACATAGAGTTAAATGCGGATCCGTGGGCCACAAAGAGATCCTGGTATGTTCTCAAGTGCTTCTTCTTCTTCTTGCATATCAAAAGGAGCTCTTTCAGATTCGGCTATGGCTGCCCTCATAGCTAATTTCTCTCTCTCCCTATTCAATTTTTTCTCTTCAACAGCTGCAAGTAGGGCATTGATGAATCTTTTTCCTTCTTCAGTTACCTTGAATCATGTTTCTTTATGCTTGCAAGGTGGTATTTGAGGTGGCTTATGCCTCCAGAAATAATTCTCTCACATGGAATGCATATCACCTTCCCAACATCATTTGGAGTTTCATAGGCATACCGCTATGCCTTATCTCTTGCATTTTTAGGCCGAGTGCCTATATATTCAGATGGGCATGGTGTTTGTGGCCACTCTTCTTGCGGGTTTGTCATTTTTTTTAATGCTTGACCATTGCCCTACACATAAATGTATAAAAAATAAACTTAGAAGCTAGGGTTTCAACTTTCAAATGATTCAAAGTTCAAACATAGAGTTAAACTTAAAATGATTTTTAAATGATTTGAAAACATTTACAAACAACAACAAAAACAAAAGAACATTTGTTATAAAATTATAAAAAGTTTTCAAAGAACTTAGAAGCTAGGGTTTCAACTTTCAAATGATTCAAAGTTCAAACCTAGAGTTAAACTTAAAATGATTTTAAATGATTTGAAAACATTTACAAACAACAACAAAAATAAAAGAACATTTGTTATAAAACTATAAAAAGTTTTCAAACTATGATAAAATGAACATAACTGGAAAGAAATTTGTCTTCTAAATCTGGTTAGAATCCTTTAAAATCCACTCAAATCTGCCTTGAATCACTCACAATCAGCTAAGAATACCTCCAAACCTTCTTCCCTCCAAACCTTCTTCTCTCCACACTTCAAGGCTCTAGACAATGCAAATACAACAGAGAATGAGCAAAAAAATCACTTTCTGCCCTTTTTAGCCGTCACAGGCCTCGGGCTAGTAATCGTGAGTTTTAACAAAAAACTTGCCAAGTTTTTGCCTCCTAGCCAAGTTTTTCCCCCTACGAGTTTTTTTGGAATTTACTCGCCCAGCTTAAGTATTCGGCGAGTTTTTAAAACTCGCCGACTAATTTGCGAGTTTTCCATCTTTGGTCAGTCTATTGGCAACCAACCCCCCTTAGGAATAGGGACTTTTTTAAA
Organism: Cupressus sempervirens; assembly: GCA_028749045.1. Classification (NCBI taxonomy): domain Eukaryota; kingdom Viridiplantae; phylum Streptophyta; class Pinopsida; order Cupressales; family Cupressaceae; genus Cupressus; species Cupressus sempervirens. The sequence goes on along the minus strand of CM053791.1, from coordinate 78,017,959 downwards.
AATAGGAACCGTAACCAAAACCCCTAGAATGATCCATGGTCCCCCCTAATGCGATCTGGTCAAATCCCAGGCAATCCCTAATAAATAGGAACCCCTTCTAAAATCTAGGAAATTGTATCAAATTGCCCAAAATGGCTTATAAAGCCCTTGCGTAGCCCCACAAGCCTCATTATGCATCCCCTTTCCACCTCATTGGCCTACAAGAACTCGATGATAGGCCAATCTTTGCACAATTGCTTGTCACCTTAGAAGGGGACATTACAGTCCTCCCTTGTTGGGATTGCTTGACAAACTTAGAATGCAAGATTGTGAACTTGCATCTACACCAATGGAATTTGGTCTAAAGTTTTCAGCCAAATTTGGTTCTTATCTTGAGAATGAACCCACATTTAGACAACTAATGTGCAGTTTGATATATCTCACTTCCAGTAGACTTGATCTTAGCTTTGTAGTAAGTTACATAACTCACCTCATGACAACTCTCACTTTAGATCATTGGGCTGCAGCGAAGTGTATTTTGTGCTACGTCAAGGGCACTCCTAATTTTGGTATCCTTTATGGACGAACCAAATATTCTTGACTCATTGGTTGCACAGACTCAGATTGGGGAGGCTTTATTGATGGGCAAAAGTCTACTTTCAGGTATGTTTTCAGTTGGACACATCTGCTATCACTTGGACCTGTAAGAAGCAACAAGTAGTATCTTTATTTTCAATTGAAGCTGAATATCAAGGAACAATCAAAGCAGGTTGTGAGGCAGTTTGGCTTCGTAGGATGCTTTCGTGACATCCATATGTCTCAGGTAGGCACCCCTCTTTTATGACAATCAAAGGGTCCTTAAACTTGTCAACAATCCAATCTTCCATGAGTGCACTAAGCAAACTGACATTCATTGTCATTTTATCCATAAGCTGGTTGAAGATGGATCTATGGATTTGCAGTTTGTTTCTACAACTGACTAGGTTATTGATATTTTCACCAAGTCCCTACTCTTAGAGAGAGAAGTTTGTCAAATTCAGGGGTCAACTTGGTGTTTTTGATAGGATGACCATTAAGGGAGGGTATTAAAATAATATCTCCCGAGTTTATTTCTATTTTAATGACCACTTCAAGATATTGTAAATATCTTGTATAGTAGATTCTTTCTATTATTTGTATGATTCTTTTTAGAAACATCTCTTTTGTAAACTCTATAAGAACAATTTGATCTTTGCAAAAATGAATTATTCGATTATTTACCAATTACCTCTTGTAATAGTCTCTTAGTATACAACATATATATTTTTTCTGAAGTACCACCAAGTGTGTAAACACCAACCAACTAAAAGAGAGGATTTTCAATTAACTTTTCGCTACCCATCTCACACAAATTACGTGTTTTCTATTCATCACAAAAGGCTGCTGTGAGTGACTGATTTTCTAATTTTGTAGGTAAAGCATGAGCTAAACTCAACTCCACACTTAGCTCTTCAATCTGATTCTCTACCATGAGGAGAGCTACTTGAGAATTTTCCAAAGTGTCCGTAGTCCTCACAAGCAAGAAGATTGATCTCTTCTTCTTTCCTCCTCAAAGCATTTGAATACATAATATCAAGATCAAGAAGATGATCTCTATCTGAAAGGGTATTTAAATAATTATTCTTCATCGTCTCCATGGCTGTGTTTAACACTTAATAATCATTCTACACGCAATTATGTTATTTAGAGATGGCACGTCCAAGTTTGGGATCCAAAAATCATTGACAATATAAGAATGCTTGTGGGCAAACATTCTTTAATTGTAATATCCCCAATTTGGGATATTAAATTGTAATTTAAAATAAATTATAATTAAAGATTGAAATTTATTTATAATGAATATGTTGCAATTACAAGTTTAGAAGGATACTAGTTTAGAGATGACAAGTTAGAGTTTGTAATAATATCAAGTCATCAAGCATGAAGGTACGACATGGACCAAATATGTATACCAACTACATCTAACATCATAGTTTATATTTCAAAGCAAAGATTAATAACAACACCATGAAAGATCATTCAACTCAAGGGTATTGTGTCGAGGAACTTACAAAAGCAATTAGAAGGTACCGACATGTGACAAGGGACAAAAAAGAAATAGGTCATGCATGGAGTCAATTAGGTTGTTGGATTGCAAGGAAAGCCAAACATTCTTGTCATTAAGAACAACCAATGAATATGACACATACACAAAAAAAAAATAATAACCTAGTACGAGGAGGCTGTGAATGTTGTTGACTAGAAGGGACATAATGAGTTAGTATGAGATTGGTGGCAAATGTGTTATCGATTCTTGTAATTGATAAATTATGAGGATGTGTTACCAATGTTTAGAAGAGTAAATGAATAAGCCTACTAAGAGGCATGATTAGTAAACATGACTTCTCATTGCCTTATCACATTACCGATTCTCTCCATCGGGCTCAACGATACATAAACAACATAATTATATATTGCTGTGAAGGGTGATTGTAGTCGGAGTATAGTAACTATTATGTTAGTACTTGTTATCGTGTTGGGTAGTTAGGTGGTAAGGAAATGCGTCGGTTGGTTTCCAACCAACCGACCCTTCTATAAGAACTTGGATGATTGTCAATGTACAGGTGTGGGTTTTCTGGTATTAATAAAGAAATCATTTCCTTGCCTACTGAATTGTGGTATTACTGGTACATTTTATGTTTTATGCATGTGTATATCAATTGTGTTATTTTGTATCTGTGAACTTGAGTGATACTACCACTCTACATTTTTGGCATCATTGCCTAAGTTCGGATCTGGAGGTATTTAACCAGACAGGATGGGCTAATGGAAAGGCCATTCATACCTTGCATCCAAATTACTAACAACAACGGAGAGGAGGAGGAAATAACTAGGGAGGATCAGTTGACACGCGACCTGGTGACACCGTGGGAAGTTGCAGTCGAACAGTAGGTGCAAAGGGAAGCTCATGAGAGGACGGTTCCTAAGAGCACGATACGCGACGAACTCTCCGTGCCATCGGCGGTGCATGATCTCCTAGGACAAATTCCTCGGCTTTTAGCAAGGAACTTAGTACATATTGAGGACGAAAGAGCACTAATCGAGAGGGAACAAAGAAGGCAACAAGTTCTTCAACAATTTACTGAGAGGAGGATGCGGGATCACATATTAGAGGAACCCAATAAGCCAAGAAAGGGAGATAGGCACTGAATTACTTCATGCCCCTGATTCCAAATAAATACTGGAGGACAACACCAAAGGACGAAATTGAGGAGAAAGTCGCCTTAAGAACCTTACGTCTCTAGCGACAAGAAGAGAGACGCCGTAACTTGAGAACACAAAGGGATTCCCACCGAAGTTAGGAAGGGTGGATTGAACATACCATTGAGGAACTAGCCAATTTGGTTATTTCAAAAACACTAGGAAGGCAGTTCGGGTGCAGAATCCCAGAAACCCCTGCACGACAAGAATTTCGTCAAGAGGAGATAAACAGTCAAGAATCTAGTCCATCGGGAAGTGGTGTCCCATAAGGAAGTTGTCTTCCATTAGGAAGTAAAGTTCCATCGGGAAGTGGTGTCCCATAAGGAAGTGGTCTTCCATTAGGAAGTAAAGTTCCATCAAGAAGTGGAGTTCCAGCGGGAAGTGGTGTTCCATCGGGAAGTGGAGTTCCAGCGGGAAGTGGTGTTCCATTGGGAAGTAAAGTTCCATCAGGAAGTGGAGTTCCAGCGGGAAGTGGTGTTCCATCGGGAAGTAAAGTTCCATCACGAAGTGGAGTTCCAATGGGAAGTGGTGTTCCATCAGGAAGTGGGGTTCCATCCGGAAGCAAAGTTCCATCAGGAAGTGGAATTCCAGCGAGAAGTGGTGTTCCATCAGGAAGTGGTGTTCCATCGGGAAGTGAGGTTCCATCCAGTGGTGGTGTTCCCTTGAGAGGAGGGGTTCTATTGGGAAGGAGGCAACAAGGAAAGAGAATGGCATTAGATAAACAAAAATTGCCTAAATTTAGGGGGATGGATTAGAGGACCTTGCTCGCCAGTGCAAAACCTGTATAACTATATGGAAAGCGAATGGGGAGAATGATAGTAATGAATGGTTGAAGGCATTTCCTGCCACATTAAGAGGGATTGCCATAGATTGGTATGCAGACTTGGATGCTGGCAAGAAGAACATTTGGGATAACTTGCGTGGAGCATTTGAGGAGGAATTCAAATTGTTAAGAGATGATGATGAAATTGTCACAGAAATCTATAACACCAAGCAAGACAAGAAGGAATCGGTGAAGGCTTATACCAGGCGATTGAAGGAACTCATCAGCAAATTGGACAATGAGCTTGCGGACGAGTTAAAGAAAAGATGGTTTATTAAAGGACTCACCCTGTCCTTAAGAAAAAAAAATGAAGATAGTCCCACCATCCACTTTTGGAGATGCTTGCACGTGTGCCATGGACATTGAAAGTGAAAATAAAGCCTCGAGGAGGAGACGGCATGGAAGCTCTAGTGAGAGTTCGGAGGAGAGTGAGGAAGAGTCGAAAACGATCCAAGCCTTGAGGAAGGACCTCAAATGGCTAATGAAGGAAGTAGCTAGAACTAAGGATGAGAAGAATGAAGGTAAAGACCTATGGTTTATAGACTACGAAAAAGAGGGTCATACCAAGGGGGCATGCTCGAGAAAGATGTTTTGTGAGATTTTCCAGATAGGGGGTCATGCAATCAAAGTTTGCCCTTATAACCTAAAAAAAGGAACATCTAGATACTGTTTACTGGAGAACAGCCTACACCACCAGCAACTCCCTCAAAGAACAATAATACAGAAGCTTCACCAAGGGGCCTTGTATAGGAATAACCGAAGAAGTAGTGCCAATAGTAGCAATAACAATAGCAACACGAACACACCTCGACGGGCAATCCAATATGATTCTCGAGGATGACCCATGATCCAATGCCAAAGATGCAATGAATGGGGTCATTTTGCTCGAGAATGTCAAAACGAAGGGGGACAGAATGGAGGAATGCTCTGCAAATGGTGTGGGCCTGGCAACCATGAGGATGCGAATTGCCCAAGGTAAAAAGGTGTGAACATGCTGGATATTGTAGGGTCAGAAAGTGAGATACTTGCAATAACAAGGATGCAAGCTAAGAAAGCCGTGTACCCGAAGGTGACTGTGGAAAAAGCAAGATTTGAGGAGGCAAAGCAGAACATCCAAAATGAGTCGAGAGGGGAAACAACAACTAAGCCAGCCAAGACCCCTATGAGCAAGGGGGTACCCAACATCATAAGGAAAGTATTAGAAACTACCATCCCGGTCTCCATTGGGGAGTTACGGGATGCTCTACCCTAGTTACAAGTTGCATTGACACAGGGAACACTGCCAACTCAACAGGATCCCCAAGTGGAACCGGAAATAGTAGAACAAGTGGAACCAGAAGCAGTAGAACAAGTAGAAAAAGAAGAAAATACCTTATTCACAATAGGACTAGGGAGAGCACTAGTAGTGGTAGAAATGGAGACCATGGGGTACAAACTCTCAAACACGATAATTGATGGAGGTTTCGGGGTGAATGTCCTATCGGAAGATACTTGGAAGGCGATTGGGAAACCTACCTTGTGGCTGCCCACATTCTAGCTCGTAGGAGTAGACCAGCATGGCATCAAACCGATTGGCACCTTGATAGGGCAAAAGGTAATAATAGGAACCCAACAATTTGTTCTAGACTGTTGTGGTTATTACCCTGGAAAAGAAAGGATATGATGCTTTATTAGGGAGAGGATGGCTAGTAGTAGCAAAGGCCAATCACAATTGGAAACGGAACACCCTTTCCATTGAATCGGAGGGAAGGAAGTACATCATAGATCTCAAGAACTAGTCAATAAGTCAGGACTTGGCATCAGACTCTGAAGGAGAAAAGTATGAAGGGATGGAACCTGATGAGGAAGGGGTGCTCAGACTAGGGGAATGCTCAGACAACAACACAAATTCCCTTAATGGATTATTCCACTAGCAAATTGGAGACAATGAAGTTTTCCACACAGAATGTAATATGTTACAAATACAAGACTCTTAGCTGGAAGGAAGGTACCCCCAGGAGTGCATGAAGTATAAAGAGAATGGGGCTGTAAAGTTATCTACTTTGGATAATAAACCTATCAAAGACCTAGTAAATGGGTCTAAGTTAAAAGCGTATAAGAGACGGAATAAAGTGGCAATAAGAGAAAAAATTGAACCAAGTCCTTATAAAAAGACGAAGTTGCAAAACACTTCCCAAAACAGTACCTGGAGTGACAGAGAAAGGAGTGCCAGAGACGACATCCAGGAAATTGCAGAGTGTGGCCGAGAGGAAGAAGTTGCAGAGATTGTTGTGACGGCTGGATGGGAGAAAAGATTGGATGTACGGACAGCTGTACGAACAAAATAGAGGGGTGCCAAAGTAAGTTGTACGATAGCTGGACACCAAAGCAATTCTGTACAGGGGCCACAGAAAGTATAGCATCAACACATAGATTTTGTATGGGGAGAGGGAGTACGGTGTCACCATGGATAGGAACAAGGAGTACGACATTACCACGCATGGAAATCAGAGGAAGTATGACAGCCACAACTTACATTCATATGACGTCAAGGTGAAAGCTTCTCATCCGCAAGGGTGTAGATGAGGACGTTTAGTGTCCGTACAGAAATCATACACATCCGTACAACATCACAGTCCAAGACTTTCATCTGTACGACAAGAGTGTGTATGAGGGAGTTCCGTACAGCAAGGGAAGACACCTGTACGACAACAGTCTGGAAGACTGTAGATGAAGGTACGACTGCAATGGCAGATAGGGGTACGACAAACATAGACATTCCTAGTACCTGGAAAATTCGTACGACAATCGGGACATCCTGTGGAAGTTGGTTACAAGCAGTCACATTGTAGGAACGGTTGGTACAGGTGGCACATACAAGCAGTTAAAGAAGAAGCAATAAGGGAGATGGCAAAGGGCAAGGGTGAGACAGCAAAGGGTAGCAAAAGCATTGGTAGGTTGTGGCTGCCAGCTCTCATCAATGGGAAGCAGAAAAAGTGGCCATGGAGGAAGCCTACAAGATAGAGGAAGCTGATCCAACCACAGGGATGTCCTCCCATCCCTCTTCTTACAATCAATGTTCTTTTTTTGTTGTTTTCATGTTCAACAGTTGTTTGGAAGACGACTTATTTTTTTGGGGGGATAGATGTAGTTGGAGTATAGTAACTATTATGTTAGTACTTGTTATCAGGTTGGGTAGTTAGATGGTAAGGAAATGCATCGGTTGGTTTCCAACCAACTGATCCTTCTATAAGAACTTGGATGATTGTCAATGTACAGGTGTGGGTTTTTTGGTATTAATAAAGAAATCATTTCCTTGCCTATTGGATTGTGGTATTATTGGTATATTCTATGTTTTATGCATGTGTATATCAATGGTGTTATTTTGTATTTGTGAACTTGAGTGATATTACCACTCTACAGTGATTTCTTTCCACTGGCATCCTTTCATATTTCAAAGCACTTATATATGCAAGCTGATCGACTCACCAAGAAGGCAGAGTAAAGAATTGATATTTGATAACTTATATTTTCCCTTTGTGGAAGTTCTCGGTTATAGAGAATAGAACTAGTGTAGGCAATCCATTAAATATTAGAGATAACATCTAATTGAAGAACCATTATCGATATATTAGGGACGACTTATATATCAGAGAAGTTGCATATGCAATTCCAGAATATCAAAGATCAAATACATCCATATAGGTTATTGTGCGTATATTATATTGTTATATCAAAAATAAACTCAATATTGTAAACTGCATTCTTGAACATATTAAGTTGCAGTGTTTGCATTTGGAATTACTAGTCATCTATATTGATTATTGTGTATTTAATCAAATAAATATTTCAATGAGGAATTACAAAATTCACCTAGTGTCTCAAATATAGTAAAAAGGGGACATAATAACCACCACCATATAGAGATTTAGAAGTGTCTGATGGGTACAATGCAGCATTTGAAAGACTCTTTTTTGATGACAATATGTGAGATTTGATTACGGATGAGTTCATAGAGTTTGTGAATGCAAGAGGTCTGAGTAATGATGATCTTTGCTGTCGGTTTAGGAAGGATGTTCATAGTTGGTGGTACCTCCATCACCAAAGATTCCAAACGTTAGAGTCCCTCACAATCAGAATTATATCACAAGTAAGTTTTACTTTAAAAAAAAAATTTATTTTGTCTTCATAAATTGCTAGTAATTTTTATTATATAAGATTAATAATTTTATTTTAGTTGTCTACTTTGTCTTGTCTTCATAGGTTGCTAGTCCATCTTCATCAAAAAGAAATTGGAGCATATATTCTTTCAACCACTCAGTAAAGCGCAATAGGTTGCAATAAAAAAGAGCGGAGGAATTGATATATCCGCATTACAACTTGCATCTTGTCTTACACAAGAATTAAGAATACAAAGAAGGGGAGGCAAAGAGGTGGGTGTAAATGTAGAGCTTGCGGACTTGGATTTGAATATTTTGACACCAATAATGTTCTTGGCGTAGTTGATCCCATTGGCCTTAGCTCTATTTGTGAGTCAACTAATGCCAATGTAGAAGATGAAGATTGATGATGATGAAGAAGAATATTAATCAATATTTAATCGATTAGTTGAACTTGAAACAATGATACTTGATGTTAGGATTCATCACTTGACATTTTAATGTTTTGAATCTTTGATATTAAACTTGAAGTATATGATGCTATGATCATGATTCATGATGCTATGAGGTGTTTTTGTTGTTTAAACGTTTTTATGATGCTATGTGACATTGTAAACTCAACTCATGCTTCTAGGCTTCATATATACCAACAAACCCAAACCCTTTTCAAAATTTTGCTGTATTGGCGAATCAGTCCTTTGAACCCAAACCAACAACTTAGGTTAAAGCGCATTTTCTTCACAAGTTTTTCCATAAAACCATGCATTTCCTCTTTCAAGATGTCAATTTTTAATTTAAAATATTTTGTAATTGAATTTTGAAAAAAAAAGTTTTGTTAAGAGATTTTTAATTTTTAGTACTTTTTAAGTTGCCAAGTTTTTGTTTAGTATTTGACAAGCTGAAAATTTTGGGCTTGCAAAGTACTTTGAGTCTGAGACTCTGGAGTATCCCTCCAAAATGCCTTTGGAAAGAAAAAATCTCTTCCTTGCTTTGTAAGACTCAATTGGGGACAAAGTTGAAATTTAGTCATTTGATTGAAATCTAAGGTCCAAATAAGGGGGATATGACATAGAAAAATATCAACACCCAAGCTAAATTTGAGAGACAACTAACCAACTTAATGTCTTTTCTAATCTGCAAAACATCAAAACAAAATAATTATAACAATGGATCTGCCTTTAAGCCATGGACTTCAATGTGCTGTTCAGACTTAAGAACTACGTAGGTCATTTTATGTTGTTGGAAAACAAGGATTTTTTCATTCTTTATGTATTGGGTTAAAGTAAGCCTTTTTTTTATGTTTCTTATCCTTTTGAAAGAATAAAATTTCAGTTCACATTATTAAATCTTTGTTCCTAAAGAATAAATCTATCCATATTTATGTCCATAGATGTACTATTGGCAGAGTACTCTCTGAGTTGCAAAAACTGGCTGAGTTTTTACGATTTTTATTGGTGCCAAAAACTGGCCGAAGGCAAAAATTTACTGAGTACTTGCCGAGTTTTTGCCAAAACTCGATAATAGTTTTATAACATCACTTAAAGGCAAAAACATCCCAAAATTATTTTCATTTCTCTTGTCTTCACTTGTATTTTGCCGGGGGCAAAAGAGTCTTCCAAACACTTGCAAACTGATTTCTATCTATTTGAAGTGGATTCGAGGCAGATTTGAAGTAAAGTATTTGAGAGGATGACATCAATGATTTGGAAAGGCAGGCTATGGATGAGGGGGTTGATTTGGTTTCGCACTAGATAACATTGAGTTGAATGAGTAGTCATTGCTAGTGCCAGGAGAAGCTGAGCTCCATCCAGGATGGAGGACGAGCCACAAACTAAGTCAAACATACTGAGCAAGGAGGTACAGTCATGTCCAGTGCAAACTTCTAGGACTAGAGCCTCTAGTTCTACCTCTCCCATAGTTTTTTCTAGAACTGAGTAGAGGAAGATGTAATTAAAATGTTATATTTACTTTTAGTTTTCCATAAATCATTTATTATTTTGCTTCCAGCCATCAGTGTTCCTCACATGAATGCAATTTATATGCACTTTGTGTTTAAATATATGTAGACTAAGCTTGTATCTTCTGTGTTCTCATTTATTGACTCATTGGATGCACTCCTCATTGAATTTTGCAAAAAAAAAGCATGTCTAATTAAATTAAAACATATTTTTAAGTTCTCGAGTTAAAAAACTGGCCAAGTTTTCCCCGAATTTATTTTATAGTCTGTGGTGAGTTATCCAGCTATGTTTATGTCAATGGTTCAGTTAAAAGATTAAGCTTGAGCTTTAGTTTTTTATGGTCTTAACTAATTAAATGGTCTTATAAATTAACAAATAATATTGATTTATCTAAAATCAATAATATTGTATAAAATCACTCTAAGCCTGATTCACTTTTACCTGGTTTACTTTAATTATGTTGCCAACGCAAAACTATAGTTTACAAGCAAAAATGCTTTTATAAAGTTCAAATGGATCCTGAACATGTAACTTTATGTTCTTTAGCAACTGCTATTCGGGGGTTACATTGTTAACCTTTAGCATGGAAATTGTTAATGTGGTAGCTGTGAGCCCACAAATGAATATTATTGATTGATTGTGGTTTTCTGATCTAACAATTAATCATTTTTTACTAAATATTAAGCCCCTCATTTTAGGTTTACTTTCGAATGCTATCTTTGTGTAAGGAATAAAAGTGCATATCCAAACACTAATGTCTCCATTTGAGTAAATATAATACTTGATATTAAATCTAATCATATTGATGAATCAATTAAGATGATAGGTTTTGTCAGATAATGAAAACCAGAAAGGCAGTTCAGGTTGATGCATGGATAATCAAGATCACCTCTAATTAACAAGCACAAATATGATGCAGGATTCAAAATTGTTTCATAGATAATTAAGATCACCTGAAATCAACAAGAACATAAATGACACCGGATGCAAAACGTTCAAAACCCAGGAGGCTTTAGAATCTTGTGACAACTACAATGTGTTATTATGATGACATGACATAACATATTTTTATAGCAGTTTCTGTGTTTGTCTCAGTTACATTTGCTATTGATGCAATGTTGTAATCTGCAGACTTTGGGCTTTGGTCATTGATAGAGGTTCTTGTCTAGTGCAACTGATGAGATTTGGATAGTGTAATTCCTTTCCACTCATTCTTTGGTCAGAGATTATACTATTATGTTTTTGTATTTTGAAATTGGGAGCACCAATTAAAAAAATACTGCTTTTGAGCCAATGAAATCCAAGTATGTTATCTATCTTTCTAGGTTGATTATCATATGTAGTGATTGACATATGACATTCCCTTATGGTCTATTTACAATGATTGAGATTTACCAGTGTCAGATAGTATAACTCCATTGGCATCATTACTTAAAACTAAAAGTTCATGATTGCACATGCAAAACATTTTATTCTGTTGTTAACTGATTCAATTTTATTTTTTATAAAGTGTTTGATTTCAAGAGTCGAGGGTTTGATCACTTGTGCCAGTGCATGCAAGTAGCAGAAATATTTTAGCAACTTAATCCTCTTACTCCAGATCTCTGGTGATTTTTTTGATGAATATTTTTCTAAATTATCATTCATAAAATAACTTTACAAATACAATCACAGAAAAAGGAGGGTTGATTAAAATCACACGCCTAGTGTCCACATGGGGATAAAGCCTAGAGCGTAAAACACAGAAACAAATGCAAGGCTGTGTGTTACAAAAGAAGGAAAAAAATGGTGATTAATTTTTTAGTTCTGGTTGAAGATGGAAATGTACTTGTTTTAATATTTGTGTCCTTGGCACACTTTTCTGTTCACTGGAAACAAAGTCCCTTTGTTTTCTCTTGTTCTTTTTCTGTTTTCCTTGATAGCTATCCTAGAAGTGGTGGATGCAGTGTTCTTAATTGTAATGTCCTAGTCAACTATATATTTATCTGCTCACCTGTCGTCTTATTCTAGAGTTTGATCATGTGTGCCAAGTTGGCCATCGCATATCTTTAGGCTATTATGTACTGCTGTATATTGAACTCAGTATCTTGTTGTGGCGATGCTGTAATGTAACTGTGCCCCATCTTGAGCTAAGGATTCTGAGGAAGCTCGGAGAAGGGAAGGTCCTGCCCAAAAAATCAAACTAGAAATGCAAGAAAATAAGGCAAAATAAGAAAATATATAAAAGCCACAAAAGAAAATAAACTGAAATTGCTAAAGTAGATTAATGGAAAGTGCCATTTAGAGGGCAAAGCTACTTACAAGAAAGTAGCCGAGGCCTGTTTGGCCACATATTATTCATGTACATTATTATGAAATAAAGATAAAAGGTAAGTAAAATGTATACAAGGGTGTTCAATATGTTAAGATTTAGGGTCAGGAAAAGTTCAAATACCTTGTTGCTTTGTAATTGTTTTTTGTCTCTGATAATGATATCTGCTGAACAGCATACAAAGATCACAATTTTCCACAAAACTTTATGCAGAAAACAGATGTGATGTTGCTTATGACTAAAAAAATTGTGCATGGTTTACTAATATAATTAAAATTGTTGCTGTCTATTTGTGATTTTCTTGCAGTTTTCATTGGATTCGACGTATAGGGAAGCCTGCTTCTAAGGCAATTGCACCGATAGTAGTATCAAACCATGTATCATATACAGATCCAATATTCTTCTTTTATGAGCTATTCCCAAGCATTGTCACATCAGAGACACATGACACGATTCCATTCGTAGGGACAATTATCAGGGCTATGCAGGTGTTAAGGCATATATTAACCTTCTGTGTACTCTATTTCGGAAATTTTCTATGTAATTATTTCACTTTAATGTCAAACTAACTTCAATTATCAATTTTTTTTGTTCAGGTGATATATGTGGATAGATTATCACGGAAATCACGGAAACATGCTGTAGCTGAAATAAAGGTAAATGAGGCAAATTGTCTACTATTTTGTGGAAATTGTTAATATTATAGTTATACTATCAATCTTGGGAGTGATAGGCAATCGAGCAAATGTGACTGCTCAAAAAACTATGATATGCCTTACAGTGGTTATTGTTGGGTTATTGCCATTGATATCAAAGGGCCAAATCAAGTAAGTGATTGATCTTGATGGGGGTTGATAAAATTGGGTTTTGGGGCAGGTTTTTTTTTCTCAGAATAGGGATGTTGGGGAAGACTATATAAATATTAGGGAAAATTTTAAATATATAGCGAGATCTGAAAATTGAAAGATTTATATGATATATCATTGATGAATATAAAATCATTCATCATAGAATATAGCAATTGAGTTGAAACTTGAAATGAGAGTTCATATGAAAATTTTGTACATTCATAATTTCATACTTATAATCATTGGATTTGGAACCAAAGTACTCAAAGGCGGTGAGTTTCAACAAAATGAGATGTATCATACCATATATCATTGCATCAATGTATCATATAATATCAAAAGTCTCAAAAGCTTCAAAGGTGAAACAAAGATAGTATGCCACTGCCTCTAATCATCGTCCATATTAGTATTCTGTTGGTGTAATTAAATATTACTAATTACACTTTTACATAAGTTTACTTAGGATAATGCATTTACATATTAGTTGTCATGTAGACACTTAGGAGTTTCCATTCTATTTGAGCACATGGTGTAGGAGGAATCCACTTGCATATAGTAGTTGTCTCACATCTTGTTGTTTGTGAGCTTCATCTTTTTGTTCTTATCACATTTTGATCCTCTCATTGTTGCACATGTCGACGTAATTTATTGCACAATGGAGGATTACACTTTGCATGGTTGATAAGTTATCTTTATCATTACTCCTAGTTATCATGCATTGTCTATATATTTAGGCACTTCTACATGCATTGTATCTGAATGTTTGATTTGGGCATCTATTTATCCATTATTATTGATTATCTATGAATCAAGTCATTTGAGGATCATATCATTTTGTATTTCTTGTGCTATCAATTGAGCTTCTAGATCTTGGCATTTTTATTCTTTGCCCAAGGCAAATTTACGTGATATCAAAGCCAAAGTAGCGTTCATTTGTATAGCCATTGTAGAGTATTTGCTTCATCTTTTGGAGGGCCACAATTTAGATCCAATCCACAATCGACTTTATTGTGGGAGCATCTAGAGCAAGATCAGACCTCACCTTTGCATCTGGGTGGCCATTCCGGTGAATTTTGACTATAAACTTCCCCCTATTGGGCAAAAGTCAAATTTAAGGCAATTTTTTTTTGCAAATTGGACTTGGGCAGCCTGGTCTGCAAATTGATGACATGATCCAAATTTTTTATTCAAAAGAATGGTGCATTAGGAATGTTGCTGAGGCATTTTTGCGGGTGATAACATCCAGAATTATGAAACATTTTTGCGGGTGATAACATCCAGGATCATGAAACAAAGTCAAGACAAGGGGCTCTTCCATTTAGAAAGAGTAGACTCTGACAGGTTCTTTTCAAATATCAAGATGGTCATATAACTATTTGGTCTAGGACTTGCTCGTAAGATGGTAGCTCCAAAGTGATCTTGGATCTAGCATCTTTTGCCATATATGAATCATGTTGGATAATAAGAGACTCTTGGAGAAAGATATCTTTGATGATTGGGATCATGAGTATCCTTCTATAGCAAGAGGTAGCTTGACATTTCATTAGAGGTAACCTTGGACGAATAGGTCAGGAGGTTGATGCATATACTTGAAACTTAAGAAGAGAACCACCTTATCTTAATATCTAGTGTTGCCAAACCTAAGGATAAATCCACTGTTTAGTACATTCACACTGAAAAACACACAAATACTGAGAGGGAGGGGGTGAATCAGTATTTTACAACTTTAGAACAGTAAACAAACTAAATTAAAGCAGAGAAGATCAGAACACACATAATTATCTCGTGGAAACCCTTTTGGGTAAAAACCACGATATTACTAATCACTTCAAAAGGGGCTATGACCATGTACACCCAGTCTTCCACCTTCTCAAGCTATTATAGGCTCCAACATGAGCAACAAGTAAAACTCCAAAGGTTCCAACCCAGATTAAACAGAAAAATAAAAACCAAAAGGATTACAGTGATTTTGTTTTCATGTTATTTCAAATGTCCCAAATTATATACTTCAAAAAGAAGTATTTTCAGTTTGAACTCTATTCAGATGACAGTTCCTACCACCAAGCAGACACACACCACACTTCTCCGTCTGAACAAAAATTCCTGAACTGCCTTTTTAATTTACTGTTTTCAAACAGTGAACTATACTCAAAACTTGATCACCTATATTGTATGCAGAGATCTTCACATGACCATGTTAGAATGATGATGACCTTAGCTTGCTTCCCAATGTGATGCTCATAACCATTCCAAAATTGTTTCTTACACTTCGAGCACAGGCTATGCAATCTTCATTCAAAAAGGACTATATTTCTGGTGCCCTTTTTAACTCTATATGTATCTTCACTGTTGCAGAAAGCTCAAAACAACGCCTAGGAAATGGTAGTTGCCCTTGCCTTTCACCAAGCGATTACTTTTCATATTTGCCATTATTTCCATTTAGAAACCCCAGACCATAGAACTTTCATTGCTCAAAAACATCAACTGCACTAGCATTACTTCTGATGTTCATTCACAGTCGCATTATGTTTAAAAAACAAATATGTTTTTGAAAGTACGTTTATCTGGAAGCCCACGATCTGAGCAGAAGAGATGCTAAGTGCCTGCATAATGATGTTGTTCAATTGTTCATGCTCCCATCAAACTCCTTTGTTGCATATTCAGTGCATACGATTTTTTGGTTTGAAAAAACTGCGTATGTGCCCCACTGCTTCACAATCATGTTGTCCTGGTTTTTGAAAATTTCTACCGGCAGATGAGATTTCATGTCCTTCATTATACAACAAATGATGCTATCTGTAACATTATTCTCAAGAATGCATATCTCTGCAATTCGATTTCTGCAAAACTTTTTTCTTAGAAAAGTTCAGGCACACACCGTTTTCTTACTAATCAACCCACACAAACAACTCCAAGTGTCTTGTTTTAGAATCAAATAGTAGTTTTTGCTTGATTTAATTTGACAACCTGATAATGGTTCAGATGTATGAAGACGACTGGAAGAGAATAGTATCCCAGAACTGTTACACCCAGAGAAGATTCTCTGCAGCTGCTCAGAAAAAACAGAGAAGAACACTTGTGTGAATTCACACCCATGAGAGTTGCATAGTAATTAACACTTCTGTTGAGTGTCGACAGTAAGCCTGAGGCTGACAATGAGTCTGACAAAGGACACACCAAGGCATTTACACTTGGCACACACAAAACAGTATCTTCAACATGAGCTGATTGGCCACTTGGTAAATACAATCAACATCTTCAGCACAAGATTTTCGATTAAGGGCCAGCATTCATAGTTCAACATAACACACGTGTTTCTATAAGAAGAGGGATGCCACCATAACATGTAATCCATCTTAATGAAAAATGCCAAAACACACATGTTACTATGAATCAAGGTATGCTTCTGTGATAGAGGGAGCAGATGAAGGTAATGCTTTAGTTGACTTTTGAGGATCTTGGTCATATTGATTTAGAGGGAGTTGATCATGTTGAGATTAATTCTCTATTCATTCATAGTACATTATAATCACTGAAGATCTAACAACCAATATTTTCACCAAAGCCTTTAACCAAGTGAAGTTTGTACATTATTGAAGACATGCTTGGAGTTATGAATCGAAGCCCTTATTGAGAGGGAGACTAAACATCAGTGATTTCCTGAGATGTACACTAAAGCATCCTTCTCTACCAGAGAGAAGATTGAGGTGAAAATCATTGTTCCACACTCTGGGAATATTCATGGTGGACTCGCCCTTTAATATGGTTCATGGTGGATGCCATGTGGGTTATTACATGATCTTGTGGAAACTTCTTGAGAGGTGACGATCTTTCATAAAAGTTTACTTGTGGTTACTATTGTAAGGTGACGATCTTAACAATAGTTTAACCTGCTATCAAGATGGATGTCATATGGATGATGTTTATGGAGATCATGATAGTGCATATCTCTTATGTAACTAAAAAAATAGTGTTCATACTACTAGTTATATTACTGAGATATGGCATGGTGGATACTATGAGACATAGTATTAGTGGAGACACCACGAGCAGATATCTTCTTTGGTAGACATCATGAGACATGATTGTTGATTTCTAGGATCATTGCAATTGTACTAACAATTGCCATTTTATTGATTGTGTTCCAAATACAAATGAAGGCTTATAAATATGGGAGGAGGAGACATGTTTCTTGTCTCTTCGGTTAAACATCACTAGTTAACATATTAATATAATAGTAATATAAATAACCATATATGTAACTCATCTTAAGCATATATGTAATATTAATATGTTAACAATATATGTCATATATGTCACATATTATTACATAATAATATATAATGTATAGTATATAGTATATTATATATATATATATATATTTATTTTAAAGATGATTTACCATCGACAAGGTATCTCATGTAAAAATCAATTTGATAGAAGCTACAACCCTAACACTCTCTCTTAGCTAGGGAGGATTTAAAGAACACATTATGCTCTCAAGAATATTAAGAGATATCATTTCAGTATGATATTCATTTCACTATGAGGCTAAATTTCTCACCTTTCATAACACACAATTGAAGCAATTTCCATAACTTTAAAACATCACCTTAAGTGTGGTCTATAGTATTAACTATGTCATGGTATTCGGCAAGATCTGGTCCAAAGAACCATAACAAGTTGATTATCATGGTGTCCTGAAAAATCCGGCCCAAAGAACCATGATAACAGGTCTACCATTTATAAGATCGCCACCTTACAATGGTTACCTTTTGTTTGTTCATTATCATGATTTCCAACACTCTAGGACAACAATTTATTGTAGTCTGTAATGATAACAGGTCTACCATTTATAAGATTTTCACCTTACAATGCTTACCTTTTATTTATATATGTCAATGAAAGATCGTCACCTTTCATTTCATATCATAACAGCATCATGTAGTACCTTATATGATATCCACAATGAACCACCATAGCTGCTACTAGAGGGTGGAACAAGGATTTTCACCTCAGACTTCTCTCTTATAGAGGAGACCACATTACAAGGAATTTCACGTAGAACTTCTCCTCATAGAGAAGATATCATCCACAAAGGATTGCATCTCAAAATCTCTCCTTCTGAACAATGACCTTGGGAAGTCAGGTCCTGTAGTTACTTTGTTAGAACTCTCTTTACCCAAGGGTGCCTATCGAACTCACTCTAAATCTTATATCAGTCTTTTGATTTTCTAGTGATAAGTCAATACTTCCTCATGATGCACTCAAGAGTAGGCCCATCAAAGTCATGCAGCCACACACATGTATTGCTGGACTCCCTCTGAGTATTTGTCTTCTAAGCTCTTGCGTTGCCTTCAAAGAAGTGTTATTTTCCTTCTTAATATAGAAGGATACTCATAATCTCAATCATTAACGATATTCACTTCAAGATCCTCATTTTGTCCTGATCATCAAATGACTAATGAATTCTTGTCTGCACAATATTTGGTAGCATGTGTAAAGTACCGACCTTCTTTTCCTGTAGGAATTTCCTCAACCATAAAGGAAAAGATCAAGGTAATTTAACTCTTATAGTATGTATAGAACTACAAATAAGAGAGAGATTATAATAAGTAGATAAAATGTAATACTCAAGGATAATGAATACTTATCTATACATCCATGATATGAGATGATTTAATGAAGGTCCATTATATTAGAAATTTCCTTCTTTGATTATTTGAGAACGAAACATCTCCCCTTTGAATATGTTTCAAGTGGGAATGGAATATTGGTTATTATTCTCCCCCCTCAATGTAAAATTCCCACTCTTATAGCAGTCGCCCATAAGATCCACTTTTGTCTTGTCTCTATAACTTGAGTAGAATTATGTTGATGGTTATTATACCAAATGTGTGTGTTCAATAGAATCCTTTTAATATACTACAAAACTTGCATTCATGATAAGCCTGTCAACATGCAACTTCAACTTTCCTTCTTTAACACTTGTAACATTATCTCTTGTAACTTTGTGCTGGGAAAGTATGCATCTTCAATATCCACATAAAATGCACCATCTTTTTAATGTATGAAAACAATTATTACAAGGACCCCCTCTTTTAACTTATCCAAATATTCAAAGATATTGCAGAATCTTCAGTGTCCCCATTGAGGAATATCATTAATTTTCTCAATGTTTCCTAATTAATATTTGAAATTATACTTTCTCCATTATTCTATGAGTTTTTAATTCTATTTATCTTCCTTAATAATCATCTCATACTCCATGTGCATTATTTCTTTCTTAGCACACTTTTCTTCAATATAAATATATATCAGATTTAAAAACCTGAACATATATATATATATATATATATATATATATATATATATATATATATATATATATATATGTATATATATATGTATATATTTTAAAATTTAATATGTTGATTTCTATGCTGGATTACTGTTGAGAATCATATTGTTTGAGTTTTGCTGTGACTTAATATGTGTCCAATTGCAATGTTGCACTAGTTGTTAATTTGCTGAGTCGGATGTATATTATCCCAATGTTTCTTACTGTCCGTTTCTGCACATGATAAAGTTAGAGGATTACTTTCATGATTGCGGTTCATGTTTGGATGGGATTTGTTGTTGATCACTGCATGCAAGTGCCACTACTAAATATTATATTGTCTGAGGTTTGAGCGTAGCTGTCATTATCATTTTCATTTTGTCAAAACTCCTCCAATTGCTTCATATTCCAATTCATGCTAATCCTTAATCAAGGCATTCCTTTATGCATTGTGTTGTGATCCTTGTGCTAAGTCATATTCTTCTGTGCCTTAAAGATGACCATCCAAAATTTCGGGGCCTTTGAATCATATTGCAGAGATTTTATTCATATACATGATCTGCCTGTAATAGATACCCAGTTCAATTACGATTTGATGTGTTAACACACCTCTTGAAGAAATACTGCAAGTCTCGATCGTAGGCATGTTTGAAGAAATACAAATAGGACCATACTTGTTTCCTTCTATTCATACATACGATGCCAAGGGAATCAAATCATTGTACACGTATTTGTTTGTAATAGGCTAATAGCAATAGTAACTGTCGACCAAATTAATTTCTGCACAAGTTTGGAAACATTTGACTCTATCGATGCTTCTTCTCTATACATATTTGTCAATGAGACTACACAGCTACGATTTCTGTATTTCTGATGTAACTGATGTTTGGCATTGCTACTGCCTCGTATATGCGACTCAACTATCTTATCGTGAATACTTTTGAAGTAGCAGCTTTTGGTTATGACTTTTAGAGACCTTGTTTATATCCCTAATATATATTCATTTTCATATAATAGCCTTCTCTGATGTATGCTATGTATTCTAGCCTCTGATAACACAGTAACAATGTATGATCGATGCCAGAATATTTGCATGGCAGAGATAGGATGAATACGTGCTGGGGATTCTCTGATTGTGTCATCACAACAATCTACTTTTCACCACTCCTATCATATAGCGATGCTAGATTTATTACTACTCCTAGTATGATCCAAGTAGATTTGAATTTCAATGTGAATTGTAGCGTTGATCTCTTAATGCAGTGAATGGTGAAAGTTTAGTTTGTTTTCCTTATTCATAGCTGATTCTATTTTAATAGTATGTTCTCATTTTATATTTGCTGATTCCAGACTCTACTTATTTTGCTGGTTATATTTATATTATTCTCATCTCTTTAAATGATCACAGGCGGTGTTAGGTTCCCTTTTTTCCATAAATCACTGACTGTACACTGTAAGGGCTGACTGTTCACAATTTGTGTTGGTCCCCTATAGGAAGCTGAATTTATATTCCTGTACAATATAGCCATTTGTGCCCAGACTTAACTATACACATTGCTTTCCTTCACATATTTGTATATATATTTCTCTCATAATTTGTCATAATTTCTTCTTCGTATTCATCGTGCCTTTCACAGTGTTCTTACATTTGCAGCCTAGCTTTGATACCATGTTGATTTCTAGGATCACTGCAAATGTACTAACAATTGCCATTTTATTGATTGTGTTCCAAATGCAAATGAAAGCTTATACATATGGGAGGAGGAGACATGTCTCATGAAGAGACATGTCTCTGCGGTTAAACATCACTAGTTAACATATTAATATAATAGTAGTATAAATAACCATATTGTAACTCATCTTAAGCATATATGTAATATTAATATGTTAACCATGTATGTAATATATTATTAATATATAATGTATAATATATGTAATATATACATATAATATATATTATATATATAAGATATTTATTTTAAAGATGATTTACCATCAACAAGGTATCTTATGTAAAAATCAATCCGACAAAAGCTACAACCTTAACAGTGATGTCAGTGCACATACCAAGAAAAGATATGAGTATGGTGAATATCATATGGTTGATATTCTTGGGCATATCATGCACTTAATGTTACCGTGAGGTAATAGTTGTAAAATGTGTTGTTTATTTGGATAGAAATCATCCTTCCTAGCTCAAAGGGAGCGTTAATGATTGTAGCTTTGATCGGATGATTCCAGTTGACTAAATCAAATGTTTGAGTGGCCTATCGGTTTAAACCATAGTTCCAAGAATCACGGCGATTCATGCGATTCACGCGATTCGGCGATTCGATTCAAGCCAAACGATTTTTTGTGAATCGGTGAATCGAATCAGCGATAAAGGGTTTATGAAATAATTTACTCACTAAATTTCAAGGGTTTTTTAAATTTTCCGATTCATGGCCGATTCGATTCCGATTCATGGCCGATTCACGATTTGATTCGGCCTTGCCGATTTCGATCCGATTCCGATTCTTGTTACTTTGGTTTAAACATTTGATATCCTTCACTATTATCATCATGGAGCATTAGTATTATTGATAATAATTTATTAAGTGTGTGTGTGTGTGTGTGTGTGTGTACTGTCATCATGATAATACCTTGAGCAAATATCATTTGTGATAACTAACGTGAGTTAAGATGGAAGACATGCCTCTTAATATCATATGCATATTCATTGAGAGAGTAACTTGAAACACAGAGAAATTAATAAGTGCTATTACAAGTTGCACATAATTTCCTAAGCCTAAATTTGATAAAACTTCAAAAATGTGGATGCATGTGCTAATGATATATTACAAGAAAATAGAGCATGGAGACTATATGATATTCATTCAACTTAATGACATTTGGAGCAAGATTATCCCTATTCAAGATGATAATAGACTTATGTGATGTGGATAAAGCAATGTTCCATGGTTTTGGGGTTGTATTTGTACTGGGGATGAAACGGGGACGGATTTTGACTGTCCCCTGAGTTGTCCCCTTTTTGGCAAATTTGGAAACGTCCCCGAAACGGCCAATTTTTTTTGATTGGAAACTTGGGGACGACCAGCAGTATTGGGGATGGTTTTGCCGCCCCTTATCTGTCCTTGAAATTGCTGGCCGTCCCCTTTTTTTCAACCAATCTAGTAAAGGCAAAACACCCCTCAAAAATCTTTTTTTTTTCTAATTTTTGCTGTCCGTACAGCCCCTAGTCGTCTTAAAGACATAATAAAAATATGCAACCCATATTTGGTCCATTAAAACACTAACTCTTCTACTCATTTTTAGATTTGACATACTTGCTAAGAGGAAGAAAAAAAAAACATAAGAGTAGTAGCAGCAGTGAGGAAAGATTGTGTTTAGTATTTACTAACTATTTTAGTTGGACTTCTCTTTATTTCATTATGATTTCAGCATGATACTTGGAGCCTTTAGGCATTTTGATTTTATCTATATATGTATGTGATATTGTTATAATGGAAGTACTTAGTATTTGCCAGTTGATAATATTACATGTATTGATCTTTTAAAATGTCTACGGTGAATGGTTTATCAGTGATATGATACGCATATTTGAATTTTGTCTCTATATATAAAACATCCCCTATGTTTTTAATCGCTGTCCCTTGAGGTCCCGTCCCCTAAATTTTGGCTTTGACTCTTACCTGTACCTATACTAGAAACATGTCCCCGTCCCCTAAAACGTCCCCATCCCGGAAATTCCATGGAGCACAGGGATAAAGAGAATCGAAACTAATTAGACAAAAAGAAAAAAAAAAGCAAACTAAGTTAGAATGACTTTATTGAATCCTAAGCTAAAAGCTAATGGACCAGTACTAAATAAGAGTTACTTAAATACCCTCCATTAATGGCCAATCTACTAACTATAACAAACTTAACCCAAAGTTTTACAAATTCTTAAGGACTTGGGGACCTGGTAAGAATGTTCGCAATGTGGTCCTTTGCTAGACAAATTATACAACATAACAGGTCATTCTTATCTGAAGTGATAATGTAATCCCACATTTTGCAATATGTTCCTTTGTTTGACAGTACTGCAACATAGTAGGTCTTCTTTATACAAGCTATTTGATGAAGTGACAATGTAATTCCACATGTTTGGTACAACTGTGAAAAACTGGATTCTTGGCAAGTTTGAACACCTCTCTATTGTCATAGAAGTGGAAAGTAGGATAAGATTGTGAAATCTTGAGAAAGCATTCTCCTAAAGTCAAAATGCTTCACTTTTGATTTTTATTGCTCCTTGATAATTTGCTTCTTTCAAGGAAAATCTCACTGCATATTGCTTGTTGCTAGTCCATGTGCCTGCACCTTTACCAACACTGAGAACATATTTAAAAGTGGATTTTAGTCATCCATGTGTTATCTAGAATGCTATAGTCAATTATCCCTTTGACATATATCAACATGCACTTTGCTGCGGTCACATGTTTTATCTATGTGTAGTCATGAACCTAGATATGAAACTCATTATCACAGATCAAATTTAGGCCTAATGGCTCTGAGATCTATTATGATATCCCACTTGTTGCCTATATGTTGAATCATTAATTATTAGTCAACTTTGGTTGAAGGCTTTAGCCCTTTCTCCATAGATGTGCACGAGATTTTGCAATCTATTGTATTGAATTTGTTGAGACAAGTCAAAACCATTGGCATACTTGGATTGTGAAAGAAATGTTGTCAGTTGTTCCAAACTTCTAGACTTAGATAGTGATGCAAGAGGCCTAAATCAGTTATATCAAAATGCTACTCATAAGATATAATCCATTCAATATCACTTGCCACACTACCTGTAATATAATGCCATCATCTATTTATGACTAGTAAAATGAGATCATTAACTATGTATTTGATGTACAATTTTTTTTTTGAAAGGCTCCAATAGAATCCCCAACCAACCAAATACTTAGTTTTGATTAAGCATGCCCTAGTTGCCCGTTTTAGGCCATATCGAGCTTCCTTAAATGGGCCATATAGTTGACTTGAAAATCATGTGTTCAAGACACACATACTTTTTTCTCTAAATCCTCATAGAGAAAGGCACTCTTCGTCTTCATTTGATGTACTGCCTAGCCAAAATGAGCTGCCATTGCTAGGACTAGTCAAACGGTACTCATCTTTGTTGTAAGACCAAAAGTCTCCCATTCAATAGCCTCTCTTTATGTGAACCTTTTTGTAACCAAGCTTTGCACTTTTCTAATTGTATCATCTGCCTTTTACGTGACCTTGTACACTCTTTTGTAGCCAAGGGGTTTCTTTCTTGGTGGAAAATCTAGGATTTCTTTCGTGAGACACTCATGTTCAGTTAACATAGCCTTTTCCTATTTAAGCATTCCTTTTGCCTCCCCCAATAATTGTGGCTCGTAAGATTGTTGACGCTTCTTGCTCTTTCCTCTCAATAATCGTCCATCAATCATTTCATTATTTCAAACATCTATAACGGTTCTTCCCCACCACCATAGTCTCTCTTTAGGATTCTTATCATACTTATTAGTGTTATCAACATTACTTGGGCTCTTCTATGTGAAGGCTGATGCAAGTTATCATAACTGGAATCTAATTCTATTACTGGCTTGGGAGACTTTACATGCTTTGAATCTCCCCTTCAATTGGAGCTACTTGAAGTTGAACACTTGAACCTCAACGTGTTGCTCTTTAGGAACCTTGAACCCTAGAGAAGTCTGGAAAAGCTTATACTGTTCATCAATCAAAATCTCTATTTGAAGTCAAATAGTTAGTGTCAACATTAATCAATTTGTAAGCCTTATGAATGTCATTGTCTCTTTAGGAATTCATTTATTACTTGTAGGAATTAAATTGGTTTTCTCTTTTCATTTGAAATCCAGGTATATGTAATGGAACCAAAGAGCTTAAGATGACTTATTTTAGATTTCCTTCAGACCATGCTTCCTCTAGGATATTTTGCTTCATTACTTGTGGTGGATATCTATTTACGATTTAGCAAATATACTACTTGAATACAAAAGCTCTTGGGAATTTTCCTGTTCCCCATCATACATTAGGCCATGTCTGTGATTGTATAATTTTGCCTCTCAACTACTCCATTCTTCTGTGGACTATAGGGTGTAGTATAGTATCTTTTTATGACACCTCCACTATTGAACATAGGAGTGGTAATGTCACAACATGACTTTTTATCTTAATGCTTTGAATTTTGATTTTGAATACACCCACATTTGTCTGCTAAAACATCAATAAATTGTAGAAAATACCTCACACAAGTGATGGGTGCTGTTTTCATTGGTCCGCTAATATGTGCAGGACCTACCTGGGGGACTGTTGTCCATTATCAAAAGGAATTTTCTGCTGCTTCCCTACTTGACAAGAATTGCGAATGCCTTGAATCTGTTGCTAGATGTTAGAAAGTCTATTGAGCAATTTTTTTTTGAGCCAATTGAGAGAGAGAGGACAAGTGTAGGTGCTCTTTATTGAAGGAATAATGCTGATAATGTGAATGATATGATTGGCTCTACAGTGAAGCTGCTGGAACTGAAGAATGCCCAAAAATTTTTACTGCTTAACTTTGTCTGCTGATAAAAAGTAGGAGATTTTTGTATTATATAGTCTACTTCTGCATGTAATTGGTTGAACTTTTTGGTTTGAACTGGTAGCGCCCCTGTTTAAGTTTATCATGTAGAAACATATAATATTATTGAAACTCAATATATATATATGGAGTGAACCCATGTAGAAAAATGCGCCCAAGTCATGTAGACTGATTCCATTTAGGTACCAGTAAACTAGTTCAAACAAGTTAGAAGCCTTTGGTCTAGTAGGAGTTTAACAATTCACCTTTTCTTGTAGGTCATTAAAAGTTAAAACATTATTTGTAGAAAGCTTGTAGACCTATATATTGGCATAATCTTTATTCTGCTATTTTCTCTGTCAATTTATATTGAATCTATTACCTTAGATTATCATGAGGTCCTGTATTCACATATAACATAAGGTGGTTCGTTTAATGCAGGGACTCTTTGTCGTGTAAAATTGTCTTGTTATGTATCATTGTAAAGTGCTCACAATGTTTTTTTGTCTTACAAATGAGTTCATTCTATGTTATCAAGATTCTTGCAATATAAGAAACAAGAGTCTGGTTTTAAAAATCAACATGCCTTGGATAAAAGGTAGCATTGAGGGATTGGATGACTAGGTGTTCTTAGAAGTGGAAAATCTCAAGGTCATCAATTATTTTGCAGGGTGAGAGAGACCGAACATATAGCTAGTTGTGGAATGATCTTATACAATTAGTAACTGCCTAGTCACTCTACATGAGTAGATGCTTTTTTAGAAAAGATTTTTGTTTAGTTCTAGGGCAGAAATTGACATTTAAGGTGATTGTTAACTATACATTGCATGCTTATTGTTGAAGTAATTTAGAAAAAGCTTTGATTTTAAATGATTTCATATTTTTAAAGTTTTGAATTCAAAAAATCTGTGTTATTTTTATGTGTATAATCCAATTATTGTCATTCTTTAGTGGGAAATTATATTATAATATAATGAAACTGAAATTGCAAGCAGTAACAATTTGCATAATCTAGGATTATAGTGCTGTTTAGATTAGTACTATACACTGATGTGGATAAGTATAAGCTGCTATATGTTGGTGACATTTTTCATCTTTCACAAGTTTTTTGGAAAACTGGAAGTAAAACTTAGATGTGGTTGATTCATTGGGGTTAGTGTTGTCTTACAACTTAATTACACTTAGTTTTTCAATATCAATCATGTTTATTTTCAAGCCAAGATAATATAGATACTTTGTTCTGCATTTCACATTGACAACAGCTTATTGATTTGTGTTAGGATTTAAATGCAGAGAAAGGCGTCATGCAATGATTTCCCGCAAGTGATGCTGTTTCCAGAAGGGACAACAACTAATGGAAGGGCACTGATTTCATTTCAACTTGGAGCTTTTATTCCTGGTTTTCCAGTCCAACCTGTTGTTGTGAGATATCCTCATGTACACTTCGATCCATCTTGGTGAGAAGGCTGAAACTTAGTTGTTAGAAGTTTCCCTATTTCACAACTGCAAATACAATGCTTTGTAATGAGAAGTGCCCCTAATATTATTCACATATGCTTTTTAGGGGCAAAATATCTTTATTGAAGCTCATATTTCGGACGCTAACTCAATTTCACAATTTTATGGAGGTAAGTTGCAAATGTGCTATTTGCAAATCTTACTTGTTCAGTTGCAAGATTTCCACCTAATTGTTTATGATAACAAACATTTTTATTAGAGTTCTATTTCGGATGCTAATTCAAATCTCGCAAGTTCGTTGGGGTAAGTTGCAAATTTGCAATTTGCATTTCTCACTTGTTGAGTTGCAAGATTTCTGCATAAGTTGTTTATGATAACAAATGTTTTCATTAATGTTATTTTGATTGTTTGTAATGTAAGGAGCAAATTGTTGGACCAAAGATAAGTCTCATGCAAATGGTCTACAGAAACCAATCCATAATCATATATTCTAAGAATAAGCACAAATAACTCGACATAAATGAAGCTAGTGTATTTATATGATCTCATTATTTTTAAAATTTTAGTGTCAAAAGAAATTTTTATAATTAGCCTGAGTTTGGTGGATGAGGTGACAAGGACATGGGTCTTGTGAGAGCAAGTCCTTTTTATGGATTTTGGGGATGACAGCAGGACAGCTATAATGATATTTTAAATTTTCTATTTGAAAAATTAATTTTGAAAACCATTAAAGAAATTATTATTTAACATTTATATAAATATGAGAAAAAAGAATTGAAATTTATATAAATTGGGTCAATTTGATAATCAATTGATCCAGTGATCAGCTACAAGTATCCGAAATATAATATCATAGTATTCATCAAACTCAAGATATAAAGTGCAAATTACAGCTCGAAATAATGTTTGGCTATTATAACTCAAATACAATAGCTAATCAATTCATTGCCCAATGCAAATGCCGCAATACTCATTGCAAACTTGTACATTTGTTTAGCTTTAGCAATCAAACTTCACCAACCCTGCACTGTAAGCAGTGCTCATTACTCTGTCAGCTCCTCAAGCTTTACATTGTGTTATGCTGCTCAATTGTTTATATAGTCAGT
Source organism: Cupressus sempervirens (assembly GCA_028749045.1). Taxonomy (NCBI): domain Eukaryota; kingdom Viridiplantae; phylum Streptophyta; class Pinopsida; order Cupressales; family Cupressaceae; genus Cupressus; species Cupressus sempervirens. The sequence continues at coordinate 77,989,120 of CM053791.1, read as the reverse complement.
CACAATGCAACCTATGAGATGCAAAGCAATATAGACAACTACAAGCTTCTTTACTTTCTTAGAGGTAAGCTTGTTCCACATGATGTAGTGGATGAAGTTGTGTGGAGACTAGTTTCTTAAATCTTTTGATAGTAGAGGAACTACAAATCAATGTTACAAAACTTTGAGTTGGCACCGATTTGGCAAGCTGATTTTTGACCTAGATTTGGATTTGGTCCTTAGACTTGGCCAAGACTTAGCAAGCTGATTTTTGACCTAGATTTGGATTTGGTGCTTAGACTTGGCCAAGACATGGCAAATTGAAAAAACCATTTACATAGATATTTTAAGGGATTTTAAACTTTTATTGTGTATTCTTCAGTATATAAACTTGAAAGGCAAAGAATTCATTAAATAGAAACCATCTTGATCGCATACACAAAGTATACATCAATAAGACGTGCCCAAAAGTGGATGTTAGTTGAAGGAAATAATATATTTTACTGTATAAGTATTGTCAACTATTTAGATGTGTACAACTCATGGACTGTGATTCTCACAACATTGAAACCAAAAATCACAATATCGAGTCATGAGCTATTATCGAAAGGAGCTTCTATCACTTACCCCAACATTGCTACTTCTCTGGAGTCATGCACTTGTAATTTAGAGGATTCAGCAAATGCATCTACAAAAATAGATGATTTTTGCTTTATGTATTTTGAAAATGGAGCAAGGTCTAGGGCAGAACATTGAGACTACATAGACCTTCATGGTGCATGTACTTTTTCATGATTTTATTGCTTTTAACCAACCTTATAGATTCTAACAAACCTTTCAATTTTTCACATAATGCTTGACTTTTTTTCTTTATGCTTTAGCATTTTAAATTTTTCTTTGATTTTCAATGACTTGGTTCAGTCTTCCTAGTAGTACTTATTGGGTGCTTTGCTCACAATTCCTTCTGTCTTTTTTGTGTATAACCACCTCAAGACTTTTTGAATCAGAGCAAGTCTTTTATCCATGCGACAAATTTGTGATATGAATGGCTACATGTATTGATGATGGAAGCCCATACGAATACCACCAACTCACTAGGTTCTCTTGCACCAAATTTTCCCTATCTGTTTTCACCAAAGTCATGTAGCTCATATATTTGGCAAATTTGGCCCACTAATGTTAGATTAACACAACTCCCTTTTTCATGTAAATCTTCTCAACGATCTTCATGAAATCCCTCTCCAGCTCCATGTCATCTATATGGCAATTCTGCTAGACCTTTACATATACAACTTGAGTTTCAATGCATGGGCAATTGTGTGCAAAGGAGTACTGAGTTTTTCTTAACTCAATTCAGAGTAAGGCTACAATTTTTTTTATAAAACTTCAAGTGCACCTTCTTTGTTGAAACTATTATTTGGTTTGTGCATGCTATTGATGCACTCATATATCTCAGCAAGGCTGTTATTGTCAAAGTTCCCATAATGGTTATCGTGAAAGTTCTGGGATAGGTTGGAGGTAATGTATTTGGTATTTGATTAAAAATGTATTGCTCTTCACCATTCTGTTCACTCTTCATCCTTGCTTTTTCTGTCCCAATTCCAATAGAATGAATTGGTAAGCACATTGGATTTCTCTGTGTTTAATTAATTGTTTCTAGGAGGCCTAAAGTGGTGTGTGTGGTGCTGGTGATTGCCAATAAGCTTTTTTACATCTCTCAAAATAGCTACAACTTGTTTGATCCCCTTACTAACCCAAACACACACAACACGATTGGGAAATACATAGAAATTGCAAGAACATAACATTGCAAGAATACAATTGCTTTCTATTATCTTTAATGAAATGCCATTATAACATTCAGAAAATAACATGCTACAACCACATGGGCATCTTCATTACAATAATTTGCAAGGCACATCCACCATATGCTTGACTAGAACTGCCTCTAGTAGTCTCTATTTGTTTTCTTTATTTTGGGAGGTTTAACCACCCTAGAAGGCTCTGAAAATTGTCACCACCTCTTGTTGAGGCAGACCATCTTTATATTATTTTATCCTACATTAGAATATGCCAAGAATATACCTCAAATGTGTTTGGAATATTTGAAGGGATTTTATTTTTTCTCCTAAAGTAGCACAACATTTCAAAGGCCATATCTTGTGAACCATGCACTTAATTTTCTATTATACTATTTTTGGAAAACTCTTGAAGCACTCTATAGCTAGGTTGACGTAGTGCTGCCCTAGACAAGTTTTGACTCCTTCCAAAGCCTCTAAGACCTTCAAACTTGAGTTCAAATTTTTTGTACCACATCATCAAAACAAAAAACTCAATATCATCAAAACCGGTCTTGATCTTGCCATGAAACTATACTGACAATGCTTAGATATCCAAATTTAACCTCCAAGAAAGTAAATGGAACAATCCATGTTTAAATGAAAAACTTACTAAGAGTAGTAAACTTGACAAAAATAGTAACCCTGCCCAAAATAGCCATAATTAAAAAGCTAGGCATATTTTTTTGGGTGATTCAAGATTGTTGTTACACCCTGGATGCATGTAAAAAGAGGCAGAATAGATATTTTTGAAGGTAACTTCAACTACAATTGGGGCTGCTCTAGATGCTTATGTGTCATCACTCATAATTTGCTCCACCTTATTGGATGAATAATATCCTAAACTGAATCTTTGAGGATTTGAAAATGGAACTTTGCATCTGCATGGTTCCTTGAACATTCAGTTGTTCTATGGAAGTAAGGCCCCTCCTTACATGTGACTGAAATATTGATGAGCGAGTGGTGTTTGTCTATCTATTTTAGACCCATGTGATACTCATTTGACTTTCATTTCCTGCATTCATAATTTATCTTGGAATTGTTCTTATCCAATAGAGGAGTCCTCAGTTTTGTCTCCCTTGTTCCCTCATATGAAAGCTTGGTTTGTGCTGTTAAATATTAACAGTGATATTCATACTGGTCTGAGAAGTGCAGAACGCACCTTAATCTTCTCCCCTTATACCATACAAAAGCATTATATACACTACACTTGACAAATAGGATGGGCGGCGGTCCTTGGCAGTAAACATGTTATGTGCTAACTATAACTAATTGTCATGTTAGTTAACGTTTTTGTTATCTCCTTCATAGGCACTGATTTCTACAAGTAATGTATGGGCTGACCTAGAGAGGGTCATGTCCCTTTAAGGGACATGCCCTTTGGTCTTGGTATAAGGGGTGTGCGTTACTATAGTTTAAGGACACACAAAAACATTGAAGTCTGCTCCTTAAAACCATACTGCCCTATACGAACTACTGCAGAGATAAACAAGTTTCAGAATAACATTTAATGTTCTGAAAATTACATTCTACATTCATAAAGAAGAAGAAGATCAGGACATCAATGAATAAAAAGGTATTATCTTAGATTTGAACCTATAGAATTTGCAGAAACTTTACATGGTATTGGAGCTCTCGTAGTCGAACCTAGGCTCTACAAATTAAATAATCAGACTTGATATATATCTAGCATCATTCTCCTATCTTCAATGGCATACACAATCAGACCCGAGGATAGGTTTGATGGGAAAGAACACTTTGATGCCTGGAAATTCAGAATCATGATGATTCTTGAAGAAAATGATGTAAAACAATTTGTTGATTCAAAACCCAGACAACCTACTGTTGAACCTCATAAATCTATCTGAAGTAAAAGAAATAGTAAAGCCATTCAAATCATATTAGATGGAGTGAAAATTGATATAGTACCCATGCTAATGAAATATCAAACAACATTTAATATGATGAATGCATTACTAAATGCATATGAGGTTAACAATGCAACTAGAGTTCTCGCATTAAAAGGGCAACTAAATCACATACAAGTAAAGAAGGGAGAATCGATGAATTCCTACTTCTTAAGGGTTGCCAGCCTAAGAGATGAACTTTCAAGTGTAGGAACCATCATTAATGATACAGAACTAACACTGAGGGCTATAGATGGATTACCAGATTCATGGGAAACATTCGCACACGGAGTACAAGTGAACTGTACAAACATCGCTAGGGAAGAAGATAACTATGATCCTAAGAATCGCGTATTGTATTCAACACTATCAAATGAAGTCTCAAATAAAGCATGGGTGATTGATAGTTGATCTTCTCGACATATTACAGGATACAAAGAAGCACTAGACTCTATGTTAGAAAAAGTTAATGGCAAAGTCACCATCGGTGATAATTCAACACATTCCGTTAAAGGAATTGGAAATTGCACCTTGAAACTAAAGTCAGGTAGTTCTCTACTTCTCTAAGGAGTACTCTATGTACCAGGAATAAAAAAGAATCTAATCTCGATTACAACACTGAAAGATGATGGACATAATGTTGCATTCATGGATGGTAAAGTCATAACTTGGGCTAAAAACTCCTCAATTAAGAAAACAAAATTGATTGGTCAGAGAAAAGGGTATTTGTATGAATTAAATTCAGAACCTAGTCGACCTATTCAAGCCTTAATTCATGAAGCTACGGACATAAATGAAATATGGCATAGAAGGTTAGGACATCTAAATTTCAAAACTTTATCAACTATGGAGAAGATGGTTACTAGTTTACCTAAACTAAATAAAGACCACTCAAGCATATGCAAAGGACTCACTCTCGGTAAGAATACCAAAAGTCCATTTCATGATAGCACTAGAAAAACTAACAATGTTTTGGAATTAATCCACCCAGATTTATGTGGACCTATGTCTATTTCTTCTCTTGGAGGATTCTGGTACTATATTTTGTTCATAGATGACTTCTCTAGGAAAACTTGGATTTACTTCTTAAAAGGCAAAGAATCAAAAGAAATCCTAAAGAGATTTAAAGAATTTAAAACCTTAACTGAAAACTTATCAGGACATAAAATTAAAACTCTTAGAACTAATAATGGAGGGGAATACACCTCAGATTTTTTTAAAAGGTTTTGTAAAGAAACAAGAATTAAGAGAGAGTATACCATTCCTTATAACCCACAAAAAAATAGGGTAGCAGAAAGGAAGAATAGACAATCATTATAGAAGCTGTTAGAGCTATGATATTTGATCAAAATCTAGAATATTATCTTTGGGCAAAAGCCTCTTGTACTGTTGTCTATATTCAAAACAAAAGCCCTCACTCCTACCTTAGAGATAAAACTCTTGAAGAAGTTTTTATTAAAGTTAAACCCAATATAAGTCATCTTACGATTTTTGGGTGCCCTGTATATATCCATATTCCAAAAGAAAAGAGAACTAAGTTAGAACCTTTCGGGAGGAAAGGTATTTTTGTAGGGTATAGTGAAACATCTAAAGCATATAGGATTTTCATACATGGACAAAAAAGTATTGAACTTAGTAGGGATGTAATTTTTGAAGAAGATTTATCATTCAAAAGAGCCCTAAGTTCTGAAGAACCCTCTCCTTTACCTAGTCCTGAAAGAAATATTGAATCCGAGTCTTAGAGGGAGAACATGGAAGAAATTGAAGATGAAATTCAAAACCTTAATTTTGAAGAAACTCAAAATTCAAAGAAAAGACCACTTTGGGCCATTAAAACAGTAGAAGTAGCACAAGGCTTTGCTGCACCTTCTGGAACAGTCAGAGAAAACAAAAGACCCAAAAGATTTTCTAGTTATACAACAAACATGAATGATTTGTCTAAATTAGAACCAACCAATATTTCAGATGCTATTAAACATACAACTTGGAAAGAAGCTATGACAGAAGAATACCAATCTATTATGAATAATGATGTTTGGGAAATTGTTTCAAGACCTAAAAGAGAATCTGTTGTTTCTTCCAAGTGGATATTTAAAATAAAGCATGTTGCTAACGGTAGCATTGAAAAATATAAAGCTAGATTTGTAGCCAGGTGATTCTCTTAGAAAGAAGGGATTGATTATGAAGAAGCCTTTGCGAGATACACCTCTGTAAGAGCAGTCCTAGCTATCACAGCATCGAAGGGATGGAAAGTACATCAGATGGATGTAAAAACAACATTCCTGAATGGAAAGATTACAAAAGTATATTTGGTGCAACCTGAAGGATTTGGAACTCATGATCCTAACATTTTTGTTTGCAGGTTCAAGAAAGCTCTCTATGGGCTTAACTAGGCTCCAAGGGCTTGGTATGAAAGAATTGATAAGTATCTCACTAGCTTAGGATTCTCCAAAAATGAAGCCGATCCAAATATATATTATAAAAGGGATAAAGAGGATATGGTAATTTTGATACTGTATGTTGATTTACTAATAACAGGTGATGATCATCTCATAAATCAATGCACGAAAGATCTAATTAAAGAATTCTAGATGAAAGACTTGGGACTCCTTCATTACTTCCTTGCATTGGAAGTACGACAGAATTCTGACAACATTATACTTAATCAAGGGAAGTGTACATTAAATATTTTGAAGAGATTTGGAATGTGGAATTGCAAGTCAATGTCTTCTCCAATGGAGACTAATCTACATAAACATAAAGAAGTAACAGCAGAATCACCTTCGATAGATTCTACTCTCTACAGACAGATGATTGGGTCACTTAAGTACTTGGTAAATACAAGACTTGATATTTGCTATGTTGTTAATGCCTTAAGTCAGTTTATGTGTGAGCCAAAGGAGATTCACCTAGTTGCAGTCAAACACATTATGAGATACTTAAAAGGCACTCTTAATCTTGGGCTTAAATATGAGAAAGTTGACTTAGATTTACATGGATTCATTGACTTAGATTAGGGTGGAAGTGTTAAAAATAGAAAAAGTACTTCAGAATGCTATTTCAGTTTAGGACCAACAATGATATCTTGGATATGCAAAAAAGAGTCTTTAGTAGGACAAAGTTCCACAGAAGCCGAATACATTGCAGCAGCGATGGCCTCTCGAAAAGTAGTTTGGCTTAGAAAGTTACTTGTGCGATTATTTGGGCAAGCCATGAATCCTACGATTATTCATTGTGATAATCAGAGTTTCATCAAGCTTTTGATGAATCCAATTTTTCATAACAGGTCCAAGCATATCGAAATTCCTTACCATTATGTAAGAGATATGGTAGACAGGAATACTGTAAAATTAGAATACATTTGCACTGCAGATCAAACAACAAATATTCTCACCAAACCTCTCTCTAGAGTGAAGATAGATCACTTCAAGAAAAGACTTGGTATGGTTGAATTGTAATTAATTTGTAGTCATTATTTAAGAGGTGAGGATCTCTGAGGTAATGAATATTTGTATAAAAGACATTATGAGAATGACGATTTCTCAGATAATGTGTTGAACAGTATAAAACTATTGTTAGATCTAGGTGAGTTCAAGAGCATTTGTGACATAAGCATTTCCATGCCTATGAATCACAACTTGGATAAAGGAAGAATTTATTCTTTAGACTTTATCTTGTGTTCTAGTAGATCTTAACTCAAGATCAAGTTGTGATATAGGATTGCCAGTTCCTATGAGTCACAACCTAGATAAATGAAGAATTTAATCGTTATTCGGATTTTATCCTGTGTGTATTGCAGTACATGCAATACTGACATCACTAGTATAAGTGATAAGTCATATCACAAGATGGCTATATGATTCAGTATCATGTGTTCCATGATACCATTTGCTTAGAAGATTTAGATAGATATAGAGTATCAATCTATGCTTATTCATCTAATTGATGATGCTAGATATGTTATCTCTTAGTATGATTATCAAGTTAAGATGGAGTGTTAAATTTTAACAGTGATATTCATATTGGTTTGAGAAGTGCAGACCGCACCTTAATCTTCTCCCCTTATACCATATGAAAGCATTATATACACTACTCTTGACAAATAGGATGGGCAGCGATCCTTGGCAGTAAATATGTTATGTACTAACTATAACTAATTATTATGTTAGTAAACATTTTTGTTATCTCCTTCATAGGCGCCGATTTCTACAAGTAATGTATGGGCTGACCTAAAGAGGGTCATGTCCCTTTAAGGGACATGCCCTTTGGTCTTGGTATAAGGGGTGGGTGTTATTGTAGTTTAAGGACACACAAAAACATTGAAGTCTGCTCCTTAAAACCATACTGCCCTATACGAATTACTGCAGAGATAAACAAGTTTCAGAATAACATTTGATATTCTGAAAATTACATTCTACATTCATAAAGAAGAAGATCAGAACATCAACGAATAAAAAGGTATTATCTCAGATCTGAACCTATAGAATTTGCAGAAACTTTACATGTGCAATGTTAGAGATGAACTCCTTTAAACAAACAAGGTGAGCAACATAGACTATAATGTTATTGGCAAAGATGGAAACGGACATATGTACAACTATGTTTGGATCTGAACTAAAAGCCTTATTTCCCTTTACACTTTAGTTAACTTGACACAAAGACAAGAACATTTACATGCAAATTTACTAGTTGTGGTAAGAGAAGCTGCTTGTGTAAGAGTAATAAAAGGTGTGGAGATGTCACTACTATACAGTTCAGTTACTTGAGGTCACTACACATTCCATCACTATGAATGTGTAGGAAGCTTGCACTCTTTATAAGAATGGTACCGTGTTATTCAATGGAGCAAAATAATTTTTTATTGAAGATGTCTCTTTGACTGAGCAATTTTGTTAGACATCTATTCTTGTCGCAAATTGCTACAAAAGGGACTAGACCTTCTTATTGAATGGACCCTTGGTATGTTATTTCAATAATTTGGAGGGGCAATCAAAATTGACAAGACTTCCAATTAATTTACTTCTTTTAGTCTTCCCTTTGGCTGCCTTTATTCCCTGTCTCACTTGCACAATGAAATGTTGGTTTTCCCAATATGCCAAACTCCCCATTTCTACTTTGGCTAATGAAACTCATTCTAGCATTGCAAAAGACAAGAAAGCTCAAAAGGATGCAAGGTTCAATTTCTATTTCTATACAAGGATTTTCTATCTATTTTTCCGCAGGTTTTATGGGTAATGTTTTCTTCTGCAGATCACTTAAACACAGAGGCCTTCAATGTCTAGACTCTAACATGATTGACCCACAAAGGCATCCAAGTTTTCTCTTTCAATTATTCGAATTTGAATTAGATCCAGGCTCTTGGATTCCTTGTTTACGTGCCTGGTCTCCTTTTAATCTGAGAAGATGAATCAGAGAGAGGAAAGGGGCTCATTTGTAAAAGAATCAAAAGGGGACATAGAAGGTAAAATAATAGAGAGTAGTCGTAGAGCCTCTAGAGAGAGTTCATCACAAAAGGTCACAAGGTTTCAGTTGGTAATTCTGGGCAGACTTATTTTGATATTGAAATGATCCAGGTTTACCCCAAATATGTAATAATTTATAGGCTTAAACCACATTGATGTTAAGTGCAGTTATAATGTTTTGAGGACCTTCACAATCATGAAAACTAAGTTGTCGGTTCAGATTTGGGTACTGATTCAGGTTTGAGATTTGGGTTCGAAATTTGTTCAAATTGTTTTGGGGTTGGGTTTGGATTTGTTTAGGGTCCGTACATACAAGAATATTTTAAAAAATGACAAAAAAAAAAAAATATATATATATATATATATATATGTACATAGATGCAGGCAGCAAATAATTTCATACACCACTATGCTAATAGTAAAGCAACATAGAAAAATACACCACCATGTCAATGGTTCAGTTGAAAACAACACTGTCAACGTTAATAATCAACGATCATAAAAAACCATCAAATAAATCATCATCGTTCTGCTGTCGCGAATATGAAGCACAAAAATTAATGGTATAGGCCTAGTTAAGGCAAAGATTGTCATCGTTACCATATTGTAAGCTTCATACATCAATTATCATACTAAATGATTGAAAGTAAGCAGCTTTGGATCAGATTGGATGAAGCCAAGCAAGCAGGCTTTGGATCTAGAATTATCCATAGTTTGCTGTACATGTTAGGCTATATGCATGAATTGAGTGGTGTATTACATACATTCCATAATAGATGTGTGGCACTTCTATACATCTGGATTCCTCTTCTAAAGTAGCATTTAATTTAAATTAAATATGATTAGTTATTTGAATCTAATCATGTGCTTAAGTCTACTTTGGCCGAAAAAACACTTTTTGAAAAAGTAAACATTGGGTGTTTTTCAACTAAATTCTCTCAAAATTCTCCAAAATTTTGTCCGTGTTCCTCTTCAGCAAACCAAAGTCACCCAAAAGTCATCTGAATTCTGCCTGGGTTCCTCTCAGAGAATTCCCAGCGAAATTCAGTTTCTGTGGCAGACTTTTGACAGGATATGAGAAGGACCAGGTTCTTGAGAGAATTGAACTAGGAATTCTCAGGTCCAGGAGAGAGTCTTGTAACTTAGCATGAAAACACGTAGAAATGGGAAGTTTCAGTCTCATAATTGATTATGTATTATTATTACACTGCAGTTCATTTTTTGAGTCGACCTTTTCTTGACAAAAAACAAAGGCTATTACCATGCACAATGTAAATAAGCAAAGGGATATAAATACAATTTTGATGACTTTCTTTTGCATGCTAAATGGATTAACTTTAATTTTGATATGAAACAGGTGGAGTATCTTCCAGTCATCTTTCCACCAGAAAGCAAAATGGCAAGTCCTGCCTTTTTTGCAAAGAAGGTAATTGCTGAATCTTGAAAGTGCATTGGAACAATTATATCCTTTTTGTTGATTTTCTGTATTCTCTTGACATTAGTGTTGATTTTTTAAAACTATATACATAAGATTTATATAATGCTTTAGGATTTCTTGTCTGTCCTATAAGCATGACTATTGAGTTTAACTAGCCTATGTGATATTTTCTGTTGGTAAGTCTTCCATTATGATGTGGTATCTTGGGTAGCTTTGTTTCATCTGTCTGTGGGTTGACAATCTTGTACACAATAATAGGTAATTTCATTTTTATTTGTTCTGGATCAATTTGTGTAATATTTTAACATGTGCTGAATGGTAGATTTTTGTTGTGTTGCTCAGTGTAGCTGGACACAACAGAAAAACATGTGTAGAGCAGTTCATTTTGGTGATGCTTGGTGGTAATATTAGAAGCCAAATCTTCCGTTACTAGGAATTAATTCTAGTTTTGGGCATGCAATTTTCTGTTATTAGGAACTAATTTTAGTTTTGGGAGGGTTGATATTCTGTGTAATTTGTTTAATGTTCTCTTTTTATGTTACCAGTTGGGGTTCAATGGTTCAGTTTACAGGTTCAGGCAAATATAATTTTCCTGGAGTTGAATTCATTTTGTGTTCATCAATGCAAAATTATATATAAACAGAAATATATATATTTTTGCAACAGTAATTAAGTTCAAAATATAGCACCATACTAATGGTCAAATAACGTAGCAATACATAAGATTGAGGTAGGGCAGGTTTTGCTCTGGGCTGAGAGGTGGGGATAATGTCTCAATCTTGACTGTTATGAGATATATTAAAATTCAAACAATAATGTCAAGTGTCAACAATCAGCCATCTGGGTGGGTGGCTCATAGTCAACATCAACTTCAAGTGCAGCAAAGAATTGGAAGCATCCAACTGGGTCCACTTAGGCTTGATAATCCACTTCTTTGTCTACCCTTCTTTGTAGGTACCTTGATTCCGTGTAAGGAGCCACAAATATGCATACACAACGCCAAATCCTCTGCCTTTTTAGGTGCCGTCCTTTAAACATTATTGAGTGGGTGAAGTATGGTCAATAGAGATTAGTTGAGGATTATAATGTTTTGGACTCAATGCAACAGCAAGAAGATGTAATTGAGTGGTCATTTCTACCATGATTTGGTGTAGTTCTTTTTAGAAATTTTCTTCAAGATCTTGCTCTTTTGCATTTATGATGGCTTTCATCTTTTATATCATTGAGTTGATGCCATCCTATCTCACCCATACAAGGCCTATCTAATTTAGTATAATGGATCATGCTTATTATGGGCTCAGTGGAATTGTGGAGATACTCAAACACGATCCTGCAAAATACCATCTAGGATCATTTTCTTACATTCTTGTTACATAGGGCCTAGAATACCTCTTCCCTTTTGTTTTCTTCAGCTTTCGTAATGAAGGTACAATGATGGTTGATGCACTGCATTAAAGATACATCTATTAAGGTCAGTTCATTGTGTTTCTCTTTGTTAAGTATAGCAAGATTAGCTATGGTATCAATATTGTTTTGATACACTTAAGCTCATTGGTAAAGGCAATCCTGCATTGTCCTTTCCTTCTAGTTCATAGCCTATATCCTTAAACTCTTTTATCACTTGAGTAATGATTTCTTTTGCCTTTCCAAGCAACTTTCTCTGTTTGATTAAGCTTTTCTGTATCCATTTACACTTCCATTTTAGGCTCTTGATCTATGTCCTATAAGGAGCGTCGTGTGATGGTATTATATATTTAGCAATTGCCATCCAACCTCATATCAACAATCTCTTGTAGTAACTTGACGATTGACTTATGTGTCACTCCTCCATTTGACACACCATTTCTAGCTATTTTCAATTCATTACAAGATCTACTCAAAGTTGTCAATAAAAGGTAGGCCTCTATCCTTCAAATCCTTGGTCGACTCTTGGGCAATTTTGTTGAACTTTTTGTCAATCTATAACTATGAGATCAACTCCTCATTATTAGATTTTGGATCCAACATGTCTTGGTGAACATTTGGGAGTTGAGTAGACAGTTGGCTCAAAAGGGACTTCAAGCACTTGGCCAATGCTTGCAGTGTGGTCTTCAAATTCTTTTTATCAAATTTATTCTTCTCCACGCTATCCATGACTATAACAATCGAGACAAAGATATTGTGTAAATCTGCGACAGTACTAGGATGCCCCATATCTATCCTAGTAATATTGAAATTAGTTGTTGTGTTGTTTCTACAAACACATGATTGGATTCATTGCTTTCAACGAAGCAAACAATGGTTTTCAATTTCTTCCTTTTAGGAGGAAGGGGAGGTGATTGCAACAAGTCAAACATAACATCTTTGGAGGACTACTATGGGCTTACAATTTTCCGTTCTAGACAAAGTTGTTTCTAGACATGAGGTAGAAGACAAGGTTTGGAAAGCACTTTTTAATTGTTGGGAGCGGAAAATAGAGTTCTTCACTAGAGGAATTTTATTTATAAATTGAGTAGAGAAAGGGAATGCAATTTGAGACTTACTAGTTGTAGCGTCTTGTTGTTGTGTATCTTGAGCGATTCTTTTACCTTTTCCATCATTCCTCTGCTCCTTACTTGATTCCCCACTTTCCTAGATCAAGTAGTAAACCACCTCTGCATGTTGGCTTTGGATTCTGATCATTTTTGGGAGGTTCTTTATCCCCACCTTTTGATTGTTTGCACTCTTTGGAGGTTGTATTTGTGTCATGGTGACAATGGGTAATGTGCTTGGCTATGCTGAATTGCTTTGAGTGCTCCCACTAACAAAGATTTCTTGTCGTTTCCCTTCTTTGTTACACATGTTTGAGTTCTCCTAATCACCACCTTTGTTCTCTTGTCAAGGTTATCTTCTTTTGGTAGACTTCAATCAATAGGCCCAGTGGTTGTGCTTGTGCTTTTGGAGTGTATGTATTTTGTACTTCACTACCGAAATTGTGTTCAAAGCATTGGAATTCATGAATTGTATATTCCCAGATGAATGGGGAATTGAATGCCCACCCTCTTAATTTTGTGACACCTTTTGTGTACTTCACAAATGTGTCTACATAATTCAACCATGATAATTTTATGATCTAAATAATTGGGCAAGTTTCATGGAATATCATTGATACCCCCGACTCTGAAATAAATGAAGGTTGGAAAGTGTATGAAGAAATTTCCATAAGTTTGAATAAGAGCAATAACCTCAAGAGAAATATTTTGTGTGGGGTGACCCTGCATTTCCCTCACTAATTTCATAGTAAAATGTACCATTGCTCCTTCTACAATTAGAGTAGCTATTTTGTGGTTGTATGCTAGGGTAGAAATTGAAAATCTGTATATCCTCTTCAAACTCTTGGAACATAATCCAACCCAAGCCAATATTGAGTACACATTAGGGCATATAATGAGTAGGAAGATGTAGAAATATCCATTCAAGGGTAATCTGGTGATCTTTTCTTGTAGACGATCGCTAATCAATCCAACCTAGTCTGAATATTCGGTTCCTGCCCAGATGACTTGGATGAAGAAAAACATCCACTTGTGTAGATTTAGGGCATCTTGCAGTAAATTTGCCATATCTATGATTTCTCCTTTAATGAAGGTTTCATATATAGTGCGAGTTAATTTAAATTGTCTTGACCTATGTGGTCAAAACCAATCCCTAGCAATTGTATTCCTATGTACTCGCTTTTTCTTGTTGAATTATCATTATGACAATACAAATTCTAAATGGTTGCTTGGTTTAGCTTGACTAGAGCTCAATCATTCTCACATATCTTGATTGTTCTTGTATTGGGATCTCACTATTTGATGCACTCCACTACCAAATCAATGCATTGTACAACTATCGGGAACCCTGTGGCTTGTAGTAACCCACTCTCCAACCTTTAGGTGATCAGGTGCCTATTTCGATTTTCTACTCTAAACTCAAATTCAACATAGCTTAATTTTGGATTTATCTATTTTAAAAATTCTGCCCTAAACCATTTAAATGATCATACCTTGAATGCTTAAACGTCATGTTTATATCCAATTCCAATTAAGTCTTTAGAAACTTATGTTGTCACAATCCATCTCCAATTATAGATCCAATTGAGCTATGTTTGGCCAAGGAAATGAGGCAAAATCGGTTTTGATGGCTTCATAGAGAGAATTTTGTGCCTTGGCTTTCTTCCCAATGTCCTTTGTCGCAATGAATTACAAGAAATGAATTTTATGAAAGAAGGGAAAGTAATTGATGTCAATCATTCAAAAATTTTATGCTTGTATTTGTCACACAATCTTGCTAGAATATCTTCTATGTCACATTTTCAAAAACTTCTATTCACTTATCTTGAATTAGCTAACAGTCTTGAAATTTGTTTATAAAAAAGGTTAAATAATATTTATCATGTTTTATCTTTTCCTTTTGAATATAGATTTTTTCAACTTTGGCCTCGTACTCCTTTCAATTCATGTTCTTTTAATGTGGGACTCAGACTCCGCGTACACAACTTTCCTTTGAATTATAACTTCATCTCCTTCCCGACATGGAAAATCTTTTGTCAAATGAAATGTTGGGGGTTGTATTGACTTATTGAACCTATAGTTATGTCCAAAGCATTGTGTACACAATTTTGAAGTCTTTGCCAAGTTCTGACGGTGCTCTTGGAATTCAATCAATCTTCTTTATAAACTTTAAACTCCATCTCCGTAATTGTAATCATTGTTCAATTTGGAATGTTGGGCTCCGGTGGGAGTTCTTGAACCAACATTGAATGTTGATATGCAACTATGAAGTAAGAAAACTTGGAGATAGGTCAGAACAAATCATATAAAAGGTAGTGAATGCCATTGTGGTGTTGGGGGTTGACGGAGGAACAAAACTTAATACAATAGAAGTCAATTGCATTTTGAAGAGCTAAGACTTAGTCTTGTCTAAATAAAATGACGAGGCCCAACAAATAGTTTTCAACTTGAACTTGGAAACTTTGGAAGGGACCTTGGGCAAAGATACAAAGGTGGACTTGATAAACAAAAAAGGACTCTGTCAACCTTAGTGTCCGATGCGATGTTGTGGACGGACGCAGGGAAATAGAACCTGAAATTGACTATGAAAACTTAGAGATACAAGGCTTTGACTTTTCATGCACTAGTTGTTGGATCTCAATAGGTGTCCTATGTAATGCTGCGTCAAGGAACCTAACAGGACTAAGTTTAATTCCACTAAGTTGGATAAGTTTTTTTGTTGTTTATACCTTAGATTATTTTTCTTTAAGCATCTTAATTGGCTATTCAAATCTATGACCTATCCTTAAGATGTGCTTATTAAATACATTATTCCATAGCAAGATACACTTAATAAATAGGAGATAATTTCCAGAGTAAGTTAAATTGTGATATTGCTATCAGTATTTAACTGTGTGATTTTGAGTCAAACTCATTGACCCATGTTTCATGAGTAGTGATTCAACATGAATCCATCTCTCGTGAGAATAAATGGAACACTTAGCACTCATTGGATCTAGGTGTGCTCACAGGGGTGAAGCACCGGGACTTCCTGGGAGGTCACCAATCCTAGTACTACTCCAGCCTGAGCGCGCTTAACTACAGAGTTTCCTCCATAGTTAAACCCAAAGCTCGCACCTAGATCATAGGAGTGAAGCACCGGGACTTCCCGAGAGGTCACCCATCCCAGTACTACTCTAGCTTGAGCGCGCTTAACTACAGAGTTTCCTCCGTGAAGCACACCCAGATCCAATGAGTGCTAAGTGTTCCATTTATTCTCACAAGAGATGGATTCATGTTGAATCACTACTCATGAAACATGGGTCAATGAGTTTGACTCAAAATCACACAGTTAAATCTTGATGGCAATATCACAAGATACACTTAATTATCAAAGATTTATTGGTGCAAACATACCGCTTATTAAGCAAGTGAAACACAACATTATAATTGCAAGAAAGCATCACAATACCTATACCAAGATTGATTTACAAGAGAGAGATAACATCCACTTTTCCTCTGTAGTTTTTGGAGATTGCAATATGCAAAATCTCATTCCTATCTACCTAACCTTTATACAAGTCTTTTCTTTTAATACATCCATAGTCATCCCTTTTACATTGTACAACAAATTACATCATATACAAGTATCAAGAACATCTTCAAATATCTTCAAAGCACTATTAAGCATCTTCATGAGAAGTACTCCAATGCTAAGCCATGAATAAGCCTCAAATTTTGTCACCCAACCATGTGGATCGTAAGGAACCAGCCCCCAAGCTAGGAGACAAACCATGATCCAAAATGGCCTAAGTTTCTAGGACTCATTTCCCAAAAGAATAGCAACAAAATGACACAAGGTAAAATCCAAAGATCACAAAGGACCACCAAGGGAAAAGGCTTGAGTAAAGGGGTTGTAACCTCATCTAGGTGAGTGTCATCGTACCTTCCCAAAGTGTTGGGATCAACCTCCCGGGCATAACGCCATTCTTTGTGGCCAGAGCAATTTTTGGCCTAGACAATTTCAGTTGCGAGCCAATCAGAATTGTTTAAGTGAGGTTTCCAGACACTATTTTAAGAAAGTCAGCAGGCTCAACATTCTTGGCATTTGAAGGTTGGACTAGGAGCGTCTCTTCAAGAGCTTTTCGACGAGCTATCACATGCATATCTGAGTCCATATGATTGGAGATTTTAATGCCTGAAGATTTAATTGATTAATTAATAAAATGACTTTATAAAATAAGTTCACATTATTAATTATCAGCTTATTATTATGGGCACTTTATTTCCCTAGTGGAAAAAGTATTATTTTATAAAGGAAATAAGGAAATGGAAATGGGAATGTGAAGAGTCACTTGTTTGTAAATAAATAAAAGGGAAGATGAAGCTTATTTTGGATCTACTTGGTTTGAGTGATTTTGATTTCACTCTTTCTTAGAGAATTATTTTCAAAAGTTTTAACTTTCAGTAGGTGGTAGGACGGAAACTAATGCAGGAGCATTGAGCTCAGATTTGGTGGACCTATGATTTGCACAGTTAGGGATGTATTTGAGGCATATTGGGAAACCTTGTTCTTAGTGTGCGTAATGATTGGAGCAATTGTGTTGGAGTTAGAGCCATTTTGGTGGCTACTAGTAGCATGTTCTTGATTTAGTGGTAGGCCTTGGAGATTGTTTTCGTGAACTTTGATCAAACGGAGTTAGTGTGTGCGCTCTTGGATTTGGATCGTTGGATGGCACATGGACCTATGCCTAAGTGCGCGTACTCTTATGTGTCATATGAGTTAGTTATGCATAGTAAACTTGGGGCTTGTCCTAAGTATTTAGTTATTTCATGTATTTAATGTTTGTTGCCAAGACGACTTGTGGCTTGAGGGTTTATTTAATGTAACTTGCTAGGCCGACCTATGTCGTGGTTTAGTTTAAGTAGAGGGTCTTGTGAAATCTAGAGTCATTCAATTTAGTATGGAGTAGCTAAGAGGAGCAAAGTTTAGCAAAGCTTGGGAAACTAGAAGGTTGCTTGGTGGCTTGTGAGCTAGATTCTTCTTGGGGTTTTCTATGAGATTGTGAGTTTGGGCTAGCTAGAGGTTGGATCTTGCGAGGTCGTGCAAAATTATTATTGTAATTGCTTATGTATTTGGTTGTAACTCGAAAGGCTTTACAACAGAGCATGTTAGATGTAAACCTTATGATTCTATTATGAGAATTGGTTTTGTTTTGGATCT
This sequence comes from Cupressus sempervirens, assembly GCA_028749045.1. Classification (NCBI taxonomy): domain Eukaryota; kingdom Viridiplantae; phylum Streptophyta; class Pinopsida; order Cupressales; family Cupressaceae; genus Cupressus; species Cupressus sempervirens. The sequence continues at coordinate 77,970,783 of CM053791.1, read as the reverse complement.
AAATTTCTGTGTAATTGTTTATATTCTGCTATGTGGTTATTTACAGGGGGCTAGGATATTTCTTTTGGGGATTCTCCTGCATTGCACTACATCAAGTAGTAATAGAGTTGGTTGACCTTGTGTTGGTTGATCTTGTGGTGGATTCTTCTTCTTGGAGTCGTAGATATCTTTGTTGTGAGGTGGTAGATGGAAGTTCTAACTTGCAATTGCAAAGGACTTGCAAATGGATCTTTTGGTTGTAAAGAAACCTTGATGTGAGAAAATGGAGTTTTCCTTGCGTGAATAGATTGTCGAGTTGAGGTAGGTTGTGAAGATGGAAAGCAGACCGTCGAGTGGGTGGCAGCTAGAGTCTTGCAATCAGATCACTGATGTGAGGTAGTTGCACTTTGAGAGGAATCCATCTTGGATTGAAATTGTTGAGAGGATATTGAAGCTTGGTTTGAGTTGGAGTCTATTGATCAGGAAGGAAGTTGTATGGCCTGTTAGCAGGATTGTTCAGAGAAGAAGACACTTTGCTATTAAGGACGAGGTAAAGGATGACTTCGCTAAAGCTAAAGAAGATATGTGTGGTTCGTTTTGTTGATCAATTTGTGGAGTCTAATATGAAACCTGCAAAGCAACTTGTGGTTGTTGTTCAGATACTTGAGCTTACCAAAGAGGTTCCTAACCTTGCTGAGACTGGAAAGGAGATTAGTTTTCATGATCAATTGATTTTGTCTAGCATGGAAATTGTAGAGCATCTTGTTGGGAGCAATGAGATTGTCGATTATGAGAACTTCCATATGGATGAGGATATTCATATGGTTGTTGATATGAATCTGAATTCATATGTTGTTGCTAAGAGGATTGTAATGTCACCTTCTCCGCGCTAGGCCTACTAGCGCCTTGTTGGTCTATCTTTCTATCCAGATAGGCTAACGGCATTAATTGGAGGATGCCAACTAGTCACAGGATTCTATTTGGTTTTGTTGGGGAGATATTTATGTTGTGGAGCTTTCTATAGTTAAGTCACTTTATTTTATAAAGTCATTTTATGACTTGAAGTCTATAACAAAAGTAACTTAAGTGACTAAAAGACGAAAATGACTTTTATCTTTGTATTTCCCCTCATATCGAGGTTATATAAGCAAGGAGTTTCATTGGGATTAGCACCATGAAAATATATCAATATATTGAATATGAAATCGGTTGCTTAAATGTGATTGGCATTCTTAAGGACAAAACCCCTTAAGAAGTTTGGGTGAGTGGACGTAGCCCTAGTTTCTCTTTGGAGTGTGCACACAAGTTTAGGTACGGAAAGTGCAGTATAGCGTTTTGTCTCAGTTCACTTCCCTTCGGTTAGCAGTGAGGAATATTTGAAGTTTTAGTTTACAATAACAAGGGAAAAACCATAGAATCAATGAATCACGATATAGGAGAAAGGGAGAAGTATGTGAAAGAGGACAGGGCCAAGGTAAACTCTAGTTCTTGTATATGCACTATAGACTAGAGGTGGTCGGGTGATTGGGAAGGAGGACAACGATATACTGTTGTGGCTTATAGTGTGGGAGTGGAAAGTAGTGTGAGGCACGAGTTACCTCCATACCGGTTGGGAGATAAGCCCAGGTCTTTGCTATCCGTCACCAAATGCTGGAGGGTCCGACTCTGTGATAACAGATAGCAGAGCGACATTAGGCAACACAATCGTTATCCATCAGCCTTGCACATATCGAGGGTGAGTGGAGTATGCCGTAGGGAAACAAGAAAGCCATAGTCCAGTCGAGCAACTCCAATTATTAATTCCTATAGTAGATGGGAGTGTAGGAGTAGCATTCAAAGCTGGGAGTTTCAGAATTCAAGTCCAGTAAAGAGCAGAACAAGGGAAGTCGTATAGACAGCCAATCCACCAGCGATCACAACCATGTTCTTATTTTATCTTATTTTTGTATTGTGTTCGTGAAGTCAATATTGTTTTTAACAATACAGACCTTGAATATGAATGTATGAATTTATCCTGTAGTTATTCCTGCAAGATCAATAGTATGTAAAACGTATTTGGTCTAATGTATTTGGAGAATGATATGACTCCAGAATTGCTTTCTTTCAAGTTTTCATAATTTATTGGATTTTTAAAATCATATTGCTGTATTACTGGAGTTCAGATTCTTACAGTGTTATCAGAGCCACAAGACTTGTCAACTTGTGGGTAAATTATTGAAGTTGTAGGCTAGTTTAAACAGGAAAAATGTCAGATAGGCATGAATAGGAAACAATATAATTTTAGTCACATCTGACCTGAACAGGCAAGATCTTCAGACCAGATTGATATTTGAGGACAGTTATTCAGTTGATGAGGATCTAACCTTTGGGAGAAGCATATAGGTTGAACATGTTGAATAGATTGAATAGGGTGAACAAGTTGAATAGGTACAGATCATTCAAATGATACATGATGGGAATGAACAGGAACGGGAAACTTTGCGGGCTATTAGAGATGGATAGAATAATATCACTATTGCACTTCAACAGCTTATAGGTGCTATGCAGCAACTAGCTTCGACTCACAGGAGAGCATCGAGTCATCACAGTGGAGGTGGTAGTGTGGTAGGATCACCCCGAGCTGCTAGGGCCCCCACATAGAACACTGACATGCCACTGATGCCGAGGAAGAGGTAGCACAACCCACGGCACCAAGCTTACTTCTGGATAATGTTATGGCTATGTACAATGAATGGGATTTGTTCCCTGATTAGATTAAACAAAATTTGACCTTTATTCAATACATGAATAGAAAAAGGGAGTCAGAAAGGACACAGAAGGACAAGAGGCCTAGGGCACCAAATAGAGACTTGAAGCATGCCATGAACAAGTTATCTCTACCCAATTTTGATGGCACCAACAAGACATCTACTAGGGCTTGGATCCACAAGTTAGACACGTTCTTGACCGTCAAACCCATGTCGAAAATAGAAGCCATTAGATTTGCCACGATGCATTTAGAGGGAGCAGCACATGATTGGTGGCACCATGGACTCGTCACCTAGGATCATGGTCTCATTACATCTTATGAGACTTTCAGCTCTAAGCTAATCACTCGTTTTGACAGAAAGGACATTGAGGTCTACTACAAAGATTTGACATAGTTGCGACAGGGTGGATCTTTAGATGACTTCATTGACGAGTTTCAACAGATCTCGGTTATGATTCCGGATATGATGAAATAATGTAAGGTAATGTTGTTCACAGAAGGTTTATAGGACAGATTTAGAGGTTTGGTCAAGGTCCTTAAACTAGGCACTTTGGATAATGCTATTAAGATCGCTCATGATCTGAATTCACTTGCTTTGATACTACAACCTCCTAAGAAACCTTATAAGGGGTCTACTTCGTTCCAGAAGAACAAGAATCAACATAAGACTTCCCCTCTCAGGTTGGACTTTGAGACATGGAATGAACTTAGGAAGAAGAAGCTATGCTTCACTTGTAAGGAGCCATGGACACCGGATCACAGATGCCTTGGCAAAGGTAAAATACATTATGTCAAGGTTCTCTCGGAAGAAGAGGATAAGCAACAAGGGGGCAATGACATTGATGGCAGCGAGGTGCAACCTTCTAAAGAAAGGAAGAAGGAATCCACTCTGGGATAGTCTCCTATCATAGCTTCTCTTACTAGCGATCCCATGGGTCACCCCTTTCACTTGAAGGGTGTAGTTAAAGGGCAGCGTATTGTGTGCCTTTTGGATATAGGTGCATCCCATAATTTCATAAGCACACACGGTATGAAAGAGAAGGTTACAGGTTGATGATATACCCAAGTTCGAAGTTAGGGTAGCAAGAGGTGATAGATTAAGGTGCACAGGGAAAGTGCTAGAGCTCTCAATTCACTTTGGTGACTATCTCTTAGAGGCACATTTTTATGTAGTTGACTTTGATGGGTTAGATGTAATGTTGGGTAGGCAGTGATTACAGATTGTCGGAAGGTACACAGTTGTTCGTGATAAGATGCAGCTAGAATTCTTATAGGATGGCTGACAAGTGATTCTAAAGGCCATGCCAGAGGGTGAACCCAAATTGATTTCAGCTCACAGGATGAAGGCTATTACGAGGCATGATGACATGGAGTGGGCAGCGCATTGTTTCATTTCCTCTAAGATTTCATTAGGTTTAGGACATCAACGTCATGTTGACATTTAGCCAGTGCTTGATAAGCGCAAGAGGGTTTTTGAAAACATACCACTGGATATTCCCCCAGAGAGATGGTTTGATGTGATGGACACCCTAAAAATGCCCAAAAACTAAACCAACTACTGATAGGAATTTAGTTAAATAATTTGCATCCAACTCTTTATTTCTCCATAAAATGTTTAAACCCTTTTATGGCTCCAAAAGTAAAATGCTTGTTTGTTTTTTATGTCTTTGCATAGAGTTGAAATCACAAAACATGAACAAGAAGGAATTTACAATAATATGCAAAGTGAAGATTGAACTGCTGAAATAATATTATTTTTATCTAATAAAATCAAATAAATAGCAGACTTTTCAACTCACTACTTACTCCAGCATTGTACCATAATGTTCCAGTAATGACTTCCCAACTTGCTGCTACATTAACATGAATAGTGCTGCGCTATAGTAAAATCTCTCCTCAATCAATGCAAGATCCTCATAAAATCATCCCTTTAGAATGGCATAAGCATCAGACAAGAAGTGGAATTGATATGAGCAAACACCCAATCTGCTTGTAGCTGGAAATGCGCCCAATTTGCCTGTTAATGAAGCTGATAGCAATGAATTTCAAAGGCCAAACCCCAAGGGAATGACGTCTAGAATGTCACAAGAGAGGATAGATGTCCTCTAATGCCAAGAACGAATTTGCAACTCACACATTAATTTTCTTCTCATATTCAACTTGCCGAATGAAGCCACTAATGCTCCCTTTTATTCTTTCTCCATGAGTCGATTCAACTCACATGAGCAATGTGGGATAAAAGATGTACGATATAAAACATGTTAAAATAATCACTTATGCCTCCCTTAGGCGCCCCTTTTTGATTTGCACACATTCCCATAAAATTTAATATTAAAGTAACACTTTAATATTTTACAATTAAATTAAATGTTATTTTAATAATGCTTTAGGTATTAAAATATATTAGCTATCAGACTTCGAATAGCATGAGTGATAGCTCGTTGGAAAGCTCTCGCCAAGTTGTATCGAATTCAATCACCAAAACTAGTCTCCCCTATGTCCTGTTGACTTATTAAAAACAGTAAGTATGCCTAAGACTAAGTAAATCAACTTTGTTTTGGCCCAAACTGGAGATGACTAGGCCAAAACACTCTAAGATCCCTTTAAACCCTTTGATAGCCCTCGAGACCATGTAGAACTAGGCTAACGCGCACACACTTGGTCGATTGCTAAAGTGGGGACATTACAGTTCGTCCGCCTTGAAATTGTTTGTCCTCAAGCAATCTCAGTACAACCTGCTGGATAACCTGCTCACTCTCCCATGTAGCATCCTCCTTCGGCAGGTCTTTCCATCTAACCAAATACTCCTTCACGATCGTTGTTCTGAGTTTTCTCTCTCAGGTGTCCGAAATAGCCTTAGGTACTAACACGAGCTTGACCTCCTCATCCAAAGGGGGTAAATCTGTAGAAGGAACTACACTCTGACCAATGGCTTTCTTAAGCCTCAACACATGAAATACATTGTGCACCCGACTACCCTCTAGAAGCTCAAGCTCATAGGTGACTTCTCCCACTCTGCAAATCACCTTGTATGGACCATAAAATCTAGGTTTCAACTTCTTTGCTCCGCTCGTCTTGAGCAATGACTGCCTATATGGCTGTAGCCTCAAATACACCATATCCCCTACCTCAAAACTGCGCTCTACCCTATGCTGATCAACATACAACTTTGCTGATTTTGCGCCTATTGTATGTTTTCCTTGAGTGCTCTCAAGATATCCTGACTATCTTGCAACAAGTCTTTGGCTTTGGGCACTCGGCTATTCCCAAAACTAAATCCATGAAGCTAGGTGCTTCATACCCATACAATGCCATAATTGGAGTCATCCTGATGGTCATGTGATATGTGGCATTGTAAGAATACTCCCCTACGTATAACCACTTGACCCATGCTCTCTGCTGCGTAGTCACATAGTTCTGCAAATATCCTTCCATCCATCTATTTACTATTTCCGTCTGCCCATTTGTCTGAGGGTGGTAACTCGTACTAGTTGTCCTGAACAACTCCTGCCAAAAGGCGCTCATGAACTTGCTATCCCTGTCAGTAACAATAAATTTTGGTCTCCCATGCAACCTAAAAACCTCTTCGAAGAATAAATCTGCAACTTGTGCTACTGTATAAGTAGAAGGAATAGCAAAGAAGTGAGCGAACTTTGTTAATCTGTCTACCACCACATAGATACAATCTCTTCCCTGCACTCATGGTAAACTACTGATGAAGTCCATAGAAATACTTTCCCATTTCCTGTTTGGAATGGGCAAGGGCTGTAGTAAACTTGCAGGAAATGTGTGCTCTCCCTTATTCTGTTGACAAACTGCACATCCCTGACATATCGCAAGAAACGTGTGCTTTCCCTTATTCTGCTGACAAACTGCACAATCCCTGACATACCTCTGAACATCATCCTTGAGCCCTCTCCATGAGAACCGCTCTTGAATCTGCCTATAGGTCTTGAAGACCCCTAGATGCCCAGGTGTAGGTGCATCATGAAATGCCCTCAAAATCTCCTCTCTAAACTGTGATGTAGGGATCAAATAAACCCTGTCTTGAAATCTGATCAACCCATCCAACACTGCATACTTGTCATCTTGAATGGTGCCCGTAATTTTCCTAGAAGCCCAATCATGTCCTGCATACTCTACTACAATTTGATCTCTTCAATCTTTTGGAACCTTTGCGAGAGCACATAAGTGGGATCTCTGAGATAAAGCATTAGCCACTACATTTTTCTTACCTTTGACAAACTCTATATCAAAGTCATAAGCCTGCAATTTAGTAACCCATTTCTATTGCCGATCATTAAGATCACGCTGGCTCATGAAGTATTTAATACTATTGTGATCTGTTTTGATCACAAAACACCCACGTACCAAATATGATCGGAATTTGGCCAATGCATGCATTATGGCCAACATTTCTCTGTCGTAGATAGAATAACTCCTCTCAATTCCTCAAAGCTTCCTACTCTCGAATGCAATGGGATGTTTGTCCTGTATCAATACTGCTCCTATCCCGTCTCCTGAAGCATCACATTGAAGCTCAAATGGCTTTGTGAAATCAGGTAGAGCTAGAACTGGACAAGATGACATCACCTATTTGAAGTGGTCAAAACATCTCTACGTTGCCTCTGTCCATGTGAAGGGTCCTTTCTTGGTAAGATTTGTCAAAGGTGCGACAGTCTATGAGAATCCACTAACGAACCTCCTGTAAAAACCACATAAACCAAAGAACCCCTTAAGCTGTGTGAGGTTTGTGGGAGTAGGCCAATCCACAATAGCTCTAGTCTTTTCAGGATCAACCTGAACACCAGTGGCACTAATGATATGCCCAATGTAAAGGAGCTCAGTCATGCCAAATATGCCCAAGATAACATCTCCTCCAAATGTTGCAAGTGCTCCTCCCAGGTCTTGTTGAAGACCAAGTTGTCAATAAAGAAGACCATGGCGAACCTCCTCGATTGCCCCCTAAACACTTGGTTCATACAACTTTGAAATGTGGCAGGTGCATTGGTTAGCCCAAATGGCATAACCATAAACTCGAAGTGACCATAGTGACATCGGAAGGCTGTCTTCTCGATGTCCTCTACTCTCATCTCGATCTGGTGGTATCGGAATCGTAAATCGATTTTGGTGAAGAAGCGTGCACCATGCAACTCATCAATCCTAGGAATGGAATACCTATTTTTATTTATTTTTATTTAGTGCCCTGTAATCAATGCACATGCGCATCGTCCCATCCTTATTCTTCACTAGAAACTACTGCTGAAGCAAAAGGGCTTTTGCTAGACCTAATGTGCCCTATCTCCAATAGCTCCTTAATTGCCTTCTCTATCTCATCCTTGTATTTCCTAGGATGACGAAAGGGGGTAATCATGACTGGTTTGGCTCCCTCCTCAAGCTCAATAACATCATCTATTCCCCTATCAGGAGGAACCCCATGTGGAATATTGCCAAATATTTTGGCATGCCTGTCAAGTATCTCCTGAATATCCGGTGGATGACTCTTTACCTGTGGCTCCTGTGGGGTTGACATGATAAACCCCTCTACTGCCCACTCGATGTCATTATGCCAAAAAAGTCTTTGCATTCTCCTTAGGGAGACTACTCTACAACTCCCATCTGAAAGTCCTCTGAGTACAACAATTTTTCCCTTATGCTAGAATCTCATCTCTAGTTTTGCTAGGTTGAGTGTGAACTCAACTAGCGAGGCCATCCATGTCATGCCGAGGATGACATCATAGTCTCCCATGTCTACTACATAGAATTCATCCTCCAACTCATAGCCATCTTCAAACTTGATGTGAAGCTTAGATATCTTCCGAGTGCATAATAATTTGTCACCATTAGCTACCATGACTCTAAACCCAACATGGTGGTTGGGCTCGCGTGCATATCATCCCACACATTGTCTGTTGTAACCCTGTTCTCCGCGGCTTCTCTCCATACAAAAGTTTCCAGACCTATGCGATACAAAATGTGAAAGTTCTTTGCTGCCCCGTACTCTCCTTCAAAAATTCTTGTTTTTCCATTGTCATTCGTCTTCCAGTTGTCTTGTACTGTTCATCCCATTTATCTTCGTCCTTCCATACTACTTTCGAATTCGAACTAGCAACGGCGCCAAATGTTCAGCCCGTAGGTGAACAGGAAAAAAACATATAGTCAATGAAAAATACTATTCATTATCAAATGCTTTCCGTACACAACAATGAAATTTCATACAATGATAATGATGCCAAAATACATAAGTGTTTACAACATTTATAATGTCCGAAACGGTGCCAATGAAACGACACAGCCGTGTCCACACCGGTAACTGTCTAACTACCCTTTTTGCCGGACAACATACACAGGTTCTTATTTATCTTATTTTGTATTGTGTTTGTGAAGTCAATATTGTTTTTAACGACACAGACCCTGAATATGAATGTATGAATTTATCCAGTAGTTATTCGTGCAAGATCAATAGTATGTAAAACGTGTATGTATTTGAAAAATGATATGACTCCAGAATTGCTTTCTTTCAAATTTTCATAATTTATTGGATTTTTAAAATCATATTGTTGTATTATTGGAGTTTGGATTCTTACAATGTTTGAGGATGTACAAGTTATTGCTGATATGGCTGATTTCGATTTCCATATTGCTGCTAATGTGAATGTGGCTTTGGATTCACATGTTGCTGCTAAAATTGATGATTTTCATGTTGATGATATGGGCGTTGCTACTTATATAGAGCTGGATTTACATGCTGTTGATGTGGATTCACTTGTTGCTGATGTTGTTGAGGATCTACATGCTACTATTAATGTGGATGTGGATGTGGATGTGGATGTTGTTGATTTGCTAGTGATTGACATGGCTGACGATTTACATGTTGCTCGTATTGTGGATTTGAGCTTACATGTTGCTGATTTGGTTCTGGAGTTACATGATGTTGTTGAAATGGATTTCATGTTTGAGGATGTTGCTATTGCTGGTTGTGATCAGTTGTAGGAATTGTTGATGAAGCATTATGTTCAGTTTATTCTAGGGAGTGAGCATGCTGATTGGGTTGTTAAGATTCTTTTGATTCTTATGCTTGAATGGATGAAGCAAAGATGGTTGATGTACAGATTTGTTCTTTTGTCTGAGATGAAGTGGAAGCCTTTGGTGAGGATAAAGTTGGTTGTAGACATTTCTTTGGCATGAAAGTATGGGACATACTTTTCTATCTACTTGGGGAGTTTGATGTAGGAGCATCACACTCGAATTTTGTGGATCTATGGTTTGTGTAGTTGGAGATGTGTTTAAGGCATATAGGGGAACCTTGTCCTAAGTGCGCGTAATGATTGGAGTAACTATGTTGGAGATAAGAGTCGTTTTGGTGGCTACTACTAGCATGTTCCTGATTTACTAGCAGGCCTTGGAGATTATTTCCGCGAGCTTCAATTAGGGGGAGTTAGTGTGTGCGCTCTTGGGTTTGGATCGTTGGATGGCATGTGGACCTATGCCTAAGGGCACATACTCTTATGTTGTAATGAGTTAGTTATGCATTGTAAATTTGGGGCTTGTCCTAAGTATTTAGTTATTTCATGTATTTAATGTTTGTTGCCAAGACAACTTGTGGCTTGAGGGTTTATTCATGTGAGTGTTATTTAATATAACTTGCTAGGCCAACTTATGGCGTGGTTTAGTATAAGTAGAGGGCCTTGTGAAGTCTAGAGTCATTCAGTTCAGTATGGAGTTCAATGTGGAGTAGCTGAGAGGAGTGAACTTTAGCAGAGCTACTTGTTAAGTGTGGCTTGGGAAACTAGAAGGTTGCTTGGTGGCTTGCGAGCACAAGTTTAGATTTTTCTTGGGGTTTTCTATGAGATTATGAGTCTAGACTAGCTAGAGGTTGGATCTTGCGAGGTCTTGCAGAACTTTTAGTGTAATTGCTTATGTATTTGGCCGTAACCTGGAAGGTGTTACAGCCGAGCATGTTGGATGTAAATCTTATGATTCTATTATGAGAATTGGTGTTGTTTTGGATCTAAATGTTTGTGTTAGTGTTTATATTCCGCTATGTGGTTATTTACTAGGGGCTAGGACATCTCCTTTGGGGATTCTGTTGCCGTGCACTACATCAAAAATCCTCAAATTTGGGCAGTGGATGGAAACCCATTTTCAGCTGGAGACATTGCGCAAGTGTTTCACATTGTATTCCAGGTTCATCTTTTCTATTATCCAATCTTGTTGTAGTGATTGTATCTAGTATTGGATTTCTTGGTCTTTTGTTGAAGAGCTTCAATGAAATATGATTTCTTAAAATGTATTGTTGTTTGAGAATGATTGTAATAATAGTTTCAGACTCATTTTGATCAGTTATTTTCTGGGGTTTTGTTGATGAAATCTGAAATGCATTGTATGAAATTATTTGTTTAAAATTCCTGAGATTTCTTCAAGGGTTTTTAGAAAATATCCCAACTTGGCCTTCAACACTGTCCAGGCAAGGTGAGACCAATCCTCACAGCCACATGATAATCCATAGGGGACCCACCCAGGGTGTGGTTGGGTAAATCAGACCTTTTGTCTGGACGTGGTTTGAACCTGCATCGATCATCTGCATCTTACATTGGCTTGACCAACCAGTTGACACCCCGGGATATTAATACATATTGTTTACTGTTAATAGAATGGTTGGTTGATTTTGAGGTTGTTTTTCCTAAAAGCATTTAACCAAGCTATGTTGGTTTAACTTGTATCTCTCTTGGCTGTCTTATTCTGTTTTCTATTCTTGTTTAACTCTAAGTTCTATTTAATACGTCATCACTCTGCTTCACATTTGAGCAGATTGGGTGGCTTGTTACTCTATCTTTGTAGATTAATCTAGGATGCTTTTGCATATTTCTTTTCGTTAAGCTTGAATCTTTTGGGAATCAGGCATATATCAAATTGGATGAATGCCGAATCTATTCTATTCATCTCTAAGTGTATGCTCCTATGACAGAATTCCTAATTTTGAGCCCTTTATGTAATACTAATTTATTTGTAATAATGCAGGTTGGTTACTCAATGGCAAAGGTAATAAATGTTGTACAATCAGAACATTCACATGGGGATCTTATTCTTGCTTCTAGAGCATCACAAATAGGATTGGTAAGAAAATGTTAGCGTTTCGAATTTAAGGAAATATCTAATTCAAACTTTCAAATTTTGTAAATTCAATTTTTTTTTTTTATATATTATCATTGAAAAACTACAAATATTAATATGGTAATATTACACTGAAATTTGAATATAATATTGTGTCCATTTGAATTGAAATTTGAATGTTTTCTATTAATTTCCTGTCTTAGGACAATTATTTTTTACCAATATTTATGAAATGCCATTTAAAGCTTTTTGTATCTCATTGAAGGATGAAAAAAAGGAGATTCTTTTCAATATACAATAGGAATGAATCTCTACTCATGGCCTGAGAGTGTAATTAATTTTAACAAGTCCTAGCAAATTTATGCTTCTACATTAAAAGTCTCCAACATCATACCATTTAGGTATATGACTCAATAAAGAAATCAACAAAGAAATTCAAAAATTCAAAAAAGTTATACTCACATGCTCATTTAGTATGGTAATATTAGATAAGAATCTGTAGATATTATGTAACATTTTCCCCTTGGAATTGTAGACACTAACTAATTTTCCTTTATCCTCAATGCACATCAACTATCATTATGTAGGGATGTCATTATGTACTATAGAGTTGTAAACAGTTATGGCTTTGCATTAGTCATTGATACACATCAACTATTACTTATGTGTTTGGCATTGCTACAAAAAGATGGCAGTATTTTTTAGAGAGAATGCCATTATAGAGAGTCTAGGATATGATAAAATTTGACATAGAGAGAAGCCCGCATTTCTCTAGTATTATGATGATCTATCCTGATGATGGATCATGGAGTATGATCTGAAATGTTTATTCAATAAAAATTACATGGTTAATCCAGAAGTTTTCAAGCAACATCATTATGGACTGTATCAAATAATATCACTACTAACTTGCAAAGATATGTTTCAGTTTGAGATGAAATTGATTTATTCAGTTCTTACAGTGATGTACCTTGTGTAGAACAACAACCAACTTGAAGCTAGGAATTTATACCCTTTAACAAGGATGTGATCTACATACACGTGTACCAAAACCCATGAAACCTAAGCATTACTTAATTGTTATAGTATGTTGTGTCAATAAGATGCACTTTCTTTGGTAGAAGATACTTGTGGTCAGGACAAACACAAAAATTTATGGATATTAAGTTGCAGTGTTTTACAGATTTTCACTCACAAATGGATGACTGGACAAACGTATCTGATTGGACATTTTTCCATTTTCAAAAATTAATTGGAGCTTTTGGATTCTGGTAGTTGAATATTTTTTAATGACATTTTTCAATATGTTGAATACTTTAATATCTAATCATCACCTTGTTGACTATTTCCATGAATAGACATGTCTTCTCAGACCTTTCACTCTTTTGCATTGACAATAATCACAAGGGAGGCCGCAAAGCACACAACCACCTCTAAGTGATTCTAGTTCTAGAGTGAAGGGTGATAGTTGATGACTTGATAGTAATACATCAACTCAGGGACTTGCTTTCCAAAATTCATCCTTCCAGATTATCAAGACTTTTGGTGCATCCAATACCTTGTAAATCCACATTGCCTTACAAATAATATCATTTTGGGATTTTCCCTATGTTTCTTGGGTTCTCTCAACTACAAAGTATTCATATTCAGATGTGATTTGATTTGAATATATATGCTAGGTCAATTCCTGTAAACAAATGGTTTGGAGGGTTTTGTTCCCTTGCCAGATGTCTCTTGGGAGGGTTTTGAGATGCACTTGGCACATGCTTGGGCAAGGTATCCTACATCCTAGGCACACAAGGGTTCCTTGTTATATATTCCCTGTTTTGAAGGGACTTGTGCACTTTGAAGTTTCAACCATAATTTACTTACTCAGACTTGGTAGATCAAACTATTTTGATTTGGCAAAACCTGAACAGCTCAGTGTATTCTTAAACTTTGGAAATTTTTTAATGGAGAATACAACTATAGAATAATTCAAATGAGTTTGGTGGTGTCGCCCCTCATGTGCGGGTGTAGTGGTACTGTAGAGTCTAGGGGTAGTACTTGGCATGCATTCCCTATTGCAATACAGGGCAGGATCAAGGGGCAGAGACCACATCACCAAGTCCAAATGAAGAGCTTTCAAACCATTTAGACCTTCATGACACTTGCCATTTTCATTAATTTTTTATCAAGGCAAAAAGTTGTGTATTTACACTCTAATTCACACTAGAATACTGAAATATGTGGTGAGTAGTCTATGCTGTCGAAAGAAAGACTAAGGATGATAGAGTTTCTTAGAAATTAAGTATTTGCACGGATTTTGAAAAGGTCCAAGACACTCTTAGCTGTAGAAAACAAGAGAAAGGATGATAAGAGTCTCTTACAAAACATAGGTATTGATAAAAGCATCAGCTAAAGTGGTTGAAATTTTGCTGGTGCAAAATTTAGATAATAAATGAAAGTGTCTGTTATATTCATCCCACCCTTAGATGTTGATGTCAATAGCCTTGTGCAACCCAGGTATAATATTCTGCAGTGTGAGCCTATGAGAGGAAAGCCTAGGTACTAGCAGGGAATAGATCAGTTATTGGTTGACAAACTTCCATGTAACGTACTACCAAGTCCAACATAGTGAACATTGGCAGTTAGTTGCAGTAGAGACTCCAGTTCAGCTGTCTTTTTTATCATTTGAATTTTGTGCAGCTGACATCTTCCAAATCCAGCTATGAGACTATAGCATAGTGTAGGTTGGTACCCATTGTGAGCAAGTTGAGCAGGCTAGCAAATTAGGAGTTGTGTCTTTTCAAAGATCTGTAAGAACATAAGTGATTGGCTAAAAGGTATTCCTGTTCTTAGTAATCATTTGGAATCCTTCCTAATTGTTTTGTAAACTGTGATTGTGTATAAAATGTGTTGGTGGATATATCACCACTATGTGCTATGGAACTTTTCAAATGGTGTGTTTACAATTAGCTTCGTTGAACTTTTAATATCAGACTTAGTAAATGGAAAGAAATATCAAATTTATGCTTTGTATTTGTTAGCAAATGAGTTTTTCTTCCACCAATTGAGCAAAGGGTTGGTGGATTCATTCTTATTTCAGATCATAATGACATTCCTATACAAAATCAGAAAGTGAGAGTTTGTCATTGGCTTACAATCTTTTTCAGAGCAATTGTACCTTACAAAATGTGAAGTGGAAGGGAAATGACTGCTACAATATGGAGTTTTTATTTTGTCCAATCAAATTTGGGTAGTCTCCCCCCCTTATAAACTTACAAAAGCCAAAGTTACTGATGGAGAGCTCTCTATGAGATTATGGTTGTAATCTATTATAGGTTTCTAACCTTCAAACTATAGACTATTACGTACAGGTGTATCAGCCTAGCACAGAAACTGAAGCTGTCTCCAATAACTGAAAAAATGGTTCACTACATTAAGATATAACCATTGTTCCATCAGCACAAAAGTACAATATTCAGGAAACCAGTTTATTATCTTTGAATTCCCAACCTACGATTAAGTAGCATCAATCATGTCAGGCTTATCACAGGAGAGGAAGATGAGGTTTGGCCAGGATCACCAACCTGAACCATTGACTGAAATTCAGTCTTTGGGATGAGAAGCTTGGGGGCTGCTTTGATTTCTGGCATGTTGGGCAAGGAAACTTGCCTCTCAGGAACCTGAATGAGATCTCTTATTCTCACAAAGCCTAGACCCAACTTGAAATGCCCATGCCATGACACATGTACTTCCCCCCTTTCCAATTTCTCCAAGGCCTCAAAAAAAGATCTTCCAATTATTTACACATTTTTATGGGTACACAGCCCTGATGACCTATACTATGAGTCATCAATTCAAGTGTTGTGATGACTGCGTCAGATTCTCATTATCTCAAAACATAAAATTGCAGCTGTGAGGTAATATGGTGAAAATAAGAGGTAACCCTAGCCAAATCACTCGTCAAGCAATCATTGTACCAATGATTGCATTAAAATGCTAGTGGAACACTTTTTTCAACCCAATTGTTGATATATTTCCAGAGAAACCCAGTTTCTGTCTCTAGGTTGAAGATTGACACCCACCATGAGTGTCAATCACATAAAAAGTCATTGACTGGATAAACGATGGAGGAACATCAAGTCCAAGGCATTAACTAAATCCTCAAGTTTCCAAACAATATAGCCAAACTTTCGCCGTCTCATTCAAAACAATATGATCAGGGTGTTCTCATGCAAGCTAAATATAATGTAGTCATGAATGCAAACTCTAATTAAGCATGTGGAGATCGTTAAGAATTTAACTTAGTTATTCCAAACTATTTCTGAGTCATGTCATGAGCTGGAATCATCTCAAATAAACATATTGATGGGCTTGTTGATGGCAAATTTGTTAAGTTTCCAAACTATATAGCCAAACTTTCGCCGTCTCATTCAAAACAATATGATCAGGGTGTTCTCATGCAAGCTAAATATAATGTAGTCATGAATGCAAACTCTAATTAAGCATGTGGAGATTATTAAGAATTTAACTTAGTTATTCCAAACTATTTCTGAGTCATGTCATGAGCTGGAATCATCTCAAATAAACATATTGATGGGATTGTTGATGGCAAATTTGTTAAGTTTCCAAACAATATAGCCAAACTTTCACCGTCTCATTCAAAACAATATGATCAGGGTGTTCTCATGCAAGCTAAATATAATGTAGTCATGAATGCAAACTCTAATTAAGCATGTGGAGATTATTAAGAATTTAACTTAGTTATTCCAAACTATTTCTGAGTCATGTCATGAGCTGGAATCATCTCAAATAAACATATTGATGGGCTTGTTGATGGCAAATTTGTTAAGTTGATCGACTGCTAAATTAACTTTACAAAAACAATGCTGGCATTTATTAGATGACATATCTCTAGTAGAATATTCTCCAGCATTCAGTTCTGTGTTGCTTTTATTTGGATGATTATTGGATATTCTCAATAATAAATTAATAATATTTGATACACTGATAGCAGGCCTTAACCTTGGCCTCATTGTCATCCCCAATTTAGTTTTACCTTGCGTGTCCTTATTTACAGACCCATCTCCCAAAAGACTGGGGTTGCCTTTGGATGCACTGTCAAAGTTTGGTTTCAAGGAGTAATCAGATAAAAGGGATCCATTTTACAGAAAATTATGGATGGGTTGGGTTTGAACTCCCAAAGCCCTGTGAATGGCGGAACTATAATGTAGAGCTGGATATGTGTGTGTGTGTTTATTGAACAGTACCACTGTGGTAAGAAGAGGTCAAGGATTGGTTTACTATATAGTTTCTTTTGTTGATTGTCTACTAATGAAAATTACTGTCACGTAGTTCATGCAATGTAGCAGTAGAGGATTTTGTAAGTTGAATTGTGGTTTGTTGCAGTGCATGAAGGTGTACTATTATTAGTTTTATTCCTTGACAGTTGATGGATAGTAGATAAATATTAAGAATCTCATAACTTCTTTTTTTCGTGGTTTATTTCTAAACTCCGATGTGATAATTGCAGGCATCACCTTCTTCTTATCTAGTTGAGATGGCTAAAATGGAAAGGGTGAGCTTTTTTTAATTCCTTTTTCTTCAATCTCATTGTGTTGCTTTCCTTCAAATTGTTTCTCAAACCCTTTTCAGAAATAAGAAATAGCTGTCAAACTCCATTGCTAGAAACATGTAACTTTTGCAAATGGTTTGCATTGTTCTAAAAGACGTCCAATTTAAAGTTCATTGGGAATTCCACAAAGGTCCTTTTTAGGCCAATAGAGACACTGGACTTTTATTGCTGGTTTTTTTCATGATTTAACTTATTGCTATTTTTCAATAATTTACGGACTTCTGTCATTTTTGACTCTCTATAGATTACATATATGATTATATCATGTTTTTAGACATAATGAGATTTGTTCTCTCAAAGATGGTGATTCTTATGATTACTGATGGAATTGTGAATGCATTATAGATATTAGATGCTTACTGCCATTGGAATAACTACTAAACATATTTCATATTTTATGATCTCATCCATGGATAGTTTACTTTTAGCCTATGTCATAGGGTTTAGGTTTGTGTTTGGCAATAATACAATTTGAATGAAGTTTGTTAAAGGGAAAAAGATTTAAAAAAAAATTGATTCACTTTGATTTTAAAAATTTAATATATCCAAAACATTAACAAAATAGTTTAACTTTGGTAAATAGGTCTGAGATCTTTATAAAAAGATGAAATATTTAAAAGCCATGATAAGTTTATCAAAGTAAACCAGAAGAAACATATGAAATCATGGTAGTGAAGTTTTTTTATAAAAAAGAAGAATCAAGAGTCAAGATTGTAGAACCTCAAAAAGATCCAAGTCATTAAGAGCGCTTGGCTGAGATGATGTAACATCAGCATTACAATCTGCACTATATAATTCATCTGGACAAAGATAGGCTCATTTGCAATTGACATTGCTATTTCTTTTAGAATTGGTTGTTGTTATTAAGATGTTAAGACTTCTGTAGATTATTCACTTACCTTTTAAAATTGTTATGTAGACACGATTTCCCAACATTTGGACAATCCTCGTTTCGAAAGAATGTGGTCAAAACAACTCTAATTTCTCTCAACATCAACTTGCTTCCTGAATCAATATTTAAGCAGAAAATTGTTGTAGCTCTGGAGTTTGTGATCCATAGGTCACCAGATGTCATAAGATTTTGAAACTTTTGTTGATTTATTGACATACCTTTTCAAATTGTTATGAATGTAGATAAATTTCCCAACTTTTGGACAACTTGTTCCTCATTTTAGACCGAATGTTTTCAAGACTCAAAACAGCTCCAATTTCTTTCAACTTCAACTTGCTTCCTGACTCAATATTCAAACAGCAAGTTGTAGCTCTAGAGTTTGTGCTCCACAAGTCACCAACATCAATAACCAAAATTTTCTAACTCGTGCCTTGTCATATTTAGCTGTTGACATTCCAAATGGTCGTTTTGCCATTTTCAATCCAAAACTATTGGATTTGGTTCAAACCTTTTAGTGACTTATAAACCTTCTTTGTATCTTCACAATCACTTTGTCTATCAATTTAAAATAGAACAGGCTTCAAATAACAAGTTACTGCATTTATGTGTATCATTTTCCATCACAAAATAACTATATCCCATCTCTACATATATTCTACTGCCATATTATTTTTTCCTTTTTGAATAGCTTCCTTATACTAGATCCATACTCTTATAAAGCATCACCAAGTAGTCACAATACCGAGCATCAAAATATATGCAAAGTAATGGATAAGAACAATACAAGCTAAGTAATGAATTTATATAAACATTGGAAGAAGTTGCTGACGAAGCAGTCTAAAAATAGTAAATGCCCCTCCCTTCTAGGTTTTATACGCCTAAACACCTTATTAATTGAGGGAAAATAAAAACCTTCACTAACACCCCTCCTCAAGCATAGCTTAGGTGGGTGAGTTGATAATGATCGTTCAGGAAAAATGAGGCAATGTTAGGTACCCATGTGCATAGAAAATTCCCCCATAGAAAGAAGCGTCCTCCCACAATAGAGAAATTTGCCTTTCCTATAATTTTAGAGAAAATGAAGTTAGAGGACCATGTAGTCCCCCCACAAGCAAGGAAACAATAACCTCACAATTGCACAAGCAAGATGACATCAATTGGAGACATAAGATTCATAGAGCAAGACCACCACAATGGACCTGTGAGAGGGAAAATGACACCTAGATGGTGGTTGAGTGTAATCCACAACCAAGTTCTCCCACAACACGGAAAAAGGGTAGGACGAGGAAATCAACATCCTTCAATCCCCATGTAGACACAATTAAAAACTCCTACAACATCCACAAAACCTACACAATTGATAGACTGACTAGGTAACAATGCAGAAACAATAAATACATACACATCAATCACACATATGCAATTACAATGCAGATTTCATTTCTCAAGGGTTCCTTTGCATTGAGTCACGTTGAAGAAGTTCTATTAATATGTTTAAGTCTCAAGTACAATGTCCATAGTCATAAAATGAATAAACAAATACATAATCTCATACACACATACATAAGAACAACTGATATGATAAAGTACATCCAATATACACCATCCACTTCACGTCACAAGGTATGTAATAATAAATACAAGTACATCATTATATAATGCAACATCCCGTAAGATCTCAAAATACAAGATACATGATACATCGATACATGAAATAAATAGAAGTCTCTATGATAAGAACAAGAATGATAAAGATACAATTGCATCAACGAACATCCAACATCTATCAATCTGAAGGGGACACAAATGGTAAGAAGTCACTACCTCTCGACTGCGTGTTCACCTAATTAGGCTCCCATTCTCATCGTGCAAGGGAGATAATGTACGATCCACATACGGATATCAAGTCATAAAAATCAATCCTACGCAAGGGATCCTATTAGCCAAATCTACCTTAAGGGTACACAAACTATTGATAAAGAAAGATAATCAAAGTCAAAAAGACAATCGATCAATTCCAACACCACATATCTAAGTCAACAACGGATACCAAGTCCAAATCAAGTATTCAAACAAAGGAATACAACATTGAAAGACAACCACTTCCAAATCAAATGCCAAGTGTCAAAAGAATAATAACCAACAAAGAAATAGTTGTCATCAATAAAAGTCCACCAGCCACAATAAATAAGATCCAACACTGAGTATTAACTGACAATAAATACATCCAACAAGTACACAACCACAGGAAAATATAAAAACCATGAAGGAGACTCAGGCTACATACTAGGGAGTGTCTTCACATGAGCCAGCTCTAAGGTTATCCTATCAGTCTCTCTAGACTCAGGCCCCCTAGTGACTCTATGTTGATTCAGAATACCCTCTTGTAAAGACAAGGAACTAGTCATACCTCTCGTTAGGTATCATCCTATTCCCATCCTTAGCCTAGAGAAGCACTCAAGGCATAGGTGAGGCAATATCTCTAAACATGTCTTTTTAATGTGAATCTAAAGATTTCAATTACTATATTATTACACAACTTACAATGAGTTATCTTGGT
The DNA here is from genome assembly GCA_028749045.1 of Cupressus sempervirens. Taxonomy (NCBI): domain Eukaryota; kingdom Viridiplantae; phylum Streptophyta; class Pinopsida; order Cupressales; family Cupressaceae; genus Cupressus; species Cupressus sempervirens. Next base: position 77,949,869 of record CM053791.1, on the reverse strand, counting down.
AGCCACTTTGGCCCCCCCCATTGCAAGCCACTCCCATAGAATGCACCTAGAGTACCCTCCCAAAAACTCACAAACCAAAATTGTGTCCCATACCACAAAAGCACTGATAATCAAATTCGGTTCCATGATAGACAACTCAAAATGCATTGGTCTTAAAGACTCAAGTCATCATAAATGCTCATCCAAATAAATCTCGAATCATAAAATACGTCATGACATCTAGTCAAATAATCATCATAAAATAAATTTCAAATGCCTCTGGTGCACATCCTAGTTTGGCCAACTATACAAGTCACATAAAACCATCATGAAATAAAAATCACAAGACTTTAAACAAAACATAAGAAACACACAGTTTTCAGCCATATTTAATTCCATCATTTTCTATGTTTAGATTGAGCCATAAGGATGTGTTTAACAATATACATGTTTACATAATTTCTTATGCTAATATACTTATTAAAATGAATAAGTATTTAGGATTGTGCATATATAATATCATGCAATATTATCATGTTGTTATTTTAAATAATCTTAAATCATAAATTAGTTAATTAATATCATAAATGTATATTATTAGATTAAATATTAATATCAATTTCATTTCTAAAATATTAATTTGACTTCTATTTAAGTCCAATATTAATATTTACCTTTCCTTTAATTCATAATGCAACTAGAGATAACTCTAACTTAAAATTATTACTTAAGTTATTTATAATTTCTCTCATAATATCAAATGTTCATAACTAGATGATTATATAGTAAACTCCACTATAATGTCTCTTAAAATATAACTAAATCACAAATATTTATTTATTAACTTGTAACTCCCCTTGCATTAATAAATATATAATTACTTATATCCAACTAAGAGTTCTAAAAAGTATTGATATTAAAAATCCACTTATAAGAAACAAGTGGTATTTATTTATTTAGTTTTCAAAATAAATTAATAATATATCTTTTAATTTTTTAAATAATTATAATTTTTTTTTTCCAAATTTAATAATAATAATTTTTTTTAAAGATCCGAAAATTAGTATTTTCACATGCCTTTGATCTTCTGAAAATATGTGAGCCTAATATACTATGTTCTCTATCTTGAATGTATTTGTTTTCCTCCGATTTTCTGCTGTGGAAATTCTCATATTAAAAAGAGTTTTGAGATGAATATAAAAATCATAGTTTTCCAAGTTCTCTAAATTTCAATGTGAATTTTCAACTCATTTCTCAGATCTAGATTTCTAAATACAAATTTCAGCAGCATGATTCTATTGTTTACTTCTTACAAAGTTTCCCAAACAATACATGTTTCAAATTCTATTTCTAAATTGCAAACCCGAATTGTTCCCAAGATTTCATTCGATAAATTTGAACAGATAAATTTCAGCAATGTAGCAAATGCGAAGTAGACAAATTTTGTAAAATAATTTCTACAAATGGGTTCTCAACCCTACCTCAATCTGATAGCTGAAATTCTAGACAATCTGGTGAATGCATGCAAATCCAAACTCTCTGAAACTTTCAACATTTTTTTTTCAATTCCAAATTTTCTCTCCCAAATCCTATGTCGGAAAATGAAATACGAATCCTCTAATAAAGAGTCATAACCCTAACTAGGGTTTCTATTGCTCAATTTTGTAAAAAATAATTGCTTTATTAAAATATAAATATTTTAATTGATTAATTCTTTCATGCACACTTAAAGCCTTTTTAATTAAAATATTCTTTTTATTTTCTTTTCTCCACTTAATAATTTGTTCAAAGCACTTTTAAAAGCACAATTTATTATTTTAATTAATAATAATTAAAGCCCATTATTTAAATGCAACTCTAATTTATTTATTATTAATGAAATAACTATAATAAAATAATATTAAATCTTTAATCTTTTAATTGTTTGATCTAATTTTACAAATTAGACTTTTAAATTAAATCTTTTAAATAGAAGCACATATTTAATTAATTTCCAATTAACTAAATATCCTCATATTTTAATATTTTCATTTTTAAATCAAATAATATTTAATAAATCCAATATCAATGATTAATCCAAGCATCATACTTAAACCATTTTCCAAATAAATCACATAGCAATAATCACATAAAATCAACATGAACAAAATTGACCAGAAGTTAAAATCAAACTACACTTGCAAAGATAGACTTATGGGTAATTAGGCTATGGCTGGGATTGGACCCGAACATTATCTCCCCATTCTTACCATTGAGTTAGGGCACACTCATCTTGACAATTCAGGGAAGTCGACACCTAGTATCTGCAAAGTTGTATAAAAGATGAGCATGTACATGTGCATATATATCTAAACTAAACAGACAATGGCGGGGAGTGGTGCATCTTGTAGATCCAAACTAGTAGGTGACTACGACTTCCTCTCTCAACCACATTAAACACGTCAAATAGAAATGTAAAACAAACACACACACCATACACATGCAAATATGGGGTAAGTATAATAATAAATTCGGAATATAAATAATATCATATTCTAACATGAGCATCTCATTAGCATGAGGATATAATAAACATCTTTCGAAGACACATCATATGACATCATCATGAAGGTAATTTCATTAGCTAATAGAGAGCAATTAAAGCATCATAATTGCAAGTACACAATCACCACTAACCGATATAAATTAACTACTCTATATATCCAGATATTGCATTTCAAAGGTTCCTAAGAGCTGACAAGTTCATAGAAAACTCGATAGGACTTGCACAATGAAATCTATAATTATGGCAAAGGAGGGGTATTACACAATAAGCTAAGTAGCAGTATTTGTCACGGCTCTTTGAGGAGTTTGTGTATTCTCATAGTCGATGAATAAACCAGACCAGATAAAAAATGGTCCCTAGTTTGAAGGGATGAGCACCAAACTGGGCCAAAATAATACTATGGGAGTGGATCTATGACACCTGAGGATATGCCGGAGCATGAGGATCTGGACTTTCTCCATCGAGGCCTAGTCAAACTCCCTCTACCAAAGTCCAGTTGGACTTTAAGAGAGAGAGCTTGCAAACAATAGAATCATAGAGAACAATCGGTCTAATTAAGGAGTCTAGGAGGGACATCTTGGTCGTCATATCCTAGAATTGGTGTTTGAAGCACTGTTGCTCAAGCATAGCGAGTGAACCCAAGCCCTTGTTAATCCAGGGTTGCATAGCAGGCAGGTCTCAAACTGAAACGAGGCTCGAAGAACTCGACACCCAAATAAGTGTAGGAAGAAGTGATCTCAACCTCATGACCCTGAAAGTGGAAGTGGAGGTGAGAGGTCCTCAAACAGTTGAAGACCATCACTCAGGTCTTGCCCAGGTTCACAACTAACTATCCCACATCGGAGGAGGCTAAACTATTGAGAATCCGCTCAAGCCTCTCAGAGGGAAAGGCCAAAGAACCACATCATCAGTAAAGAGCAAAATGGATATTAGGACCTGGTGTAAGTAGCAACCATCCTTGGTGGGTATGATATCCTGAAGGAAGGACTCCAACTCATCAATGTATATGCCAAAGAGAGTGGGGGAAAGAGGGCAACTCTGCTTCACCCTTATGGTGCTTTGAATAGGAAGTGAAAATCCCTGTTGAGTCTTGAACCTTACATCAAGTTGACAAAGGAATGTCTGAGACTTAGACTACAAAAGGACTAGAGTTTAGAGGAAACATGAATGAGATTGGATTTGACGAATGGACTGGAATAGAATTTGAATGAACGATTATGGGAATTGAAGTCGAGAAAAACTAAGGAACAAAAGACAAAGGAAGAGGTGTATTGGGTCTTACTAACAACTGGTATTGTGTTGTAATAGGCAAGGTGGGTGCCAATGAGGAAACCTTAGGCATTGAGACTAGGTGTAAAGACACTACATAAAAGTTTAAAACCATTGCAACAACCTTTTAATCTTGAGTCGAAATGGCTGGAAGACCTAATGTTGATATAATCACTTTTGTGGGTGTTGTGATAGTCAATAGCCATTGCTTGGTCTACACTCTTGGGTGAATTTTGTTCTTGAGATTTGACACATTTCTTCAACATTTTCATCTTCAAGTTCCTTCCCATAGTCTACAACTTTGATGCTTTGAGGTTGGGTTGATTCCTTTTTGTTTCAATTGTAGTGCCTATAATTGAAGATAAGCAATCTTGCAAATCGTGGACGACTTTTTTTTTTATCAATAAAGTATATTGCCTCAGGCTTCATTTGAGGAGATCAAATGCCATATCTTTGGGGTTCCTCCTACCTACATATCACCTCCTACTCATATACTCAAAAAAGTCAAACTTGTCATTTGCACTCTTGTAGTGAATGTAGATGTACTTTAAATTGTACTTAGACTAAAAAGTTCCGAATCCCGACACTCTAGATCATAATTATCATGGGAGCTCATGTGGTGGCCCAAGGGGTCAAACAAAAATAATTGATTAGTCATCAATTATTGCCTAGGGGATTTCAGAAATGGAAATGCTATGCACATGTTGATTACCATTTGACAAACCCTGTGATCTCATCAATTATTGCCTAGGGGATTTTAGGAATGGAAGAACTATGCACATGTAGATATTTTATGAGATTAAAACAATCACAAATATTATGAACATTTTCCTTATATCGATTATCATGCCAAGCTTCAAAAATCATATGAACAAGCCATTTGGAAGGAAACTTTTACTTAAGAAAAAGGGGATGAAGCTCCATTCTAGAGTTTCCTTAATTTGTCCTTAAATAAATATACCACACTCAGAATAAGGCTTGTGTAATTAATTTAATTTATTAATTTAACCATAATTTTTGTATGTATTGCAAATTTAAAACCTATAATATAATTTTGAAAATATAAAACTTATTCTTCAGTCTCTGCTGCAATCCTGCTTACAATTTTGAGCTATCTCTTTTGTACTGATGTCTTAAAATATTTCAGCCAAAGGTAGGGGTTTTCATCCTCTAACTTTTCAAAAGAATTCAATAGTTTTCTACTTCGTCGTTGAATTTGTTTTTTTTTATCTCGGGGGTGTTCTGTCCTCAAGTTTGCTGAATTTTTAATTCATACTTAATAAAGTAAACATAAATAATTATATCTTCTGATTTCTTTTCGTTCCTCTTGATTTGTCTTCTATATACCTCTTTACTCCAAGTCATTATTTTTCATGTGCTGCACCTTGGCGTTTAGTTACTCACAATTTTAATCTTTTGTTTTAATGCTTGTAAAGAAGTTGCAAAGCTAGGAATAAGTTCCATGACCCTATTATCACTCACCATATTTAAATATTACAATGTGTGAATTTTATAGCACCACCTAACATATTCTGCAGTTTATGATCAGCTATGGAAATATATGGGACAAAATAAATATAATTGGAAGTCCCGAGTATAGGCAGGGGCAATACATATAATTCAACTTTCTTTTAGTTATTAAAGAAATATTAGAGATCACTGATAAACTTCATAGCTACATTGAACAATTGAGTATTTGTCAGAATTTGATGTGGGTGGGTGCCTTGGAAGTGTGTCAGTGCCTGGTTTCATTTGTTATTCAACTCACCTACTTGACTCAATTCATATGGCTTCCTTTTACTATCATAGAACAAACTTTAAAAACCATTATGGATTGATCATGTGATGGCATACTCTGAAAATCCACAAATTTTTTTTTTTTGATGAATAGTGTCCTTTTCTATTAATAAAATATACTCAGATTACAATTCACAAAAAAAGGGCCGGGGGATACAAGATCACCCCGTAAATGAGTTCACACGGCCGAAGCCGGACTAAAAACATGGCCACGACCAAAAACAAAAACTATTCATCAAAAAAAAAAAACATATAAGGCAACCTTAGGCTGCCAAAGTAGTGCTAGCCAAGGGTGGTGGATCATCTTTGTCTTGAAAACCCCAATCATCTTTAGGATTGGGGGGTAGGCTGGGAACAGTCTAGCCATCATCAGTATCAGTAGTAATAGTGGCAACCTCCGCATCTTTAACCTCTGGCCACGGAGGAGAGATCGTTAGGTCCAGGTGAGGCCACTTCCCAGAATGCGCACGATGAGTACTAGGAGGAGGAGCCCGGGACCAACTAGAACCACCGCAAGGGTGGGGAAGCTGAGCGGCGCCTCCATCCGCCATCACCACCATTGGGAGAGCGGTGGCGGGAAGCCTGGGAGCGCGGGGTGTGCGAGTGGTGGCCAAAGGATTGGCACCGAGGACAGCGGCCACGAGGCGTCAAGGTCTCCGCTAAGGCATCAGGAGGAACTCTAGCAATAGTGCATGGAGCATTGCCCCAATGATTCAGCAGCTCCTGCAGGTGAGCTACCTCGAGTGCAACTTTGTTAGCTTGCACCTGAATCTGCATAATTACATTATTACAAATGCATGCCTTAGTGTACATAGCAGTGTTAACATCCAAAAAACTGTGTGTGAAAAGAATAACATTTCTATCTTTCTACAGAGAAAACAGAATCTCCAGCCTGAAGGTATGCCAAATCTGGGCGAACTTCCGAGGAAATTTGGGAGAGTCACCCAGTAAAATCATGTGCCAAGAAAAAGACTCAAGTCTGAATGGCTTAAAAAAATATGAATCCAGTGCCAATAATTCTGAGCAGGCTTACAAAACCAGAAAATATGCAAGAAAGACTCTGGTTGTCCACAGAAGGGGCATCTAGGATCAAGAACCCCAATGTGTTTGAGTCGAGGCCCCAGGGGAAGACCTTGGAAGGCCAGGCACCAAGCAAAATGCGCAATCTTGGGTTTAGTTATAGCATTCCAAATGGTATCAAAGCGTTTTCTCCATTGAGAAAGAGAAGATTACAAATGCCATCTGTGGTTTAACGTATCCAGCATCGAAAGATGAGGCGAAAGCCATCTATAGCCCAAACTTGGCTTGTAATTAGAAAAAGGAGTGGCAGGATACCACTTCCAATCAAGCCACCAAGGGCGAACAGACTGAATCCCCACTTTATGAACTAAGTGAACAAAGATGGAAGAAAGCAGAAGGTCAAAAGTCTGCCGGTTTGAATGGATGAGGCGGTACTATACTTGCATATCTTCCCAAGTCCTGAAACTCATGGTGACCCTTGAAAAGAGGTCCTTAGGAGTTCTAATGCCACGTTTAAAAAAATGCAGAGCATTGGCCCCTTGAGTCTTGGTGAGGAGAGTACCCTGAATGGAAAACAGGGGAGACCACCAAATGTTCTGTTGATTCAAGGAGAGGCCATTGCGGAATTCATCTCTAGCCCATCGAAGCCAGGGCTTAATAGCCTCCCAGGCTTTCCAGATGCTCTTGATGACGAATGAGCCCTGAATGACCACGGGCTCACGCATGATGAGAAGGGTTTGGAAACCAATCCCCTTCCAAACAGGCCTGTTGACAGGAAAGCCGAAAGAAATGCAGTGCCGAACCATAATCTTCCAAGCTTCATCTCCTGAAATAGCCCTAATAATCCATTTTGCACAAAGAGCAAGGCCTTGTTTCTGAGTGGAAAGCAAGCCAAGGCCACCAGACTCTTTTGGGAGACAACAAAAATCCCAGGCCACTCTATGGAAGCCATGGTGATCAGAACTAGAGGTCCAGAGAAAATCCTTGAGCAATCTTTCCAGCTTCATGTAAGAAGCTTTGGATGGAGCCCAACAGGAGGAGTAATACACGAATGGCCGACAAAATCTTTGAGAAAATTTGGAATTTTTCAGCGAGGGCGGCTTTGTGATCTAGTAGTCGAGCTTTTTGCTATTCTTGGCCAGCACAGCTTTCCAAAGTTCCACAGGCGATGCCTAGAACGCAAAAGGAATGCCAAGAAAGCGGAAGATTTCCCTGTGAGTAACCCATTTCCACTCAAACTGGCTAAGCCAAGGTGGAGCTAGCAAAAATGACTGACGGAAGCAGAGCGTTTTATGCCATTGAATGGCAGAACCAGAGGCTTGACAAAAGGTGTCCAGGCAACTTAAAGCATTATTGATGTTCTCTTCATCCTCTAAAAGAGTAAGAAAGGAATCATTAGCAAAGTGTCCATTGACTAATTGGGAGGATGATTCAGGCAAGGAAATGCCACGAACCAGTTTTGTGGACACAAAATGCGCAAGTAAATAGCCAAAACCTTCCACAGCAAGGACATAAAGCGCAGGAGCTAGCAGGCAACCTTGCTTGATGGAACGAAAAAGTCCAAAAGCCTCTGATTGTGAATTGTTGATGGTAGTGCAAGCATTAGCATCACCAAAGAGCCTCTCCACGGATTGAAGGAAATTGGGGCCAAAACCTAGAGCCTGGAGCATAGCCAAGATGAAGGGCCATTCAATGCGATCATAGGCTTTAGCAAAATATATCTTTAAAAAGATAGCCTTCTGATTGGACTTGCGAGCCCATTCCTTTCCCTCCTAGACAAAAATGATGTTATCAAGAATCTATCTGGACTTGATGAAGCCAGTTTACTCTGGCCGCACAATTAAGGGCAACATGTGCCTGATTTTGAGAGAGAGTGCCTTGGCAATAATCTTATAAGACACATTCAGAAGGGTAATGGGTCTCCAATTGCATATGTTCTTTGGATCACCGGCTTTAGGTATGAATTTGATATTTCCTTTGTTTATAATGGCTCCTAAGCTTTTAGAATGATAGGCTTCAAAATAAACTTTGTGCAGATCATGACCTATATGCTCCTAGAGGTGTTTGTAGAATTCACAAGGAAACCCATCACACCCAGGGGACTTGTCATCCGCCATGTAAAAGACCGACTCTTTAAGGTCTCGAAGGGAAAGAAGTTGCTCACAGAAAGCATGTTGCTCAATTGCTAGGCGGTTTGGAGTAACAGAAATACACTTTCTGAGAGCTTCCTCGTGAGCAACCGAATTTCCTTGCGAAGCAAACACGTTCTCATAGTGATGAACAAATGCTTGCAGGATGGTAGGGAGACTAAACAGAACAACATTTCCTTGTATTTGATCTTTTTAATCCCAACATTGGTATGACGGGCACGAAGAGCCTGAAAAAACTCCTTCGAGGCTTTGTTGCCAACCTCCAACCAGTGGGGATAGGCTTTGATTTGGGCTCCCCGAGCAGCATAATTATCGGCAATTTGTTTGTCATGGCAAAGCTTGGCAAGCTGAATTTGTAAGTCCACATCAAAGGGATTGAGGGTGAGGGCCTCAGAGGCTTTTTTGAGGGCAAGCGTGTTGACTTCATATGACCGTTTTCTAAACATAGCCAATTGTCGCCCATAAATGCGCAAGAATCAGACAGTTCTGGTAATGGCATCATTCCACCATTGAATCCAACCCCTTTGGGAATGCGGATGTGGCTCCAAGTTCCAAACACGTAGGATGTGCGAAATGGTGGAAGCATGCATCAACACAGACATGTTAAGGAAGAATCGAGCCTTGGCCACCTTCGGGACAACTGTTTGCCAAGAAATGACAAAATAAATGGGATAGTGATTAGATAACATCACATTTGGTAGGGGAATGACGGGCAGATGTCGATCCTCAGAAAAAGAGAAAAAAGATTGCGCAGTTTTCATAGCACGATCGAGGCGTTTTAATATGCGGTCAGAGCCAGCTCGAAAGTTGGACCAAGTGTGCCAAACCCCACTATCCTGGCGACGGTTGGTATTGGGATCAAAAAGGCCCAATTTATTGCACATGTAATACTAGGCTTGTCTTTCCCCAGCTGTCTAGCAAAACGGTAGAATGCTGTCTTTGTTAGAGGCCACTTCAACCATATTAAAGTCCCCACATATGACCCAAGTAGCTGGAGGCAAGTTGTCAGCCAGCCAGGCCCACATCTGGGATCTTTCCACAACATCATCAGAAGCATAAACATTAATGACTCCAAAAGAATGATTGTTAATGGAAAGCAAAAGCCAAATAATTCTATGCGTGGGGTCAGAACCGTGCGAAATAATAGCAGAATGAAGGCGAGGTGACAGGAGAGTAACTACACCACCTCGGCCAGCTTTGTGCTGGGAAGAAAACATCACGCCATCCTGCTAAATTACGCGGCATGCCAAAGAAAGCATGAAACTAGAAATTTTAACTTCTTGTTGACAGAGAAAATCTAAATTACCAAGTCTATGATGGACATCCCGAACATAGTACTTTCTGGGGAGGTCTATGAGACCTCGAACATTCCATGATAGGAAGTTCATGAGAACTCTTCCATATCATCTTTGTCCTCAAGAGAGGAGTAGCTATTCTGCAAGAAGGTAGAAACATGGTCGAAGTTAGACGGAAAACCCTCTGGACTTACAGCATGACGTTTCACTTTTGGTATCTTTGCACGTCTAGGAGGACTGCGAGAACGTCGTGTCGCTGGTGGTGCTATTGAAGAAGCAGCAAGAGGAGTACACACCCCAGCCAAGGTAAAAGCCCTGGCGGCTGCCTTAATCCCCTGCGTGCTAGTAGGGTTTGAAACTTGCGAAACTCTAGGAGTAGTTCCTTTGTCCGCTACTTGATGTCCGATGAGAACTTGCGCACACAACTACAATGAATACCTTCTAAAACTATTGAATAAGGCGATTTTATCAAATTTTGTTATGAAATTAAAAAAGGCAATTGAATGCAATTCAAAACTATCAAAGACATAGTTCCCAATGAATTTTTAAACATATTGATTTTTGGCAATTACATACCTAATTTTACCTTTCTCAGTGAGCGAGAAATCACATACCTACCTTTTAATTAGTCATAAAATCAATCATAAAGAATTTAGTTCAGTCATTCGAAGATCATGTATCTGAATTAAAATCGAAACATCAGACAGATCAGAGCCCTCTATTGAAAAGCAAGGCTATTGACTCGTATATCTCCTGGATGTGATCTGAAACATTCGATCAAGTTTGTCAGTCATTTCAAGTGCGCTAACTCTCCCAATCAAGCTATAACTTGGCAATTGGGAGTCAAAGAATTTACGACAGTAGCATTCTTCATCCCAATTTACCTAGATATAATAACTCAATGATTTCAATCTAAAGAACAATCAGGTCAGAAAGAATGTTGGAGATGAATCTCTCCCAGATGATAGAAAGTACCTTATCTAAATCATTGAATTAATGAAATCTATGAGTGTACTCTAGTTGAACAATATTATTTCAGATGAAATCTCAAAAGTAAAATGATATTAAAAATTGGATCAGATCTATTGGGGGATCAGGGATGAAACTAATCTTATTTTGGATGATCTTTACTTATTAAATAATCTCAATAGTGTCGAGTCTGTTAGTATGGAAGATAAAAAAACATGGCATCCAATGGAATCAACATAACTTTAAATGGATTAATAAAACCTGTATCAAGTCCGTTGGGAGGTTAATCGCCCAAGTTAAACAAAGAGGCTAAAATTGCAACTCAAAACTAGGACAAATCCAAAAAATAGGCTTATATTACAGATGGCAGATTTCATCAGATGCGACTGAATATATTAAATGCAAAGTTACCAGATTCCCTCCTGGTTTGATTCTGTTAGTCTGGTCCTTGTCAAATTTGTCTGCATAGCCACAAATTCACTGCAAATTCTCTCAAAGGAATCCGGGCAGAATTTGGAGCAAATTGGAAGAATTTTTTGCCTAGCAGCCAAACCCAAGCCGAATTTGGTTTGAAGACTTTTTTTCTTCGACATTTTAAAAATGTATTTGTTGCCTAATTTGGTCTATTCGACCCTCCCAACCCTAAAAGTGACCACTACAAGGGCCAACAAGGATGGTTTGTATGTCATTTGTATTAGGAAATAATTCGTAAAATATTTCCTTATTATTAACAAAGACTGAGAGGTCTATATATACAAAAGAATAAAGCAACGTTTTCTTAGGAAACGATCGTAAATAATAGAAACATTCTATTCTAGCTAGAAGAAAGCTAAAAATGCTAACAAATAACTATAGCTAGCTAAATATTAGAAACATTCTAATATTTACAATAGATTATAAATAGATTACCATTAATCAATAATAGACGTTTATCTATTATCATAATACCCTCCCTTAATGGTTAATCTATCTACAACACCAAGCTGTCCTCTGAATTTGACACACTTATCAGGACCAAGAGGCTTGGTGAGAATGTCAGTAGTCTGATCTGTGGTAGGAACATACTGCAAATCTATTGTCCCATCTTCAACCAGTTGTCGTATGTAGTGACAGTGAACATCCACATGCTTGGTTAGTTAATGGAAGACTGGATTTTGGGCTAACTTGTAACATCTTTCGTTATCAACAAACAGAGTAGTCGGTCCTGCTGGTGACATTTGCATATCCCCAAGCATTCGACAAAGCCAAATAGCTTCGCATCTTGCTTGCACAGTCACTTTGTATTCGGCCTATGTAGAGGAGAGAGAAACTACCTGCTACTTCTTACTGGTCCATGTGATGACACTGGATCCCAAACTGAACACATATCCAGAAGTTGACTTTTTATCGTAAACAGAGCTTGCCCAATCTAAATTTGTGAACTCACTGAGTCTAGGATTGGAACTTTGAGAGTAAAGAAGTCCATACTTTGAAGTGCCCTTGCATAGCGAAGCACACAGTTTGCTGCCATCTAACGATCAGCCTTAGGAGCTGTCATAAAGCGTGAGATGTAGCTAGTTGCGAAGCTGATGTCAAGCCTAGTAGTAGAGAGGTAGATGAGGCTGCCTACTAGTTGCATGTATGTAGTATCATCAATGGGAGGAGAATCAGACTTGATAACTTGAGACCTTTCTCCATGGGTGTAGATGCAAGCTTGCAATCCTGCATACGAAATTTGTCTAACAAAGCCCTAACATATTTGGACTAAGAGATGAATATACTAGAAGAACATTGCCAAACTTCAACATCTAGGCAATAATGCATGAGCCCAAGGTCAGACATATCAAAAGATTGGCATAAATCCTATTTGATTCCTTGAATCAAAGATGTCGAACTTCCAATGATGATCAAATCATCTACATAAATAATGAGAAGGATGATGTCATTGTGACTAGTCTTGATGTACAAATTTGACTCTGAAGAACTCCTCTTGAAGCCTTGACCACTGAGGTACTTATCAATTTTTATGTACCACGCCCGAGGGGCCTACTTCAAGCCATAGAAAGCTTTTACCAATTTGAGAACTTGATGGTCTTCACCAACAACCTTGAAACCAGGAGGCTGCATCATGTAGACCTCTTCATGGAGATCACCATTCAGGAAAGCACTTTTGATGTCCATTTGATGGACCTTCCAACCAAACTGTACTGCTGTGGCTAGGACTAATCTAATTGTGCTCATCTTTCTAGTAGGAGCAAAGGTCTCCTCATAATCAATGACCTGACGCTGAGAAAAGCCCTTCGCAACTAAACGAGCTTTGTACTTATCCAAAGTACCATCGGATTTATATTTGATTTTGTAAATCCATTTGCAGCCAATGGGTTTCTTCCCTGGTGGAAGATTAGAAAGGACCCAAGTGTTATTCTTTAGCAAGCTCTGGTGTTCAGATGTCATGGCCTGTTCCCACTCTAAAATTCCTTTAACCTCAGAATATGTTTGAGGTTCAAACACATTATGAATGTTGATAGACTCTGTAGGTTTGCTCTTTTTTTGAGCAATTTTGCCATCAATGAGCTCATCAACACGAAGATCAGCAAGTGTCTTAGCCCACCTCTTAGGCCGGAGAGGAGAACGAAGAACATTAGTATCAAGAGATGCTTGGTTATCAGGTTCCTCATTAAAAGAATTTGAATCAAACTCAGGTAAAGCATCTACAAATCGAGTTGATCTTGCAGGAGAAGCTGGAGGTGTCTGTACAGGGATCACTGGTATAATTGGAGTTGCAGGAGCTACTGGAGCCCTCCCATCAGGTGGACCTAATAGAATCCTAACTCTGGAACCATGAGCCTTCATAGGCTGGTCTGCTGGATCAGGAACAAGAGAAACAAGCATGAATGGTTCTCGTTGCTCATCAAAGACTACATCACGACTGTACAAGAGACGAGATGTTTCAATGTCAATCAAGCGGTAGGCTTTGTGAAGACACTGTATCCAACAAGCATGAGTTTCTGACTCTTGGCATCCAACTTGGTGTGTGACGCATTGGGGATCCAAACAAAAGCAAGGGAGCCAAAAACCTTCAAGTGATTGATTCTAGGCTTGCAACCTGACCAAGTCTCTTCTGGAGTTTTACCTTTGACCACCACTGTGGGTAACCAGTTTAAAAGATAAACTAAAGTGTTGACTGCTTCTGCCCAGAACTTCTTCGGAACATGTTTGTGTTTGAGTATGGATCGAGCCATCTCAGTGATTGTTTTGTTCCATCGTTCAACTACATTGTTTTGTTGTGGCGTGGTTAACTAATGTTTGATGCCATGAGTATCCAAGAAGCTAGAGAAATCATTACAACATAAGTCCCATTGTCTAATCTAAGAGTAATAATAGATTTCCCATACACTTTTTCAATTAAAGGTTTAAACTTCTGAAATACAGGAAATGCACCTGATTTCTTTTTAAGGAAACACACCCACATTTTCCTACTGAGATCATCAACAAATAACAAAAAATACCTGGACCCAAGAACAGAAGGAGTGGCCATAGGGTCGCAGATATTGGCATGAACAAGCTGAAGTACCTGAGAAGCGCACCATGAATCACCACTTGTAAAAGGTGTGCGATGTTGCTTCCCAACCTGTCATGCATCACAAACTCCAAACTGTTGAAAACTCATCCCGAGCAAGCTGAGAGAGATAATGCACATTTAATTGCCCATATCATTGATGCCAAAGTGTGCTAATAGAAGACCGTCGAGCAGCCATAGCTAAGTCTCGAGAATCACCAGAATCAATAAGTCGAAAAAGACCATGATCCTCAAGATCCACTACAACAATAGATTGAAATGCTGAATCAGTGATTGTACACTGATGTGAACTGAAGGTGACATCCAACTATGGAGAATGTCATAGCAACTGACTGATTAAGAGTAGATTTAGTCCCATCCCTAGAACGTAGTGCAACATCGAGGAAAATGAGATTCCTCCCAACAGACTAAATTTGAATGTTGCCTTTGCCAACAACAATGTCCTCTTCTCAACCAAAAATAACATAATCTGAATAAGGCTAGTAGTCGGTAAACCAGTCTCTACGGTGAGTGAAATGACGAGAGGCACCTAAATCAATGTACCAGGCTGATGACTTCACATTATTTGTAGGTATTTTAGCCATGAAGATGTAAAAGGCAATTTTCGTCTGCTCAGTGTGCTTTGCATTGTTCGCTTTGGGCTGTGAACTTGATTGCTTAGATTGTGTAGCTAAGCGTTTTCGACGTTCAACCGTCATGTGCCCAAACTTGTGGCAATAGTTGCATTGAATGTTCTTCTGGGAGTAGTCTGAAGCTGGAGTAGAAGACTTATGTTGAGACGACTATGGAAACTTGCCTTTATCCTTTTGAAAGGAGTTAGCAGCAAAGGCTTGCTCTGTAGAGGTGGAGCTAGAGCTACTATGGAACTATTGTTTCCACCGATCTTGTTGAAGCAGAAGTGTGCGGAGATCAGTGAACTTTTAGATCAACACCAGAAGATGTGATGTTGAGAGTCTCGATAAAATGCTCCTAGGACTTTGGTAAGCTTCGAAGAGTGATAACCACAATGTCCTCTTCCTCCATCTTACGTTTGATGGCAAGCAATTGATCACAGATTTCTTGAATCCTATTCAGGTGAGCCTGGAGCGAGGTTCGCTCATCCATGATAATAGAAAATAGAGTGCTCTTTAAGAAGAAACCTCTACTTTTGTTAGAAGTCTCATGAAGACCCTTGAGATGTGCCCATATCACGGTAGTTGTCTTGCCGGATGGAATCTAAGAGAGCTTATCTTCAGCTATGGATAATTTGAGAAGCATCACCGACTCTTTAATATTCAGATCCCATGCATCCTAATCAGTACCAAGGGTAGTCAAACGCTTTGTAACACCCAAAATAATTTGATCGGTATTTTGATATTAAAAAATTGTTATGATCCGCTGCTTCCAAGTGCGCCATAATTTCAACCATTGAATTTTGAGTTGTTCTTGAGCAGAATGTTTGTCAGAGATGCCATGGCAGAGGAGCCGTGATCAAAGAATAAAGTGATGTTTTCTTAGGAAATGATCGTAAAGAATAGAAACATTCTATTCTAGCTAAAAGAAAACTGAAAAAGCTAACAGATAACTACAATTAATTGTAGTTATTAGAAACATTCTAATATTTACAATAGATTACAAATAGATTACCATTAACCAATAATATACGTTTATCTATTATCATAATAATTTGTGCATTTGTGAATGAAAAAGAAAGCTTACCTATAAAGGAAATCCAAATTGATAATAGGTCAAATCTAAATTGATGATTATAAAGGAATTTCCTTAAAAACACTACGATATCTTTGAATTCAAGGCTTAAAATTTGAATCCCAACATTTGATCTAGCTTGGTTAGAAATCCTCTAACCAATACAAAATAAAAATTCAGATAACTGTGCTTATCTTTTGATGATTCCTTTCATTAATCTTATCAGATTCCTTTCATTCTCAAACTGTCCCCTTTATATGGAAATATGTTCCATGCATGTGACCAAACAAGTGTATCATGTTGTATGTATGGCTAAATGATGCAATTAAATGCAATGTAAATTCACATCAGGTCGTGATTAAATCAGTAAATTATCTAAAAGACGTAAACTACTTAATCCTATTTCTAGACAGGATATGGTAAATAAGCCTAGATTTTAGGACAGTTCATGTCCAGGATAAAATAGAGGAAATAATAGATTGAGAGGGTAAAGAAAGGCCACCAAGTACAAGTATGACCAAAAGGGCTTTATTCTAGACTCAGAGAAACCAAGAACAACCAGTGAAAGGATATTTACGAAGTTAAGATCCAAAAACGGCAACCCTCACTTTCTGATGGAATGTAAGTTGCGACAGTAACCCTTCTAAGAAAAGTAATGTTTTCCTTGCTGTTTGTAAATGATAATGTTTTAAGGAACAAATTGATTTAAGATATTTCAAATTTGACATCATTAGAGAAAAAAATATAAATGACCAAAAAAAGGTGGCAAGGAGCAGATTTGGCATCAACTATCAAGGGACTTTGTACCATACTATTTATCAATTTTATTATGTTTCTCATATTCAGTATGTCCGTATTTCTGGACTGAAATTTCCTGATGATTTATGCTTTCTATTTTTACCCATAATGTCTCCCACAATGGCTTGTATCAATAGCCAGAGAAAATAGAATATGACAAGGAATTAATAGGGAATTGTATAGAGAAGTTGACAACAAGGAACATTAGAAGAGTGTCAATATTCTGGTAGCTGCAATTGCAACTATTAAAGTATGCATGCCATTGAAATTCTGCAAACATGTACTCCATGCACTTAGTGCTGACTTAAATGTTCGAAATAATCTTTTAATTAATAAGAAATTAGAATGATTAATTTCTATAAAGATATTTCAAATAAATTTAGGACTACAAGGAGAATTTATGGATTGATATTTTATTACAAATTGATGATGTCTCTTATCGCTTGCATACAAAAGTGAAATTGGTATTTAATTATTGCCTATGGGATAAGAACTGACAGGACTAATTTTGTTCTTAACATATAGCTGTCAGCATTATCTCAAATGCTAGATCTTTTATCTATTTTTGGACATTCAGCACTGCTATTAAATTTGATACTCCGAAACTCGGAATCAGTAAAGATCTTTTAGAATTAGACTGCAACCACCTACCTATATGTGCCAGTTTGTTTGTGAATTGATTGGGTTGATCAACTTTTAAATCCCAATATTCAAAACATGTGGAAAAAAGAGTGGAGAACCTGTCTTTGTCTATTATTTTCAATAAATACATCAGTTTTGAAATAATAATAATCAGGGAATAGTATCTCTTATAATTTCCACAGAACACAAATTTGTGCTGTTTAACACCAATGTTTATTGAATTCCAATCATATGCATCTTTTCTGTTTGCAGTTGTTCAAACTAAGCATAGAGGATGCAGTTGGTTTTCTTGAGAAATTTGCTGCAATGAGTCCAGATTCTAGGTAATGCTAATTAAAAGACTGCACGGTGACTATTTCAGAACTAGTGATGGTATTTATTGTTTGACTTTAGATATCTTGGATTAACTCTTTATTATACAGCGTTGGATTTCACATTTTCTATCATTTTTACTTTGCCTCATGAATGTTGTATTATTCTGTTGTTGATTGGGAAAACTTTCTTGCCTGGTCAGCAGAAAACTATCATTCTCCAAAAAAGAATGAAGATGTTGCAAAATTTAGTACATGACATGTTTGTCATGCATCATGAACTGTTCTGATGCTTGGCTTGTTTTTGACGGCACTAATATTTTTTTGGTAAATTCTTTTGGACTATGTTTTTGTCAAAATAGAATAACAGTGCTTGTGACAAAAGATATGTTATTAGGGTTTTTAATATAGCAGTTTTTATAATATTGTTACTTGTACAATCTGTGTTTCTCAGACGAGTAAGGGACCTTGTTATTAAATCTATGTTGAATGGGGTTTTAACTTTTCAATATGATGGGAAATGGGAGATGCATCTTCTAGTATGTGGAATACATCTTGGAGACATGAGATGGTCAATGTTGGACACACCTGGATATTGAAGGGTGGGGTGGAGGCGAATCTATCTTTAACAAACTTAAACGTTTATTTTAATTCCAAAACATGTAACTTTAATCAGTGGAAAACCCAATGAGGGGAAACCCATGGTTAGAATATCTTACAGTATATGAAAAGTATTACAAGAGGCTCATTGCTGGACTTGCATCCAAAACTCACTGCCTTAGGGCAAGATACCAAGGATTTGTGAAACTGAAGATTATTTCTCCACGGCAAGATACAAAAGGGATCTATGGAGGAGACTCGTTGTTGAAACACAACATAGATGAAATGAACTATAATGAATAAATCTTCAGCATATTGTGTCCAGCATTCTCCCTTGACTGTAGCTTCTCTTCAGTCATTGCCCCAAGCAACTGTTTGAAATTCTACAACAATACTCTCACCACACATATCTGGTACCTTAGATTCACATCTTTGCCTATCACTCCATTTGAAATAGATTTGATCTTCTATTTTTATTATTTGAATAACCAAATAGCATCAATTAGGTCGGCTAGAACTAGGGATGAGTGATAATCCCAACAAGTTGGCCACCACAAGATAACTGTGGTGAAAAGCAGTACTATCCAAGAGATAAAGAGGACCTAAAACTCAAAATCACACATGCTTGGTTCACATCTTTCAAAATCTGGAACAGGTAATGTGTAGCAACGATTATTTGGCCCAAAACATTTCTTCAACTTAAACCATTTTATGTATATCCCCACATGACAAGGTGGGATCTAAAACCAGCTCAATACATCATCTAATTCAATCATGAACATGACATAATCAAGAGAACAAACTGTGTTAGCCACATAGCCACAGATAACCTTGAAAACAAACTCCAAACTCTATGCACCACCATCAAACTCAATCATTACAGTGCGGATCACATAGAGATGTTCCTGAAACTTCCAACATCATTTTCAAGAAAATATTTCATGTTTGCTTAACGATTCAAGCTGCCATAACCAATGCATCAGTGTTCTTCATAACTAGAAGGTCAAGAAAATTCAAATATGAAGCCTATCATCAAAAACATACTTGTGGTACAGCTCTCTACCAGAAAATTGAACTGAGACACTGCACAACCATTATAACTCCAAGCTGCAACACAAGAAATATAAATGTGAAGTATTTTTTTGTTAAGTCCCAACAAACACCCAAACTGGCGACACACAGCATACATGAGAGATATCAGTGGCAACGCCAAGAACTTAAAAATATAGGTGTGCAACATCCACGGAACATACAATCTATGTTCCAAACCACAAGGCGATATCATCATTGTGAAGGAATATTGAGCATTCTTTTATGCAGCTACCAGAGCACTTCTCAACAAACACATTTTTCAATGATCAAAACACCTTTGTAGCAGTAATTTCTCATTAGGAGCAACATGAAAGATACAATTTTTAGCATTGAACAACCAACCCTACGAATGTCATGCTTCTGATCCTCATTTCAACCATAGTTGAAAAACTCAGACTCGGCAATAACTCGGCTGGCCTAAATTTTTTGGAAAACTCAGAATCGGCAAAAACTCAGCGAAAAAATTGGTGATAAATCGGCACTTTTATCGAACATTTAGAATGTATTTACATAAATTAGCATATAAATTTTATAATCATAAATCATATGTAAAACAATAAAAGTACTGACATATACATCAATTATATGTAAATATATATGGGCAATTTATATTATTGATTTATTTTGGCAATATATATATATATATATATTGTTAATGTATTTTAAAATTAATATATATGTAAATAATGTATATCTATTATTGATGCTTTTTGAGAATATTTTAGTTACCTTCTTCCCCTTTATATTTTAATTAAAGTAATATACATCAATAGTTTTAATTATTCTAATTAACTTCCTCGGCCATATACAATGTATCAACATATACATTAATTGTATGTAAAATGTATTTACTTTGAAAAGCATCAATGATATATAATCCAAAATTATATATAATTGTATTCAACTAATTTATGAATGAACATTGTGAGGTGTTCTATTTTTAAAATTTCTCAACTCTTGCCAATGGGTCGTCCTTGTCTCAGATTGTAGTTTCCGGCTGAAGAAAAATGTAGGCCCTGTGACGGATTGTCATTGGGAAAATTTAGTCCCGCCAGCAATTATTAATAAACTGGAAACTCATTTAGTCCCATGAGAAATTATTATTACTAAACTGGAAACCCTAATGCAGAAAACATCTATTTCGTGTTTGAGTTGACTTTATTCAATGATTTTTGAGAGATTAAATCATGTGATATGGCGATTTGTTCTAAAAATTTCAGAGAGAATTTTTTATTAAACTCGTTGCTGAGTTTTGGAGCAATTAATTTGGCTTCCATTTCCTTCTGCGATATATCGCAACTTTGACGATTTATCGCTGATGTTTTTAACTATGATTTCAACAATGTCATGGTTCTAATCCCAAGTCAATATGATATCATCATTGCACAATCTTTCAATTTGAACTCATATCATCAACACATATCATTGTCAACACAAAGGAGGGTTGACATCCAACCGTACTGCATTAACAGCAATTTTGACCAGCATCATAACAACAATGTCTCACAGTTGTGCAACATCTTTACCATAACGAGCAACATAGCATCTTTATCATGACTAGCAACACATCATTGTGTAGTCATCGACACCAATTAGGTGGACATCCACAAAAGAGAATATCATCAGCCATCAGTCACCAGCATAAGCTTCTGACTTTTGTGACATAGTAATCCCAGAATAGCAACACATTCTGCCTTCAAACTCTTCACATTTTCATAACCATACCAGTATATAGCTGACATCATAATCATCAGCAACACTAGCTCCTCTCACTATCTCACAACTGCAGCATCACAACAAGAAAAAGGTTAACATGAAAGGTCAACACTACTACCAATATCAGTAAGATATTGGCATCAAGCAGGCAGAGGGTTGACATCAATTACATTACTAACTGCCAATGATAGAGATGTTTCTTGAGTCTTAGAGACTTCCCATCTCATTAAAAACTCTCCACATTTTCACAACCTTACCTGCAGATAGCTGACATCACAATCATCAGTAACACTATTTTATCTCAGAGTCTCACAACTGCAGCATCACAAGAAGCAAAAGGTTGACAAGAAAGGTCAACACCCCAACATATATCAGCAATCACTCGACATCAAGCAGGCAGAGGGTTGACATCAATGACAATCCTGACAGCCAACAATAGAAATGTTTCTCAAGTCTTAGAGACTTCCCATCTTGTAAGGCTATTTCCAAGAAAGTTTGTGTCCTTTCCAAACAGATAAAATATAAATTACAAAATATAATAAACAAAAAAGAAAAATGAAACTCCTGTTTATGTATTTTAAAGTAATCTCACCACTTTGCGCAGAAAATCAATAAGATCTGGATATGGTACATATCTGGACCAAGTCATAGTTTGGGTTCCTGGTGGATTAGAATAGTGTCGTACCAAGCAGACCCAGGTTTGTTATGGAGCATACCAAGAGGAAAACTTGAGCCCCCAAATGCCAATTTTTTCAACTTTTACATTTTTTTCTGTTATTTGACCCTATGTTGATTGGTGAACTTAGAAAGCAATCTTAAACTCTGAAATTGACCTAAAGACACTTTGAGAAAATCGTAAATAAAAGCAATTGCATTTCATGATTCAGCTCATTCTGAAAACAAAATATTCAAACCAAACACCATATCTTGAACACATTCAATTGCTAGATTGAAAATAAATTTTGTATGCACCATTCTGTTTTTCCATTCATCCCCATAATCTTTTTGATTTTATGCCTATAGTAGTATATAGTCTAGACTATTTCATAACATGTTCATCTGAGTTTTGTTCTCTCTAAACTTTTAAATTAAACTAAATTGATGTCTCATCACAGCCTAGTCCCTTTTGTTTAGTCAGGCCTAAATGCATGGAACCTGGGTCAATGTGTTAAGGATGATGTCAGACTCTATGTTGGTTCTTTAATGGTGATGGATAAATCTGTTGGTCCCTTGTCTGTGTATAATTTTAATACTGAATACATCAGTGTTCTCAAGTAGCTCTCCTCTTATGACACTATTGGTGGCTCTTTTTAGCAAAAGATCTTCTTTTTAGCAAGTACTTTTCCAACCCGTACATAGGGGTACTAGTAGTAAATCCTAGACGAATGGAGAACATATGGAGGGAGAACTGGGATCTATAAGGCACCCTCCTCTGCTCCCTTACTCTACATCTTCTATGATTGGAATTCAGATATAATTCAAATATTGCATGACTATGAAGATGTATTCTCTTTACTCTAACCCTTGATCAGATTAGGAATAATGTTTGCATTGTTGTATATATATATATATATACATTTATGTGTTGGTATTATGTGGTGAATGCAGGATTTCAAGTTTTGCATCACATGGTCAAAAAGAGCATTTATTGTGTAAACCCGAACCTAGATGGTTGCAATTGTGATTTAGGGCAACTTCCAGAGCAAATTAGGAAGGGGACATAATAGCAATAGATTATTTTTCTTTGAAAATGGGCAAATTAGAGGACCAGTGAGATACCAAAGAATGTTGATAATCATCTGAAAAAATATTCGAAGAGCTTTGAGATCTCACTAAAAGACACGGAATTTGATTGCTTGTATCTTTATGGTTATGAGTCATGACCCTAGTAGTGAAAGTCGAGATAGTGAATTTCAATTTAAGAGAGGCATCCCACCCAAGCTTTCTGTTTTCATTTGCAGTATTCACACAAATTATCAACTTCTTGTCATGCCATTTTCGTCTCCCTAACTATCACAAAATATACTATTTTTTAATTTTTCTCCTTAATCCAGCCAATGTAGAGAAAATTGTCTTGTCTGGCCTGTAAAATGGATAAATACATTTATGTAGATATAAGTTGCTAGGATATTGTTCATCCGTTGCCTTGGATCTTGGCATTGCATATATAAGGGACTCTTTGTAATGGACACCCTAGAATTGCCCAAAAACTGAACCAACTGCTGATAGGAATTTAGTCAAATAATTTACATCCAACTCTTAATTTCTCCTTTAATGTTTAAACCCCTTTATGGCTCCGGAAATAAAATGTTTGTTTGATTTTAGGTCTTTGCATAGATTTGAAACCACATAACATGAACAAGAAGGAATTTATAATAATATGCAAACTGAAGATTGAACTACTGCTGAAATAATATTAATTTTCAATTAATAAAATTAAATACATAGCAGACTTTTCAACTCACTAATTACTCCAGCATTATAACATAATTTTCCAATAATGACTTCCCAACTTGCTGCTACAGTAATATGAATAGTGCTGCGTTACAGTAAAATCTGTCTTCAATCAGTCCAAGACCCTCATAAAATCATCCCTGCCCATTCCATTGTTTCTATAGGTGTCCAGGCGGGCCTTACCTTAAATAATCTGCCCATCCATAAAATTATAGGGGACAATGGCATAAGCATCGGATAAGAAGCGAGAATGATATAAGCAAACACCCAATCCGCCTGTAGCTGGAAATGCACTCAATTTGCTTGTTAATGAAGCTGATAACAGTGAATTCCAAAGGCCAAACCCCAAGGGAATGATGTCTAGAATATCACAAGAGAGGATAGACGTCCTCTAATGCTAAGAATGGATCTGCAACTCACACATCAATTTTCTTCTCATATTCCACCCCCGAATGAAGCCACTAACACTCCCTTTAATTTTTTTTCCAAAGGTCCATTCCACTCACATGGGCAATGTGGGATAAAAGATGTGCAATATAAAACATATTAAAATAATTACTTATGTCTCCCTTAGGCACCCCTTTTGATTTGCACATATCCCCATAAAATTTAATATTAAAGTAACATTTTAATATTTTACAACTAAATTAATTCTTACTTTAATAATACTTCAGGCATAAAAATATATTAACTATCGGACTCTGAATAGCACGAGTGATAGCTTGTCGGAAAGCTCTCGCCGCAGAGTATCAAATTCAATCACCAAAACTAGCCTCCCTCGTGTTCTGCTAACATACTAAAAATAGTAAGTATGCTTGAAACTGAGTAAATCAACTCTGTTTTGGCCCAAACTAGAGATGACTAGGCCAAAACACTCTAAGATCCCTTTAAACCCTTCGTTAGCCCTTGAGACCATGTAGAACTAGGCTAACACACACACACTTGGTTGACTGCTAAAGTGGGGACATTACACTCTTCTATCCCATAGTTGGTGATTTTGACTGTAACTATGCAAGAACTTTATAAATGTGATCTCTCTATTTCTTGACTATATGCGCCTTCAGAATTTTATTTGAAGTGAAAATTCTCTAAATGTTTTAAAGGTACTGTTGAAGGTCATCACTTGTGCTAGATTTTGCAATATCGTTGGAAGATTCAAAGTATTCACATGCTTTCTAGCATTACTTCTTCCTTCCCCATTGCCTTCCTACCAAATGACTTTACAACCTGGAATAATGTTTTTGTCTATCATCATCCAACAAACAAGATCTTATGCAAGATTATATCTTCATTAAAATCAAATACAACGTACAGTCCAGCTAAATAGGAATTGATACATTTTGGAAGTGCATGTCAAACTATGACAAAACATGAGATGGTATTTGCATACTTTTTCTGGCCACTTTGTGATCAAGAAATAATCTGTAACATTTCTATAATTTGCCATTAAAATCATAAAGGAAAAAGTGATTGTCTTCTTTATTCTTTTAGTCATGTTGCTGTTAATTCAGTCCTTGCAAACTGTAATCATATGATGATATGTGGTATGATGCTAAAGATCAAATTAATAAGGTCAATATTCAATTTACATTGTCTGCACCATTGTTGACATAACTTTCTTTTTTCTAATAAAGTTTGAATGAGTTATGGCAATGCATGCTAAGGAGCTCATTTTGCTGGCAGTGGGCATGTCAACATTGATAATTTTCTAGCTGTATTGGGCATGCCGAGAACTGCATTTTCTGAGCAGGTTGGCATCAATGCTACCTTCTGTTTTCCGTCTATCGTATATTAGCAGATAGAAATATATAGTTAATTTTGTACCTCATTTAATTTCTTGCAAATGATGTTTTAACCAACTAGGCTTGGACAGTGGACAAACTGGATCTAGTTATTGAATTTTATTTTCTTGAAATGGTTCTTAAGAAACAAATTAAGAGAGTTTTGCCTTGAAACTTATGAGAAATTATTGCATCTTGTATTTTGGCTTTCTGACTCTTTCTTGTCTTAGTTTCTTTTTCTTTGTGGAAACTATTTTGTTGCAATTTTTTAAGTCCAGCATATTTTGCCAAAAGCATCTGAGACTTCTGCATCTTGTATCAATTCACCAAATATCTAATATTAGAAAATAATCAACATTAATTATAAGTGACTTTCATTTGCACTGCTATATGTTGTATCTAGATGTTTTTATTTGTGGCATCCTATCAAACAACATGAGCAGATCCATTCTTTTGAGTCATTTCTTTCTCGAAACATATTTTATTCATACTAAATATGCAATAAGCTATTATGTGTACTTTTGCAGATATTTTGCTTCTTTGATGTAGAAACTCAACATTCAATTAATTTCAGTGAGGTATCTCTCCTTTCCATGTTAAACTGCTCAACGTTATCTCTTCTCACTTCAACTTGGCATTAATATACTTAATTAGTATTTTTGGTTAGATTATTTGAATTACATTACAATTCATTTCTAAATGAGAATTGTAGTATAACCTGTAAACCAGTTTTCCTCCTTGAGTAGCTTATATTAGAATATTTAATTGTTCTTAGTCTGCTATATTTTAGTAATTCTTAGTTGCTTTATTAATGGTCACTTTTGTAGATATTTTTAAGCTTCTTTTAATAGAAGACATAGTTGCTATTTTTAGCTTCAGTTTAAAGGTTCAGTTAATGGTTTCTAAACCGTCTCATAATTTGTTAGTTATACCATGTGTTTCTAACTTTCTATTACAAAGACACAATTTAGTTTATATGGTACCACGGTTAAATTTTTTTGGGTGAATTTTTTTATGTGGTGAAAATCATGAGCTTGGTTCAAGAAAATTGAGGGTTTTCTATTTATAAATTTTAATGGATCCGAACCTCAACCAAGTCAATTTTTGCAGCTTCAATATTGTGCATCTTTTTTTTTCGTCCCATACATGGCGCATTTTCTTAAAGTTTGAAATTCTTCAGATTTGACGAGTCCATGCATAACTTCAAAATCCACATTTTCCCCCCTTCTATGGCCATTTTTCTTTCTACTCCATGGAAAGTAAGCTCATGATTTCATCTCGGATTTTGATGTTTTTTTTGTGCAGGACTTGCGTTTCATCCATCTGCTACTACAACTTTCAATTTTGACATGATTTTTTTGAATTTCTCAAGCCGTAGCCTGCGTGATTTTGCGGTGCCTAGGGATTTTTGTGGAAGAGTTTTGTGTGCCATTTTTTCATCACAACAGCAAAGTCTTTTGATGGCCCTATGATTTTTTGGTTTTTATTTGTGATATTAGCTTCAAAATTCTTGAGTTTTTTGGACAGTTCAAAGTACTAAGGTTTCATTGCTAATATTTTTGTGACCTAGGGTTTGGAGAAGTATTTCTAGGTTTTCAATGTGTTTAGTTATTTTCATCATTTGTTTGCCTCTTATGTTAACCTTGTGTTTTGTGCTTTGCAAGGTGTTAGAGATGGCTTAACATTATGTTGGAAGGTAGTTGGAGGTTCAATGCCCACGACTATAATAGATGGAAGTTGTGCAAGATACAATATTTGAATATCGATGCCTTCATTTGATTATTTTGGTCACGAAAACTTGTCTACAACAGCCATGGCCCAGAATGGATCATGACACATTTGATGAGCGCAACTAAGATGTTGTGATGTTTATCAAACTTTTTGTTACTGACGATCAACTCCTTCAAGTGTCATCTAGAAAAACAACTAAAGAGATTTGGGAAGTCTTGAAGGATCTTAATGAAATCCCTGACAAGAGTCTAGCTTTCTTTTTGAGAAATATGTTATTTCTATCATGATGGATGAGAAGATGTCTCTCTAGGCACATTTTATGAAGATCGAGGATGTCCATAACTAGTTGGAAGCTATTAGCCGCAAATTGGAGGAAGAAGATATGGTAGTGATCACATTGTAGAGCCTACCCTAATCCTACAAGCATTTCATTGTGAAGCTCAATATCACGTCTACTAATGTTGATCAAACGTTTTATGATTTGTGCAACAAACTTTTGCAGCGGAATAGATGGAAGCAATAGTTTGGAAATGGTCATACTTCATCCTTTACTAATTAACAGGTGACCATTTCATTAGAAAGGACAAGGTCAACCTTAGTGTAATGACCCTTACCAACAGGCTACTAAAAAAAAACCCTAAATTTAATACATTGCTGAATAAAAGAAATTGTTCT
Source organism: Cupressus sempervirens (assembly GCA_028749045.1). NCBI lineage: Eukaryota > Viridiplantae > Streptophyta > Pinopsida > Cupressales > Cupressaceae > Cupressus > Cupressus sempervirens. The sequence continues at coordinate 77,921,800 of CM053791.1, read as the reverse complement.
ACTTAAATAACTGATGTAAAATAGTGCCAATGTATTCATTCAATGATAACCAAGTGTTTTTACATATGATATGCAATTTTCAGCACCGAAACATTACAACATGGCACATTATAGACAAACCCTAACTGGCTGAATTGAATTGAGAACTTGTTACAACTACAAACTGAAATGAAGAACCTGGATTAATCAAATGCTAGAGACTGAATGCTGAAGATGATATGATGAAAATGCAACTCCAATTGAAACTCCAAACCAGCAATTAAGCACAAGTGAAAGAATTGAAATATCCTTTCCATAGCGGCAATAATTCAAGTGATCTTCCACACCCTCAAAATTGCATACCAATTGAGAGTTTTCGTTCTCAATAGGCAATTGTGACTATTTGTAGAAACCCTAGGCTCCACAACGCACATCAACAAATATCAATAATAAATCTCAATGATAGGCAATGAGCCCTCAATGCCTATTTATTCTTTTTTCCTCGATAGGTCAGCCTCCTTTTTAATTTTTTCTCTGCTTCTTCCAGCAACCTCTAGAACATTATTTTATTTAATGACTTTATAAAATATATCACTTTATTAAATTAATTAAATATAAAGTTACCTTGTAATATATTTTTTAATTGATAACTTTATAAATAATTAACTCCTCCAAAACGGGGACATTATAGGTTCGCCCCTCCTAAAATTGCTTGGCCTCAAGCAATCTTAATGCTGGATGCTGCAAAATCACGTCTCCCTCCCAAGTAGCATCTTCAAAAGGTAAATCTTTCCACTTAACCAGATATTCTTTGATTACTCTCCTGCGAAGCTGCGCCAAGCAATCTTAATGTTGGATGCTGCAAAATCATGTCTCCCTCCCAAGTAGCATCTTCAACAGGTAAATCTTTCCACTTAACCAGATATTCTTTGATTACTCTCCTGCGAAGCTGCTTCTCTCTACTGTCCAGAATGGATTTTGGCACTAAGATCAATTTCCCCTCATCATCCAAGGGAGGTAATACTGCAGAAGGCATCACATTCTGACCCAACGCCTTTTTCAGGCGTGATACATGAAACACATTGTGCACTCTACTGTCTGCGGGAAGCTCCAACTCATAAGCCACCTCAGCAATTCACCTGATAATCCTGAATGGTCCATAATAGCGTGGCTTGAGTTTCTCTGCACCACTCTTCTTGAGAGTGGATTGCTTATATGGCTGCAACATGAGGTAAACCATATCATTTACTTCAAAACTACACGCAATCCTCTTCTTGTTTGCATATTGCTTTTGCTGGTTTTGAGCTCTAGCAATGTTGTCTCTAAGAGTAGCAACTATAGCCTTTCCTGTAATAGTTCACTTGCACAGGGTACTCGACTGTCTCCCAACAACAAATCTAAGAAACGAGGTGCCTCATAACCGTAAAGTGCCATGATGGGTGTCATTTGTATAGTCATATGGTATGTAGTATTGTAACAATACTCACAGAGATATATCCATCTGACCCAAGCTCGTTGTTGATTTGCCACATAATTCCTTAAATACCCTTCCACCCATTTGTTTACAATCTTTGTTTGACCATCGGTTTGTGGGTGATAATTGGTGCTAGGTGTAAGCTCAGTGCCACACAACCGAAATACCTCTTGCCAAAAGTGACTCATGAAGTGGCTGTCCTTGTCACTCACAATGCTTCGAGGCAAACCATGTAATCTGAAAACCTCCCTGAAGAAGACCTCTGCCACCTAAGTTGCTGAGTATGTAGTAGCGATAGGGAAGAAGTGAACATATTTTATCAGCCTATCCACCACCACATAGATACTATCGTGCCCCTGGGCCTTGGGCAAGCCCGTGATAAAATCCATAGAGATGCACTCCCACTTCCTGTCAGGAATAGGAAGTGGCTGTAGGAGCCCTGCTGGATAAGTGTGCTCTTGTTCTGCTGGTAGACATGACATTCACGCACATACTGCAAAACATCAGCCTTAAGTCCCTTCCAAGTGAACCACTCCTGTACTAACCTGTAAGTCTTGAAATACCCAGGATGGCCTGTTGTAGGTGAATTATGGAATGCTCTCAAAATCAACTGCTTCACTTTCGATCCTAGGACTAAGTAAATCCTGTTCTTGTAAATGATCAAATCATCTATGAGAGTGTACCGGGTGTCGATCGTTGTTCCCTCCACTATATCAGAGGCCCATGTGTCTGTGGCATATTCTGCTACAATCAAGTGTCGCCAATCCTCTGATATCTGAATCATAGAAGTGAGGTGTGGCCTATGGGATAATGCATTTGCAACAATATTCTGTGTCCCCTTAACATATGTGATATCAAAATCATATATCAGTCAGGTCCCACTGTCCCAAAAAGTGCCTCAAACTATTATGATTAGTTTTAATACAAAATTTGTTTCCCACAAGATACTGTCTGAATTTGGCCAAAGCATGCATGATGGCCAACATCTCCTTATCATATATGCTGAATGATCTCTCGGGCCCTTTGATTTTCCTACTCTCATAAGCTATAGGATGCTTGTCCTGCATGAGTACAACGCCAATTCCCTCTCCAGAAGCATCACATTGAAGCTCAAATGGCTTTGTGAAATCAGGCAATGCTAGTATTGGGTATTTAGTCATTATTTCCTTGAACCGCATAAAACAGTCTCGTGCCTCCTGAGTCCACACAAATGCCCCTTTCTTTAGCAAATCTGTCATGGGTGTTGCATGTCGTGAGTAGCCACTGACAAACTTGCGATAGAATCCACATAGACCAAGGAACCCCCTTAACTGTGTAAGGTTCTCTGGTGGTGGCCAATCAACAATAGCGCGGATCTTTTCAGGATCCATTCACACTCCTTCTGCACTAATGATGTGTCCAAGATACAACAGTTCTGTCATCCCTAATCACATTTGGACTCCTTGGCATACAAGGACTCCCTCTGTAAAATGCTCAATACCGTATCCAAGTGCTCTAAATGTTCCTGCCATGTCCTGCTATAGATCAAAATATCATCAAAGAACACCAGCACAAATTTCCTCAACTGATGGTGCAAGACCTTGTTCATAGTGGACTAAAAAGTGGCAGGTGCATTAGTCAAACCAAAAGGCATGACTACAAACTCGAAGTGCCCACAATGACATCTGAAAGCAGTTTTCTCAATATCTTGCTCGCAAACTCTAATTTGGTGATAGCCTGATCTCAAATCAATTTTTGTGAAATAACAAGCCCCATGCAATTCGTCTATTAACTGATTGATGCGTGGGATGGGATACTTGTTCTTTATAGTTCTCTTATTCAACACCCTGTAATCAATACACATCCGTAGGGTACCATCCTTCTTTTTTACCAAAACAACAGAAGACGCAAAAGGTGACTTACTTGGTTTGATGTGTCCCATTGCTAGCAACTCGTTGATGGTCCTCTTGATCTCATCTTTGAGTCGTTTTGGGTGTTTGTATGGTGTGATCATGATAGGCTTAGCGCCTTCTTCCAACTCGATAATGTGCTCAATGCCTCTGTCTAGTGGCCTACCTAGTGGAATCTCACTGAATACCTTCTCATACTTGATTCTCAATTTTTGAATATCTGGATGATATTTAGTCTTATGTTGCTCCTCCTAGGTAGGCATCAAGGCACATATTGCCGCCCACTCTATATTGTTATGCCCGACTAATCTCTCCAACCGCCTAAATGAGATAGTCTTGACATCACCATTACGGATAGCCTTTAGCACATGAGTCTTGCCATCCACCTCGAATCGTATCTCCATATCCTCCAATCTTAGGGTAACCTCCTTCAAAGAATGCAGCCACTACATCCCAAGTACTATGTCCATGTCACCCATGTTGACCACATGATAGTCCGCCTTGAACTCATAGTCCTTCAGGCGCAAAGGTAGATCTCGCACCATCCTATCACAGCAAAGAGTATATCCGTCAACTACCTTGACTCTCAATCCTTCGAACTCCTCAGTAATGAGTCCACGCCTCTCCACAAATCGTGCATCAATGAAATTATGTGTGTCACCTGTATCCAATAGAGTAATAACCTTCTATCCTGCCAAGACTCCTCGGAGTCTGAAAGATCCCTCTCTTTGAATACTAGACAGATGTGCCTCCTGTAATAATAGCTCTGGAGCCTCTTTTTTCTCAGCACTCTCTACCTCTTGTTCACCCTCTACCTCATTAGGATCCTCATCATGGTGCTCTGAGCTGTCTGAATCCGAACCCTTGTAATAAGCCCACATCGCTCGGTTAGCCTTCCCCTTAGGCCTCATAGGACAGTCATGACCAAACTCATAGGGACCTTTGCAAAAGAAGCCTAGCTTCTTCCTGCGTAGGTCATTAAGCATTTCCTTATCCAAAGGTGTAGCTGACTTGCCTTTTGAGTCACTAACCTTCTCTTTACCCTTGTTGAATTCCCCTTTGTTATCTCTAAATGATGAAGAACCCTTTGAACTAAACCGGTTTGTTGGAGCTGCAAGTTCCATATTGCGGGCTTTCTTCATGGCTTCCTGTAATGTAGGAGGATCAAAGGCCCTTACCCACCCCTTGAGTGGTTCAGTTAATCTCTCTGTGAATAAAATGACTAGCCTCCATTCTGAAATGTCAGGCACCATCACTGCAAGCTTTTGGAAGTCATTGATAAATTGTTCTAAGCCTCCTGACTGTCTCAATTGGGCTAACTGCCGGAAATAAACTTCAAGATTTTTTTAATCAAACCTTTCTATCATTCTATCCACAAACTCCTGATAAGTGGTTATCTGATTGTGTTGCAATGTTATCATGCCATGTGTCCACCAATCATGTGCTGCCCCATCTAAGTGTAAAGTGGCATACTTGAGTGCTCCAAATTCTGTCATAGTCTTCAGAGATAGGAAAGTATCCACCTTATGAATCCAAGCATGAGTAGTCATTTTTCCACTGCCATCAAATGTGGGTAATACTAACTTGTTGGTGACCTGTTGCAACTCACTGTGTTTATCTGCCTACTTCTGCCTGGCATCTCTGTAGTTCAGGTACTTGTCAAATGTCCATCCATCCTATACATGTGCTGGTAATGAATCCCATTCATTCCTCGCTTGTCGGAGTTCATCTACAATATCTGTTACCATAGCATCAAGTGTGAGTGCTGAAGTTTCTTCCTTGAATGTAGGACGTGTGGGTCTGTCAGCTATTCCAGACCGTGTCCTATGATGTGATCCTGCTATGCTCCTGTCATCCTGGTCATTATTATGATTATTTCTCCTATTTTCCCCAATCAAATGTTGCATCATAACCATCATTGCCTGTGTACTTGCCTCTATTGACTGTAGAAGCCTCTCCTGATGCTGTAAAGTCTCATCATCTCGCATAATTTTGGGTGGGCTTTGAGAATGTCTCTCAGCCATATTCTCAGTTATGCTGGTTCCCTGGATAAATAGAGCCCTTTTGGTTTTTTTACTTTTGTAAACTAAATTGGCTGCATAAACCCTATCAGGCTGGCAGGAAACTACTCTGATACCACTGTAATGACCCTTACCAACAGGCCACCAAAAAAAACCCTAAATTTAATACACTGCTAAAAGTATATTGCTGAATAAAAGAAATTGTTTTACTTAAATAATTGATGTAAAATAGTGCCAATGTATTCATTCAATGATAACCATGTGTTTTTACATATGATATGCAATTTTCAGCACCGAAACATTACAACATGGCAGATTACAGACAAACCCTAACTGGCTGAATTGAACTGAGAACTTGTTACAACTACAAACTGAAATGAAGAACTTGGATTAATCAAATGCTGGAGACTGAATGCTGAAGATGATATGATGAAAGTGCAACTCCAACTGAAACTCCAAACCAGCAATTAAGCACAAGTGAAAGAACTAAAATATCCTTCCCATAGCTGCAATAATTTAGATGATCTTCCACACCCTCAAAATTGCGTACCAATTGAGAGTTTTCGTTCTCAATGGCCAATTGTGACTACTTGCAGAAACCTTAGGCTCCACAACGCATATCAGCAAATATCAATAATAAATCTCGATGATAGGCAATGAGCCCTCAATGCCTATTTATTCTTTTTTTCTCGATAGGTCGGCCTCCTTTTTAATTTTTTCTTTGCTTCTTCCAGCAACCTCTAGAACATTATTTAATTTAATGACTTTATAAAATATATCACTTTATTAAATTAATTAAATATAAAGTTACCTTGTAATATATTTTTAAATTGATAACTTTATAAATAATTAACTCCTCCAAAATGGGGGCATTACACATAGGATTCAAAGAAGGAAAGTATCCAATGCAACTACTATCACAAGTTTGACCATATGAAGAAAGATTGCAAGAAATGGTTGGAGTCCAAGCAATCTAAACATGGAGGGTTTCAACAAAGGCCAATTTCGCTAAGCATTCTAATCAGAAGGGTTTTTTCTCATATGCATTCCTAGCCATACACCTATCTAATCATGGGAAATCATTTGCTTGGTACATTGACTTGGGGTCGCTCGACATTTCACACATTGTCAAGATTGGTTCACAAAGTTCATATCTTTGACCATTTCAATAATCTTTGGAGGCGAAGAGTATAATGTTATCAAAAAGGGCAATGTTTATATTTCATCTAGAGGAAGAGATTTGATATTTCTCAATATATACTCCTTTGTATAGAGTGTTGGTTATCAAATTCATTGATTAGAAACCTACGAGCCTTGCCCGCTCAATGCTAGGATATCTAATCGATTTTGGCCAACTTGATAGGATTAGTCAAATTGACTTAAATCCTCCGCGCTTTTGGCTCCGCTAAACCAAGGCCTGTACACCTGATCCTGGACAGCAAAACTTGGATCCAAGATGATTTACAACGGATAGATTATAACACAAAGATTAATTCCTCGAGTGGCAAGATGTTGACTAATGAGTATTACTCTTCGAATTTTGATTACTTTAATAGAATTGTGAGTTGCTGAAAGGAAAATTTTAAAACAAATAAGATCAAACTCTTAAAGGAAAGAGGCTGAATTATTGCCAACATATGAATTGAAAATTATGAGCAAATTAGTGATCAGTGCCAGATTTTAATTGGGTAATAGAGTCAAATATATACTTTTCACATACAACTTTATGGTACTGGTTATATTATATTTGTAAATGGTTCAGTTATTATGATGCCTCAAATTGTTATGTTTTTCACGTATTTAGATCAGTCTATGATGTTTTAACCCTTATGTGGACAAAATAGATACAAATAAAGAAAATAATAATATCTTACAATATTTGTATTTATCAGATCTAAATAGTAACGAGCAATTTGATCTACCTATCGTAATAATGAATTATAAACAAATAAAGAGTAAAATGATCACAAAGGACGAATCACATATATTTTAACTCTAAAACAAACAAAGATCTTACAAATTATATTGTAGGAGAGTTGGTACTGAAGACACTATGATTATCGATGCTCTATTCAACACCACTTTGATCCCATACAATGTCAAAATTTATGCGCAAAAAATCTGAATTTCCACCTACTTAGTTCAAACTTTAGACTCTTCCTTTGAAGAAGTTTAACAATATCTATACTTTTTTATATGCAGAACTTCTTTTGTCGAAGCAATCCGAATGGTAGATTGTTCGATTTGCCATTACATATATTTATAAACAATGAAAAGGTGCGTGAGTGAACAGACATGCCCACTCAGCACCTAATCATATAATCTTAGAAGATAACCAATTTTACTCCTCTAATAAACTAAGGAGAAATCTCAACCGCTTCAGGATTAAATAATATTAATAGGCAATCGAATTTATAGAAGAAGATAGCAGATCCTTCCATATTAAGACGGATATAATGATGGTGTGTCTCCCTTTTTTGAAATCATATTGATTTGAAAACTGTCGTGAAACTCCATGTTCCACACTCGTGTAATCCCTCTCCTTCATCACACAACACACAGACCTGCAATTGAAACAAAACAACGTTAGACATGTATGACATTAATCAAAACTCCTCAATCATCGATGAAGACCTCCATGTTCCACAGCTTTATCCTTTTAATTGCTAACAGCGTCTTCGTAATTATAACCTTGGAGAAGATGAATATTTCATAATTTATCCCATCGTGAATCCTAGATCCATTACTTTGCCTGCAAATAATAATAAAAAGACTTCATGCTATACAAAGTTTTAATCGCTTTTTCAGTGCACAAATCATCTCTTCCTTCAGCATGACTTTCTGAGGCGTCTCTTACTTTACTTCAACCGAGCGTACCCGGGTATATGCAGTCGAATCCGTATATTGCACTTTCGGATGCATAAAGTATTGTTTTGTTGCTTTCAAATCATTCTCGCAGGCACACGGTTGGTGATTCGAACACATCCTTCTTTGCTCTCCATTACGTTTGAAGGCCGAGTTTTACTTTAATGATCTCAATGTTTTTGCTGTAATACTCACAAATATTGCTTCTAATGTCATCCCAGTATTGATGTGTAAGGAGAAATGATTTATTTTTTACAGAATTAATGAAGTGCTTTCATATTGCCATTCTATCTTGATGTATTCTCCTTCAGTCTCACAATTGTCATCCTTTTAATATCTGATGCTACTCCCATGCTCGATATATACACTCGATACATATGTCTACTGTAGACGTAAGGCTTCCTTCATATATTTTGGTGTTTGTCGATATACATTTGAAAATGACCGACACGTTTGGCAAAGCTGTAACTCATCTTCTTGGTAATTCTACCCCTTCACGATGATCATTTATACAAAACTGTGCACACAAGTCTGGAGAAACTTGCTTGCAAGGCATTAACAACTTTACTACATGGTACAAGAAGTAATAATCCTGCATATGTGAAGTATATACTCCTCCTTCATGATCATGTGTTGAACAAGTGCTTGCTCTTCCAGAATGCTGAACAACGTATGTAAGCCTCTGCTAATCTTCTGAAACCCAATTAATTAATGAGTAACCTCCTTGTATACTCTTGTTCTGTCCAAAAATAATATCAACTGTGGGATTGTAACAATCCTAGTTTGAGCAATTTAACTAAGGAATAAAAGGAACATACGCTATACTTAGTAATGACAAAATTTATGAAAGCAATATATAAGATGCAGATATCAGCAAATGCATTTCAAATGGACGTCCAAAATTTTGGGCTCCACCATAGAGCTCAATCTGATATCATTCAATCAGATTATGCATCGTTCTCCACAACCCGATGTCATCTTCAGTTTGCACAAGTGTAATATTGTTGACATTGAGTCTTGTGCTATAATTGCTGATGATTTCAACAGAAATATGTGACTGTGTTTTCTTAAGCATAAATCATATGCGATCGTTTTAGAAGATTAAGGCCTTAGTAAAAAAAGAGTCTAGTTGTTAGATAGTCACTCTACGATTTGACAGTGGTGGGAAATTTTGTTCTTCTGATTTCTCCAAAATATATGCATCACATGTCATTAAGCATCTCTTACCTGTTAAGTTTGTAACCAGATAATCTACAGGTCTGAATGTGTAGACCACACTTAATCTTCTCCATCTAAATATCATATGAATAGCATTTAATATATTCCTGTAAACCTCTTGTGATAGGCAGCGACTTCTAAAGAGTGATTAATATTTTGTGCTAACTTAACAATTATGTTAGTGGCTGATTAAGTGTTAACCATTCTTGTAAATCTCCGAATTCTGGGAGAGATTATATGTGCCAACTTGGGAAGGGACATGTCCCTTTGAGGGACATGCCCTTTAGTCATGATTTTTAGGAGGGTATTGTTGTAGTTTTGAGGACACAAATACATTCAAGTTTGCTCCCTCAAGCAACAATATCCAATTGATTTATTGCAGAGATAAATTACTTTCAGGTCCGACTAAAGTTTGACAATTACTTCATACATTAGAATTCTAAGAAGTTTATTTTCAGCAATAAAGGATAGATTACAAGTTTGATCAAAGGCACAAAATTTGTAGAAACTTTACATGGTATCAGAGCTCTGGTAGTCGAACCTAGGCTCTGCAAAATTCAGTAATCAGACTTTATCTAGCAACTATCTCCTATTTACAATGGCATACACAATCAGACTCAAGGACAAGTTTGATGGAAAAAAACACTTTGATGCCTGGAAATTCAGAATCATGATGATTCTTGAATAGAATGATGTAAAACAATTTATTGGTAAAGCATTCAAACAACTGCCAGTTGAACCTCATAAATCCATCAAGAGCAAAGGAAATAGGAAAGCAATTCAAATCATATTAGATGGAGTAAAAAATGATATCATACCCATGCTTACAAAACATCAAACTGCATTTGATATGATGAATACATTACGAAATGCATATGAGGTCAACAATGCAACTAGGTTTCTCGTGTTGAAAAGACAAGTAAATCACATTCAGATAAAGAAAGGAGAATCAATGAATTCTTACTTCCTGAGGGTTGCTGGCATTAGAGATGAACTGTCAAGTATAGGAACCATTATTAGTGACATAGAATTAACACTAATGGCTATAGATGGATTACCAGATTCATGGGAGACTTTTGCATAAGGAATAAGTGCCAAAGATAATCTTCCTGACTTCAACAGACTTAAGAACGATTGTCTTCAAGAAGAATCCAGAAAATTAAAGAAATGAGGGAAATTGAAAACAAAAAATGAAGAACTTCATGTTCTTTATACAAACTCCTATAAGGGCAAGAAGAAGTAGTTCAAGAAGAAAAAGGGAAATCAAAAGAATGGAAAACCCAAGAAAGATTTATCCAAAATAAAGTGTTTCAAATGTGAAAAGTTTGGACACTACAAATCTAATTGTCCTAAGAATTCTAAACAACAAGCAAACTATACAAATGTTACTAGGGAAGAAGATACCTATGGTTCTGAGAATCGTGTATTTTACTCATCACTATCAAATGAAATTTCAAGTAAAGCATGGGTAATTGATAGTGGATCTTCTAGACATATAACAGGATACAAAGAAGCACTAGACTCTATTTTAGAAAAAAAGTCAATGGCGAAGTTACCATTGGGGATAATTCAGCACATCTTATCGAAGGAATTTGAAATTGTACCGTGAAACTAAAATCTGGGAATTCTCTTCTTCTCAAAAGTGTACTTTACGTACTAGGAATTAAAAGAAATCTAATTTCAATTACAACACTTGCAGATGATGGGCATAATGTTGCATTTGTGGACAACAAAGCAATTACTTGGGCAAAGAACTCCTCAATCAAGAAAGCAAAGTTGATTGGTCAGAGAAAAGGATATTTGTATGAATTGAATTCAGAATCTAGTCAACCTATTCAAGCCTTAATTTATGAAGCTGAAGACATAAATAAAATTTGGCACAGAAGATTAGGGCATCTAAACTTCAAAAACTTATCAACTAAGGAGAAGATGGTTACTAGTTTACCTAAACTCAATAAAGACCACTCAAGCATATGCAAAGGGTGCGCACTGGGTAAGAACACCAAAAGTCCATTTCATGATAGCACTAGAAAAACAAATAATGTTTTAGAATTAATTCATTCAGATTTATGTGGACCTATGTCTGTTCCTTCTCTTGGAGGATTCTCGTACTATATTTTGTTCATAGGTGACTTCTCTAGGAAAACATGGATTTACTTCTTAAAATGCAAAGAATCAGAAGAAATCCTAAAGAGATTTAAAGAATTCAAAACATTAACTGAGAACTTATCAGGACATAAAATTAAAACACTTAGAACTAATAATGGAGGGGAATACACCTCTGATTTGTTTAAAAAGTTTTGTAAAGAATCAGGAATTAAGAGGGAGTACACCACAAAATGGGGTAGCAAAAAGAAAGAATAAAACAATTATAGAAGCTGCTACAGCTATGATATTTGATCAAAATCTAGAATATTATCTTTGGGCAAAAGCCTCTTGTATTGTCGTCTATATTCAAAACAGAAGCCTGCATTCTTATCTTAGAGATAAAACTCCTAAAGAAGTATTTACTAAGGTCAAACCTAATATAAGCCATCTCAGGATTTTTGGGTGTCATGTATATATCCATGTTCCAAAAGAAAAGAGAACTAAACTAGAACCCTTTGGGAAGAAAGGTATTTTTGTAGGGTATAGTGAAACATCTAAGGCATATAGAATTTTCATACCTAGACAGAAAAGTATTGAACTTAGTAGGGATGTAATTTTTGAAGAAAGTCTAGCATTCAAAAAAGCAGTAAGTTCTGAAGAACCTTCTCCTTTGCTTAGTTTTGAAAGAAATAGTGAGTTTGAGTCTCAGAGGGAGAACTTAGAAGAAATTGAAGATGACATTCAAAAATCTAAATCTTGAAGAAACTCAAATTTCAAAGAAAAGACCACTTTGGGCCATTAAAACAATAGAGGAAGCACAAGACTTTGTTGCACCTTCTGGAACAGTCAGAGAAAGCGAAAGACCTAAAAGATTTTCTAGTTATAAAGCAAACATGAGTGATTTATCGAAAACAGAACCAACCAATCCTTCTGATGCTATTAAACATATAGCTTGGAAAGAAGCAATGACTAAAAAATACCAATCAATTATGAAGAATGATGTTTAGGAAATTGTTCCAAGACCTAAAGGAAAATCTGTTGTTTCTTACAAGTGGATATTTAAAATAAAGCATGTTGCTGACGGTAGCATTGAAAAGTATAAAGCTAGATTTGTAGCTAGAGGATTTTCTCAGAAAGAAGGGATTGATTATGAAGAAACCTTTGCTCCTATTGCCAGATATACCTCTAAGAGCAATCCTAGCAGTCGTAGCATCAAAGGGATGGAAAGTACATTAGATGGATGTAAAAGCAACATTCCTGCATGGAAAGATTGCAAAAGAAGTATATTTGGATCAACTTAAAGGATTTGAAACTCATGATCCTAACGTTTTTGTTTGCAGGCTCAAGAAAGCTCTCTATGGGCTTAAGCAGGCTTTTAGGGCTTGGTATGAAAGGATTGATAAGTATCTCATCGGCTTAGGATTCTCCAAGAATGAAGCCGATCCAAATTTATATTACAAAAGAGATTAAAATGATATGATAATTCTGATACTATATGTTGATGACTTATTAATAACAAGTGATCATCATCTTATAGATCAATGCAAGAAAGATCTAACTAGAGAATTTGAGATGAAAGACTTGGGACTCTTTCATTACTTCCTAGGACTTGAAGTACAGCAGAATTCTGACAATATCATACTCAATCAAGGGAAGTATACATCAGACATTTTGAAAAGATTTGGAATGTGGAATTGCAAGTCTATGTCTTCTCCAATGGAGACTAATCTACATAAACATAAAGAATCAGTAGCAGAATCACCTTTGATAGATTCTACTCTAAACAGACAGATGATTGGGTCCCTTATGTACTTAGTGAATATGAGACCTGATATTTGCTATCTTGTTAATGCCTTAAGCCAGTTTATGTGTGAGCCAAAGGAGATTCACCTAGTTGTAGTTAAGCACATTATGAGATACTTACAAGGCACTCTTAATTTTGGACTTAAATATGAGAAGGTTGGCTTAGATTTAAATGGATTCACTGACTCAGATTGGGGTGTAAGTGTTAAAGACAGGAAAAGTACTTTAGGATATTGTTTCAGTTTAGGATTAACAATGATATCTTGGATATGCAGAAAGCAGTCTTTAGTGGCTCAAAGCTCCAGAGAAGCCAAATACATTGCAACAACAATGGCCTCTCGAGAAGCAGTTTGGCTAAGGAAGTTACTTGTGGGATTATTTGGGCAAGCCATGAATCCGACTATTATTCATTGTGATAATCAGAGTTCCATCAAGCTTTCGGTGAATCTAGTTCTTCATGACAGGTCCAAGCATATTGAAATTCCTCACCATTATGTAAGAGATATGGCAGACAAGAATTCTATAAAATTAGAATACATTTGCATTGCAGATCAAACAACAAACATACTCACCAAAACCTCTATCTAGAGTGAAGATAGACCACTTCAGGAGAAGACTTGGTATGGTTGAATTGTAATCTATTTGTATTTTTTAAATTATTAATAAAAATAATTTTATTTGTCAAGCTATTGACTGTTATGGGCTCCACCATTTGTATTCATTATTTAGGAGGTGACGATCTTTGAGATAATGAACACTTCTATAAAAGACATTATGAGAGATGATGATCTTTTAGATAATGTGCTAAACAATAGAGTTCTACTATAAGATCTAGATGAGTTCAAGATCATATTGTGATGTAGACATCACTATAAGTCACAATCTGGATAAAAGAAGAATTTTATTATTCTCTAGGGTTTATCCTGTGTTCTCGTAGATCTTAACTCAAGATCATGTTGTGATATAAGAATACCAGTATCTATGATTCACAACTTGGATAAATGAAGAACTTAAATTGTTCTTCAAATTTATCCTGTATCTTATCACTAGTAGTAGTGATTTGTCATATCACAGGTTTAGTAATATGACATTTTATCATGTGTTCTATGATACCACATGCTAAGAAGATTTAGATATATATAGAGTATCAATTCTTGCTTGTTTATCTTTATTGATGTTGCTAGATATGATATCTCTCTGTATGATTATCAAGTTAAGAGGGAGTGTTAAGTTTGTAACCAGATAATCTACAGGTCCGAATGTGCAGACCGCACTTAATCTTCTCCATCTAAATATCATATGAATAGCATTTGATATATTCCTATAAACCTCTTAACTCATGGCTCTTTGCAGTTTGTTTTGGAATATTATGCTCATCTGGAAAGTTTTGGAGCATTATCCAAAGTACCATCAGTAATCTTCTCCACAAACATCCTTTGCTCTAGATTTAGAAGGCTCTTGGAAAAATAACATTCAATGTAACTATTGCCACAAATATGGGCACCTGAAAGTTGAATTTTGGAAGCACTTAGCTGGCCTATCTAAGCAATTTGGTTCGCAGCCCACATCGAACAATGCGGAGCACCTTGAGTAGACAAAATCTGCCTTTTACACTTTTTGATAGCTTTGTGCTCTGGATAGATTAACCATTAAGAGAGGGTATTACGATAATAGATAATTTCTATTATCTCTATTTAGTATCTAATAGTTATCTATTGTAATCTTGTGTAAATATTAGAATGTTATAATATTTAGTTTTATGTTTCTAAAATATAATGTTTCTATTCTTTATGATTGTTTTCCACGGAAACATCATTTAGTCTCTTGTATAAATTGACCTCTTGGTCTCTGTTAATAACAAGCAAATATTTTCCAATTACTTCGTAATAGTGTGATTGTAAGGGTCTAGTTTTACCATATAACAAAGAAGACTTGTGTTGCAGATCCCAAAAGAGGCCTCAACTACATCAAACCTTAAACGTTTTATATTTTCTTTTTTGGATTCCTTTAGTGCAATTTTGATAAAAATGGCACCTCATTTCAAGTTTGTATGCAAAAGTGATGGCTCACAAAAGAACGATGAAAAAACTATCATAAGCAACATATTCATCCTAAACAAAGTGGCGAATAAATTTGTACTCGACAAATTTGTCACAACTAATATGAAAGTACTTTCCTCTTTACACAAAGTGACAAATTCCTTAAAAGTGTACATCCAGTGACATTCCAATTTTTAGTATTTCCCCTCCATGGAACACTTTTCTTAGTATTTTGTCTCCATGGAAAACTTTTCTCTGTAATAAAATGTAATGTTTTCACTATGTGTGGATGTGGATTAATCATCTTAGATGCTAGGGTAGCATGGTAGAGTTTAGTATTTAAAATTTATCTGGGTTCCATGACTAACATAAGAATAGAGCAGGTGAAAAGTGATTTGGGCTATAAGTCTTGAGTTATTTTAGCTCTGTTTGTTAGTCTATAAGGCTAAGACCTCCTGTAAAATCCATTTGGAGCATTTTGTGTGTTTTCCCACCTTTCAGATAGAGGTCTTCCCTGAAGTTGATTTTTCTAGGTTAAAACTATCTCTTAGCTATTGTCGTTTGTTCACGCTGATTTCTAGTTCCTTGGTCATTGACTATAATATAGGTTCAATTTTCTTTTTCTCCTAAACAAATGTAAAGTCTATTGTTAACAAACTATTTTTTAGGAATTTCCATCTTAGTTTATGGATCTCCTCACATGTTCATAAATTCTCTTTTAGCAGGGCTACCTTATAGATCAGGTAATGTATAACAAACAATTTTATATATATATATATATTGAATTACTCATTGCATCTATAGGAATACCCCCAAAAGGGTGCAAAAAATCAAGACACCCACACTTTTTAGGTATATAGATTGGTCTATTGTAATGTCCACATTCCAAACATGGAGACTGCTAAATTCAATAAACAATTAAATAAGTTTAGATTGAAGTTTAAACTTATTATTAAAAGGGAACATGCATAGAAGAGTCAATTCTAGAGTTGAAACTCTCAATATGGATGACTTGCCATCAATTTGTGAACACATAGGTGACATTCAAAAATTAATGATAATAAATTATACCTTTATTTATCATATCAACAAGGTCTTTAGAGGAAAGGAATCTCAATAGCAAAGAAGGTTAGAAAATTTCCCATCAACGTGTTACCTAGATGTCAAATTGCCTCAATTCCTACCTTTTTGATGCTATGGTTATTTTCGAAATATGCCTCATTTTAAGCATTAGAATGGCCACTTTCTCTCAATTTTTTTTGAGAAATTTCACCCTTCGAATTCTTCAGCTAGTTCCCAACTCCGCCTAGCACTTCGAATTTTCAAAATCTAGCTTCCAAGTCAAAAGTTGTCACGAGTTAATGAAGGAACCAAAAATACGTATTTTCAATTACATCATTAACCATTAACCTCTAAAAAGGTTAAGATTAAGTGTCAAAATCCGTATTTCATTTTGAAAGCTTAACCATTAACCTCTCCCTCAAAAGGTTAAGATATGCTTGAAAAATTAAACTTTTAAAAGGTTAAGGTTAATCTCCAAAATACGTATTTTGGAAGTGGTTAATTTACCTCTCTGACTAAGTTGATAAAGGTTGGAGATTGAAAGATGAGTCATATCTGTGTGAAAACATGACAAAATTATGGTGACATCTACTGGAAAATCTTGAGAAAAAAAGCTGGAAGGAATATGAAACCATAAAACTACAAAACGCAATCAGTTGTGATTGAACCAAAATCTTTTGCCTTGGCATCAAACGCACATCCACTCTTCCTCTTCTAGAGTATGAAGTCAGAGAAATCAATGCCAAACAATGGAAAATGAAGAATGCACACAGGCAGATGGATTGTTTCTCACCACCGTAACATGATAATTTTATTAATGAGAAGCTCAGGCTTTGAAATATGTATGCTGAATGAAGAATATTAGGCAACGTGATTGTTTAGCAAGAATCCTACATGAACTTGCAAAGTTTTATGTCTAATCTATACACATGAACTGTTCGATGAAATACCTCCAGTTCATACTGCACATAGTACGAAGGGAACATGACACTTATCGAATCAAGCATATGTGTAAAGGGAGTTGTATGTTTATTGCAATTTCTCAAAGGAATAATATCATGGTTAAGTGATTGGTAGATAAGGGAATTGAAACAGAGCTTGGACATCCTTTGAAATGCACGGGTATTGAGATCTCTGCCTGTGGCATGGACGTATTTCTCTTAGTTATATCCATGAAGGGTGTTGAAACACAAACAATGCATTAATTGCTTGGCAAATACCTTGAAAAGATGCAGGTGTAAAGCTGGGTTTGAATATTCTCTCTGCCTGCGCTCATTTGCAAACTTTGTAACCGGTTGTGAACGTTACCCATCGGGCCATGGGCTAGCATGCAAACTATTTTCTACTCCCAGTCGCGGCTTGTTGGCAGCAACCACAGATAAAGCACATGAGTCGTACCCATACTCCCAATGCAGCCTGCCTTCTTCTCCTAATCTGCGACACTTGGTGGCACCCATTGACAAAACATGCAAACTATTTAACAAAATGCTGATTTCTAAGGCATTTCTAGCGACATGGCAAGCAGCTTGTAACAACGTCAACTCGGCAATACTACACATTCCTGTTGACCATCGTTTTCTTGTTGGACCTCTCACCTTCTTGGGACCCTGCAAATCAAACATCTTATTTCAAGTTGATGGAAGTGTTATTGCACCGGTGAACTCAAGGATGTGGGCATCTAAACCGATGGAATGGATAAAATTATCTAAAACTGAATGGTATTGCTATAGTAGGCAAGGGCAGTTTTGACGGACAAGGGGCAGCATGGTAGAAGCAGCTAGATGGGGATGGCAACAATGCAAGGAAGCAATTGCAACATCATTGAGAATGCACCAATCATATTCTCAAGACAGCTATGGCAATTAATAATCAAGTCTTGTCAGAAATGGAGGTTCCCAGCAATTATTTAGAAACTCTCCCAAAGAATGGGAAGGCTAGCCTCGGTGATATCATGTATCGATACATAGCAGCACAATAAGATAGAAATGCCTTCATTAATAAAGTGATGTAATTTGGATAAATGATCTAAAGATCACAAGGGGATCGATAAGGATTGGTTATTCAATCTTTTTATCAAAATATGTAAGGTCTAAGTTTCAGGTCATATAGGTTAATTTTGTAAAGGTTAATTAACCCCTCCCAAAACACGTAATTGGGAGGTAGTTATTAACCACGAAGAGGTAGTTCTTAACCTTTGTGTCTATATAAGGAGTCATTTTTGGTTTTGTAAGGGGACTTTTTGGACTTTAGAAAAAGGGAGCACTATGCTAAAATTTTGATTAGAAGATGATATTTGGAAAGTATGTACAAATTTTGTCTTTGTAATTAGAAATTCCTCTTAGGTTCTTGGTGCAAGAAAATAAAGGAACATGCAATTTGAGTTCTCTTCTTCCAAATATAAATTGTTAGAAATGTTGATTCTCTTTGCAATGAGTATTCTCATGGTATTGTGTAGATGTTTATGAATCTTTGGATCAGCATTGTGCTGGTAATAGTTCTCAAGCGTGGATCTTGATTGTTGTTATTAGCAGTTTATGTTAAATTCAAGGAAGCTGTGAAGTCGTGTGGCACATTCGTCATCGTGAATTTTCTCATCTTTTAAAGTTCGATTTCATATTTATTTGAAAACTTCAAAATTATATCATATGAGGGAGTTGCCCCTCTAAACACAAAGGAAGGCCGCATATCAAGGGCCTATCCAACTGTTGTGAACAATTTGCCACATATACTCTGTTGGACCATTATTATAGTGACAAATCTATTTACCAACACAATGATACTTTTGATTAATTGAAAAGAACGTCTAATAATTGCCATGTTAGCATGAAAAGTTTAAAATCAGCAAGTATCAATCAAAGCTATTGACATTAGAAGAGTCGTGTTATCATTGATCGGGCCAAACGTTGAGAAGAGATTATATTTACTGAAATGATGTCTACCGACTCTATGGAGTTGACACATTCCATCCTTATGACCCATACATGGACTTTCGAGTAAAGACAAACAATGACCTTAGTCAAAAGGTATATTGGTGATATTGGTGTGTTTGGGATCACATCCTAAGATGATCTTCAATAAAATACTCAATGAGAATGATTGAGTGGACAAAACTCATTTGATAACAACAATGCTACATTGTTAGTGAAACATCATATATAACCATAAGGGTCGAACATGATTAATAAGGCATAGATCAACTAAGTTGGGAATGGACTATGATAATCATGACAATTGTTATTGATTCAAGGAATTAATCATTGATAATATTAACAATAAATTGACAAGATCTTTGATTAATAAATAAAAGCCCTTAATCATAATTACAACTACTATAATAACACCATGTGGAGGCACATAATCACCAAAGCATCGATTGGACCATGATGATAGCAACTCATGAAAGGTTTGGTCATCGATATTACTAGTTGACGCTAATTGTCTTCATACTTATTAAGCATATATGATTAGTTAGAATATTTGGAGAATGGACAATGATTATAATTGGAGGGATAAGTTATAATAATTAATAAAGAAAGCAATTATGACAAATAGTGATCGTACGGAGATGCAATTAATTGATGAGTTGTAACTATTAGTGGTTGATCTATTTGAAGAGAGGTACCTCTAAGAAAATAAAAATGCAAGGGGGAGACCAAACACACTCATTTTGCATGGAAGAATAAGAAGTTATTTGTTATTCATCAAGGGAAGAAACAAGGGAAGAAAGAAAAAGATGGCATCTATACTTAAAGAATTCATATTATATTGTTGGTTAGGGATAATGGGCCATTATATGGTCTATTGTAGATGCTCAACCATTAATTTATTTTAATTATAGTGAAATCAGAATTTTACACACACACACACATAAAAGTTATATTTTATTCATAATACAAGAGATATTAGTATATTCTTAGCCTAATCTTTAATCACTTGCTATTGCCCCTTGAGAGGATAGGTAGGTTTTGTTAGGGAGAGACAGAGTAATTCCTCACAAGGTAGGTGAATCCCAAGGTGGGATATGGATAGGGTCATGAAGCCTTAAAGGAACCTATTTGTAGATTGGTTTTCAAGTACCCTGTTGGTTCCCAAAATTGCAGATCAGTTCTGTCCAACGAACGAGAATCACTTTGATTCCCCTGCACTTCAAGCTTCGCTACACCTAGGCGGGTAGACCTTCTTGAACCCAATCCCTTGGTTCAAAGCTTTTCTATAGCGAAATTAAGCTTGGGAGTTCTATGGCTAGCAAAGTCCTTGAACTCGATTAAAATAAAATTGAATGTTGAGTGTTTGAATGGAATGTTTTGTATAAAGTTTTGTTAATAATGGATTTGAGGTTCATAAGAAGGAAAATATAGATTTTCTGACTTTAATAATAAAAATACCAGTGCCTCTGCTCATTCGGGCAATAGAGTCAACTTCAGTGAAGATTTTCACGTACAACTTTATAATGTTCTATGCACTTATACTGCCAACAATTAAATAATCAAGATGTTACAAATCAAATATATATGCAATCTTAAATTAGTCTATATTGAACTTTATTACAATATTTGTGATGGTTGAATTTAAGGTGCTAAACAAGTGTGTCCTCTCATCTGACATTTAAATTGAATTCAAAAAATAATAACAAAGAATGAATCATCCCTAGTTTAAATCTCCATGCCATTTAAAAATAAACAAAGGACTTCTTATTTTATTTTTAAAATAAAACTTCTTCAGAATATGAATGTTTGAATGTGTCTTTTTATTATTATTTAATATTTTCGTTATTTATATCTTATTCAAAAGAGAGTATGATTTTTCAATACTAAAAGGTCACGTCCTTTTAAACAAAGTAAAGGTTTGTTATAATATATTGATAAACATAATTTTATATAGTCCCCGTAACCTGAAGTATCGATTAAACATATTATTCTCTCCGTCCATGGTTTCTCATGAAGCGATTGTCTTTCATTAATATCAAGTCATCGGCATAATATTGACTAGGCGAGGAATCAATGGTGGAAAATGGTAGCTGACTGGGAAAGTATTTATGCTTCTCTTCCGGTGAATATCCCTAAACTTTGGTCACCCTTTCTCTGTTTGCGGCAGTCTTTCATTAATATCAAGTCATCGGCATAATATTGACTAGGCGAGGAATCAATGGTGGAAAATGGTAGCTGACTGGGAAAGTATTTATGCTTCTCTTCCGGTGAATATCCCTAAACTTTGGTCACCCTTTCTCTGTTTGCGGCAATCTGTCTTCAACCTTCTTGGCTCTGTGCATGTACGGTGTAAAAGGTCGTCTCCAGTATATACAAACTCCACCACGTTCGCTCAAGCATAGTATAGTTCTTTGATAATCGATGATGCATAGGAACTTTTGACGTCATCCATATTTTTGCCGTAAACTCCAAATTTTGGTTTTTTGGTATTATTGGATTTTGTGTAAAGAATGCGTTGATTATTTGAGCCGGAAACAAGAATTCCTATTGTCGTGTCTATGCATTCTCCAATATCTCGAACATCTACTTGGAAAAAGCTTTTTGTGAATCTTTGATAAACACCAACAACCATTCTGAAATTGATTGTTCGAAAAATCTAGTGGACAAAAGACCATAGTAGAAGGGCCATGTACTTCTTTATCATCACGTGGCATGTGGTATTCTGTGGGTGCTTGCTTGTAGAATATCATCATCATTGTATTGCACATTAATATTGCTGTATACATTCTCCAGTCTTTATTACAATCAAATAAATGCTTTTGTCATGGATATATTTTATGTAAAAATCATTCCAATATTCAAATATTGAAATTTGGAATTTATTCATAACTATCTGAATGTTTGCTTGCTCGGGTCCAAGGATTGTCATTAAAGCTAAGACATATAGTTTCATAGGTGCCACCATAATTTCACAAACAACTACATAGTAAGCATAACTTCAATGGGCTTCATTAACTAATTCTTTCATTAGGCATGAACTAGACTGAATGTCCCTATCAAACACTTGAGCTGTTACAAAAATATTCTTCTGCTCTACCAAAATTCCAATTGCTGAACTGGATTCATATGTCCCATCATGCCAATAGTCCATTCACGATGAGTGTCTACAATATGATGACATGCTTCAGTTTAGTAGAGGGCTCCTTTAAATCTTCACATGACTTTTGATGAAAGTGATGAATTTTGAGATATAATAAACAACCATTTAACAGCATTGGCTCGCAGTTCTAAGTTTTTTCGTTGACTGAATTTACTTCAGAATTCTTGTTGCTTGGATGGTATCCTCTTCATAAATTTGGAATTTCCTCTTTTGTACTCATCTAACTACCTTCACTATCTTTTGGTGTCAAGGAAACTACTGGTGGAACAGAGCCATCAATGTGAGAATCAATTATTGTCGAAACATTAGACAAGGGATCTGACAATAGCTGAGAACTTGTTAGATTGTGGTGAATGATCAGGGAAGTACTGTACATACTCCATAATTCCTCGCCGGGGTTCGAGGCTAAGCGAGGCCCTGAGCGGGGGTTTGGGGGTGGTAGTCCCCAATATAGTTGGGGCCCTATTTTATCGGGATTTTGGGCCGACATGTAATTATTAATTGTAACCCTAAAGCGGTAAAAGTACTTGTATAAAAGGGCATAGGGTTAGGGATTGTTTCATAAGGGTGATGCAAAAATTGGTTCTTGCGGCAATATTGAGCTGTAATAATATCAGACTTGTTGTTTGGTGGACGTAGCCTAGGGATTGGGTGAACCACGTTAAATCTTGGTGTCTTGTGCTCTTTTTTGTGTGTTCTATTATTTTCTGATATTGGTTATATTTGCATGTAATTGTTATTTCTGTCTATGGTTTAATCCTAACAATTGGTATCAGAGAAAGGTTGTTTTTCAGTTATCCTCTACAAGAAAGTCTCACAATTGAGTGGGAGTCTCACGGTCGAGTGGGAGTGATGGTAGACAAGGGTAAGCTGAAGGTTGACAGGTTTAATGGGCAGAACTTTCAGTTATGGAAGATGCAAATGGAAGACTATCTTTATCAGAAGGATTTATGGAAGCCATTGGAAGGAAAAATCAAGAATCAGGGATCTATGTCAAATGACGACTAGGATATTTTAGACAGAAAAGCACTTGGAAGCATTTGATTATGCCTGGCACCATTGGTGGTATTTAATATTACAAAAGTGAAGACATCAGAAAAGTTTATGCAAACCCTAGTGAAATTGTATGAAAAGTCAAGTTAGTTGTAAAAAGATTTGCACAAAAAAAGGGCATTGATTTTGATGAGATATTTTCTTTTGTTGTTAAAATGACTTCTATCCATACTGTTATAAGTATTGTGGCTACTGAAGATTTGCATTTAGAGCAGCTTGATGTTAGAACAATCTTCATGGTGGTTTGGATGAAGAGATATATATGGCTCAGCCACAGGGATTTGAGGTCAAAGGTAAGGAAAACGTAGTGTGCAAATTGAAGAAAAGTTTATATGGCTTGAAGCAAGCACCTCGGCAATGGTATCTAAAATTTGATAGTTTTATGCATGAGCATGGATACAATAGGTGTCATTCAGATCATTGTGTTTATTTTAGGAGGTTGGATGATGACAGCGACATTATTTTATGTTTATATGTTGATGATATGCTTGTAGCTGGGTCTAACATGGATCATATTATGGGGTTGAAACACCAGTTAGCACATGCATTTGCTATGAAGGATTTGGGGGCAGCAAAACAAATTCTTGGTATGAAGATTTGCAAAGATAAGAACTGAAAATTGATGCTATCTCGGGCTGATTATGTTGAGAAGGTGTTGCAATGTTTCTCTATGGGGAATGCTAAAGCTGTCAACACACCTTTATTTGATCATTTGACGTTGACTAAGGAGATGTGTCCTAAGACACAAGCAAAGGAGGATAAGATGTCCAAGGTACCCTATGCTTCAACTGTAGGAAGCTTAATGTATGTTATGGTATGTACAAGGCTAGATATTGCACATGCAGTGGGAGTCATTGGTAGTTATATGAGTCATCTAAGAATTGAGCATTGGAATGCAGTCAAATGGATTCTCAGATATTTGAGAGGAACATTCAATAAGTTTTTACACTTTGGGGGCTTTACTACTGATTTATAGAGCTATGTTGACTCAGATTTGGCAAGGGATATTGATACCAGGCAGAGTACTACAGGTTATGTCTTCACTGTTGGTGGGGCAGCCATGCGTTGGGTTTCTAGGTTACAGAAGGTTAATGTTTTATCCACTATAGAGGTAGAGTATGTTGCTGCTACAAAGGCAATCAAGGAGATGATATGGCTTCAGTTCTTCTTGGAAGAATTGGGACACTCTCAGAAGGATAATTATTTGTTTATAGATAGTCAGAGTGCCATTCATCTTGCAAAGAATTCAGCTCTGCATTCAATGACGAAACACATATAGTTGCGGTACCATTTCATTCGGTCAGTTTTGGAAAATGGACAGTTAAAGCTGGACAAGATACATACAAATGACAATCCAGCAAATATGTTTGCAAAGGTAGTAACAAGGGAGAAGCTAAACTCCTCTTCAGCTTCAGTTGGTCCTCTAGACTAAACATGAATAAAAGAACAGCAGAATCTAGGATGGTCTGATCCAGTGGGAGTCTCATGGAGTAGCGGCATAGCTACAAGATCAGTCTCTAAGTGGGAGATTGTTGTTTAGTGTGGAGCCTAATCAATCCACAAGTGGGAGATTGTTAGATTGTGGTGATTGATTAGGGAAGTACTGTACATACTCCATAATTCCTTGTTGAGGTTTAGAGCCGAGCTGGGCCCTGAGCGAGGATTTGGGGGCTGCAGCGCCTAATACAGCCGGAGCCCTATTTTATCAGGATTTTGGGCCAACATGTAATTATTAATTGTAACCCTAAAGCGGTAAAAATACTTGTATAAAAGGGCTTAGGGTTAGGGATTGTTTCATAAGGGTGATGCGAAAATTGGTTCTTGCGGCGATATTGAGTTGTAAGGGATTACAGATTGTAATCAGATTGTAATCACTGGATCGTAATATATCAATCTTGTTGTTTGGTGGACGTAGCCTAGGGATTGGGTGAACCATGTTAAATCTTGGTGTCTTGTGTTCTTTTCTGTGTGATCTACTATTTTTTGATATTGGTTATATTTACATGTAATTGTTATTTTCGTCCATGGTTTAATCCTAACATAACTATGATGAATATCTGAGTCAGATTGGAAGCAATCATCCTGACACAAGAAGACCAACAAAGTTGTGTACTTCGTTATCTAAATTGGTCTTGTCTGTTGACTCTGATCTTTCACATTCCATTTGCATTGATACTGTTTCAAGCAACTCCAATGAGTCAATATGACAACAAGTGTAGCTATTGATATCCTTGACTACATTCAAACATGTTTCTCATTTTACCACCTCCATTGACATTACTGAATTCTCCTACTTTTGACAATGAAGACATCATTATACGATAGGCAATGGCCAAATCTGGAAACTATGTACCCGAACAAGATGCCAAATATGAATCAAACTTTCTTTTCCACATTCTTTGATCATGACTTTTAGTATATTGTTTGAATATAAGTAGTGGGTAAGCTCTAAATATCTTCTCTTTGGCATGGTATTTGGGACTCTAAAAATTTTGCCAAAATTTAGAGTTCATCATGCTCTATGACAAGTGATTCCCCATCCTCCTTAGGGTTGAGGATTTGGAGAGGAGTAAGGAATCAGGGCCTAAGTATGTCAACTGTCACTAATGTATTATGAATCATTAGTTGTTTCTTAATTTAATATAATTTCATGCATAGTGATGTTTGATAATCATTGGAAATTGGTAGCCTCTTAGTAAGGGACATTACAAAGGCTAAGTAAAATATTCATTTCCAGGCACAATCCAAACCCTAGTTGGGAGTTTTAGCGTAAATTGAGTAAAGTCCCACCAGGGGACATTACATCCGTTACTTTTACCTTGTTAAGAACTGTGTGAGGGGTCCATGAGGATAACCCAGAAACATCATATTAGGAGTTACTTTTATTCACTACATACACAGAATTGATTTAATATACTATTTGTAATCTTTTAACAATAAAATTCAGGTTAAATACAGGAGCAAGTTAATCTTCACCAGGATGAAGGCTGTTATCTGACAGTACTTTCTTCATTGAGTAGCCTTTCTGTTTGTCAAGTGTATTCAATCTTATTAAGTTTTTTATGCTAACTCCTAGATGAAAACTACATTCTTTTCTGAGCAATACTGAGCCTGAAACATTTGATTTCAATTGTGACTTTGTGGTGCGGTATTCTTTCTGCAGCGTAAATTAGTATTTACTGAATTATGAGTGTTGTAAGGCTAGGTTGTGTTAACGCTATACACACATTAACCAGAATTTTCTCTAATAATTGTGCAGTTCCTATATGGTTCGATGTCAATCTTGAAACAACCAAGATTTCCTCTTGTTTGCGAGTTTGCATTCAAATACTGTGACATAAGTGGCAACGGCATCCTTTTGAAGGAAGAGGTAATATGTGGTGATTTTTGCCTATTAAATTTGCTATACTGTTTGAAACTTTGACAGTATTAATTGATTTTGTTTAGATGGTGGTGTATATTGCTTACTATGATTCTATTCAAATTTTCATAGAATCTAGGAACTACTTGGATTCTTGATGATATTATATATTTGACTTTGTCCATTCAGGTGGAACGAATATTGGAACTGGTCTTCCCATGTATTTCTGATAACAATGTATGTTTCATGATCATTGCTCACTTAACTTTAGTAAAGTTGTTTTTGGAATATTGATGTATATACTATAAAGAGAATTTGTGGTCTCTAATTAAATTCTGGAACAGAAACACCTGTCTCTAAAATTTGAAACTTTAAAGTTTTAAATTCAAGAAATGAACTGCAAGGATAGAGCATCATAATCACTTGAAATTCTTAGCCAAACACAAATCCATTTAGAGTAACACATGTCCAGGTCCAAGATTGTGAACCTCCATGCTAAACTTCTGTCCAAATATGAACATGCTAGCTTTGCCTTTATTTATTTAAGGAAAATTATATTACTAAATGGAAGATACTACAGAAAATCTATTGTATTTTAATACCAAAAAAGTCAAGAAGCAAGGCAATCTTAGAGACTTCCCACAATATCTCGAAGCAGTCCTCTTGTTGTTTGATACAAGTGAGGTCAGTATTGTATTTTTTGTGGTGTCCCCACCTTATCGGCAGACAGCTCCCAAAAATACCACAAAGGACAGGTTATCAAGCAATCATTGGAGATATTAAAGAATGCACCATTCATTGAATATCAGCAATATAAAGTATTCATTATAATTGCTATATTATCCCTTTATCATCTGGTCTTGAGAAGAATAATTAATTAGCCCCAGTCCAATCTTAATAGAGACAATTGCATCCATCAAAGATAGCGCTCATATCAAACAACTGACAAGCAGCAACCTCTGTACATACATTGAAGCCAGTCATGTTTGATGTTTTAGATCAATCAAGCAAAACAAAACATAATCTCAGCCTGATCACCAACTATGTAAGTTGAAGCAGTGAAAAGAAGCTAATAGTAATTATGTTTCATAGAAGGCATCAGCTTAGAGTGAACAGAGCACATCAAATAACTATTGGACATGTTCAAGTCGGTCAGTTTGATTACCTTCATAGTAATGTGATATGATTGTCTACAGAAGCAACAGTTAAATGCAATGGTTCATAACTGCATATATTCTTTAAAGAATGGCAGTCAAGCTAAG
This sequence comes from Cupressus sempervirens, assembly GCA_028749045.1. Classification (NCBI taxonomy): domain Eukaryota; kingdom Viridiplantae; phylum Streptophyta; class Pinopsida; order Cupressales; family Cupressaceae; genus Cupressus; species Cupressus sempervirens. Next base: position 77,893,599 of record CM053791.1, on the reverse strand, counting down.
ATAAGATGCCAAGTGACTGCAGAGAATATCAAGCCTTCAAACATGATGCTAATCTAAATATAATGAGGCCTCCATCAAACATGAAGAAGAAATCAAGTAAACAAATATAATCAACACTATTACGTGATGCCAAAGAATTATTGGCTACTAACTTACCATGGATTAGTTATCCAATGGGGTATGATTTGTATAACATAACAATTATTCATGGGGAAGTGCAACTAAGAAAGGGTAAGAAGGTGTCCACTCCAAAGCAAGAAATGCAACAATTCTACTGAAGATATAAGGGGATCGATATTGATTTTAAAAGGCATCTTCGAATCTTTCTTATTTATTTCTTATTTCAGTTTTGGATAGCTTTCTTAGAGCAATTGCTTTGGCATAAATCGGTGGCATATATTCCAATATTGCTATCAAGAATAGCTGTACATTTCACATTTATAAAGTTCACATCAGACATTGCATTATCATCAATATAAGCAATATTGGAGACATTGTAGATACTGGTCAGAAATACCAATATCATCACTATAAGCAATATTGGAGACATTGGCACATTCTTAGTGCTGTGTCACAGACAGGTATCAAAATTATTGATTGCAAAATTCATATTATTATAGCTGAAGTGCAGATCAGATATCTAGCAGAGGTCATCCTTGCATAAATCTCATCAATATATTAGAGATAACAGTGATGCTCTGGACTCCATCACTCGGATATGTAATATATCATATAGCATCATATTATAAGTGGTATCGGAAGTAATTCATAATCTATCTTTATTGCATTAAGTAGTGTGAATTATCATCATTCTAAGTGTTATTAGAGCCTTTTTGGAAAGAAGTCTCTTGCAATTGATGTTGTGAGTTAATAGTCCCTTATTCCTAAGGGTACATTACATTTTTCCAGCAAGGGACATCTTTGGTTTTGTTCTTTTTGGTGTATACAACATTGAGTACTTTCACATTTAGTTTCTAAGGTTTGGATGATACTAGTGCCTGTGCCCATTTTTTTAGCCATATCCATTTTCCAAACTCGTGCTCCCAAACCCAAACCAGTAAGGTATTTGGTAAAAAGGCCAATTTCCCATACATCCATATTGGTAGATGATATGTGAAAAGGGTTTCTCTAATAGCCCATGTGATTGGAAATGTGGCAGTTGGTAAGAGGAAAAGGTGAGGGAATTATGATTTTTCTTCATTTTTGAAAAGTCACAACTCTCACAAGCCTAAGCCACTTTTTAAATAAACTCAAGGGTATGTATTTTCCAGCATTTCAAATCGGTAATAATATGTGTGCTTAGACCAGGCTTCTAGTTTTTTTTTAGTCTGGTAATGCACTACTTTCCTCCATTTTATAAATTGATTTGATCTTTAAAAAGGATAAACTAAATCAACGGAATATTTTGAATTTGGCTTTGAATGTTGAATTTTCTTTCAGACCATGAATTAGGACAAAATGCCAACAGTCCATCTCATTACCATAAGTTACAAAGAAAGGTTTTTACTTGTTTTATCAATCAGAAATTGAGGCCAAATGTCAGCCGTTGATCTCATGACCAAAGCCACAAGAACAAAGACTTATTTTTGGTAATGATAAAAAAATTAGGGCAACAATGTCCGCAATAATGATGAGAAACATAAGAAACAAGAAAATTGGATGCCATTTTCATGTTACTAGATATATATGAAAAATGTGTAATATTTACATGCTCAATATAAAATAAGAATATATGACTACATAGGTACATCTGATAGAAAATTTGTATTTTTTTATAGATGAATAAAGGGGCATGTTTTATAGAACATTCTTTGTCATGATGAGATGTAATATCTCTTTACATCTTTATTCCGGAGAATAAATGAATGCATTATAGAATAATAATAATATTGACCTCCCAAATCATCAATGCTGAGGAAGTATCATAGATTCTTTACCTAGGAAATAGTGAAGCTGAGTTTATATGGTTCTCAGATTCTTAACTTAGGAAATATTGACCCCCCATCCAACTAGTGATAAATTTAAAAAAAAATTGTGCTGGAATTGTGGAATTAGAATCTAAAATATATATTTTTCTTTATTGAATTCCTTGACATCAGCCTAATTGTATTTCATGTTGCTTTAGGTATATCAAATTTTTAAGCTTTTTGATGTTGATGGTGATGAGGCGGTAAGCTGGAATGATTTTAAGACATGTCTGGAGAGGAATCCTGTGTTTATTGCATTGTTTTGTGCACTAATTGGTGAAGATGGATTTTCCCATATGGGAGAGTAATTTTTGGTATTGAAAGGACTTAGAATAGTCTATTCCAGATGATTATTTGAGGAAGGTATTTCTTTGTTGCTGAGAGGGCTTCTATAAGCCAGTCAAGTTGTGGGGCATTTGACTAAAATTATGAATTCTGATGTAAGATACAGTACAAAAGAGATCATATTTGCAATGAAGAACATTTAGATCCTGTAATTTATTATCATGTCATGTTTTTAACATAAAGAGTGTTGTATCTTTCCCAGATGTTCCCTTTTATTGTATGCAATTGCATTTTTTTTAATGTATTCATTCTTTCCTATGGTTGATGATGTAAAACATTTTTGAGCAACAATCTGACCTTAATATTGAAAAGCTTTGAGCTTTTTTAAATAAGAAAATTGAAATATACACTAAATACAAAATAGAGATATTTACTGCAATGAGGTTCTGTATTAATGAGAGACACGAGAGCCTAATCAAATTTCAAATTTTTCCACTAAAATGAGATGGACTATAACCTCAGTTGACATATGATGAACAGTGATGCATGTTTGCAAATCTTAAGAGTCTGGTAAATTTATCTCAAACTACAATAATACAGAGCATATCAGAGATTTTCAAAACAAAATAGAAAGAAATATATTACAAATTAACTTACAGTTCAGGGCCTTGGAAAATATGCTTCTCCTCCTAACTCAAGGAAGATAAGTGCTTTTGTTTCTATAGCCATCTGTTCATAAACAAACTTCTGAATCGTGCTTATATTGTGGAATGATACCCTGCTAAATTTATCATGCATATATTAACCTGGAAGTACTGACTTGAAGTATTCCATTCTTGTTATCAATTCTGAGGTTCATTTAAGCTCAACATGCCTGCCAATAAGTATCTGTTATTAGTACTGTTCTCCTATACCTGCATTTGCCAATATCTGGGTTATGATCTTGGGATTATTAAGGTTTATCTGCAGGCTTATTAAGGAAATACATCTATTTAAGTGCTTGATGATGTGTGCAGAGGGGAAGTTTTTTAAGTCTTTCTCCCATTCAAATAGATTATTGAATTTCTGGCATAACAATTCTTGAAGGGACAATTCCATACAGGCCCACAATATCCCCACAATGTACCATCCAGATGGGAGCCAGTGTGCCTGGCTGTGCTTAGATTATATCTCTCCCATTCAAAACAGTGCCTCCAAGATGGAAACACATGATGATCTTTATTAAACTCATTTAGGGATGACCATTTTCTATCCAGAGAGCAGAATGCACCCTGATTAGACTCGTTTTATTTATTAATTAAAATGAAAATCAGAATACAATTGTATTCTGATTTTCTATTTAATTAATAAATGAAAAAAGTTTTACTTTTATCTATTAATCAAATTGCAAATCAGAATACAATTGTATGTTAGCCCTATCTGTTCCCTGCATAGACATTGCAGCATAGAGAGTGTTTTGGCATCATCATTTGATTTGTGTCATGTCTTTATGTGTACATAACTATTCATACCTTATGTTCCATGGGTGTGTATCCCCAATATTTTTGGACACAAACCCATAAACAACCTAGATATATAACCCCATCGTTCTCCATTAAAAGAAAACATGCCCTATGTTAAAATTGTAGCTTCAGTCAGATTAATTCGATCTGAGATACATTGTTATTATTGATAATCATCATTTTCTATATATATAATACAAATTATTAATATTAAATATATAAATTAAATGATGATTAAACCTTAGAGACATGTCTCATATTTATAAGAGATCCAAATATGCATTTGGAAGATATCAATTAGAATGGCCATGTTAGTACATTTGCAAAAAAGATCCATGTTATTAGACTGCATATGTATTGAAATAAATATATATAAGAGAATGAATGGTCGGAACTCATTAAAATTGCCTACCTCAAAGATCCATAGAAGATCACCAATCCAGTTGGTGTACGCAGAAGTGATTGATAGAAGATACAAACATCAGTGTGTTAGTTCACAATTTGCAAACTGAGAATTGGGAAAGCAAACAGAAGTAAGATGATTCTTGTGGCACACAATATCGACCTTTTACCCATGTTTCATAGCAAAGATTGTCATTGTCCACCATGAAATAGAGGAACCTCAAGCAACAAGGAGAGGAGATGCCAGAAGAAATTATTGTGTAACTTTTGGTGCACATGCAATATAGAGAAGAAAACTATATTTAGCAAAGAATATGTTACCCGTTCAAGCAAGAAATTGTTTCTACCTAAGAGAAATCAAGACATTGTGTGTGTGTGTGTACTTGAACAAATCAGCATGAATTCCGTCTTAGTGAAATATTTTATTTTGCACTTACTGTTCACAAATCAATATTGTGGGAGGCAATATTATGAATTACAGATAAACAATCCAGTCTTCATTTTTTTCTTTTTTACCACAAGGAACATGATCATACTTTCTACTTGGTTTAAAGTGGCAATACATCCCCTCTTCAAAACAAAGAAGATACTCGAGAAGGATTCCAAGAGATGCCACCTCATATGTCCTGCTGAATGTAAGCTTTGACATCAAAGATTTCATCATGCAGTTGTTATACTCTATATATTCAACACTTGTATCCATAGTTTGTAGGATGCAGTTTATTAGGGTTATTGTCAACAATAGTACTATGTGGGAACCTTACGAATTAAATTTCTTATATTCTTATTATTTGGGCCGATACCATGAATAAGCAATATCATAACTCAATGTCATACATTATGAAAGGATATAATCAATTGTGCAACCGACAATATAAATTGCAGTTCATTATATGGAAAAGATGAGACTAAAGAACCGATTCATTTTCCAAATAAATTTATCTTAACCCATTATCAAGCCAAACCAAAATACAGCTGCAACAAAGTATTAATAATTGGCTGGACCAAATGTTTGAGTTTTTATTTTTTATTTCAGAGGTTGCATTAGGAGAGAACGTGTGGGCCAACTTTAATAATTCTGGTGAGATGTTTTTGCAAACTTGTGGGCCAACTTAATTATGTCCACATCTTCAAAAGCTTGTGTTCGAAAACTATAACGATTTTAATAATAATTAAAATACGTGGGTAATGCAGGAAGTGTGTGAATCTCTATTCACGGTTAAATGAGCAATTAGAAAAGCACATAACATTCATGCTGGTGTCAAAGATTTGCATTGAAGGATTTGGTGTAAGACTTGTCATACTAGCTGCAACAAATTGTGATCTCATGAAGCTTTCATGCATAACCATACTAGCCTCTTAGGTATTCCTATGCTCAAGGGGTCAACCATCAACTTTTAATCTGTATCATTCATATCTAAAGTTTGTGGTTAGGATTTTCCTCCTATAGTGATGACTCTTAGACATGGTCCAACTGTTAGTGAAAATCTATAACTCAAGAATGGAGCCATTGATTGTATGTGTTGTAGCAAGTACCATATTCATGTGACTATAAACATATGTTCAAACTACTTCAGCTATTGTAACAATGTCACCTGTGAATGGGAATTGCTTTAGGTCAAGTACTGAGCTTGTTGTTGCAGACAAATACTTGATGGTTCATCGTTACAACTCTTCAAGAGGTAGTTTGGTGTCTTAAATAAGGTGTTTTAAAGGAGGCCTATAAAGCTTGTGAAAATGTGATGTTGACAAGTTTAAGACCTTTATTTGAGCGTTAGTAAGTTGCAAGGGTATGATTTAGTTGGTGAAACTCAAAGACTAGCTTGTGGTTTACTCATGAAACAAAAAAATAGTATACATCCAAAGAGATATATAAGAGATGATGTTTAATTAATATGAATAGATATAACTACGGTTTATGAAGAATGATTGTAAATGAAATGATGGAGAAAGATAAAACGAAGGTAACGGAGTATAAAACATATTGAAGGTTAATCAGTCAAGGAGAGAGATAATCCATTGGCAAAGAAATTTATATAGAGGAGTTACATTCTTTTTGAAGAAGAATATATACAAATTTAGTAAGAAAAGAGAATTTAATATAGTTGTCCTAACGCTAACTACAAGGGGTCAATATAAGTGAACTCACATCGAAATACCATCCATTGAATATAAATCTACCTCTTATTAAGAAAATGGGTCTTTGATCCATTTGTAGTGGATACACTCAAAATTTAGTGCAACAACTATATATCTATAGAATGAATGTGGCATTGTCAAACATGTCATGGGAAATCTAATGATGTTTGTCAACCAAGTACTGTTTAAATAGATTTATATCAGAAAGGGCAAGAAATGGAACTCATTTACCAAAGAACTTATATTTGCATATACTTTGGCCTTACTAGGTATTTGAGACATCTGATGATCACTTCAAATATAGAGGTTGATGACTAATAGAGTTGGTTGATATCATTCATGCATGATTGTCTCGCATTTGGGCTTGATTGAAAACTCTATAGACAATGGAATAAGTGGGAATTTTACATTGTGGAGGGAATAATAATCAATGTTTCATTCCCACTCGAACCATCTTTAGAAAGGAGATGTTCTGTGACCCTTATGGGCAGATATGTATTCTTATCCTTGAGTATTACATTTATCTACTCTTTGTAGTGTCTTTGCAATTATATACATACTAGAAGAGTTATTTGCCCTAATCTTTTCCTTTATGTCTAAGGATGTTCTTGCAGGAAAAGAAGGTTGGTACACATTCCACCAAAATTGTGCAAACTCATTCTTATGACAATAGCTCCAAAAGAAGTTGTAATCAAGGTGGATAAAGTAAGGCTTTCAAAACAAATAACTTTGATGATTGAGATTATGAGTATCCTTCTACATTAAGAGGGAGTATCACACTTCTTCAAAGGCAATGCGGGAGCTTAGAAGATTGATTCTCAAAGGGAGTTTGGAAATACATGTGTGTGACTGCATGATTTTAAATGGGCCTACCCATGTATATATCATTAGGAAGTAACAACTTGTCACCAGAAAGTTAGAAGATTGATATGAGATTCAGAGGGAGTTTGATAGGCATCCTTAGGTGAAGAGAGCTCTAAGGGAGTAACTAGAGGACTTGACTTTCCAGGATCATTGCTCAGAGGGAGAATTTTTAGGTGCAATCCTTTGTAAATGATATCTTCTCTATGAGAAGAAGTTCTAAGTGAAATTCCTTGTAATGCATTCTTCTCTGTGAGGGAGAATTGAGGCAAAAACTTGTGTACCACCCTCTGACTTGATTCGTGGTGGTTACTATTTCGCATATGATATGTAATGAAAGGTGGCAATCTTTTATTGGCATACATAAACAAAAGGTAATCATTGCAAGATGACAATCTTATAAATGGTAGATCTGTTATCATGACATACTTCATTAAGTTGTTGTCCCAGAGTGTTGTGCTGAAAGTCATGACAACCAATGTATCATGATAGACTTCATTAAATTGTTGTCGCAGAAAGATTAAATTTTTGCATTTGTGTTATGAAAGGTGATGATCTTTCCTGTGTGTAAGGTCACTATTGTAAGGTGATGACCTTATCAATAGTTTGACCTATCTATTAGATACACTACATTAACTTGTAGCACCTAAATGTGTTGGTTGTCTAGGAGCAAGTGTTATCATGGTTCTTTCGGTTGGATTTTGCCAGACATTGTGATAACCAACTCATCATGGTTTTTTGGGCCGGATTTTGCTAGACACCATGATAACCAACTCATTATAGTTCTTTGGGCCGGATTTTGCTAGACACCATGATAACCAACTTGTTATGGTTCTTTGGGCCAGACCTTGCCGGACACCATGGTCCATGACATGGTTACTATTGTAGACAACACTTAAGGTGGTGTTTAAACTTATATTAAAGTTATGGAAATTGCTTCAATTCCCTGCTTGCTAGAGAGGGAGTGTTGAGAAATTTAGCCTTATAGTGAATCGAATATCATACTTGAAATGATATCTTCATATACTTGAGAGCATAATGTGTTTCTACAAATCTTCCCTAGTTAAGAGGGAGTGTTAAAAGTTATAGCTTCGGTCTGTTTAATTTGATCTAAGATACATTGTTGTTATTGGTAAATCATCATTTCCTATATATATATATATATATATATATATATATATATATATATGTATACATATATATATGTATACATATATATATACGTATGCATATATATGTATGTATGTATGTATATATATATATATATATATATATATATATATATATATATATATTATGATTATGAGACATGTTTCTTCATAAGACATGTTTCCTCTGTAGTGCTTGTATGTATACATATATACATAGGTATATATGTATATATGTATATATAATTAATGATTATGAGACATGTCTTCTTTATAGTGCTTGCCCCTAGTTTGCATTCAGCTATTATTGCCAAACTCTTTTAGGCCAGTTTATGGTTGATGATTAGTAGCATTATCTTTCAGATTATCAGATATTGTTTTCATACTTAGTTGATTTTATGATGAGACTACTTGGTACTAAATATTTCATGTATTCATAATTATACCTTGATGATGATTATTACAGTGATTTCAATTATTTGGTGATGTTAGTTAGATGGATTATTATACGTGTTTTCTTATGGATACTTACCCCATACTGCATGTGTATGGTGTGCGTGTATGTTTACTTTATGTATGGCGTTTTTGATGTGGTTAAGGAAGGGAGTCGTAGTCACTTGCTAGTCGGGATCTACACGATGTACCACTCCCTGTCATTGCCTATTTAGTTTAGAATATTGTGTTTGTACATGCATGGATTTTTGTGCAGATTGCAGGTACCAAGTATCAACTTCCCTGAATTACCAGGATGAACGTACCCTATAGCAATATCTCAATAGTAAAAGAGGGGAGATAAATTCTTGAGTCCAAATCCTAACCTTTAAACCTATTTGTCTTAGAAAATTAGGACAAGTATCTGAGATGATTACCCTTCCAAATGCATCGTATGACATAAATTCGTGATTATAACCCTAGAGTTTGATCTTGTATGTGGTATTTTATGATGGATTTCCATATTTTGTCTTATAAGTCTTTGGTGATTTTTCTATTAATTAAGTCAAATTAAAAGATTAATTAATGATTTAATTTAATGAAAAATTATTATGATATTTTCAATATTTAATTATATTTAATTAATTGAAAAATTAATTAAATAAAAAGAATTAAATTTAAAGAGAAAATTATAGCCTAGTTTGAGTGTGTAATAATATTTGTTTAATTTAATAATAATATATTTAGGAGATCATTTTTAAATAAATGCAAAATATTATTATTACTTAAGTTAATAAATATTTTATCAATTAAAGCTTTGAAAATAAATTAAAGAGTGAAAAAAAAATTAATTTACTAAAGATATTTAAAATTGCATAAAGTATGTATGAAGTTTCAAAAAAGTTAATAAAGAGTTAAAAGTATGATCAAGGAGTTCCCTCGGGTGATCGTACAATCAGTGCCCTAAATCTAGGAGATAACTCCTTATCAGCAATTGAGGGTCCATTTTCCAAGGACGGGAAATTTTGGAGAAGGAATTTTCAGAGGGAAAGTTTTGAGAGGAGATTTTTCTCACAATCTTTGGGTGGTTGCGAAATTTAGCATCAGAACCAGGTAGATTCTTGTGTTTTGTTCACCTAGTTAAATTATGTTACATGATATTCATGTCTTCTTTGTGATTGTAAATTGTTTATTTGAATTTCATTATGACAAATATTTCAATATTGAATTTTGGAATTACTAGTATGCATGTGGGTTTCTTCTGTATACACCAAGATTAAAATATCATTAGAACCTTCTTTCACTAGATTTAAAATTGAAAATTAAACTGGGAAGGGTTTGAATGGAATGGAAATTTTAAATTGAAAATTTGATTAGTTCGTTGTATTTTTCCTATCAAAGTATTGATAGAACCTTTGTTATATATATATATACAAAACTTGTTTTGGAAGGGGGGATTGTTATTATATATATATATATATATATATATATATATATATATATATATATATATTGGTGGGGAGGCGGGGCCACCAAACCCCCACCTCCCACCAACCCCTCTGCCACAGTAGTACAGGCTATCGACGGCCATTAAAGGTCACACAGCAAGACTGTTGCCATGAACAGCAAATACGCCTGCTTATTAAGATTGTGGATCTCTAATAGATAAAACAATTACAATAATAATGATAGCAGAGAATGTCCTTACTTGAATATTTACTATGTTAAATATATGTTCTCCTTCAGTGCTTTGCAAGGTGATCACGATCTGGCTTCCTTCGACTTCAGATTGTGAATGAATAGAAGAAACAAATTGAATATGAATTGTTCTACAAATGATATTATAGTAAACAATGTATTTTATCCAATCGCAGGTTTTGGAGATGTCGTGAGTTGATGTCCTTGTCCTACAATTTGTGTAGCTCATTTATATCTTGTAAGGAGTCATGACTCTACGTGGCCCTTGAGCCACGTAGGGTCATGCCTCTTCCGAGGCATAGTTTAACAAAACAAAACTTTATTATGTGCTTAACAAGAAGCTCGATAACATGAGGCTCGATAATATCATGAGGCCCAAATTAACATATCTATCGATAATAATATGGAGCCTGATAATAGTGGATTAGATAGCTAATGTTAATCATATAATACACATTCATTACTACATATACGTAAGTAAGTATATATATAGACACACACATATATACATACATATATGTAGGTATGATAAGCAACAGCAATCTAATTCATCTATAAGCACATATCAGTATATCAGATCATCAATGTTTTACTTCTACTGACGCTAAAACATTAACACTCCCTCTTTAGCAAGGGAGAAGTAAAACATCATTGGATTAGAATCAAAATCATTATGTAATCAACACAATGTATATTAGAATCGCTTAGCAACATTAAATATTTCTTATGATTCTACTTGCACTTCAACAATGTCTAGAGATATCCATAGTGATAAAATTTTCATGATCTCTACTTGCACTTGAGCAATGTTTAGAGATGTCCATGACACACTCATGACCTCTACTTGCACTTAAGCAATGTCAAGAGATGTCCATGACACACTCATGATCTCTACTTGCGCTTAAGCAATGTCTAAAGATGTCCATGACACACTCATGATCTCTACTTGCACTTAAGCAATGTCTAGATATGTTCATGATACTAGGTCTATTATTTACAAGATAGTCACCTTGTAAATAATTTCCTTCTGAATGAATATGTCCATGAAAGATCGTCACCTTTCATTATATATTAGATGCTACTAAGTAATCAAATAGAAGCATAAACTCACATGAATTAAACATTTAGTTTAAATTTCATTATTACAATTAATCATACCAAGTTTTTCTCTAAAGTATTTCAACTTCACTTTAGCAAGAGGCTTAGTAAAGATATTAGTCGTTTTCTCATTTGTACATATATATTCTAGTTGAATGACTCTTCGATTCACCATGTCTCTAATGTAATGAAACATAATTTCAATATGTTTGGAGCGATTGTGAAATATTGGATTTGATCAAAGTTTAATGCAACTTTGATTATCACAATAAATCACAGTGGGCATCAAATGTCTTTTGAATAAATCTGATAACAACTTTTGTACCCATACTACTTCTCTAGCACCCAAGGAAGATGCAATGTATTCAGCTTCAGTGGAACTTGATGCAACTGAAGTTTGTTTTCGACTGGACCAAGAAACCATCCCAGATCCTAGACTGAAGCAATATCCTAAAGTACTCTTATGTTCAATAGAGCTGCCAGCCAAATCAAAATATGAATATCCAAGAAGTTCAATATTGACTTTATCATATTTGATTCTCATTCCAATAGTGCCCTTTAGGTATCTCAAAATATATTTAGCTGCACGTAGATGTATCTTCTTAGGTGCACACATAAACTAACTTAAGGCATGATTAGCATAGCATATGTCAGGATGAGTATTTACCAAATACATTAGGGATCCAATAATATGTCTGTAGTAAGTAGGATCTGTAGGTTCAAATTTGTTCATGTCATCTTTCAATTTGTGTAGATTTGCTTCCATAGGAGTAGTTGTTGGTTTACATTCCATCATTCCAAATTTTGTTAAAATGTCAATTGTATATTTTCCCTGATTTAGAATAATGCAGTTGTCTTGTTGCCAGACTTCTAATCCCAAAAAGTAGTGAAGTAGCCCTAAGTCTTTCATTTTAAATTCTACTATGAGTTCTTATTTGTATTTCTCTATGAGATGTTCCTCACCTGTTATTAGCAAATCATCAACATATAATACAAGGATAATGATATCATCACCATCAGTTTTGAAATATAGATTTGGGTCAGCTTCATTTTTGGAATATCCTAACTTCAATAGGTGGTTGTTTATTCTTTCATACCAAGCTCTAGAAGCCTGTTTGAGTCCATAAAGTGCTTTCTTTAATTTACAAACATGAGTTTTGATGTCATAAGTATTGAACCCTTGTGGTTATTCAATATAGACTTCTTCTTCAATCTTGCCATTGAGAAATTTCATTTTAACATCCATCTGATGTACCTTCCATCCTTTGGATGCTACGATTGCTAAGATGGTTCTAATTTAAGTATACCTGGCAACTGGAGAAAATGTTTCTTCATAATCAATGCCTTCTATCTGAGAGAACCCTCGAGCTACAAATCTTGCTTTGTATTTTTCAATACTGTTATCTGATGCATGTTTAATTTTGAATAACCATTTGGAAGAGACCATTGATTTGTTCTTTGGTCTTGGTACAACATCCCATACATCATTTTTTAATATAGAGTTATATTCTTCAATTATTACTTCTTTCCAAGACTGATTTGAAAGTGCTTCTTCAACATTAGAAGGTTTTGATTTTATAAGTTCAGTTAACAATACAACATAACATGATTGATTTCTAGTCCTTTTGCTTTTTTGAATTACTTCATCTGGTTTAACCTGCTTTTCTTCTATCATTTTTCTAACCCAAAGAGGTCTCTTTTTATTATTATTAATGTTTTCAGAATCTCTAGACATAGATGAAAGTTCCGAATCATTCTCTCTCTCAATTTATGTAGGTTGATCTTCTTTAGATATGGACTCTGTAATGGATTCATCACTGTTACTAGAAATTTTAAAGGTTGTGTCTTCTTCAAATTTCACATCTCTACTATTTTCAATTGTTCTTTGACTTGGAATGTAGATCATGTATCCTTTCGTGGTTTCACTATATCCAATAAATATTCCCTTCTTTTTGGAAGGTTCTAATTGTGTTCTTTTCTCTTTTGGTATGTGAATATAAACTGGACATCCAAATATTCTTAGCTGACTTAGATTAGGTTTAATGTCTGTGAATACTTCCTCTGGAGTGGTGTTCTCTAATACGGAGTGTGGGCATCAATTTTGAATGTAGACTATTGTGTTAGATGCTTCAGCCCAAAATGAATAATGAAGATTTTGATCATGCAACATAGCTCTGGCTGATTCGATTATAGATCTATTTTTTCTTTCAACTATTCCATTTTGTTGAGGATTATAAGATACATAAAACTCCCTCTTAATCCCAATAGTAATGCAGAAGTTCTTAAAAAATATGTATTCACCCCCTTTGTCTGACCTTAGGGTTTTAATCTTTTGTCCTAATTGGTTTTCAACTGAGGCTTTGAATTCTTTGAATTTGGATAAGACTTTAGATGACTCTTTTTGTTTTAGAAAATAGATCCAAGTTCTCCTAAAGTAATCATCAATAAAAATTATATAATAGAGACGCCCACTAAGAGAGGGAACTGACATAGGGCCACAGAGATCTGTGTGAATTAGTTCAAGAATGGATTTGGATTTATGATCACTTTTAGGGAAGGATTGCTTAGCATTCTTACCTAATGCACATCCTTTACAAATACTTGAATGATCAAATTTTAGATTAGGTAGACCTTTTACAATTTTCCCTATAGATGATAATGCCCGATAGTTAAGATGACCTAGTCTCCTATGCCAAATTTCAAAGGAATTTGAAGATTAATGACTAAGAGTTAGGTTTAGATTCTGATTATTACAAAGTTTATAAAGACTTCCATCTCTAAATCCAATGGAAATGGTATTCTTAATATTAGAGTTCTTGGGCCAAGATAGAACTGTCTTCTTGAAATGTAATTCTGAAGTCTTGATCAGCAAGACTAGAAATAGAGACTAGGTTCCTTTTGATTCTTGGTACATATAAAACATTTTTGAGTTGTAATGTAATTCCTAAATTTAGTTGTATTGAACAGGAACCAATTCCTTTAATAGGGTAAGTAGAGTTATCTCCAATAGTAACTTCTTCTGAGGCTTATTTGGAGAAGATTTCAAATTTTTCTTTAAAGCCGGTGATGTGCTGAGATGCTCCATTGTCTATGATCCAAGTGTTGTAGTTAGAATTTATTTCACTTGAAAGGGCTAAGTAAGAAGCATAATTTTCTCTTTCTTCTTTCTCTTTACTTTCTCCTTTAATTTTCGCTAAGGCCGCTTGTATTTTCTTCTTTTCAAGGCAGAACATATAAGAGTGACCAATTTTGTCACATTTAAAGAATCTAACTTTGGACCAATCATGTTGCTTGTTTGATTTGTGATTTTTTTTAGAGTCCTTTTTGTTATGCTTGAATTTTCTTTTCTTGTTTGATTTAGCATAAAGTGCTTGGATGTCTACCTCTTGATTTGTACTTAGTCTTCTTGAAGTCAATCTAGATTCTTCTTGAGTACATTCATTCTTTAACTGATCAAATTTAGGAAGTTTGGGTCGCGAACTTAAAACTCAAATAAAAGTTTCCCATGAAAAAGGAAGACCTCTTAGAGCAATCATGCTTAGCTCCATGTCATCAACTTGGTTTTTCATAGTTGCGAGTTGATCTTTTAGTTCAGTAATCCTTAAGAAATATGAGGTTAAAGATTCTCCATTTTTCATCTTTATATATAGTAGATCTTGTTTTAGAGTTAATAATCTACTAGTATTGTTGATTTCAAATGTATTTTGAATAGAGGAGAACGTTTCGAGTGCAATCTAAAGATTAGCTATTGATGGAAGAATCTGATCTTTTACTAAATCTATAATGATCTTCATTGCTTTATTTTTATTTTTATTTTTGATCGGTAAACTGCCAAGGCCATGATAATTTTATTATTAATTGAAATGAAAATTTACAATAGCTTACTCCGTTCAAACGGACACTAGTAGGAAAGAACGGAGAAGAAAACCTCTAGTCTTGCCCAGGACAGATGTCCTATATTATTACAAAATAAAAGGGGCATACCCCAATGAACTAAATCTATGTATATATTATGTATACAAAAATACAATCGATAAAGGGTTATACCCCTGATGACAACATCTTCATTTGAAAATTGAAAGCTGCTTTCAAAAGGTTTTAGTCCATAGATTCATCGACGAGGAGAATCTGATGTTTGAATGTGGCTGCCAACCAACTAAACATGTTAAGAAGTTAGAATTAGGGACACAAATTTATGATATACCATCTGAGGGGTAGGAAAGGAAGCAACCTCCCATGAAATGAGTCAAATAAAAAGCAATAAGATATAATAGACAAGAGGAAACTACGAGAGACTATATGAGAACCAATATGTGATAAGATGCTCCCTACTTTACCATATTGAAACATAATAAGAGATATCTCTACATGCTAAAATTAAACTTAATATGAGTTTTAGTCTGAAGAGAGCAATAATGATACAACAAATTACTCAAGACAGAGCAAGTTGAGATCCTATAAAATTAAGCAAGCAATTTAATAATCACTGAAGAGGATTAATGAAACACACAATAGAGGACATAGTATAACTAAAAGAAATAAAATTGACAGTACATGAAAGAGATAATCTTGAGAAGGGTTAATGACAGATAGCCGAGAAGTGCAAAAACAAAGAAACAGCCATGAATCCAATCCAAACCCCTGCTTCCAAGAAAAACACAGCCACACCAAGTGAAGTCATACTAGGATCGAATGGAACAAATGTTGTAATAGCAAACAAACAAATACAACATTATGAGATTCTAAAATGATAATACTCTTATCCCGATATCAAGCAGTATTCAAGATTTCAAGAGAAAACCAAGGGACCAAACTGAGCATCCATTGAATATCACGATATAAGCAGAGAACTCTTATCGACAAGAGGAATTCAATTAGACAGCCTTCACACTTAAGAAATCATTAATCCAATTAAGAGATCCATACCATCTGTATAGGTCGAAGAAATACCTACTGAATCACAATCGACAACCATAGGATACTCTAGCAGATATAAGCATAACAGAATTGAAGAGTATGAATTAATACTTAAGAGCTAAAAGCTACATAGTTTATCAGAAAGAAATGAAATCCTTCATCCCCAGATTAGAGTCCATGTTCTAAAGCATAAAAAGATTGACCTAATCGATATATATACAAAATACAGTTAAATTAATAGATCTATAACTTGTAAGCTAAGGGATATTAACAAAGAGGGAGATCGCATACAAAAGACACATGCCAAAGTCATAACAGAACATATTCAAAGGAACAAATGGATAAGCAACCCATGTTCAAAATGAGGCCTCTTTTAAGAAATATAATCCAACCTAATCACTGCCCAAGCGGAGTTTTCTCCAAAGCCACCCACATTTAGAGCATAAATGAGTCGAATCCTCAAAACAAAACAAAATCCCTCAGGAGCCAAGGATTGAAATTATCCTTAATAGTAGCCATATATTATATATATAATCTGAGAAGTTCTCATAAACAAAGAGATAAGTCTTGGAGTGAGAAAACTATGCTATACAGACTATTCATATGTAACGATCTGTGATACTAAACCAGAAAGACGTAAGTGTACTAACAAAATCGCTTACTCTATATAAAAAAAAACCCTAATATGACAATTTTGATCCTAAGAGACAATCACATTCCAACCAAACCTCTGCCTTCCTTCCACAGGACCATGATCACATCTGTGATGTCACTAAACTGTTCCACCTAGTAGTTTGACGGAAAC
Source organism: Cupressus sempervirens (assembly GCA_028749045.1). Lineage (NCBI taxonomy): Eukaryota > Viridiplantae > Streptophyta > Pinopsida > Cupressales > Cupressaceae > Cupressus > Cupressus sempervirens. The sequence continues at coordinate 77,876,345 of CM053791.1, read as the reverse complement.
TCAAACTCAAATTTCCTTCTGCTCGTTCTTTCTGCATTTGGAGTGTTGAAGTCCAAATCATTCAAATTCTTGAATGTCACCCCTGGCTGAATGTAAGCATTAAAGAGATGGAGATAATTAATTAGCCATACCACATTATCTTTAGGAATGATACCCCTCCAGCAAAGAAGAAGATTCAGGCTGGCCTCCATCTTTGTCCATTCACGATAAAATGTCAAGTTCTCTCGAATGACCAAAGACTGGCGACGGGGGGCTGTGTCTAAATCCGGATGACCGAGTGGAAGATTCATATATTTTTCAGGAAAGGGAATCTAGAATTTGTTGTATATACTATATACCGCTTGTTCGAGCCCCTTTCTCCATGAAGGGATGAACAGGTCGCGACAAAGCCTTACTATGTTATCCGCTTGAACTTTGGCTCTTACCAGACAACCAATAAACAACCCAATGATATCATTATTTGTTCTCCAAGTGAATTGATAGTCAAAAACCCCTTCACCCAGGGCTTTGTTGATTGCAAACCGCATCATGTCATCCGTTGGGTGTAAAATTTAGTTCTATCTTTCTGGTTTCACTGCTCCACAAAAGGCCATAGTGCGATTCTCTGTAGCATGAAAGAGTGTGATATTGGATTCCATGCTCAACGATGATAGAGAAGAGCAAGACCTGACTGATAACAACCGGGAATTGCGTAGGGAAACTTCTAGAAGATAATAGATAAACTACAATGGCAAATACGCAAGTGCAGGCAAACAATGATAAATAAATGTTGAACTAGAGCTCGTGATAAACCATGATGGGGAGTATAATTACACGATTCTCCTGGTGATCACACATATGAAGCTGATGCCAAAGTGATGAGAGAGGTACCGCAACCATCCATCTCGACAAATAATATTTAATGATAAGCCGAAGGTGACCAAATTTATAAATAAAATAGATAAAGATATAGATAAAATAAAATAGATAAAAATTATACATAATCTATTGAAAAATCAAAATAAAATAGATATAAATTATAAATAAATTAGATAAAATTAATATTAATCTAGCTAAAAATTATAAATGCAATATATAAAGATATATATAAAGGATATTAGGAAATTAAGGAGCAAGAGAGTAACCATTGTTTATAAGCATGGAGTTAACTCCATCTACTCCTAAGTTAGCTAGATAATCTGCAAGTCGATTTCCTTCCCTATAGATATGACCAATCCTATAATCATCAAGCTTGTCTATTAGAGACAGAACCACTTCTAGTTGAGAGTTGAGGACCCAATTGGGAGTAGACCATTTCCTTATAACATTTACAATAATTTGAGAATCGCCTTCGATAAAAACTTTAGATAAGTTAAGCTTATGACATAACTTGATTCCTTGATGGAGGGCCTCAAGTTTAGCTAAATTATTAGATGTGGGCAGAATCGACAGAGCTTTTTTGGCAATCCAAAGACCATCCTCATTATGAATTATGCATCCAATACTGGCTGTACCTGAGTTACCCCAAGCTGCCCCATCAAAATTGAGTTTAACCCATCCAGGGGGAGGTGGCTCCCATTTACAATTTTTCCTAGCCTCTTTATTAGCCTTAGAATAGTAAAGAGGGGGATTAATCAAATTAGGCCAGGTTTTCTTCATGAGGCCATCCCAGTTGGAAAATGAGCCTTCTTCTAGGCTCACCTTCCTTAAGTATGAATTAATAGTTTCTACTATGCAAGCTTCTATTTTGGATATAATATTCTCAAGTTTGAGATCCAAATTTCAAAAGATACAATGATTTCTTTCCTTCCAGATTTCCCAAATCAAGATAGAAGGAGAGATGTTCCAAAGTTTACTATAGACACCAATGCCATTATTAGATGGCCAGCCCTAGAGAAAATTAGTAAATGATTTAGGAAAGGGGGAAGACCATCCCAGCATCTGTCTGAGCCATTCCCAACATCTTTGGGAATAGGGGCAAAGATGTAGAAGATGATCCACATTCTCTATACTTTGGTGACAGAGAACACATCTAGAAGGGCCTTGAATACCAACAATGTTTAATCTGTCCATAGTAAGGATCCTATTTTGAATAGCAAGCCATAGAAAGAATCCAGCTTTCAGAAGGCAGGAGGGATCCCAGCAAAGCTTAAGTGGGATGTCCACGAATACCGGTCTATTGGCTTCTAGAGTGGCCTTATATCCATCTTTGACATTGTATTTCCCATTATTGGAAGCTGCCCAAATAAGTGTGTCTCTTTTGTTAGACTGCATAGGTTTCCTACCTTCCAAAATCTTCTCAAATTGGTCAATTGATTCTTCATCAAGATCTAAACCTCTAAGAGATTTCCAATTCCAAGTTGGAGAACCTTTAGAGTCCAACATAATACAATAGTTCCTAACTTTGTTGCCCCGGAGTTCAGTTAACCTATTTTTAAGAGTCAGAGAAACCTTGTAGGAGGTGAGTGGAGGTTTACCTTCCCATGAATCTTCCCAGAATAGTGCCTCCTCCCCAAATCCAACATCCCAAGTTAGGAATTTATTGATCAAATGGCGACACTTCATCATAAAATTCCAACATTCTAACCCTTTAGGAGGAGAGCTAATTCTAAAAATTGATAGCGGGTCCTCTGCAATAAGGTATTTATTATAGAGGATCTTAGCCCATTTACGGTTATATTCGTGGTATAGCCCCAAATGAGTTTTTCCCCTAAGGCTTCATTTTGCCACTGTAATTTTTTAATCCATAGACCCTCAAGGGCCTTGGGTTTACAAATATTTTCCTACTTGATAAGAGCTAATTTATTGTCATTATCCTGATCGTTCCAGAGAAATTTCCTCGTTTTAGAATCAAATTTTTTAAGATTCTATTTAGAAAGAGGGAGACATGAAAGAGGGTAAGTCGGGATGGCTAAAAGCATTGCACGGATCTTAGTGCATTTTCCAGCCTTGGTGAGCCATCTATCCTTCCAAAAGCATAATTTTTAATCCAATTTTTTGAGGGTATTATCCCATACCTGTCATGATTTTAAACCTTTCTCTAAAGCTATACCCAAATATTTACAAGGGAAGGTTCCTTTCTTGAAGCCCATAATCCTACATATCTGTGATTCCATATCCGATGAGGTATTTAAGAAGAAAATTTCAGATTTGAGAGCACTGACCTTCTGTCCTGAGGCTTCCATATATAAATCTATGATACCTTTGAGGGAGCGAGCTTCAGAGATCTTACTCTTCCCTCGGAGAATGGTGTCATTGGCGAATTGTTGATGTGTAATATTAGGCAAGTTTTTCATAACAGTAATACCTGATATTCTCAGCTTATTATATGCATCTGTCATAGCTCTCCCAAATGCTTCTGCCATGATGATGAAAAGAGAGGGAGAAAGAGGATCCCCTTGCCGGATGCCTCTCGAAATATCAAAATATCCTTCAAGCGTGCCATTGACAAGGACTGAAATTTTAGGTGTCAAAGATTAATCCATTGACGAGAGAATCCAAACGCTTCTAGCATCTTGCACAGGAATCTCCAATCCACCATATCATAAGCTTTTTGGATATCCAATTTCATGAGCATACAAGCTTCCTTATTAAGACCCGAAGAGTGAATAGTCTCTTGAATGGTAATGATGCCATCAAGGAAGGATCTACGTAGCATGAAACTAGTTTGTTCCTTGGAGATAATCTTGGGGAGAATCTCTTTCAGCCTATTAGCTAGAACTTTGGAGAAAATTTTATAAACTATATTACACAAGGCTATTAGTCTGTAATCTCCTAGAGATTTAGGATCGAATTTCTTTGGAATCAAAGTGATGAAGGAATGATTTTTTTCGGGAAGGATGGAGCCACCATTTCTGGAAGCTTTGATCGCTTTCCAAAGATCTAGACCTATAATATCCAAGCACTTTTGGAAGAAGAAGGCCTGGAATCCGTCTAGGCCCGGAGATTTATCTGGATTCGTGTCAAAAACCACTCTCTTGACTTCTTCTAAAGTGATAGGTCTATTAGGTTTTTGTTATCATCTTGGATAACAATTTTAGGAATAACTTTTAATAAACTAGATTGTGCAGTATAATTTGAACTTTGTTGGTTATTCAGTAAATCCTAAAAATAATTAACAAACGTGTTTTCTATTTCTCTAGGATTTTCAGTAAAGTTGCCTAGCTGGTATTTAATGCGTGTGATTCCATTCTTAGCTTTGTTATATAGGGTGGAACTATGAAAAAAAATTGTGTTACGATCACCTTCAACCAACCATCTTTCTCTCGATTTCTGTCTCCAGAAGGTTTCTTCTTTGGATAGGATAGACTCTTTCTTTGCTAACAATTCCTTTTTGAGAAAATAGCTTCTGTTGTCCATGCCCTTGCTAATAACCTCTGAATTTAAATCTTTAAGTTGATTTTCTATGTCCAACTTTTCTTTGAATATGTTATTAAATTGTTCTCTATTCCATTTATAAGGATGTGCTCCTTTAACATCTTTAATTTATGAATAAAGAAAAACATTTTAGATCATACGCAGTTGTCTTGAGCCCACCATAATTTAACATTGTTGAGAAAGTTTGGGTCAAGAAACCACATCTTCTCACATTTGAAAGGGTTTCTAGTTAGCTTGAGGGGCTCAATAAATTCAAATCTGACCAGGAAGTGATCAGATCCGGCAATGGGAAGAATTGAAGACTGAAAGTTTTAAGTTGTTAGTATCTAGTTCACCTTTCATTAGAAATCTATCAAGTTTTTATGCGATATAGGCAAAGTCCTTTCTCCTATTGTTCCATGTATAGGTCCCATTATTGGTAGGGATATCAATTAAATTGTGCAGCGAGCACCATTCTTTAAAGTCTCTAGATGCTTGTGATAGCACTTGGGAACCTCCTATCTTCTCATTAATATCTAAGATCATGTTAAAGTCACCCCCTAATATACAGAGTTCATTTTCTAGACTCTCCAAGAGTTCACCAATTTCATTCCAGACTAGTAGTTTATTCATGTTGTTAACGGGACCATACACATTAATAACTATAAAATTTAGATTTGATTTTAAACTTTGTACCTTGCCACTAATCCAATTTTTAGTATAGTTAAGAATATTAATATTGACCTTCCTAGGGTCCCAAAGGATGCCCAAACCCCTAGAGGCCCCTAGAGATTCCTGAAACACAGAACACCATACTCTAAGTATTTTGCTAAATTTATCTATTTCTACTGAATTTAATTTAGATTCCTAAATAAGAATAACATTATAATTAAAAGATTTGAGGTTATGTTTTAGTAATCTCTTTTTGCTAGGGGCATTAAGGCCCCTAGCATTCCATGTGGTGAGCTTCATACCTGAGTGGGAAGGCACTTCCCCTTCCCATTGTGAAACAATTGATCTATCTTCGGCTGATCCTTGTTGAGACTCTCTGATTCTCTAAGTTCCTTTAGCGACTTTCTCCCTCTTTTACTTTTTGTCTTACCACAACAAGGAGACTTAGGCCCTTCTTGTGTCATGTAGATTCCAAGCTATCCAATATTGACCTCTGTTGTATGAACTATGTCAATCTTTCTTGCTAGTAATTGTTCCTGATACTCTGAGTTACTTTCTTCAATAATCTGATTAGCTATATCCGATTGTTTGGTAAGTGTTGAAGCCAGTTCTTCCATTTGAATATTCAATATATCTCTTCTAAGATTTTCACCAGAATAGTTCTCACCACCCAATTTAAGGACCCTCCAAATGAGTTCCTCCTTCTGTGATATTGATGTCTTATCAAGATTGTTTGGACAGAAAACTTGGACCAACTCCTCAGTAAGCTAGTCAATCATTACATCATCATCCTTTGGCATATCTATTTTATCATATAAAGGATCTGAGAGACATTCCTCATTCAAAAATTCTTGGAACTCCAATATTGGTAGATCTTCTGGTTGAGCCTCTCGCTTGTGTGTCTGCTAAGCCATGTTGTTAGGAGTGAAAGGTGAGCTACTATTGGCAGCAGGAGTCTACCAAAATTTACTAAGCATTATGGGAGGCTTCACCATGTTGTCTGAAGCTAGGGGCAGAATTGAATGTGAGGAGTTTGGGTCCTTTAGTGATTCTTTTTCATTATTTATCATGCATGAGGTGAATAGCATGAGGTTTTCCCTCTCCTCTAAATGACTTGCTCGATTATCCTCTAGGTGTCCTGCTTGATGCGGAGTAGAGGCTTCTTCCATATAAGAATCTACATTAATTGTATTTCCATTGTTTTCTGATATTTTTGATTCATTTCTAGCCCTCTCTTTATCCCACATACTTGATTGATCCCTCTCTGGAGTGAAGGGAGATGAAGAATACTCAGCCAAGGTCTGCCAAGATTTGGATATTCCTTTGAGTCCTTTAATGTTGGGAGTCACTAGCTCTGGTTCAACCTCTCTCTGTGAGTACAACAACTCCTGGACCTATTTTTCTGCTGTATTGGAAGTGGTATTCCTTCCCATCTCTGGTGCAGAAAATAGAAGAGTGTTTTCTTCTTCTAATATGTCTAGATTCTCCTGCTTATTTGTGGCTCTGACAAGTCCAGTTCCAGAAGCCTCTTTGCTTCTGTAAATCTCTCCTAACTTACATGATAATACTTTGGTAAGACCTACTTCTTCTTTGTTTCTTATCTTAGGTATAGTTGTTACTAGGTCTTCCTTATCACTTCTTGTTATATCTTTATGTAAACCCTGCTCAAGGTGTCTCACGATGATATCTGGTTCTGTGTTAAGATGATCTAGGCCACCTCGTTCTTCCTTATTGGTACTAATATTCTCATTTTCCAAATCTATTAAAGCTATATCTAAGCACTTTCCTTGCTCTTTATCATTATTAGTATCTTTGTTATGTATAAAAGCAAACTCTTCTCTAATGTCAATAGTATTCTCCTTGATATTCTGTTGCTGTGATTTAGTAGATTCATATCCACTAATGTTAGTATCATTTCTAATTACATATGTTTCTTTTTTCTTATATTTTTTTATTTCTTTGAGGATCTACCAACCTTCCCCCCTTTAGTTTTTGCCATGGAGTCTGATTTTGGAGCTGGTAAGGAATCTTTTGCCTTGCCTGTTATGGTACTATTTATAGAGATCCTTGGCCCTTTCTGAGTATTTTGTCCATTCTGATTCTCTGAAGGGGAAATCTTCTTACCTTGCTCCTGGTTCCTACTGTTTATCACAGAGCTCAACCTTGGGAATTTGCTTCTAAAATTTGAGGTAAGGGGAAGGATCTTGAGTTTGATTTTGTGTAGTTCATCAGATCTCAAGATGTCAATGATTTACCCTTTATAAATTTGAAATTTAATATCATAAGAAGCTTTACCAGTTTCTCTTTCTTTTGGATTTCTGATGGGTGTTTAATGTTGACATTAATGAGGATTTTAATATTATTACAGTAGCAAAAAGATTCATCAATAGCTATAACTTCACCAATTGTAGAACCTAATGAATAAATAATGTCTACATTGCACAGCTCTGGGGGGAGAGAACTCAAGGTAAACCATGAGGGGATCATGCAATCAACCATTTCTAAGTGAAAAGTATGAAACCATTCTACAAATTTGACACAGTGACCTTTAAAAAAGCATTCAGAAATAGAAATGAGCTCTTTTTTACCAAATTCTTCCTCACATTTTAAAAACAATATGTTATCAGAGTGGTGAAAGATACTTACCTATTCCTGACAGTTGTCCTTTAGCCAATCCGTTAAAAGAGGGATATATTTTAAAGGACCATTCTAGATAGAAAAAACTCCTTTCTTAAGGCAATCATACTAGGTATCATCTACGGCTTCAATGGAAATACTAATAGGCTTATCAAGGGGTTTCTTTGGGGGTGACCCTGAAGTTGTCTTAGGGTTTGATGGCTAGGTGGTATTGGTTTGTCTGTGATGAGGGGGAATGTAGAAAGAAGGGGAATTAGGCTTATAAGGTGCCTCATCAAATGGGATCGTGGCCAACTGAGAGTTACTCTCAGGATGGGATAAAGGCTTTAATAACTTAGACTACACATATCTAGTCAGATTAAAAACTCGAATTTGGTTATCTAACTATTCAACGGTAAAGAAAGGGAGATGGGAAATGGTTTTAGATCCACTTGAGAAATCAGAGGAGGCTTTTGAATTTTCCTTCTTACCTTGATGCCCTCCTACCCAAAATTGGTTTAGATTTCCTCTTGCAGGTTCATCCAGAGCCGCAAAACTATTGGTTGTCGTAACCTCAAATCTAGCATCCGCTTTTCCAAAAATTTTGCAATGAAATTTTCTACAGTTTTCTATAGAGCATCGTCTCCTATCAAAATCTATAGGATGCTTCTTTCGATTCTGTTGTCTCCATTTCTAGCCTGAAATTCTCGCAGGTTTCATATTCGAATTTGCAATTTTTTTATACTTGAACATTTTATCTTGATCTTCATTGCTTTATTATTATGCCTTTTCCAAGTTACTTTTTTTGATTCATTTTCAGGCATGGTTAAATTTGATTCAATATATTTCTTTAATTCCATTTATCTTAATATTATTAATAATCTGATTTTCCATGAGGAGAAATTTGATGCCCCCTCAAGCCTATCTTCTATTCTCTCATGATTCACCATTTTAATAATATGTTTTAGCCTCTTTCCTTTCTAGACTTTGAGATTTTAGACTTTACTTTGTAATAGTTTTTCTTATCAAAATAGCTCTGATACCATGTTAAGATTGTGGATCTCTAATAGATAAAACAATTACAATAATAATGATAGTAGAGAATGTCCTTACTTGAATATTTACTGTGCTAAATATATGTTCTCCTTTGGTGCTTTGCAGGGTGATCACGATCTTCCTTCCTTCGACTTTAGATTGTGAATGAATAGAAGAAACAAATTAAATATGAATTGTTCTAAAACTGATATTATAGTAAAAAATGTATTTTATCCAATCACAGGTTTTGGAGATGCCGTGAATTGATGTCCTTGTCCTACGATCTGTGTGGCTCATATATATCTTGTAAGGAGTCATGACTCTACGTGGCCTTTGAGCCACGTAGGGTCATGCCTCTTCGGAGGCATAGCTTAACAAAACAAAACAACTTTATTATGTGCTTAACAAGAAGCTTGATAACATGAGGCCCGAATTAACATATCTACCAATAATAATATAGAGCCCGATAACAGTGGATTAGATAGTTGTTGTTAATCATATAATACACATTCATTATTACATATACATAAGTGTGTGTGTGTGTGTGTGTGTGTGTGTGTGTGTGTGTGTGTGTGTGTGTGTGTGTGTGTGTGTGTGTGTGTGTGTGTGTGTGTGTAGGTATGATAATCAGTAGCAATCTAATTCATCTATAAGAACATATCAGTATATCAAATAATCAATGTTTTACTTCTACTGACGCTAAAACATTAACACTGGTGTCACGACAGCAAGGCTACTGCAGCAGCAAAGCTGGCGGGCTTTTAAAATATACACTAGTTGCAATTTTTATATTTTATTTTATTAAATTTTATTATTATTTTATTTTAATTAATAATTTAATTAATAAGTTTTTTATTAATAATTAATTTAATTATTAATGGATTTTTATATATATTTAAATATAGTTAATTTTAATTAATGAACTTATTAATAGTTTATTTTATTATTATTATTATTATTGATTTTAATAAAACTATAATCATTTTATTTGAAAAGCAATAATTATTATTTTAATAATTTAATAAATAATTATCCTTAAATTATTTTAGAATAATTGACTTATAATCAAATAAGTGTAATTGTGCATTTTATTCAAATATTAGAAATGGGTCAATTGTAAGGGTAAACTATGAATCTCACCTACTTGAAACATACATTCAAACAAATACTTAAACCTTACTGTTAAAAAACTATGTATTTTCAAAATCAAACCAAACTATGAAACTACACCGTTATCTATATGTTGTTTTATGTTTTGGGTTTGGGTTGACTAGAGTGTTGACCGGTCTTAGGATGTCTACCAGAGGCTTGGGAGTTCTGTGTTTGTGATGTCATGATGATGATTTGATCTTGATCTTTTAAAACTCAACCATGGTAATGTGTTTGGTATGCTCTATGATGATTTTGGATTTATTGTTCGTTATTATTTTCAGTGTTCTTGTGTGAAACTAAGATGAATTTTATGACCTTTTTGACTTGACCTTTGAGTCTTCGATCAGTTATTTTTGGGATGCTTTCCAGTTGCTTGTAAAGGACCGAGGGATTATTGTGTATTATCTTTTGATGTTTTCCAGACACTTGTATAAGGCTGAGGTGAAAACTATGATTCTTTGATTTGTAATTTTATGAGCCTATGGTAGGTAATTTGTATGTTAAGCTGAGAAGTGGCCTGCAATGGAGGTCGGGGCCCAAAGTGGTTGCCAGGGTAACCCATTGTAAGTAGTTAATAAGTGAAAACACTAATTGAATGAGAGTAAAATAAACCTAATAAGAGTCTTTGTTTTCCTCACCCATGCCTCGAGTGCTAGTACAGATTAGGATGGGAGTAGAGAGGATCCTTGGTTATGACCATGCATTGTTAGTATGCCTTGTCAATACAAAAGGATACTAGTGTTGCATAGGGTCACTAAGGGGCCAAAGGATTAAAAGACTAGCCAGGTAACCCTAGAGTTGGTTCATGCAATGACACTTGCCCACTAGCAATATAGATTTCCTACATGCCTTTTTTTGCCTCTGGGTCTAGATGTTGATTTATCTCGGAACCTTTGAGTTAGATTACTTTTAGGGTTTTCCTTGACTTAGATATTACTTTTGACTTTTGGGATTGATATCCTGTGTGGGACCTGAGACTATCTCCTTAGCGTGGTGGGAGTGGACCTTTTTTGGGTTACCACGAGGTCAAGTGATAGTGCTTTTTACTTTTGCCATTGAGATCCGTCTATTGATGTCATGGCTGGAGTTCCTTGTTCTGCATTTCCTTTCATTCTATCTTGTGTAGTATGATGGATGGTTGTATCTATATGATGGATGGTTGTATCTTTATGATGGATGATTTCATATATTGTATTGTACTTTGTTTCATGGATCCAATAGGGATGATGTAATCTACTTTATATATGTATATTCTTTCAGCCTTTCATACCTTGTGACATGTACAGTGGATGATTGTGCATTTCGAATTTTATTGCCAAGTGGCATTCAGCACAAATGTATATTATTTAAATGGATTGGACTTGTAATTATTCTTTCATGAGGATGTGTTATCTATTAGACTTAGTTTTAATTAAATTTAAATGTGACTCGATGTCTTGGGATCCTTAAGGAATGTAATATGTTATGTTTGCTTATGTATGATTGTATGTTATTGCTTCTGCTACATTATGATTGTTGTACATGTTATTCTTAAAAAAAAATGTTTGACAAACTTAGTAAAACTTTAGGTTAGTTCTTTTGGATCCCTTGATAGGGCGTTACATCCTCTTAAATTTATATGAGATCCAAATCTACATTTGGAAGATATCAATTAAAATGGGCATGTTAGTACATTTGCAGAAAAGATCCATGTTATTCAACACCCTAAAGTATCAAAAACATGGGAAGCAATAACCTACAACATGACGGTAAGTTGTGAGCCTTCCATTTGGGACATCTTGGGTTGGATTCTGCTTGAGCTTAACAGTAATAATTAATTTTTATGAATAATAATAACAACAATTAATCTAGGCTTTGGCCTATTACCAATATATAAAAAATAAAGACATGGATAGTGTGTGGGGATGACACACTCTCCCCACACACAAAAGACTTCATCAAAAGTAGTTTAGAAATATATATATTCTTTTCTTTTATGGGCACTCACACCACACTTAACCCTAAATGAGTGATAGACATCAAAATCTTGAATCTCTAATCATATTTTGTGCCAATTTTCCCTCCAATTAAGATGAGGGGAAAAATACATTTTAAGTAACATTTGAAGTTATACCTAACAAAATAAAAAGTATAACAAAATTTAGTGTAAGGATAGCAAAATAGTAGTAGGAAGTGATTATTCATCTTTCGAAGTCTAAGGAAGAAACACTTATGTTTTTATTTCTATTTCCAGCATGCAATTATACTCTTCACAAAACATGGGCAGCAATAGTGACAATAGTGAGGAAACAAATGGTTTCAAGCTTTCAACCTTTACCATGTGGGTGGAGGAGAACTACATAACATGTTTGAGTGATGTTCCATCATTTTGAAATTTATGCAAACAGTTCTTTGAATTATTTAAGATCTATTTTCCACTTTGTAACAGCTCTAAACAAAGACAGGTGTAACAGAGTATGGTTGTATCATTTGTCACATAAATTTTAAAGGAAACTGTATATAGGTGTATTTTAACTTTGTGCGCAACATGATAAAGCATGTATTATGTAAAGGAGGATGAGAGAATGTGGATAGATTGCAATTTAATTTTAGTCAACAAGTATGACCAATATGCAATTGTGGGACGTGGTATTGTCTCCTATTATCAAAAATATCTATAATGCCATCCCATTTCATTAGGTGCATTTTCTTTATTTCAAACAAACGTTCAAGGATGCGGCTTTCATTCCATTTTCATTTATCTTCATTGAAAAACATAAATTTTGCACTACCAACATTGTGAGGTGAATTTGGTGATGGAGGGCATAAGGTAGACTTAGCTCATTATAGTTTGTTATACTATCATGGATGGTCAATTGATATTAGATGTCAATCATTTAACATTATGTTTATAATTGTACTTCGCTCTTATTTTATTAGAGTTTTTGATTGACTAAGGAGTGCAATGATGCAGATTTCCACTTTCACATTTAGAGAGATCATAAAGGACATTAGGGCTTCAAGATGATCACTAATTTATCATATGGGTACAAATTTGTTGGCATATTGGCGATGGTGTTTATAAGCACATCTTTTGGCTCTTATTTTGTGATAATGTGGTGAACAATGTAGTAAATGACAAAAAAATATAGACAAGATGAAGTAAGTAGTGGTAGAGGACAGAGAGAGATATTTCTTTGCGTTCGTCAAGTCTCACTTGCTCTTTCTAGGACTTTTTTCAAAAAGTTTCAAAAAGGAAATTCCTCAAAGATAAGGTGGATACATATGTTAGTTATATCATTTTGTTAGAGAGGATGTTTGAAATGCTAGAAGGTTTACAATTAATTATGGTTATTTCTAAGCTAAGTGGAGGGCCTGATGCAAACATTCATAAAGAAAAGCAAAATATCTCAAATACAAGATTCTTAATAATAAGCGGCAGTTTGTTGTGGAGCATGATAATTTTAAAATTGTAATAATATTGATTATTAATTTATTGAATTTTTTCAATTAGGGTCCAAATCATTTAAAAAATCTCAAGGCAAGACAAAATAGGCCCCAAATTGGTCAAAATAATAGAATAACACTCCAAGAGTAAGTCACAATTGTAGCCAAGCTTGTGAAAACCATTACAATCTGAGTTTGGACCCTTATGGTTAAGCTTAGAAAATGTTAAGTCATACATTGGATTTTCATGGAACACTTCACATGAGTCTGGGATAATGATTTAGAAAGTTCCCCCACTTAAAAACAATCTAAGAGATGTTATCATCCAAATACCTAGAAGGAGACCTTCAACTACAAGAGCAATTTGGAGTTGATTCGAAGCTGAAGGTAATATAGGATGTGAGATCAAAGGAGGTTCCTTAATAGGGTCCAAAGAGTATGTCAAAGTCTTACCTAAATTCAAGAAAGCATCATCATCCTAAGAGGAATCAATCCACAAAGTTTTTTTGAAAGAGAAGTGGTAAAAATTTATTCAAGATGAAAGAAACAATTAGTTACATATTCTTCTTCTTAAGCAATAATCTATCCAAACTTTCCAAATAATCAAGAGAGAGATCATCCCTCCCACCAATATCCCAGTCTTGCCCATAATCAGAAGCCCACTTTGCCAAAAAATCAACATCCCATTCCATTCTCTAGGAAGATGTTGAACAAATAAAAGATCCAAAGAATCATTCATAAACAAAAAATTTCTAACCACCAAACCTATTTGTAAATTGGCCTCTTCCAGTTTAGTACTACTACTACTCTTACTCCTCAGCGACACCACTCCGACAAGTCATAGCAATAGACCAAAGGTCCTTCATGCCCAAATTCATCTTGTCTAGTGTTGGAATTCTTTCAGCAGAAGAAGGGTCCCTAGTTCTTACCTCCTTGTTGGCCTCTTTGTTGTTTTGTTTATTTTGATCTCTCTTGCTCTTTCCCAGACACTATTTGGTGTCTTGTAGTCCACTGCTTCCTTGCTTGTACGCTTTTAGTCCCTTAGACCCTTGATGGTCTTTTGTTGGACATTAATAGATTTATCTTATCTTATCTTATCTTACTTATCTCCATCCCATGGACCTACCACACTCAATGAAAATCTTAATAGCCAAGGCCTCCATCAATTTGTTAGAATGTTAGAATGTTCTCCACTTTAATCTAGCCAACTTCAATGAAGAGTTGCACAGAGTTTGGAGTTGCGAGTAGCTGGAAAGAATAGGAGGATGGCCAACTGAAGAATCCAACCAAAACAAAACTTTGAAGCCCCCATTATATATCCAAAATAGATCATCTTTAACTATTTGTGAACCCCTTTTGAAGGTGTCCCAAATACAAGAACCCCTACTCACAAACTCATATTGGGACATCTCAACTAGGTCCACCCCTGGGAGGTATTTGAGGGATAAAATCTTAGCTCAATCCTGATTCTATGAATCACACCACCTCCGGTACAACCTGGTCGCCAAAGCCTGACTAACAAGAGAAAAGGATCTAAGACTAAGACCCCCCCTTCCCACCTCAGTCTATATATAAACAGACTCACTTAACCACTCCATTTAGAAAAAATAAAATTGCTAGACCAAAGAAACTGTTTGGTGAGAGCATCAACAAAACTAGAGGGAGGAATCTAGAGATATCATCTATAAATAGCCATCGCCTACACCACTAACTTCAAAAGAGTCACTCTACTAGCAAAATATAACCACCTATTCCTCCATTAACTAATTCTTCTTCCAAAGTTGTTCAAAATGTCAATAGTCCTTATGTTGTGCTCCCAAAACCAAGGGGATCCCCATATACAACAAAGGAAGAGTTCCAATCTGAAAATGAAGAATTCTAGCAATCCTATATTGGATAAGTCAAGGAATATTGAAGAAATAAATAAAAGACTTATCTTTGTTAATTAACTATCCCAAAGCCTTGAAGTAGATGTCCAATGCACCACTAAAGTGTGTTGCCTTGCTAATTCTAGCTCAACCCATCAAACCAATATCATCAACAAATTGAAGGTGAGAATAGGGAGACAAAGTATCACCCCAAGTCCACCCTTGAATCAAACCCCAAATCATTTGAGAAGAAAGGAATCTGCCCAGACCCTCTATCATTATCATGAAGAGATAAGGGGACAAGGATCACCTTGTCTTAACCCCTAAGTCACATTGAACAGGTTTGTGGGTGCACCACTAATAAGAATTGAAAAGAAAGTGGAAGGCACAACTAAACACCCAATCCATCTATTCTTCAGCAAAACTAAAGGTGGGAATAATTTTCCATAAGAAGCCCTAACTCATTTTATCATAAGCTTTAGTTATATTGAGTTTGATAAACATGCTTTCTCCTTCAACTTCACCATTGGATGGGTAGCTTCTATCACTATCACAATGCCGTCGATAATTTGTCGACCATTCACAAAGTTGTCTTGTTCTTTGGAGAGCAGGGACCTAAGGAGGGGCTTAAGCTTTGTCACAATCAATTTCATAATAATTTTGTAAGCCACAATACATAGAGAAATACGCCTAAATTGGTCCAGTTGCTTAGCATCTTGCTTTTTAGGAATGAGGGCTAAGAATGTAGAATTAATGGATGAGAGCACCTTCTTGTTTTGATTAGATTCCTAGGCCACCTCCAAAAGGCCATACTTTATATAACCTCCCAAAACTCTTAAAATCATCAAGGATCGAGGCCTTCCCTTTTTTTGTATGACATTCTCTAATTCAGATAACATGATGGGGTGGAGAAGACTATCATTCATATCAACCAAAACTAGAGGAGGAATGCAATTCAAAATGCATCCTAGCTCCTTCGGCCTCCCTACCCTCAATGTCCTCATTAGTAAATAGGGCTAAAAAATACTTGATAGCTTCCTTGGAGATATCCCCAAAAGAGGAAAGATGAGTGTCATCATTATCTTTGATAGAATTCATAGAGTTTCCATGTCTTTAAGCCTTAACATAATTATGAAAAAGTGCAGTGTTCCAATCCCCTTCCTAGAGCCAATCAATCTGAAATTTTTGTTTCTAGATAATCTCCTCTTGAAGTTCCCATTCTTCTAACTCCCTTAGAGCTAAGGATTCAACCTTAATGCACTCCAAAGTCATCTTGTGATCTCTAATCTGGCAAATGACATCATCTAACTTGGACTGAGCAACCAACCTTTGGAACTGTAGATTCCCAAAACATTATTTATTCCACTTTTTGAGTCTGTATTTCACATGTTGAAGTCTCTTTTCAAAGGTAAACATGGCCCAACCATGAGCTGGTCAACCTTCATACCACCAACTAGCCATAAGATCCTTCAATGATTGGTCACACAACCACATCAACTAAAATTTGAAGGGGAATTGTTTGCATTACTAAAGGGGTCAATACAAATTTTGATAGGGCAGTGATATGGTCCCCTCCAGTCAAGAATTTCTAAGCTAGTGGACTATCTATCACTCACCCAAAAACTAGAGACCAAAAATCTGTCGAGCCTCTCTGAGATATCAGTATTACCACTCCTCCTATTGTTCTATGTAAACACACAATTGACAAGCCTCACATCAATAAGATCTAGTAATCAATGTTACTCTAAGTAAAATTGAAGAAGGCTCCAACCTACATAGCCCACCTCATTTTTCATCCAAACTAGCAATCACATTAAAGTCACCATTAAAAATCTAGGCAAGAAAATGATCTGAGGCTCAAACATACTTGATATGAGCTCAAAGAAGTGCCTTACCCCCAAGCTCTAAAGGATCATAAACACCAGAGAGCATACATTTTTCCCCAATATCAAAACTGGAAGGAAATAGTAGAGAGAGGATCTACACAAGCTCCACCACAAGGCAAATATCTTCCTCGGGTTCCAGATGTAAGTAATACCCCTTGAACTACCATGAGCACCAATCCCTTTCCACTGACCTTGGGGCCAAACTCGAAACACACAATCCGACAAACCCAAAACTAACAATATTGTTTCTTGAAGAAAAAAAACATCGGGAGATTAAGATTCAATTTATCTATGAACAACCTTTTATCTAGGGATGTTGTTCAACCCCTGTACATTGCATGAGAGCACAATCATTTGTGGGATTGGGAGAAGTGTGAATCTATGGGATTCACAAACCTGAACCAAAGTATCCCCAATGAGTTTCATTTTTTCCTAATGTTCCTTTTGGCCAGCTCATAAGGTTTTATCTAAAATACTCTTTTTAAGAGGCTTATGTTGTAGGCCTGGAATTGAGGAGCCCTTCATTCTTTTTCCTAGATTAAGGTGACCTTCGTGGAGAAGGCATAGAAGGCTCCATTGCAACATCTAAATGGATTTGTAACCCACTAGACTCCTTGTTTACCTGACCCTGAGACAGAGAGTCCACCCCCATTTGTTCCTCTAGCTACTCCCTAGAAGGTGGATCCAAATCTCTTACCACAATGGTCTCCGCCTAACTAATAGGAAGTAAAGGGCCACCAGAAGGTAAAACTTCTGGTATCCCATGTTCTTGAGTCAAGTTATCCATCACATTAAACCTATTAAGAGAATTATCATTCTATCTGTCCAACAAGTTATTTTCATCCCTTTGCTTCTATTTTGAGACTTGATAGGAGTGAACCCCTCCTTATCTATGGATTTATCAACCATATGTGCTTTACCCTTATCATCTCCAACAATGGATTGGGGAGGAACCGATGGCATCAAAGAGGGAGATTTTTTTCCAAGGGCATCTTCATTGCAAATGCCGATATTTGTGACAGACCCTGCATCTAAATGAAAGAGTCTTGTAGTCCAATTGTTTGATCCACAAAGAAGAGCCAAAAAAAATATCCATGAAATCTAGCAAAGGATTATTAAGATCAACTTCAATATAGATCAAAGCATAAGAAAATACATTATGATCTTGTGTTTGTATTGCAGAGCCCACACATTTAACCAAGAGAAGTGAGATTGAGTGGAGAATGTCTTCCCACTAGAATTCAAGTAGGAGCCTCAGTAACCTAATCCACACAAGCACTCAGGAGGGCATTTCCTGTGTCGATTTGAACCCATTGTGCCAAGGTTTGATAAATAATCCTACCTGATTGAAGAAATATGGGCCACCCTCAAAAGCCTTGTTCCTATCAGACATGTTGGAAAAGATAACCAAGAATTAACTATTTGGTTCTAGAAGAATCTACATGTCTCCTTCAGGGCTCCAAACTCGATGAGCCCACAATTCCAAAATGAGTAGAGAAAGACAAAGACCCATAAACTTGCAAATAAGAGCATGGTTACACTGGTACTCAACATCTTTTGAAACCTACTTAAGTTGAATGACTATAACTGGGTGATCCAGGGACCTTTCCAAACACCCATTCACCTTTTTTGCCCAGAATGAATCCTTCATGACATAAGTTCTTTCCCACAGATAATATTTTCCCATATTCTCATTTCCACTTGCATACAACAATGAAGAATGCTTAGCCATGTCCAGGTCTCTTGACCTCAAACAAGAATAGGACTCCCCTCGATCAGCCATAGATACAACACCGAAAAATGCAAGCATTGGGCTAGAGGGAAAAACCCTTAACCCAAACCATGGTCATCACCTTCACTACAAGTACAGGCACCAAGTGTTTCCCATACACGAGCCTCGACCAGAAGTGTTGCAAAACACCTAAAAGATAGCCCAAAGGGAGGCCCCCCTAATCTTATCCCCAACCACTGCTCACATCTATCATTGCCACGCTGACAATTGTGTATCCCACACCTGGTGCATGACAACCACAACCAAAATGTTCCAACCCAATCCCTATTGCTACTCGTCCAACTTCTGCAAAAAACCCCTACCCTATGTTCAAATAGTTGTAGAAGGTAGTTGGGGAACAACAATCCCAACCTGCATCAAGAAACGCATTGCCATCTCCTTCCCTTCTAATTTTATTTTGCCAATCCCCAAACAAGTGAAGGCATAAATAGACAAGTAATCTTTCAAAGCATTTATCCAAAACATAGTTGTGCCTCTTATGTTAAGAGGGGACAATTTTAGTTAGGTAACCATTAAAAGAAAAATATTTTCATCTAAAAGGGAAACCCTCGTAATTAAGAGTTTGAGTCCACAACCTTTCCCCATCCACTTAGATAACACCCCGATGAAGAGGCTTAGAGATATTAATGTCCACTAAAATTCAAGTGAAAGTAGAGTGCCCCTTTTAGGATGTGATATCATCCACTTTGAAGAAGTGGCCAATATAGTTGTGTATGACCTCACAAGAAGCCTACCAAAACTTGAGGGGGAGACTTAGAATTTTCACACACATCATGTGGACATTTAGACTTTTAGTAAGAGGTTTAAAAGAAGTTAACCAAATTTTAAGAGGGGGTATTTCTCTTCCCAAGACAACAACTTGTTATCCAACACCAAATCTTTATAATCAAAAGAAGCAATGAAGAAACCTTTAGCATAGTGGATGAACTTAATTTTACTTTCCATGAGGGACCTATAAGAATACAACACTTGTCTACCAACAAATGGTAGAGAAGGTTTAAGGTTTTGGAAATTGTTGATTATACAACTATGTTGATAGAAGTCTTCATTCTCCATGACATCACACCTACAAGTCACCAACTTTTATTGGAATGAGTTTTCTCTTAAAAGGACAAATAGCACAAGAACTGTTGCAACATTAACAAAGCTCCTAGGAATTAGCAAGAGACTTTACCGCAGTAGTGAAAGTGGATGCATTTATTAATGTTTGTAACTTTATCTTTTTTATTTATTTTTTGTGTTAGGATTTTCTCTTAGTCATTTAAATCTTATTTATTTAAAAAAATCATTTGTGGATATGTTAATTGCTTTATCTTATTTGTTGCAGATGTCATTAAATATGTTGACATAGACTACTAGTAACATTTATGATACATTTTGTAGTTTCTTTTTAACTAATGAAGCAGGCAATTTGTGATAGTGTCTTATATTTTGATACAAAAATTAGCAACATAGTAAGCTCATTGGCATATAGTGTTGGAATTTTGTAATATAATAAGCATATTGTTACGTAGTGATGGAAACTAAGGACATTCCACTTTATATTGTAATGTTTGGTTATGCTTCCAAATTATATGCCTGAAAAGCTAAGATGTTACCTCCTTGTGAAGAGTTATTTAAATTGCATGGTTATATTTACTGGAATTATAACATAATTTTAGGCTCGGCCTCAAAATGTAAAACACCAAGTTATTGCTTGTACAGGAGGGAGTCTCTTTAGAATTTTTTTATGTTCCTTGTCGTCAAACAGTGGTGATGGATGCAATTGCCTCGATTGTGTTTTGTTGGCAATTTTTTTCCTTTCATAACACAAAAAGCCAACGAAGAAAGCAAAATAGCAATCCTCCTTTTATTGAAGTTGATGAGCATCATACCCATACAATGTCCATCCATCCATTTATGTGGAAGACAATTGATTTGAAGGAATGACTGATTTGAAACCTTAAGAGATATTCCCACTCATCCAAAGGCTAATTAGGTACTTAATCTAAAAGTCCCCTATAATCATCACCATTAGCGGTATCCATAACCATAATTGCTTAATTATAGATCTTATGTGATATTTGGTTCTAAAGTAGCATTCGCCACCCACATTTATGGGTTTTAGATGATCATTTTAAGGAGGCAATTCCAGATGATGGTTTTGGGGTCCATGGTAAAACCCATAAATGTGGTTAGGGGATCCAATCATTTTAAGGAGGCGGTTCTAGATTATGGTTTATGGGTTTTACCATGGACCCCAAAACCATCATCTAGAACTACCTCCTTAAAATGATCATCAGTGAGTTTGTAGAGGTTGGAGGAGAAATTCTTCAAAACAAACCAGGTATTGATCAAACCACTTCCAAGGCCTTCATAGCACATAGTCTCCCACAGAAGAACTTCGGTCACCACTAACCAGGAGTTCACAACCACCTCAATAGGAGTGAAAAGGAAGAGTAACAAAAGGCTTGTGAATAAAACCCAATGTGAAGAAATGCCTAGAAACCCCACCTCAATAGGGGTGAGTTCCCCCTCAATGGGAACTAAATGAGACATAGACTAACCCCGAGCACACACAAACCACCAAGACCCAAGTATAAACATGGGTCCAACCAGAACATCCCTTAACCAAAAACCAACCAGAGTCAAGTCGGGCCCTTCAAAATTGCATGCATCCGCCTTGATCATCAACAAAAGAGCTCTACCATGAAAAGTAGTAGCATCTAGACATAATGATCCACTAACATTAACCACCATAATCAAACTCTTCACACCCAAAAGAGAAGAGACGGTGAGAAGGGTGGATGTCTCAAGAAGGCTGGTAGGGGTAAGACCCTTAGCACAAATGGACATCCATAAGCACCACTCAAAAAAGAGCTAGGTCTAGAAACCGAATCTCTCCCCAAAAAAGCACGAGATAACTCCATAGCCAAAAAGCAATAAGTTCTTCCTCTAAAAACTTTAGCCTCCAAAAGAAAAACCATGAAGCCCTGAGAGGCAAGAATCATTACGAACAACATCATATCCATGATCTGCACCACCCAAGAGCACCTATCGGAGACAGCCAACCCAATCACAATAGGATCCAAGTCGAGGAAATATCCACACTACCCAAGTTTGAAAATGCAATCAACCCCAAGCCAAGGTAACCAAGACACCCCAGGCATGGGGGAACAAATCACCTTCAACTCCAACAACATGTAGCTCGACCAAGCATACCATGCATCCACGAGCCAAGGTGCCCTGTAAACGCTAAGCACATTAGGGTGGAAGACCTTTGTCTCAGCCTCAGCCTCAGCCAACATCCCATGACATGTCCAAGCATACTAAGTGGAAGTAGACACAAAGAAACGCACTTCGCTATCAGGATCTGCAACCTTAGACTCCTCGCCTCCATTATTGTCCCCATCGACATTGGAAACCCAAGTCTACCCTCCACTCGTTCTCCTTCACATCCTCCCCCACATTATAATTACCAAGAATAAGCAAGACCAGCAACAAAACATCCCCATCGACCGCAAGAAAAGGCTAAAATTAGTCGGCTCAATGCCAGAATCAGGAGGGACCAAAACGGGGAGATTCCCCCACTCCAATACTACAAGAAAAATTGGGACATCAATAATTATAAAGCCACCACCAATGTTGGAATCATCATCACAAGAAATCGAAGCAGTTGCCTATTGCCCCAAGCCAAGTCCAACAACACCAGCTCCAGATGTAACTGGCCCAAAGATGATTGAAACTCCTCCTTCATCGCAATAAATAATAATGAAGAAAACACCCAAATCATCTTCATCATCCCCATCTTTCTCTGTCGCCCTCTCAGATTTCAAATAGGTTCCTCCACTCCTCTTCCCTCCCAATGCCTTCCACTCAATCTCTATGTAATATTACTAATTTGCCAACTTTACCATGTTTATCACTTGTGCGCAAAGTCTCTTAGAAGAACATATAGTACCACAAAAATAAATAAATAAACATTAAGTTACAAACATCAATAAATGTAACCATTTCACTGGTGCGTAAAAGTCTCTTGCTAGTCCTGGGAGCTTTATTAATGTTACAAGTGGTAGAGCTTAATGCAATTTTTCATACAGAAAGTCATTAAAAGGCAAGGAATGAGAGTCTAGTTGGGTAGTTAATGAAGTGTTCAACCAAACAAACTCATCAGGCTGTATGAATGTCAAGAAGGGTATTATCACATAGGGTAATGTGAGATCCTTGCATATTACAAGTTGTTATTGTTCAAAGTTCTGACGTATTTCCTTTAGTCCACAAAAGAGTAGACCTAGCATTTGTCAAACATGTGATATATTGTGTCTATGTAATCTTGCATTGTTAAGAACAATAAATGGAGTTGCCTTTGAAAACAAGAACTGTGTGATGGGTTTCCAAACTTGGTAATTTGAGATGTCATATATAAGAATGTCCATAAAGTATTCAAATAGGTTTATGGTAGAGGCTCAAGAATCAAGTCCTACATTTACACTCGTGTGTTTTGATTGCATGTTTGAAGAATACTCACTTTAAATCCTATTTGTAGTCCTTCCTCTGCCTCTTTCTATGAGACTCCTCTACAATCTCCATGGGATTCATCTTAGTTATTCCTCAAAAATTCCAATGAAACTTAATAGGAAATTCATCGAGACTTTAAGCCTTTCCTTTCTCCATTTAGAATATAACCTCTTCTAATTCAAATTGAGAGATGAGTCTAATGAAATATTTATTTATCTATAATGTCTGCTTTTTGGGACATTAGAAATTTTTAAGTCCAATTCATAAAATATTAATTTTGGCTTAAGGGACCTTAATGAAAATTTACAAAATGGGTCAAATTAATTTTAAAAAGTGGGTTAAAGGTGACAGAGAAGGGAAAAATATGAAAGGACAGGAGAAGGAACGAGAAGGGTCACCTTGTTGAGCATAAAAGAAGGATAAGGAGTTTATTTATGAGCATGCTTGGTTTATGAGGTAGATTTCAATCTCTCTCTCTTGGGAAGAGTTATTTGGAAAACTTCAAGTTTCATCTAGCCTGAGGACAAAATCCATCATGTCGATAGACAGTGGATACAATCCCATTGTCCATGGAGACATCACACCAGGTGTCTTACGTGTGCTTGCAGGTTTTTTCTTAGTTTTCCAATATGGTTGTATTTTTGTATTTAAGATTGGACTTGATTGCTATTGTATCACTGGTGTATAATGCAATAACATGTTCTGAGGCTTTTTAATGAGAATCTACTTGTTTTTATTGTCGGTTTACATTGCATCTTTATCTATTCATATTTTGAAAATAATTTTGAGATAAAATCAGAAAAATATTCATTGGGGATATTACAATGGTATCAGACTAAGTTATGCAGGTACACCCCCCTCGCGAGACCTATAGAAGTTCAAACTGGTTTGAAGTTCGGGTACGATTTGAACTTGGTTTGACCAAGGTTCCAATTAATGCCTACTGGTTTGATCTGGTTTGAAAACCAAGCCAAAAAAATTGAGCCAAGTTCAAACCCAGTTCGAAACACGTGCTTTCTAGGCCCCACGGATGGCAAAAAGTGTTTTTTTGCAAAATTTATTAAGTTGTTGGCATCCACAACCTTAAAAGTTTGTTACAAAATGCTTTTGGTGGCCTCTCATTGTCATATTTTGCGGCCTCTCATTGTCAATTTTTGAAGAATTTGATGCCAACAGCATTGTTGTTGCTGTTGATCCCATTGGTCTTAGCTCTATTGTTGAGCCAACTAATGCCAGTGAAGAAGAAAATGAAGAAGGAGAAGAAGAGGAATATGAAGAAGAAGATAAAGATTGAAGAACTTAGAATATTAATAGATTTTTATTCCATTAGTTGAACAATGATGTGAAACAATGATACTTGAACTTGATGCTACAATTTATTTTTAATGTTTTGAATCTTTGATTTTGAATTATATAATTATATGAGCACTATGACTATATGATGGTAAGATCACTATGATTACAAGTTTATGGTGTTTTTGTTATTTAAACGTGTTTATGCTACTATGCTACATTCTAATTCTAACTCATACTTCATAAATATGTATATATATACATATATTTTTATGATTTTTACATGTTTTGTACTAATGAGCCCAAATGAACTCAAAGCCCTTTCCAAAATTTTGACAAACTTGCGAACCGATTCTTGAACTTTGAACTTGGAACCAAACTCAAACCAGTAACTTAGCTATCAGAACATTAAACGTACCTTCCTGTTGGGGTTAGTGAGGGGTTTAATCTCAATATAATTGTAGATAACAACATCTTGTTATCTCTGGAATGAATATGTGAAGATTTAAGCCCCAATATTTTTAATGAAAACCTTGAGATCGGTAAATGTTACAGGGGTCTTTACTGGGGTCTTGTATTGGATTAATTGGTGTTGCCATTTTTATGGGGACAACTACAACTAGGAAATATTAGATTTATAAAATCTGCGTGAATCAAACCATTCTTCGAGCAGTAGAAAGACATTGATGGAGGCCCTTTTATGTGATTAAATATTTGTTAGTAAACATTACAAGTTTGTAATGTTTGGGGGGAAACTTGATGTCATGGATAGAGGTTAAACAACTATGTCGCTTCATCTTTTTGAGCTAAGATAAGATTGATATTATGACATCCAAATTCTCATCAGGTCTTCTTGCATTCCCTATATTACTAGGAGTGCATATAAAGTGTGAGTTCCAAACTAGTGTGTTTGATCCAACAAAAATTGTGGCAGGAAAGGTTCAGTGTTACAATCGATAAATTCAACTTAAAGATGATAATGTTGGAATATTAAATGCAACGGCCATTTGTCCTTGGAGCCAAACACCCACCTACCACCTGACAGACTCCAGAACAGATAGAAACAATAATTGTGGTGGGTGAGTTTTTGAAATCAGGAAAGAGGGGGAAAGGTATGACAAAAGGAATGTTTTAAATTCATTCAAGTGATTTAGCAGAGAGTTGCAGAGCAGAAAAAGAAGAAAGAAGTTGATCAGCAGATCAATCGTTGCAAAGACAGAAGGGAGTTTGTGTCGTGTTTCCAATTGCACGAGTTTTCTCTGTTCATTCTGTAAGTTCGTTATTGTTGGATTTGTCCTATTGAAGCAGTGATTGCTCCAGGCACCATTGTATGTAGCCATTAGAGCTGCAAGTTTAAAGTTCATTGAAGTTTGAAGTTTTACCAATTTAGGGTTATTTGGTTGAAGTCGAATGCTCCCAGATTTTGTAATATTTTTAATCAAAGTTGAATAGAAAAAGCAAGCAGGCATACTTGAATCCATTGCTCTTCATCTATTCACTATTTTTTTCTAAGAAGTTTATTATTGAATACTTCAGCTTGGTTCTCTGTCTTAAGTGGTAAAAATATTAAGTATTTGAAACAAAACACTCGGCATCCTCTTCTATTGTGTATCACTTTCTAGTGACTGTCGAGCTTACTCGGCTTCTTCTTGTGCCAAGCTAACTCGGCACCTATTGCCTATCACTCGGCAACAGTATGTGCCAAGCAAACTGTCACTCGGCACCTTCACGTGCCGAGCACATTGCCACTTGGCACCTTCATGTGCCAAGCAAAAATGGCACTCAGCAATTGTTAGTGCCGAGCGAAATTTTTGGGTTTTGCAATTTTAGGGTTGTGAGTTTTTTTAAGTTGTGATTTATTTCTCACAAATAAGCCTAAGAAGTAACACATTTTTTTGGCAATTTCACTTGCTTTTGTGTGAGATCCAGGAAGGAACATGTATCGGGATACCTTAAAAAATAAATCTAAAGTCCAAATTATACTTTTGTATAAAATATTCATTATTCAAGTTTCGTGAATTATTCACTTGAGTAATTTCTAGAATAAATTAGAGTGTCGTTACAGATAAGCGTTAAATGTGAATGCAACAAGGAAAGTCTTAATTCTTCTAGGCATCAGTGAGCGACTAGAATCAACATAATACTCTGACCAAACTTGTCTCAAACGCATGGGGTTGATATAATTTTAAAATGTGACTAATGTTTTCCCAGTGAACAAGAACTATGAATGAGCTAGAGACCCTTCCTTTTGTGGGAAATAGGACATAAATTTGTTTTTTAGGAAATAGAAGTTGTTCTATGCTTAATATGTTGCTTTGATATGAATGGCATTTTTGTTCGTCTTTGAACACCATTTTCCTTCATCTCTAGCATTTGTATCTTGTTATGATTTAAGGCTATTTTCTTTGTGTGTTGCATCGATATATGGCTATCATTTTGTAGTTGGGATTGTTGGTTTAGGTGAGTATAATAATCATACTATTAAAGAAAAGTCTCAAGTTCTTAATGAGAGTGTTACACAAGGTAAATCAAACGTCTTGAAAGTTGTTTTCTCTTTTATTGTTTTTGCTAAGTATTCATAGAACTTTTTGCATGTAGAATTTTATCTAAAACTATGTTGATAAGTTGGATTAAGTCTGGACTTAAAGGTTCATCAGGTGGTTAGTGCAAAAATTATAAATGATGTTGCTAAGAAATTTTATTTATTTTTAGTATTTTAATTAAATTTCTAATTGCAATAAGAGAACATAAAGAAGATCAAATATATATGGATGAAGGGAATTTGCCCTAAATAAAAAAAGAATGATTATATAACTATCATGTTGATATAACAACCATACCATAACTTATGAAGAAAGATATTTTTCTAAGAAAGAATGTTATGGGGATGGAGGTAAAACAATTGAATCTATGCTCATCCTTGAGAAATATATAAAAAGTACATGCATGGACTCATCGTTATCACAATCTAAATGATGATTGTTCATAAGTTAGTAAGCATGAATGAGTAATAATCAATTCTATGAAGGAAAGAAGAATGAGGGACAATAGAAAAATCTTCCATATAGAACATATGCTTACTGTTCTATCATGTGTTTTGAGAATATCAATGTTAGAGAAATGTGATGCAATAAAGTATAATAATCTAACAAAAATTGAAATGTCAAACTCTAGTGCAGTTTTGACTAGTTTACCAACATGTAGAGGAAAATAAAACATTTCTAGACTTGGTTGAGACTAATTCAATACATAGAGTGGACAGTAGAGGAAAATAAATGTCTTAAATTTGAATGCTAGTGTGTTTTTCTTTTCTATTCTTTCATCAAATAAGAAAGACAGATTTGGAAGTCCAGCAAGGACTTGATTCTGAACGGATCGTTAGGTGCCTCTATGAATTTCTAGAACAATTCCACACTTTCATAGAACTTTCCAGAAATGTCAGATAGATATTATTAATGAAATTTTTGGTATTAAAAAATAATAAAAATCCTAGGAAAATTGAGTCCAGTCAATGAGAAAAAAGAAATTTACAATAAAAAAATATTAAAAATTATTTTCTAACTTTAGCAATTCAATAATTTTGATTATGAAAATGAATTGTTTGTAACAACTGGGAACATTGGTTCTCTGCAGGGACTAATATTCTAAGTGCTTCCAAATTTCTGCTGGCAGCAAAAGTATATTAGTGGGCTAAGAATTTTGATATTGAGATTACATGGGCCTGAGTAAATTTTATAATATCTAGAGGACTTCGTTTCTTGTTTGTAAAATATAATATTTCAATGGATGCATTATTTGTGGTTCTGAATAGCAGCGAAAATGATAGTTAGAAACTATCCTAAAACACGTCGTGAATCTCTGAGATGAACGGGTGGAACTATCAAGTCTGGGCACTGAATTAAATATTGCCAGCGAGATTATATGCGACACTTGTAGAATAAATTTAATAGCTATTGGCATTTATATGGCAATAAAGTCATTTTACGTTGCATAACAAATTTTTGGGCTCGTTCACCTTTTAGTGTGAGAAGTATAAAACAAAGGTTAAATATTTGCAGATTCAAGTGTATTAAGCATTGCAGTTGGGACTTTTGAAACAATTATATTTTATTAGAGTTGTCGACTGAATACGAGATAAATATTGCTATGGTGTGAGGTAAATAAATTTTCAAAAAAATTGGTGCCTAAGATTGGAAAATACATTAACAGTACAACTAATGCTTCTACAATGGTCTTTGAATGTTGAGACATGGGTTTTGGTTTGAGAAGTAGTGTCTATTTATTGGTATATAGTAGAAGACTGAGCTTCAAATTCATTTAGTTGTTGTTTTGGGGACAGGCTAATCTCTATCTAAAATGGATTAAAGACAAAATAAAGTCAAACTTTCTTTTTTTCAGATTCATGAAAATGTAGTGATTTTTTCAAAATATTTGATATTTTTGACTACGATCATGAAGATCAAACGCTGAAATTTTCATACAATTCTATGATGTTTTCGATTTTTTAAAAATTTGTCAACAATACAGTTTGAATGGAAGATAGCCGCGTCCATTGTTTTGTCTCTTTCTCAATCATTCTATGTCTTTGTATGTTTGAAATTTGTGGAAAAATAAGCATTGGTAGGGAGAGTAATTGAATGGACTTAATGTCCAACTAAAGGTATATATGAATTGTAGCAGTATTGAACTACACTCTCACGGAACCAGACTTTGAACTACACTCTCACGGAACCAGACTTTTTTACAGGAACCCAATAACTATGAAAATAATGTGCCAACATATTTTGGGGTGGTAGTAACTATTTTTAACTCAAGAAGTGTAAAGATGGTGTCGTTTTGAGGCAATGTAATAGAAAATTGGACACCACAATACCAGTTAGTGACTAGAGTTTTGGCACAAGGGCATGATTTATCAAGCATTAACCCAGATTATCTGTGGAGCAACATTTATTTTGCCAGGCATCCAAATTTGTGCAAGCTAAGTCAAGCTGTGTGAAGTGTCGTGCCTGAAGGGAAGACTATTTTGGAACATGGCAGAATTGGCAACTGGTACTAAGCAGACTATTTCAATTATTTTGTGCAAAGATATTCCACAAATGGAATGCCTATTTTCTTACGTTTCTGAGTAAAGTTTCCTAATAAAGTTATTAGGTTTGAAATTGTAAAAGCCATCATAACTCTCTAAAATAGCAATTACATCTTCATGGAAAACATTTGTGAAAATGCATGAAGGACAAATGATAAAAATGTTGCAGTAGAATTCGGGAAAGGAGCTATGAAACTGACAATTGTTTGGAAAAATACAAGACAAAGAAAATTGAACATTTTATCTTGATATGCTTGCCACCGTGAGCATATATTGAGGGAATATCTGAATAGCTAGAATCTCTAAAGTTTGTACTCCCCAATACAGTTCTGATCACTCTATCATTCATGTTAGTAGTTGATAATTGGTAAACAAATATTGTTTTCAATGATATGGAATCTATGTTACAGTTACATGCAGGAAATCAACACCATATATCTCAACACATCAACTTTCTCGAATTTTGAAAGAGCGGCTATCTGAATAAGTTAAAGGTCTACTAGTATAGCTATGGGGAAGATACACAATTTGGAAAATGTCAGAAAAGACCTTGCTAAAATACAACAATAGTTAGTCCAAAAATTCGAATTAAATGCAAGAACTGAAATACTCGATATATACGAAGAATATAACAAACTCCCACTAAAGATTCAAGAATACTTACCTTTTATTGATTATGTAGACTTTCATCCTAAGCTACAAAACAAGAATGATGTGAAAAAGAAGAAGTACTATGAATTAGCCCAAGATCTTGCAAGGGATAGGTGCAAAGATTTGCATGAGTTTTCAGCAGACAAAATCCAGGTTATTGGTGGTTTGGAAAAATAACAATCAACTACTAGTTATTTACAACCTTCACATGATAATGAGATATATGTTAATGGTAGAACAGGTTTTTTGATAGGCAGTTTGGATGTACAGGGACCTTATAGAGCTTCTTGCTTTAGTGTTCTTGATAAGCATGTTGATAGCCCTTGTGAGGAAGTTGACCAGTCAGCTAATGACGATGACTCCCCATATTATGTGAGTGTTGATGATGATTTTGATTCAGACTTAATGGTCTCTATGGAGGGTATGGATTTATTGTGTGATGAGTTTTTCTTTTAACATATTATTGTCCCTAATTCTTATACGCAGTTGGGTATGAAGGATGACATTCATGATGCAGATATTTATGATGAAATACTTGTTTCCACCTCATATGCATTTGACTTATCTCATACGCCTGTTAACTCACCTTATTTAGAGAGTCAAATGAAAGTGATTGAAAATAAAATTGTTACAGCCCTGTAACATTTTGATAACATATCTGAGATGATTGAAAAACATTTTTGGAAGGAAAAATTAGTGAGAAGAAAAAAAGGACTCAAAGAGGAGTTCTCTCATTTGCATGTGATTAAGGAGGGGATGAAAACAATGAAATCAAACTATCTACATTTTCTTTCAAATTGTGATCATCTTCTCAATCTCACAGAATTCTATTCCAAGGTACTAAGGAAGAAGGAAGAAGAAGTGGACACCCTCTTGTGAGCTCATGAATATTAAGAACATCTTGGAGGCTTCGTTGGTAGCATTTCATGAGGCAAAAAATTAGATTATTGAGCTTAATCAAGAATTGAATTTGGCATGCTCTACCCTGGCTCAACATTCAGATGTAGGAGTTGAGGAGGTTGACAGTGATGACAATGAGAGGTTTGGTCAAGATAGTCATGTTTTATCCACATTTAGGGGGCACATAGTACCATATGATGAGTCATTGATTAAGGTTGAGATTATGCAGTGTGACCATACAATGAGGAATGCTCGTCACTTTTCATTTGATCCACATGTGGAGGATGTGATGAGGCACATGTGTGGATTGACTCAGAGATTGCATCATTCATTGTGGGATGAAGGTTTGTCATCTTTGGAAGATGGTAATAGAGGTTCTAGAAGTATTTGAATTAAATGGTGATAGGATATTACTTGCAGGGGCACCAATCATATTTCACTATAACAATATGTATTTGAATGGGTTGCTTACTCCTATGTCACAAGGGTGCATGTAGATACAAGTTTACAAGGTGGTTATGGAGTTTGTTATTACCATCTGGGTTATATGCAGTCACAACATTTGTAGGAATCTTGTAGAGTTTGGATGTAGTTGTGATATTTTAGATTCCTTCAATGGTTTGCATCTCCTTACAAATAGTGGATGTGAAAGCAGTTTGCTTTGGGACCTGAGTATTGACAGAGTTAGCAATATAGCTTCATTTGGTTCCACTGATGGGCTTAACCAATCCAGGTATGTTGAAGATGAGTTCAAAATCATGCGACAAGAGCCTGATGATCTGTTTGGGAATGTTTTGATTTTGAGGGATTTCTCTTATGCGTGGAATTTTGATAGTTAGTGTAGTGTTTTTCCTTATATAGTTGATGGAGGTGAGACAGGATAGCTTTCAAAGTCACTCTTTTTTTAGATGCTTACTCATGTGACACCTACTATTGGATTACTCCACGATTTCTAGAAGGGTGCTATGGTTTATGGGGTAATTTGGAAAATATTATCCTCTTCATGGGCACATGTATTACAGGAGTTAGTGGGTGATATCAAGGGCATCACATAGATTTTTATTTGGGATCTAGGGATCGTGTAGGTGGTAGATAGGTTGCATCCTTATTGTTGGTTTTGTAGTTTGGCATATCATGACTATATAGTTACTAGTACAAGTTATGAAGTAGCTTGTAGATGGATATGGGACCTTGCTATTGGATTATGGACTCGTGGTTGCTTAAGGGCAAGCAATCTCTAGGAGGGAGGACTTGTAATGTCCCCTTTTGGGGACATTAGAAATTCTTAAGTCCAATTCATAAAATATTAATTTTGGCTTAAGGGACCTTAATGCAAATTCATAAAATTAGTCAACTTAATGTTTAAAAGTGGGTTAAAAGTGATGAAGAAGGAAAAAGAAAGAAGGTTGAGAAATTCATTTTTTAGCATGCTTGGTTTATGATTCAAATTTCAATATCTCTCTCTCTCTCTCTCTCTCTCTCTCTCTCTCTCTCTCTCTCTCTGAGTTATTTGGAAAGCTTTAGCTTTCACCTAGTTTGAGGACGAAAACCTTCATGTCGGTAGACAATGGAAGCAATCTCATTATCCATGGAGATGTCACACCATGTGTCTCACATGTGCTTAAAGGTCCTGCCTTAGTTTTCTAATCTAATTGTATTTCTATATTTGGACTTGATTGTTAGTGTATTGATGATGTCTAATGCAATAAAATGCTCTAAGGATTTTTATTTAGAATCTAATGGTTTTTATTTATGATTTACATTGCATCATTTATCTATTTAAGTTTTGAAAAATATTTTGAGATAAAACTAGACAAATATCCATTGGGGATATTGCACTATCTCATGATAAACAACATGTGGAATACAATCAAGTACCAAACTCTCCTCCACACTAGCATGTATAGAATCCTCGTTAAATATGGTTGTAGAGAATTTAGAGGCCTCCTTCAAAAATCTTTTTGAAAGACAACATTTTAACTCCCTTTGCAAAAACGAGAGAATAATTTGAATTCTCGCATATTCAATATTTCACCGAGTTATGAGAAAATTGTATTTTGATCACAAGCCTAAAGCTAATCAATGTCATACTCCTCTTTCTAAAAAAGAACCTCGCAAACTCATGTTCTACCTCTGCTAAAAATTGAGCACACTTCTATAAATGTTTCTACTCAAGATATCCAAGGAAAATGGAGTCTTGAATGGCGACTTATAGCCTCCTATCGATGACATGCAAGAATGACAATGATGGTGGCTCTCAAATGAACCAAAGGATGGAGACCCTTGCAAGGTGCACCATAGAATGGAAGATTCAAAGAGTACAAGCAATAAGAGTGCTATTATCGAAGAATCAAAGTGATTATGCAATGCAAGCTATTTAAGAATGAAAGTGCAAGATTAAGCTAATATGAAGATGCAACTACAAGGAAATTAAACTAATCTAACAAGCTCAAGATTATAAATCTTCCTAATTAAGCTACGTGAGCTAAGTTAAATGCAATAAAGGAAATATTAATCTAAGAAGCCAGTATGAAAGAGTGTAAGTGAGTGCTCAAATTAAAATGCAACAACATAACAATAGCATGAACATAAGATCATGAGAGAGAGAGAGAGAGGGAGAGGAGAGAGCCCCATTTTAAAGAGATTTGGTGTCATGTCCCCTTTTCAAATAATTAAAAAAGAAAATCTTTGCTAAGGCAGGCAGGCCCAAGAAAGTGAAGTTTCGGAAAAAGGGGGTTAATCTTTGGAAACCGTTGGACTAATAAATGAAAATTATTATTAAAATAA
Organism: Cupressus sempervirens; assembly: GCA_028749045.1. Classification (NCBI taxonomy): domain Eukaryota; kingdom Viridiplantae; phylum Streptophyta; class Pinopsida; order Cupressales; family Cupressaceae; genus Cupressus; species Cupressus sempervirens. The sequence continues at coordinate 77,842,349 of CM053791.1, read as the reverse complement.
GTTTCATTAACCTCTCTTGGACGTGAGTTACAGTTATGCCCTCTTTTAAGGGGTTTGGAGGCATTTTGGGCTCATTCTAGAACTTGATTTTTGCTCATTCTTTGTTATTCTTCAGAGGCTGCCAAACCTGTGGAGAAGGAGACCCAAGAACGGGAGTTTGCAGGTTTCTAGGGAGACCCAAGAACGGGAGTTTGCAGGTTTCTAGGAAGGCTAAGGACGGGAGTTTGAAGCCATTCCATGTGCATGCTCATACAGAGTTTGCCTTTGTGCTGAACAGTGCAGATTTGTGAGTTTTCGGGTGTGTTTTTGTATGAGTTTGGTGTTTACAGTTGAGTATTTCATATCAGTGTGGGTTGCTGTTGTATATCAAACTTTTAAATGTTAAAATAGAGCTGAATATATATATTGGGATGTGATTAAACTTCTGAGATAGATTATTAGTGTTTTTGTGGTGTTTTCGAGCATATTTTGTGCTATTTCGGGAGCCCGATGAGCATAGTTTTGGTCCTACATTTTTGAGCTGTTGTGTAAAGGCTATACGGATCTAGAAATTTCAATTTGTAGGCTGTTATGCTGATGAAAGTTCTGTAAAAATTTTCATTTTCAGATTTATTAATAATTTGTGAAGTTGTGAAGCTTTTAGCACTATTTTCAGCATACCCGATTTGGGGTTTCTTGAGGAATTTGGTGGATCTTTGTGATATTAGTTGTTTGATTTTAAAGATCTGATTAAAGGTTGAAAATATCATATAAAAATCAGAAAAGGGACATTTCAGTGGTATCAGAGCCATGATCTTGCCAGCCTGAGGGTTTGTAGAAGTTGCAGGTCAGTTTTGACAACTACCCAGATCTTGCATGTCAGTTTTGACAACTACCCAGATTTTGCATGTCATAATTTATGGTTGCATGTTTCTTCTAATCAGCTACATGTTAAAATTTATGGTTACATTCTACTTCTAATCATTTTCATGTTAGTTCTTAGTGAATTTGGTGGTTGTAGAAGTTTGCATTTCAGTTTTGACAACTACCCAGATCTTGCATGTCAGTTTTGTCAACTACCCAGATCTTGCGTGTCATAATCTGGTGGTTGCATGTTGCTTCTAATCAGTTGCATGTAAAAATCTATGGTTGCATGCTACTTCTAATCATTTGCATGTTAATTCTTGGTGAATTTGGTGGTTGTAGAAGTTTGCATGTCAGTTTTGACAACTACCCAGATCTTGCATGTCAATTTTGACAACTACCCAGATCTTGCATGTCATAATTTGGTGGTTGCATGTTGCTTCTAATCAGTTGCATGTCCAAATCTATGGTTGCATGCTACTTCTAATCATTTGCATGTTAGTTCTTGGTGTTTGAAGAAGTTATATCCTATTGGGGTTACACTCTACTTTATCCAGAATGGACAGGTATAGTACAGAGTCTCAGAGGGAACAATCTTGGACAATTGATAGCCAGAGTCAAAATAATAGAAAGGATGGTTATTTAGACATTCGAGATAAACTTATGAAAATAAGCCATGACATGTCTAAACAGTTGGTTGAGCACCACCATATAAATGACATGTTATCTGACCCAGCTAAGGTGGATAAGTTGATTGGATTTCTATTTGGCAGATTTTCTCACAGGACAGATGACACAATTCCCAAGAACTTGCATGAGGAGTTTGAGAAGCTAGCTGATAGCCAAGTAGAGGTCTCAGATTCTACTCTGCCACAGGAGGTGGTGGGAAAGGATATTACACAGATTGATAGTAACGGTCAACTTGATACTCAAATTGAGACAATTGTTTACAGGTCGTCAAAGGGTGATGCCACAGGTATTCAGGATGGTATAGTTACAACAGGCAGTGACTACAGTGTAGTGGGTTCAGATGATGATTATGAGGATGTTGTTGTGTAGGATGGTGAGATACCTGGTAGAGATGAGCAGACATTGAGCATTCATGACTTTGCTGAGAAAGAGTACCAGACACAGTTAGATGCTTCATCACATGAGGTTGAGGCTGGTAGTACTTCACATGATTTGTCCAGCCAGCTGAAGGTGAACAAAGATAGTAGTGTGACTTCATTATCTCATCATGACAAGTATGTGGAGTTAGTTGGTATTGGTCATATTACTCAGGTGAGGAGTTTGCTTGAGTTACCAGTTGATTCTAGTTTACGGATATGGACTCGAGATTGTTATATTGGCATTTGGGATTCAGTTGACTGGAGATCTTTAACACTTTTTGGTAGCAGTGTTTGTTTGGGTGCTATCATGGATTTGATTAGCAGATTACACGGTGTTGTCTTTTCGTGTGCCAGTATCTTGTCTGATGTTGGTATTAGTTTTTATACACCAATGTTGGGCTTTGTTCATACATCCAGTCGTCCATACTTGCTGGAATGTGTTGATGATATTTCATATTTGGCAGTGTGTATAGATGAGTCCCAGGATCATATTGGCATTGATGACATCCAGAAGGATGCAGTGGGCAGTTTTGAAGACTTAGTTTCCTTGGGTATAGAGGAGTTGGACAGCAATGCTAATGTTTTTGATACTCTGTATGTTGATATGAGTTTTAGATTTGATTCACAGGATATGGATGGTAATACTCTAGAGACTAGTAACTTTGAGGACACTCCTTCAGATAGTGCATCAGAGGAGGTTTGTAGGAGACAGTCAAACTAGTGCCATCATGTGTCTAATCAGTTGAGAGTTAGTGACCAAGACATTGCTATCACTTGCCAACATTTCGATGCTGCTCGTCAGTTGTTAGCAGTTTATGGATGGGGTTCTCCTACTAGTGATGAGCAGGGAGGAAGTTATCTTTCCTTGGTAGAGATCCACTCTTTATGGGAGGCTATTCGGATTTTGAGACAGAATTATATGCAGTTGGTAGCCGACAGAGATTATCTTATGGAGTGGGGCAGTACAGCATATGATGCATTGTTGGCCAAGGAAGATGAGGTGAGTGAGCTTACTGAGCAGCTTGAGGTGACTTCTGAGATTCTTGAGAGTACACAGTTGGCTCTCAAGGAGTCACAATTTCATTTGGCTAAGGTGACCATGGAGTTAGAATGACTACAGTCTTTACCTGATTCTATACAGTCACAAGCTGTGGTGTTTGGTGATCCGAGGATGTCCATGGTTGAGATTGTTAGAGACAGTGGAGATGGGGATGCATCCATCCTTGATACTAACATTGGCATATCAGGTTCATTCCCACTAGAGTCAGGTTCAATTGAGTTGGGTGCTGTAGCAGATTTTTGTGGTGTGCCTAACATGGTGGTGACCTCTAGTACTAATGGCACGAAGACTAGAGATGTTGTATCAAAGACCATGTGTGATGTTGGTGAGCTGATAGTTGGCATGGTTCCTACTAGTAATACTACTCCCTTCACAATGTCTTCAGAGGTAGTAGTCAGTTCCAACTTGGTTAATGATCGATTGCAGTTAGTTACATCTGGATTGCAGTCTGAGCCACTGACTGAGATTGGTGCATTCTATCAGCATTACACTGTGAGGTATGCTCATCTATCTACCTTTGATGACCATGTTGATGAGATGATGATACAGAGATGTACTTTGGTTCCTAGTGCTTATCATTAGTTATGGGATAGTTTGATGCCTCGGAATGAGAGTTGTGATGGGCATGACATGGTGATAGGTCCTGCAATTGACAGGTTGATAATACATGACTTAGAGAAGGAGTTTTGGAGTGATGCTTTAGCAGGTGTTGTTATTGATTCTACTCCTTTGGCTATGACATCTCTTGACTTAGCTGGTGATCAGTCACAGTGGGTTGTATCACTTCTTCATGGTGAGCTGTTGACTGAGGTTGGTTTTTTTTATCAACATTATATTGTAGGGTATGTAAATCAGTTAGCATTTGATCCTTGTGCTGAGGAGTTGATGGCAGACAAATTTGGTTTGGATTCCATTTCTTACTCTTTATCTTGTAATGTCTTTTCACCATCAGCAGTGTATGGGAGTTATGGTTATGAGATAGTGGCCGATGATTTGCAGAGTTGTGTTGACTGCAGGAGTTGTACAGTGTGTGGATTCTCCATACTTGGTACAGTTTCATTCGAGAGGGTTCACCATTGTTGCAGAGTTGGATTGTACATTCCATATAGGCCAGTGGGATGCATTGATGGTATTTACTGTGTTGGTAGTTTGATTTGTCCACTTTACTTGGGTTCTGATGTTCTAAGAGTTTGTGCCTCATGGGTTTTTGATTGTGGTAGTGGTGATTTCGGAGTTTGGTTGAGCTATAATTGTCAATTTGATTATGGATTCCTCTTGGTCATATTGCAGAGGATATTGCAGGAGCCTGTGTTAATTGGTAGTAGTATAGTTCATGACTACATTTGGGATCCAGGTGGATTGATTGGTTTATTGTTCAGCCATTGCTTGAGGACAAGCAATGATTGGGAGGGGAGGACTTGTCATGTCCCCTTTTCAAATAATTAAAAAAGAAAATCTTTGCTAAGGCAGGCAGGCCCAAGAAAGTGAAGTTTCAGAAAAAGGGGGTTAATCTTTGGAAACCGTTGGACTAATAAATGAAAATTATTATTAAAATAAGTTTCATTAACCTCTCTTGGACGTGAGTTACAGTTATGCCCTCTTTTAAGGAGTTTGGAGGCATTTTGGGCTCATTCCAGAACTTGATTTTTGCTCATTCTTTGTTATTCTTCAGAGGCTGCCAAACCTGTGGAGAAGGAGACCCAAGAACGGGAGTTTGCAGGTTTCTAGGGAGACCCAAGAATGGGAGTTTGCAGGTTTCTAGGAAGGCTAAGGACGGGAGTTTGAAGCCATTCCATGTGCATGCTCATACAGAGTTTGCCTTTGTGCTGAACAGTGCAGATTTGTGAGTTTTCGGGTGTGTTTTTGTATGAGTTTGGTGTTTACAGTTGAGTATTTCATATCAGTGTGGGTTGCTGCTGTATATCAGACTTTTAAATGTTAAAATAGAGCTGAATATATATATTGGGACATGATTAAACTTCTGAGATAGATTATTAGTGTTTTTGTGGTGTTTCTGGGCATATTTTGTGCTATTTCGGGAGCCCGATGAGCATAGTTTTGGTCCTACATTTTTGAGCTGTTGTGTAAAGGCTATATGGATCTAGAAATGTCAATTTGTAGGCTGTTATGCTGCTGAAAGTTCTGTAAAAATTTCCATTTTCAGATTTATTAATAATTTGTGAAGTTGTGAAGCTTTTAGCACTATTTTCAGCATACCCGATTTGGGGTTTCTTGAGGAATTTGGTGGATCTTTGTGATATTAGTTGTTTGATTTTAAAGATCTGATTAGAGGCGTGAAATATCATGAAAAATCAGAAAAGGGACATTTCATTTGGATAGTTGAGATTGAGAGGCAAAATCAAGGGTGGAGGTTTATTCTGATTTTGAGTTTGAGCTCAAGATTCTTAGGAGGAAAAATTAGAGGTTATGTTTAAGAGGTAAAAGAATGAGTGGAAGAGATTAAGAAGCAAAAGAGATTCCTCTTGCCTTGGAAAGTGTGCATTCAGTGTGTAGACCAAAAGTCTTTTCCTTTTATTTTTAAATTAGGAAATTCTTTTTTCATCTACACACATAGAATAAAGGATATTTTATCTAATTTAAAGGGAGCATATTCTTCTAATGAAATAAAGGCTTAAGATAAGGTGGTCAAGCCATAGGATAAAATTGAATAAATAATTAAGTGATTATTTGATCAAGAACAAGTGATAAATATGCAAAATCAATTAAGTGCAAGATGTAGGCTAGCATAGAGATTAAAAAACTGGAAAGAGAACTTATAGTTTACTAGACCATTTTGGGGGGATTACACCGCCAACTCCTTTATAGTTGTACATTCCTAGCTAAGTAGCTCCTTCGATACACCTCGGTCCTAAATCAAGTGAATAATAACATCTACTTAAGATTGTGCTTTTGTCTTAGCTATGAAGAGATTGTCAAAACATTGCTTACTCCACCTTTAATCTTATACTTGAGATACTATTATTGTTTGCCAAATAAGTATATTGTCATCTCATGTGCAGGTATCCCTTCCCTCCATCAAACCAAAGTAATGTTTTGAAGAGAGGGATCACAAAGCCATATAAACTTGAATTTGTAAGGAAAATTTTTTGAGACTCTAGAGGAAGAATCTACCAACTTGGTTGACTAATGATCAAAACCCCTCCAATCTAAATTCTCATAACTAGGGATCCAATTATTACTCACCCAATAATAGGAAACTAGAAACATGTATAGCCTCTCTTTTCTAGACTCCTCCCCCCATCTTCGATTATTCCAAATAAATACACCAATGTTATGCTTTATATCCACCAACTTTAAGAAGTCATTATTCTCCCTTAAGATTTTAGAGGAAGGTTCAAGACTAATATTGTATCCCCTTTCTCATCTAAATTAGAAATCATACTAAAATACTCCACAAGGATCCAAGGATATAAGGGTCAATGTAATTGATACACCTAATGAGATCCAAAAGCAAGGCTTTTCTAGGAAGATCAGTGGGAGCATAAACATTAGAAATGAGTAGAGTCTAAAAGGTATCTACGATACAAGGACAAGATTATACAGGTCACAAAGGAAATACATTCCTACATAGCTATGATGAGCCCCAGTGTAATGATAATGACCTTGAGCTCAAATTTTGGAGGGTTGATTAAGCATAACATTAACCAACAACTTAGTTTCTTGAATAAAAACCATATTAAGCTCCTAAATAACCTTTTTTCTCAAGATTATATTTCAACCCTTTTCATTCCATCAAATCATAATCATCTTTGGAAGTGAAAGAAATGTGATTAAATGGTTTATGTTATTCTAATTCCACTAAAGTAATCTTAATGTAACCTTACCTTTGTTTGATGCTTCTAATAGAGATGAATCATTAATAGTGTTTAAAATGATAGCATTGGTCAGTATGGAAGGATGTGAAATTGATAACTATGTATGCACACATGATACTAGTTCACTTTGTGAATTGTTATACATGTATACATACACAATCATATTTATGATCCAGTTCACTATCTTTTCCATCAGCAATTTGACTATGCATATTTTTGCCAAGTATGAAACCTTCAATTATCTCTTAAAATTGTGCAAATCAATCAAGGATTATATATATATATATATATATATATATATATATATATATATATATATATATATATATATATATATATATATATATATATAAGATTGCAAGAGATAGAACCATCAAAAACAATAAATAGTATTATCTTTACCTTTGGATAATAGAAGAAAGAAAAGCATCATCATTCAGAATATCTATCTCAAGTCTGAATGTTATATTAGCATGGTGATTGTTGATACTGGCAAGACAAGACAATCATATCAGTATTTTATAAATTGATTAAATTACAATTCCCTGCTAAGTTTATCAGTTAATTTGCATGGTATCAGAGCCAAGTTAGGAAGATCAAAGATAAACTTGAGAAATCAGACTACATATGTTGATAAAGTTTATCTCGATTGTTATTGTATTGTTGACGTATACGGCAATAACATGTTCTAAGGCTTTTTAATGAGAATCTATTTATTTTTATTGTTGATTTACATTGCATCTTTATCTATTCATATTTTAAAAATTATTTTGGGATAAAACTAGACAAATATCCATTAGGGATATTACAATGCTATCAAAGCATTGAACTTGAGGGTTCGATTTGAATATAATTGCAGATAACAACATCTTGATATCTATGGAATGAATATTTGAAGATTTAAACCCCAATATTTTTGTTGAAAACTTGGAGATCGGTATTGTTGGAATTTAATGCGGTGGTTGTCTTGCCCTTGGAGCCAAACGCCCACCTACCACCTGACGGATTGCAGAACGTTCAAAAAATTTATCGCTTGTAGGTGAGTTTGAAAAATGAGAGGGAAAAAAAATTTAGGTCAGAAGAAAAAAAGGAATGATTAGATTCATTCAACCAAACAAAGAGAAGTTGAAGAGAGTAGAAGAGCAGAGAAAGAAGAAAGGAAGTGATCAGCAGATCAGTCGTTGTAGAGACAAAAGGAATCGTTGTCGTGCCTGCAGTTGCACGTGCTTCTACCTATCATTCTGTAAGTTCGTAGTTTATTGCTTGATTCGACCTGTGAAGCAGTGATTGCTCCAGGTGTTATTGTATGCAGCCATTAGAGCTGCAAATTCAAAGTTTTAAGTTGTTTATGAGTTTGAAGTTCTTAGGGTTATTTTAGAGTTTTCTGGTTGAAGCCGAATGCTCCCAGATTTGTAATAGTTTGAATCAAAGTTGAATAGAAAGCAAGGAGGCATACGTAAATCCATTATTCTTCCTCTATACATTGCATTTGAAAAGACTATTGTTGAATATTTTAAGTCGTGGCTCTCTGGTTTTAATAGTGAAAACATTCACGTTATAAACCAGCTCACTCGGCTTAGTCTTCGTTTCAATTTTTATCTCTGCAGTTTATGCTGAGCTCACTTGGCACCTTCTTCTACCGAGCTCCACCTTGCAGTGGTGACCGAGCTCACTCGGCATCCATAGGTGCCAAGTTGCCCCTCAGGGGCCGAGCTCACTCGGCACCCTCCATCCACTCGGCTCCTTAAGGTGCCGAGCAAAATTGTCACTCGGCACCTTCACGTGTCAAGCAAATTTTTTAAATTTGTGATTTATTTTTCAAAGGTATATGTTACAGGGGTCTTGTATTGGATTAATTGGTGCTGCCATCATTATGGGGACGACTGCAACTAGGATTAATTGGTGCTGTCATCATGCTGGTGAACTGTAGCAGTATTGAACTACACTCTCATCGAACCAGACTTTTTCACAAGAACCCCAATAACTATGAAAATATTGTGCCAACATATTTTGGGGTGGTAGTAAATATTTGTAACTCAAGCAGTGTAATGATGATGTCGTTCTGAGGCAATGTAATGGGACATCTCAATATCGTTCAGTGACAAGAGTTTTTGGTGCAAAGGCAAAAATTAACAAGAACTGCTACAAATTATCTTTGTAGCAACATTTATTTTGCCAGATATTCAAATTTGTGCAAGCTGGGTCAAGATGTGCGAAGCGTCGTGTCTGAAGGAAAGACTGCTTTGGGATGTGGCAGAATTGGCAACTGGTACTGCGCAGACTGTTTCAGTTATTCTGTGCAAAGATATTCCACAAATGGGATGCCCATTGTCTTACGTTTCTGAGTAAAGTTGTCTGGGGAAGTTATTATTAATTTTTAAATTGTAAAGGCTATCACAACTCTCTAAAATAGCAATTACATCTTCATGGAAAACGTTTGTGAAAATGCATGAAGGAGAAATGATAAAAAATATTGCAGCAGAATTTGGGAAAGGAGCTATGAAACTGACAATTGTTTGGCGAAATACCTGAGAAATAAAACTGAACATTTTATCTCTATCTGCTGGCCACCGTGAGCATATATAGCATATATTGAGGGAATATCTTAATAGTTGGAATCTCTTCAGTTTGTACTCACCAATACAATTCTGCTCACTCCATCCTTCATTTTAGTGGTTGATAATTGGTAAATAAATATTGTTTTCAATGACCCGGTGTCTGTGTTACAGTTGCATGCAGGAAATAAACAACACATGAACTTTCTAGAAATTTGAAAGAGAAGCTATGTGAATAAGTTGAGAAAGGATCTAGTAGTATAGCTATGGGGAAGATATACAATTTGGAAAAAGTCATAAAAGACATTGCTAAAATACAACAAATGTTAGTCCAAAATTTCCAACTAGATGCAAGAACTGAAATATTCAGCGTATACGAAGAATATAACAAACTCCCACCAAAGGTTTAAAAAGACTTACCTTTTATTAATTATGTGGACTTTCATCCTTGGCTACAAAACAAGAATGATGCGACAAAGAAGTACTATGAATTAGTCCAAGATCTTCTTACAAAGGATAAGTGTGATGAGTTTTCTTTTGAACACATTGTTGTCCCTAATTCCTATATGCAGTTAGGTATGACAAATTACATTGATGATGCAGATATGTATGATGAAACACTTGCTTCCACCTCATATGCTTTTGACTTATCTCATACGCTTGTTATCTCACCTAATTTGTAGAGTCAAATGAAAGTGACTGAAAAAAAAATTGTTGCAATCCTATCACATTTTGATAACATATCTGAATGGTTGAAAAGCATTTTGGAAGGAAAATTAGTGAGAAGACAAAAGGTACTCAAAGAGGAGTTCTCACATTTACATGTGATTAAGGAGGGGATGAAAAAAATGAAATCAAAATATCTACATCTTCTTTCAGATCATGATCATCTACTCAATCTCATAGAGATTTATTTTGAGGCACTAAGGAGGAAGGAAGAAGAAGTGGACACCCTTTCTTAGGAGCTCACAAATACTAAGGACATCCTAGAGGCTTCCTTAGTGGCATTTCATGAGGCAAAAAATCAGATTATTGACCTTAATCAAGAATTGAATTTGGCATGCTCTACCTTGGCTCAATGTTCAGATGTAGCAGTTGGTGAGGTTGATAGTGATGACATCAAGAGGATTGGTCAATATGGTCATTTTTCATCAACATTTAGGGGACACATAGTACCATATGATGAGTCATTGATGAAGGTTGAGATTATGGAGTGTGACTACATAGTGATGAGGCACAGGTATGGATTGACTCATAAATGGCATCATCCATTGTGGGATGAAGATTTATCATCTTCAAAAGATGGTAATAGAGGTTACACTTGTATTTGAATAAGGTGGTGATGGGAGATTACTTATAAGGGCACCAATCAATTTTTCACTATAGTGATATGTATCCAGATGGGTTGATTACTCGTATATCACACGAGTCTCATGCAGATACAATTTTACAGGATGGTAATGGTGTATGTTACCAACTGGGTCATATGTAGAGTTAGCACATTTGTAGGAAACTTGCAGAGTTTGGATGTAGTTGTGAGATTGCAGATTCCTTCAGTGGTTTATATCTCCTTATAGACAATGGATGTGAGAGCAGTTTACTTTGGGACCCGAGTTTCAACAAAGTTAGCAATATAGCTTGGTTGGGTTCCACTAATTGGCTTCAACAATCTGAGTATGTTGAAGATGAGGTCAAAATCGTGTGATGAGAGTCTGATTATCTACTTGGGAATATTTTAATTTTGAGGGATTCCTCTTGTGTGCAAAATCCGTATAGTTAGCATGGTGTTTTTCTTTATACAATTGATGGAGACAAGACAGGATGGCTTTCCATGTCACTCTCTTTTGAGGTGTTTACTCTTGCAACACTTACTATTGGATTATTCTAGGATTTCCAACAGGGTGCTATGGTTTATGGGGCAATTTGAAAAATATTATCGTCTTTATGGGAATAGGTATTATAGGATTTAGTGGGTGATATCAGGGACATCATATAGGTTTTTATTTAGGGTCAAGGGATCATAGTGGTAGACAAGTTGCATCCTTATTGTTGGTTTCATAGTTTGGCATATCATGATTATATAGTTACTAGTATGAGCTATGGAGTGGCTTGTAGATGGACATAGGACCTTGACATTGGATTATGGACTCGTGATTGCTTGAGGGCGAGCAATCTTGAGGAGGGTGGAATTGTAATGTCCCCTTTTTGGGACATTATAAATTCTTATTCCAATTCATAAAATATTAATTTTGGCTTAAGGCACCTTAATGAAAATTCAAGAAATAGGTCAAGTTAATGTTAAAAAGTGGGTTAAAGGTCACAAAGAAGGAAAAAGACAAAAGGACACGAGAAGGAAATTGAAGGGTCACCTTGTTGAGCATAAAAGAAGAATGAGGAGCTTATTTTTTGGCATGCTTGGTTTATGATTCAAATTTTAGTTTCTCTATCTATTGAGAAGAGTTATTTGGAAAGCTTCAGCTTTCATCCAACCTAAGGACAGAAACTCTCTTGTCGATAGATAGTGGACGCAATCACATTATCCATAGAGAAGTCACACCAAGTGTCTCACGTGTGCTTACAAGTTTTGTCTTAGTTTTCCAATCTAATTGTATTTATGCATTTAAGATTGGACTTGATTGTTATTGTATTGGTGATGTATAATGCAATAAACATATTTTGAAGCTTTTTAATGAGAATCTACTAGTTTTTATTGTTGGTTTACATTGCATTATTTATCTGTTCATGTTTTGAAAATTATTTTAGGATAAAACTAGACAAATATCCATTGAGGATATTGCATTATCTCACCATAAAAATATGTGGAATACAATCAAGTACCAAACTCTCTTTCACACTAGCAGGTATAGAATCCTTGATAAATATGGTTATTGAGAATTTGGTGGAATCTTCCAAAAATATTCCTGAAAGACAACATTTGAACTCCCTTTGCAAATATGAAAGAAGTAACTAAATTCCCATGTATTCAATATTTCACCAAATTATGAGAAAATTGTGTTTCAATCTTTAGCCTAAAGCTAATCAATTTCATACTCCTCTTTCCAAAAAATATCATTACGCAACTCATCTTTTGCCTTTATGCTAAAAAGTAAGCACACTTCTATAAACATTTCTACTCAAGATATCCAAAGAAAATGGACTCTTGAATGACATCTTATAGCCTCATATCCATGACCTGAAAGAATCACAATGATGGTGGTTCTCAAATGAACCAAAGGATGGAGACCCTTACAAGGTGCACCATATAATGGAAGATTCAAAGAGTACAAGCAATAAGAGTACTAGTATCCAAAAATCAAAGTGATTATGTAATTCAAGCTATATAAGAATGGAAGGGCAAGATAAGATAATATGAAGATGCAAGTACAAGGAACGTAAACTAATCTAACAAGCTCAAGATTATAAATCCTACTAATTAAGTTATTTGGTCGAAGTTAAATACAATAAAGGAAATGCTAATCTAATATGCAAGTATGAAAGAGTGTGAGTGCTCAAGTGCTCAAATGAAAGTGCAAAAACATAACAATAGCATGAACATAAGATCATGAGAGAGAGGAGAGAGCCTCGTTTTAAAGATATTTGGACAACTGGGATTGAGAGGCAAAACCAAGGGTGGAGGTTTATTCTCATTTTGACTTTGAGCTCAACATTCTAAAGAGGCAAAATCAATGGTAATATTTAAGAGGCAAAAGAGATGCCTCTCACCTTGAAAAGTGTGCATTCAATGTATAGACAAAAAATCTTTTTCCTTTATTTTAAAATTAGCAAATTTATTTTTCATGTGCACACATAGAATAAAGGAGATTTTATTTAATTAAAAGGAAGCATATTCTTATAATTAAATAAAGGCTTAGGATAATGTGGTCAACCCATAGGATAAAATTGAATAAATAATTAAGTGATGGTTTGATCAAGGATAAGTGATTTATAAATATGCAAAATTAATTAAGCACAAGATGTAGCCTATCATAGAGATTAAAAAGATAGAAAGGGGGCTTATAGTTTACTAGACCATTTTTGGGGGATTACACTACCAACTCCTTTATAGTTTCATATTCCTCACTAATTAGCTCCTTAGATATACCTCAATCCAAAATTGAATGAATAATAACATCTACTTGAGATTATGTTTTTGTCTAAGCTATGAAGATATTGTCAAACCATTGCTTATTCCACCTTTAAATTTATACTTGACAAACTATTATTGTTTGATAAATAAGTACATTTTCATCTCTAATGTAGGTCTCCCTTCCTTCCATCAAACCAAAGTAATGTTCTTAAGAGAGGGATCACAAAGCTATATAAGCTTGAATTTGAAAAGGAAATTTTTGAGACTCTAGAGAATAATTTACCAACTTGGTTGACCAATGATCGGAATCCCTCCAAACTAAGTTCTCATAACTAGGGATCCAATTATTACTCACCCAATAACAAGAAACCAGAAACATGTTTAACCTCTATTTTGTAAACTTCTCCCCCCATCTTCAATTATTCCAAGTAAATGCACCATTACTATGCTTTATATCCACCAACTTTAGTAATTCAATATTGTCCCTTCAAATTTTAGAGGAAGGTTCAAGACTAATATAGTATCCCATTTTCTCATCTAGATTATAGATCATACTAAAATCCTTCATAAGGACCCAAGGATATAAGGGTCAAGATAATTAATACACCTAATGAGATACAAAAGAAAGGCTTTTTTAGGAAGATCAGTAGGAGCATAAACATTAGAAATAAGTAGAGTCTAAAAGGTATCTACTATATAGGGACAATATTATGTAGGTCCTAAAGGAAAGGTGCCTTCATAGCCATGATGAGCCCCAATGTGATGATAATGACCTTAAGCCCAAATTTGGGAGGTCCTATTAAGAAAAACATTAACCAACAACTTAGTTTCTTGAATAAAAACCATATTAGGAGAGTGGTAATCAATCAACTCTTGAATAACCTTTTTTCTCAAGATTCTATTTCAACCCTTTTCATTCCATCAAAGCATAATCATCTTTGGGAGTGAAAGAAATGTGAATAAATGGTTATTATTACTCTAATTCCACTAAAGTAGCCTTACCTTCATTCAAGATGCTCGTAGTAGAGATGAATCATTAATAGTGTTAAATATGATAGCGTCACTCAACATGGAAGGATGTGAAACTGAAAACTATGTATGTATAAATGTATACCAGTTCACTTTGTTAACTTCTATACATGTATATATACATAATCATATTTATGATCCAATTAACTATCCTTTCCATCAAAGATTTGGTTGTCCATCTTTTTGTGAATTATTAATCCTTCTATTATCTCTTGAAATCATGCAAATTGATCAAGCATTGTTCATATATATATAATCGATCTAACTTGTGAACCAAACAAACACTACTGAGATTGGTGTTGAAACTAGTTAATAGTTAACACCTTACTATGATTGAAGCTCTTGGCACTAGTACATTTGGGTTGTATTTTTAACCTAAATTTTTAACGCCAAGCCAATTTGGCTTGTCAAATTCATTTATTTTTTAAATATGATCCTAATAACATCAAAGTTTGGACATCTATTAAGTTTATCATCAAAATTTTGACATTGTTGGGGATATAAACAAAAAAAAAAGTGAAACTTTATTTATTCACTAGGCAAAGTGTGGGCGGAAGGCTTCAAAGGCATGACGAAGAGTCATTCAAGGTGAGGGTTTTCAGTGCTTTGATCTTGCATAATGGAACTATTTCATTTTTGGAGCCATATCTTGCATATATGGCATTGTAGGTTTCAACTTGGTGCATCAATAAAAGTAAATTCAAACGATGAAACCCATGCTGAATAATTAACCAGCACAATCAAAAATGTCTCCCATGCCCTACAATATTTAACAAAATTTAACTTTTTAGATATCTTTGAGCATGAATCAACACAGTCACTTTCTCATAATGTTTTGGATTCACCGCTTATTAAATTTCTCTCATACCCCATTGGTATTTAATGGTTTCTACGGAGCCCTCTGTACAAATGTTTGGAACTTCGCAAACAAGATTCAAGATTCAAGACTCAAATTAGGGTGATAAATAGGGACCATTATGGGGTTGATCACTACCTAAATTAACTTCGTCTCTATTAATATCCTCTTTTGAGCCTTGGAACAATCTAGGGTGCTCTTGTTGATTCAAGGGCATTAGTGGCCAACTTAAGTGAAAGCCCTAGCTAGCAAGAAAAGAATTTTTTAGCAAATGTTGCTTAAATTCTCTATGACTCTTTTCTTTGTGCTAATGGTCCCATGATATTTATGGCTCTCTTCTTATCTGTACACACTTTTTTTTAAGGTAAATATGTTGAATCACCTATATTTATGGAAGTAAAATTTAGAGGGAAATGTTAAAAAAAGGATGGAATGATTAAGTAGTGGTTGCATATTTCCAATATGCCCCTATTCACCCACAATATGAATTCTGATTCCTAAGTTGTTGTTGCTCCCCCTTTTTAGGAGAATATTCAACGTTATACCTTATGATTGAAAAATAAGTGGCAAGTAGTTGCATGGGACCACAAGGCAAAGGAGGTATTGTAGAAGTTATGTAAAAGACCTTGAAGCTTCATCTAGGATCAGTTGAGTAAACCAATTTCCTCTTTTGTTAGTGCTTAGATAATAATATTGAATCCTCCTTGCACCTCCAACTTTGTGAAACCTTTCTTAATTGTGATGTGAAGATCTTCTAGCTAAGTTGTCAGTCCTTATATGGGTTTGGTTACATGTGTGGGGATATGGTATGGTGGTTCAATAATAGTTTTATTCCATGTTAAATAGGAATTGGTCATGGTTGTACAAATGTTTATAAAGATTCTAGCCATGTAAACAAAACTAATCATAGTATGCACTGAATAAACAAATTCAACCGTAAAATAGTACCGAAGGATGACAGTCTAATGCTATGAGCCAAAAAATTAAAATGGTTTATAAAGTTATATCTTCTAGTAAATATAGGATAATAGACAGTAGGATAATAAATTAAAATTAGTCACACTAATGCTTCATATCAATCTACAAAAATAGCTAATCCTCTTCGCCTTACGAACAAATAAAGAAATTGTGGCTAGTTATGATAAGTATCACTCCCTTTCTCACAAGATACAATGCATGCTTTCATTCACACAATTTTTGGGTATCAAATCAAATGTAAAAAGGTAAACAAAAATCTAAATATAGTAATGAATCATCGGGAGAAGTGAAGAATTAATTGTGCAAGAACAAGGAAAGGAAAAGGGTCACTTGTTTGCAAATTGTGAACTACAACTCATCAAAAACAATGTAAAAATCAATCATCATGTGTATCCCTAAAGATGAAAAAAAACCTTGGATCAAGAGGAGGCACATAGTACACCATTGAGACTTCATGTTGATCACAAAATGGATCAAATTAAAATCATGGCCTAGCCCATTACAGATGTTGAAAACATATAACCAAGGTATGACATTTATTCTGATTTTTGTAAAAAAAGTTTTGATCATGTGGTAGCATACATTTCGCATGAACTCAATAACATGGTTGAGTCTTCCTATATTCATAATCAAATTGATAGTGGTGCACATGAGATATATATTGTGGACTCGAGGCATAAAGGTCATGATTTTGTTCATCATGCTATCAAAGATGTTAAAAGGACACAAGATATGTGTATGGGTGGTCACAAAAAGCTGAGAAGGCCAAAATGTT
Source organism: Cupressus sempervirens (assembly GCA_028749045.1). NCBI lineage: Eukaryota > Viridiplantae > Streptophyta > Pinopsida > Cupressales > Cupressaceae > Cupressus > Cupressus sempervirens. The sequence goes on along the minus strand of CM053791.1, from coordinate 77,825,221 downwards.
TATTGCCCAAGCAAGATAGCACTTGCAAGAGATCTAAGAAGGCTAATTTTACATGTTTTCATTTTTTATTGTTATATAATGAATCTATCATTGTAACTAATGGGTTTCATAATTCATCCTTTCATAAGAATTTTGACAATAGGGAACTATTTGTCTTCGCAAGCTGACATCTTAAAACATCTTAGGTGGCTTCATCTGTTGCACTATCTCTACTTACTTGCCCTCGAACTAGATACGTCAAGAAAGTTGGTAATCTAAAAATAAAAAGTAAAACATTCATCTCCATCCTATACTCCTTCTACAAAACAAAAATTAGGGATTTCCACCATGGAGATTAGGAAGGAGACTCCATTTCAATTAAAACCCTAAGAACATATTAGGGTAACTAGCAGACACAAATAAATCAAAAGTACTTCAAGCTTAACCTACACACCTCAAACTAGTTAACACTTTTTCTAGGAAGCAAAAACACAACTTTCATAATATAAGCATATACCTACTATAAAACTGCAAGAAGATCTTAAAATTGTACTTGTTGTCTGCACATATTTTCCCACCAAAATTGCTTTCTTATTGATTCAAATTCGTACATATCAACTCTAACCCTTTTCTAGGTTGAAGAACATTCATTTATCAGATATATCTCTTGACCTTACATATTCATTTCTACTTGTTTGATCAAAACAAAACTCTAAATGCCGACCTTCCAAATTTGCAAAAAAAAGTTTCTCAACAACAATATTTGTTGCATGACAACCTTTTGTCAATTTTTGCAACTTTTCCATTTTTGTAATCTAATGCCTTCTAATGCCTTCCAAGGTGATAATATTGCATGTGCAGATGTATGTATGTATGTATTTATGTATGTATGTATGTATGTATGTATGTATGTATGTATGTATGCATGCATGTGTATATATGTAAGTATGTATATAGAGAGATCTTGTGGATTGTGGAGATCAATAAAGATCTAGGAATTTGTTGATGTGCCCTTGTGATCATTGTATATGTATGTATGTATGTATGTATGTGGCTAAGCACCTCCTATGTTGCTCATTTTCACCCAAATCACCCAAGATGGCTAGAATATTCATCGCTAACATAATTATGATTATGTATAAGAGGATTATATGTTTCTTCATTGTTGTCAATATCTATGTTCATTCTAAATATTTACTAACTGGATTCCAAAAAAAATGCATTTCAATTCTCTGTTGGGGACATAATCATATTTAATTCCTTAATTTTGGATGCATTAATGAGGGTTTTAGCTCAGACTATGGGAGAGCATTTGAGTTGTGAACATAAAATTGGGAATTATTGAAGTGGTTCCAAATAATAAAACAATGACATTACCTCTAAACCATGCAAAGGATGTTGAAGTGATTCCAAATAATAAAACAATGACATTACCTCTAATCCAAATAATAAAAGAATAAAACTCACTTAACCCATGCTAAGTGACAAGCCATAACCTAGTTCAATTGGTCTAGTTGTTGATTAGCTGGGTTGATTACAAATTCTTGTAGAACTCTCATCAGATTAGGTACAATAAAATGTACAATCAGTTGTTCCTAGCTAGCTAGCATTAACTTGACTAGTCTATTTAGAACCATTGATTATTGTCACAAGATTTTAAACATAGCTATATAAGGAGTGAGTTAGGAAGTATATAGGTTAACCTTACATTAATTGTAAACTACAACACAAATGTCGCACTAGGCTATTACAGGATTGTAATTATAGAAAATTGCATGATTCACCGAAGTGGGTGTATAATGGTGAAGAGTTGTATTAGGTGATTAAAGCTCACCAATGGTTATAGGAATACAACTACATCAAAACATTTAGAAACTAGAACTACATATTCATTAGAGTGAGTAGTTCAAGGGTCTCAATCCCGTAAATACGGATATGGAGGTAGCCTAGTAGGCAGAATATGCGTCTAGTGTACAAATGCCTTGGATATAGTTAGGAAGACTTAGACATAGTTAGGTAGCACTTAACCATGTATGTATGTATGTATGTATGTATTCTCTACTTAACAATGCCATCCACATATACTTCATTTCCATTATTTGTGCTCTTTGAATCAAAGGTATATAACTTTATCACTTGTAACTATAATTTTCAAATAGTATAAACCACAATAATTTCTTATAATTCTATGATTCTCTTTGTAAGTTTATAAAATTGAAGTTTAAAAATTAATTGTATTTATGTACATCTTTTTCAAGTTTGATATTTCTCTTTTTCTTGGCTCATAGTCCAAGAATAATTTTTCGAAAAACATAGTGACCAGTTGGAGATTGAGCCAGAAAATTATAAGAACGATTGTGCCAAAAGAGCTAAAAAAAATGATTAGTGCACGATAATCATATTTTTACGCTCTTTTTGGCACAATTGATCTTACATTTTATGATTTTTGGTGAGAACAAAATTCCAAACTAATTAGGTAGGTGATCCAAAATTAAATCATAATTGGTTGAGGCATGTTTAAATACCTTATTTCACATGTTATTGAATGCTTCTTGAATGTTCAAGGTAATAACTTCTTACACTCAACTCTTCACTAAAGTTATTCTCATTGCCACAATGGCATTACCTCTAAACCATGCAAAGGATGTTGAAGTGGTTCCCAACCTTGAAAACACTCTTATAACTTAAGAAATGGCAAAGCAAATGCAGATGCAATACATGAAAAAATTGCACAAATTTTAGTCTTTATATATACAGAGAGATCTTTTTTAGGTGTCTATTACATATTAGCACAATAGAAAAATTGTGATATTGCTATCAGGATTAAACTGTGTGATTTTTTTGAGTCAAACTTATTGAACCATGTTTCATGAGTAGTGATTCAACATGAATCCATCTCTCATGGGAATAAATGGAACACTTAGCACTCATTGGATCTAGGTGATGCTCATAGGGGTGAAGCACCTGGACTTCCCAGGAGGTCACCGGAGGTCATCGGTGAAGTCTCGGTGCTTCACCCCTGTGAGCATCACCTAGATCCAATGAGTGCTAAGTGTTCCATTTATTCTCATGAGAGATGGATTCATGTTGAATCACTACTCATGAAACATGGGTCAATGAGTTTGACTCAAAAAAATCACACAGTTTAATCCTGATAGCAATATCACAATTTGACTAGCTGTGGAAATTATCTCCTACTTATCAATAGAAAAATTGTTCCAGCTGCATGCATATTCCAAAATCCAAATAATAAAACAATAAAACTCACTCAACCCATGCTAAGTGACAAGCCATAACCTAGTTCAATTGGTCTATTTGTTGATTAGTTGGGTTGATTAAAAATTCCTATAGAACTGTCATCAAATTAGGTACAATAAAATAAGTAATTAGTTGTTCCCAGCTAGCAGTAACTTGATTGGTCTATTTAGACTTGTTTATTATTGTCACAAGCTTTTAAACATAACTATATAAGGAGTGAGTTAGGATATATATAGGCTAACCTTACATTAACTATAAACTACAACACAAAGGTTGCACCAGGGTATTACAGTACTTTAATTATAGAAAACCACCTGATTTGCCTGAGTGGGTGTACAATGGTGAAGATTTGTATTAGGTGAGTAAAGGTCACCAATGTTTATAGGAATATAGTTACATCAAAACAATTAGAAACCAGAACTACATATTCATTAGAGTGAGTAGTTCAAGGGTCTTGATCCCATGGATATGGGTATGTACTTAGCCTGGTAGGTGGAGTATGCCTCTAGTGTGCAGACGCCTTGGACATAGTTAGGTGGCACTTAATCATGTATGTATGTATGTATTTATGTATGTATGGATGGATGGATGGATGGATGTAACTATTCTCTACTTGACAATGTCACCCACATCGAGGGTGGGGGAGCAGTTGAGCTTGCACCTTCTGCAGTACTTCATTTCCATTATTTGTGCTCTCTGAATCAAAGGTATATAACTTTATCACTTGTAACTATAAATCTCAAAAAGTAAAAACCACAATAGTTTCTTCTAATTCTATGCTTATCTTTGTAAGTTTATAAAATTGAAGTTTAAAAATTAATTGCATTTATGCACATCTTTTTCAAGTTTGATATTTCTCTTTTTCCTGACTTACAGTCCAATAATAATTTTTCAAAACACATACTGATCAGTTGGAGATTGATCCAAACAATTGTATGAATGATTGTGCCAAAAGAGCTAGAAAACATGATTGGTGCACAATAATCATCTTTTTACGCTCGTTTTAGCACGGTTGTTCTTACATTTTATGATTTTTTATGAGAACAAAATTCCAAACTAATTAGGTAGATGATCCAAAATTAAATCATAATTGGTTGAGGCATGTTTAAATACTTTATTTTACATGTTGTTGAATGTTATGTGTTTGTGTGCTACTGTTAATTAATGTTAAAGGATGAATGTTCTAGGCTATTGTACCAGTTCTTAAACCCAAAATAGATAAAGCATGATTTGAAATGCAAACTTTGGTGCTTAACCTAATGAATGAGCAGACTAAGTGAAAGACCTTGAGTGATGAAGGATTATATGATTTTCTACATATTTCACCACATAGCAATGCATTGTAGGTTCACATACATTCTTAAGTAGACATTTGTGAGCACTAGGTGTGTGAAGGCTCCATGAAAAAATATGTAGAAGCAAAAAAAGGTCATGATGAACATTTTTGATGACATGTTTTCCAAGAGCATACACAAGTTCCTCAAGGTGACTTCGCATTATTAAATTTTCATGTTTTCCAACACCATAGTTCTTCCTCCATATCCTACACAAATAAAAAATGTTTCCTCCAACATTGCAAGCATGTGATAAATGGGAATAGAACATGCTCGAGCCATAACCTAGTTAAATTGGTCTAGTTGCTAATTTAGCTGGGTTGATTACAAATTCCTGTAGAATTGTCATCAGATTAGGTACAATAAAATGAACAATCAGTTGTTCCCAGCTAGCAGAACCAAATACAGTTTTCCAAGGTGATAAAATTGCATATGCAGATGCATCACTTAACAGACTCACTATATAAAGGATGCGAAAGTCATATGAGTACAATGAGAGGAATACTTGATCACACTAGTCACTTTTTCTTCAAATTCTTTGAGATTCCAAAGTACAGTCATAACATTAATGTTTTGAGATCATTAAATTTGTGTGTCACTTAATAAAACTATCTTCCAATCACTTTAAACTTAAGAAATAATAGAGTTCAAAATTCAATAAAATTACTAATATTTGATAGGATTCAAGTCATGTTTTGTTATTATTAAAAAGAGTAAGAGGGTATTGTTTCATGGAATATATTATTGACCTATTAATAGTATAATAATAACACTAGTACAAGTTTAGCACAACAACAATCTATCAAAAACCAAAAAAAAAGAGTCAACAATCAAAAATGTCTAGTAATGATGTTATTAGCCAATAGGCTTTTACATCAAGGAAAAGCTTTCCGTTAAAGTCTCACGCTACCGAGATGTCAGAATTATCGACATCAAAAATTGGATCCATTGACAGGAAAACAACTGTTGTCAAGTTGGAATCGTTGAAATCAAAAATTCATTATGTTGATGGAAAACCAACTACATTGTAATAAAGCATTATAAAGATGTTTTCCAAATGCATCTTCGCAGCTTCAAAAATGCTTTTCCAATGGACATATCTATGGAAAAACACACAAACAAACATGTATGTGAAATGTGGGTTTGTTGATTACACAAGTCAGGTGTTTGATTGATAGATGAACGGAATGTTGTCTCGTGGACAACAAGGATTTTAGGATATGCTCAAAATTGGCATGGGGAGGAAACCCTTGAGCTTTATAGGATGTTTGTGCAAATTTGGCATCAATATAAATTTGGCATCTCGTAACTATGTATGCAAAATGAGATGCTATGGAGAGTGCACACAATCTATTCAATCAAATTCTAGATCTTGATATGGTAACGCTAACTACAATGGTTGTAGGCTATGCCTATAGAAGGCATGGTGAGGAATCTCTGAAACATTTTAGACTTGTGGTCATGTACTGACCCGAATAACTTTTGTTTCACCAGTGGGTTAGGGGTGTGCACACACCTAGCAATTGTTAATTAGGGTAGACAATTTCATTCTCAAGCAATCAAAAGGGATTAGAGTTGGATATCTCTATAGGTAGCGCTCTTATTACAAAGTAGGTCCAATGAAGTTGCATAGTATGGTAGATGTCCGTATGGTTTTTGAAAAAATGATTAGGTTGAATGTTTTATCATGGATTATGCTCTGTATGGGTTGGACAAGGATGCATTCCAACTTTTTGAACAAATACAAAGTGCTAGAATCAAGCCACATCAAGCTAGGATCAGGCTAGGGAATGCTTATGAAAACATAAACCCAATCGATGAAACAACATGCAAACAAGCATGCATCGGGTATTTCTTCTGCACGGTCATGATCTCCAGCTTTCTAGATAATGTCAGTAATGTAAGTGGTACAAAAAAAAGACATCGTCAAAGTATACAAAGAATATCCAATCCGAGGTCATCAAAGTATCAATTAAAGCTACCATGGAATACATCAAAACCAGCAGTGGGGTTTCCCATCCAATGTTACCATCACTACCTCTCATCATTCCATACACAAGAAACCTCTACACAAATGCCCAACTCAAGTTTACAATCACTTCCATAACTAGACCAATATTCATCTTCTCCCCTGCATAGATAGAAACCAATGAGTCAAATATTGTTGCCCTATCAAGTAATGAAAATGTGAACACAACTGGAAAAGAAAACAAGAATGAAATCAATGTCTTTGAGAGCTTGTGATAAATGACATGGGTGTGGTGCCAATTAGGGAATTCAACCACATGAGCAGAAGCCTGAATTTGTACTGAGTGTGGGAAAAGAGGGCATGACATACAAGAATTTCAGCAAAAATAGGAGATAGAAGCAATAGTGTAATTGTCATCAATACACACAAATTATACACCATAATTGTTGCAAATGTTGCGTACATTAGTTTTGATGCATCTTCTATCACATTTCTAAAATGATTGACTAATATCAGTTATACCTTGCACCTGTTCTTGGGGCAAGCGCTAGTTAGCCTGTTATTAACCTAATATACAGTGAGATTTTTTTTTTTTTTTTTTGAAAACTCTAGTCATTGTCTATATTTCAATGCGTTCTATCATCGATGGTATGAAAAACCCACCAAATCATCTCTGGCTAGCATTGATAGTTTGACAATTTTTATCGTCGATGGTATAACAAACCCATCAAATCATCTCCAGCTGGCATCGATAGTTCAATGTTTCAAATTAGTTGTCTAGCATTGCCATGCGACATAGATGGGGATGATTTTTGACAGAGTGGCCTATCGATAAATTGATAACCATGGAGTGTGTCAAACTTTTGACACAATTGTAGCGACATTGACTTTCAACATTTAAGTATGAAAATTTTGATCACCCACATGTTGAAAAATAGGTCCAAATTTACTAGTATGGAAACTAATTATGTTGAATCATCATGCATCCTTGTTTGATTACATATGACCACCCATTCACGAGATCTATATATATATATATATATATATATATATGAAAACAATTGTAAGAGATAGAACCATCAAAAACAATAAGCAATACTATCTCTTCCTTTAGATATCAAAAGAAATAAAAGCATCATCATTTAGAATTTCCATCTCAAGTCTAAATATTATATTAGCATTGTGATTGCTTATACCTGCAAGACAAGACAATCATATCAGTACTTTGGAAATTGATTAAAATTATAGTTTTCCACTTAGTTTACCAGTGCATTTACATGGTATCAGAGCCAAGCTAGGAAGATCAAATGTAAACTTGAGAAATCGGACTACATATGTTGATAAAGTTTTTCCACACTTCCATCAATTCTATTTAAGGATCTCATTGAGGCTGCTAACAACTTCATTACATGGAAATTAAGAATCACGATGATATTAGATGAGAACAAAGTAGATTCATATGGAAAAGATAAAAGGATAAAACTTGAGGATAAGCCAAAAAAATCCCAATGGATTGAAAATAACAAGAAAGCTATTAAACTAATAGTGGATTCTTTGAGAGACCACACAATACCTATACTAGCAAGGCAAATAATTGCATACCTCATGTTAAAATATCTAGAGAACAACTTTGAGTAAATTAATATAGGTAGAATCCTTGCACAGTTAAATCACATAAGTATGAATAAAGAAGAATCTATAACTGCCTACTTCATGAGAATAATAGAATTAAGGGATTGAGGGCATCAAACATTGGGTATGAGATAGAAAGAAAGGAATTATCCCTAATAACTCTAAGCGGATATAATATCCCTTGCACAAACTGACTAATTTTATCTCAAGGAATATTGTCAAACACTTGTATGCTGCCTTTTAATGCTAAGAAATTTGCAAATGATATTACAATGCCTCTTACAATGAACTAATATGCAAGTTCAATTATTTTGGTATTTTCAATGCATATACATGGAAACTAGATATGGAATGCATACCTACATCCAACTAACATTTTGACAAACAATTGACATACAACTATTATGTTGATCATATATGTTATTAGATGGACATTTCGTCAAACAAATGGTATGCAACATGTATCTCCTTTATTGAATGCATTCTCATGTACAATGTTGCTATGATTTTGCCAAGACAAATGGGCTTACAATAATGACTACAGTAATGTTGAAATCTGATTTTGAATCATCACAGCAAAATCATATACCTAAAAATTACAATGCTAACTACTAATAGTTGCAAGAGGAACCTGATAATAGTGATGCCCAAGGATGGAGATGAATCAAGCATAAGTATTGTAGCACGACATCATTCTTGTGTACTGTAGTAGCCAACAATAATTGTATTCTCCAATTTAAACACAAATAGAACTCTTGAATTGAAGCTCTCTTGAATACCAAATTTAGTGGATATTTCACTACCTCAAATGATTGCAACACTGAAGAGTTGATGTTCTCCAATGGTTGACTAAAATCAAAAACCTTAGTTTATTCTCCCAAGTTTATATCAAATGTAATTCACAATAATTAGATGATTAACAATGAAACTCTCACCTCTATTTATTATTTTCTTTCACCCTTCTAGAAGGAAATAAAATATTATTTAATTTCATTCTCTAGAAGCTTCCCCCTTTCTAATACAATAATTAGTTGTATTTCTAGAAAATGCACTCTCTAGAAGCTTCTCCCTTGCAATACAATAATTAATTTTCTAGAAAAATTAATTAATTAAATATAAAGTCACCTTTTAATTTTAATTTATTTAATGACTTTATAAGAAATTAATTTATTCAAATTCTCCTTATTTCTCCACTTAGCCTTCGGAGAATGTAAAGGCTAAGAGCTACGTTGAGATGCTAAATAGATGGGGACATTATAGTCTGCCCTCCCTGAAATTGCTCGTCCTCAAGCAACTTCAAGTTCGGATGCTGCAAAATCTTCTCATTCTCCAATGTCACATCAATACTCCCTTATAGAATGCCACCTCAAGTTCCTTTCCCTAAAATCAATGATAGCCTCTGGCACCAATACCAATTTTCCTTCATCATCCAAGGGTGGAAGCACTGTAGAAGGAACAATATGATGTCCTAGCACCTTCTTGAGGCATGACACATGAAAAATATTGTGCACCTTGCTCTCCGTTGGAAAATCTAACTCATAATCCACCTCTCCCACTTTCTTGATAATGTTGAATGGACCATAGTATCGTGGCTTAAGTTTCTTGACACCACTCTTCTTAAGAGTGGATTGACGATAAGGTTGCAACATAAGATACACCATATCTCCAACCTCAAAAGTTTGCTCAGTCCTCTTCTAGTCTGCATACTGCTTCTGTTAATTCTATGCCTGGGTTATATTATCCTTGAGAGTCTTAACAATGTCCTAACTCTTCCATAACAAATCACCTACACTAGGCACTCTACTATCACTCAAAAGCAAATCCACCTTACCCATGCCTTTTGTTGCCTTGCTATATAATTTCTGAGATATCCCTCCACCCATTTATTCACTATCTCTGTCTGACCATCTGTCTGAGAGTGGTAGCTAGTATTCAGAGTGACCTCTATCACACACAACCTGAATAGCTCCTACCAAAAGTGACTCGTAAACTTTCTATCTCTATCACTCACAATGCTTTGAGGTAAGCCATGTAATCTGGATATCTCCTTGAAGAAGAACTCTGCCACCTGTGCAGCAGTCTATGTAGCAATGATCGAAAAGAAGTGTGCAAACTTTGTAAGGTGGTCCACAACCACATATATGTAGTCCCTGCCTTAGGCTCTAGGCAGTCCTATGATGAAGTCCATAGATAAACACTCCCACTTTCTATCAGCAATCAGAAGTAGTTGAAGTAAACCGGCTGGATAGGAGTGTTCCTACTTATTCTGCTGGTAGGTGGGACACTCCCTAACATACTGAAGTACCTCTGCTTTGAGCCCTTTCCATGTGAAGCACTCTCTAATCTATCTGTATGTCTTGTCAAAACCAGGATGTCCTACCATAGGTGAATTATGAAAAGATTTCAGAACCATCCTCTCATTGTTGAGCCTGGAACCAAAAATATTCGTCCTTTGTGAATGATGAGCTCATTCACAAGGGTGTATCTGCTATCCTGAATAGTTCCATCTATGAATCTAGTTGTCCATGCATCCTTTGCATACTCTACCAGGATCAAGTGTCTCCAATCCTCCAATATATCTATCAATAAGCTCAAATGGGGCTTACGTGATAAAGCATCAGCAATTACATTATGTGTCCCCTTAAAATATGTAATATCAAAGTCATAGGATTGTAACTTGCTCACCTACTTTTGTTACCTATCATTGAGATCTCACTAGCCCAAAAAGTGTTTTAAGCTATTATGGTCAGTTTTGATACAAAATTTTCTACCTACCAAGTATTGCCTAAATTTAGCCAAAGCATGCATAATGGCTAACATCTCTTTATCATATATTTTGAAGCTCTGCTCTGGCCCTCTTAATTTCCTACTCTCATAAGCAATAAGGTGCTTCTCCTACATAAGCACCACTCCAACACCCTCTCTGAAAGCATCACAGTGCAGCTCAAAAGGTTTGTTGAAATCTGGTAACGCTAACATTGGACAGGAAGTCATCAACTCCTAAAATTTATCAAAACACTCCGATGCCTCAGGAGTCCACAAGAAAGCTCCCTTTCTCATCAAATTTGTCAAGGGTGTTGCATGCCTGGAATATCCATCCACAAACCTCCTAAAGAAACCACTTAATCCTAGAAAGCCCCTTAACTATGTAAGGTTCATCAATGATGGCCACTCCACAATGGCACGAATCTTTTCAAGATCCATGTGTATGCCTTTTGCACTGATGATGTAACCCAAATACAACAACTCTGTCATACCCAAATCACATTTTGACTCCTTTTCATACAAGGACTATCTACCTAATATATCCAACACTGTGTCAAGGTGAACCAAGTGCTCCTCCCAAGATCTATTGTACACCAAGATATCATCGAAGAAGACAAGTACAAATTTTCTCAATTGAGGATGGAAAACCCTATTCATTGTTGCCTGAAAAGTAGCAGGTGCATTAGTTAGCCCAAATGGCATAACTACAAACTCAAAATGGTCATAATGGCATCTAAAGGTTGTCTTCTTGATGTCCTACTCTCTAACTTTGATCTAGTGATAACCTAATCTCAAATCTATCTTTGAGAAGAAGAAAGCTCCATGAAGCTCATCTATCAACTCATCAATCCTGGGAATGGGGTAACTGTTTTTAATTATCTTCCTATTAAGCACCCTGTAATCAATGCACATCCCTAATGTCCCATCCTTCTTCTTCACCAACACCACTGAAGAAGCAAAAGGAGACTTACTTGGTCTAATGTGGCCCATAGCAAGTAACTCCTTTATGTTTTTTTTCAATTTCATCCTTCAACCTCTTCGGATGCCTATAGGGTGTAATCATGATGGGCTTAGCCCCCTCCTCTAACTCAATGATGTGCTCAATACCCCTGTCTAGTGGTCTACCTGGTGGAATGTCACTGAACACCTTAGAGTGTTCAACTCTAAGCTCCTAAATATCAAGAGGATATTTAGTCTTTTGTTGTCCCTCCTATGATGGCATTAACATGCACTCTGCTACCCACTCTACCTAATCATGTCAAATCAATCTAGCCATCCTTCGGAAAGAGACCATTCTAAAATCACTGTCCTTGATTGCCTTAAGAATTTGTGTCTTCCCATTCACTTTAAACCTCATCTCCATCTCCTTGAGATTAAGAGTAAACTCACCAATATCGTGTAACCAACTCATCCCAAGGACTATATCTGTATCTCCCATAGGCACAACATAGAAATATTCGTTAAAGTCATAATTATAACTTCCAATGGGAGTCCAGTGATTTTACAATCACAATTGAGGACATAACCATCAACTACCCTCACTCTAATTCCCCCAAACTCCTCTATTGGTATGCCATGCTTCTCCACCAACCTAGCATCAATGAAATTATGAGTGGCACTGGTATCAACCAAAGTTATAACTCATTGTCCAACAAGTACTCCTCTCACTCAAAATGATCCTTCCTACATAATACTAGTGAGAAGAGCTTCCCTAAGTTGCCCATCTCCTTCCCCATCTGTGGACTCCATTTTAGACAAGTTTTCAGCCTTGTCTTCCTTTTTTCACCATCTATTTCCTCTATATCAGACTACTAGTCTGAATTATCTGATTTTGATTGCTTATAGTATGCCCACATAATGTTGTTAGCTTTTTTCTTTGGTCTAAGAGGATAGTCATGGTTTGCATCATAGGGTCCCTTACAGTAGAAACATAATTTTTTCTTCCTCAAATCATTTAATGTTTCCCTGTCACAAGGTGCTAGAGTTTTATCTTTAGAATCATTTTTAAAATCAATCCTCTCTAGTTTTTTATAAAATGGTTTGTTATCCTTAATAGAAGATGCTCCTTTGGACCAAAATTTGTTTGTTGGGACTGCATGTTCCATACTTCTTGCCTTTTTCATAGTTTCCTGTAAAAAAATGGGATCAAATGCCTTTATCCAACCTCTCAGTAGTTCGGATAGGCCCTCAATGAGAAGAACTATCAATCTACACTCTGAAATGTTTGGCACCATGACTGCCAACCATTAAAATTCACCAATGAAATACTCCAAGTTGCCTATTTGTTTTAGCTGTGTTGATTCCTGGAAGTAAACCTTTGGATCTTTCTTGTCAAATCTTTCAACCAACCTATCCATGAAGTCCTAGTACTCTGTCACCTAATTATGTTGAAGTGTTACCATATCATGGTACCACCAATCATGTGCTACTCTCTCCAAATGCAAAGTGGCATATTTTATAGCTTCAATCTCTATCATTGGCCTTAGTGCTAAGAATGTGTCAAGCTTATCAATCCAAGCTTGAGTTGTCATCTTACCACTCCCATCAAATGTAGGCATAGTAAGCTTGCCTATAGCCCTCTTTAGCTCACTATTTTGACCCCCAAGCCTCCTATCCTGTTTGAGTGACTTGTAATGTTCTCTCCTCTAATTTACAAAGTGTTCAAAGGTCATCCTCTCTCCAACCTGCGGTGCTAATAATTCTCATTCATCATTTACAACCATAAGGATATTTGCAAATGTCTCATCTTCAACTTCCTCTATTAGTTCCTATACTAGTTCCTCTCTAACAAAAGTAGGACATGTAGGCCTGTCTACTATTTTGGAAAAAATTCTATGAGTTCTAGGTAATTCCACTACACTTCTATTATTCCCTTGTTCCTAATTCTTTCTGTCTTGTGAGTTCATGTGCTCAACTATGGTGGTGAGTACTTGCAAAGCCTGAGCCATTCACTCTTGTCCTGTAACCATTGCTCTAAAAAATTCCCTTATTTCCTAATCCTCATTCCTGTTGTCTCTTAGTGGGCTATGCTCTTACCTATCACCCATGGTTTCTGGCTACCTGATAAAATCTTGTTCCCTATCAAACAAAGCTCGCCTGATAGTGCAAAATCTGTGAGAGCTAACCCTAGGTGGCTTGTGATTGCTAAACCCTCAGGATGGCAAGATTTAGCTCTGATACCAATGTAATATTCCTTGCCCAAACTAACTAATTTTAGCTCAAGGAATATTGTCAAACACTTGTATGCTTCCTTTTAATGCTAAGAAATTTGCAAATGATATTACAATGCCTCTTACAATGAACTAATATGCAAGTAAAATTCTTTTGGTACCTTCAATGCATACACATGGAAACTAGATATGGAATGCATACCTACAGCCAACTAACATTTTGACAAACAATTAGCATACAACTATTATGCTGATCATATATGCTATTAGATGGACATTTTGTCAAACAAATGGTATGCAACATGTATCTTCTTTATTGAATTCATTCTCATGTACAATGTTGCTATGAGTTTTCCAAGACAAATGGGCTTACAATAATGACTATAGTAATGTCAAATCTAATTCTAAATTATCACAGCAAAATCATATGCCTAAAAATTATAATGTTAACTACTAATAGTTGCAAGAGAAACCTGAACATAGTGATGCCCAAGGATGGAGATGAATCAAGCATAAGTATTGTAGCATGGCATTGTTCTTGCATACTATAGTATCCAACAATATTGTATTCTCCAATTTAAACACAAACAAAACTCCTGAATTGAAGCTCTCCTAAATACCAAATTCAGTGGATATTTCACCACCCCAAATGGTTGCAACACTGAAGAGTTGACATTCTCCAATGGCTAATTGAAATTAAAAACCTTAGTTTCTTCTCCCAAGTATATATCAAATGCAATTCACAATAATTAGATGATTAATAATGAAGCTCTCACCTCTATTTATTCTTTTCCTTCACCCTTCTAGAAGGAAATAAAATATTATTTAATTGCATTCTCTAGAAGCTTCCCCCTTTCCAATACAATAATTAGTTGTATTTCTAGAAAATGCACTCTCTAAAAGCTTCTCCCTTGCAATACAATAATTAATTGTGCTTCAAGAAAATTAAATTAATTAAATATAAAGTCACCTTTTAATTTTAATTTATTTAATGCCTTTATAAGAAATTAATTTAATCAATTTCTCCTCATTCCTCCACCTAGCCTTCGGAGAACGTAAAGGCTAAGAGCTCCACTGAGATGCTAAAAAGATGAGGACATTACAACGGACTACCCAACTCATGGGAATCATTCAAGCAAGGCATACGTCTAAGGTTAAAACTCCCAAAGTTAGACCACCTGAGGTTTGACTATCTACAAGAAGAAGCTAGGCAGTTACCAAAACGGATCAAACAAAAATCTATAAATGAATACCTTGATGTTTTGAATGTCAAACATCATAAGAAAGGGAAGAATGATGTAGTGTAAGGTAGGAGAATTCCCAAAAGAGATGTCCCAACCCCTAGAAAATAACCACACAGTGGAAACAATACAACAATGTAAGATTTGATACCAATTACAACACTTTATTCATAAAATAACTATTTACATCCAATGTGCCCGACTGTAAGGCATTCTGAGTTTTGGTTAAATATAGTAGCAATTACAAAAATAGTTCTACAAAATCCCTCAAGATCCAACCCAAACCCTAGCTAGTCGAAATCCATACTCTAGTAGAAACCTCCAAGGAAGATCTGAACTTGTTCTTGCAAGCCCACCAAGCAATCTCCTTGTTTCCCAAGCCTCAGCTACTAGCCCTTCTCAAAGTTCGCTCCTCTACTTCATCCTCTTCTCCAAGCTGGATCATTATTACTTAAGACTCCACAAGACCCCCCTACTTATACCCAACTAAGCCACAAGTTAGCCCAATAAGTTACAAATTAAATAAACCCTTGCATTAAATGCATATTTAAGCCACAAGTTCGCTCACAACATAAATTAAATACATCCAACCAAATAAATGCTTAGGTGGCCTCAAACTAGAAACTGATCACAGATAACTCTAGCAAAGTTGGAACCAAGATATGACCTAGCATCAAAAAACCACTACCGAGTATCAACAAATCCACCAAGCATAACCAAGCTTACAAAAGCATTGTCAAGCTCTAGTTTACGTTGAGTCCACTAGCAAATGAGCCCCTTCATTGACTAAGCTCTCGAGCAACACTACCACCAAGAATAACTGAGCCATGCAGTATATGTCAAGTTCCCATAAGAATTGTTGAGTACCTTCAGTGACTGAGTGCCACAAGCTATGTTGAGCACCTTCAATGACCAAGCACCTCTGGGATCGTTGAGATCATTCAACCACTAAGTTCGTCAGTGAAGCCGCATACCTTTCAACTAAGAACTGACAAGAGATGATTGAGAAACCTCTACCGAGCACCTCTTTTTTGACTGAGTAACACTCCAAGTACTCTCTAAACTAACTACCAATCCTTCCTCCAAGAACTCCAAAGTAGTCACCAAGCAAACCCATGATGCTCCTGCATCAAAGAAGAAGAACTTCAAAAGGAAGAAAAAAATTCAAGGAAAGGGCAAGGAAAGGAGAGATGCTTCACAAGTCCAATGTTTTAGATGTGATAAGTATGGACATTATGTTGCCAGACATAAGAAACAAGCATCCAATGCCAAAGTCAGAATATATATATATGTATATATATAGAAGAGGATCCTAAGAAGTTTCTATTCTATTTAGTGATATCAAATCATGTATCAATAAAGTCAGTACTTGGGTGATTGATAGTGGGTCATCTAGACTTATCACTGGATTCTGAGAACATCTAGATACTATGGTTGAAGAAATTGTGGAAGAGGTAACCATCGGAGATGACTTCGTACATTTTGTGAAAGGAGTGGGTACCTATAAAATCAAATTAGATTCTAGCATCACTATTCAACTACAAGATCTACTATTTGTACCAAGAATAAAAAGAAATCTTGTATCTATATCGACCCTAAAAGATAATGGAAATAGACTCACTTTAATTAATGGAAAAGCCTTGGCATGGCCAAAGAATGCTACTTTTAAGAAGGCTAAAACAATAGGTTGTAATGTCCCATTTTTTGGAGGAGTTAATTATAAAGTTATCAATTAAAAATATATATATTACAAGGTAACTTTATAAATTAAATAAAAAAATCTTCTAGAGGTTGCTGGAAGAAGCGGAGAAAAATTAAAAAGGAGGCCAACCTATCAAGGAAAAAAGAATAAATAGGCATTGAGGGCTCATTGCCTATCATCAAATTTTATTATTGAATTTTTGCTGATGTGCGTTGTGGAGCCTAGGGTTTCTGCAAGTAGTCACAATTGGCCATTGAGAACGAAAACTCTCAATTGGTACGCAATTTTGAGGGTGTGAAAGATCACCTGAATTATTGCAACTGTGGGAAGGATATTTTAGTCCTTTCACTTGTGCTTAATTGTTGGTTTGGAGTTTCCAGTGGAGTTGCACTTTCACCATATCATCTTCAGCATTCAGTCTCCACCATTTGATCAATCCAAGTTCTTCATTTCAATCTGTAGTTGCAACAAGTTCTCAATTGTATACAGCCAGTTAGGGTTTCTCTGTAATATGCTATGTCATAATGTTTTGGTGCTGAAATTTTCCATATCATTTGTAAAAACATTTGGTTTCCATTGAATGAATACATTGGCACTATTATTTCTTTTATTTCAGCAATATATTTTAGCAATGTATTAAATTTAGGGTTTTGTTTAGTGGCCTATTGGTACGGATCATTACAGTGGTATCAAAGCAGTTTCCTGCTAGCCTAATAGGGTTACCCAGCCACCATTTAATTTAGTTTACAAAATAACCAACATAACTGAGAATATGGTTGAGAGGCATTCTCAAAGCCCATCTAGAAGTGTGCGAGATGATGAGACTTTACAGCAACAGGAGAGGCTTCTACAATCAATAGAGGCAAGTACACAGGCAATGATGGTTATGATGCAACATTTGATTGGGGAAAATAGGAGGAATAATCATAATAACTCCAGCACGCACACCTGATGCTATGGTAACAGATATTGTAGATGAACTCCGACAAGCAAAAAATGAGTGGGATTCATTACCAGAATATGTACAAGATGGATGGACATTTGACAGGTACCTGAACTATAGAGCTGTCAGGCAAAAGCAAGTAGATAAACACAGTGAGTTGCAATAGGTCACCAACAAGTTGGTATTACCCACATTTGATGGCAGTGCAAAAATGACTACTTGTGCTTGGATTCATAAGGTGGATACTTTCCTATCTTTGAAGACGATGACAGAATTTGAAGCACTCAAGTATGCCACTTTACACTTAGATGGGGCAGCACATGATTGGTGGACACATGGCATGATCACATTGCAACTCAATAAGGTAACCACTTATCAAGAGTTTGTGGATAGATTGATAGAAAGGTTTGATAAAAAAAAACCCTGAAGTTTATTTTCGGGAGTTAGCCCAGTTGAGACAATTAGGAGGCTTAGAACAATTTATCAATGACTTCCAGAAGCTTGCAGTGATGGTGCCTGACATTTCAGAGAGGAGGCTAGTCATTTTATTCATAGAGGGATTAACTAAACCACTCAAGGGGTGGGTAAAGGCCTTTGATCCTCCTACATTACAGGAAGCCATGAAGAAAGCCTGTAGTATGGAACTTGCAGCTCCAGCTCTAGCAAACCGGTTTAGTTGAAAGAGTTCTTCATCATTTAGAGATAACAAAGGGGAATTCAGCAAGGGTAAAGAGAAGGTTAGTGACTCGAAAGACAAGCTAGTTGCACCTTGGGATAAGGAAACACTTAATGACCTGTGTAGGAAGAAGCTATGCTTCTTTTGCAAAGGTCCCTATGAGTTTGGTCATGATTGTCCTATGAAGCCTAAGGGGAAGGCTAACCGGGTGATGTGGGCTTATTATGAAGGTTCAGATTCAGACATCTCAGAGCACCATGATGAGTGTCCCGATGAGGCAGAGGGTGAACAAGAGGTAGATAGTGCTGAGAAAAAAGAGGTTCCAAAGATGCATTTACAAGAGGCACGTCTGTCTAGTATTCAAAGAGAGGGATCTTTCAAATTTCGAGGAGTCTTGGCAGGACAAAGATTATCACTCTATTGGATATAGGTGCCACGCATAATTTCATTGATGCACAATTTTTGGAGAGGCATGGACTCATTATTGAGGATTTCGAGGGATAGAGAGTTAAGGTAGCTAATGGATATACTCTTCATTGTGATAGGATGGTGCGAGATATACCTTTGCGCTTGAAAAATATGAGTTTAAGGCGAACTATCATGTGGTCAACATGGGTGACATGGACATAGTACTTGGGATGCAATGGCTACATTCTTTGAAGGAGGTTATCCTGAGATTGGATGATATGGAGATACAATTCCTGGTGGATGGCAGGACTCATGTGCTGAAGGGTATTCGTAATGGTAATGTCAGGACTATCTCATTTAGGCAGTTGGAGAGATTAGCCAAACATAATAATATAGAGTGGCCAGCAATATGTGCCTTGATGCGTACCCAGGAGGGGCAACATAAGACTGAATATCATCCAGATATTCAGAAATTGAGAATCAAGTATGGGAAGGTATTCAGTGAGATTCCACCAGGCAGGCCACCAGATAGAGGTATTGAGCACATTATCAAGTTAGAGGAAGGTGCTAAGCCTGTCATGATCACACCATACTAGCACCCAAAATGACTCAAAGATGAGATGGAGAGGACCATCAATGAGTTGCTAGCAATGGGACACATCAGACCAAGTAAGTCACCCTTTGCATCTTTTGTTGTTTTGGTAAAAAAGAAGGATGGTACTCTACAAATGTGTATTGATTACAGGGTGTTGAATAAGAGAACTATAAAGAACAAGTATCCCATCCCATGCATCGATGAGCTGATAGACGAATTGCATGGGGCTTGTTATTTCACAAAAATTGATTTGAGATCAGGCTATCACCAGATTAGAGTTCGAGAGCAGGATATTGAAAAAACTGCTTTTAGATGTCATTACGAGTATTTCGAGTTTGTAGTCATGGCTTTTGGTTTGACTAATGCACCTGCCACTTTTCAGTCCACTATGAACAAGGTCTTCCACCATTAGTTGAGGAAATTTGTGCTAGTGTTCTTTGATGATATTTTAATCTATAGTAGGACATGGTAGGAACATTTAGAGCACTTGGAGACAATATTAAGCATTTTACAGAGTGTGTCCTTGTATGCCAAGGAGTCCAAATGTGATTTGGGGATGACAGAATTGTTGTATCTTGGACACATCATTAGTGCGGAAGGAGTGTGAATGGATCCTGAAAAGATCTGTGCTATTGTTGATTGGCCACCACCAGAGAACCTTACACAGTTAAGAGGGTTCCTTGCTCTATGTGGATTCTATCGCAGGTTTTTTAGTGGCTACTCACGACATGCAGTGCCCATGATAGATTTGCTGAAGAAAGGGGCATTTGTGTGGACTCGGGAGGCATAGGGTTATTTTATGCGGTTCAAGGAAATAATGATTACATGCCCAGTATTAGCATTACCTGATTTCACAAAGCCATTTGAGCTTCAATGTGATGCTTCTGGAGAGGGAGTTGGTGTTGTACTCATGCAGGACAAGCATCCTATAGCGTATGAGAGTAGGAAACTCAGAGGGGCTGAGAGATCATTCAGCATATATGATAAGGAGATGTTGGCCATCATGCATGCCTTGGCCAAATTCAGACAATATCTTGTGGGCAGCAAATTTTGTATTAAAACTGATCATAATAGTTTGAAGCACTTTTTGGGTCAGCGGGACCTGAATGATTGTCAGTAGAAGTGGGTGAGTAAGTTATAGGAATATGATTTTGATATCACATATGTTAAGGGGACAGGATATTGATGTAGATGCTTTATCCCGTAGGCCACACCTCACTTCTATGATTCAAATATCAGAGGATTGGCAACACTTGATTGTAGCAGAATATGCCGAAGACACGTGGGCCTCTGCTATAGTGGAGGGAACAACAATTGACACCAGATACACTCTCATAGATGATTTTATCATTTACAAGAACATGATTTACTTAGTCCTGGGATCGAAAGTGAAGCAGTTGATTTTGAGAGCATTTCATAATTCACCTACAACAAGCCATCCTAGGTATTTCAAGACTTACAGGTTAGTACGAGAACGGTTCACTTGGAAGGGACTTAAGGCTGATGTTTTGCAGTATGTGCATGAGTGTCATGTTTGCTAGCAGAACAAACAAGAGCACATTTATCCAGCAAGGCTCCTACAGCCACTTCCTATTACTGACAGGAAGTAGGAGTGCATCTCTATGGATTTTATTGTGGGCTTGCCCAGGGCCCAGGGGCACAATTGTATCTATGTGGTGGTGGATAGGCTAACAAAATATGCTCACTTCTTCCCTATCGCTACTACATACTCAGCAACTCAGGTAGCAAAGGTCTTCTTCAGGGAGATTTTTGGATTACACGGTTTGCCTTGGAGCATTGTGAGTGATAGGGACAGCCACTTCATGAGTCACTTTTTGCATGAGATATTTCTGTTGTGTGGCACTAAGATTACACCTAGTATTAGTTATCACCCATAGACTGATGGTCAAATAGAGATTGTAAACAAATGGGTGGAAGGGTATTTGAGGAATTATGTGGTAGATCAACAGCGAGCTTGGGTCAGATGGATATATCTCTGTGAGTATTGTTACAATACTACATATCATATGACTATACAAATGACACCCTTCATGGCACTTTATGGTTATGAGGTACCTAGTTTCTTAGATTTGTTGTTGGGAGACAGTCGAGTACCCCGTGCAGGTGAACTATTACAAGAAAGTAAGGATATAGTTGCTACTCTCAGAGACAACATTGCTAGAGCTCATAACCAACAAAAATAGTATGCAGACAAGAAGAGGACTGAGCGTAGTTTTGAGGTAAATGATATGGTTTACCTCATGTTGCAGCCATATAAGCAGTCCACTCTCAAGAAGAGTGGTGCAGAGAAACTCAAGCCACACTATTATGGACCATTCAAGATCATCAAATGAGTTGGTGAGGTGGCTTATGAGTTGGAGCTTCCCACAGACAGTAGAGTGCACAATGTGTTTCATGTATCACGCCTCAAAAAGGCATTAGGTCAGAATGTGATGCCTTCTTCAGTATTACCTCCCTTGGATGATGAGAGAAAATTGATCTTAGTGCCAGAATCCATTCTGGATAGTAGAGAGAAGCAGCTTCGCAGGAGAGTAATAAGAGAGTATCTAGTTAAGTGGAAAGATTTACCTGTTGAAGATGCTACTTGGGAGGGAGAAGTGATTTTTCAACATCCAACATTAAGATTGCTTGAGGCCAAGCAATTTTAGGAGGGGCAAACCTGTAATGTCCCATTTTTTGGAGGAGTTAATTATAAAGTTATCAATTAAAAATATATATATTACAAGGTAACTTTATAAATTAAATAAAAAAATCTTCTAGAGGTTGCTGGAAGAAGCAGAGAAAAATTAAAAAGGAGGCCGACCTATCAAGGAAAAAAGAATAAATAGGCATTGAGGGCTCATTGCCTATCATCAAGTTTTATTATTGAATTTTTCTTGATGTGCGTTGTGGAGCCTAGGGTTTCTGCAAGTAGTCACAATTGGCCATTGAGAACGAAAACTCTCAATTGGTACGCAATTTTGAGGGTGTGAAAGATCACCTGAATTATTACAACGGTGTGAAGGATATTTTAGTCCTTTCACTTGCGCTTAATTGCTGGTTTGGAGTTTCCAGTGGAGTTGCACTTTCACCATATCATCTTTAGCATTCAATCTCCACCATTTGATCAATCCAAGTTCTTCATTTCAATCTGTAATTGCAACAAGTTCTCAATTGTATACAACCAGTTAGGGTTTCTCTGTAATGTGCTATGTCATAATGTTTTGGTGCTGAAATTTTCCATATCATTTGTAAAAACATTTGGTTTTCATTGAATGAATACATTGGCACTATTATTTCTTTTATTTCAGAAATATATTTTAGCAGTGTATTAAATTTAGGGTTTTGTTTAGTGGCCTATTGGTATGGGTCATTAAATAGGTGTAACACATGGATACCTATATAAACTTTGCACTGAATCAAAACAAGTGCTCATTCATTAAACTTGTGACTCCAATGAAATCTAGCACAAAAGATTAAGACATATACATTTTTGAGCCCTAAAATCAATGGAAATATTAGTGAGGGTATGTTCAAGATCATGGTGTGCCAAAAAGTGGAAATGTGAAAAATATGTAGTTTTGAAACATCTAAAAGTGTTTCAAAATCTGCTTTGACCTTTTTCCCACCCATCTTGATACCAAACAAAAAATGTAATACCTTGTCTTGTCAAGTGCCTAATTTGAGAATGGGTACCTGATCTAAGTGCCCAAATCATAGCACCAAATTCAAATGTAAAGGGAGTGGGGACCAACTTTTAAGTTAAATATTGATTTTTATTTGCCAAAATCAAAGGGAGAGACCAATTTTTAAGTTATATTAACTATTATAATAGTTATAGCATAATTTTGGGGGGTCAGTTATTATATAGATATTGAAGTTTATTATATAGTATTAAATAATTATAATGATTATTTATTATATTTTTTTAAATATATAGTTAGTATTTATTATATATTATTATATATCATATATATTATAATTATATATTATATATCATATATATTATAATTATATATTATATATATTAGTAACTTAAGTTAATAAACTATATGACGATGTATGCTCCTAGGGGTCCACCTACGGACATACATGTTGTGTTCCAATGAGTCCTAAGGGATCATGGGATACCCTATGATCCCTTTCGACCCATGGTACAACAACATATGTTCCTAGGGGTCATAAGATGCCTAGGGACATACATCTTGTGTTTCAATGGGTAGAAAGGGGTTGTAGAGTATGTTGTGACCCCTTTCGACCTATTACATGATAACATATTTTCGTAGGGGTCCTAGGATCCCTATAGACATACATGTTGTGTTCCAATGGGTTAAAAGGGGTCATAGAGTATCCTATGACCCTTTCAGCCCATTACATGACAACATACATTCCTAGGATCCCTACAAACATATGTTGTCATGTAATGGGTCGAAAGGGTCATAGGGTATCTGATGACCCCTTTTGACCCATTAGAACACAACATAGGACCCTTAAGAATATATGTTATCATGTAATGGGTTGAAAGGGGTTATAGGATTTTGACCCACTTGAACACACACGTGATGATAAGGGTCCTAAGACTCATATGTTCTCGTGTAATGGGTTGAAAGGGGTCATAGGATACCCTGTGACCCCTTTCTACCCATTGGAATATAAGAGGTCTGTCTCTAATGGTCTTGGGAACCCTAGGAACATATGTTTTCATGTAATGGATCACCCGACATGTATGTCCCTAGGGACCCTAGGACCCCTAGGAATATATGTTGTCATGTATTTGATTGGAACAAGTCATAGGTTATCCGATGACCCATTTTAACCCATTTGAACGCAACATGTTTGTCCCTAGGGGTCCTAGGACCCACAAGAACCTATTATGTCATGTAATAGGTTGAAAGGTGTCATAAGATATCCTTTAACCCCATTTGACCCATTGGAGCACAACATGTATGTCCCTAGGGATCCTGGGAACCCTATGAACCTTTTTTGCCATGTAATGGGTCAAAATTTGTCATGGCATGCCCTATGACCCCTTTCTACCAATTTGAAGGAACATATGTTATTGTGTAGTGGGTCAAAAGGGGTATTTTATGACCCCTTTTGACCCATTACAACATATTGTGTATGTCCCTACGAGTCCTAGGATCCCTAGGGACATACATCATGTGTTTTAATGGGTCGAAAAGGGTCATAGGGTTCCCTATGACCCATTTTGAGCCATTAAATGATAACATATGTTCATAAGGATCCAGGGACCCCTAGGAAAATATATCATGTGTTCAAATGCATCAAAAGGGGTCATAGAGTACCCCATGACCCCTTTCAACATAGTATATGACAACAAATGTTTGACCCCTAAGGACATAAATCATATGTTTGAATGGGTTGAAAGGGGTCATAGGGTAGCCTATGACCCCTTTTGACCCATTAAATGATAACATATGTTCCTTAGGGTCCTAGGACCCTTGGGAACGTATATCATGTATTTGAATGAGTCAAAAGGGGTCATAGAGTACCCTATGACCCATTTTGACACATTTCATGATAACATATGTTTTTAGGCATCTTAAGACCCCTAGGGACCTATTTTATTTGTTCAAATGGGTTGAAAGGGTCATAAGATAACCTATGACCCCTTTCGACACATTTCATGACAATATATGTCCTTAGGAGTCCTAAGACCTCTAGGGACCTATTTCATTTGTTTGAATGGGTGGAAAGGGGTCATAGGATAACCTATAACTTATTTCAATACATTTCATTACAACATATGTCTCTAGGGATCTTAGGTCCCCTAGGGACCTATTTCATTTGTTTAAATGGGTTGAAAAGGGGTCATAGGATAACCTATGATTGCTTTCGACACATTTCATCACAACATATATTTAGGGGTCCCAGGACCCCTAGGGACCTAATTCATTTGTCTCAATGGGTCAAAAGGGGTCATAGGATAACCTATAACCCCTTTTGACACATTTCATGACAACATATGTTTGTAGGGGTCCTAAGACCCCTAGGGACCTATTTTAACCTATGGCCCCTTTCAACACATTTCATGACAACATATGTCCCTTGGGGTCTTAGGACAATTGGGGACCTATTTTATTTGTTCAAATGGGTAGAAAGGGGTCATAGGTTATCCTATGACCCCTTTTGACATATTTCATTACAACATATGACCCCAAGGGTCCTAGGACTACTAAGGACATATTGTAATTGTTCATATGGGTCGAATGTGGTCATAGAATAACCTATGATAGCTTTCGACACATTTCATGATAACATGCGGACCCCTAGGGACCTATTTTATTTGTTTCAATGGGACAAAAAGGGTCCTAGGATAACCTACGACCCCTTTCAAGACATTTCATGATAACCTAGGACCCTAGGACCCCTAGGGACATATTATAATTGTTCATATGTGTCGAAAAGTGTCATAGGATAACCTATGACCCATTTTAATGCATTTCATGACTACATATGTCCCTAGGGGTCCTAAGACCGCTAGGAACCTATTTCATTTGTTTGAATGGGTCAAAAGGGGTCATAGGATAACCTATGACCCCTTTCGACATTTTTCATGACAACATATGTCCCTAGGAGTCCTAGGACCCCTTAGGACCTAATTCTTCGAATGAGTCGAAGGGGAACAAGATAAATTATGACCCCTTTTGACACGTTTCATGACAACATATGTCCCTAGGGGTCCTATGACCCATAAGGACCTATTTTATTTGTTCCAATGGGTCGAAAGGGGTCATAAGATAACCTATGACCCCTTTCGACATATTTCATGATAACATATGACCCTAGGGGTCCTAGGGACATATTATAATTGTTCATATGAGTTGAAAGGAGTCATAGGATAGCCTATGACCCATTTTGATGAGTTTCATGACAACATATGTCCTTAGGGGTCCTACAACCCCTTAGGACCTAGTTCATTTATTTGAATGGGTCGAATGGGGTTATAGGATAACCTATGACCCTTTTTGATGCATTTCATGACAACTTATGTCCCTAGAGGTTGTAGAAGCCCTACAAATCTATTTCATTTGTTTGAATGAGTCGAAAGGTGTCATAAGATAATTGATGACCTATTTTGATGCATTTCATGATAACATATGTCCTTGGGGGTCCTAGGACCCCTAGAGACCTAATTTATTTGTTTGAATGGGTCGAAAGAGATCATAGGATAACCTATGACCCCTTTCGACACATTTCATGACAACATATGTCCCTAGGGGTCCTAGCAGCCCTAAGGGGGAATATATGTTGTCATGAAATGCATCGAAAGGGGTCATAGGTTATCCTATGACCCTTTTCGACCCATTCAAACAAATGAAATAGGTTTTTAGGGCTTCTAGGACCCCTAGGGACATATGTTGTCATGAATTATGTCGAAAGGGGTCATAGGTTATTCTATGCACCAGTTTTGACCCATTCAAACAAACGAATTAGGTCTCTAAGGGTCTTAAGACCCCTAGGGACATATGTTGTTATGAAATGTGACAAAAGGGGTCATAGGATAACCTATGACCCTTTTCGACCCATTTGAACAAATGTAATAGGTTGTTAGGATTGCTAGGACCCCGAGGGATAACATATGACCCCTTTCATTACATTAATAAATGAAATATTTTCTTGGGGATTTCGGGACCCTTAGGGATATATGTTGTCATGAAATGCATCGAAAGGGACCATAGAGTAACCTATGACCCCTTTCAACCCATTACATGACAACATATGTTCCTAGGGGTACTAGGACCCATAAGGACATTGATCGAGTGTTTAAATGGATCAAAAGGGGTGATAGGGTACCCTATGACCCCTTTCGATCTATTATATGACAACATATGTTACTAGGATTACTAGGAACCCTACAGACATACATCATTTGTTTGAATGGATTGAAATGGGTCATATGGTACATTATGACCCATTATATGACACCATATGATCCTAGATGTCCTAGGACCCTTAGAGACATGCATCATGTGTTTGAATGAGTTGAATGGGGTTATAGATTTCCCTATGATCTCTTTTGACCCATTAAATGAGAACATATGTTCCTAGGGGTCTCGAGAATCCTAAGAACATATACCATGTGTTCAAATGTGTTTAATGGGGTCATAAAGAACCCTATGGACCATTTTGACCCATTATATGAAAACATATGTTCTTAGGGGTACTAGGACCCATAGGGACATTTATCAAGTGTCTAAATGGATCGAAAGGGGTCATAGGGTACCCTATGACCCCTTTCAACCCATTATTTGAAAATATATATGCCTAGGGGTACTAGGACCCCTAGGGACATACATCATTTGTTTGAATGGATCAAAAGGGGTCATAAGGTATGTTATAACCCCTCTCGACCCATTATATGATGACATATGTTCCTAAGGGTGTTAGGACCCTTAGAAACATACATCATGTGTTTGAATGGGTTGAATGGGGTGATAGGGTGCCCTATGACCTGTTTTGACCCATTAAATGAGAACATATGTTCCTAGGGGTCCTAGGATCCCTAGGAACATATGTCCTCATTCAATGAGCCCTAGGAACATATGGTCTCATTTAATGGGTCAAAAAGGGTCATAAAGTACTCTAGGACCCCTTTCAACCCATTATATGACAATATATGTTCCGAAGGGTACTAGGACCCCTAGGGACATACATGATTTATTTGAATGGATCAAAAGGGGTCATAGGGTACACTATGACCCCTCTCGACTCATTATATGACAACCTATGTTCTTAGGGGTCCTAGGAGCCCTAGGGACATATATTGTGTTTAAATGGATCTAATGGGGTCATAGGGTGCCTTATGACCCCTTTTGGCCCATTAAATGAGAATATATGCGTCTAGGCTTCCTAGGACACCTTGGAACATATATCATGTGTTCGAATGAGTTAAAAGAGGTCAAAGAGTACCCTATAACCCGTTTTGATTGATTATATGACAACATATGTTCCCAAGGCTCCTAGAACCCCCTAGGGACATACATCATGTCTTTGAATGGGTTCAATCAAGTTATAGGATGCCCTATGACCCCTTTTGACCCATTAAATGAGAATGTATGGTCCTAGGATGCCTAAGAACATATATCATGTGTTCAAATGAGTCAAAAAGGATCATAGAGTACCCTAGGACCCCTTTTGACCCATTATATGACAACACATGTTGGGACATATATCATGTGTTTGAATGGATCCAAAGGGGTCATATGGTACACTTTGACCCCTTTCGACTTGTTATATGACAACATATCTTCCCAAGGGTCCTATGACCCCTGCAGACATACATCATGTGTTTGAAAGGGTTGAATGGGGCCATAGGGTACCCTATGACCCATTTTGACCCATTAAATGAAAACATATGTTCTTAGTGATCCTAGGACCCCTAGGAAGATATTTCATGTGTTTGAATGAGTTGAAAGGGGTCATAGAGTACCCTATAACCTGTTTCAACCCATTATATGATAACATATGTTCCTAGGGCTCCTAGGACCCCTAGGGACATACATTATGTGTTTGAATGGGTCAAAAGGGGTCATATGGTACCTTATGACCCCTCAAGACTCATTAAATGATAACATATGTTCCCAGGGGTCCTAGGATGTTAAGGAATGTATATCATGTGTTTGAATGAGTTTAAAGGGGTCAAAGAGTATCCTATGACCACTTTCAACCCATTATATGACAAAATATGTTCATAGACGTACTAAGACCCCCAAGGACATATATCATGTGTTTGAATGGATTCAAAGGGCCCATGAGGTACCATGTGATCCCTTTCGACCCATTATATGATAACACATGTTCCTATAGGTACTAGGACCCTTAGAGACATACATCATGTGTTTGAATGGATCAAAATGGGTCATAGGGTACATTGTGACCCCTCTCGACCCATTATCTGACAATGTATAGTCCTAGGGGTCATAGGAGACCCCTAGGGAGATACATCATCTGTTTGAATGGGACAAATGTGGTCATAAGGTGCCTTATGACTCCTTTTGACCCATTAAATGATATCATATGTTCCTAGGAACATATATCATGTGTTCAAATGATCAAAAGGGGTCATAGAATAACATGTGATCCCTTTCAATGCATTATCAATCAACATATATTCCTAGGGATACTAAGACCCCTAGTGACATATATCATGTGTTTGAATTGGTCAAATGGGGTCATAGGGTTCCTTATGACCCCTTTTGACCCATTAAATGAGAACATATGTTCCTGGGGGTCCTAGGACCCCTTTGAACGTATATCATGTGTTCAAATGAGTTAAAAAGGGTCATAAAGTACCTTATGACCCCTTTCAACGCATTATATGACAACATATGTTCCTAAGGGTCCCCCTAGGGACATGCATTATGTGTTTGAATGGGTCAAACAGGGTCATAAAGTTCCCCATGACCCCTTTTGACCCATTAAACAAGAAAATACATTCCTAGGGGTCCTCGAAACATATATCATGTGTTCAAATGAGTTGAAAGAGGCAATAGAGTACCCTATGACCCTTAAGCACACTTAATGTCATTGAATGGGTCAAAAGGGGTTATAGGGTATTCTAGGAAAACTTTTGAGTCATTAGATCACATCATTTATGTGGTTAGGGGTCCTAGGACCCATAAGCACATATATTGTGATTGAATGGGTCAAAGAGTGTCAAAGGATACCCTATGACCACTTTCAATACTTTGGAACCATTATATGTATGGTTCAGGGTCCTAAAGCCTTTAAAAGAACATACTAAGGATCCTAAAATGGGATCATACTATTATTTAAAAAATAAATGAAGGGTATCTAATTTGAGAACGAGTTTTCGATTTGAGAATGGGTATCTGATTTGGGAATGGGTAACCGATATTATTGAGTACTCAATTAGGCTTAGTTTTTCTTTGGATACCAACCTTCCATGGTCAACACTAAAAATATTTTTTTGTCTTGTTATTGTGTGTTTATGAATTCGACCATGTATCTCACAACTTTTTTTAATCCAAATTTGATGAAACGAAAAGGGTTTCTTGAGAACGTTCTCATCTTTCTATTGATATAATATCTATTAAATTATGAGTTTAGTAAGTAATTATTACTTATTTTCTAATAGAGTTAGCTAAAAAGTGTTGATTGACATACTGATTGAAAAATAGTTATAACTTTCAGATAGTATAAGTTTTTTGAAATCCAAAAGATGCATCACATTCTATGTTTTGACTACTATAAGGGGAAAAAATGATTTTTTTTGAATTAGTTAAGGTGGTCAAATGTAGGAGTTTTTTATTCTGAAAATGGTATAGTAAAAAATTTATAAATAATTTTTATTTGGAATAAAAATATCCAAAAATACATGTCACATATGGGCATGAGTTTACTTCTTATATCTAGAATCTTATTGAAAAATTTTATCATTTGATTTTGATTAAGGTGGTCAGACATACGCCTACTTCTTATTTTTGTCCTGAAACTTTTGTACTACTGCATTAAAATCCAAAATTTTGACCAATCAATTTATTTTTCTTCACATAAGGCCTAGTAGTTTATAAACTAAATTCAATTTCCTATAGATTCTTTTCTTACAACATTTTTTTTTGAAAAAAGGGGGTAAATTTTTTTATTGAAGATTAGAGAACAACATTACAAAAATGGCAGGGGACAAAGGTCCCAAGTAAAAGAAAAAGACCAACAACATCAATTGTTGCCAATCTCAGCCTTATCTTCATCAAGAATATTCACTAAATCTAGGCGGATCTCCTGGGGAATCAATTCCCACTCCTCAACTCTCCACCCCTCAGCATGCTCTGAAGCCAATTTTGCCAAACAATCAGCTGCCCTATTCCATTCTCTAGGGATATGGACAAATGTCACCATTGCCATCAAAGAACTAACTCGTAAAATTTTTTGCACCACACTAGCCAACTGCCAGCTCACATCAACAACTTTCTGCTCAATAAACAAATTGATCAAAACCTGTGAATCAGATTCACAAACAACTCTCTGCCACCCCAAAGCATGAGCTCTCTCAAGAGTGATCAAGATAGCCAACCCTTCCACCGGGTTGATGGTATGTATTCCTTCATATATCGAAAAGAGGAAGATCACTGAGCCCAGGGAATCCCTACCTATCCCACCAGTACCAACCGGACCCGGATTGCCCTTAGAAGAACCATCAGTATTTATCTTCAAAATGCTATAGGGAGGAAGTTGCCATTTATAATTCCTATCAATTTTTTGTTTCTCCCGACCCCTTCGCTTAGCACTAGACAAGGCCAAGGAAGAACCCATAATCCCTAATCTCTCCACTAGCTCTGTGTCCCTTTTCCCCAAAGGGAGTTCCACATCACATCTGGCTCCCACAGTCTCTTGAACCATACCTAATAACCTCTGCCAAATTTGTTGCACTAGTCTTTGTTCTCCTTGAAAAATCCTTCGGTTACGTTCTAGCCAAATCTGCCACAATAGGAAAATAGGACCCACAAACCAAACTTCCTGCAAAAAATTTGCCACAGCAAGAGGTTGGCCCATCCCCTACCAAAACTCGATCAATTAAGAAGCATGAACACAAGGTGCTATCCAAACTTCCCACCAAAAATGCCAAAGTTGAAGGGCAAAGGAGCATCGGAAGAACAAATGGGAGGAATCCTCCTCACTAGCACCACACATTACACAAACTAAAGGCCCGATAAATCCTCTCTTTTGAATATTATCCCAAGTCAAGCACTTATTCCAAGTCAACATCCAAGCAAAGCAATTACATTTTGGCCGAGAAAGCTTGTTCCATACCTTCTTCCACCATTGAATTTCAGGTCCAACCAACTTCTAAGATAATAACCTATCATAGCCTGATGTTACAGTATAGATCCCCTTGGGATTGGGTGACCAGGCAAGCACATCATCTTTCGTGAGAGAGCAACATCTTCTACTGGAAAGGATGTTCTGCAACATAGCACATTCCTCCTGCAAACCTGCAACTGGCCACTCATCTCGGGACTTCCAACTAGCCAATACTAGCTGACCACAGAGGGCAAAAGATTTAAAGTCACTCACCTGTGACCAACCAGCCTCTAGGAATCTCTGACAGAGAACCGCTAAGTTGGGAAACTGAGAAATAATGGGAGGAAAACCATCCCAAGAATCAGATCAGAATAGGGCCTCTGATCCCCTCTTACAGATCTAGAATAATCCATCCTTAATAAGCATAGCCCCTTTCTTAAGGGTATCCCATATCACAGATCCCTTACCTGCAAGGGGGTACCTAGAAATTTCAAGTTGAGGGATCCCTAGGAGATACTTCTAGGAGAGAATCTTGGACCAGCTCTTATCCCGCTCAGTACACCACCTCCAGTATAGTTTAGCAACCAAGGCCTCCCTAGTGACAACTGATTGCCTCAGACCTAATCCATCATATTGTTTCAGGCTATAGACCACTTCCCATCTTACCAAGCTCTATTTGGAAGACTCCAAACAACCCGCCCATAAAAATTGTTTCACCACAAAATCAAGATCTTTTAGGAATCCTACAGCAGCAACCTGAAGCATGCACCTATAAATGGGCAAAGCCTGCACAACTGACTTAATCAACTGGACCCGACTAGCAAAGGATAGCCAACGATGAGTCCAATGATTAACTTTAGCCTAAAACTTATCCAAAATTATTTGCCAAGACTCCTTGGGAGGTCTCCGCACCGAGATGGGAATACCAAGGTAAGTCAAAGGGAGGTTGCTGATCTGAAATCTTAGAGTACGAGCAATCCTTTGCTGAATGTGGCCCAAAGTATTAAAAAAGAAAATGGAAGATTTTTCGTCATTAACCTGCTGCCCAGATGCAACCAAGTAAACATCCAAGACCCTTCGTAGATTAGAGGCCTCCCACATAGTAGCCAGCCCCATCAAAGCAGTATCATCTACAAATTGTAGGTGAGTTTGGGCAGGTAAGGTGC
Source organism: Cupressus sempervirens (assembly GCA_028749045.1). NCBI lineage: Eukaryota > Viridiplantae > Streptophyta > Pinopsida > Cupressales > Cupressaceae > Cupressus > Cupressus sempervirens. The sequence goes on along the minus strand of CM053791.1, from coordinate 77,791,596 downwards.
CACCCCATCTCCAACCTTGAATGAAACCATCCTCCACATTCCGCTTAATCCATCTCCCCAAGCCTTCTGCCAAAAGAATGAACAAATAAGGGGAAAGGGGATCTCCCTGACGAAGCCCTCTAGAAGCTCCAAAAATCTCAAAGTGGCTTCCATTAATAAGGACTGAGAAGGACACTAAAGTTACACAGCTCCAAACCCATTGAATCCATTACTCTGCAAAGCCAAAAGCACTTAGAATCCGTCGAAGGAAGGACCACCTCACCTTGTCATATGCCTTAGCCATGTCAAGCTTGATAAATGTCACTTTTTCATTAGAATTAGCCATAAAATGGATAACCTCAGTTGCAATAACAATTCCATCCAGAATTTGCCTACCCGCAACAAAACCACCTTGCTCTTCAGAGATCAATTCCACAAGCCCCTTCTTCAACCTATCTGCAATAATTTTAGCAATAATTTTATAGATGACATTGCATAAAGAAATGGGTTGAAATTGGCTTAACTTGTTTGCCCCCTCATTCTTGGGAATAAGGGCAAGAAATGTAGCATTCAGAGCCCTTAACATCTGCCTATTATTTTGAGACTCCTGAACCACTGCCAGAAGATCAAGTTTGATTATATCCCAGAATTCTTGAAAAAAATCTATTGGGAAGCCATCTGGCCCTGGTGCTTTCCCTTTATTCATATTAAACACTACCCCTTCAAGCTCTTCCATCGAGATATCTCTCATGAGCTGCTGATTCAAATCTCCAAACATAAGAGATGGAATACAAGAAAGAATCTACGCTTCCTTGGGAGACCCCCCTTGCGAATCCTCTCGAAAGAGAGATTCAAAGTACTGCACTGCCTCCCTAGACATATCTGAAAAGGAAGAAAGACAATCTCCCCTATCATTCACCAATCCAAAGATAGAGTTACCATGGCGCCTAGCTTTCACCGAGTTGAAGAAGAAAGCTGTGTTCTTGTTCCCCTCCTGAAGCCATTCAATACGCGCCTTCTGTTTCCAATACAATTCCTCTCGTAGCTCCCACTTTTCCAAAAATTTGTTAGCCTTAGCCTCATCTCGAAGCAAATCAACTGTTACCCCTTCCTCCCTTATCTTTCTCGTGACACCATCCAGCTTAGCCTGAGCCGATGCCTTTTCACAGAAGATATTCCTAAAATGCAAATGATTCCACTATTTGAGCTCAAATTTAACATACTGAAGAAACTTGGCAAAGAGATACATTGAGGTGCCATAGGCTGGTCTACCTTTCTTCCACCGCTCAGAGACCAAGGCATATAAAGATGGGTCCCGTAACCACATAATCTGGAACCTAAAAGAAGGTTTTCGAAGCCTCTGAGTTGACTCTATAACAAATTTAATAGGCCAATGGTCTGAACCTCTCCAATCCAAGATTTCAAAGTTAGAAGTCCACATTCCACCAACCCAATAACAAGAGACTAAAAAGTGATCTAACCTTTCTGCAACACAAAACTCTCCAACCCAACGATTGTTCCAGGTAAACTGACCATTGTTGGGTTTGACATCCACAAGATTCAGGGCATTGATATTATCTTGGAACAACAATGCAGAAGGATCCAACCTCCTATTTCCATCGCGCTTCTCAGCTAACTCACAAATAGCATTGAAATCTCCAGCCATAATCCAAGGATGAAAAGGCAACATGCTACAGATCAACCTGATGTGAGACCACAAAACTTCTTTACCTTGAAGATCAGTAGGAGCATAAATATTGGAAAATAATATGACATCCCCTGACTCTAGGCAAGTAGCCATCATAGACATAGAAGCTTTAGAGGAAATCCACCAAAGAGGCTAGATTTTTTGGGGATTCCATAAGCATGTCAGCCCCCTCGAAGCTCCTAGAGTTCCAATGCATTGACACTCCCCACTTCTCCACAACCTAGGCATCACACCTTGTATCCTTTCAACAAATAACTTAGTTTCCTATAAGAATACAACATTAGGACCTTGCCTTCTAATTAACTCATGAACAACTTTTTGTCTAGGGTCGTTGTTCAAGCCTCGTACATTCCATGATATAACAATCATTTCAAGGGGGCTGAAAAAATAGAATCCAAAGGTTTGACTACCCCTGACTCCAGCAAATTTTCACCGGCCAATTTGATCTTTTCCATATCCTTTTTCTTGCCAAGTTTAGCAAATTTCTCTGCCCTACCCTTCTTGATATCTTTCTGCAAAATGCCCAATTTGGGAGGAGGCTTAGGCTTTGTTGCCAAATCTGATCCACTATTCCGCCCAATAGTTGGGGAATCGACTCCAACTGTAGAAACAATGGCTAAGGGTTCCTGCACCTCAGAAATCCCCTTTTGTTGATCTGCTACCAGTTGCCTATAATCCTCCCCCAGGGGTTCCATAGAGGAATCAAGAATAGGATCCTCTTGGGTTAAGCCCACCAGCCCTTGATCCAGATTAACCAAACCTAGGTTAACTTCCTGTTGGCTGAGCTCATCCAAAATCTCAAATCTATTGAAGGTATTGTCCTCCTGCCTTTCTTTAAATGGCCTCTTTTGACCCCTATTCCTGTTGCGAGCCCTAACCGGAGAAAATCCATCTAACGTACCTGCCTCATCCTAAGAAATACACTTCCCTTTATCTATCTCAAGAGGGTTTCTCACAGGCTGTGAAGGTTGGGATTCCTGAGGCAAATTTCTTGGGCATTACCTCTGCAAATGACCATATTCTCGACACAACCGGCAGCGAAAAGGAAGAGATTCATAGTCTAAATGTTGCACCCAAGAATAAGAACCCACACACATCTCTATTGCATCTGGTAAAGGCCTACTTAGGTCAATTTTAACACAAATGCATGGAAAAGTCATTACCTTTTTACCCAAGGTCTGGGATGAAGTCCCCACAGGTTTTCCAAGCACTGAGGCCAAAAGGTGTAACACATCCTCTTGACAGCACTCCACCAAAAATCTTGGCAAGCGAACCCACATTAAGACATGATTTGGAAGCTCCTCTGCAAGATTGAAACCAGCATGTCATGGCTTAATGAACAACCTGACCTTATTAAAAATAAGAGCCTCCCTCAAATACCCGATTGTGATATGTTGTGCAATTTAAAGTAACCATGAAATAGCTATTAGCCAACAACATTATCTCCATTTCCCCTTTCGGCTCCCAAGTCCTTTGAGCCCAAACCTCCAAAAATTATAGAGAGACTCTCATCCCCAAAAACTTACAATATAAGGAGTGTTGTGAGTAATACTCCACATCTTCAGCGATCATTTCAGCTGGAATAACCAGCTTTGGCCTCTCTTCGCACCTCTCGAGGCATCCATTAGTCTTTGTAATCCTTGAAGCATTTGATACTCCAAATCCAATAGTACCAAATTTCAAGACAAACAGATTGTTGTCAAAGGTCTTCATCCTTGATTTGAAGCCTTCGGGCCTATAGCCGCCCGAAAATCCAATTGAGAGCTTCTCCCAACTACCTCAGCCTTGGCATCCACCATTCTTACAAATAAAGAATGGGGAAAGGGCCTTCACCCACCTTAAATCCACCTACACCAGCAAAATCTTCGCAAAGGAAAGTAGACCAGAGCCTCAGCCTAGTAGATCACCATGCCATAGGCCGCCCTATCTATACACAACACAGAATAAGCAAGAAACGCACTCACAAAACTCCACCCACGTCAAAAAGAATGCTTGACCACCGAAGAACAGACCCAATCTGCCTCCCAACAGCAGAGCCACCCACTCCACACCCTGTAACCACCAATTGCCCACCACCGCAGCACGAGAACAGAGCAGACAGAGCTAGGGCACAGATGCCCTAGCTCAAGCAGTGTCTCAGATGCCCGTCGCAAGCTATCATCCACATTATTCAATTTTTTTCTTACAAAATTTTGATATAAATTCCATGAATACTTTAAAATTACGTGTCAAATTGACATAAGCCAAATTTTCTGGTTTTTCAGTACCACTTAAGGGAATAGTTTGGTTGACCATGATCCTACACATACCTATGACAACACTTCCCAAACTAAACTCAACCAATAATAGGACATGTAAGGGGTGTACTTTAGGGAAGAACATTAAAGGGTCCTTCTAATATAGATTAAGAAAAAGTAAGAATTTATTAGAATTGGTTCACTCAAACTTTTGTGGACCTATGTCAACTCCATTGATGGGAAGGTCTCTATATTATGTAATTTTTGTGAATGATTTCTCTAGAAAGACCCAGATCTACTTCCTGAAATGTAAAGAGTTGGAAGAGGTTCCTAAGAAATTAAAAGAGTTCAAGGCCCTAATAGAGAACTCATATAGAAAGAAAATTAAAACCCTAAGAACTAACAATGGGAAAGAATTCACTTCAAAAATCTTTTAAAAAATTTGTATTAACGCCAAGATTAAGAGGGGGTTCACTATACCCTATAATCCTCAAAAAATGTGGTAGCTGAGAGGAAAAACATAACAATTATGGAAGCTACAAAATCAATGACGTTTGACCAAAATCATGATACTTCATTTTGGGAAGAAGCTTTAAGAACAACTATCTACATACAAAATAGATGTCCCCACTCACATCTTGATAATGAAACACCAGAGGAGGCCCTTTCCAGAACATAACCTAATATAAACCACCTTATGATATTTGGGTTTCCTATATATATATATATATATATATATATATATATATATATATATATATATATATATATATATATATATATATATATATATATATATATATATATATATATATATATATATATATATATATATATATATATATATATATATATATACCTAAAGAGAAAAGGGAAAAATTAGAACTTGAACTGAGAGAAAGGGATTATTTTAGGTTACAATGAAACTTCTAAAGGCTATAGGATATACATACTTGATCAAGGCCAAGTAGAGATGAGAAAAGATGTCAGTTTTAAGGAAGACATTGCATCGAAAAGGTCAAAGAGATCATATCAGTTGAAGATTCATGACTCACCTGAGGACATGGAGGAAGAATCTACTTCTGAGCCATAGAGGGAGAAACTAGAAGAAACCTCTAATGAAAACCAAATTGATCCTAAAACTCAAAAGAAGTAAAATAAAAATATTAACAAAAGGAAACAACCACTCAAGGATAGAATTTTTTTTTAGGAATCATAAAACTTTGTTGCACCCAAAGGCACTTTTAGAGAGAGTAAGAGGCCTAACATATTATCAAACTACGTAGCTCTAATGAATGATATTATAAACTCAGAACTTGCTCGTTTACTGAAGCTCTTAAACACCTTGTATGGAAAGATGCCATGATAAAAGAGTACCAATCCATTTTTAAAAATGATGTGTGGGAAATAGTACCTACACCTAAAGGGAAATCCATTTTCTCCTCTAAATGACTCTTCAAAATTAAACATTTTGATGACAATAGTATAGAGAAACACAAGGCATGTTTTGTTGCAAGAGGTTTCTCACAAAAGGAGGGAATTGATTATGAGAAGACATTTGCACCAATTGCTAGATATATGTCCATCAGAGAAGATATAGTTGTTGTTGCACCTAAGGGTTGGAAGATACACTAGATGGATGTAAAGATGGCATTCATGAATGAGACTATTGAAGAGCAAGTCTATCTAGAACAACCTAACAGTTTTGTGATTCATGATATAGCATCCCATGTATGCAAATTGAAGAAAGTTTTGTATGGGCTTAAATAGGCTCTTAGAGCCTCATACAAGAGAATTGACAACCACCTTATGGTACTAGGTTTCTCTAAGAATGAAGTTGATAAAAATCTATACTTCAAAGTTATTAAAGGTAAAATAGAAATACTAATTTTATATGTTGAAAATTTGTTGATTATAGGAGAAGATCACCTCATTTCTAAATGCAAGAAGGATTTGGCTTTAGAATTTGATATGAAGGATTTGGATACACCACTACTTTCTAGGATAGGAAGTTTGGAAGAAATTTGATGGTATCCTTCTAAATCAAGAAAAATATACTATTGATATTTTGAAAATGGTTTGGAATGATAAAGTGTAGGCCTATTTCCACACCTATGGAAACAAACTTACATAAGTTGAAGGAAGCAATAATTGAATCCAGAATTGTAGATCCTACCCTATATAGAAAAATCATCAGATCCCTGATGTACTTGGTTAACACATGACTTGACATTTTCTATGCAGTGAATATCTTGAGTCAATTAATGTGTGAAATGCATGAAATACACCTTGATGTTGCTAAACACATATTGAGGTACCTACATGGTACTATTAGATATGGGCTCAAATATAAGAAAGTTGATCTAGACTTACACGAATACTAAGATTTAGATTAGGAAAGAAGTATGATTGATTGAAAGAGCACATCTACATGTTGTTTTAATTTAGGATCAACCATGATCTGTTGGACAAGCAAGAAGCAGTCTTCCATAGCACAAAGTTCTACTGAAGCAGAATACTTTACAACTACCATGGGAGCTAGACAAGCGCTGTGGCTTCGAAAATTGATTGTGGGACTATTTGGAAAATTCTTGAAACCTACTATTATTCATTGTGATAATCAAAAAGTTGCATCAAGCTCTCAATGAATCTTATTTTACATGATCAATCCATTCATATAGAAATCCATTATCACTATGCAAGGGATATGGTTGAAAGGAAAGCAATTTAGTTGGAACATATTTGTATAAACGATTGAACAACATATATCCTTACTAAGCCTCTCTCCATAGTTTAAGTGGAGCACTTTAGAAAGAAATTTGGTATGGTTGAAATGTAATTCATTGAGACTAAATATCAAGATTATTTTTATTTGTATTAATATATATTTTGAAATATGTTTAATTTCAATGGGCCCTTGGTCTACTGGTGAAGTTGAATGGCTCACAAAGAACCCACTAGGGATCAAGTCTTGTTGAGTGCAAGGCTCCGACATCATAAGGGATGAGGCCAAGATGGTGCCTCAGGTGATTTTGATGGCGTGGATGCCCCTAAGTCCTTGGCTCTAAGCCAAAGAGGTTTCAGGCACGAGTGGGCCTGTATCGGGTTCCTAAAAAGTCTATGTGGTGGCCTTCACTGGTTGGTAGCTTGCAGGCTTTGTGCCTCACTAAATTGCCTCGTAGATCTGAACCCTCCATCAAATATATATATATATATATATATAAGCTCTTTTGTCACATATGTGACTCTATGACTTTATGAGCCTCCCCTATGTATATTATTGAAATATGATGATCTTTCTGATAATGTACTCTTGTATTCAACATTTTAAGGTGATGACATTACAATGTCCACTATCATGACGAGCATCATGTTGACTTGATATTCTTATAATAGCTTGATAGTTAGTATCTCTTAAACTGATTGATCGATATCATGTTGACTTGATATCTATTATAGATCAATTTGGTCTTAATGAGATAATCATGGTGGATATTATGTGACATAATGTCCATGGACATGCCATGTCATGTTATGGTACACATCATGCAACGTGGTGTCAATACACATATATACCATAACTAGGCTATACAAGTATCATGTTGACTTGATATTTTGTATACTCCTTGATATCACGTGCTAAGTGATAGCTAAACCAATTCATATCTTATTATCTTTCCTGGCTAAGAGGGAGTGTTAAATATGATAGCATCGATTAGTATAGAAGGATGTGAAACTGATAACTATGTATGCATAGATGTATACCAATTCACTTTTTGAACTTCTATACATGTATACATACACAATCATATTTATGATCCAATTAACTATCCCTTCTATTAGCAATATGGCTATGCATAATTTTTTCAAGTATGAAACCTTTGATTATCTCTTGAAATTGTGCAAATCGATCAAACATTGTCCATATATATTCATTATTTTATATGGATCGATCTTAACTTGTTAATTAACCAAACAAACACTAATGAGATTGGTGTTAAAATAGTCAACTATTAATAATCTATTATGATTGAGGCTCTTGGAAATTAGTTATGAAGAACCATCATACCTCCTTATTTGATTAGATATGACCACCCGTTCATAGGGTTATATATTTGAATAAGATTGCAAGAGATAGAACCATCAAAAATAATAAATAGTACTATCTTTGCCTTTGGATATTAGAAGAAAGAAAAGCATCATCATTCAAAATTTATATCTCAAGTTTGAATATTATATTAACATTATGATTGTTGATACCTACAAGACAAGACAATTAGATTAATAATCTGGAAATTGATTAAATTATAGTCTGCCACTAAGTCTACCAGTACATTTACAAATAGGAGTCAATGATCTCTATTCTAAGGATGCCTTGGAAAAGGAGGATAATTCCAATCTCCTTAATGCTCCCCGTTCTAGTCAGAAGTCTATGGAGAAGCAAGATCTTAATCAAGTTGATGTTGCTCAACCTAGCCTCACTCTAAAAGATTACCCTCCATCAAATAAACTCCTTTGTCACGGTTAAGGTCTATCCTTCCACAACTCTCCAAGGGGAACCTTGTGGTTATTTTGATTATCGTGTGATGTCTCACACCTATCTTACATAGAATAATCCCCAACCTACTACTTCTCTTCCACCTTCTCAACTCGCTCTTCCTGCTCCACCCTATCTTACTCAAAATTGTAGAATGGAAAAGATTTGGTAGCACAATTACATAATATCCCCACCAAGATTTATGTTTGGAACTTCTTCAAACATCTACATATTATGAAACCGTTCAAAAACATGTAACCACTCTCCCAACTACACCTCATAATCAAGATAATATGGATGCCTTTTTGAAATGCATGAATGCTACCTTGGTCAACCTCAAATTGTGTTTACTCACAAAAAATTTCCTCCTAAAGAGATTCAAGATCGTTATGACACCCTTATGGTAGTTTTTATTATCAATGATAATCTCATTTGTAGGACCTTCATTGATAATGGGTTCAACCTTAATGTTTTAGCATGGACGTATTCAAAGCAATTAAACTCTATCCTATTGGAATTCTTTAGAATAATTGAGAGGGGGGGGTGAATCAATTGTCCAAGGTCCAGATGTACGATTAAAACTTTTCACAGCTTAGTGAACCCATAGCCATAAAACATTTTCATCATGCATGCATCCATTAGATTATGAAATCATTTAAACTTGTAGGTTACTTCCAAATCAACTTTGTAGAAATGCAAACATGAAACATAACATATTCAATAACACATTTGACACAATGATTTAATGTGGAAACCCAATTTGGGAAAAACCACTAGTAACATGCTACTCATTCTCACTCTTCTAAAGTGATGCCCTGTGAAAGGCCAACCCTATTAAAGGTTACAATGCACACTATTAAATGTGACCTGGTTAAAGGATTTCATGTTAGAAACAATAGCCCACCAAGATGACTGAGAGGGGGGGGGGGGGAGGGGGGAGAGGGTGGGGGTGAATCAGTTATCCAATGAAAACAATTATCAACCTTAATTAATCTTAACCATTCAATCAAAGTAAACAACAACCATAACAAGATGCACATATGTAATTGCACCATATTTGTTAACTAGGGAAAACCCTAGTGGAAATGATGCCCAAAAATATATACTAATATATATATTCCTTGTTAGAGGATGGATCCTATTAGGAGTCTATAAACACATTCAATACATAAGAGTCCTTGTTAGGAGACTGTGAATCCATGTTAGGAGATTCCAACCCTGTTAGGAGTTATAGAAGGCAGAAGGACCCACTCTCCAAACAGCTTCCGGGGCAAGACCACTGAACTTATTGTCCAATTGATCTCTCAACTCTTCCTTACAAAATAATTGTTTGTATTGTGCTTTAACCTCTTTCCTCTGTCTTGTCAACCAAACCAAGCACTATCAGATCTTGTAGACCAGGTTACAAACCTCGGATCCAAATATCAAACCTCATATCTCACAATAATATTTCAACAACAAAGTTCTCTCCAACTTTGCTTCATTCTGCTTATCAACTTGTTTCTCTTTTGTTCAGGCATTCTTACTTCTTGCAATCATTCATACATACCTTCATAACAAAGGAAAATGTCCTTCCTTTATACTAAATCCATAAAACAATTCCCTGAGTCAATTATTACACCTTCTCAACTAATTATTATAGGACCTCTTTAAGAACATGTTACACTTAGCAATAACATTAATCTGTCACCTTGTAACTTGAATAACTTTTCCTCTATGTAATATCATGATGAACGAGCTTAGCCACATCATCTCCAACATGTCTTCTACACACCTTTAACCTTGCTTCTCAAAATAACAACTCTACTAAGAGATATAACAAGTTTACGAAAACATGCTTCTATAAACTCTATCTCAGAACAGTCATCACCAAAACTTGCATACCTTCTTCCAGACTTAATACCTTATGCTTCCAATATTAGCTACATATACTAGACACTTAGTAATATCTCCCTTTAACCTCACTTAGTGAAAGTACTCAATGATATGTCCGTACCAACTTGATCTTTTCCCTATTCTTCTGTCAGATACCACAAAAAACTGCTATGTTGACATCAATGACAAACACAGTCATGAATGTAACATATCATCATGATAATGATCTAATTACATTTCTACAATAATCCCCCATAGAAGTATCATCAACATTCATGCTTCCAAAAATCTCTCTCTTTGGCATTGATGACAACATAGATGAAAAACCTCTAGTTCCAAGAATACCAATAGTAAAAGATTGTTATCCTCTCTTTTCAAATCCTCTTCATCAATCATTCTCCCCTATTTATATACCTCAATGTGCTTTGTATTAGCTATAATATCTCCCTTCAATGTACTCTATATCAAAAAAAAAATCATGTTGTAATCTCCCCCTCATTGACATCAATGTCAAAGGTTTCAACAACCATCTATCTCTGCAAAAATCGTCTCTAACTTGCTTAAGTATCCAAAGACACTGTTCAAAACAACATCTATCAAGAGTCCTAGATGACTTTGTCCATCACATATACTCCTTCGTACAGGAAGCATCAGCATTCAGTTTAGACAAACAATAGTGCTCTGTTACACTGGACTAGTGCATTCTTGCATCTTCTACTCTAATGTAGGTAGGGACATAACCCCTAGCATACCTCACAAATACTCAAAAGTATTGTTGGGAAGAGGTTTGGTGAAAATATATGCAATATGATCTTTGGTGCTTACATATTCCAATCTGATTTCCTTTTTTTGCAACTTTCTCTCTCAACATGTGATATTTGATAGAAATGTGCTTAGTTTTAGAATGCAATACTGGATTCTTTGACATATTCACTGTGCTTGTGTTATCACAAAGTATGACAATAGGTTCACTAAATTCTATCCTTATATCCTTCAGCATCTGTTTCATCCAAACAACTTGATTACAATTGTTTGTTGCTGCAACATATTCTGCCTCTGTTGTACTTTGTGAGGTATAGTCATGCTTCTTGCTTAACCAAGAAACAAATCTTCCTCCAAGAAAGAAGGCTCTGCCATTGGTGCTCTTTCTATCATCCATTCTACCTAGCCAATCAACATTAGTATAAGCATATAAAATGAAATAATTAGATCTGTCATACCACAATCCAAACTCTAGTGTTCCCTTCAACTATCTAAATATCCTTTTAACTGTTGCATAATGTGCTTCTCTAGGATCAACTTGAAATCTTGCAAAAATTCTAACTACATTTTCTATAGCCGGCCTTGTGTGAGTCAGATATTTCAATCCTCCAATCATAGATCTATACTTCTTCTGCTCAACAGTAGGTGTCTCATCCTTTGTAGAGATATCTGTCTAGTTACTGTGGGTGTTCCAAATGGTTTAAATGTTTCCAAACCAAACCTTTTCAATAGATTTTTCAAATACTTAGTCTAAGAAATAAAGTTGCCTTCTTGATCCTACACAATTTGTAATCCTAGGAAGTATTTCATCTCTCCTATCATGCTTATTTCAAATTCCTTCTTCATCTCTTCTACAAACTTGTCACTTTCATCATCATTTCCTCCAAATATGATATCATCAACAAATATTACCAAAATCATCAATCCATCATCTATTTCTTTCTAGTATAGATTATTATCTACCATACCTTTGCTAAATCCAAGCTTTGTCAAATGCTTGTCCAACCTTGCATACCAAGTTTTGGGTGCTTTTTTTAAGCCATACAATGCTTTCTTCAATCTACATACCATGTCTTTGTCATTTTTTAAAGGAAAACCTTTGGGTTGTTCTATGTGTGCCTCTTCTTCAAGTTCTTCATTCAATAATGTTGACTTGACATCCATATGATACACTTTGAATTTCTTATGTGTTGCATATGCTAAGAATAACCTTATTACTTCTATTCTTGCCATAGGAGCATAGGTTTCATCATAGTCTATTCCTTCTTTTTGTGAATAACCTTTACATACCAATCTTGCTTTATCTCTCACAACTTCACCTTGTTCATTCATCTTGTTCTTGAATATCCATTTTGTTCCTATCACATTCTTGTGTGCTGGTCTAGGGACCAATTCCCATGTCTCATTCTTCACTATCTGATCCATTTCTTCTTTCATAGCTTGTTTCCAACAATCATCTTCGCATGCCTCGTCTACATTCTTTGGTTCTACTCGAGATATTAGGTATAATTCTTCATTAATTCTACTTCTTGTCATCACACCTTTTCATGTTGCCTATGATCTACTCGAGTGGATGATTATTTGTCATATTCTTACTGGAAATAGGGGTTGTTATCTCAACTCTTAGCTCAATTCAAGGTTCCAAACTTTGTTCTTGCCTTAGCTCTCCTTCATTTTGCAAATCATTGTTAGTCTCAAAGAATACTTCATCATTCCTTGGTTTAGTAACAACAACATTCTCATCATCAGAATTGTAGTCAACTATTCTTTTTTTTATCTTGAATTTCTCATCAACTCTTATATTTGCACTTTCAGAAATAGTCTTAGTTCTCAAATTATAACATCTATAAGCTCTGCTTTTCAATGAATAACCAAGAAACATAACTTCATCACATCTAGCACCAAATTTACCAACATCATCATCTCTTTTGATATAACATTTTCTACTGAAAATTTTGAAATACTTAACTATAGGTGAGTGACCAAACCACGGTTCATAAGGGGTCTTGTTTGTGTCTTTCCTGACTTGCACTCTGTTCATAGTGTAGACTATTGTATTCATAGCTTTTCTCCAAAACATCTTGGATACATCATTAATAGCTAGCATAGCTCTTGTTGCTTCTATTACTGACTTGTTTATTCTTTTTGTAATGTCATTTTGTTCAGGGATTCTTGGAGCTGATAATCATCTTTTGATTCCATTAGCTTCACAAAAGATGTTAAACTCATTTGAAGTAAACTCTCCTATTCTATATGATCTTAAACATTTAATCTTCATTCTTGATTCATTCTCAACTCTATTCTTGAATATCTTGAACTTATCAAATGCCTCAAATTTTTCTTTAAGAAATGCAACCCATGTTATTCTAGAAAAGTCATCAACAATAATCATGAAATACCTTTCACCATAGAATCCTTTGGTCTTCGCAGGACCACTAAGATCTGTGTGTACAATCTCCAACTTTGTTGTAATAGTAATCTTCTTGTTGGGAAAAGAAGCTCTGTTATGCTTTGCCAATACACACTCCTTAAAAATTGTGTTAGTAGACTTTACAATCTTAGGAAAATCTCTAACTGCAAACATACTATTAGTTTTCACAATGTTGTCAAAGTTTATATGAAAAAATCTCTTATGCCATAACCAACTGTCATCTACCTTTTCAACCAAACATGACATTTCAATGGGATTCAACTGGAATACATTACCTCTAGATCTAGTTCCTATTCCAATTACCTTCTCATCTTTGTCTTTGATCATGCATGTCTTCTCTATGAATTGTAGCTGATAACCTTTATCCACTAGTTGTCCAACACTCAAAAGATTGTGTTTCAAACCTTTAACAAAATATACATCCTCATTGTTAGTTTTACCATCAAGAGTTATAGGTCCAATACTTTCACATGGCAAGTTGCATTGTTTCCAACTCTAACAATGCCTCTATCATAACTTTTCAAGTCAACAAAATTGTTCATATCACCAGTCATATGATGTGAACAACCACTGTTAATTATCCAATCAGATTTCTTTTCAACCTGTGATACCAAAGCCACTTTCTCTAGACTTTCTTCTTTATTAGCTATAAATCCTATTTCATCATCACTACCACTTACTACTTGTTCATCGTAATCATCTTCTTCATTTTCATATAAACAATATCCATCTCTTCTAGGCTTGAACTTTCCTTTATACTTTTTCTCTCTTTTGGGACACTTATATGCATAATGACCAAACTCATTACAAGTCCAACATTTAAAGATTTTCTTTCCATCTTTTTCTCTTTTTACCAAAAGGGCTGCTCGTTCTTCTATCTTTCTATCCTCATCAGATCTACTACTACTAGTAAAATCTCCTCTAGCATTTGTGCTCCTTGATAAACTAGGTTGAATGTTTAGGGCACTAAAAGTTGTCTCTATTTTGGTCAATTCTCTAGACTATCTAAGCTCATTTTCAACTGCTTCTAATCTTCCAAGTAATGTTTCCTTTGTGAAATCTTTGGTATAAGAGATCAACAACTGTATCATTTGAACTGCTTGCTTAAATGGTGGCATTAAACTCTTCAATATCTTATAGATTACCTCATCATCTTCCTTGGTTCCTCCTTGAGATTTGATACCTGCAGTAATTTTTGATATTTTACCTACATATGTTCTTATAGATTCATCTTCCATTATTTTAGCATCTTAAAATGCACAAATCCAGCTTTGTAGCCTCAATTTCTTAGAATGTTAATCACCTTCAAAACTATTTTCCAAAGCTTTCCAAATCTTATAAAAATTATCAAATGCTTTTACCTGGTTGTACTCAATTTCAGGAAGTGCAAACAATAGTGCTTCTCTAGCTCTCATGTCACACATGAAAAATTCTCTCTCATACTCAGTACGAGTTTCCAAATCACTTTCAACAATAATTGTCTTCTTTGATTTTTTCAAGATCCAATATTTGGGACCCATACATAGCAGATGTGTCTTCATCTTTTCCTTCTAGCTGTCATAATTTGTTCCATCAAACTTTGGACTATCCTTTCTGAATATGTTCGGCATGGATCTGTCAAAGCTATTAAACTTTATCTTCAAGGACCTGATTCTCTGATACCAATTGCTAGAAATAATAGTCCACCAAGATAACTAAGAGGGGGTGGGGGGGTGAATTAGTTATCCAATTAAAACAATTATCAACCTTAATTAATCTTAACCATTCAATCAAAGTAAATAGCAACCATAACAAGATGTGTGTGTGTGTGTATAATTATAGTGGATTTGTTAACTAGGGAAACCCTTGATCAAAGGGAAAACCCCGGTGGGAATGATGCCCACAAAGATATATATATATATATATATATATATATATATATATATATATATATATATATATATATATATATATATATATATATATATATATATATATATATATATATATTCCTTGTTAGAAGATGGACCCTATTAGGAGTCTATAAACACATTAAGTACATAAGAGTCCCTGTTAGGAGTTATAGAAGGCAGAATGAGCCTCTGTCCAAACAACTTATGGGGCAAAACCACTGAACTCATTGTCCAACTAATCTCTCAACTATTCCTTGTAGAATAATTGTTTGTACTATGCTTTAACCTCTTTTCTTTGTCCTATCAACCGGACCAATCATTGTTAGACCTTATAGACCAGGTCACAAACCTCGGATCTAAATATCAGACCTCAGACCTCACAATATAACCTCGGCAACAAAGTTCTCTCCAACTTCACTTTGTTCTGCTTATCAAGTTGTTTCTCTTCTATTTTGCTCTTCGTGCTTCTTGCAATCATTCATACATCCCTTCATAACAAAGGAAAATGTTCTTCCTTTATACCAAAGCCATAAAACAATTCCTTGAGTTGTCTATTGCGCCTTCTCAATTAATTATTATAGGACCTCATTCAGAACACATTACACTTGGCGATAACATTGATATACTACCTTGTAACTCTAATAACTTTTTGTACGTGTAATATCATGATGAGTGAGCTTAGCCATGTCATCTCCAACATGTCTTCTACACACCTTTAACCTTGCTTCTCAGAATAACAAATCTATTAAGAGATATAACAAATTTACCATAACATGCTTCTATAAACTCTTTCTCATAACAGTCATCACCAAAACTTCCATAACTTCTTCCATACTTAATATCTTATGCTTTCGATGCTAGCTACATATATTAGACACTTAGTAGTATCTCCCTTTAACCTTGCTTAGTGAAAGTACTCAATGATCTCTCTGTACCAACTTGATCTTTCTATTGTTATTTTGTTAGATACCACAAAAAATTGTTATGTTGACATCAATGAGAAACACAATCATGAATGTAACATATCATCATGATAATGATCTAATCATGTTTCTACAATATTCCCCCATAGAAGTATCATTAGCATCCATGCTTCCAAAATTTCAATCACCCTATTAGGAGTGAGCCTTGTTAGAGGACTTTAGATCATTCACTTGGAATGTCACCCGGTTAAAGGATTTACAAATGATTGTTAGGTCAACCTTAATCCAAAGGATTTACCCTAGACTGATACAATGATTAGAAAAGTAATAGTAAGGCCTGATTTGATAACAACTTACAACACATTTGCAGATTATAGATCTCTATTTTAGTCCTCTATTATGCTTGGCTTTCACACACTTCAACGTTGATAGCTTGTTCATCCTTCAAGCATCTATACCCTTAAGCCTTCTTGCTTTGCTTGCCAATGCAGTCTCTTCTCTTAGGTCACTGAATGAAGCATGCCCTAGACTCCTTGTCTTCCTCAGGTACTCACACATGACAATCTTTGCTCCTAACCATCCATCTTTATAAATAGATAATTAAAATCTTTTGTTGTTCATCCTCCATCATCCATTTTAGGGTTAGGTTAGATTAGATAGGATTCAATGAATCTAACCATATTTTCATTTGATTCCCTTCTAGAAACTTCTCCTTTAATCCTCTTTGAATTCACCTCAAAATAGTTCATCATGAATTCTATGCCACTAGCTCATCAATCTTTTCTTCCACACAGTTCACACAATTCGAGAAATCAAACTTGTCATCTCAAATTCATCAAATTCTCAATTTTTCTCATCATGCTGACACTCAACATTAGTAGGCTTTTGATGCTCGACACATATTGTGTTTTTCAACATCCTTTATCAAATCACTCAGCACGAACTAAAGTTTATTAGTGCTTGGCATCAACTAAACTTTACTCGACTTACATTGTGCCACTTGGGTTACATTGAAATTGACTTTGCTCTACTCCAACTAATTTTCTACTCAACTTGCACAAAATTTGCTCAGCACCTACTATGTAGATTGTTAAGCTTGGTAGACAAACTTTGTTTAACTTGTTCTTTAGAACTTAATCAGTGTAACCATCCTTTGCAACCTTAAGTGGATTATCAATGTACTATAATATCTTTGTCTTAGTTGATCCTTGTACTCCTTTTCCATATCATAACTCAACCTTTCCTCTAGGTGTTATTATTACCTCATTTGATCAAATTCTCTCCATCATTCAAATAAATGATAGTACTTAAATCATACAAGCAATTGTCTTACCAGCTTGTAGCAGGTTTGACATCAGTGACAAAATAATGATTGAAACACATTTATCATACTTGTATCAATCTATTTTCAACATATCCTTCAAATATCTAACCTAACAATGTACCTGTGTGGCTTTGATAATATATCTAATAAAAACTTAGGCGTCATCACTTCACCTATTAAAGTAGATCTGGTTATTTTGAAAACCATTCATTTTATTCTTGAACCTCTTAACTAAAACCTTCTTTTGGGTAGGCCTTGGTTACATAATATTCATGTTATAATTCCTTCAACTCTTCATTGAAAATTCAAGTTTGTCTACAATAATACAATGTACGCTCTTCATGTAGATGGTAAGCCAAGTGGATCCTTGAATATTGAGGGAAAAAAGATAAGGAATATAACATTGATCCTCCTTCTACAAGTATCCTTTTAGAAGATGATTGAGGATCCTTTAACTTCACACCAACTTTTATTGGAAAGCATAGAGTGTTTTGTCTTTCATCTGTGAAATCTAAAACAATTTTTCTTTCTAATAACTTTGTCAAAACCCCCATTCGAGATGACTTTGATAAACCTAGTGGTGATGACATAGTGAGTAAGGAAGCTCAATTATCTCCTTCTAATATGTCTTTTTGTTATGGTCTTGGTTATCATTTATTAGAAAATAATGGATTCAATGGGAATGGATATGGTAAACAAGAAGAAGCAATTCAAGTGCCCTTAGGAAATTGTGGGACATGAGCATTCTTATAAGACCCAAGTAGTCAACACCATTGTTAATCATAATTAAGGATGCATGCAATAGAGTATTGCATCTCATTTTTTGTCCATGTCCTTTCCTTCATCGTCTAGCATATCTTCTCCCATTAATCAATAAATAGTTTTTCCTAAACTTTGTCATGCTAAGGTGATTGCTAGACCTAAGCATAAAAAGAAACATAGTCAAGAACTTATGAATGTTTAATTTTGCATGTATCACCACTATCACGGTCATTCTACCAATGATGGTCAAGGTTCACAAATCATTGATAATGAGGTTATTCACATATCTCCTTATGATGAGACTTATTTCAATTTGATTTCCTTAAATAACATACAAGTCTCTATCATGTTGCTCTACGCCATGTAAGATTGTTAGCTTGTCTCTTGGGGGCTCATTGTCATGCATTGTTTGATTTGTGAGTAGCATAACAGGTCATATTTTCCTTTGTACCTACACTTGGGGGCCAAGGGAACCCTTTCCATCTTTCTAATTCTCCCAAGGATCCATTATTCCTTTGGTTGCATGTTATTTGTTTATCATGTGACGTATGATCTTACATGGTATATAGATCACTTATCTTAGATTCTAACAATATTTTGTTATCCTTCACAAGGACTTTATTTTTCACTTATTGCATGGTATCTCATTACATTCTCCCCTTCCATTGTGTCGTAGGAGTTGTGATCTCTTTGGCTTGGATTGGGTGTTGCTTGTGGATATTGTCTTAATGTTGAAATTGCTTTATCCTTCTTCATCACTTCCTTAAGATGCCAAAATAAGAATTTATTTTTCCATCTGAAGGGGGGCCATATACGGTCCTCTTATTTTCATATGTATTTTTTATTTTCAAGAACAACATATAAAGGACACTACCATATCACAACTTGTTAGGTCCAATTACTCTTCTTTTTGCATATTTTGGATGAGTACATTGGCATGACACAATTTTCTAGAGCCAGTTACTCTTCCTCTTTTTACATGTCTTGGATTGGTTGACTAGTATGCTACACACACTTGCTAGACCATTTCACATATCCTAGTACATACACAAACCATCCTCATGGTATAGGAGTATTATATCACAGGGGTGTAAAATCGCTGCAAGGCACAAAGTTTGTAGGATTGACTATCAGACACAAACCCACTAGACCATTTGATCCAACCCTTGTTTAGGATTTGCTATCAAGCACCCAAACCTATTAGATTGTTTGATCCCACCTTTTATTTTATGAGATTGATAGGCCAACACACAAACCTGTTAGACTATTCAATCCTATCCCTTTGGTGTGGTTCACAATAAGGAACACAAACCTTATTGGGCAAGTTGACCTCTCTCTCTCTCTCTCTCTCTCTCTCTCTCTCTCTCTCTCTCTCTCTCTCTCTCTCTCTCTCTCTCTCTCTCCCTCCCTCTCTCTCTCGTGTTAGTGACATCTCTCTTCTTATGATTTTAGAGATGGAAAAGACTCAAGTCTTTCAGGGGCTTGGTAGCTTCTTTATCTCCTTAGCCATGAAAGATTTGATCTACTTTATCATGAGTATGAGGTAGCTTGTACTCTCGTTAAAGTAGGGGCTAAATGTACTATCTTAAAATGGAAGTACCTATCATCTTAGACTTTTTAACTCCCACTCTTTAATTGTTTTATGGAGCATGGACGCATTTGTGCTCAATTATCTCTTTCTCCCGCTCTGTTTCCTCATTTTTCTAGTTTTGTTTGTGTAATTTATGAGACCCTAGGGTTGTCCCTCTTCAGGAGAAACTTGGTATAGGTTGACCAAGGTGACCTATACCTTGAATAGGTCGACCAAGTCAACCTATACTAGTATAGGTCAACTAGGTGTTGTGGTTTCATCATGCACGCCCCATGGGGACCCCCCAATTAATTTTTAGTCTCCCAGACCCCTAGTCCAGCACCTGGGTCATTTTGGAACTCTTCCTGAGTCTAGATCAAGTCCTAGTCTCTGATTGGACAAGTACAGGGTGTCAAAACTGAGAAAAAAATGGAATATTTTAAGTGTTTTAGTGCATAAATGCGCACTGGTGCACATGTACACCTATCCAAGGTGCATAGGTGTGCTGAATGTGCAAGTGCACACTTATCTCCCTTTGGAGATGCACACCTGTGTAGGTGTGTACCTCCAAAGGGTGTGCACTAGGTCCAAAACTAAAATACCTAAGGAAAGGTGTGCATGCATGCACCTCCACAAGGTATGAACATGCACACCTTTCAAAAACCTAAGGCAATGTTAAGGGTGCACACAAGCGCACCTCATCAAGGTGCGCATGCACACACCCTTTTTAAACAAAGCATAGACTTAAGTCCCCTCCCCATTTTCACTCATCTCACCTAGATGCACACATGCATATGTGTGCAACTGTGCTAAAATGGCCTTAAAATGACTATTTGACAAACTTAGCACACCTGTCAAGGTGCACTAGGTGTGCCATTTTGCATATCAAGGGTAAAAAGGGGATTGACTTGTTTTTTTCACTATTTTGGAACATTTAGGTTAGGTTTTTTGTCAATTGGGGTTTGTTTTTTGGTTAGATTTTCAACTCTCTAGACTAATATGTTTGCCTCTTTGTGTAGATAAAAAGGCATCCTTAACTTGTCGGGGTCATAACTTTTGTCCTGGAGCTCAAAATTCAAAACTGTTTACACTATTGGAAAGAAGAACTAAAAATCTAATTTTAATCTCTAAAACAACGAGCCTTTGACTTCCTAATTTTAGCAATCAACAAAAGTTGCAACTTGAAATTTTGAGTAGAAGACCTCTGAAAAAAGCTAGTTAAAATGCCTAAAAAAGCTTGTTAAAAAGATATGAAAAAGTTTCAAACATTTGATCATTTTGGATAATTTGGATCACCTCGTCTCTAATTGGGAAGGATTTGGTAGTCAGAGAGAAGAAAAAATCAAGGAATAGACTTCACAATGCACGAAGATGTGCATAAACATGAAGGTGTGGCGCATAACGTGCATGTACACATATTATCATAGTATCTTCATTATCAACAACAATAGAGATCTCACCTAAGTTGGTAACCTTCACCTTCAAAGGAGTCACGTGTAAGTTTTGATTCATGAATTTGCACTGAAGATAAAAAATATAGAGGTTGAACATATGAACCAAAATAGGTTCCTCATCTTATGCAACTATTAATGACAAGATTCAACATAGGTGCCTTGGGATTTCAGATAGAAGAAGCAGAAGGAGTTTAAATCTATGAAAATGTTTGGATATAAAGAGGGTATAAATCATCAAAAAGAGCAAAATAAGTACACTAGAGTGCTCGTAGACCTTGTTTGAGAAAAACCTAGAAACCATTTTCAAAATTGAGAACTTTGATTTTTTGGTGAATTGAACACTTTGTACAAATTTCATCAAGATGTGCAATTGCGCTACTCCAAAGGTGTGCCGTAAATTTTGAAGAAGTCAGAGGTGTGCTAAAAGTTAATTGCCAGTTCCAATTTTAGAGCTTTCCATGCTCTAGAAATACATTCTAACGACAATTTAACTCATATAAACATTTAGAGAAGGCCAAGCTTCCATTTTTAAAGCTTCCAGTGACTCCTAGATCCTCTTATAGCTTCCTTCTTCTTATCTACTACTTCTTTCTTTGTTTTAAGACATGTAAAGGCTCATGCACCCATTAATTGATATAAACAAGGATGGAGTCCTACTTAGCATTTTTTTTAGAGAGTTAGTTTGTACATAATTAGATTTGTTTTATTAGTTTTAAGCATATATTTGCATGAAGAGATCTCTCACTCTCAACACAAATTGAGGAGACGATTTCTTATAAATTCAAGAATGTAATATGTATTATGAGTTGTTATTTTGATGCAATAATATATGCTTTTGATGTTCTCATTTTGAGTGTAGTTATTCTTGTTAGAGTGTGTTATTTTTGTGGATTCTTGTTCATGATAATAATGGAGCCAATAGTTTTGTTATGTTGATTTGATCGTGATATTTTTAGTTTTGATGTTTTCTGCGTGTTGACGAATTTTGCTAACATACAGAGTTGGAGGAGATCACCTTATCGTTCCTACATGGCTTCTCCTCTCACATGAGCACACTTTCTGTGGCCTTGCGATTTGATAAGAAGTGAAACATCTTTCGATTTTACTAAGTTTCCATCGATAATTGCATCAGTGGATTTGACGAAGCATTGCTCCTACTGTCATTAGTTTCCTACCCAATCTTTTCAACGATTTAACTCATAGATGTGTTGTTATTGTGGTTTGTGTCTATTAGGAATTTCCCTTTCATGATATTTACTTTCATCTCTCATTACCTTATCTTCGTTATTTGTTTTACTAACCCTTGGTTAAATTAGGAATTCATATAGTTGCATTGTTATATTGCATTCATTTAAAAAATAGAAAATACCAAAAATATATCTCTTTTTGTAATTAATTTTGAAATAGCAAGGAGATTGATCATCTTATCCAAGATTGAGCATCGTGCAAAATGATAGCTCAACACTAGGTTGACCTATATGATGTGCATTTTTTGTCTCAAGGTTAGTCTTGTCTCTGAGAGTTAGTTTTGAAAATTGGGTGAGCTCATTGAATTGCTTTGTGTTTGAACCCAAAAACTAGTATAAAAGGAAGTGTAAACACCTCATTTTCACATCAGTAGACATCACAAGAAATCTATACATGCACGAAGGATAATCAAGCAAGAATATTCAAGGAAATCATCAAGTTTTCAAGGTAATTCACAAGCTCTTCTCAAGATTCAAGAATTCTTTGTGAGCATTTCATCTTCAAGATCTAACATTTTGTTGGCCATCAAGGGAGGAGATCTACATTGTAACATTTATCATTTTCTTCTTCATTTATTCACATTTACATCCATGGCTCCATGATTTGGTATCGGTTAGGTCCATTGCATTTGTGGAGATTTCCTACATCCTTCATTGGAGATCTAACACCAACAATATTCAAGCATTGCAAAATCTTTATTGACGAGGGTTGCATCAAGTAAGGTGAATATTTACATTGTCTTTCTTTGTTACATGTTTTACATATCATTTCATTTGAAGATTAATTCCTAAGTGGGGTCTTGACCAAGGAAAAACCCTCCCCTCCCCCCCTCAAAAAAAACCATTTTTTCTTATGTGTAGGAACACAGTATTGAAATTACAAATTTATATCTAGAAAGTATCAATCACAATCTTTCTAAAAAATTTGCTTGACTTTGTTCTAATGTTCCAAGAACATGTTTGTCATCTTGTAAACTGTTAGAGTAATTAGATATTTCCTAATTAACTCTATTTCACTTAAGCTAAACTTTAAGTATCTAATAATTAATTCTTTTATTAATTATTATAATGCAACCTAGGTTAGACCTTTTTCGGGTTTAGATCTCCTTTTATAAGGATGATCTCTCTTTGTAACTAATCAATTCACTTTTGATAATAACAATCTCTTTTTTGCTCATCAAGAATGTCTCATCTATGGATATGGGAATTCTAGCCTCCATACTTTTTGCTTCTCTCTTTCTGTGATAGGTGTTTGCATGTAGGTGATTCTTGAGAGCTATGGGGTTGAACTTTCATCAACTTCAACATGGTATCAGAGCTATAGATCTTCATGCCTCTATTCTGTTTGTGAGAGATTTGACATCATTTTTTAGATTTGAGATTTTATTTCATAGAGTTTCAATTTTCATAAGTGTTTTGTATTGGATCTGGGGGGACCAACTTTTTTAGGCACTTTGCGCAAAAATAGACATCACTGTTGAGCTTAGAGTGCTCGAAAACCCCCATTTCCATAGAAAATACGTCCAGTTTGGACGTTGTTGAAATTTGAGGCAATTTTTTTGCATGCAAATTGAGACATAGATTTTTTGTTTGATTTTATTTATCAAAAATATCTTCTCCAATTTTCTTTTTCTTTTATAAAAAAAGTGCTTGCAATTCTTCCACTACATGCTCTTTATAAAGAAAAGCAAGTTTGGGCTTGGAAAACGATGAGGTTTGTGCCTTGATCTATGACTCTGCTCTGGGAAAGCCGCCTACTCACCCATTCGACATAATTTTTTCCCCAAGCGGTGGTTGACGATTCTGGTCCATGCATCCTTGTGCATCCTGCATTTTTTGTGTGGATCACGCCCTTGATTGGGCATTACCATTAGTTTAGGCATGCCTTGTTTGTCGTGCTTTCGTGAATGCGCACCCTTATTATGGATGAATGTACACCTTTTTCATGTGGTACTGGTGTCACCTCAGTGCAAATTTCGTAGACTTCATATTTCTTTTTGGAGGAGTTAGACTTGGACTATGAATTCTTTGATTTCTTGGTGGCATTTTATGAGAGTGAATTTAGTGTTGACAGGATTTTTTGACCAACATTTACTTTCCAAAGTGTTGGGCCAGTCCAATCAGCCTCCTTGGACCCTACTCCAACCTTTACTCTGTCCATGTGAATCCTTGGGTGGAGCATTTTTTTGGAAGCAAGGCTTCTCTCAACCTGAGGCAGCCTATTTTAGCCTTTGTGTCTTCAATTATTTGAGACAACGTGATTTTTTGAGGCCCTTATGCATCATACATTGGTGCTCTTTTTTTTGTCTTTGAACAAATGCTTTGGCCATTAATTTCAAAAAATTCCATGGTGTTTTGGAGTTGAGCTGGTAACCAACGATGTTACTAGAGTCAGCACAATAAGTTTTGGAAGTGAATTTCCCAGGCAAGATTTTTGGTTTTGGAGGCATGAAGTTTTTGTAAGTGAAGGAAGGGCAGATGTTTTTTGTGGGGAGCATTGGCCAATGTCACATCATTAGCACAAGGTCTTCATGCGTCTTTAGTCTTTTATTGGCTCTTCTTCATATGATTTTCATGGTGCATTTGTGATTAGTGGAGGGATAATAACACTCTGATGAGACTCCTCTCCAAGTCAATGACACTTTTGTGAATGAGAGTAGGAAGATTTTTTGTGTGATGGACTTTAACTAGAATAGACTCCTTGCCACCCGTTTTCAATGCCACGTTAGTGACTCATGAGAACTGCATCTGCCAACTGTTTAGTGGACCTTGCTTTCGACCTTGATTGATGGGTTGTTCTTTTTTGGGAGAGGATTTGGACTACATTGGCCATATTGCCAATTTTAGTTTTTTGATTGGCATATCTTTTTGGCATCCATTCCTAACATGGGTGGACTTTTTGAAATACCACACCTCCTAAAGCCACGTGGCGTTCTTTTCAAATATTTTTTTGATTGCCCATGTGATTTATGACATGGGAGGCATATTTTTCCACCCATTTTAAAAAAATCACTTGCTCATAGGCTACCAAATTTTTCATCTGCCACCAACTCTTTTACCAACGACAATGTTTTTCATACATTGTCTTCTTTTTGGTGATAGGATATTTTATCTTGTAGGAGTCATTTTTAGGCATTTTTTTGCCTCAATGACCATTTGACTGTCAAAATTGGGTTTGTCACTTGTTGATGTCAGCGCCATGTCAACACTGCATCAACATATTTTGTCACCTCTTCGGGCTCTATTTGGACCTACCTTCCCATTTTGCTCATATCTCGAGCATACAGACTCCATTTTATGAAAACAAGATATCATTGGAAAGGTAGTTCCGAGCCCATCACAATAGTACAGTTGATTTTCAATTTTGATGACTTTTTCTATTGCCAAAGTCAGGAGTACAGTTTTGCACTCTAGGAGGCATATCTTGAGCATTCAATCTCCGATTTGAGAATTCTTTATATCATTGGAAAGGTCTTTCTGAGCTCTTTCTAGTGATGCAAGTTGTTTTTCTAGATTATGCTTCAGCAACATTCTATTTAGGTTTTTGTTTTTTTTTGCATTCTAGTGGATATCTTGGTTATTTCAGGTCTATGGATCAATTTCATTACTTCAGATGATTTGTCATGACTTGTACTATCTACTGTATTAGTCTTATGTCTCTTATGGTCTATTTAGACATCCTTTGTTTATATTCTTGCAAACACACTAAGATAAAGTGTCATATTGCATCTATATTTTTCATTTTAGTTGTTTTGCCTTCTAATTCGAGTAGTGTCATATGAGGACACTCATGCAAATTATTGTATTCTTGGGATTCATTATGTCTTGTGCCTTATAGTACATGCACTACTCATGATTAAAATGCCATGGGGGGTTGATGTGTTGCCTTTGTTTGCCATCTTCCTTTGTCTAGTGAGTGTCCTTTCCATGACATTAGTCTCATGACGTGTCTGAGATTGATTACCTTAGTACACACATATGTACTCTTTTTTGCATCTTGATTGTGGTTCCTTGACATGCAATTCTTTTGGCCCACTTTTCCAGTTGCCTGTCACCTCACCCTTGTTTGCGTCAAGGTGGGGTTCTTCTGTTGTTTCTCATGCTTCCTTGGTTTAATGGATCAACTCTTTAGGCTTTGGTGTTTTATGCCATCTATATCTTTGAGTTTAGTTGTTTGCCTTTGTGTGCCTCCTGATTCGACGTAGATCCATTTTTCATTTTAGTTATCTTGCCTTGTTTTGCCTTCTGATTTGAGTAGTGTCATCTGAGGACACTCATGCAAATTATTGTATTCTTGGGATTCATTATGTCTTGTGCTTTATTGTACATGCACTACTCATGATTAAAGTACCACGGGGGGTTGATGTGTTGCATTTGTTTGCCATCTTCCTTTATCTAGTGAGTGTCCCTTCTGTGACATTAGCCTCATGATGTATCTGAGATTGATCACCTCAATACACACATATGTATTCTTTTGTGCATCTTGATTGTGGTTCCTTGACATGTAGTTCAATTGGCCCACTTTTCCAATTGCTTGTCACCTCACCCTTCTCCGCATTACAGGGCTTCTTATATTATTTCTCATGCTTCCTTGGTTTAATTGACCAACTCTTCAGGCTTTGGTGTTTTATGCCATATGTGTCTTCGAGTTTAGTTGTTTGCTTTTGTTTGCCTTTTGATTTGATAAAGATTACAATCTTCTCTACTTGGTCAGGTTCTATTTCAGTGGAGGTTCTTCAAATCAACAGTACTTTTGACAGAGCTTTGCAACTTCTACATGCTTCAATGGTGTTCTTCATGATCATCTTTTGTTCCTATCTTTTGGGACATTCCCTAGTTTGGAGGCTTCTTCAATCCTTTACTAGCATTTTTTTTCCAACATGTTTTCCATCTCTTTTTGGTGTAGGGTTTTTCCCATGTGGTTTTCTCTATTTCTCCTCTTTTCAGAGATTTGGTTGTGCTTGGGTACCTCATTAGGCCTTGTTTGTCGGGACCCAAATCTACTTTCTATAGTAGTTTCTAATTTTTTAGCTACTCCCCGAGTTTATCTTAAGGGGGGGTGTTAGAGTAATTAGATATTTCTTAATTGACTCTATTTCACTTAAGCTAAACTTTAGGCATCTAATAATTAATTATTATAATGCAACCTAGGTTAGACCTTTTTCGAGTTTCGATCTCCTTTACAAGGACAATCTCTCTTTGTAATTAATCAATTCACTTTTGATAATAACAATTTCTTTTTTGCTCATCAAGAATGTCTCATCTA
This sequence comes from Cupressus sempervirens, assembly GCA_028749045.1. Lineage (NCBI taxonomy): Eukaryota > Viridiplantae > Streptophyta > Pinopsida > Cupressales > Cupressaceae > Cupressus > Cupressus sempervirens. The sequence continues at coordinate 77,763,629 of CM053791.1, read as the reverse complement.
TGGATCTAGGAATTCTAGCCTCCATAGCTTTTGCTGCTCTCTTTCTATGACACGTGTTTGCACACAAGTGATTCTTGGGAGCTGTGGGGTTGAGCTTTCATCAACTTCAACATAAACTTATAGGTAGACATCACCCAAATCGACTTGTACCTGAAGATGTGCAATTTTGAGTGTTTTCCGAGTTTCTTTTTCTGATCACAACTCAACAGTTAGGTCCTTAGTTGTAGTATTAGATGACCCACAATTTTCAGAATGAAAAAAATACATTTCTTTGCATATTTTGAGGTCAATTTTCCACCCTTCTTTTTATCTCTTAGCTTATACCTATTTTCATATCTTAATTTGGCCAATTGTATAGATATTGCTCCTAGATGTATTTTACTCTTGTCACTTAATCAATTGGTTCAATTTACATTCACATTGCACATTTAATGTTAATTAACATCACATGAAAGATGACCTGCTTGCATACTTCCCTAGCATAACTTGGGTTTAGTATTGACATCCCTTCATCCTATTTAGGTTTCGCTAATCCAACTCGAGTTATGTTTGAAAGACCCTATTCTCTTGTATTGAATAACTTAGGGTGATAACTAATCTAGTTTACATTGTTAAATTCATTATTTCCATTTCCCCCCAAACATAGACACATACATAAATAGTTCTATTAATAATAATTTTTATATCAAATTAAATTTTTAAAAAAATGTAATTATATAGCATTAATTTTTTTAACTATTAATCATCCAAAAATACTTTTAGATTTTTTTACTAGTTGAATTTACATTATGGATGTTATATTATTTTCTTAAAATGTTTGAATGATAACTTAATTTTGAATCTCTAATTATTATATCCATAAAATTATGTACTAGTAAAGTACCTACAAATGATTGGATTGGTCTATATGTACACATATAAATAGCCATATTAACCAAGTGTTACATAAAAAATAAAAAGTGGAAGTATATAATGCTAGAGTCTCTCTATCCATAATTCAACAAGGACGCAAAGTGTCTACTTCCTGTCGATATAAGAAAATAATATGAATTTTATGCAATAATATAAAGTCTCAAAATAAATATGTTGCATTTTGTGTATAAATAATTAAAAGCCCTACAAAACAACAAGTCAATTTGTAAATAAATATATTTTTATGAATTATTTCAAATATAATATAGATGAAAACTTTATAGTTGCAAAAAAAATTGAATAATAAATTGTTTTGATTGGACAAACAAATAAAGATAAATATATTTTTATGAATTATTAGTTCTTTCAAATATAATATATGAAAACTTTATAGTTGTAAAAAATAATTGAATAATAAATTGTTTTGACTGGACAAACAAATAAAGGAAAAAGTTGCACTCCCTACTGTAGGACAAACAAATAAAGGAAAAAGTTGCACTCCAAAACGACCACTCAAATTGTCAATAAATATATTATATTTAATTATTTTAAATTTTATAAGTCAAAAAGTAATTGAATAATAAAGTGTTCTAATTGGACAAACAAATTAAAAGGTAAAAGTGCATTAAATGTTATAGTTTCTCTAGGAACTCATAATACTTTCAAAGATTTTCACTAATTCAATTTACATTATGTGTTGTGCATGATCTTTTCTTAAAATTTGGAACACTAAAACTTGTAACTTAAATTTCGAATAAGAAGGGATTAAATTTCTCCAAATTAATCTCAAATTTACATACATATTTTTGCCTTTCCTTTTTTAAATTTTGAATAATTACTTCAAATATTGAATAATTAAAAAACTATTTATGCCATACTAGGCATGTTGCTATTGTTACCACGGAATTAGAACCCTAATGAGATATTATTGTCGAATATTTATATGAAGACAGGGTCTCACATATATAACCTATATAACCTCATTGTACGCAAACCTAAATTAAAAATATCTAATCCCTCTTGAAAGAAAAATACAGCCATCAATAGATATTATTGTCGAATATTTATATGGAAATAGGGTCTCACATATATAACCTCATTGTACCTAGACCTAAATTAAAAATATCTAATCCCTCTTTGAAGAAAAATACAACCATCAACTATAGGGAATAGATTGGAAGTTCCTAGATTATTAATTAAATAATAATAATAATAATAATATAAAACCACGGTGTTACACCCTTTTACAGCAATACGATCTGATTTGCCTTTTCCTGTGGACATATCCTGCCCAAATATAGACATCATAAAGTCATGGTTCCCACCGGCCGCGGGAAAATTTTAATACCGTTGTTAGCTAAGCAGCTCCATAGAACCGTGGGTCTTTGTGTCAGTCCAGCCTGGCTTGCCTTTATTCGTGGGCACGCCCTCCCCACAAAATAACAATAAGATCCGGTTCTCACAGGCCATGTGACCGGGGGCCAAAAGCCGGCCCGACTGGTAATCACAACAAGAAGAAAAACAAGAGGGAGAAAACAATGATTGTCACACACACCTCGCGCGCTTTTTTTTCTTGCGCGTATTTCTCTGATCAAACATGCTCCGATCTTCCTTTCCCAACGCATCGAAAAATACCAATTCCATTCTTCACTCCCAATATCAATAGCTGAGATTTCTGTGTCTTGAGGAGATCTCGAGATCAATCCTCGTGCCTAATAGGTTGTGCCATTCTCCCTCATAATCCTTTTAACACAAAACCCTCTTTTGAACTTTCTTAATTTGTTTCAGAGGTCGCGGATTCGATTCTGCCAACGCCCTCTTATTGAATAAGGTCTACGAAGGTCTCGCATGGCAATACTTTATGCCCTGGTGGCCCGTGGCTCTGTGGTTCTTGCGGAGTTCAGTGCCACTCCAACAAATGCAAGCGCAATTGCGCGTCAAATACTGGAGAAAATAACTGCCGATTGCCATGTCTCGTATTCGCAGGATCGCTATATTTTTCATGTTAAAAGGACCGATGGGCTGACTGTCTTGTGCATGGCAGACGATACTGCCGGAAGTAAGCTACCTATCCTGTCTTTATTTGCTATCTTTGTGACACTTTTCACTGCGTTTCTTTATGCTTCAGAAATTATAGTTTTAACGAGTGAAATATTGCGAATGATCTATCGGGAATCTCTTCGGCCAAAATCACAAATTTTAACGCTGAATTGTTTTACTGGTAAATCATCAATGTGGAGCAACATTCTGCTTTGATGACACGCCATATAATGCGCTTTGTTAACCCTACAAATATTTTGAAATTTTAGCCTAAATAGCTTTTCATTGGTAAAATTTCCTTAGTGGATTTGGCTTGTCTTGGACGCCACAATCGAGAGTATTTGTTCCACCAAATTTACCCCGTGCTTGAACATGGCCGTATTCTTTTCTTTGCTTTGGATGTTAAGTCTAATACAACCTCATTTAAAGTTGGATGCACCTTTTTAAAACTGGATGTGTTAATCTGCATAATATACATAGTTTGATGCAGTGTGATATAATTCACTTATTGTCAGATGTAATTAGTAGCATTAATGCTTCATCCAGAGTTAGATGCGATAATGTTGAACTGGATCCATAGTTTGATTTATATTGCACTTATCCAGTGCGATATATGTTGAGCTGGATTTTAAGTTTGACTTAATTTTCTCTGTATCCAGAATTTGATGTGCTATTTGACCCTACATACAACATACGAATGTGAGTTACTGCGTTGCATTCAGAGGTTGGATTCGTTTTCTTAAACCCAGTTTTATTGCTTATGGATCAGTGTTTTACATGGCATTTAAAATTAAACACGCTTGCGATTCAGGGTTGGGTGCAAAATGTAGAGATGGATTTTCTTCACCATCCAGAGTTTTATGGGGTATTTTCTCCTACATCCAGATGTAATATTCTATTTTGCATTCAGTATTGACTGCAATAGTCAGCCCAATTTATACATCATTTGATGGGATACTGTATGGATTTTCAATTCCTACCATAACTTATTTTGAATTTGGGGCTTTGCAATGAAATGATCAACGATTTATGATTTGAACTGTATGAGCCTTTACCAAATTCAAGGAGTTCTTAGCAAAGTGGACAGCACCAAATTCATTTGCTTTTACTTTGCCACCACAAATTATTAGTGAGGAGTAGTCTTTTTTATTTGAATTTCACTCTTTGATCATTCAAAGCAAGAATAGCTAATAACTGAATTAATATTGTAAATGATAGTAATCATATTTTTGACGAGCACAATTCCATATTTTAGTAGGTTGTATATGTTGAGAAAAATAGATGAATCGTCTGTTTTTGGAGTTAATTTTCTGCTACATATCAGATATAAATTAGACTTCTTATCACCACAAATCTGAAACATAAATGCAATGGTGTTATAAAGTTCACATAACACCAAAATTTCTTTTGGGAAAATCCTGTTGGGAATTAATGCTACTCATTAAAATTGGATTGTAATATAATGAGAAAGTTCATTTTAATATCTTACACTATATTCCAAATCTAACAAATTTTGGTAGCACCTCTTTCCTCCTAAAACAACACGATAAGAGACCACACCATGATCCCGAGCTCTTATATTGGGTGATTATGAATCCACAGATAGTATGTAAAAACACAGAATCTAAAACATTGCATTCACACCCACGAGGGTGCCCAAGTACGACCTTTCATGTGACAACATGACCATACACCTACTGCTAGTGAGTTCTCACCTTTTTTAGGTCAAGTGAGACCAACACCCATGTTGTGTTTCTTCATATTCTATGTTGAAGTGGTATTTTTGTCTTGATTAATTGTCTTTGTGTGACCTCTAAATTAAATACATCTACCAATGTCACAACAATTACATAAATGAAAAGTAATCTAACCAAGCGCAGTGTCCTAGTCTCACACTTATCTATCAACAGTAATTGTTTTTTAAATTATAGGTAATTTATGAGTTTTTTTATTAATATCAAAATAAAGCTTTACATATAATACCACTTTGAGTTGGCAGATTTAAACTTTTATCCAACCTATTGATCGATCCGCTTTTCTCCTTACATTCTACTTATTACATCGGCCTCACAGGCAACAAAAAACATGGCAATACCATTGAAACTACAGACACTATAATCCTAATACACTTCTCTGTTCGACATATCTGCTATACACGTATAACATCAACTTTCTAAAACATGCCTGTTATACTATCAAAGTCGGGCAAACCAGACTGATGACACCAGCTTTCAAAACCAACATTTTCAGATCAAGGCCACTTCACCCTACCCATTTCTTCATCATTTCTTCCCTCAATTTGTTTGGAATGAACATCCTACCATGAGTGTCAACTCTGCTCTTGTTCCTTGTCCTTGCTGGCTTGCCTGCAACATCTCCATCATCTTCTGGCCTCAGCTTTGCAATCAATTCTCTCTGGGTCGATTCCATTTTCCTTCTCTCCGTTTCCAAGTGCTTTATTTCCTCTTCTGTATCCTGAATGTACATCAATAATTCTTCCCAACCATGCCACGTGACTTCAATCTGTTTCTCTTTTGGTTTTGTTGAACTTCAAAAAAGGAGTGGCTGAGAATCTCTAGATGCTCCCTCCGCAACCTGTCAAGGGCAATCCCTTGTAGCTAGCCCAACACCTGACTTATCTCTTCCCACTATTGAAATCGTGACTCCAGACCACTCCAGCTTAACACAAAATCTCATTGCCTTCAAGACCTCCTCTCGGCTGCCAAATTGAAGTGCCCATGCTAGAAAGAGGGACAAAACATTGAGGTTTGTCTGCAGCCTTGGGTCTGTTTTCAAATACTTTTCACCGAGCATCTGCATAATATAACCACAAAATCTGTCACGTCCAATTTAAAAACTCCTCTCATCCTTTGAACTGTGATTTCACCTCTGAAAGCCAGCAATTGATTTGGTGAGTTGAAGCAAAAGTTTGCCTCCATCGTCTTTGTTCTGTCACTTTCTTCCCATGCCAAAGTTGCTTCAAGGAATTTGTCCTGTCCTCAAAGAAATATAATCCACATTTTTTAGAAGATTCTGGAAATCTCTCGTGACTTGCCCGCAACTAGGGTTTGTGGCATTGTTATGGTTAATTGACGATGGCACTGCCATCATGCTATCGACAAGTTTGAGCAAACATGGTTAAGTTCAATCAACATATGTTTAAAACACCCCTTCAAAATATGCTACTAGAGGACCTGTATACTTGGGATAGAGACACACATGCCAACCATGCCTTATACATTTTCCAGCCATACAATGATACCAATGGTTCAACTTGTACTCCCTAAAGTCTTCTACAATTTGATTTGATATCATCGCCCCAAAATTGATAGCTTGTCTTCAACATCTTTCACCTCCCGCCATAGTTACATCGCCCTAGGGAATGGCAGAATAGGGGGACAAGTTTTTGAGACAGGGGATATGGAGGCCTTAATTTGGGGATGACGGGGGATGACATGGGGACAGTGGTGGGGGGACAGGGGGGTTGTATATACTATATATATGGTACTTAAAATGCTATTTATGAAAAAATGTACTCTAATATAAGATAGAAAGATGTAAAACAGTAAATACTTGAACATTGCATTGAATTGGGACATTGAACATTGATTTTAAATAGTCGAATAATAGAATAGTCAACATCGGGACGCCCCCCAATTCTCTACGGAGATGGCCGAAGTTTCTAGGCAGATGGCCGAAGTTGGTGGTGCCATTGGGGATGGGGGCACAGAGTTCCCAAGTCCCCTTTGCATCCACATCTTTGAGATGTGGAGCAAAAAGAGGGGGACGCGTCTCTGTGTTACTATGGGCTGCTCCCGCCATAGATGAGTAACTTTGAATTCATCCAATTTTCTTATTATCCAGTGATTATAACCTGAATACAATCAGCAAGTCCTTACAACTCAATACCGCCGCAAGAAGCCAATGTTTCATCATACATAATGAGATCCCTAACCTAATCCATTTTATACAAGCTTTTTGCCGCTTACAAAATTAGGGCTAGAATAAGTTGTCCAATAGAAAAATGGCCCCCGATGCCTTCTACAATAATAAAGTCAGTTGAGTTTTGGGGGCAGCTGCCCCTTGAAACCATCTTACCCCCATAGACAACTCTGGGGGGGAATTGTGCCTAATGAAGTAGGAAAAAATTAACCTTTGAGTCCGATTAGGCTCTACATAACAACAATCTCCACTTGTTGTATACAATACATAAGGGATAACAACCGTGATCCAACATGAGGTAGTTCTATTTGGCAATTATGCTCATATTTTGCTTGCATCCAACAAGCTTTTTTGACCTAAACGTCTTGATAAGAGAATCTACAACATTGTCTAAGGTGTCAAGATTTTCCAACACTTAAAATTGAATATCTATGTAGTATGGGATGCGGGATTCTTAAATTATATCCGGAAAACGAAAAACATGTAATCATGTTAGAGGTAAAAGTTAAATCTAAAGATATTATATATGCAAATGATGGGACTGTTGAAAAGAATTTGGTCAAATTTGTTGTGGAAGGATTCTTAGAAAGAGGGGATTGACCTTGACAAGACTCTTACTTTAGTTGTTAGAGTATTCTCTTGAAAGGGAGGGTTAATTTTGTTTGAGTTTTTAGCTTCAGATGATCAGGTTGCAGATATTTTGACAAAGTGCTTATCTAAAGGGAAGTTTGAACTATTGAGAGTGGAGTTGGAGTTTATAGAAAACATTTTCTTCACAAAGAAGTGTTAGATTTTTTGTGTCGCCCAGATGTTCTGTAGTCACAGAAATTTGGAGAAATCAGCCTCTAATTTTTGTGATTAATTCTTCCTGTGGGTTGCTAGAAAATCAAACCCAGAAAATGAAGCTTTAGCTTAGCCAATTCTGTGCTATTGCAAGACATGCATTTAATTCCCACACACATAAATTAATAAGATCATGTTTTCTTGTGTTGTCTTATTGACAAAAAGACAAAGCACCAATTCAAATGGACTATGGTGTGTGCTCAATGCTGAATAAGTTAATCTACTGTTTTGCCTTGTTTGCATTCTTGGCACTAGTTGTAACCTTTACTCTCTTTTGTGTCAAATATCTTATTGGTTTTATTGTTTGATTAATAACTTCTCATTCATAGCAACAGTGTTTTCTTTAATGTGTTGTGAAGAAAACAGCTCCTCCTCTAATAGCATAGAGATTCTGAATTTTTCTTTATCTTTTTCATTAATTCTGCTTTGAAAATGCCTCTTCTAAAAAAATATAATGGATTTTATGAGTCTTATTTGTTCATCTGTTATTTATGCTTAGAAATTGTCCCATCCTAGAAATAGCATCTTTCTTCTACTTCTAATATGGATACATCCAAGTTTTGCATCATTCACTTACTATGCTGCTTTATTTACTTACTATTGTCACAAGTATTCTTAATCCTTATGATACATAAAGACATCAGTAAACTAGGGTAATGACTGTATGATGATAATTAAGGAGGTAGTAGTTAGATTAAACTAAACCATCGTTTGTTGAAGTAGTCCACATCTGAAGATCCATATGTTTACAACTAAGAAATATATATTTTTTAATCAATTATATTATTAATTTCCCAATTGAGAAAATTGTTCTGGGGACGATCTGGTTGATGTCAAGTGGTCAGACGTGTGAAATAGTCTGACCTTCTGACCTTGAGGTTTTCGTGCAGCCTAAACTTATAAAAGGGGGTTCATATAACTGTATGATGCGTGTTGAATTTGAAGTCTATTTTTAAACCATAGTAATCGAACCACAAGTCTATATCTAGTATCTACAAACTAGTTCAGCAAACGATCAATTGAGCTCTAATGTAAAACATAAAAAAGCAAAGTTATAACAATCACAATTTGCTTGGCTCCATTGTTCTCCTATTCTTCAAGATCTTCTCGAAATGATGTTTGCTCTCAGATATGTCACACGTGCAAAGATGACATGAAAGGAATGGAATGTGGTTGGTTGATGTTGATGAAGCTATGATGCAAGATGGTAACAATGCAAGATTATGATTATGACTGCGAGAGTCAATTAGATGATTAGTATTTAATGATTAGGGGAAATGCAGAGGAAAGATTTTCTGTTGTAGAAGTCATCAAAAGATTCAAGGGTTGAGATTAAAATGTTAAAAGATGAATAGCTAAGATAAGAGGGTAGGTGGGAACTAATAAGATTAAGAGGTTGATTTTAAATGGAAGGATAAGATTGAGTGGTAAGTAAGAGTTAGATAGAGATGTTGAGTTTGGTAGCACATCTCTGAATTTAATGAACCTAGACGTGTTGGGAATAGAGAATGAAAAAAGTGAATTAAGTGATGAGTGACATTTGTTACATGCTTGCAGAATTAGATTGTGATCCATGAATGAGATTGAATGCTAAGATTAGGAAGAAAAGGATAACGAATATTAATTTGTTAATTCTTAATAGAAAAGATGGAAATTAGATAATTAAATAGATCAACAATTATTTAATTATGGGAGAGAAAAGGCTAATCAATTAAATAATAAATAAAAATATTTATCTAAATGATAGAGGAAGAGGCTAAGGAACTGACTAATCATTCAATAAATAATACAACTTTATTTAATTAATAAAGGAAAAATGTGTGGTAAGATAATTTACTAATTAATTTAATATTTATTTATAAATAGTGGAATAATGGTCAAATAATTAAATATAAAATATTTATCTAGTTGAGGACAATTTTAGTTATCTACAGATAACTGCAGGAGTATCTTTTCCTAACAACTGTGCATTGAATTCTATGTACATTATAAAAAATCTGATTTTCTCTTTGGAGTGTATGTGCTTGAAAATATGCTTGGCCTGCTATATTTCATTTACAGCATACAATCAACAGCATCATGATATCTGGGTTTAGCAATAAGTTACATGGTTTAATTATAAGTTGCTGGTTTGGGTTCGGGTTCCAATTTAAGTTCAAGAAGTTTGCTGGTGCAGCAAAATTTTGAAATGAGGTTTTCGGATTGAGTTTGTTAGTACAACAACAAAGTGTGTGTATATACACACGCGCGCACACACACACACACACACTGATGCAGAGCATGAATTAAGATTAGAACATCACATTGTATCATATAAAAAACTAAAACACCATAAACTTCTAATCATAACATCATGGTCATACTCTCATAGCATCATATACTTCAACTTCAATATTAAAATATTAAAATAATAATATCAAGATCAATTATCACCGTTTTAACAATTGGAACTTTAGGTCTAAGTTTTTATCATCAAATGGAATCTCTAAATCATTAGTGTCATCATCATTGGCATTAGATGTTCACAAGCAATGCCAATGCCACTTTCACTTTCACTTGCACTAATAGTGTTCTCGCTTTCTAAGTCCTCAAATGCAACAAACTGAGAAGTGGAAGCATCCAAGTCCATATTACTTTGGCTCTATATCCCACATCTTTGACTCCCCTTTTTTGAATTCATTTGCTTTTTGTGAAAGGAGACACAAGTTAGGAATGCACAAATACTAAGTTCTCTGTTCCTTTCGATTGCACCCATTGCACTTTATTGAGTGGATGTAAGAATGTGTGTTCCAATTTCATTTTGAGAAGTCATGGACTTCAAAACCAATTTGAATTTGGCAAAAAAAAATAAAAAGGGGTGCAAAGGTGTATGGGTTTGCCCTAGATGAACTGGCACGCCTTGGTGCGCATCTTGGCCAGACCTGCAAGCAGCCAAACCCTGCAACTTAGGTTTATTTCTAGATTGCCAGGGCCCTAAAAAAGGTGAAATGGTTTCAACCCAATTTTCTTATGATGTGGTTTTACAACTAAGAATGATGAAGAACTTCAATATGCCCCCTGTACTTAAGGTAAAGGACCACTAAAGTCCTTAAAGTAAAACTCACTGTAGCTGATGCTTGATTGCACCACCAAAAGATAACAAACAGGTCCTATGTGGACTGTAAAAATAACAGTCATTAACATTAATTTATCTAAACAGACTAAAAAAGGCGCATGCACCATGGAGATGTACGTGACCTTAATGTCTTTAATTTCTTTTGGTGTGAGGGGAGTCTTTGATGACATAATCCCCATGTGTTTTTACGGAATGTGTTGGGGGCACTGACCTTGAACATGACAAGGGGTAGTAGCCCCTGATGGAGTTGGGGGTTGCCACCCTTAGACTTCCTCATTTCTTTTGTAAAGCAAAAAATAAATTATTTTGGGCTGTGTGTGATTAAATCACATGCAATCTAAGTCACAAGGTTCAAATTCGAATTCGAGTTTGTCAATCATTAAATTCAGATGAAATTCGGCAAGGGTAAAAATTCAGAAAAATTTCGACATTAAATTTAACTTATAGAAATTTATTTATTTTTATATATAAGTAATATATCCACAAAATTGTCAAAATAGTTTGACATTGCTAAATAATTAAACTAAATAACACGATATTTTATCAAAATAAAATAATATTATTATATTAAATATCATAAAATTCGGATGAAGTTTGGAAAGGGTAAAAATTCGCTGAAATTCGAACTTCATGGATGAAATTCAGCGAATCCTGTGACTTAGCATGTAAATGAATTCGATTTCACTTTGATTCGCTAAGTTGATCTCAATTTCAATCAGTGTTACTATGGATATCTAGAAAATAAATCTTATAATTATCACAAAGATGCTTGGACTTCTGACACATGTACATTGGCTCTCCAATTTCTTGTGGACTTCTTGGTCAAGTTATATTCTGTTGTCGGTAGAAATTGTGTATCAGCCGATGGGTCCCTTTGAGAAGGTTCTTGTTATGTAGCAACATGTTGTATGTGGTCGACGAACCCCTTCCGGAAGGTTCTTCGGAAAGTATTTATACACCCTCTTGGGTCATTGTAAAGCATCTAATCATCATAAGCATAATGTAATATCTTGGCGTATGCGAATATAATAAGGAGTTTTGCTATTCTGATCCATTGTCTGTATGCATTAATTTCTTTACCCAGTACGGTAAACATATTCTTTAGTAAATCCATTGCTTGGGAGCTAAGTCACAAGGTTCGCCGAATTTTCGGCTTCAAGTTCAAAATTCGGCGAACCCATAAAACATGAAAAATATTCGTTGAAATTCGTACGACAGCAGTTTGGTTTCGTTTTTTTCTGGAAACATCGGCAAAAAAACCTAACAAATGAACCCCTATTAGATAATTGCAGAAGCTGATCCTACTCCAGTATTGTAAATAGTTGTGATTTCTTCTCAAAAGGGGTTGAAGCCATATTAAGATTTCTTGCCTCTGATTTAAAATGTTGTACAGATACACTTTGATATACATTTCAGCTTCTTTTGCCCATATTGTTATATAAATTATTAAATTATATATTGCAACTTCTTTAGCTGTAATTTGTAAATAATTTGTAAATATGTTTTTTCTACCCATCCCCTTGTCTGTGCCATAATATGGAAAACAATTGAAGACCCTGAAACCTGTACACCCCCCCACCTCTCTGCATCCTGGAAAGTGAGGGCAACATTGAATATTACTAGATTTACATTCCAGTATAGTACATAAGCAACAGCTAATTGAGTATTCAAATCCAGCTAACCTGTAGTTTTTCTATACATTGATCTTTCTTAAATTTCAGAGTCTAGACTCTAATGGAACTGAAATTTTCTATATAATGTGCAACTTGAATTTAATTTACAGAAGCTGGATTGATAAATGCCTTTTAAAGACTTCAAGAATTTGGAAGATATAGAACATCATAAGGATTCTATTTGGATATGAATTCAGAGTACCTTTCACTGCTATGTATTATGACTGGGCACTAGTTGCGTTCATTAAGTACTTTGAGGAGTTTCTTTGATTTTTAAAGCTTGCTGTCCCGCATTTTAATGTGTCACTGTTTGTACAATGGTGACTATCAGATTTCTTTCATGATGTAAGATATGTTTTCTTGCCAATTTATGTAATTGGAAAAGTGATCTTTAGGATACTTATTGTTAGTCTTTTCTTGCAGGGAGGATCCCATTTGCATTTCTAGAGGACGTTCATGGGAGATTTGTGAAGACATATGGACGAGCTGTTCATACAGCTCTTGCTTATGCTATGAATGATGAATTTTCTAGAGTACTAAGCCAACAGATTGAATACTATTCAAATGACCCAAATGCAGACAAAATTAACCGTATCCGGGGAGAGATGTCACAGGTAAGGGTTCAAGTTTGTGTGCCCTACTTGTTTCATATTTTTTGCCATCATAATCCATTTAATCTGATTTTTCACTTTTCTTATTAATGTATTTCAACTGGTGGTAAGAAGATTCTGTCTTATAGTCTCGAAAATCCACAGTTAACAGGTACCTAAATTTTTAAGAGAACAGTTGTATTTGGAGCCTTCCTCATTGAAAATAATTTTGACATACAAATTTGTCAAAGTTTTACATCATGGGCTTGATGGTGGACCCATTTGATTTTTGAATGTTGTAAAACAAATTTTTGTGGGTTGATTCTTCCTTTTGGGACTGTGCCTGTTTCAAATACTAATCAAAGAACAGTCACAGGACATTATACTTGAAAAATCTGATAATATTATGGCAAACTTGTGACAAACTTCTCAAGGTGCTTTTCTTAAAGAAGCATATATTGACACTGCTCTTCATTTACCTGGTTTGAAATTTATGAAGTGTTATGGGACTCATTTATTTAGCTAGCTAAATATAAAATAAGCAATTATATCGTACAAGCCCAGATTAAACGGTCAGATTCATTCAATAAAAGTACCGAGGTAGGAAATATTGCCAAATTTATAATATAGGAGTGCACAAGACAGATGCAAGGGTGAAGTGAGAGGGCAATCTGCATGTTTCTCTGCCAAAATAAGAGGATGCCAAAATTTCCCCACCGCAGATTGTTGCACCTTCATTATCACTACATTTAATAATGAACGAGTGCGATGGAGAATGAAACAATGGACAAACTTGCATTTCTTCATTCCCCATTGCATTAGTACATTTTCTGTGCATTAATCTGTGTCAATGCCAATGTGAGAGGATGCCAAAAAATGTCTCACCCTTCATTGTTACTACATTAAATGGAAAATGAAAAATGGACAAACTTGCATCTTGCATTTTTTCATTCTCCATTGCACTGTGCTTTATTCCATGCAGTGACAATGAAGGGTGGGATACTTTTGGTATTCTCTTAATTTGGCATCGCAAGGTGCAATTGCCCTCTTACTACTTGTTTGAATCTATCATGTGCTCCAATACCTTAAACTTGGTAATATTTCAAATTGCTTAGTGTAAAGAGTCTCTTCATGGTTCAAGCAGCACTAAGGTTGTAAGGAGTCTTCAGGAAATAAATATGCTATATGATTTCCATGTTTACATTTGCTATGGTGATTATGTATTTATTAGTTAAGTTCTTTCAGGACTTGTCAAATTGAATCAAGGCTGATTTGAAATGAATCTTTTTAATACATGAATGCAATTGTCTTGATCAATCATAGATTTCTGAATATGCTTAACTGCTCTTGACACAAATAAGCATATATAATATATGTCAAATGCTATAGCCTAGCTCATGATGTTCATAACTTCATTGGTTCAGTTACCATGTTTAATACTGTAGTTATATAGTGAGAGCTACTGTTTGGACTCCTTGCCAAGTGGTCAAGGCCACAATCTGTTACAATTATTCATTAACATATTATTTGAAATCATCAAAATTAGCTGCCACTTTTCGTGTTAATTGCAGTTTATTGTTTTGGCCTACTATCATGATGCAGTTTCATTAAGTTTTGCAATGTCTTTAGTGACATTCAAATTGAATGTATAGGTGTAAAATGTTTGCAGTTACTCCAGATATTATGAGCATGTGGGTATATTCCAACCGCATTGTACTTTGTTAACATACTATGCGTTCTATGATTTTTCAGAGACCTAACCAGTATTTATTTTTCTCAGTTATATTTATGATTTTTATTAAAATAAACTGAAATTTACAACTTCAACATAGTTTCTGAATTCACATTGAAAAAGCTCTCCCATCTGACCCTCTGACAACATCAAATAATTTCAAGTTTTTCAACTGTTCACCCCCACCCAAAAAAACCCTAATTAGACCTCTGTAATTACATCAACTATCCACCATTAACATTTCATTACAATTTTTACAAAAGAGAACTGAGCCCTAATTATAAACTCCATCAATAGAGTTTCTACACTAAGCTGGGCTATCAGAACTTTGCAAAACGAAGCACCAAAATTTACAATTCAACATTTAACAGGAAGAAAGGCACTCTCACTGTGCTGGTTGTTGTTCATGAGCTCTCCCACCTGTCGCTTCCTTCACCATCCGCTTCCTTTGAACCCTCATCATCTGTTCCTGCCACATCATCTGCAGCACCTTCTCAACTAGCCCGGCTGTATGCACAATCCTTCTCACCTGCCCCATCATCCATGTCTCCTGGGGAATTCTTCATTGTCTAATCTTTCAATTTGCTTTATACGTTCAATTTATTCATCCAAAATTCTAATGGTAACAACGCAGAGAATTTCAGCCTCCTTATTTGGACCAGGTCATCTAAAAAATTCATTCCAACCCTCGGCAAGGGGCAAGCAAGGAGTCTAATTCCCTTAAGAAATCCATGGGAACAATTGCAACCATTACCAATCTTACCACAGCCATGGATGCCCCCAACTTAAGTCCTGATGCCATTATCATCAAGTAAATGTCTGTGTTTGTTCGGAGCTGATTCTTCAACTTATTAAAGGTTTCTCCCAGTATAACACAAGTACTCTCCGGGTCAGTTTCGAGTTCTCAAAATTGAAAATAACCTTCAATCTATGCATGGTCACTAGCACATGGAATGGATTCTGTTGTTTCCTTGGCTGCAAGGTGAACGGAGTCTCCATTATTGCTGCTTACCCACTTTCCCTATGCAGTTCACTGTGATCACAGAAAGGAGAATGTTGGAATGTTTTGTGATTTTGGAAATAAATCCCACACAAATTCTTATTCTTCCTCCCATCCACTGGCTCTTCGAGTGGAGCACCTCATTAAATTCTCATTTACTTACTGGGCTGCCACCCTATCAACCACCTCGACACCTTGTTTCAAAAGCATTACTGAATCTAATTTAATTGAAGGCATCTTCATTTAAGTCCCTAAAATCTTCAATTAACACTTCACCCTCTTTAAGGCTGGTTGCCCAATTTGATAGAATATCAGCTTCCTTATTATCATGTCGTTTACTGTGTGTATACTTATAATCTTCATGTGAGAAAAGACCTTCAATAATTAGGTCTATGTAATTTTGAAGGTGCCATGCTTGCATGCTCCCTCTTATAATTGCATTCACAATAATTTGTGGATCACCTTCAACTTGAAGTTTGTTAACACCAAGCTCCTTCGATGCTCTAGCTGCTAGCAATGCAGCTTTACCTTCTGCTATGCTGTTGGTCCCATTAACCAACCTCTTCCCTCCACATGCAATTACATTACCTTTCCAGTCTCTGATTATTATTCCTGCACCTGAGGGACCTGGATTTCCTTTGGAGGCACTATCAAAATTGACTTTCCACCAACCCCCCTCCATTGTTTTCCATTGGACCCCTTCCTCCGAAAAAGACAGTTTACCATTGTAACACAGAGACATGTCCCCCACCTTTTTGCCCCACATCTCGGAGACTTGGATGCACCGGGTATTTGGGGACTCCGTCCCCCTATCCCCAGCAGCGCCACCAAATTCCGTCATCTCTGCCGAGGATGGGGGACGTCCCAATGTCGACTATTTGCTGATTCGACTATTTATGTTCAATGTTCAATGTTCCAATTCCATCCAATGTTCAAGTATTTCTTCTTTTACATCATTATATCTTATATTGCAATACATCTTTTCATAACTAGCATTTAAAGTACCATATGTATATGTACACACCCCCTCCCATCCCTTGCCACTGTCCCCCCATCGTCCCCCCATCATCCCCAAATTAAGGCCCCCCTATCCCCTCGTCCCGGAAACTTGTCCCCCTGTTCTGCCGTCCCCCCATCCCCTAGGGTCGTGTAACTATGCAGTTTACTCATCCTTGCCCATTCACAGGCGAGACCCAACTACTATTAACAAAGTCAAAACAAAAAAGAATTGGTTTCAACAATATTTAGATCAGGGACTTAAAATCAGCTTCGTGCAACTATAACTTTCTTCAGATGATAGTGTTGATACTCAGATTCAGCAAGTAGTTTTTTATTTGCCTCAGACTTGGGGGGAATGCCTGGAAATAAAAAATACATATCAAATATCTTTAATGATTTTTATTTGAAAATTTAAAGTTGATTTTTTGTTATCTTCACAGACTTGGGTGAGTCCCAAATCTGCATAAACTTGTGAGTTTCTGATGTAGTCAAACTGAGCCCTCGCTCACACTCGTATCTGTGAGTTCTCATCAAGATTTACCTAGTCTAAAAAACTAACCCAGTGTTAACACACCTATATATTAAGGACTTACTACACACACATAGGTTCTATATACCATTTCTTATGAGTTCTTTTGTTTTGAAATTTACCTTTTTATTATAGATTTGTTATCACTTCCTTCAAATGCAAAACTCTCTGCATAAACGGAGCTTAACTAATTCAAGCTATTTCTATTGTTTTAATAGCAGGTCTAACAGTTTAGCATGTTATCAGGTTCGCAATGTAATGGTGGAAAATATTGACAAAGTGCTAGAGAGAGGTGACAAGTTGGAATTGCTTGTAGATAAGACAGCAAACATACAAGGGAACACTTTTAAATTCAAGAAGCAAGCTCGTCGTTTTAAGAATAGCATGTGGTGGAGGAATGTCAAGCTTATGTATGTCTTCTATCCCCAAACTCCATTTGTAGTTGCTTTCTGTATTTTTATTACTAAACGTTCATGTACTGTAATGTGCAGTTCTATGCTTTTTTTTGGACAATCCTTGGGTGTTCAGCCCATGGGTTTTATGATATGTAAGCATTGTTAAGGACAAAAAGTTAAAACCCTTTTGCCTTAAGTATTATAAAACAAAATTATTTGGATCTATACCTGCTGCATTTACTTGTTTGATTGATGGAGGCTTAGCAGTTTTAGAAGTGACATTCAGAAATCTTCTATGTTACTTGGGGATGTGTACCCAGCCAAAATTGGACTGTCGTGGGGTGGAAATGTCCGCGGACCTGGGTATGCCTCCTAATGTACCCAACCATCCCCAAAAATTCCAAAAAAAGGAAGCAAATGTTTTTGGTATGCCCCAAAATTCATCATGGACACCTGGGGATGGTTAACTGTCCCCAAGATGGGCAGGAGATGCCTGGCTGTCCTGACCATCCTGGGGACAACTCACTGTTACCTATAGCAGAACAAGGGAAAAGTATTTTTTTTTTAAAACTAAAAAATAATTTGAAGGGTAGCAGGGCCAAATATGCTGCCCCAATATTTTTGAGAGCATTTTAGGTTATTTTGTTGGCAACCAACTACTAAAAAAACAGTATTTTCCGACACCCTGTGGATAAAAAAATGTTCTAATTGTGTGGTTGGTTGTTCTAAGTCAATTTTCTGTTCAAACCCAGCAATGTGTAACAGTACTGAATGTGTCAAGTTCTTTTGCCAGCCATCAAAGTGTTTGTTAAAATCTGTAAAGCAAAATTGAGGAATCACCTTTAAACTTACCTAGGACAAAGACTAGCTCTAGCAGTTTTAATCTCTGGTGTTTGCGTAAAGTGTCAAGATTGTATAATCAGAATATATTTATCATTTTCAGACCCTTGAAAACCTTACTAGTTTCAATTTGGAGTACATCTTTAACCTAAATAGTTTCAGGTTCAGGTTTGCAAACTATTGAAGTTTTGATGATTTTAGGAATTCTTATCAGTGTCAATTTGAAGCGCATCCTTGATAGATGCCATCCTCTCAAATTGGACGGCATCTAACACCTCAAATATTAACCCGAAAACAATGAGACTAGCTCTACACAAACACAAATCACATGCCAAGGTAATGTATGTCAGGTATAGTTGCATTAATTGCAAGCTAACAAATCATGCGTACACACATTTTTTACATGTTAAAATTGTGATTATGAGAGAACCTTATAGCTCCCAATCTTTATAGTTAATATTTGTGATTTTTTGCCTATTTGTCATGGTTAGATTGTGGAAAACTCACCTTGAGCATATAACAATGTTGACCCTTGTTTATTGGCCAAAATTATTATTTTTTGTCAAAAAGACTGGCCTTAGTTTTTTTGTTTTTTTTTATTGGTCACACGATTTTATTTTGAAAAAAACCTAACCTGATTTTTCCTTAAATGAATTACAGTTATCTGAAAAAATCAGTCTTTTGGTTTGCTGAGTTATTCCCACATGATTTTTGGTACTATGAAATTTGAAGTTAGCTGACACATTTGAAATTGAGCCCCACTAGCGTGGGAGCTAAAGACAGACCAAATTAATTAACTTCTCTGTCAGTGCACGGCATTACAAAAAACCATCTGCTGCCTGTGAACCAAGCACTCATTTAAAAAGAATGACCCAAAGCTAAACGCTGCAAATCCATTGAGAATATGAAAGAAAACAATTTGGAGAAAGGTTAAGTTGGTAATCATCTGCTACAATCTTTTTGATAAGTTTGATGCTTGCTAGACTTCACTCTAATAACAAACTCAAGAGTGGAAAAGTTGTGGATGTTGATGCTTTTGTTTCCATGTAACATTGCATTAGATATCTTATTTACAATAAAATGTGAAGCACATGTGAGTTCTATGGAAGGTAATAGAAGGAACTGAGAAGGTTGTATCTTAAATGTAATTTCAATCATTCAAATTTTGTTGAAGGCTACATCTGATTGACATTGAGATTTTATATTTTATCTAAAGGAAAGACAGGTTGATGAGGTCTAGGGGAAATTTGTGGGACTATCATTGTTGTTTGTTGATTTTTATAATGACATAAATTAAGTTCAGTTAAACATGTTATGAATATGTGATGTGTTGTTCTTTGTAATATGGGTGCTTTTATGGCTGCCAGAATATCTTCTTAAACTCTCTTTTATGGTATTTTTGCAGGGTTGCATTGATCATCTTGATCTTGATCGTGATATATGTCATCCTCGCAGTGGTTTGCAAGGGTGTGACCTTACCATCCTGTAGGAAATGAGTTTTGATGATTGAATGTTTTTATTAATTTTTTTCCTGTATTTTATAAGCTCAAGCTGTTTTCTAGGTTAGAATCCTAGCACGTGAGGCTGTTTGCTCATATTATTGTATTTTAGTTTTGGTCATTTGCTTGTGTGTATTGGACTTTGTTGGCGTTGCCTTTCAACTAGAACCCATAATTGTGCTCCCATTGTTATAATTTTCTTGGAGAAGTGGTATATACTTCAAAATGCCTCTATGTTGTTTGCATTTTATTATAAGGTCAATGTCTTTATGGACCATATACTCATGGACATGATTAAAAGACCAAGCACAGTAATTATATGCAATTCAGTCTATATTATTTGTTATTGCAGCTTATAGCAGTAATCTTGCTTTTTTAGCCTGGTGCAATTTAATAAAAAACTCATGAAATTCTTTGCAAGAATTGACAGTTGTTGGCTGCTTGTGTTTGTTACAAGATATAATTTGGAGAATACACAACATACTTTCTTAGCGATATCAAAAGTCTCATCATTTGGCAATACTAAGATCAGAGATGAAGTAGAAGGCGTTATATATGTATCTACAGAAGAAAATACCAATATGAAATTATCTGTTTCACATAACTGAAAAAATGTTTTAATAAAGGTTCACAAGTCCAGAGCTCACCCGGAGTTTAAACAAATTCTATTTCGAACTATGCACAATCAGCAGTTGGACTCAGCCATACAGTGGATCCGAACCTATCTACCAACATAAATGGATTTAAGCAACTGATAACTTGCTTTTTAAGTAAGTAAATGGATAATGTATATTACACATTGATGCTGATTTCATTTGTCATTAACTATTTTTGAATGGGCTGATCTAACGAACTCACCTCCCAACTCAAATCCCTACTCTTATAAAACTTGGAGAATTCAAAATCCACAACATTTCCCAAGTGTTTGGAAAATATTTTTAAATTTTTGACATGATCAAAACAGTTGGTAGGATGCACCAAAATTTATGAATTAAACTTTCTTAAACAGAAATCCATGGTATATAATTAGGTGGTTCATCTGTGATTTTAACTGAAGCTACTTAATAAAAAAGCTCAAGAATTTCTATATATATTATTTACCTTACAGTGGATTTTTATCTGTTGTTGATGATTGTTTGCTTTTAACTGTTACTTACAGGGGCATTATTCTGTTGACAATGTGTTTTTGTTTGTTTGTTAAGGTAGAATGGAATTTTGAAAGGGCCTGGATCCTTGTATAAGGAGGAAGATTCTCTAAAAATAAACAACAACGTGTGCAATCACCAGACAACAGGAGCAAAACAATTTCACAACAACAAAAATCAGCCAACAAAGGGTGAAACAGCACCCAATAGACAATCAGTCCTAAGTTAGAGTGGTTTGATGCGAAATTTGTCCAAAGAACTCTGATTGAGGACAGCCATCTTATCTTTAGTGCCAAGATCCTTCTGCACAAGTCTCTTTTTTTCTGTAAGAACTAGAATGATCTTGATGTCAATAAGCCATTCCAACTCCCGACCTTGAGGTCTCCCTTTGAACCTTCATTTGTCTTTGGGAGCATTCCCTTCCTGCACAACCACAGTAGTGGTGTCACAATCATTGTTGACTGCTTTTACATGTTACCTTTCCTGCTTAACTGTATAGTGCTTGTTGCTGGGGCAAACAACATTGGCATGACCCATTTTAGAGCAATGGCAAACAACTGGAGAAATTCTGAAGTCATTCTGATGCACCCAATTACTCAGCTTAGATGATACAGTAATATAATCCAAATTGAGCACATGCGCCGTCCATCCAAAAGTGTTGATAATGCCCATAAATATCTCCATTTCATTATTCCAGTGGACCCTGGCAATTTAATCCAAATTAAAAACTTGTAAATGCTATCTTTTGTCGGATCAGAACTGAAAGACCAATTTTAAAAGCAAATGCAATTCTGCCCAAAGGATCCTTGATCTTGAGTTCATAAATGAAAACATGATGTTATTGGGAAAAGCAGGGACCTCAACTTATCTCCCAGTAGGTGAACTCTTGAATGAAGTAACATAGCTATCAGTGAGTTCAAATGATCCTTCACCCAGAGCTAGAATTATCTTACTCATCAATTCCTCCTTTGCAACTTGAGCATCAGGCTCACATGCAGTAGCAACAATTCTTAAATGGGTTGGCCCCCACATGGCATTGGCCTTGAAGTCTACACTATCCACAATAATCTTGTAGGATATCTTGCCTCGCAAACACTAGTTATCTCTTGCCATGATCCCCCCGGCCACTGGAGCAGTTGACAGCCTAGATGCTCCGGCAAATCAGCAGTAGGATACAAAACAACATTTGCCTTACTTGGCACAGCATGGTGTTAAGGACTGGAATAGTTAATGTCTCGTTAGAGTTTTCCTAAGGTCACCTGACACAAAACAGACAAAGTCAGCCTCCTTGAAAATGACCACTCTTGCAATGCAGATATTTATGCCTCCAACCACAGCTCCTTAAAGGACTCATCATAGTCTAAAAACTCTTAAAAAACTCTTGACATGTGACTACCTGCAAGTCAATGCCAGGTGAATTGCCTAAAAACACTCGGTGATTTTTTTCCCACAAAGCTCATGAGTAAATGCGAAAAACTGAGTTTTGTATTAAAAGTTCCTCCAAATTCTTGCTTGCAGTTTGAAAATTACGATTTTCATTGGAGATAAAGGCTGCAAAGGCTTTAATTTGAGCTTAGCTGCCCCTTGACCCTGCTAGGGGATGCACCCCTATTGAAGGCATTAGCTCTCCTCATCGGGTTCTCCACTTCCAAATACCCAGTAGTTATTGGAATTTGTCAAATAAAAAACTTTATTACAATGAGGGGTTGACAAATTGGGATATAATTTGAATTTGCCTTCTTAAACATTATTGTTGCACAACTTGCCAAAACCTCTCTAGATGAGGCAACTCTTACTTACGACATGGCTAGTGGGAGTGGCATTCTAACTCATTTAGAGTTGAACTTGTTTTTTGATCTATATGATATGTATTAAATTCTAGTTTGGATTTATATATGGTATAAATTAGTATTTTAAAACATTTTATTGATATAACAATAAAAAGTGCAAGAAAATTGTTTCTAATGTTAGTATTTTCAGAGTTTTTAAATTTTTTAGGCCGACATAGTTATAGCCGAGTAAGAGTTTTTCAACTGTAGGACTTATCATCACCATCCACAAACCAACTGTCCAGATTGGTCTCGTTGTCACTCATCATGTTCATTTCCTTCAGCTCTGAACTTGCTCCTACTCGTTCTTTACACCCGGTTCAAAATCCCCTTGCACTGGCACTTTTTTCTGCTTGCTTGCTTGATATTATAAGAATATTATTTCAAATTCTATGCCAGCTTGTAATTGAAACTTGGTATGATATTTTGATTCCGAGTAAATCCTAATCCCGTCCCAAGGAAAATGTAGATCTGACATTCACCTTCCATAGGCAATAATTCAACTTAATCACTAAAGCATTATGAACCGGAGCTTGAAATCCTTGTATGCCGTTACCGTACTACGTAAACTTCGAACTGCCCATCTACATTTTGAGGTTGAATTTTTCTTTCATGTGAGATAGTTACATCTTTGCGATAACAAATGATAAGCATTACAACTTACCAGCCACTAATATCAAGATCTAGCAACTTTTGTGCTAACAAATTGCGTCAACTTTGCATTTTCCAGTGGTACCGTGCAAAATATGAATTTTGTGCTATCACCATTTGTATAAGAATTGTAAGCTCGTCATAAGACATTGCAGCAAACATATTTTGCCTGACTAGAATCTCGGTACTGAGCTTTTAGACATTGCCACAACCTATGGGTGATATTACATTTTTAATTTGTGGTTGGTGTCTCTGGGCATAAGGGCGATGTTTGGGTGTATGGTAGAATAGACAACTAAATTGGAGTTTTCGTATATTTAGTAATGTGATTTTCTTGTAAGTTTTTCCATCCAAACAAATCTTTGATGAAATAGTTAAGTTTTGTATGTAGTACTCATTTCCTGCTAGTTTTTACATTGCCCAGTTCTTGAATTTTGACTAATTGACATTAGGATCTTATTATATGTTATTGATGAAGCTAAAGTAAAAACTAGCCTCGATTTGATGTGTTATATGTGTTATACAATCTAACTACCAATACGGTCAGAAATATCTTACGTGGGCTTTTCTATCAAATACTTTAAACAACTTAAATTCTTTTGATATGAGTCATATGGCTACTAATAGGGTCAGATGCCTTTCGAGGGCTTTTCTATCAGATACTTTAAACAGCTTGAATTCTTTAAGTATGATCTGTTCAAAGTCAATAAATATAATGTGAGTAAGATTTTATCTTTTATTTTGTAAAAGGTACGAAGCGAATCGGAAGAATTGTGAAGATAGTCTTGGTTTGTTTTGTTCTAAGTTACAGCAAGACTTCAACTTTAGAAGAGTATGCAGAGTGCTTAAATCATCACTATAGACAACGAAAACTTGCATAATCATAAACCTATAATTAAATTAATTAATTGGAGTGGATGTTTTAAATATATTTATTTTAAAGATTTTAACATGAATTTGTAACACAGGGAGCGGTTTCAGATATTTCTTCCTATTTTAGATAGGTGTATTTTGACTATATTTAGTATTGTAATGATTTTTTAACCTACATAGTAAAATAACTATTAAATTTATATTATATTTTTTCATTCTATTTATTTTCTTGCAATTTATTATTATCATTTATTAATACATAAGTGAAATTTCACTACAAACAATAAAAACATAAATTGAAATTTCACTACAAACAATAAAATATTAATAAGATATTAAATTTGAATACATTTGCGAAATGTGTGTATAAAAATTGTGTTTAATCTTATAAAATGTGATATTTGATATTCAATATTGAAGATGAAGTTTCTTTAAATGGGAAAGGACAACACAATTTAAAAGTAGAAACTAATTAATGAAACTAAACTCATTTAATATGACTATTAGAACCATTAATACCCTCATTAAATAGTTATTATATTTACTACATTTCAAAATATTATTTGCAAGTCTTTTGATCATGGATGCATAAAGGGTTGCACCCTTCTCATCAGAGCAATCTGTGACATGAGCTTGTTGTTAAGATTCTCTTTGAATTTGTATATTTGGCTAGATAAGAAGAAACTATGTTTTAAAGGAAAAAATAATAAACCCTCATGCAAATCGTTACCTTAGCAACTCTAGGTGTGATTCAGTAAAATTGCAAGAAACCACAAATATTTGTGGAGAAATTTGATGAAAACCTTTAAGTAATTTTTTATTTGGAAAAACAAAAAACATTGAAATGATTTTTTGAGGATAAAATTTAAAAATTATGCAAAATTTGAGACATGATTTGGAATATAAAACTTCATTTTTTTGTTAAAAAAAGTGATAAAATTATCATACAAAATGAATTTTGAGGCCAAAGAAAAGGCAAATAATGAAATACTCAATATTTTTTTAAAGGAAAAAATAATAAAAAATCTACTCAAATTTGTTTTGTAGTAAAATAATGAAACCCCATCTAGAATTATTTTTTAAGGGACAAAAGTTATAATTTCATCACATTGTGGTTATCCTAGAATAGTTAAAACTTCTTGTTCAATAAATCCACTAGTTAAAACTTCTTTCATCACATTTTGGATATCCTTATGAATTAAGCAAGGTTGAAGCTCGATGAACACATGTTGTTCCCACACCTGTCTTGGTTTGAATGAGAGACCAAGAATATTGTCATGGTTCAATTGTGCCATGTAATCCTCACTAACATAAGTCACAATGTGATCATAATAGAGCCCAATTTATTCTTTATTGGGCTCTTGCCTTAGGTGCAACTCTATGATCACGTGAAATGTAGGCTTAAAGTTGGGGCTTCTCATGAGGGGAAAGATCAAATGGATTTGCATGGAGATAGCGATCTGATGTAAAAGACTCACTACACACTCCCAAGACTCAATCACCTTGCTCAAATATGCATATATTTCTCTATCAACATAAATTAGAGGCTCTAAAATACTGTCACCTTTCCATAAGAATGTACCCATTTACCTTAAACATAGAATCTTTACATTAGACTCCATGCTCCTCTTTGAATGAAATCTCATCATTCCATAAACACATCTCAATATAATGGTATACAATATGAGATAACTTTGGCTATGAACAATGTAAGAACCCCAAATAGGCTCTATGCTGATCACTGTTTGTTTCCCTGGGTGTAATAATTGTTTTTTGGTTTGTTTTTGAATGTTTTAAGCTGTTTTTGGGTTTTTGAGTTGATGAAAAGGAAATACAAATATTGAAAACTAATCTAGCTCAAATTATAACTCAAATCTGATTATAATGCTAATCAAATTCATTTCTTCAGATGGCTCCTAATGTTTGTACAATACTTATTGCTGGAAGCATACATTAAAAACATCATCATTAATAGTTGAAAAAAACTTGATTTTTGTCTCCGATACGCAACCACACTGCTGGTTGCTTCCTCCTTGGGCAGCGCCTATCAAAAACCACAATATTAAATCTCTGATTTTTAATTCACTGTAGCGCTGTACTGTTCACAGCACTGTAGCTGCTGTTATAACCCCTTCCAACCTGTAAACAGATTCATCCACTTTTTCCCTACTGAAACACAATATTGACTCCAGAATGAAGTTAGCTCACAGGCAAAATTCAAGTGATATTTCACACCCTCAAATTGCATCAACTCTGAAGATACTACGTTCTCCACAGTCTGAATTCTTCTTAAACTTGTAGAAACCCTTGTTGCCACAACTTCAAGAAATTTCACAAGGCAAAGTTTTTAAGCAATTCTCATAACCTGCTCTTGAAGGAAGACAAGGTTTGTTTATAAGGACTCCTCGACTCCAGAATGAGTCTCCACGCTCAATGTGGGATAAAAGATATAATAATAACATAAAAAAATGTTATTACATTAAAACTTAGAAAATCCCTTTTAATTTTTCCATAAGCTTGGACCCACAATTAATTGAAACAATGGCCCCTTTTATGATATCATGACCCTCACTTAAGTTATATATTATAACTTAACAATATAGGCTCAAAACCAATAATGTTTATTTTAACTAAATAAACATTAATATCTCCATTATTACTCAACATTTTTGAATGTCGTTTGGACTGGGAGCTAACATGATAGAACTGCATATGACCATAGCCCTTTTCTAAAAATAGCAGGGGTCTATCTTTATAACTCCAAAACTGCTAAAAATAGCTTGACCAAGCCAAACTCAAAGGAAAACTCATCATAAACAAACTCTGGCAACCCAGAAGAGTACTCTGCTTTGGTCCTTGGAGGATCTCCACACCAAGGTGACCCTCTATCCAATCTTATTAGCCTACGAGGGTCTCTGATAGGCTATTCACCAACTAAAGTGATGTCTCTAGCTAGAAGGGGACATCACAGTCCGCCCTCCCTGAAATTGCTTGTCCTCAAGCAATCTCAACTCTGAATGCTGTAAAATCTCCTCGCTCTCCCAAGTAGCATCCTTTACCGACAAATCCTTCCACTTCACCAAATATTCTCGGATGGTACGTTTCCTCAAGTTCCTCTCTCTAAAATCAATGATAGCCTCCGCTATCAAAACAAGTTTTCCCTCATCATCCAGGGGTGGTAGTACTGTAGAAGGCACAATATGATGCCCTAGCGCCTTTTTGAGGTGTGACACATGAAAAACATTGTGCACCTTGCTCTCCGTCAGCAAGTCTAACTCATAAGCCACCTCTCCCACTTTCCTGATAATCCTAAATGGACCATAGTATCGTGGTTTGAGTTTCTCGGCACCACTCTTCTTGAGAGTGGATTGACGGTAAGGCTGCAACATAAGATACACCATGTCTCCAACCTCAAAAGTCCGCTCAGTCCTCTTCTGATATGCATACTGCTTTTGTTGATTTTGTGCCTTAGTTAGATTATCCTTGAGAGTCTTAACAAGGTCTTGACTCTCCTGTAACAAATCACCTGCACTGGGCACTCTACTGTCACTCAAAAGCAGATCCATAAAATTGGGTGCCTCATACCCATACAGGGCCATAAAGGGTGACATCTGAATAGACATGTGATAAGTGGTATTGTAGCAATACTCACAGAGATAAATCCATTTTACCCATGCCCTCTGTTGCCCTGCTATATAATTTCTGAGATATCCCTCCACCCATTTGTTTACTATCTCTGTTTGACCATCTGTCTGAGGGTGGTAGCTAGTACTCGGAGTGAGCTCTGTCGCACACAACCTGAATAGCTCCTGCCAAAAGTGACTCATAAACCTGCTGTCTCTGTCACTTACAATGCTCTGAGGTAAGCCATGTAATCCGAATATCTCTTTGAAGAATAACTCTGCCACCTGTGTAGCAGTGTATGTAGCAGTGATCGAAAAGAAGTGTGCAAACTTCGTAAGGCGATCCACAACCACATATATGCAGTCTCTGCCTTGGGCTCTAGGCAGTCTTGTGATGAAGTCCATAGACAAACACTCCCACTTCCTATCAGGAATCGGAAGTGGCTGAAGTAAACCGGCTGGATAGGAGTGTTCTTGCTTATTCTGCTGGCAAGTGGGACACTCCCTAACATATTGAAGTACCTCTGCTTTGAGCCCTTTCCATGTGAATCGCTCTCTAATCTGTCGGTATGCCTTGTAGAAACTAGGATGTCCCGCCATAGGTGAATCATGAAAAGATTTCAAAACCACCCTCCTCACTACTGATCCTGGGACCAAAAATATTCGTCCTTTGTAAATGATGAGCTCATTCACAAGGGTGTATCTGCTGTCCTGAATAGTCCCATCTATGAATCCAGCTGCCCAAGTGTCCTTTGCATACTCTGCAAGGATCAAGTGTCTCCAATCCTCCGATATGTCTGTCAGTAAGCTCAAATGGGGCCTAGGTGATAAGGCATCAGCAACTACATTCTGTGTCCCCTTAAAATATGTAATGTCAAAGTCATAGGACTGTAACTTGCTCACCCACTTTTGCTGCCTATCATTGAGATCTCGCTGCCCCAAAAAGTGTCTTAGGCTATTATGGTCGGTTTTGATACAAAATTTGCTACCTACCAAATATTGCCTGAATTTGGCCAAAGCATGCATAATGGCTAACATCTCCTTATCATATATGCTGAAGCTCCGCTCTGGCCCTCTCAATTTCCTGCTCTCATAAGCAATAGGGTGCTTCTCCTGCATAAGCACCGCTCCAATGCCCTCTCCGAAAGCATCACAATGTAGCTCAAAAGGTTTGCTGAAATCTGGTAATGCTAACACTGGACAAGAAGTCATCAACCCCTTAAATTTCTCAAAACACTCCTGTGCTTCAAGAGTCCACAAGAAAGCTCCCTTTCTCATCAAATCTGTCAAGGGTGCCGCATGCCTGGAATATCCATCCACAAACCTTCTGTAGAAACCACATAGTCCTAGAAAGCCCCTCAACTGTGTAAGGTTCACTGGTGAAGGCCACTCCACAATGGCACAAATCTTTTCAGGATCCATTCACACGCCCTCTGCACTGATGATGTGACCCAAGTACAACAACTCTGTCATGCCCAAATCACACTTCGACTCCTTTGCATACAAGGATTCTCTGTCCAATATACCCAGCACCGTGTCCAGGTGAACCAAGTGCTCCTCCCAAGATCTACTATATACCAAGATATCATCGAAGAAGACAAGTACAAATCTCCTCAACTGAGGATGGAAAACCCTATTCATTGTTGCCTGAAAAGTAGCAGGTACGTTAGTTAGCCCAAATGGCATAACTACAAACTCAAAATGGCCACAATGACATCTAAAGGCTATCTTCTCGATATCCTGCTCTCTAACTCTGATCTGGTGATAACCTGATCTCAAATCTATCTTTGAGAAGAAGCAAACTCCATGAAGCTCATCTATCAACTCATCGATCCTGGGAATGGGGTATCTGTTTTTAATCGTCTTCCTATTAAGCACTCTGTAATCAATGCACATCCTCAATGTCCCATCCTTCTTCTTTACTAACACCATTGAAGAAGCAAAAGGAGACTTACTTGGTCTAATGTGGCCCATAGCAAGTAACTCCTTTATGGTTTTCTCAATTTCATCCTTCAACCTCTTCGGATGCCTGTAAGGTGTAATCATGATGGGCTTAGCCCCCTCCTCTAACTCAATGATGTGCTCAATACCTCTGTCTGGTGGTCTACCTGGTGGAATGTCACTGAACACCTTAGAGTGTTTAACTCTAAGCTCCTGAATATCAAGAGGATATTCAATCTTATGCTGTCCCTCCTGTGATGGCATCAACATGCACTCTGCTGCCCACTCTACCTGATCATGTCGAATCAATCTAGCCATTCTACGAAAAGAGACCATCCCGAGATCACTGTCACTGATTGCCTTAAGAATATGTGTCTTCCCATTCACTTTAAACCTCATCTCCATCTCCTTGAGGTTAAGAGTGAACTCACCAATATCGTGCAACCAACTCATCCCAAGAACTATATCTGTATCTCCCATAGGTACAACATAAAAATCTGCCTTAAAGTCATAATTATTAACTTTCAATGGGAGTCCAGTGATCCTACGATCACATTTGAGGACATAGCCATCCGCTACCCTCACTCTAATTCCCCCAAACTCCTCTGTTTGTATGCCACGCTTCTCCACCATCTTAGCATCAATGAAATTATGAGTGGCACCTGTATCAACCAAGGTTATGACTCGCTGTCCAGCAAGTACTCCTCTCATCCGAAATGACCCTTCTTGCTTAATACTAGTGAGACGAGCTTCCCTAAGTTGCCCATCTCCTTTCCCATCCTTGGACTCCATTTTAGACAAGTTTTCAGCCTTGTCTTCCTCTTTTTCACCATCTATTTCCTCTATATCAGACTGCTGATCTGAATTATCTGATTCTGATTCCTCATAGTATGCCCACATAACTCTGTTAGCTTTTCCCTTTGGCCTAAAAGGACAATCATGGTTTGCATCATAGGGTCCCTTACAGTAGAAACATAATTTTTTCTTCCTCAAATCATTTAATGTTTCCCTGTCAAAAGGTGTTGGAGTTTTATCTTTAGAATCAATTTTAAAATCAGTCCTCTCTGGTTTTTTATAAAATGGTTTGTTATCCTTACTAGAAGATGCTCCTTTGGACTGAAATTTGTTTGTTGGGATTGCATGTTCCATACTTCTTGCCTTTCTCATCGCTTCCTGTAAAGAAATAGGATCAAATGCCTTTATCCAACCTCTCAGTGGTTCAGATAGGCCCTCAATGAAAAGAACTATCAATCTATGCTCTGAAATGTTTAGCACCATGACTGCCAACCGCTGAAATTCACCAATGAAATACTCCAAGTTGCCTGTTTGTTTTAGTTGTGCTAAGTCTCGGAAGTAAATCTCTGGATCTTTCTTGTCAAATCTTTCAACCAACCTATCTACGAAGTCCTGGTATTTTGTCACTTGGTTATGCTGAAGTGTTACCATACCATGGTACCACCAATCATGTGCTATTCCCTCCAAATGCAAGGTGGCATATTTGATAGCTTCAATCTCTGTCATTGGCCTCAGTGCCAAAAATGTGTCAAGCTTATGAATTCAAGCTTGAGCTATCATCTTACCACTCCCATCAAATGTAGGCATAGTAAGCTTGCCTGTAGCCCTCTTCAGCTCACTATTTTGACCTCTAGGCCTCCTATCTTGTCTGAGTGACCTGTAATGCTCTCTTCTCTGATTTACAAAGCGTTCAAAGGTCATC
Source organism: Cupressus sempervirens (assembly GCA_028749045.1). NCBI lineage: Eukaryota > Viridiplantae > Streptophyta > Pinopsida > Cupressales > Cupressaceae > Cupressus > Cupressus sempervirens. The sequence goes on along the minus strand of CM053791.1, from coordinate 77,731,741 downwards.
CTCTCCCGAACCTGCGAAGCTAATAATTCCCATTCATCATTTGCAGCCATGAGTGCATCTGCGAATATGGGGTCTCCTGTCGCCTCCTCTACCGGAGCTTCTTCTGGCTCCTCTGGAACAAATGTAGGGCGTGTAGGCCTATTAGTTGTTCTAGAATGGGTCCGTTGTGGTCTCTGATTACCTGTAGCACTCCTGTTATCTCCCTGTTCTCCCGGCTCCCCATTTTGTCTAACAGGTGGGTTCATCCTTTCTACCATAGTAGTGAGTGCCTGTAATGCCTGTGCCATCTGCTGCTGCCCTGTAACCATAGCACGGTAGAATTCTCTGGTATCCTGATCATCATTATTCCTCCTGTTTCTAGGTGGACTACCATCATGCCTCTCTTCCATATTTCCTGTTTCCTGTAACTGTTCTCTTTCAATCAGAGCTCTCTTACGAGTATGGTACCTGTGTGGTCCAATTTCCAGTGGCTGCATATGACTCCCCAAACCCTCAGGATGGCAGGAATGAGGCTCTGATACCAATGTAAGAACCCCAAATAGGCTCTATGCTGATCACTGTTTGTTTCCCTGGGTGTAATAATTGTTTTTTGGTTTGTTTTGAATGTTTTAAGCTATTTTTGGGTTTTTGAGTTGATGAAAAGGAAATACAAATATTGAAAACTAATCTACCTCAAATTATAACTCAAATCTGATTATAATGCTAATCAAATTCATTTATTCAGATGGCTCCTAATGTTTGTACAATACTTATTGCTGGAAGCATACATTAAAAACATCATCATTAATAGTTGAAAAAAACTTGATTTTTGTCTCCGATACGCAACCACGCTGCTGGTTGCTTCCTCCTTGGGCATCACCTATCAAAAACCACAATATTAAATCTCTGATTTTTAATTCACTGTAGCGCTGTACTGTTCACAGCACTGTAGCTGCTGTTATAACCCCTTCCAACCTGTAAACAAATTCATCCACTTTTTTCCTACTGAAACACAATATTGACTCCAGAATGAAGTCATCTCACAGGCAAAATTCAAGTGATATTTCACACCCTCAAATTGCATCAACTCTGAAGATACTACGTTCTCCACAGTCTGAATTCTTCTTAAACTTGTAGAAACCCTTGTTGCCACAACTTCAAGAAATTTCACAAGGCAAAGTTTTTAAGCAATTCTCATAACCTGCTCTTGAAGGAAGACAAGGTTTGTTTATAAGGACTCCTCGACTCCAGAATGAGTCTCCACGCTCAATGTGGGATAAAAGATATAATAATAACATAAAAAAATGTTATTACATTAAAACTTAGAAAATCCCTTTTAATTTTTCCATAAGCTTGGACCCACAATTAATTGAAACAATGGCCCCTTTTATGATATCATGACCCTCACTTAAGTTATATATTATAACTTAACAATATAGGCTCAAAACCAATAATGTTTATTTTAACTAAATAAACATTAATATCTCCATTATTACTCAACATTTTTGAATGTCGTTTGGACTGGGAGCTAACATGATAGAACTGCATATGACCATACCCCTTTTCTAAAAATAGCAGGGGTCTATCTTTATAACTCCAAAACTACTAAAAATAGCCTGACCAAGCCAAACTCAAAGGAAAACTCATCATAAACAAACTCTGGCAACCCAGAAGAGTACTCTGCTTTGGTCCTTGGAGGATCTCCACACCAAGGTGACCCTCTATCCAATCTTATTAGCCTACGAGGGTCTCTAATAGGCTAATCACCAGCTAAAGTGATGTCTCTAGCTAGAAGGGGACATCACAAACAATCACTGTATTACATCTCATCAAATATTCATTTACCTTCAAAACATTGCTTCTTGCTGTCTCTGGATATAACTGAACTCAAACATGAATAACTTTTGAACCAGATCAAAACTCTTCGATCCTCTAGTGAAGATGGGCGTAATTAGGCCTGTAAAAACATATTCCAATCTCAACAAATCCAACAGTTGGTTGGAAAGTTATGCCTCATGCAATGAGGGTCTTTTTCCTAAGATAGAATTTTGTTCTCCATATGGATATTAGCCACATTCACCCCATTTACAACAACAAATGCCGATAAGATTGAATCATAACACTGTGAATGCAAAACAAACAAAAACAAAGGAACGTCACTCTTATGAAATCCCACACAAATTACTATTAATCCATTGTTGGTTTAGGTTGATTCCATACTTATGGAAAATGGTTCCTTTCCACATAACCGATTCTTGCAAGCAAGATGTATAAACCATTCTACTCAAAACTACAATTTGAACATTTATGAGAGAGGGAGAAAGAAGTGCACAATAGAACTACAAACTTCAACATATTTTGAATTTAAAACACTGCACTTGCATAATCAAACAAATTTGAATGGCTTTGTGGTCAAAAGACCAGAGAGCCGATTCTTTTCATAATTTGCACTCTCTTCTTTTTCTCACTTCTCTCTCCATTGTTAATTCTTTTTTACATGCAAATCTCTTTCTTTAAAGAGCCATACTCTTCGTTAGTTAAAGAAACCAACCACTAACCACTATGGATGACATTTAATCCATTTTTAAATATATCACAATGGTAATTTAAACTTTTTCTGCACATTACAATGATATTTTGATATTTTAAACATTTAGACCATTTCATATGGTTATGGAATTTGTAATATATCTTTAATGGTGAGGTGCCTCTGCACCTCAATCAATCTCATTTAGATCCAAATGAGGTGGTTCCTTCTAATTCTCTAGTATTGACTCCCTTGACAATAGCTATAAGAAGCATTGTCATGATGCAAGACAAGTGTGAAAAAATGAATGAAAGTAATGAGAGTACTTATGGTATTATATATAGGGCAAGGAAAAAAGAAGAAATTGTTGCATTAAAGAGAGGGAAGGCTTCCCCATGTCTACATTAAGAGAAATTAATGTGCTAATGCTTTTGAGCTATCCTTTTGTGAACTTCTCCAAGATGTCAATTATTTTCATGACAATTTGGCTTTTTAGAGTGATCTAAAGACTTAAAATCTCTTAATAAATTACAAAGGAGAGTTAAAGTTCTGTGACTTTGGTGGCCATAGTTAGCATGATGGTAATAAGATAACGAAGATTAATGCAATCGAAAGATTAGTTTGCAATTCAATGCACCCATGAGGACAAAAATTTGGCTAGCCATGGTGGTAGCTATGGTCGATGCATCTGTAGGAGTCGTAATGGATTTCTTTTTCACTAATCTAGTGCTAATGTTGAGTAGGTCCAAGATGGCCTTTGGATCTAGCACTTCTAGATATATGCAGATCAACTAGATGATGTGAGTCTCTTGAAATAAGAAATCTTCAATGATTAGGACCTTGCGAGCAAGGTATGCTTCACTGCCAGAAGGAGCAACTAGAGAATTTGCATCAATTGATTTCTCAAGATCTTAATCATATTGGTTTAAAGGGAATGAACCATGTCGAGATGACTTCTTTAGAGACTAAGAAATTGTAGCAATATAGGAGCAGATAGTAGATATACTTTGTGGTGACATTCTTGGTACTTTGCTCGGAAACAACAAGGCAGCAAAGAGAAGAACCTTACTACTGTCTTGTAATCCAGCTTAGGGTTATCTCTATAATGTACCAACACAAGGGATAAGTATGTCATACCCTTGGATAATGTTCATCAGCGCATGCTATAACATTAAGATGAGAAATATTGTAGGCTTCTAAAATTAACATTTCCCTTTGAGTTAGTTTAGTTTCATCAACTATTTGGAATATCTTCAGGACGAATCAAGAAGCACAAGAAATTGTAATCAAGGGAAAGAAAACTTGATACTTGAAGTTATGAAACTGAATTGGAAATGGACATCTGATCTAGATTAAGTCAAGTTATCTATCAGAGGAAACCTTGGACGAGGAGATCAAAAGGTTGATATCACATTCAAAAAAGGTCTAAGGTAACCTTGGACAAGAAGGTTGTAGGCTTCTATGATTAACATTTCCCTTCGAGGTAGTTTAGTTTCATCAACTATTTGGATTATCTTCAGGATGGATCAAGAAGCACAAGAAATTGCACTTAAGGGAAAGAAAACTTGATACTTGAAGTTATGAAATTGAATTGGAAATGGACATCTAATTCAGATGGAGTCAGATAATCTATCAAAGGAAACCTTGGATGAGGAGGTCAAAAGGTTGATATCACATTCAAAAAAGGTCCAAGGCAACCTTGGATGAGAAGGTCAAAAGGTCAATGCCACATTATCATGAATGTTGGTGTACCCAAGCTTGGGGATGAATCTATAGTTTATTACATTCACTCATTTTACTATAAAATTGGACAAGTACAATTGTGTACAAGAAACTACTCCTATGAATAATGTTGTGAGCATAATAGAGAGAGTTGTTAGAAGATATCTAATCATAATGATTCAGAGGGGGTAAACCAAAAAGTTGGGTTTTAGACAAGGTACATTATTACTAAAGAATGAACATCTGATGTTCTCACCAAGTCTCATACCAAAGTAAAGCTTGTGCATTTGGAGACTAGCTTGGAGTTGTGTAGAATGAAGCCCTTTCTGAGAGGGAGTCTTAGCATCAGTGATTTCTTGAAATGTACTTTATTGGATTATTCTCTATGAGAGAGAAGCTTAAAGCGGAACAATGTTCCACCCATTGGGAGTAGTTGTGATGGATCCACCCTCTGGTGTGATTCATGGTGGATGTCATGTGTGTGGCACCATGAAAACACTGTGAGAGAATTTGTCGTGACTTTGTGTAAACTCTTTTGACATGTGTGTGATTCCATGACTATATGGGCCCCTTGTGTACATTGTTAAAAGGCGATGATATTTCAAATAATAGACACTTGTATCTAACATTGTAAGGTGATGAATTCACGATGATTAGTTCACTATCATGATGAATATCACGTGACTTGATATTCATGGATATATCATGATAGTTAGTATCTCTTGGACATTTTGATAGATATCATGAGACTTAATATTAGTTCAAGATCATTATGTTCCTTATGAGATAATCATGGTGGAAAAGTGTTTCCCTAGATATGCCATGATTTGTTATGGTAGACATCATGAGACTTGATGTTAGTATACATACCATAGCTTGGATATATAAGAAGAATGCCATGTAACTTGATATTCTTGAGCATATTATATCCTTTGATATCATGAGTTATATGACACCTCTTCTCAAAATAGATGATCCTATTGTGATATATACTTGGTTAGATTCTTTATCTTCCCTAGCTAAGAGGGAGTGCTAAAGATAATTGCTTGAACTAGATTAATGATAATCAATAACATCACACACACACACACACACACACACACACGTGTGTGTGTGTGTGTGTGTGTATGTATACATACATACATACATACATACATACATACATACATACATACATACATACATACATACATACATATATATATATATATATATATATATATATATATATATATATATATATATGTATGTATGTATGTATGTATGTATGTATGTATGTATGTATGTATGTATGTATGTATGTATACATATATGAGTGTATATATAATTACACATACACATACATAATTATATGACTTAGAATTATATTTATCATCATTCATATTAGATCATAACACCTCTTGAATCCAAGTATATTATCAATTGTTAGTACAGATTTTATCTACGAAGTTGTTATTTTATGCTCTTCACATTTTGATTGAGAAATTATCAAATGTTTGACCGAATGAATCAGATCAAAATTTGATTATGCTGCACATCATATCAATGATATGATATATTGATTGAGTGCAAACAAATATTGAACCCGTTTAGTGTTTGGGCTTGTTTATTTGGTTTAAAAAAAAGTCATAAACGAAGAGGCATATGTCTTGATGGACATGCCTCCAATTTGTGGAGATACATCCATTCATGCACATGATTCTCCATTTGGTTATATATATTCAAACTAAACAGGTAGAAGAGCATCAAAATCAATTATTGGTTTTCCCTTTGGAGTTTAGTGACTACAAATATCAAATTCAGAATTACTAATTAATATTTAGTATTTATCAATACTGAATTGTTGCTTACATACACATTTATCAAAGATCAAATTTTGATTACATACTATAAAGTAGAATTTAGAGATTGGTAATAATCAAATTATGAAATTAAAGGACATTCATAGTTCTAATTTGAGATAAATTTAATCTCCTTGACAACTCCAATATGTCATTATGCTCAACAAGAAATACTTGTTGGATTTGTTAAAATAGAAAGAGATACATTTTGATCAATTAGCTTCATTATGTCAAACAAAACCTTGTCTTCCTAATGTCGAATTAATAGGCCTCAAAGATGAAACTAGGTAAACAAATAGTTAATGTTCTCATTTTTGTGGTCAATTCATTTTTTGTTAAACTAAGGGAAATTAAGAAGGGTATGATAACAATTTTCTTAGTTAGAGGACAAAAGAAAAACCTTTATGCATAGCATATATTTCTATATAACCTTGGGTTTTCTATTTCTTTAGGGTCTAACTTCAAGTAAATATAACAACTAAATTTGAGGGACTTTCTTATGAGTGATTGATAGATGTAGAGGAAAACCTCTCACCATAATGTTTGGGAACTTGAGAAGGAGGTCGTCACTATTTGAAATGGGATCTAACATAAAAAGTTAAGAGAAAGAGGTCAACAGTCCTCACCTTTGAGCAAGTATTCTAAGATTGTTGTCATATTTTGAGCTTAGGTGTCTAGACATCATCTTTTTAAACTCTTAGATTTAAATCATTTTGCACCTAATACCAATACTAGCCTAAAAATAAATAGTCATCCTTATCCAATTCCATTAGAGAAAGTTGGCATATTAAAATATGGGAAAAACACCTCTTTAGGTTGTGCCTAGAAGATGTAGAAGAAGTCCCAATAGTGAAATCATTTCGTAGATGAGGTACAATATCCTTGACATTGTGAAGATCATCCTTATATGAAATAAGTCCTTAAAAAGGGTGTTAAAATAATTGAGAAGATTAACCATGTTCTTATCGCTCTTTTGGATCTTACACTTGAATTATTTCCAAAAGCTTGCTTTGTAATTGTAGAGGATGCTAATATATTATATAGGAGTTCATTGGTAGATTGTCTAAATCATCCTTGGATCATGTTAATAAATCCTTACAAAAGATATTTGAGGAGTGGAAAAGATTACCTATATTCCTAAAAATGTAAAGTATTTGGTGCTTGTAATGTCCCATTTTTTTGGAGGAATTAATTATAAAGTTATCAATTAAAAAAATTTTACAAGGTAACTTTATAAATTAAATAAAAAAAAGCTTCTAGAGGTTGTTGGAAGAAGCGGAGAAAAAATTAAAAAGGGAGGCCGGCCTATCAAGGAAAAAAGAATAAATAGGCATTGAGGGCTCATTGTCTATCATCGAGACTTATTATTGATTTTTGCTTATGTGCCTTGTGGAGCCTAGAGTTTTTGCAAATAGTCACAATTGGCCATTGAGAACGAAAACTCTCAATTGGTACGCAATTTTGAGGGTGTGAGATATCACCTAAATTATTGCAGCTGTGGGAAGGATATTTCAGTCCTTTCATTTGTGCTTAATTGCTGATTTGGAGTTTCAGTTGGAGTTGCACTTTCACCATATCATCTTTAGCAATCAGTCTCCAGTATTTGATCAATCCAGGTTCTTCTTTTCAATCTATAGTTGCAACAAGTTCTCAATTGTATACAGCTAGTTAGGGTTTCTCTGTAATGTGCTATGTCATAATGTTTTGGTGCTAAAATTTGCCATATCATTTGTAAAAACATTTGGTTTTCATTGAATGAATACATTGGCACTATTATTTCTTTTATATCAGCAATATATTTTAGCAGTGTGTTGAATCTAGAGTTTGTTTAGTGGCCTATTGGTACGGGTCATTACAGTGGTATCAGAGCGGTTTCTTGCCAGCCTGATAGGGTTACCCAGCCACCATTTAATTTATTTTACAAAGGAACCAGCATAACTAAGAATATGGCTGAGAGACATTCTCCAAGCCCATCCAAAAGTGTGCGAGATGATGAGACTTTACAGCAATAGGAGAGGCTTCTATAGTCAATAGAGGCAAGTACACAGGCAATGATGGTTATGATGCAACATTTGATTGGGGAAAATAGGAGAAATAATCATGATCAGGATGACAAAATTATAGCAGGATCACAACATAGGACACGGTCTGGAACAATTGATAGACCCACACATCCTACATTTAGAGAAGAAACTCCAGCACACACACCTAATGCTATGGTAATAGATATTGTAGGTGAACTCCGATAAGCGAGGAATGAGTGGGATTCATTACCAAAATATGTATAGGATGGATGGACATTTGACAGGTACCTGAACTATAGAGCTGCCAGGCAGAAGCAAGTAGATAAACACAGTGAGTTGCAACAGGTCACCAACAAGTTGGTATTACCCATATTTGATGGCAGCGGAAAAATGACTTCTCGTGCTTGGATTCATAAGGTGGATACTTTCCTATCTTTGAAGACTATGATAGAAATTGAAGCACTCAAGTATGCCACTTTACACTTAGATGGGCCAGCACATGATTGGTGGACACACGACATGATCACATTGCAACACAATCAGGTAACCACTTATCAGGAGTTTATGGATAGATTGATAGAAAGGTTTGAGAAAAAAAATCCTGAAGTTTATTTTCGGGAGTTAGCCCAGTTGAGACAGTCAGGAGGCTTAGAAATATTTATCAATGACTTCTAGAAGCTTGCAGTGGTGGTACCTGACATTTTAGAAAGGAGGCTAGTCATCTTATTCACAGAGGGATTAACTGAACCACTCAAGGGGTGGGTAAAGGCCTTTGATCATCCTACATTATAGGAAGCCATGAAGAAAGCCCGTAGTATGGAACTTGCAGTTCCAGAAAACCGGTTTAGTTCAAAGGGTTCTTCATCATTTAGAGATAACAAAGGGGAATTTAGCAAGGGTAAAGTGAAGGTTAGTGACTCAAAAGACAAGCTAGCTGCACCTTGGGATAAGGAAACACTTAATGAATTGCGTAGGAAGAAGCTATGCTTCTTTTGCAAAGGTCCCTATGAGTTTGGTCATGATTGTCCTATAAAGCCTAAGGGGAAGGCTAACCAGGTGATGTGGGCTTATTATGAAGGTTCAGATTCAAACATCTTAGAGCACCATGATGAGGATCCTGATGAGGTAGAAGGTGAACAAGAGGTAGATAGCGCTGAGAAAAAAAGGCTCCAAAGATACATTTACAAGAGGCACGTCTGTCTAGTATTCAAAGAGAGGGATCTTTCAGATTTCGAGGAGTCTTGGCAGGACAAAGGATTATTACTCTATTGGATACAAGTGCCACACATAATTTCATTGATGCACAATTTGTGGAGAGACATGGACTCATTACTGAGGAGTTCGAGGGACTCAGAGTTAAGGTAGCTGATGGATATACTCTTCGTTGTGATAGGATGGTGCGAGATCTACCTTTGCGCCTAAACAACTATGAGTTTAAGGCGGACTATCATGTGGTCAACATGGGTGACATGGACATATTACTTGGGATGCAATGGTTACATTCTTTGAAGGAGGTTACCCTGAGATTAGAGGATATGGAGATACGATTTGTGGTGGATGGCAGGACTCATGTGCTGAAGGCTATCTGTAATGGTGATGTTAGGACTATCTCATTTAGGCAGTTGGAGAGATTAGCCAGACATAATAATATAGAATGGGCAGCAATATGTGCCTTGATGCCTACCCATGGGGAGCAACATAAGACTGAATATCATCCATATATTCAAAAATTGAGAATCAAGTACGGGAAGGTATTCAATGAGATTCCACCAGGCAGGCCACTAGATAGAGGTATTGAGCACATTATCGAGTTGGAGGAAGGTGCTAAGCCTGTCATGATCACACCATACCAGTACCCAAAATGACTCAAAGATGAGATCGAGAGGACCATCAACGAGTTGCTAGCAATGGGACACATCAGACCAAGTAAGTCACCTTTTGCATCTTCTGTTGTTTTGGTAAAAAAGAAGGATGGAACTCTACGAATGTGTATTGATTATAGGGTGTTGAATAAGAGAACTATAAAGAACAAGTATCCCATCCCACGCATCGATGAGCTGATAGACGAATTGCATGGGGCTTGTTATTTCACAAAAAATGATTTGAGATCAGGCTATCACCAGATCAGAGTTCGAGAGCAGGATATTGAAAAAACTACTTTTAGATGTCATTACGGTCAATTTGAGTTTGTAGTCATGCCTTTTGGTTTGACTAATGCACCTGCCACTTTTTAATCCACTATGAACAAGGTCTTCCACCATCAGTTGAGGAAATTTGTGCTAGTGTTCTTTGATGATATTTTGATCTATAGCAGGACATGGCAGGAACATTTAGAGCACTTGGATATAGTATTAAGCATTTTATAGAGCAAGTCCTTGTATGCCAAGGAGTCCAAATGTGATTTGGGGATGATAGAATTGTTGTATCTTAAACATATCATTAGTGCGAAAGGATCCTGAAAAGATCCGTGCTATTGTTGATTGGCCACCACCAGAGAACCTTACACAGTTAAGAGGGTTCCTTGTTCTATGTGGATTCTATCGCAGGTTTGTTAGTGGCTACTGACGACATGCAGTGCCCATGACAGATTTGTTGAAGAAAGGGGCATTTGTGTGGACTCGGGAGGCACAAGAGTGTTTTATGTAGTTCAAGGAAATAATGACTAGCATTGCCTAATTTCATGAAGCCATTTGAGCTTCAATGTGATGCTTCTGGAGAGGGAGTTGGTGCTGTACTCATGCAGGACAAGCATCCTATAGCTTATGAGAGTAGGAAACTCAGAGGGGCTGAGAGATCATTCAACATATATGATAAGGAGATGCTGGCCATCATGCATGCCTTGGCCAAATTCAGACAGTATCTTGTGGGTAGCAAATTTTGTATTAAAACTAATCATAATAGTTTTAAGCACTTTTTGGGATAGCAGGACCTGAATGATCGTCAGCAGAAGTGGGTGAGTAAGTTACAGGCATATGATTTTGATATCACATATGTTAAGGGGACACAGAATATTGGTGAAGATGCTTTATTTTGTAGGCCACACCTCACTTCTATGATTCAAATATTAGAGGATTGGCGACACTTGATTGTAGCAGAATATGCCAAAGACATGTGGGCCTCTTCTATAGTGGAGGGGACAACAATCGACACCAAATACACTCTCATAGATGATTTGATCATTTACAAGAATAGGATTTACTTAGTCCTAGGATCGAAAGTGAAGTAGTTAATTTTGAGAGCATTCAATAATTCACCTACAATAGGCCATCCTGGGTATTTCAAGACTTACAAGTTAGTAGAGGAATGATTCACTTGGAAGGGACTTAAGGTTGATGTTTTTCAGTATGGATGTGAGTTTCATGTTTTCCAACAGAACAAACAAGAGCACACTTATCCAGCAGGGCTCCTACAACCACTTCCTATTCCTGACAGGAAGTGGGAGTGCATCTCTATGGATTTTATTATGGGCTTGCCTAGGGCCCAGGGGAGTGATTGTATCTATGTGGTGGTGGATAGGTTGACCAAATATGCTCACTTCTTCACTATTGCTACTACATACTCAACAACTCAGGTGGCAGAGGTCTTCTTCAGATAAATTTTTAGATTACACGAGTTTCCTCAAAGCATTGTGAGTGACAGAGACAACCGCTTCATGAGTCACTTTTGGCAGGAGATATTTTGGTTGTCTGGCACTGAGCTTACACCTAGTACCAGTTATCACCCACAAACTAATGGTCAAACAAAGATTGTAAACAAATGGGTGGAAGGGTATTTGAGGAATTATGTGGCAGATCAACAGCGAGCTTGGGTTAGATGGATATATCTCTGTGAGTATTGTTACAATACTACATATCATATGACTATACAAATGACACCCTTCATGGCACTTTATGGTTATGAGGCACCTAGTTTCTTAGATTTGTTGTTGGGAGATAGTCGAGTACCCCGTGCAGGTGAGCTACTACAGGAAAGTAAGGATATAGTTGATACTCTCAAAAACAACATTGCTAGAGCTCAGAACCAGCAAAAATAGTATGCAGACAAGAAGAGGACTTAGCGTAGTTTTGAGGTAAATGATATGGTTTACCTCATGTTGCAGCCATATAAGCAGTCCACTCTCAAGAAGAGTGGTACAGAGAAACTCAAGCCATGCTATTATGGACCATTCAAGATCATCAAACGAGTTGGTGAGGTGGCTTATGAGTTGGAGCTTCCCATAGATAGTCGAGTGCACAATGTGTTTCATGTATCACGCCTCAAAAAGGCATTGGGTCAGAATGTGATGCCTTCTGCAGTATTACCTCCCTTGGATGATGAAGGGAAATTGATCTTAGTGCCAAAATTCATTCTGGATAGTAGAGAGAAGCAGCTTTGCAGGAGAGTAATCAAAGAGTATCTAGTTAAGTGGAAAGATTTACCTATTGAAGATTCTACTTGGGAGGGAGAAGTGATTTTGCAGCATCCAGCATTAAGATTGCTTGAGGCCAAAGAATTTTAGGAGGGGCGGACCTGTAATGTCCCATTTTTTTGGAGGAATTAATTATAAAGTTATCAATTAAAAAAGAATAAATAGGCATTGAGGGCTCATTGTCTATCATCGAGACTTATTATTGATTTTTGCTTATATGTGTTGTGGAGCCTAGGGTTTCTGCAAATAGTCACAATTGGCCATTGAGAACGAAAACTCTCAATTGGTACGCAATTTTGAGGGTGTGATAGATCACCTGAATTATTGTAGCTGTGGGAAGGATATTTCAGTCCTTTCATTTGTGCTTAATTGCTAATTTGGAGTTTCAGTTGGAGTTGCACTTTCACCATATCATCTTCAGCAACCAGTCTCTAGTATTTGATCAATCTAGGTTCTTCTTTTCAATCTGTAGTTGCAAAAAGTTCTCAATTGTATACAACCAGTTAGGGTTTCTCTGTAATGTGCTATGTCATAATGTTTTGGTGCTGAAATTTTCCATATCATTTGTTAAAACATTTGGTTTTCATTGAATGAATACATTGGCACTATTATTTCTTTTATTTCAGCAATATATTTTAGCAGTGTGTTAAATCTAGAGTTTGTTTAGTGGCCTATTGGTATAGGTCATTACAATGCTTGAATTGTTGACTTGTGGATTGCTTTATAATAGTAGAGGAGATTTGCGATATTAGATACAAGATAATTTTTGGATGAAGTTAAGAACTCCTTAAAAGAGATATTGTAGGAGAGAGTAATATTTAATGTATTCTTGCATTCCTAGTATTTGGAACTTAAATGATTGTCTATTGTCCTAAAAAGTAAGCACCTTTGTTAGATGCTCTTTTTTCATCTCGTTTTAGTAATGTATGGATTCCCACGTTGATTTCACATCCATCTAGTATTTATGTGTTCTCCAAAATAACATTATTTGTTCACAATTCGAGAATGTCTTTAACTTCTACACATGATTTCTCATTTTTTCATCCTATTACATTTGTTAACATGAATGCTAATAATATTCCTATGGGGAAGTATTCTAGCATTTCTGGAGCAGTTGAGAGACAATTAGCATGACTGTGTGTTGTATTCATGACCATAAAATGTCATTGATGTCAACATACTAAGAATATTGGCATAGTAACAGACACAAATTGAGTATTGATGATGAGGTCAAGTGTAGCTGAGGACATGTTCTATAGTATGTTTTGATTCAATGTTCAAGTGTGCATGCAAAATGTTGAAGACTAGTGAGAATTATGTGAGATTTATAGAAGACAGTTTGTAGACAGAGTACCTAAGAAGTGGTTTCTAATGTTTAGATTATATCTCCTAATAGGGATATAATTTGCTTAAGCATAGTTAGACAGAAATAGAAGACAACCTGATGATGAAATCAGTGAGTGTGCAAAGTACAAGGTCACACATGTGAGAAGTTGTAAAGACTGTGAGCCTACAATATTTTGTAATTATGAAAAGGTGTAATGAATTGTATTATCTTGTTGAGGTCCTATTATAATTTTAATTGGGAAAGCCTCAAGGCCAACTCAATGAATTATTTTGAGGACAAGATATAAATTAAAGTTATTTTCCTTGTGATGATGGAAGTAAGCATGTAGTGTATGAGTTGTAAATGAATTGTATTGGATTCGTGAAGATTGGTAAATGCAAGTATTGGAGATCTAGTATTGAGATCTGAGAAGTATTTGGTGTGGTATTGGCACATTAAGAGGGTAGAGCAAGAGTTCAAGTTGCTAAGATCAGTTGTATTTCTATTATTTGAAAGGAAAAATATAAAGGCCATTTGGATAGTGAATTCAATGGTCTTTTCCCTGAAGCTGTTTGGACAGTGGGTCCATCTGCCTTCTACAACTTCTAACCGGGTTGGAAAAACTCCTAATAGGATTGTAATCTCCTAACATGGATTCAAAGTCTCCTAATAGGGATTGATATGTCCTAAATGTATTTCAATGGATCCTAACAAAGTCCATCTTCTTACACTGAGCTTTTATATTAGTACATCATTTTGTGGGTACCATCCCTCCCAGGGTTTTCCCTTTGATCAAGGTTTCTCTGGTTAATATATCTTGTGTTATTGTGTATGTGTATCTTCATATGGTTGTTATTTATCTTGATCACATATTTAAGGTTTAATAAGGTTGATAAAAAATGTATTGATTAGATAATTGATTCACCCCCCAGTTATCTTGGTGGACTTTATTTTCTAACAATTGGTGTCAAAGCATCAACTCCTTGAAGGAAAATTTTAATACCTATAGGAGATCAATGGTGGGTCAGTTCATAGAAAAAATTCTGAAGTTTTATGGAACCAACTATGATAGTTGGAAAGAGGAAGATGATAAGTGAGATGAAGGAATGAAAATTTTTGTTTGTTGGACATGTAAAGAATTTGGTCATTTTTCATTCAAATGTCCTAAGATGTTAAAGAAGAAAAGAAAGCCTTAGAAGTCAAGAATACCTAAGGGTCATCCTTTTGATGATGAGAATTTTTTTGCAAGATTAGAATTATTCTTGAATGATAGTAATGATAAAGATGATGAGCTTGGATTGGTTGAAAAAGAGGAAGTAATGGAAGACACAACTTTAGTAACTATTATCAATGATTATAATTTCGACGAAGACGCTATTCCTATGCCTATCAAAGAAAATGTTGAGACTTTCTATGAGACTAACAATGATTTGTAGAATGTCATTCAAATTGTGGAACAAAGAGAGGAACCAAGATTTGGACCTAGAGAAGAAGTGAGAATTCAGTCAATGACACCAACACCAAACAAGAATTTGCTAAAGAATCACCCTAGTGATTAGATTATTGGAAGCAAAGATAGAGGGGTTATGACAAGAAACAAAGTACATGAAGAATTATGTTTGATTTCTCAAATTGAACCAAAGAGTGTGAATGAAGCATGCACAAATGATCATTGGATTCAAGTGATGAAGGAAGAACTAGATAAGATTGTGAAGAATGAGACATGAGAATTTGTCCCTAGATCTAAAGATAAGAATGTTATAGAAACTGAGTGGGTTTTGAGAAACAAGATGAATGAAAAAAAGTGAGGTTGTGAGAAACAAAACAAGATTGGTATGTAAAGGCTACTCACAGCAAGAAGGTGTAGACTATGAAGAGACAATGAAAAAAAGTGAGGTTGTGAGAAACAAAACAAGATTGGTATGTAAAGGCTACTCACAGCAAGAAGGTGTAGACTATGAAGAGACATTTGCACCTGTTATTATAATTGAAGCAATAAGGATGTTCTTGGCTTAGCCAACAAATAAGAAGCTCAAAGTGTATCAGATTGACGTGAAGTTAGCATTTCTGAATGGAGAACTTGAGGAAGAAGTGTACATTGAGAAGCCTGAAGGATTTCCTTTAAAAAATGAAGGATATATGGTATGCAAGATAAAGAAAGCACCTAGAAGCTGGTATGCGAGGTTGGGTGAGTGTTTGGAAAAATTGGGATTTGCTAAAGGTACTGCAGATAGTAACTTGTATTTGAAAGAAATTGAGAATGGTTTGTTAATTATTGTGATATTTGTGGATGATATAATCTTTGGAGGTAATGAAGCAAGTGAAAAAATTGTTGATGAAATAAAGAATGAATATCAAATAAGCATGATCAGTAACATGAAATATTTCTTTGGTTTACAAATTGTGTAGAATAGTGATGGTATTTTCTTATTACAGGCTGAGTATTTGAAAGACTTGTTGAAGAGATTTGACTTGGTAAGTTGTAAGCATGTTGGTACACCTAAGATAACTAGTCACAAGTTATCTAGCAAAGATGAGACACCTAAAACTGAGCAGAAGAAGTACAGGTCAATGATTGGAGGTTTGCAATATCCAAGTCACACAAGACCAAATATAGAAAATTTAGTTGGAATAGTAGAAAGATTTAAAGAAGACCCTAAGGAATTACACTATGCAATAGTAAAAATAATATTAAAATATTTGAAGGGTACACCTGATTTTGGGTTATGGTACGATAGATCAAATGACTTTACTCTGTGTGCATTTACTAGTGTGAACTAGGTAGGAAGTATGGATTACAAAAAGAGTACAAGTCGTGGACCATTTTTCCTTGGAGAAAGATTAGTTTCTTGGTTGAGAAAGAAACAAGATTGTATTTCACAAAGTATGGCAGAAGCAGAGTATACAACAACAACAAACAATTGCAATCAACTCATGTGGATGAGTCAAATGCTGAAGGATATTGGGATAGAGTTTTCAAAGCTTGTTATCATACATTGCGATAACACAAGTATAGTGAGTATGTCTAAGAATCTTGTGTTTCATTTTAAGACAAAGCATATATCAACTAAGTATCATGTTTTGAGAGAGAAATTTGTAAAGAAAGAAATCGTATTAGAGTATGTTAATATAAAGGAGAAAATTGCAAATATTTTTATGAAGCCTTTATTTAAGGATATATTTGAGTATTTGATAGGTATGCTTGTGGTTATGCCCCTGCCTACTAGAGTAAAAGATGCAGAGATTGCATTAGTCCAATGGTATATAGTACTATTTTTTATCTATAGACTGAATGTTGATGCTTCATTTATGGAGGAGTATGTTGATTGAGAAAATTCATGCAGAACTCTTGGTAGCTAATATTAAACAGTGAAATTAGACACTTGATCTAGTTGAAGACTTCGAGTAGTTAATTGAAATAATGATGCATTGGTCATTGATGTCAATGGGGAGAGAGTGCATGAAAAATATCTCCTCAATATTGAAAGATAAACATACAGAATGGGGGAGAAGTAGCACATGAAAAACATGGGGAGAAGTGAATGCATATGAGAGAATCTTGTATAAATGAGGGAGAGTTATATTGATGTCAATAGGGAAGAGATTTTTCAATGAGATACGTAAATCAATGGGGGAGCAACAGTTGTTCTTGAGAGTTTCAAATTTGATTCATGAAGAGGACTTGAAAAGATAAGAGCACTAGCATAAATAGAGTTGGATTTGGTATTCTTGGAACTTAGATGTTTTTCATCTTTGTTGCAATCAATGCCAAAGGGGAGATTGATAGCATGAATTCTAATGATATTCATATGGGGGAATATTCTAGCATTGTTGGAGCAGTTGAAAGATAGTTAGCATGATTATATGTTGCATTCATGACTATGTTTGTCATTGATGTCAGCATACTAAAAAGATTTCCAGACTAGCAGATAGAGATTGAGGTCGTACGAATCGAATTTTGATGATGAGGTCAAGCATAGTTGAGGACATGTGCTACAGTTTATTTTGATTCAATGTTCAAGTGTGCATGCAGAAAGTCAAAGACTAGTAAGATTTATGCGAGATTTACAAAAGACAATTTGCAGATAGAGTACCTAAGAAGTGATTTTTGATGTTTGGATTATATCTCCTAAGATGGATAGAATATGATTAAGTTGAATTAGATAGAAATAGATGATAACCTGATGATGACATCAACAAGTGCACGAAGTTTGAGGTCACATATGTGAGAAGTTGTGAAGACTGTGAGCCAAAAATATTTTGTAATTATGAAAAGATGTAATGAATTGTATTATCTTATTGAGGTCCTATTATAATTTTAATTGTGAAAGCCTTAAGGTTGACTCAATGAATTAGTTTGAGGACATGATATAAAGAAAAGTTATTTTCCTTGTGGTGATGGAAGTAAGTGTGTAGTGTATAAGTTGTAAGTGAATTGTATTAGATTCGTAAAGATTGGTAAATGTGGGTAAGCAATCAAAGGGAGTCATTGTGATGCAAAATTGGAGATCTGGTATTGACATCTGAGAAGTATTTAGTGTGGTATTAGCACAATAAGAGGACAGAGAAAGAGTTTGAGTTCCTAAGATTAGTTTTATTTCTATTATTATGAAAGGAATAATATTGAGGCCAGTTGGACAGTGAGTTCAATGGTCTTTCCCCTAAATCTCTTTGGACAGTGGGTCCATCTGCCTTCTACATGTCCTAACAGGGTTGACACAACTCCTAACATGGATTGATATGTACTAGATGTATTTCATTTTCTCCTAATAGAGTCCATCCTCTTACAAGGAACTTTTATAGTAGTACATCATTTTATGGGTACCATCCCCACCAGGGTTTTCCCTCTGATCAATGGTTTGCCTAGTTAACATATATGGTGTTATTGTGTATGTGTATCTTCTTATGGTTGTTTTTTTATCTTGATCACATGTTTAAGGTTTAATAAGGTTGATAAAAGTTGTATTGATTAGATAACTGATTTAGCCTCCATAGTTATCTTGGTGGACTTTACTTTTTAACGAATTTATCTTCTATCTAGGTACTTTGCATGCATTTTCAGATCTCATAATTTTCCTTGATTTTAGGGTACACTATGGATTTCAACACCCTTCCTTGATATTAACCCTTAGGTCTAGAGAAAAATGTGCCTAGACAAGGTTGATCTAAACTAACCTTATACTATGACATTGTAATTTATGTGATTTTGGGCCTGATGTGGGAATTTATCTTTTCTTTTAGACCATTAATTAGGGTTGGCCTCACAAAATCTATGCCCCAAAATGAATATTAAAGGAGATCCATTATTCTTAGTTTCACATCTTATTTTCATGCAATTATGCATTCAATCCTTCATTAGAAAAGGCATCAGTCATCAAGCATTTGAGACCATTAAGCATTTAAGTGCAAGGAAATCATCGAACATTCCAAATCTTCATTCCATCATTTTCATCATTAATTCAAGGCATTCCCTTCCATATATTTATACTCTTTCCTTATTGGAGCCCAAGAAAAGGAGTTTGCAATCAACAAAAGAGATCTACATTCATCCATCAAGTCTTCTTCTTTTTCTTCTTCTTCTCTTTTTTCCTCAATCTAGAATTGTGGAAAACTACATATCTATCATTTTAGAATTTGGTTTCATGATTTTCTATTTTTTTTTTGTGGAGTCCAACCTATTACATCAATGCTTGTGATCATTCTCCAAAGAGGCATTGTATCATTGAGGTATATAGTGATTTATTTCTCAGATCTAGGTTAAATTTCATCTTTCTTTATGCAACACTCAACTCAATTTCAAGGTCAATTCCTATATAGGGGCCTCTCCTTTATTATCTTTCTTGGTCTTATTAGAATATCGGCGTGCAAAATTACCTATATGTCTACAATTCCAACCCACTATAGGAATTTTTACTTTGTATCTTCCTTTCCCTTTATAAAATCTCTTAGTTATTAAAGCTTCAAGTTCTTCCAACTCTTTCTCTTTGCAAACCAACCAATCATAATCATCTAAACTATAAGCAAAAAATTTTCCTTTCCTAGATGAGCCAATGTTAAGAGTAGCTTGAAATGTATTTTCAATAGTAGGTTGACTATTATTAAAATTACTCAATTCAAATGCAGTAAGCCTACTAATAAGAGTATCAATTGTAACTTTTTTGGAATCCATTGCCCTTGACTATTGAATATCATAAACTCTAATTGCATACCTTGATGAGAGGGTCCTAAGCATTTTACTTACAACTTCATTTTCTTTAATTTTCCCCTAGCTCCTTTGATAGCATTAATAATCTCCTTTATTCTTGTTCCATATTGTATAATAGTTTCATTTTATTGCATCCTTGTGTCATCATATTTTCCTTTCAAACTGTCAACCTTGGCTTTCAATACATGTTCATCTCCTCCATGCAGTTTTAGCAGTTTATGCTACATTGCCTTAGCATTGTTCAAGTCTTTGATGTCAACATACTTTGAATTATTGAAAGCACTTGCAAGTTCTATCATCATTGAGTCATGAACTAAATTTTCTCTTCTGTTAGCTTTGATAGTTTTTCAGTAGGTGGTACATATTCTATAGTAACGTAGTCAACAAGAGTATTTGAGTCTTGATAGGTGCAACTTCATCTTGCCTATTCTTGTCTCAAAGTCATCCACATTCTTGTTGAACTTGGGTGCATCCTTCCTATACATCTTTAAATCTTTGTCCTTAGCTATGAAACCTTCTATAGATTAGGGAATCGATGCTTTGATACCAAATGTAGATATAGTAATGATTACTGGGGGTGGGTGCAGGGGTGAATCAATAATCTCCAACCCAATCAAAGTTATAGTCCCAAAAATCTTTACCAAACATATTTACCAATCAAAATTTCTTTAACCTATTTAAACAATATCAGTAAAACATACATTAAACTAATAATTGAACACACAAAAATAATCATACAATTATAACAACACATATATCTCGTGGAAACCTAATTAGGGTGAAAACTATGGTGTGAGAATGTTGCCCAAAAATATTTGTACTCTTCTAGACTACACCCTATTAGGAGCCTTCCTGATTAAGGGTTATAAAAGCACTCTTAAATGTTACTTTTTAAGGAATTTCCTTGGAGATATATTACAGTCTTATACATTGTTAGGATTAACCATGTTAGAGGACTTTAAACACTCTTTTGAGAATGTCACTTGGTTAGAGGATTTACAATGGACCTATTACAGTAACTGACGAAGGGATTTTACCATCACAATTGTTAGAGAGTAATAACTAACAAATTATATGTGGTTCAAAATTTTCTTTCTTAATGATATTTAATAAATTTCTTCAACATATCACCATACCATGTATGATCCTTTTTTTTTAATCCTTACTTGATTATATATCTTCCTCTTTGACCATAACTACCTTCAACCTTTGTTCTTATTGGCAATACTTATCTACCATGTTCAACTACGATACTAGTCATCTTATTTTTCTCCTCCTTAAAAAGGAACTCTTTAATAATAAAAACCCCTAAATCTTAATCCAACCCTCTAAATTAATTATGACAAATCTTGACCATGTCATCCTTCTATTTCATAATTCATTTTGTCCTTGTAGAAAACTTCTCAATGAATCTCTTATCAAATGTATTACTTCAATCCTTGTATCATTACCTCTTGTGTTAAATCACGCCTTAGCCATCCATCTATCCAATACAATTCACACTTTCTAATAACAATTCAAATTTTAGAACCACACCTTAAGTCTTCATCAATTGTTCTTCGTTCACCAATAAGTCTTTTTCTTCTTTACCTATTTACATATCCTTCTTATATTCTGATAAGCTCTTTCTTCCTTTGTACTCATATGTCACTTAATCTTTGTTATGATAAGTTAGCTATCCTTTGTACTGATATGTCTAGTCTACCTATTCACTTTCTAGTTTATTGAAAAGACTAAGGTCTACCGATAAGATTCTTAGTTTACCTAGTTAGCTATTTAGTTCACCTATTTGACTTTTCATACCTGCATCACTTCTAACTTAACCAAATCACTTTTACCTATACTCGTTATAAGGTTTTTTCTTCACCATGTCTTCTCAACATCTTCATGAATCATATCCAATAATCAAATCAACTAAATTCTTCATAGATATTAATAAACAATCAAATCATTCAATTGTCCATCATTGTTTGTCCCAACTACTACTCGGTTTGATTCTTATCTTCATAACTTACTCAAATCTTTATATCAATATGTGTTATCATATATTTAACATCTATACTCATCACTTAACATCTTTGTATGATAACAACACTTAAAAAACATTATGCAACTTATTATTTCTTCTCATGAATATATAGTAACAAGTTAAAACAACACACCAAATACCTTGACATCAATAACAACAATATAACTGATTATTCTATTTTGTTATGTTCCAATCTGTATTGTATTATCATCATCTTTACCTTATGAATTAGCATCTTTAATCAACCAACTAGTCATTTATTCCAACATGATTATGTTATGAGATATTTTCTTATATTGGGATATGTATTATTTTTATGGTTAGAGAATATCAAAGGTTATATGGACATGACCAGTTGCGAGGAACACACAAAGACTAATTAGATATTAAAGATATCGATATAGTCAATTTTGGTACAATATCTGTAAACTTGTAATAGTTGTATAGATTGTATAGTGTTGTATGAACAATAAGTTCCTTTTGTAATACAACTAGGTCAAGTTCTCTATCAAGAACATATGTACTAAATGTATACAATAGACTCCTAATAGATTCAAAACTCCTTATAGAGTATTTTTAATTAGTGCATCATTTTGTGGGTACCATCCCCACTAGGGTTTTCTTGGCCAGGGTTTCCCTAACAAAATATAGTGTTATGATTTTCCTCATGGATGTTATTTATTATTATTATTATTTTATTCATGTTTATGGTTTATTGTTGAAATCCAATGATGGGCAAAAAGTGTTGGAATAATGATTCACCCCCCTCCCCATCTCAGTGTTCCCTATTTCAAAAAATGTGCTCATGCATGAATGCACATCAATATCTCACAAAGGAATAAGGAGAAAACCTACTAGGAAAATGTTCCTCCTAAAAGAGAGATGAAAAATACAAAAGAAAATTCAAAGAATATTGAGAATGAAAAAACTCCACATAATGAAAATGTCTCGCCATAGGAGAGGATAATACGGATCAAGTAGTGTCACCCTAAATGTAGAATGCATAGAGATGCTCCAAAGTAGATGTAGAAGATACTCTACAAGTTTCAAATGTCAACCCTCCCCTTAGGAAGAAACAAAACCCAAGGTGTATATGTCAATTCCTCACAATCTTAAGAGGATAATGTGGGAAGAAATCTCAAGATAAATGAAGTGTTTGAAAACTATTCAAGTGTCCCAATGTGGATGTTTAAAGTTACCCCATCCAAATTAGGTTTACTAGTCCACACTTTTGAATAAGCCAATCTAGGATCTAGTGAAAATGAATAAATAACATGATCCACAAATGCAAATATTTCCTCTAAAGATAAAGACACCTCCTCCAAATAGTAGTTGAAATTATCCTCAAGCATGCCAAATTGTGAAAGATGATCATATAGAAAATGAATAAGTGGGTAAAAGTGTTCCCTCTAAACAATTGAAGAAAGAACATGGCCATTAGAGAGATGATGAATATCATCAATGTTGTATCCTAAATTTTCAAGATATGACTTCATTAAAAAACCTTAAGTATCTTTCAATTAGTCATCCCAAGGAAATGGAACTAGAAGACAATGTCTATACTAATGACTTGAATCACAAGAATCTAAAAATGTAACAACACAAGCATAATAAGGAAAACTATTCTAGATGTGATGTAAATATGAGGAGATGGAATTATAGGGTCAAGAACTAGATCACATGCTAGTAATCATTCAAGTATGAAAATGTTTCCTCAAGATTAGTACCTATAGTAGAAGTGTGATCATCATATAAAGAATCACAATCATCGATAGGAGAACATTATGAAAAGGAGTTTAAATGAGATGTGTGGTCTACCACCCTAGTATAAATAATCGGTCCACTCTCCATGAAACACCCTACTTGGGAACCCAAGAGAAATTAACCTACTATATTACAATGTTTTACTAAACATTTGTTTTAATGTTTACACAACATAAGATAAAAATGCATAACCAATATACACATACACATCAATACACATAAGGAATTACAAATACAATTTCCATTCTTCAAGGGTTCCTTCACACTGAGTCATGCTAAAAATATATTATTAATTAGTTTTAATCTTAAGTACAATGTCCATAATCATAAAGGAAAAATAAATACATAATCTCATAATAAAATACATAAGTACAACTGATACAATGAGGCAAATCCTAAATCACCACATCTTCTACACATGTTGTAGGGTATGCAATAACAAAGACATGTACATCAATAAACAATGCATCATCTCGTAGGGTCTCAAGACATAAAGTGCATGATATGTAGATACATAAAATGAATAGAACCTCCATGATAAAAATAAGAATGATAATGGTACAACTGCATCAACAAACATCCAACATCGGTGCCAATCTAAGGGGGACCCAAATGGTAAAGAGTCAGTACCACATAATTATCGCCTAGTTAGGCTCCCACTTCCACTGTGTAGGGGAGATAATGTATGACCCACATACGTCTAATCAAACTGCACAATAAACAACACAAATCCTAAGCAAGGATCCTAAAGGCTCTCTACAATGAGTGGTACTACTCATACAAGAAGGAAATCCCAGAGGCAACCCAAAATAAAACCATAAATAGAAATATAAATAGGAAAACTAAGATGCATATGGGGAAGTTTCATCACATGAGTCAACTCTAAGGTTACTCTGGTAGTCTCTCTAAACTTTGGACCCCTAGTGACTCTATGTAGCATCAGTAATTCTTTCGTACAGACAAGAAAAATAACTATGCAAGATCGTAATCAAGCATCTTCTCCCACTCCCATCCTAGTCTGTACTAGCACTCAAGGCATGGGTGAGGAACACTTATTATTTTTAATTCATTTTAAGAAGCCCCATTTAATGTGTAGTGTTATCACTTAATTAAGTTACTTACAATGAGTTAGTTTGGTAGCCACTTAGGGCCTCGACCTTGATTACAAGTCAATTCCCCACTATACACCTAGATAACCTACCCTAATGCTCCATTCAAAATAATCCAAAATACCAAAAGAATTCTCATAAACCATAATCATGAAAGCTTCCAAAATAAAATAATGGGGCATAACAAAGAATATCACATCCACACAAGGATTCATTATCCATCTCAATATAACATGTCAAAGAATCATACATCCGATAATGGATATCCCATAATCATAGTAACAATCCATAAAGTCTCATAATCACGAGAACAATAAACCGATATGAGTAACATCCATCTCCATCATAGAGTACATCACACATAAAGATAACCATTCAAATTATAAAATAAATCATAGAATAACGTACTCCACAACACAACCATCTAGAACATAGATCAACATAAATGATAACATAAGGTGACCATGTAAATTAGACTTAACAAAAATAATGGTCATCACCCCCTTTGGTTAAAACAAATTAAGATTGAATCAAGAAGGATTACTCACACTTACACGTCAAACCATATAGGGACTAATCAAGACATAAAAAATGGTTATATTATTTCACATAGCAAATAGAATCTCATTGCCTCTTGTGTACATTACTAATTGGCCAACTACATAATCCCCAAACATTATATAAGAAAATGAAACAAAGCCATATACTAAGAAATCACAATAATAATACAAGTTTAGTTTTTCAACAAAATTAATTTATATTCTAAGTTTTGATTTGAGTATAAGAGTTTATGTTAAAAAACATGTATAAAATCCTATGGTATATGAGTTAAAAATACTTTGTATATATTAAATCACCATGATTAATCAATATTATAATGATATTATTTCTGATAATTTATTGAATAATTTAATATTCAACTCAAAAATTAACTCTTATTTAAATATTAATATTTTATCAATTCTAATTATTATATTATGCATCTTATTAATTTAAATGTCTTAGATTATAAATGACTTTGTTAAAAATATAAAGCATAGGATGAACTTTTATTATCAATATCATTCTTAAATTATTACTTTAACTTCCATATAAGTCAAATATTAATATTTAATTTCCAATGAACTCATAGTTCAATTATAAATAACTCAACTTAAATTATAATTAAATTACAATATAATTATATTATATATAATTTCACCCATTGTATTAGTTAACCTCAGTATAACTTACTTAAAATATAACTAAATAATTATATTGAAGGCGTTCCCTTATTTGAGAGTGGAGAGCTAAAATTTCCATACAACGAGGGAACTCAACAAAACAGAATGACTACCATTGAAATACTTTAAATCGTAGATTAATTTGATAGGATATTTCATTGTTCAATTGACTTTAAAACATTCATTACAACTTCCAGAAATTAACCTGCCTTAGAATTGAGAGAATATAGTCATCATCAAAATAGTGCGCAACACTTTGTTGGACAAGACACACATCCGAATGGCTGCTCATTGATGAAATTCACTTCCCATTACAAGAAATTTGTACCAAATACTTTGAACCTAGGCTTCAAAGACAGGAAAAAGATTGTCATTGAAGAAATATGTTGCATCCACCACCAGAAACTCAAACAACCAACTCCATCGCCTGCATATGCACCTCGATTTGTCTGTAAATTAATATCATTGCAGCAGTTTAGACTCTATACAAGCTATATGTAGCAACCTGGGTGGTCTGTTCCTATGGCCTACTAGATTGTCAATCAAATGACAACTATTGCAAGCCACACAAGTTGACACTTGACGTCATGCCCAGGTCAGTAACATATTAAAAATCCTCCCCCTCAAACACTTCCATGATCGCAATATTTTCTCCAAAATGGCTCAACAAAATGTACCGGCACTGCTTGCATACAAGCCCATGTGCCTCCTCTTTCCCTCCTGATCCACCTAACTGAGCAAGAGGTTGTTGCAATCATTAGGATTCAACAACACTGCTTAATACACCGCTAGGCCTTCAATACAACACATGGTCACACATTGTAGGGAAGAGCCATAAGGAAAACCTATGTAACTCAATTCCTGAAAATTATTATACAGCTAAATAAATTTAAATCAAATTAGACAATAACCAGAAAGTAAAGGTTATAAAGATAGAAGAAAAATATATCTGTACTTAAATAACACAAATATATATTTAAAGAATAAAAAATAAATTGGTGGTAATAAATAACAAAGACAAATTCAGATACATATATAAAGTAGTAGATATGGAGTGAATGAGAAAGGAAGTGATAAAGAAAGAGATATATATAAAGAAGAGTGGTAGGAGAGTTAGAGAGAGATAGAATTAGAGAGAAATAGAGTATGAGAGATAAAGTGAATGAGAGGAGGGTGAATTAGAAAGTGATAGAAAGAAATAAAGAGAAGTAGATAGAGCTAGCGAAATTTAGTTATAAAATATATAGAGAAATAGAGAGGTACATAGAGTTATGCATAGAGGTAGATAGAGTTATTCACAAAGAATGATGCCATTGTTCTCTATCTACTCCTCCTCTTTGTATATCTTTTTATAATTGATCTTCAATATATCTATGGTAATAAATATTTATCTTTCTTTAAGTGAAGTCATGTGAAGCGTTCATTGATTTTAACCTTTTTTCTAGTTCTTGAGCATGTATTGTAAAGTGGGAAAAAAAAGTAATCTTTTAGGTTGCCAACTAGTGGTCCAAGAGAATGTTTATTAATTTTTACTCCATTGTTATTCATTACATTTCATCATTGGTTTTTGGCTTCTTCTTCGTTGACCACAATTGCAACTATCATGTAACACTTTACAAGATACCTGTATACAATAATTATTTGACACATGGATGAATTTTTAATAGGAGCTTTCAATAGTATTGAGACATGCCAATAAAAATAACATGTCGGCCAATAAACTCTCAATTGATAAACTAATAATAACGAGTCACAATAATTAATATTATGTCACATCTTTTTCACCTATAACATATTACTTCATTGAATTAGAAAGAAAAAAACATATTGCTAAAATCAAATCACAATGCCTTTTTTAATACATATAATTCTATGGAATGAGCCACTAAAAAAAAATCACGACTAATGACCTGTGTAATTGTCCTTCATAAATGATATAACCATATTTTAGGTTTAATCTTAACCATATATTTCCCCTAAATCTCTATATAAGTTATTTTAGGGATTTGCAAGCCCTTACCCTTTGACAACTGACACAATGCATAAAACATTTTTCTGAGTGCCAACAAATACATTGAATATAAGTTGAGATGTAATTTCAAATGGATGAGAGAAAGTTAGGGAAACCATAATAAATATGTTTAAGTGATAAAATAGTGTCTATATAAAAGATGTGAAAGAATGTTGTTTTGATTACGTAAAAATAGGTTTTAAAGGACCTGAAACCTTTAACAAAGTATCAGAAAAATACAAATATAAAAGTTCATAAAATAGAAAGCCTCTGAGACCACTAAGAAAAAGCCATAGTACTAGGAGGCCAAATTACAACTATGCATAAAAAGATAGCAAAAGAAAAGCAAAAAGACAACACCCAGACAACTACAAGGTCTTCAACAGGTCCACAGCTTGATCTGCTAGAATGTTCATATTTTCTGCAGAAGCTTTCATATCATCCAGCTTTTTGGCTTCCACTCCTTCAATCTTCTTGGAATTGGCCCTTGTGCATTTTCTTGGGCCTTGGTCCTCATTCACAATAGGGGAATCATAGCATTTACTCTATTCCATCTTGTTCAGTAGGGTATTGAAATTATCAACCACTATCTTCAAAATAGTGCAGTTTTGATTTGCCAGTTTCTTGACTGTATTTTCCATGTTACTCACTCTAGAAAATAGACCATCCATCCTTTTTTGCATCTCTTTTCTTGACTAGTCAAGGTTCCTATTTTTGGTTTCAATTGTTGGCACACACTTCATCAAGTTTTTTTACCTCTTCTACATTGCCAATAACCTCAAATAGCCTATCAATGTGCTAACCCAACACACACTCCCCCCTTATTATCTTGCTGATCTGATCAAAGTCCCTTGATATATCTTGCATTTTCTATTTAAGTGTGCCAATATCCTTCATAATCGATCTTGGGTTACCCAGATGCCCTTTACGAACCCATGTTCATCCTCTTCCCTTTTATCAAAGTAGTTCTCCTGCTCCCCTTGCTTGTTTCTATCTAGGTCCACCTCCTTGAGATCATTGTCATCCCCTGCATCCTGAGAAATTGCCCTTTTTCTTTTACTTTCCATCCTTGTAATTAAGGGTTTTTCGTTAGAGGGGACAAAAACCATTTCTGTCGCCTTTCCCCTATTTCCCAAGACCTTTCCCAAGGTTCCTCTCTTCTAAAAGTCCTTCCTTTGCTCCTTGTAATCACTGTCTTGATCCGATTCACTATCCTTAGGAAGAGTTTTCCATATCCCCTTTCTTGTTCTTCTTAAAATCACCCTCATCCACCTCATCCTCAGTATCCATATCAAAGTCCTCCTCAGAATCATTGCCCTTAGTCTCATAATCAAGTGATTTCTTACTATGCTAGGCCTATCCACCTTTTTTTACTTTAATAGATTCATTATTAAAACCATTAACCCCTCATAGCATGCGTGATCTCCCTTAGGATCATTTTGAAAGGCAAGAATAGAATTACCCAGAGATTTTTTGAGGTAAAAAGGAAAATTTATCCTAACCCTATGCCTAAAATGGTTAACCAACATGAAATGGTGACCATAAATCTTGGTGAAGCGCCCATCTAAAGTAAGATACTCAATAGTCACAAACATCACAAATCTCCAAGGGTGCGAAATGGAACCAGGGATAAAGTAATATTACCTATTTTCACCAGTCTTTTACATTCCTTAGCTGAATCTGCAAACTCATCAACTGCTTGATCTGAGAACTTTCTATCCTGATAGAAGTTGATACCCTCCATATCTAGCCCCATGGCTTCAACTATGATGTCTTCAAAGACCTCCACTCTTTGATTCCCCACCAAAACACTCCCGTCTTTCCATGTCTTTATGAAATGTCAGGTTATAGTAGGGTTGCTTCCTTTCAATTTTTCCATAAAATAGTAAAATTCCCTTACTCCAGAATGTCCCAAATTTCCTTCTTTTTCCTGCACTCTTTGCAACTTGTCGGTTCAATTATTTTCTTCTTTCCTCCTATCTTCTTGTCTCTAAGATGAAGTTTCTCTCTTCTTAGAAAAATCCTCTACAATAGAAAACTATTGTCGTTATTGTAGCCAAGGAGATTAATGGGAAAAAATACCCACAATCTGTGTGGTATTGATTGGTAATAAACTGTCCTTCTCATAATAGCCCGCCACTTCCCAATTCTGCCCATATAATAATTTCTCTTTTCTAGCATATTCATCATTACTGAAACATTTTTGCTTACTTCTAGGTTTGTCATGCTCAATCAATAAACACCCCTCAATAGGTACGATATCATTGTGATTCCATATTAACTTGTCATTACTCTTGCATGTCATATTAGTTGCACAGTCAACAACTTAGTTTGTTTCTCTATAGTTGTGGATGACAACACAAATTTCAAAGGAATTGATAATCTCAATGGCTTACCTATAATATTATTAATAGTCCAAGAAGGAATGATAACTTTCTTAAGACAATTAATAATATTAAGGGACTCCCACCTCAAGCCATATCTTATTCAATTTCAAATTTTTTGCATAGTTAAGACCATATAAAGCCGCACTAGCTTCTGCCAAATGGTTTGTTTGAGCTCCAATAGGAATGGTCATTCCACCCATTCTATCCCCATTCATATTCCTAATGATGACACCACAACCTGCAATTCTTTGGTTTCCCTTTGAGGCCCCATCAAAATTTATCTTATACCATCCATCGGGGGACAATCCCATTTAGCTAGATCCCTAAGGTTAGGACCACTTTGCACCGAA
Source organism: Cupressus sempervirens (assembly GCA_028749045.1). NCBI lineage: Eukaryota > Viridiplantae > Streptophyta > Pinopsida > Cupressales > Cupressaceae > Cupressus > Cupressus sempervirens. The sequence goes on along the minus strand of CM053791.1, from coordinate 77,700,835 downwards.
CTAATACCATTTAAATTCCAATTCTTAAGCACTGATTCTTCCCAATCATTTTGAGGTTGGTTTCCTTTTTCATAGGATCTAATATTCTTAGTCACCAAATTCATAATCTTGCAAAAAATATGATCAAGATTAGATTCTAAACCCCTAAACACCATGTCATTGCATCCCTTCCATATGCCCTAGCAAAGGAACAAGAGAATAAAATCCCACAATCTCATAACCAAGGTGGTAGTAGAGGGAGCTTTCCAACCATTGAAAAACTCTTGAATTGTAGCAAGGAAAACCCAAGTGATATTTAGCAGACCACATAACTTTTCCCATAACCTTCTAGAATAAGAACAGTGAATAGTCATATGGTTAATAGTTTCAACATCATTCTTATAGAGATAACATTTATTAACTATGTTGAAACCTCTCTTCAATAAGTTATCCATAGTCAGAATTTTATCCTGCAAAAGGATCCAAAAAAAAAATGTTAATTTTAGGTGTCATACCTTTAAACTAGGCTTTAGCCCAACAGGGCTCATGATGCTCTTCAAAAGCCTTAGCATACACCAAGGATACAGAAAAAAAAACCATTCGGATTATATTTCCATATCAGAGCACCCTTCTCATGGCTTAAAAAGACAACATTCAAAATCTTGTTGAGGTCATTTAGGTTTCTATCCACTCTCTTAAGGTCCACCCAACTATTCTCCTCCCAATAGTATTCAACAAAAATCTCAAAGAGATTCTTACACTATTCAATAAGACCATTCCATCTTTGGTCAACACTGAGGGGGTGATCAAGAATCCAAATATCATCCCAAAAAAGAACAATCCTCCCATTTCCCACCTTCCATTTGACCCCTTTCTTGATAATCTATTTATTTTTTTGAGGATGTTTCCAAATCATTGACCCCCTTGAAAAATCTCATTGTTAAGAAAATGATTAAGATCTTGATTCTCCCTATTGTATTTATCTTTCCAGATATCACACCATTTACCTTCCTCGTTATGCCATCTCCATAACAACTTAGCAAGCAAAGAATCATCATAGTGGTAACTCTTCTAAGACAAAGGCCACCTTTATTAAAAGGCATAGAAACTTTCTCCCAAGAAATTAGGGCTAGTCTTTTCTTTTTTTCCATACCTGTTCATAAGAAAAGCTTCTAAATTTTTTCAATTGCCAGAGCAAACTTTCTAGGGATCTTAAAAACACTCAAGACATATAGCAAAAAAATTATGTAATATAGATTTGAGGACAATAAACTTACCAACCTAACTAAGGAGGGAGCCTTTTCAACCTACTAACTTCGAATGAATTTTATCAATCAACGAACTCCAAAAGATCTTAGGTGGGTCCAAACAAAGGGGTAAACCCAGATAAGAGCCCAGTAAGGTGCCAATCTCACACCCAATAATTCTTTTAATTTTATTCTGTCTATAATCATTAACATTAATGAAATATATCACACTTTTGTTCTAGTTTATAGTTTGACTAGAAGCTTGCCTATAATCCTCCAAAGAAATCTTTATGTTTCTAGCATTTCTACCTGAAGCTTCTCCCATCACTATTAAATCATCCAAAAATTGTTGATGAGAACAAATTGGCTCTTTAGATGAGGGTTTGAGACCAACAAAATCCCCCATAGACACCATTTTTTTCACAAACCTTCCCAAGTATTCAGCCATAAGAATGAAAAGGATAGGCAAAAGTGGATCCCCCTACCTCAAACCACAAGAAGCCCAAAAAAAAGGAGTTGGCAAACCATTCACCAACACCGAGAAAGAAGTAGAAGAAACTAGCATAAGGACCAGATGCCTAAATCTTTTATTAAAACCAAAAGCTTCCACCCCTCTTTGCAAAAAGGCCTAATCCACCATATCATAAGCTTTGGATAGATCACCCTTAAGGAGGAACCCCTCTTTCTTAGATAAAGTAAGGGAGTGAATATTTTCATGCATTGAGATAATATAATCCAAGATCTTCCTACCGGGAACAAAACCATTCTGCTGCCTGGATATCAAATTAGGAAGAAGAGACAAAATTCTAAGAGTTAGCACTTTAGATATAACTTTATAAAAAGAATTAAAAAGACTAATTGGATGAAACTGGTCCATCCTATTAGCACCCGACTTTTTTGGAATCAAAGCAAGGAAGGTACCATTCAATTCTTTTAGAATTTTCCTAGAACCAAACAACTCCTTAACCTCATTAAAAACATCTTCATGGATGATATACCAATACTTATGGAAGAACAAGAAAGGAAACCCATATGGCCCTGGAGTCTTGTCTCCATCAAAGGAGAAAACAACCTTGGTAATTTCTTCATTAGATGGAATAGAAGTGAGAAATTTATTGTAATTTTCAGATATACAATTTGGTATACATTCTAGGAGAAAACTTCACTTCTCCTTGTCCAAATTGGGATCATCTAGCAATAAATTTCTAAAAAAATCCATGGCTTCCCTTTTTATAATCTCCTCATCCTCTGTAGTACCTCCATTAACATTGAGTCTGGATATTCTATTAGCTTCAAAGTAGTCATATGGAAATATTTAGTATTGTGATCCCCTTCCTTCAAAAATACTTTTTTAGATTACTGCCTCCAAAACATTTCCTCCTTAATGATAATATCATGTATTTTAGTCAATTTCACACTCTCTTCTTCCCTAGAAATAGTCCCATATCCATCAACCTGAATATTGTCCTGAATCTCATTAAGATCCTCTATAACCTTCTTTTTGTTCTAAAAAATGTTCCCAAAGGTATTCTTATTCCATATTTTGATATTCTTTTTAATGTTTTTCAACTTACTCACAAATTTGAACATGGCAGTACCCTCCACATGAATGTTCCACTACTCCTTAACAAGATTTTCTAGTCCCGGATGGAGATTCCACATTTTTCAAACCTAAAGGGATAATTCTTCTTAAAGGTCAAGAGATTAGCCATAAGAAAAATGGGGTAGTGATCCGAGCCAATACAAACCTGAGCAGAAAGAGAGCATTTATATTTAAAAAACCAATCACTACTAATAAGGGCTCTATCCAACCTTACCTGTATGAGGTCCTTTCTAGTTCTTCTATTGGTCTAAGTATAATCAATCCCATGTAATCCATATCATGCAATAGATGATTATCAATAAAATCCATTAAATCCAATATGTTTTCCAAGTTTTTCTGACTTCCTCCCATCTTTTTATTTTCTTTCAAAGGAGTATTAAAATCCCCCATAATAATCCAGTTATCCTCCACAAAAAAAAATTTCTAATCGGAGATATCTTCCCAAAGTGCTTTTCTACCCCATTTAGAATTGCGAGCATAAACATTAGTAAGCACCCATACAAAGCCATCCTTAGAATTGGTAATTCTAATATTCGTCATATTTTTATTTTGAGAGATAAGTTCCCCTTAATACATTTGTCATTCTAGTATACTGCCATACCACCTAAGGCCCCATCATAATCATTCCCAATAATCTTACCTCCCTAGAAAACCAAGAGACCTTCCACTTTATCCTTTGACATTTTTTTTTCTTGAATTAATACAATATTCGGTTTGTTATCTCTAATTTATTATCCCTAATCATATTTTTCATAATATCTTACTTGTGTGTATTATTTAATCCTCTGATATTCCATTATATGAATTTCATTTCTTATGAATTTTTTTGAATCTAAGATAGTCCTCTAGCTACCATTTGCTAAACTTCTATTACTCTCAACAATTCTTCTCTACATATAAGATGGTCTACCTGTTGATGAAGGAGATAGCCCAACATCTCCAGCCTTAAAACCTTTACCCGATGGTGTTGTAGATAGACAAAAATCCTTGGCCTTAGTGCTCCTAAACTCACCTTTTTTACTACCTTTTCCTAGAGGCGTGCTAGGGATATCTCCTTTCTTATTATTCCTAGTTTTTAATAGAGCATTCTCTTTATTCCTTTTGGAAGAAACAACCTCATTTTTATATTTTGATTTATTGATTATTTTACCCCCAACTTGTATTTGGTCTGCATTAGATTCCTCCTCTGCCCCTGTAGATTTTGAGGGACTTCCTCAACATCCTCCCTTTTTTTATTACTCTCTATGGTTGTAAGAGGTTCATATAGACACTAATTTTTCTTACTCGTGATGATGCATTTAGGTTCATTAAATGATTCAGAAACATCTTCAATAGTTTTATCCATCTAGATCTCCCCACTTTCTTCTTCATCATCTTTATTGGGGCCGATCCCTCCTTCATGATCCAAATTGTTTTCCTCATTGTTGTGATCCAATGGAGCCTTTTCCTATTTTTTCCCATCAACACTCACCTTTGCCTAAGAAACTTCCATTAGTTTAGATTCATCAACCACCAAAGTTCCCTTTACCACGCCACTAACCTCCTGGGTATTCCTTCCCTTGTAACTGCTTTTCTCAGCTTTGTTCTGATCATTCACTCCTTTGTGAACCCACATTTTTTAAACCTTTTTTGGAGCTCCATTCAAAGATGAGCATTTTTTAGCCCAATGCCCATATTTTTGCATTGAAAATAGGCAAAGGGATTCGTCTCATACTCAATTTTCTACTTCCATATGCCAAGTTTAGATTTAAGAGAAATAACCTTTGGCATATTCATACCTTGAAATACTCCCACACAAATTTTAGCATAGGTCATTCTTCTCCTCAACACTGTGACTGGATCCATAGATAGGAGCTCACCAAAGGTATTAGCAATACCTTGAAACATATCCTCCACCTAAAACTCCATTTGTAACCCTATAAATCTAATACAAACATATGCTTGAATCCTAGATTCATCAAGAGAATACAAGTTTGGAGCCCATTTTTGTAGAATCAAAGTATGTTTTGCCACAACCCAAGGACTTTTGCAAAGGATCTCTCATTTATCTTCCTCACAAGAAAAACCAAAACAAAGAAAACCTTTCGCCATCACTTTAATGTCCACCTGACCTTTTAACGCCCATTTCCTTCGAACAAAGGCCCAGATGACCTCAATGTTGGGCCTAGCACCCAAGAACCTTCCTACCAAGGTTGAGTTCATCCTAGAAATATTTTTATCAATGATTTGATCTGGGATATCAAGTGTAAAAATACCTTTATCTTTCTCAGAAATATTCTTTACCGACGGAAAGGATGAATTGCCTGTCAGTTTGATGCCAAACAAACTAACCTTGCATCCAATATCAAGATCATTCCCCTTTTCAGAGTTCTCCCCCTACTCACTTAGATTTCATTCCTAAACCAGATGATTCTATCTCCTTCCCCCATGCCCCCCTCCCCCCCCCAAAAAATAAATAAAATAAAATTGAATCCATTCTTCCTGCCCACCACACTTGCACCACTCCCACTTCTACTCGTCATTCGATGTGAAAGAATGTTGTTGCTGATAGTTGAAAGAGTACATTAGGGTATGCCCATAAGAATAGAGTAGAAGAAAAGTGTGAATCAAGTGTAGGAAAAATATTTGAATGAAGTGTGTGTGTTGATTGGCCAATAAGGAAGAGTGCATCATTGAGGAGTGATGGATCAAATTGATCTTCATTGAAAATTCCCTAAAACGGTCACATTTAGTAAATGTGTCTATAAAATTTAACACAATTGGATTTTAATTGAACTCACTTCAGAAGAGTGGATTTCTTTCCCTATCTCTCCCCATTCAAAACAAAACATGAGCCTATTGGTAATGTAAACTTATTTTGTTCCAAATTCAAATATTATACTTCCCTCACACTTATACCTATTAAACTTTCTTTTTCATATTAAGTACAGTTATCATTCTCATAAATAATCAATAGTTACCCTCAAAACATAGATGAATACTAGGTATTCACCAAGTGTAATGTCATTCTTCTCTATCTATCCATTTTCTCTTTAAATACTCCCGCATGCATCAACTTCAATATATCTTTGGCGTACCTATTGCACACCAAGATGCAATTGCTAGTAGTTAAATATTTATTAATGTGCAACTACACTTGGATTATAAATATCTAGTAAGATTTCATTCCACCAAGAGTTAACTGAACTTAGTGATATAAAAGTTTTTTTTTTTAACTCACTTATAAAAATAATATTTATTTATTTATTAAGATAAATAAATAATAATATTTTAAAATTAATTTATTTTAAAATCCAAAATTAATATTTTTTTACTTCAAAAATTAATATATACTATTCTTTTAAAAAAAACTTACATGCATTACTTACTCTTAAACGTGCAAGAATATTATATCAATTTTTTTAACATGCATTTATTCATTTCTACATGCATAAATATATTTATTTCTTTACATGTATAACTACATTTATTTACATGTATATCTTTATTCGTATATTTTCTTTAAGCATAATTATTTTCACAATAAATATATTCTACAAAATATGTAAATATATTTTCACATATAATTTTTTCAAATTTTTTTCTAGATTTTAGATTTACCTTCTAATTTGCATAATAATGTATAATTTATCTTTGACTTTCAATTTGTTATAATTTTATAAATTATTTTCACAAGTATTTAATCAAGCTTTAAATTGGATGAAATTATCATATTTTCTCATTTTTGCATGTAAGTTTTCTTGAGAAGAACCTAGGGTTTTGACAGGTTTCATGAGACATGGTTTTGCTAATTTTGAAATAAGGGTTTCTAGATTCAACACGATTTTGCTAATTTTAAAATAAAGGTTTCTAAATTTAAGCTGTATGAGAATTTTCTACACAACGACAATAATTTGTCTTCCTTCTAATTTCTCAAAATAATGTAACCCAGAAGTAATCTCTTTTAAATTTCACAAATAAAAGTCATTCATAAAGTTTAGCAATCACTACAACACAACCTAACAAGCATGAAGAAGACAATTTTTTTAATGGAAAGATTTGCAAGATTCTCAAACCCTTCCTCAAATATGCTACTAGAATTTCTAAAATAACACAAGTGCAAAACAAGCGAATCAAAATACTCTTAAGCTTTGGACAAATTCTTTAACTTCAATGTTAGATCACCATGAATATCTGTGTAAACCTATTAATTATAACTCTCCATCCAATTGCTCTCCCAAAACCCGCCTAACTCTAAAATGACCAAAAAACCTCTAATAAAGAGCCCTAACCCTAACTAGAGTTTCCTAATAATCAATTTAATAAAAAGCCACTTACTTTTAATTAAATATTAGACAACTTAATTTATTAAATCTTTGCATGCACACTCAAAGCACTTTTATTTAAAATATTATTTTCTTTTTGTTCTTCACTTTGTTTATTTTGCATGACACTTTTAGAATTTTAATTAATAATAATTAAAGTCTAGTATTTAAATGTAACTATAATTTAATTATTATTAATTAAATAATTATAATAAATCAACATATTGTCTTTAATATTTTAATTCTCTTTTATTTTATTTTTCTTTCTATTTCTAAATTAGACTTTTAAATTAAGTCTTTAAATTAAATTATATCATATATTTAATTAATTTTTCAATTAATTAAATATCATCGTACTTTAGTATTTCTTTTTTAATCGATTCATAATTAATAGTTCTAATATCATACGATTAATCTAAGCATCATAATTAGACCATTTATCAAGAAAATCACATAGTCAAGCCCACATAAAAGAAACATAAGCAAAACTAACCAAAGTCAAAATCAAACAACACGCACAAAGAAAGACTCACAAGTTTCAAAAAGGGTATTCAAATAGATAAATGTCCTCCTTCTCAAGACAAGTAATAAGGTTTTGGTTGGGATTGGACCTTAATATTATCTCCTCATTCTTACCATTGAGTTATTCTGATAGGGCACACTCATCCTGACAATTCAGGGAAGTCGATTTCTGGTACCTGCAACTTGCATAGAAGACAAGCATGTACCTATGCATATATATCTAATCCAAACAAGTAATGACGAGGAGTGGTACATCATGTAGTTTATGACTCACAAGTGACTACGACTCCCTCTCTCAACCACATCAAACATGAATATAAAATAGACACACATACCATACTCATGCAAGTATGGGCTAAGTATAATCCATGAAACATGACTGTAAATAACATAATATTCTAACATAAGAAACTCATCATCGTGAAGATATAGTAGACATCATTATGAAGGTAGTTACATTAACTAACTAAGAGCAATTAAAGCATCATCATTGCAAGTAACTAATCATTGTTATGTGATATAATTAATACCCTACATATCAAAATATTATATTTCAAATATCATTTTAGGGATAACATGTCCATAGAAGAGTCAGATTGAACTTTAACAATAGAGTCTACAATGATAGTAAAGTAGGGGTGCTACATCCTCCCCCTTTAAAATAGGCTTGCTTCTAGAAGCCAACTATCACTACTAAGATACTTAAATTCAAAAGTAATATCCACAATAGCATACAAAAGGTTCAAATAGAAAATTAATACAATCCATCTTACTAAGTATACACATCCAACCACTAAGAGCAATATGATTCTAGTTTAAGCATAAGCCGAAAGCCACATTGATCAGACATTCTTCCTTTATACAATCTCTTAAATAGGTTTAGATTCACATTCAATGAGCATCATAAAATAAATTCAAATTTTAATGTTCTATTTGAATAATAAGTTGAAAATCCCATGCATTCATTGTTAATGCAACATTCACCTAATCATAATTAATATGGAACTAATGCAACCTATGTGATCCAAATGGATTTCCTTTCTACATGCAGTCACTAGCAATCTCACAGTGTCCTCCCTTACACGTACTATCAGAGGTCCTTAATGAACATGATAGAAACAATACTTGTCACATAACATGGCTAACAATACCAAACATTCAAATAGTTACCATATAATTAAAAAGAAAGAACTAAATGGGTGAATATCAAGTTCAACAATAAATAAAAAAGAATACTTGAGTGATTTTCAATAGTGTTGGTACCCAATATGGACATGGTTTTGAAACTTCTAGTGTGGAATCTTGAACTACTTCAAAATAAGGTTCAAAGTAGTTTGAATTGGTTCAATTTGTTGGAATGGGTTCAATAATTCTACAGGCTCATTGGTTCAATGTGGCATAGAAGATGTGTTCAGAGAATAGTTATCAAAAGTGCAAGGTTATGGTTGGAATCTTCGGTGTAGTATTTCAATGGTTTAGTCTACATAAGAAGATTCATAGGTTCATATTTCCAAGTTTTAAATATAGTTCAATGCTTTAGGCATTTAGGTTTATATTGACTCCATCATTGATCAAGACCTCAAAGTTCATATGTTCAAAGTGCCCACCGATGTCTAGTTTTGAAGTTCAAGGTTTCAACATGCAGTTTCAAACACTCCAAATCCATGACAAAAAGCTTGAAGTTCAAGTTTGGACCCAAAGACATCCTTTGTCTTAGAAGTGCAGGTCCAGAATTCAATGGTGTAAGTTAAAAAGTAGAAAATCTCATGAGCCATTTTGAAATGTGTGGCAATTTAAATCTAAGAGGTCATACTATTCATAAATGAGAATTGTGTTATTATAGACACTCATGATTACACAAAGGTTCATTAACACTAGCAATGGGTCGAGGTTTACATCAAGTAAGTCATGCTGCCCCCAATCCACAAGATCAACATGTAATCCAAATGGGGAAGCAAGGTGTAGAAAACCTACATATCAACATATGGGGAAGTTGAGCTTCTGATAATAATCACCTCCATGAATGGTTGGTGGAAATTGCAATAGAGTACAAACATATAGGTGACCAATAACTAAGTCATTCACATGGCACATTGATCGCAAAATAGTGATGATACCATCAATCACACATGAAGGACATGGAGGTTTTTATGGATTCTGGCTCTAACTTGAATCATGTTTATTTATGAGTGCTTGAATTGAAAGACAAATTCAAGATCATATCCTACCACAATCCATCTGCATATTAATAGAATATTTAGTCCAAGTGATGACTCGGGAATATAGCTAGTTGCACCCCCGATGAAGTACTCATGGTGAAGTCTTAAAGGATAGATAAGACCTGCATTTCCTTGACCCGATTATGGCAATTCGGGTGTATAATTACCATCTATTCTCGGCTCGAGCCACTTCCAGTGCCAACAAGAAGGAGAAATAATTTTTGGTTCATTCAGATATAACAAACATTACATTGATCCTTATGGTGGTCAAGATCAATAAGTTTGAGAAATGATGCATAAAAGATGCAGGTTTACGCTTGTCTTTCCAGTAAAGGCACACTGTAGTTACAACACCAGTAGTGAAGAAGTGTTTGGCAGTAAACATGTTATTCTCTATATGCTTAAAAGCATCAAATGTAATGAGACATTTTGACAAAATGTCTACTTTGAGCACGAGATTCTCTTCTGGAATTATGTTTAATGAAACACCCATGCACCTGATTTGTGATAGCAAATGTTAGTTTTGTTAGCTTTGGACAACTGTTCATCCATTTGCTATTATTTAGCAAGCAATTGTTTTGCTAACTAATTGGTTAGATTAGAAACAAATATTTGTTAATTAATTGACCACTTTTGGAAACAACTAGAAACTGACTTGGTTAGGGTTGTTAAGTTGTTTTAATCTCAACCGTTGGTTGTAAATTAATCTCGGCTGTTGGTTTACCAACATGAATAGTATAAAAGGAGGTCAAGGGGGCATTTGGAGAACATGAAGTTTGGAGAAACATTTGCAGTGCTAGCAAATGAGTTTGTAAGTTTGCAATGTTAGCAAACAGTCTTGCAATGTTAGCAAGGGCGCAATGTTAGCGTGGGAATAGAAGTGGGGAATATCAGGGGGATAAATTAGGAGGTTGTCAGAATTCTGCCAGTAAGAGGCAAGGAATTTTATATCTCTTGATTTGCTAAAGTTTAATATAATTTCTCATCTAGAGAATTTGTTTTCCCTTAGGGGTTTTTCCAGGAACAATTTGTCCGAAAATATTGTGTTCATTGTGTTGTGCATTTCTTTTCGTATTTTATAAGTGAAGTTGCAGTTGTGTTATTTTTTTGATATTAGCTGAGAATTTATTTTCAATAGTTTAATAATCGTTTATGATAGGAGATTAATAATCAATGATTGCAATAGTTAATTTTTTCACATGGTATCAGAGCATTGTTAAGGGTAGAAGAGTTTTGCCCTAGGAAAGAAATTATGATCTCTTTAGATTTATTATTGCTTTAAACCCTTGAGATGGCTTCAACTGGTTTGAGAGATTAGGATAGATTGGATGGTGCCTCAAATTTTGGTGTCTGGAAGGCCATAATTTCTTTATTGTTGGAAGAGAACAATATCAAGGATTATGCTACCAGTGTTGTACCTGTACCAACGGATGCAACACAGCTTGCAGCATATAGGAAGGACAATGCCAAAACGAGGAGGATTATCCTTGATGGTGTCAAGGATCATATTGTTCCACATATCGCAAAGCTAGCTACGGCGAAGAAGATGTGGGATGCCATTCTGAATCTATACCAGAATGCTACCACCGACAGGAAGTTGATTCTTAGAGAGAAGCTAAAGAATACTCAAATGAATTAGGGAGAAGATGTCACAAGTTACCTCACCAGGCTTAGACTTGTCAAGGATGAGTTAGCAGCTATTGGAGATAGCCCTAGTGATGACAAGCTAGTGAGAATAGCCCTAAATGGGTTTACTAAACAATGGAGTGTCTTTGTTCAAGTTGTCAGTGGACGAGATACTTTACCGATTTGGGATCGACTATGGACTGATTTCACTCAGGAGGAGTTTAGACTGAGTCTTGTCAATGGGGCCAACAAGAGTCAAAAAAATGAGGTGGAACAAGAGAACATTGCCCTAGTGGGTAAAGGGAAAGCAAAGAAGGGATCTAGCAAATGATCAAATTCACAAAAAGAAAAGAAGAAGAAGGACCTTTCTACAGTCAAGTGCTTTGGATGTCATGAGTTTTGCCACTATGTCAGTGATTTCCCAGAGAGGAAGAAGGGTAAGAAGCAAGTGGTAGCTTCAACAAGTGTAGAAGAACTCTCCAGTAGAATGGAAGATGATTTTGCACTCATAGCTTGTACGGTTAGCTCAACCTCATAATGTGTTTGGTATATAGATAGTGGGGCGTCATTTCATATGACAGGAGTTAGAGAGTACTTCTCTTGTTACAAGGAGGAGGACACCAACATCCAGATTTCTATGGGAAACTTGTCCAAACTTAACCCTATTGGGAAAGGGACTATTCAATTTCAGAGGGAGAATGGAAAGATAATTCCACTTCATGATGTGTTATATGTGCCAGGCTTAGGTATGAATTTGATTTATATATCTGTTCTTCAGGATAGGGGGTATAATGTACTCTTTAGAGGGACAAATGTGTTGATTAAGCACAAGGATTGGAAATCACCCATAACTATTGAAGTTAGGAGTGGTCACCTTTATAGATTGTTGTTTGATACTCCTAAGGCACTCATGAGAAACAGTAATCCTAGAGATCTTGGAGAGCTATGGCATAGGAGGATGGGCTATATTCATCGTGGAGCACTTAGATTGCTTTGTGAGACGGTGACAGGTGTTCCAGAGGTGAGCACAGAGCATGACGATGTATGTAAGGGATGTGTGTTGGGGAAGTTTACGAAAACATCTTTTCCAAGGAGTGACACCAGATCTAAGGGTGTTCTTGATCTAGTACATTCAGATGTTTGTGGACCAATGTCGACGAAATATCTCAGAGGATATGAGTACTATGTTACTTTTATTGATGATTTCTCTAGAAAGACCTAGATATACTTCTTGAAGACTAAGGATGAGGTTTTCAGTTGATTCCAAGAGTTCAAGGCTCTTGTGGAGAATTTGACAAGAAAGAAGATAAAGGTTCTTCGGTCAAACAATGGAGGCGAGTACAAAGGAAATGTCTTCCAGGAGTTCTATACCAGAGAAAGAATCAAGAGAGAATGGATTGTTCCTTACAATCCATAGTAGAATAGAGTTGCTTAGAGGAAGAACCATTCTAAATCAGAGGTAGTAAGAGCTATGCTACATGACCAGGACATGCCTCGTTACTTATGGGCAGAGGCATGTAATACAACAGTCTACATCCATAATAGAGTTCCACACAAGGTGCTAGAGAAGATGACACCAGAGGAGGCTTTCATAGGGAAGAAGCCAGATGTTAGTCACTTCAGGATATTTGGTAGTTTGGCATATTGTCATATTCTTAGAGATACACGTACAAAGTTAGATCAAACTGCAGAGAAGGGGTACTTTGTTGGGTACAGTGAGACCTCAAAGGCATATAGGATTTTCATTTTGGGGACTAATAGAATAATTGTCAGACGTGATGTCAATTTCATGGAGGACAAGACATTTAGGAGATCAAGAGATTTTCTAGTAGATGATCAGAGTGAGCAGCCAATAGAAGCTCCATGACCTAGTCAAGGGCAACAAAGCTCAAGTACAGTTACTAGTACGATTGTAGACTCAGTTAGTGAAGATTCACAGAGTATGGAGCAACAGGTGCAATAGGAAATGCATCTAGAAGACTTAGAAGTTGAAATTTCATCCTCTACAGTTGGTAGTGGGAACCATGAGGTTCCAGATACACAAAGGGATACTCAAGAGTTTGTGGGAGCTCATAGGAAGAGTACTAGATAGTGAAGACAACCAGCCAAGTTCAATGACTATGTGGCATTAGTTAGTCAGTTGGTAGATAGTGAGCCTTCTAGCTATCAAGAAGCTGCAGAACATTAGGTATGACGAGATGCTATGGTTGAGAAATATTCTTCAATAATGCAAAATGATGTGTGGGAGGAAGTACCTAGATAGGGTTGTAGTTGGATCACGCTAGATCTATAAGATAAAGCATGGTGCAAACGGTAGCATCAAGAAATACAAGGTGAGGTTCATGGCAAAGGGGTTCTCTTAAAAGGAGAGAATAGACTCTTAGGAGACATTTTCTCTAGTTGCTAGGTATACTTGTATATGAGCTATAATCTCACTTGCAGCACAAATGGGATGGAAAATCCATCAAATGGATGTCAAGACAACATTCCTTAATGGTGAGTTGAAGGAGGAGGTATACGTAGAACAACCACAAGGCTTTGTAGCACACAGCAAAGAGACCCACGTGTACAGATTGAAGAAAGCATTGTACGGACTCAAGCAAGCTCCTAGAGTGTGGTATGAGTGCATTGATACATACTTGTAGAAAATGGGCTTTGTGAAGAGTGAAACAGATGCTAACCTCTACTACTTTGTGGTTGGGGGTGAGCTTCTCATTCTTGTTCTTTATGTGGATGACCTATTTCTTACAGGTTCACTAGGGCTCATAGTGGATTGCAAGAGGAACCTTGTAGAAGAGTTCGAGATGAAGGATTTAGGACTTATGCACTACTTTCTAGGCATGGAAGTATGGTAGACAGATGGGGAGATTTTCCTTGGCCAAAGGAAATATTGCATTGAAATCTTGAAGAAATTCGGGATGAAGGATTTCAAAGCCATGTCTACACCCATGATTACGAATTGGAGGAAGGTAGATACATCTAAGGAGAAGGATGTAGATCCCACTTTATATAGACAATTGATTGGTTCGCTTATGTATTTGGTCAACACTAGGCCAAATATAGCATTTGCAGTTAACTCTCTTAGTCAATTCATGGTTGAACCAAAGAGAATGCATTGGATAGCGGCTAAGCATGTGCTACGTTACTTGTGTGGTACAGTCGAGTATGGAATCAGATATGTTCGAGGTGAAGGTATCAGGTTGATAAGCTATACTAATGCAGATTGGGGAGGAAGTACAACAGACAAAAGGAGCACTTTAGGGTGTTGTTTCAGCTTGGGATCAGGAGTTGTTTCTTGATTCAACAGGAAGCAAAAGCCTGTGGCTCTGAGTTCAGCAGAAGCAGAATACATAGCAGCTAGCATGGTGACATGTGAAGCTATATGGATTTGGAAGTTGTTAGTAGCTTTGTTTGGTCAAAAGGTTGAGACTACTGTGATACATTGTGATAATCAGAGTTGCATCAAGTTGTCTGAGAATCCAATGTTTCATGATAGGTCTAAACATATAGATATCAGATATCACTTCATCAAAGATTGTGTATAAAGGGGAGTTGTTTAGCTACAATACATACCTACAGAGGAGCAGGTAGCAGACATTCTGACTAAGGCATTAGGGAAGGCAAAATTTATCTTCTTCAGAGATAAGTTAGGTGTCCTGTAGAACAGCTTCCTCGCTAAGAGGGAGTGTTAGTTTTGTTAGCTTTGGACAGTTGTTCATCCATTTGCTATTATTTAGTAAGTAATTGTTTTGCTAACTAATTGGTTAGATTAGAAACAAATATTTGTTAATTAATTGACCACTTTTGGAAACAACTAGAAACCAACTTGGTTAGGGTTGTTAAGTTTTTTTAATCTCAACCGTTGATTATAAATCAATCTCGATTATTGGTTTACCAACAGGAGTAGTATAAAAGGAGGTCAGGGGGGCATTTGGAGAACATGAAGTTTGGAGAAACATTTGCAGTGCTAGTAAATGAGTTTGTAAGTTTGCAGTGTTAGCAAGGGCACAATGTTAGCGTGGGAATAGCAGTGGGAAATATCAACGGGATAAATTAGGAGGTTGTCAGAATTCTGCCAGTAAGAGGCAAGGAATTTTGTATCTCTTGATTTGCTGAAGTTTAATATAATTTCTCATCTGTAGAACTGGTTTTCCCTTAGGGGTTTTTCCAAGGACAATTTGTCCGAAAATATTGTGTTCATTGTGTTGCGCTTTCTTTCCGTATTTTATAAGTGAAGTTGCAGTTGTGTTATTTTTTTGATATTAGCTGGGAATTTATTTTTAGCAATTTAATAATCGTTTATGATAGGAGATTAATAATCAGTGATTGCAATAGTTAAATTTTTCACCGCAAATACATGAGGGACTTTCATTTCAAGGAAACTCAACACTACATTGTGCATAGATTTCATGCATATGGCGGCACCCTAGGTATATGAATTTTTTTTATTCATAACTACTTAATGTGAATATAGTTGTGCGAGTTCATTATTGGACTATCCAAGAACCTGATGGAGTCAAGTCCAAAACATGAAAATGCATGGTCATACACGTAGCTTGGGCAATGCATGTAATATATCTGGTATAGTGTGTGATATGACATAGCTTCTTCTTCAAAATTCAGAACTGATGGTAAAATTGCAATTATTCCCATTCACCACATGGCATCTATCGGGCCATAACCCAAGGCCACATACATGTCAAAACTTCTGCTTATTCCTGAATTTGTCATCCTTGTCTTGCGGTATGCAAACTCAAAGCTCAACTTGCAAGAAAACAATAAAGACCATACTACCAGAAGAAGTGAAACCTGTATGCATCCCTTTCTCTTGTGTTGTGATCCATCCAGAGAAGATGGGTAAAATCTTCGTGCTTGGAGAAATCTTAAATTAATGCTTTAAGTTGTAGGCTGAAAGATACTGCTATTGATGTTTCTATGCACTCAAAGATGGAGAACCGATCTCAAGATGATTTTGTGCAGATATCAGATGTTGTGATGGAAGGATGGGGTAATCGAGTTCCATCATAAGGAAATGTGGAGAAAAGCATATTATAAGAAATGATCGAGAGCTAGATGTAAATATATATATATATATACTGGATACCAGTATATATATATATATATACACTGGATACCGGTAGAGATATATGTCTATAAAGATTAAAAGTGCGGGTTGATGGAATATTGTAAAAAAGCATATAATGTTTTGACAATTCATTAAACCTTATATTCATTCTTGATGCTTTTTGTACCGAGGGGCTAATATTGTAAATCACACGAAGATAGAATATATCGACAAGAGAATTGGTGGTAGAACTAAAGCAATTATATCCTAATAGGAATGATCACCATGATTTGTAAAGTGATCGTGAAAGCAAGTTAGTGCCACCTGTCAAATGCAGTTATGAAATTTTCAAAAGGTCTAAATTCAAGAATATATCATTAGAATGTTCTTCTAGCTGAGCATAAGGAAATATCCGGAGCCTCTTAATCTATAAAAAAGAGTTAAATTGGAAAGGAATTAGTTTTAGTAACCGAAAGGAAAAAAACTCAAGAAAGGAAATAAAGGTATGACAAAGTAACGGCAGAGGGGTTCCACTTCTATTCTTTCCTGGAGACTGTAGACTATGTGCTACAGCAGGGAGGGGAAATTTTTCAGATTTGTTCCATTTTCTTGTGAGGAAGAGAGGGTAGAGTTTAGTTCTGAACTGTGTTAGAAATAGGAGAAATTTTGATTTGTTAATGTAACGTTAATGAAAAGAGTTTTAGCTTTTCTCAAGATAGTGATTTTGACCGTAAATGTGTGATAGAATCTTAGTTGTCATTTACATTTTGGAGAAGGGAGACTGGAGGATAATTGCATCAGAGCTTTGATTATGATACATTTTCCTTCCACTGATCACAATATTTGTATCGTTCTCAGTTTTCTCTGAAATACATTTCAATGACACTGTTTCTTGATTACATTATCATTTGAAGATATCTTTAATAGCTCTGACTCTTCATTTCCTCAAGAGGATGGAAGATATTTTCTTCATTTTTACTTTGTAATACAACATCTAGCAAATAGATTTTGTGTTATTTGTTGTTCTTTCCTTTTTAGTTTCTAAGTTTCTGCATCTACTTTGTGTTTATGAATAGATGTTTGCAATCCCTTCATGCTTTCTGGTTAAATGCATCCATATTTAAATTCATTGTAAATCATATAAGAGGAGTTGTACCCAGATAAATTCAGAGGGCGCTTACAGTTTTCAATAGTGAAGTGACCTAACTGTTAGTGCTGATTAGTCTTCTTACTTGGGCATTTAGAGTTAATTTGCATGTATTTTCTTGGAAGACAATCTGTTCACTAACAAATAGTAAAACAAGTATGACCAATGCCGCAAAATAGATAGCAAAAGAAGAGTAAGGTGACTAATCCAGGCATAAGAAATTTCAAAAATTCAATGCTAGGCATAAGTGAGTTTAATCTGATTGCAAGTTATACTACTTTTTATCTAGTGGTGTACCATATGCCTAGAGTTTTTAGTGTAGAAACTTGGGCTTTGATACCAAATGTAACACACCACTCGAAATCCCAAGATAAATTAACCTACTATGCTACAATGTTTTACTAAATATTTTTTTAATGTTTACACAACATAAGTTAACAATGTGGAAGTAATATGCAGATACACATAAAATACACAAGGAATTACAAATACAATTTCCATTCCTCAAGGGTTTCTTCATATTGAGTCATGCTAAGAAAGTTTTATTGATTAATTTTAATATTAAGTACAATGACCATAATCATAAAGGAATAATATACACATAATATAATAAGTAGATGCATCAGTACAACTGATAAAATGAGGCACATCTAAATAACCACATTCTATGTACATGTTGTAGGGTATGTAATAATAAATACAAGTACATCAATAAATAATACATTATCTGCATCAAAAAACATCCAACATCAGTGCCAATCTAAGGGGGACCCAAATGGTAAGAAGTCACTACCTCCCAACTATGTAATCACCTAGTCAAGCTCCCACTCCCATTGTGCAGGGGAGATAATGTACAATCAACATACGACTAATCAAGGCATACAATAAACAATACAAATCCTAGACAAGGATCCTAAAGGCTCTCTACAACGAGTGGTACTACTCATACAAAAAGACAATCCCAAAGGCAACCCAAAATAAAACCATAAATATAAATATAAATAGGAAACCTAAGCTATGTATGGGGAAGTGTCATCACATGAGTCAACTCTAAGGTTACACTAGTAGTCTTTCTAGACTCTGACCCCCTAGTAACTCTATGTGGCATCAGTAATCCTTTCGTATAGATAAGGAAGCTAACTATTCAAGTTCACAATCAAGCATCTTCTCCCACTCCCATTCTAGCTTGTACTAGTGGTCAAGACATAGGCGAGGGACACTCAACACTTTTAATTTATTTTTAAAAAATCCCATTTAATGTATAGTGTTATAACTTAATTAAGTTACTTAGAATGGGTTACCCTAGCAGTCACTTAGGGCCCTGACCCCCATTACAAGCCACTTCCCCCCTGTACACCTAGATAACCTACCCTAATGCTCCATTTAAAGTAAATCAAAAATACCAAAAACATTCTTGTAAACCATAATCATGAAAGTCGGCAAAGTAAAATAATGGAGCATAGGAAAGAATATCAAACCCATACAAGGATTCATTATCTATCTCAAGATTACATCTCAAAGAACCATTCATCCTATAATGAATATCTCATAATCATAGTAACAATCCATAAAGTCTCATAATCATGAGAACAATATATCAATATCAATAACATCCATCTCCATCATAGAGTACATCACACATACAGATAACCATTCAACTTATAGATTAAATCATAGAATAACATACTCAACAACACAACCATCCAAAACATAGATCAACATAATTGATAACATAAGGTGACCAGGTAAATCAGATTTAATCAGATTTAACAAAAATAATGGTCGTCGCCCCCTTTGGTTAAAAGATATAATGATCGAATCAAGAATGATTACTGACACTTACACTCCAAACAATACATGGACTAATCGAGACATAAAAATGGTTATATCATTTCACATAACAAATATAATCCCATTGCCTTGAGTGTACATTACTAATTGGTGAACTTCATAACCCCAAACATCATACAAGAAAATGCAACAAAGTCATATACTAAGAAATGACAATAATAATAAAAGTTTAGTTTTACAACAAAATAAATTTATATTCTAAGGTTTGATTTGATTATAAGAGTTTATGTATAAAAACATGCTTGAAATCCTATGGTATAGGTGTAAATAAATACTTCATATATATATATATATATATATATATATATATATATATATATATATATATATATATATATATATATATAATCGTCATAATTAATCAATATTATAATGATATTATTTATGATACTTTATTGAATAATTTAATATTCAGGTCAAAAATTAACAATATTAATATTTTATCAATGCTAATTATTATATTATTCATGTTATTTATTTAAATGATCTTAGATTATAAATGACTTATTTAATAACAATACAAAAAGCATTAGATGAAATATTAATATCAATATCATTCTTGAATTATTACTTTAACTTCCATAAAGTCTAATATTAATATTTAATTTCTAATAAACTTATAGTTCAATTATAAATAACTCAATTTAAATTATAATTATAATTATATTATATATAATTCAACCCCATGTATTAGTTAACTTTTTAAATTAAATAATCGATTGATCAAAAAGGAAAGTTACAATATCAAAAGGAGAGGTGAACCTCTATCCACCAAGTTCAATTTGAAAGCATAAGAAAGCAACTAGCACAATATGTAACAGTTTATCTAGTTAACAAAAAAGAGGACAAAGTATCTAATCCAGGATATCATCTTGATCCTCAACCCAGGAGGTCCATCCAAACAACTTTCTTACACTTGAGAATATGAGCAAATAACTCTAGCCTATCAAAAAAGGGGCCTCTAGTATCCCTCATGTCTTTAAGCAGATTCTTGAGAACTTCATCAAATGCTGCCTGATTATCAATAATGCTGGCCCATTCCAACCCATTCTTCATCTTGTAAATGAACATAGTGGCAAGCCCAGCATGAAGGAATCTTCTCAGCTTGTCTCTTTCCAGTCTCAAAATACAGCAAACCTACGAGACAATCTTAAAACATATGAGTTTCAATTGAAACAAAGTAAGAGTTCTACCAATACTTTGGAATTTGTCCTCATCTCTGCATTTCCAAATAAACCATAGAATATGAGAAGAGAGAATATTTCAAAAGAAGTTAGCATCCATTTTAAGACCAGAAATATTTCCAAGAATAATATCAAGAACAGAGGCATGATCAGTAATAGAGATCCCAAAAAACTTCCATATAATTCTATCAAAATGATAGCTAAAATATATATGCCTTATGTGCTTAGGGGTCTTGTAGATAATGCAAGAATCATTATCACCAATATGATTCCTAACAGGAAGTCTATCTAGAAGGAGTTGCCATTTAAAAAGAAGAATCTTAGGAGGAATAGGAGACTTTCAAAAAAATTTAAGGGTTTTCTGCCATTCAGAAGGGTCAAGGTTCATATACCAGAGGGAGTTAAGGTGGGAAAGAACGGAGTGGTCTTTATTTAAGGACTTTATAGATATCTTTAGCTTTGATCTTATGTATTAGTTAACTTCACTATAACTCACTTAAAATATAAATAAATAATAGTTAAATATCTATTAATGTGCAACTACACTTGCATTATTATATCTAGTAAGATTTCATTCCACCAAGAGTTAACTGAACTTGGTAATATAAATGCATTATTATTATTTTTAACTAACTTATAAAAATATTATATATTTATTTTTCAAAATAAATATATAATCATATTTTAAGTTCATTTATTTCAAATATGAAATTAATATTTCTTTTTAATTTCAAAAATTAATACATATTTATTATTATAAATAAAAATAAACTTGCACGCATTGTTTACTCTTAAACATGTAAAAATATTATATCAATTTTTCTAAAATGTATTTATTCACTTTTACATTCATAAATATATTTATTTATTTACATACACAACTAGATTGATTTACATGTATATTTTTATGAATAATTTTTTTCACAATAAATATATTATGTAAAATATGTAAATATAATTTTCACATATAATTTTTTCAATTTTATTTTTTCTAGATATTAGATTTAACTTCTAATTTGTATAATAATGTCTAATTTATCTTTGACTTTCAATTTATTTTAATTTTATAAATATTTTCAAAAGTATTTAATCAAACTCTAAATTGGATGGAATTGTCATATTTTCTAATTTTTGCATGTAAGTTTTCTCAAAAAGAACCTAGGGTTTTGATAGGTTTCATGAGACATGATTTTGCTAATTTTGAAACAAGGGTTTCTAGATTCAACGTGGTTTTGCTAACTTTAAAACAAGGGTTTCTATATTTAAGTTTTATGAGAATTTTACGCAAGAGCCTACAACACAATGGTAAATTATGAACCTCTTATCGAAGAGGTCTTGGGGTTGAATCTACTAGCAATCACGCTTAATAAATAATAATAATAATAATAATTAATTAAAACACATAATAATTAATCTTGGCTTCAGCCTCTTATTGATCAAAAAATAAATAAAATTATGAGAATTTTCTACACAACAACAATAAATGTTCTTCCTTCTAATTTCTCAAAATAATTTCTCTTTTTAATTTTAGCAATCACTACAATGCAACCTGACAAGCATGAAGAAGACAATCTTTTAAAGGAAAGATTTGCAAGATTCTCAAACCCTACCTCAAATCTTCCAGTGAAATTTCTAAAATAACACAAGCCCAAAACATGCAATCCAAAATATTCTTAAACTTTGAACAAATTATTTAACTTCAATGTAAGATCACCATGAATATCTATGTAAACCTATTAATTCTAACTCTCATTTCAATTGCTCTCCCAGAACCTATCTAACTCTAATTTGACAAAAAAGCCTCTAATAAAGAGTCCTAACCCTAACTAGGGTTTCCTAATAATTAATTTAATAAAAATCCTTTTACTTTTAATTAAATGTTAGATAACTAACTTATTAAATATTTTCATGCACACTCAAAACACATAGCCATGTCCCTAATGAGCAAAAACTCTCTCTGTGTTACTCAATTTTGAAACCTTCCATAGTATCAGTGGTTAATAGCATACCTATTGGATCCCAAGAAAAAACAAATTTATAAGCCTCCCATGTATTTCATTAATCCTTCCTCAAATTGTGGCCCATATATCGCTCCACATAGGAAAATGTCTTTGCAGAAATATGTCCAACATAAATTAGGATCTATTAAGTCAGATACCCTAGAGGCTAAGGAAATTTTAGCCAACCCTCCCCTAAAAATTTTTAATGGTAGAATAAATTTACTAGCAAAAGATAAAATGTTTCAATCCTCTGTCCCACTTTCCAACTCTCCCCAAGTTAAAATAATTAGCAACCAACACTCTGAATAAAGGTGGGCTGAATATCTCAAAGTTGGGATATATGGATACTGGAGTGGTCCAGCAAAGAAAAATGCTAGTTTAGTAAATTGGATTCAAAGAGTTTGTAAAAACTAGGTAAGTATCTCAAATCATATCAACTAGATATTTATTGTGATAATATTAATATTAGAAATCAATTCATTTCAAATTCGCATTATTTTTTACGTGTCATTCTATAAAATTTATTTTATGGGAGCCAAACCTAAATGAACATAGGTTAAAAGAGTTAAGGTACCTACCTGGCTTATATGCAAATCTTCCCGCCCCCACTCCCCCCCCCCCAAAAAAAAAAAATTAAATCAAATCCAAATAATAGAACAAATAGGAAGATATTTGGGAAATCTTATACGTATAGAAGAAGGAGATCATCTCTCTAGTGATATTAAATTTCTTCTATATCTAGAAGTAGGATCAACATAAATCAACAAAAAGATCATTAAAAATAGGTTCTTATACAATTTATCATTTGGAAAATATGAAGGAAAGATTAAAGTCAAAGACTTGGATACAACAATACCTCTAAAATACCTTAAAAGAACTTCAAACCTTGAACAAATTTTTAGAAATAGTAAGGGAAGAGAAGAGTCCAGAGATAAGAGATTTGGGGTCCCAAAACCTTCCCCCAATCTTATGAGCTCAATAAAAACTTTTGAGATGAAAATAGGAGGAAGAGAAGAGGGAGAAATCACAGATATAAAAGAAGCAAAAGAGGCAAAAATCTCTGCAAACAAGGAAATAGAACACATCTTAGCCTCCAATATATCAAGGTGTTATCCAAAAATGAGAACCCTACAAGAATGTGAGCATTGTTAAGAAAAGAGTTTACAATCAGAAGAAACAAAGATGAGTTTAAAAGCTTATAATAAGATAATTTATGAACTGCTACTAGTAGAAGAAGATGTAAAAGATCAGTTAGAATCATGGGAGATGGCATACTTAGATCATATGGATTCTCGTAAATTGGGAATGGAAGGAGAATAGATCGATATCAATAGACCCATAAAAGAGATTAAGAAAAATGAACATTGATCCCATTCAAAGATAGAGCTACCACCTATAACAGAGAATCAAGACACAACTATACAGAGGAAGAAGATTAAGACTGACAGCAACGAAGATGTCTATATACATAGAATAAATGAAGAATTTCCAAAACAAACAGAAGATGATAAAGTAGAAAATAGCAAAGAAGATTCAAAAGACATAACTCTTAATGAAGAACAACAGATACAGGAAGTCAACATAACACCAACTTCTTCAAATTATTGGGGTAATGTGAGCATGCAAAATAATATAAAGAAAATATCATACAAATTATGGAAAACTCTAGAAAATGGAAAAGACCCTTGGGTAAATAATGACATAAAAAAAGACCAAAAGGAAGTTACCCAAAATGAGGGTATTCAAATACTAGTTGAAGTATCAACCCTCCTTGACAAAATAAAAGTTGCTAGTTTAGAGTATCATAATATATGGGCTGAATATAGGATGGATAACAATGATCAGATAGTCACCCATGAACTATGGGAAGAACTTGGAATTATAAAAGAAGTAGAGAAATGTTGGGAGATGATGATACTTAAAAGTATAGATCAAGAGCAAGAAAGTGGTAGGGATCTAGATTTGGAAGAAACGTGTACACATGAGAAGTTAATGAAGGAGATAGAAGAGGAAGAAGGAGATTTAGGAGTTAATATTTCAGATAACATAGTAAAGGATCAAAACTGCTTGGAAAATCTAGGGATAGCAATTAATCAAGAAGGTTTTAAAAACCCAAAATGTGGCAAGGAAAAAATGAAGAGGGGAAGAAAGTCACTCAAATATTTAAGAACAACAATAGGACAAGCTAAGAACCAGAAAAGATTATTGAAATATTTAATATAGGGAAGGGGAAGATCCATCCCACAGACCAATGAGGATAACAACATGGAATTCTAGAGACTTAAATGCCTATAGCAAAAAATGCTTGTTAAAGCGTAATTTAACTTTATTCAAATCAGAAATAACTCTGATTTAGGAAACCAAACTGAATAAAGAAGAAGGTAGTAAACTAAAAAATAAATTGGGAAATTAGAGTTTGGATTTAGTGGAACCTAATGGAGCCTCGAGAGGAATAGAAGTTGTTTGGAATCCCTACAAAACAACATATACTCAAATAATCACAAATAATAATTAGATGGGGAGCAGAGTTAAAAGCTTTAGACATAATTTACAATTTATCCTTATCAATGCTTATGGGCCAACCCAAACAATAAATAAGAAAAAAAAATGGAATGAAATCAATTCCTTTATGGAAACTAACCACAATGAGTATTTTATTATAGGTGGAGACTTCAATGCAATATTAAATCTGGAAGAGAAATTTGGCAGATTATAGACAGTAAATCAAGTAACAATAGATTTCAGACAATGGGTCAGTATATATAACTTTATGCACATACCAACCAACAATGGGGTATACACTTGGAACAAAAGAAGAAAAGGCTTTTGTCATAAAGTAGAAATATTAGATAGATTTTTCTTCATAGGAGACCTAAGTAATATGGACTTGACATTACAATCATCCATTCTACCGTATGTGGGCTCAAATCATTTCCTAGTCAAAATTGAACTCATAGAACCAGTTAAACCTACAAGGAATCCATTCAAATGTGAAAAAATGTAGTTTTTGGACAATAGTTTTATGGAAAATATTAGACGATGGTGGAAACAAGGAAACTTTCAAGGATCGAGAATGTATTGCTTCATATCCAAACTTAAAATGTTAAAAGAAAATATTCTGAAATGGAGCAAAACACAATTTAACAATATTATAAAGAAAAAGTAGAGAATAAAGAAGAGATCAAAAAAACTAAACAAAGAAATTATTAAAAAAGGAATGGATAACGAAAAATATAATAAAGAAAAAGAATTATTAACAAAAGAGAAAATTTATTGGAAACAAAAATCAAGAGAGGATTGGACAGCAGTAGGGGATCATAATACAAAAAAAATTCATAACATCCCTATAACCAATAGATTAGTTAATAGAATCTTAAAAATAAAAAACAATGAAGGGAATGGAGAAGAAGATACTACTAAGATAGCAAAGATATTTGTAGAATATTATAATAATATTTTAAATAACTTTGACTGTTCTAATCTAAAAGCACAAGAAACAATGTTGAAAACAATACCCCAATTGGTCACAGCTTCAGATAATCAATTTTTAAATAAACCCTTCACCCTAGAGGAAGTCAAACAAGCTCTTTTATTCTAAGCCCAGATAAATCACTAGGACCAAATAAATTTCAAGCATTTTTCTTCTAGAAATGTTGGGATATCACACGAATAGACCTTTGGAAGGCAATAGAAGCATCAAGGAATGTTGGGGGGTCAATTTTGATGGAGATTAATCATACATTTTTAATGCTTATACCTAATAAATTGAATTATGAAGGACCTATAGATTTTAGATCTATAGCATTATGCAACACGATTCATAATTTTTTATCAAAAACCTACCTTTTAGACTCAATAGCATCCTCCCTCAGCTTATTTCTAAAGAAAAAATTGATTTTGTACTAGGAAAATCAATTTTAGATGCCATAAAAATCATTCAGGAAACCATACACTTAGCAAAAATAAACAAAGAAGCTTGTATGCTAATGAAACTAAACATACAAAAAGCA
Source organism: Cupressus sempervirens (assembly GCA_028749045.1). Taxonomy (NCBI): domain Eukaryota; kingdom Viridiplantae; phylum Streptophyta; class Pinopsida; order Cupressales; family Cupressaceae; genus Cupressus; species Cupressus sempervirens. Next base: position 77,674,078 of record CM053791.1, on the reverse strand, counting down.
TATGGTATGGTAGACTGGCGTTTCCTATGTAAGACACTAGAAGCTTTTGGGTTTTCTCATTAATGGATAAACATTATCTTTAAATGTATATCAACACCAAAAAATTTACTCCTAATAAATGGTTCTCCAAAAGGTTTTTTCAGTATCTCCACAAGGATCAGACAAGGAGATCCTATATCACCATTATTTTTCATCATCATCGCAGAAGCATTTGGTTGAGCAATCACAAAAGCTTAGGTATAAGGAAAAATTAAAGGAGTTACTGTAGTAGAAAATATCCTAAATGTTTCTTATCAACAATTTGTTGATGACACAATTCTACCAGAGGAAAGTACTATAGTAGAAGTAGATAATTTCAAACAAATCATACAAGAATATATGAAAGCATCTGGACAAAAGGTGAACATAGAGAACTAAGATTTTTTTTTTTCATCATCACATCACCAGAAATAGAAGATGTCATATACAATAATATGGGATTCAAAAAGGGATCCTTCCCTGTAGGTATATAGGGATACATTTAGAAAAATATTCAAAAAGCACTAAAACATGGAATAATATCTTATAAAGAGTTGAAAAGAAAAATGAAAATTGGAAAGGAAAATGGTTAACTAAGGCTGGAAGAACTTCAAAAATTAAAATGGTTTTATCAACCATCCCAACATACCAAATGTCATGTCTACCCTTACCCAAGAATGTTAATAAAAAAATTAGAAGGAAAACTTAGAAATTTCTTTTGGAAAGGAATAAAAGAGAAAAAGAAATGAGCATTAATTAAGTGGGACAATATATGCAAACCCAAAGAATTGGGAGGACTAGATATTAACAATCCAAACTAGAAGAACAAAGTATTAGGCACAAAACTGGTATGGTGAATGTATCAAGAAAGAAATAGAAAATGGGCCAAGATTCTATATCATAAATATTTAAATATCATTGATCCAACATCATTATTCAAAATAAAAAATTCTCCAAAAGGGTCTGAGGTTTGGAACTTCATGCTTAGTTGCCAACATCTTATCAACAAATCTTTGACTTGGGATTTAGGAAATGGATAACAAGCTCTATTCTAGGAGGACTCTTGGAGTGGTCACCATCCTCTAGATAGCCTCAAAGTTCCTATAAATATCAAAAAATCTTTAGTGAATCAATGGGGTAAGCAGGTAATAAATTACAAATAACTGCAAAGGGTGAATGGGGAGGAAATTTGGACGTGGAAATCTCTAGAAGGTACAAATTTAATATATGAAGATAAACTTACCTTTGAACAACTTCGTAGTCAATGAAAAGTCAACCATAAAAAAAGAGAAGATAGACTCATATGGGGTGCTTCAAAAGATGACCAAGTAAAGAAAGGATACGAACTAATAATCACCTCACAAAGATGGGAGAAAGTGAACACTCCTCTTAAGCTATGTTGGGATTCAACATATTTGCCAAAGGTAGGAGTGTTTCTATGGGGCAACATCTCAAAAGAGCATACTAATAGCTAATAGATTTATGAAGACGAGGTTTGAGGGACCCTCGAGATGCTCTCTTTGTAAAGAAATTTTTGAAATGATAGAGCATATATTATATCAATGTCCATACACTAAAGCCTGTTGGACCTAGCTTCACAAAATGTTAAATTGTTCTTTTCCATTCCTAGAGCATATGGATTGTTATCTAATTGGATGGCCTGAAGGTAGTAAACCTAAGGTATATAGTAAATTATGGAACATTTCTCCTTCCATTCTCCTATGGGAATATGGAAAGAAAGAAATATATGAATGTTTAAAAATTCAGAACTCAATATTTCCCCCCTCCTTAATAAAGTGAAAACCTATATAATAGAGGTAATGAGTAGCCACTTAATAAAAGATGAAAAATAAGAAGGGTATTTTTTAGTATGGGATGTAGAGATGAAGAAGAATTAGATCAATTTAATCAATCCTTCATTAACTTACCATAAGAAAAACCACCAAGCTCGTAAAGATTGTATATGGGAACTGCCACCAACTGGGTGGAAAAAATTAAATTTTGATGGAGCATCAAGAGGAAATCCAATGAAAGAAGGGATAGGATGTATCATTTTTTTTGAGTCAGGAGACTGGATTCTTAAGGGAGCTAAACCAATAGGCATTGCAATGAATAATATAGCTGAATTAGAAGCGCTACAGGAAGGGCTCAATCTTACATTAAAATTAGGTATAAGGAGATTAATCATCGAAGGGGATTCTTAAATCGTCATTAATGTCTTAAGGAAAAAGATGACACCAAATTGGACTATTAACTCAAAACTTTAGATAGTTCTTAACCTCATAGATAAGTTTTAGGAAACAAGACTTCTTCATATTTATTGAGAAGAAAATAAAAAGCGGATCACCTAGCAAACATGGGTACAGATGGAGAGGGCATTATTATTCTAGTGTTAGAAAACATCTGATAACATGCAATTACTTTCTCTCTACTATCTATAAACCTAAGTATACTCATATCATCTCTACTTTGTTTGGATCTTCCACTTTGCGTATCATTAATTTGTCTTGTATTTATTCATAATTCCCCCTTAGATTATAATCGACTCTTATTATCAACTCTTATAATATCCTATAATATTATAAAAAATTGAATATAGAATATTTTATGGATAATAGAACCAATATAACTATTTTCTAACCTAAATGAGTACTTCAACAAGTGTCTCATTATAATATGGTATTGTTGTTTGCTCCTCGGTAGAGTTGATGATGAATAATCTAGAACCATCTAGACTTCTACTAAAGGATGAGTTAATTAAATTAGTCTATTTAAGACCTTCTCCTCCACTCACCTTTCACCATCGCTAAATACTATTTTTTTTATGAGTTGTAGTTTAAAAGTGGAGTCAACTATATCTCTGTATCATGCATCTGAAGCTAGAACTATGGCGTTTATCGATACAGTTAAACTAGAGCAATAGAATAGGATGCTTAACCCTATTGACGTTATGACTAGGGTCGTTGTGTGTAGGAATTTAGGGGAAAGGTCCTTCTATTATGGGTATACATGGCGAACCAACAGTAATGTTATAGGGTATTTCATAGCATGTATGTTTAGGGCTAATGTAGGTCAGTGGGAGATAATCTTACTCTGTTATAATATTTTTTATCCTATCTAGTTAGAGGGCCTCAAGGAAGCAATCTTGAGTGTCAATAGGAATTTGGAAATTCTATTTGCAGAAATATACATGGAAAATCCACCAGGTAGTTTAGGGTAAGAAAATGTAATTAGGCCTCCCATTTTATATATCAAAGATATTAATCAGTTCAACCTTGTATGGCCTAAGATTGAGGCAAGTGTAAAATTTTTGCTTTGTTGGAGATGTATTGTCGTGGACTTGGATAATGCATGGTTGTTTCATTATCTGCATATCTTTGACTCCTACATTGAGCCAGGGGTAGAAACTGACAATCTTAACAAGCTTAAGTTGTTCCTTCTAAATCTATATAAATCTAGTAGGGAGAAGACAAACTATGTTCTTGCACTAGGTGCCATGGTAGCAGACTTGGAGGAAGTGGATGATATGGTCATGGTTTTTTGGAAGCTAGAGGAAGATATGTAATGGTTCCTACCTCCTTTCTTTTTTGGTGGATGATAGATATATCCTCAGGGGTCTGTTGATTGGGGTGTTGGTTTCGAAAATGTTCCTCGTATGGTTCTCTATTTTTGTTTGGACGATGTAGGTTTTCAGTTTCTTTTTGGCCTCTTGTCCTTCTTGTGGCTGTGTCAGGTTGGTCTTAGTCTTATTTCTTTTTCCCTTTGTTAATCTGTTGTTCTTCTAGGCTTCCCCCTAAATATCATCTCAGATCAGAGGACATGTTTTGGAATTTTTCTTTAATGTTGTATTACATAATCCTAGTTCCTTGGTTTTTGCATATTTAGCCAAGAGGATCTTAATGTTACAGCCTCTTGGTTCTGGTCTATTATCAACATTATGAATATTCTACATTTTACCAGATAATTAATATAATGAAATTTACAAGCAATGAATCGATTTGGGTCCTATCTATATATGTGATATTATTATCTTATTGTTATTATCTATTAAGATATTACTTGCAAATTTTCTTCCTTGAGATTGACTTTTGTCAAGATTTTTCAATTCTCATCAGCTCTCAGAACTTATTTATGCCTCTCATGGTATATTTAGGATAATTTTTGTATTGTTATTTAGGATGGCTAGATGATTTGGAATCCTATGTTATTACATATGGACGATGGGTAAATGAATTGGTTGAAAATTTAGGTTTAGACCCTAAACAGAATAATATCACAAACTTCTAACTAGACATGAATAGAACTGGCATTATTAAGGATAGTTATACTGTTATAGGTACTCCTTTTTAGATAATTCATTCACATATCAGAGAATAATTCTTAATTTTTGGTCCTTTTTCTAGAATTCTTTTAACGTGATTAGACCCAGTTATACTCTTTATAGGGTTATAAATTTAATTTTGGAATATTTTTGTTAAATCTTTCAAATGCCAAGTTTATTTTAATCTAAAAAGATATTTAGATGAAAATCCTAACAATACCTCAAGAGACAAAGTTAAAAAAGAAGCAAGATGTTTAAATTATAGAATATGTAATAGTAATTAAGGACTAATGTTTCTTGTGAGCATGAAGTTTTCAAAAATTGCAGAAGAGATAGGAAAGAATAATATCTAATCTTAATTCATTTTGATGGAGTGAGACATTTCATTTGATAGCAAAAGAGCACCATTATACTTGTAAGAACTTCTCCCAAGGTATAATCAAGATGTAAAAGAAGGAATGCCTTCTTAAGACTCTAAATGTGATAAGGGAAAATATTCATAATTTCAAATATTAATGATGGTTTTCATCATGAAACCAAGCATAAAAAGACAAAGAAGGATGTATTTTGAAAAAATTGAGACTGAGGCAATCCCCTTATAAATATGTAATTTGTATAGGACCTCAGTCTTGGGCTTGACTATTGTCATCATTACAAGGGTTATACACATCATTAAAGTTATCATCCCCAATATCAATATGTCCTTATCTATTCACATTCATGTATGCATTATATCCCATCAAAATTAGTGACATGTTACAAGGCTCAAATTAAGAGACGTAGATTCATAATATGTCATATGATGAGAAGCTTGTAAATCTAGAATCTATATCTTTAATTCATGGGCCATAGTAGCAAAAAGAGATTGTCTTTTCTGACATGACCCAAAATTGTGTCTCTTTTCCTTATCAAACTCTATTTGTTGTGAATAAGAAGTTGAAGGAAATATTCTTTAAGGAAAAAATGATTCTATATTCTTAATAAAATGCCTTGATTCATCAATATCCCTCTTACAATAGTGGTGTTCTTTAAGTTAATTCTTCTTGCAATGTGCACAAGTAGACATCTCCTTCTTAGACAAATCCCTTTTAGGAGAGGATGTAGAATCTCCTTATTCAGGAAACAAATATTGTGCTATATGCTTGTGTTGTTTTGGTTTTGACTACTTATGCTTCTTGTTGGATCCTTTCTCGTGACTAGTCATTAGTGCATTTTACTTAGATGGATTACAAATATCCAATGTGATCAATTCTGAATACTCAAACATAAAAATAGCTATGAAATAATTAAATAATGAAGGTATAGCATAGGAAATTCCCATTCAAAACTGAAAAGTATGAAAACTTGAAAAAAAACAAGTATGAAACTTGAAACAAAAGTTAAACACTCTAAATTTAGCTTCCCCAAAATATTGAAGACCAACTGATCATCTTTCTTCTAAATGCCACAACATTTGAGTTGTGCTCTTAGCTCATTTTATGTAATGACATAGTTTTTGATTGCAGTGATTTTTTTAGAATGCAAGTTGAGAAGTGCATTTTCAAGTGTTCATCCCTTAACCTCATCCACTCGACCATATTAATGAGAAATTTTATCCTAAACCAAGTGATATACATTTCCTCAATTTTCCAAGAGAAATAGAATCATTAATGAGTCACTCAGTTTTTAGATCAAGATCATCCTTAGAATCAAATTGTTCTGAAATTGTTCCATCAACGTAATGATTAAACATTTTTTTATCAATTTACTCCATGCATTAATTTTTCATGTGGCATAATTATGTGGACTTAAAATTAGAAATTTAGGATAACCCATAACTATAAATGAAGAGACAACCAAAGATACACATAGACAACCAAAGATACACATACATGCATACATACATGCATGCATACAAGCACACACAACACCCCATAAATTACTCAATCAAAGAACTCCTAAAAAATGTGATTTGATATTTTATGCTTAGTATGTGTACAATGGTCAATTATAAAATAAGAGAAAAGTAGGATTTGATTTTGATGTTTACAATTACCTATATCAAACTATGTCGCACTAAAACCATTGATGTAAAAGATCGAATCAAGATCCTCAGACTACTATTAGGAAAAAAATGATCAAGTTTTGAAATTGGTATTTATGCTAGAATGACTACAAGATAATAAAATAATATAGAAGTAGATAATAAAACTATGTACTTAAAAAAATGACACTTGAAAATGATTTTTCATGAGTTTGAATGAATCTTTTCAAGTTGCAAAAATGGGGATTAATCAACTATAATTGTAAAAAATAGTTTTTTAAAATAGTCCATGCATCAAAATAAAAAACCAATGCCATTAAGAACCTCGTGGAATTCTACACCAAATAAACAAATACTTGACAAAAAGAACATCGATAATAACTTCTTTTTTTTGAAATTTGCCTACATAATTATGATGCCCAAATTGTCGCTAGACCTCCAAACTTTAAATATATTTAGATTTGGCCTCCAATGTCTTATTTGGATGAAACAAAGATTGATCTCGATTTAGACCTCCTCAATGTGATGCCAACCTATGAATTTGACTTGAATCTCTAATTTTTCCTTGTAATGGAAAGCTGCAAAGTGGACCCCCCTCCTTAAATCTACCAAAAAATACACTCAAACTTCTCAATAGATAATCCAATGAAACTCAAGTAGTTCTAGATGGTGTAAGCTTTGGCTATGCCCATAAACACCAAAGATCTAGAATCCAAATGAAAAACAAAATAACAATAGAGAATGAATATGACAAGAATACATTGTATTCCTATAAAGAATGTAACACCAACTAAATGAAATAATTAAATTTTATTGGATGACCATCACATGGGAGACTCTTTGTTAATATATAAGGTGAGTAAAAAGGAGTGAATGAGACAATGACAAGTGTTTTTATCTCGTTGCATGACAATCAACATGAAAAACTATCACTCCATGAAAGGTGGATAATCAATATTGTGATAACACCACTAAAGGTGGAATATTTCATCCACAATAGATGAATATAACAAAATAATAACATTGAAAGTCAACCTTATTTGGAAATGCTCCGACTAATCCTATGTAAGTCCCTAAATAAGCTTAAGTAAAGTGTAACTATGACCTAGGTGAGAAATAACCAAGGTAGAATACCTTGATGAAACCAAAAAAGAAAAAGAAAACATCCGGGTTTGTATACTTTAGGGGCTTACCTTTGTCAAGCCCTCATATTGGTCTTTCAATCCCATGAATAGTCAAATTATACTTTTAAATAAAAGAAGTGACAAATCATTTTTTTTAATTACAACATGATAATATAAAAATGTAAGTTTGAAATATTTAAAGATTTCCTATGATGATAGAGATAATATTTTTGAGGAAAATAAGCCTAAAAAACACCAAAGAACCCTAACATGGACTTACATGTAATAGCCAAATTGTCCTTCACAATGTCACCATGAATAAAATAAACAACATTGCAAGAACCATTTTCAACTTCAATTTGGTATGGTGATTGTTGATAGGAGGCTAGCTTTGGGCAAGAGTTTGTAACCTCCATTTTTATGTGAACTTTTAGTATCAACTAGCTATGTCCACTTTGGTGTGAACTAGAATTTTTGTATAAAAAATTTCATGGTGTGCTACTTTGGTGCCATCTAACTTGGCATGAAATTTGGCATGATAATTTTCAATAATTATTTTGTGAAGGAATTTCCTAAATTTACATAAGGAGGGGACAAAACCTCTAATTGAGTGAAGCTCTTAGTCATATGATGTTCAAGCCCTTGGTTTTCTTCAATGCAAGCAAATTCAAATTCATCTTCATTTATACTCTCCTTTTTTCTCCAAATTTACAAAAGCAATTCATTTTTAACTTGTATTTGTCAAAAGAACGTTAATTTTTTTGTATAACAATTTTAGTTATAGAGGCAAAAATTGAAATAGACATAACTTTTATTTGGAAACTTGAATTGGAGTTTCATTCTTATAGTGGTTAGTTCTTTATGTTTGGTCAATTGGAGATAATTTTGTAATAAAATTACAAAGTGTAAATTTTATGTACCAATTTGACTTGCCTATACACAACAATCATAAAGTGGCGAGTTATGTGTGTGGTGGCATATATGACAAAATTGGAGGGGGGAGAAGGGTGTTCATGTGTTCTTTTCACTTGCACATAACATATTCACCTTTTTAATATCATTTGATGAGTTATTCACTATGCCAACACTAATAACATGTCTCCTTATTCACAAGTCTTCATTTCAACCCACCCTACAAATTTCTCAAAAATACTAATAATTGATTGATATTTGAATGGTAATGGACAAATAATAAGAGATACATGTGTTGCTACACATATAATGTCTTATACATTATGATATTGACAATTTATTCATTTATTCATTTATGTTATCTCACTTTCTTATGGAAGATATTTTAGTTTTCATCTAAATTGATATTCATAGAGATTCTTAGCATAGAGAGATAGTTGTAGTTGAGAGATTATTTCACTTCTCTCATAACTACATTTTTTCTTACTTTACATATGATGATTCATTTGAAGTGGATACCTCTTCTCTAATATTTCTTGCAACTTCATCAAAAATTCTTTTTAATTATTTTTGAGTTGTCATTGATCTTTTGTAATTAGATCTAGAGGATTCATTTTATTGACTTGATTTCTTAGATGTTTCTTTGTTTATTTGTAGAGGTACTTGATTTTTTAGATCTAGATGACATTTCTATTATACCAATGTCCATTCAAAGTTTTGAGTTGCTTCTTTACACTGTTACATTTGGGCCCAAATTGCGGCAGCGAGCCGTTGCAATTATGATAGTAAACTGTCACCCAACCAACATCAGTCAAAATTGGCTCTTGTTAGACGGATGTCAAACTTTTTTTATCACAAGTTATGACAGAAAGAGTTACCATCACAATTGTGATGCCTACAGGTGTCGTAAATTGTGCTATCATTCTGGCAAATCGTTCATTTTCACCATAAGCATTGTGACAGAAATCTGTCAAAGACACCATCATAATTGTGACGTTCGTGCAATAGAAATGCTATGGGTCTAACGACAAGCCGTTAGAAACTTCCATTGCAATTGGGATGGGCATGTGGTAGGAATGTTGTAGGATCGACGACTAGCCATTGCAATTGCAATGTTGTGATGTATTATTTAAAAAAAATTGATAGCAAGTGTTGAATAGTTATGATGCAATCATAGGTTAATACTAAGCTTCACTTGGTTTAGAGATTAGTTTAATATTCTCTACTAATCAGGGCCAACCATGTGAAGGTGGAAGCTCATTTTCCCCTCGACCTCCCCAACATATAAATTCCTTGTTAACATCTAAAATCTTTAATAAATGATCAATGTTTAAAGTACAAAAAAGGTTCCAAACCTACAAAAGTGACATCACTTTCCCATCTTCTAGTGCATGTCATTTTTTTGTTGCATCTAAAATAAGATTCTACCACTCTGAATCGAGAATTCACGTGCAACTGCATTCTTTATGCATGGATAATAGGCAAAGCTAAAAAAATGCAGCACAATTACATTTATTTAATAGGTCTATTAAGTTTTTAAAATTAGAGACCATCATCATGAACAATGTTTGTGATGGTCTATAACTTAAAATACCTAATTAAAGACCCCGAACAAAAATATAAACCTGTTGTGTTTTTTAGTTCTGCCTAATGTCGTATGCATATGAATTGACATTGCATATTCAACAATGGCGTCCTTTTGCATTGCTTGAAACCAAGAGATCCACATAATCATAGGTTATTGTTGAGCTTCACTTGGTTTCAAGAATAGTTTAATATTCTCTACTAATCAGGGCCAACCATGTGAAGGTGGAAGCTCATCCCCCCCCCCCCCCAAAACATCTAAATTCCCCGTCAATATCTAAAATCTTTAAGAAATAATTAATCTTTAAAGTACTTGGAATGTCCTCATAGCCTCTTGTACTTTCAGGTGAAGTCCATCTTCATTGCTCATGGGCAATTCATCACACAAATACATCTAGGAATGTCCTCATCACCATATGCATAAAATGAATCCAATATTAGAAAATACCCTCTAAGAAATAATAGTTCAAGTGAAATAAACACATAAAAAATGAGAGAGACAAAGAGGAATCTACTTACCAATAGGCGTTGCCATCGCATCTATGACCATGCTACTTTTTGAGTGAGTTTTATTATTTTTTCGTTGTGTTAAGATCTCTTTGTTTATATACATGCATACATACATACATATACACATATATATGTATGTATATATGTATATGTATATATATGTTTATATATACATATACATATATATGTATATATATGTTTATATATACATATACATATATATGTATATATATGTTTATATATACATATACATATATATGTATATATATGTTTATATATATATATATGCATATATATATATGTATATATATGCATATATATATATGTATATATATGCATATATATATATATATGTATGTATATATATATGTGTGCATATATATATATATATATATATATATATATATATATGTGTGTGCATATATATATATATAAATATGTATGTATGTATGTATATATATATATATGCACACATATATATATATATATGTATATATGTATATATATGCATATATATATATATATATATATATATATGTATATATATGCACATATATATATATATATGTGTGCATATATATATATATATATATATGCATATATATATGTGTGTGTGTGTGTGTGTGTGTGTGTGTGTGTGTGTGTGTGTGCATATATATATATATATATATATATATATATATATAATGCATATATATATGTGCATATATATACATATATATATATAATGCATATATATATATATATATGCATATATATATATGTATGTATATATGCATATATATACATATATATATGTGTGTGCATATATATATACATATATATATATATATATATATATGCACACACACACACACACACACACACATATATATATACACATATATATGCATATATATATATACATATGCATTTTATATATGCATATACACACACACACACACACACACACATATATACATACATACATACATATACAGAGGTCACAAGGGCACGACAACCTGTTGAGTGAGTTTTATTATTTTTGTGTTGTGCCAAGATCTCTCTCTTTAGCAACATACAAATGGGGAATGTTTAATATCATGTTTTCTTTTTTTTTTTGGTTTATAATCCATAATCCACAAGATCTCTATAGTGATGCCCAAATTAACTTCAATACCCAACTAATAAGCAAGTAGACCAATTTAACTAGGTTATGGCTCGGGCACGTGCTATTCCCATTTAACATATGGTTGCAATGTTGGAGGCAACATTTTTTCAAAAGTGGCAGCAGGTTTTATTTCATTGGTGGGTAAAAGCACAAACCTGTGTCACCCTTTTGTAAAGGAAAGGCTAACAAAAGTATAACTGTTCAACTTCACTGATATAAAATTGGTATTATTATTTAGAATTTAAAAATGAAGTAAACTAATGAAATGTGTAGAAACTGGTCAAGTTTAGGATTATAATTTTTAACAATTATTTGGAATAGGAATTGATATATTTTCATATTTTTTATGTATGATTTTTTAGTTGCTAAAAAACGTTGAGGTCTAGTTCCCACCACAAAACTATATGGAAATAAATGTATTTCCCTTTGATCTCAGACTGTGTTATATATAACATATATATGTAGAACATTCAAATATAAAAATTAGCTTTAGACCTATCTTTTCTCTTTTATAATGATTCAAATTTCAACACACCTGAAATTGACAGTTTTCATCTCCCACAACATTTTTCAAAACAAATCTATTCTAACTTGAATAAAAATTATACATTCTAGAAGAGGACTGTCTCCTCTAGAACATCATATAATTTTTATATTTTTTTGATATGATTAAATAATTTTTTTCTTTCTCAAAATTGACATCTTTTCGAGTGTTAAAATGCATGCTTGTAGAATTTTTTAATTACAATATACTATATCTAATTAAAACACTATAAGATCTATATGAGAATATTCTTGACTTTGAGCTATATAAAATGGTGTTTATAAGTTATTAAAAAAATCATAAAATATAGTAAGAGTTATTGAAACATCAATTTTCTAAAATAATTATACATCTTTAGTAATTGGATACAAACTAGTATAGAACATGCATTCAATAGACATTTCCAATTGAAAAAGTATGAGACCATATATAACTTAGTTATAATGAATTTATCTTAGATCATATGTTTGAACAAAATTGGTTTTTAGATAAAATACTCAAATTATTTTGTTTTGATAAGTCATCATAAAAGGTGACACAACTTTGAACTTTTACCCTAGCTTGATTTTAATAAAGTAACAAAGTGATTTTTAGAGTGGAAAGGATTATTTTGCCCTGAGCTTCTTGCTAATGAGAGGATAAGAAGTCGGGTAAATGTAGCCCTTGAAATGATAAATCAATTTGTAGAGGGTACGACTGTGGGACAACATGGGGCTAGAGAGAATGTAAGTTATCTTATGGTGACAGAGCAGAGCCAATTTGAGGCACTTCAGCAGCAACATATGCTCAACAACAAGCCTGTACTTCCATGGGTAGTGGGATTCATCTGAATAACTCCATGGGTGCACTTCAATTGAGTTTGAAGGAAGTGATTGTAATATATGCACAAGAACATGACATCCAATTGTTCCCTATAGTGGGATGCACACATGATGGTCTTCGGGTTTATCGCTTTGTAACTTTTAGTATCTATCTAGATTTTGTAAATCAACAAGTGCTTGCATAATGTGGAGATAGATGGTTGATTGCATCATTGGAGCAACTAGTTAAGATGCACTATAATTGAACTAGAGGAAATCATTGATAAACCAAACATATAATGAAGAGCAAACTTGAAAACCTAAATGTTAAAATGTTGAAATGAAAGCTATCGAGGATCAAACATCTATGCTAGAGTTACAACACAATGTGAAGTTGATTTTAGATATAAAAAAGAAAAAAGAAAAAAAAATGACATAAATCATTCCCAAATTTATGTTCACAACTCAAATGCTCTCCCATGGCCTAAGCTAAAACCCTCATTACTACATCCAAAATTAAGGAATAAAATATGATTATGTCAATTGAAATGTAATTTAATTTAGGATTCCACTTAGCATTATGTCAATAAATTCAAGAAATTCTACTACCATGCAAATTAACATGCATTGATTCCAAAGCTTAGGCCCTAACAATAGTCGAAAGGTAAATTGTTGTCAAAGAATGTGCTAAAAACAAGCAAGAGTACATATTGAGAATGAAGATAGATATTGGCAACAATGAAGAAACATATAATCCTCTTATAAATAATTAGAATTATGTCCAAGGTGAACTCAAGAAATTGAGCAATATAGGAGATTCTTAGCCAGATATTCTAGCCATCTTAGATGATTTGGTGAGAGGCTTTTGCAAGGGAATACGCCTCATGAGTTAACATATAATGTCTAAAGATAGTTAAGTGCTACCTAACTATGTCCAAGGCTGTCTGCACACTAAAGGCATACTCTGCCTACTAGGCTTCCTATATTCCCGTATCCACAGGATCAAGACCCTTGAACTACTCAGTCTTAGGAATATGTAGTTTTTGGTTTCTAATTGTTTTGATGTAGTTGTATTCCTATAACCACTAGTGAGATTTACTCACCTAATAAAACTCTTCGCCATCATACACCCACTCAAGCAAACCAGGTTGTTTTTTATAATTATAATACTATAATACCCTAGTGCAACCTTTGTGTTGTAGTTTATAATTAATGTAAGGTTAACCTATATATGTCCTAACTCACTCCTTATATAGTTCAAGTGAAATAAACACATGAAAAATGAGAGAGAAAAAGAAGAATCTACTTACCAATAGGTGTTGTCATTGCATCAGTGGCCATGCTACCTGTTGAGTGAGTTTTATTAGTTTTCTTATTGTGCCAAGATCTCTCTGTTTATATACATACATACACACATATATATACACATATAGATATATATATATATATATATATATTCATACATACATACATACATATACAAAGATCACAAGGGCACATTAATGAAATGCATCAATCACAAGGGCACATACATACATATATACATACATACATATATGCATATATACATGTATGTATATATATAGAAAGAGATCTTTTTTAAGGTGCTAAGTGACTTACCTCAAGATCCTCCACAAAAATAATGCAAACCACGAAAATGGGCAGAGTTTACAAGGAATTTTACAAAAAACATATCATAACAAATATTTTTAGAAAGAAACAAGCCATAACCAAGTTAAATGGGTCTAGTTGCTAATTAGTTGGGTTGATATACATGTATATTTAACTAGGTTATGGCTTCTCCAAGGGAATGAGCCTTGTGATTATGACATTTACATAGACGCAAAACTTGCTTCTTCAACTCGTTACACTCAACTCTTCACTGAAGTTATTAGCTACTACAAATTCTTGGGAACCAAGGGACCCTGAACCTATGCTACATTTCTAGAGACATGGGAGAAGTTACTATTGATTTTAGTACTTCATAACATTCTGGATCATATAGTGATGCCCACATTAACAACAACAATAGATACTTGGGATGCAAAGATCACAAGGGCAAAACAACAAAATCCTAGATCTCCACATGATACATATATATATATATATATATATATATATATATATATATATATACATACATACATACATACATACATACATACATACATACATACATACACACACACACACACACGTGTGTGTGTGTGTGTGTGTGTGTGTGTGTGTGCAGAGAGATCTTTTTTAAGGTTCTTATTACATATTAGCTACACAACAACAAAAATTGATCAAACTGCATACATAATCCAGAATCCAAATAATAAAACAATCAAACTTACTCAACCTGTGCTAAGTGACTTAGCTTGAGATCTTGTGTGTGTGTGTGTGTGTGTGTGTGTGTGTGTGTGTGTGTGTACAGAGAGATCTTTTTTAAGGTTCTTATTACATATTAGCTACACAACAACAAAAATTGATCAAACTGCATACATAATCCAGAATCCAAATAATAAAACAATCAAACTCACTTAACCTGTGCTAAGTGACTTAGCTTGAGATCTTGCACAAAAATAATGTTGATTGTTCCTTTTATTGTACCTAATATGATGACAATTCTACAAGAATTTGTAATCAACCTAGCTAATCAAAAACTGGACCAAATTAACAGCAACAATAGATACTTGGAATCATCATAGGGAGAGCATGCCAATACAATTCAAAACCTGCAAAATTTAAATCAAGTTATTTATCTACAATTCTTTTAAACCTTTAAAAAGATAGGCATAAAATACCAAGTCTACCAGATCCATACATTCCATTTAAATTTACTGGCAAACATAGAGCAAATAATAACATAGTCCACTGGGTTTCCCAACATGTTCCTACATTGTTAATACCTTGTCTTAACTAATTTTCCTGATTATAATTGAAGTCAAACTGGAATTTCAAAAGTTCATATTTCTTGAGCAAATAGAAAATATAGTTATAATTAAGAGGTGCAGAAAAGTAAACATATTTCAAACCCCATTGCAAAAGAAAGAAATCATTAAACACATATATTCTTTAAAAAGTTGAACAAATTTGCCCCTAACAAAATTAGATATATTGTACAATTCTATACGATATTTCAGCTAGATTTTCTTGTTAGAAATCATAGAATTTGGGGGGAAAAAATAGATTTGAAATAAAATTTTGTATTAGCCAAAATCAAATAAAAATCAACTCAATTAGATATATTCTAAGATTTCTATTAAATAAAGAAATAGGTCTTATCACCTACCTAATTAGTTTGGAATATTTTTCTCACCAAAAATCAAAAAATGTAAGAACAATTATGCCAAAAAGAATGTAAAAAGTTGATTATTGTGCACAATCAATTTTTTTAGCTCTTTTGGTAGAATCGTTCTTACAATTTTTTGGCTCAATCTCCAACTGGTCAGTATGTGTTTTGAAAAATTATTCTTGGACCGTGAGTCAAGAAAAAGAGAAATATTAGACTTGAAAAAGATGTACGTAAATGCAATTAACTTTTAAACTTTAATTTTATAAACTTACAAATAGAAACATAGAATTATAAGAAACTATTGTGGTTTGTACTATTTGAAAATTATAGTTACAACTGATAAAGTTATATACCTTTGATTCAGAGAGTGCAAATAATGATAATGAAGTATATCACCAAATAATGCAGAGATATATCACTGGAAAGAAATGCACCAAACACATATGCATAATCACGAGGATCATTCCCTTGAAAATGCCATAACCCAGTTAAATATACGTATATATCATCCCAACTAATCAACAACTAGACCCATTTAGCTGTTTATGGTTTATTTCTTTCTTAAAATATCTACTATGATATGTTTTTGTAAAATCTCTTGTGAACTCGGCCCATTTTTAATGGTCTGCATTATTTTTGTGTAGGATCTTGAGGTAAGTCACTTAGCAAGAGTTGAGTGAGTTTTATTGTTTTATTATTTGGATTCTAGAATATGTACACAGTTGGATTGTATATGTAATAAATACCTTGAAAAAGATCTCTTTGAATATATAAAGACATACATGTTTACAAGAAAAGAAAAATTCATTTACATACGTACCCCTTCTCACCCTTGAAAAAAATCACAGAGCTGGGGCACATAGATTACAAGGGCACAAGACAACAATGAAATCGTAGAGCAAGGGCACGACACAATAATTAAATTGTAAAGCAAGGGTACGACACAACAATGAAATCATAGAGCAAGGGCATGACAATGAAATGTAGATATCATAAGGTCACAACAACCAAATGTACTGATCACAAGGGCACCATAACAACGTTCATACCTCTCCATCTCTTTCACGCACAACTCTCTCCAAAATCAAAACAAATGAAAAATTATTGTCATGTTTCTTTTTTTATATACTCACGAGGGTGTTGCAATTATGATGCCAGCATCAGTATTGTAAAATTGTCAAGGACAATTGCAACAAAAAAGAGTGAAAATAAGCACAAATTGCACCACTGTCGCAAATTGTCATCACAATTTGAGCCCAAATGTTATAGTGTCATGAGCTTCAAGTAACTCTCTACAATTGTTCATCTTACTCTTTCAACTAATTTTTTGTTCTTCCACCTATGATTCTAAGGACACTTTATAGAAAGCACTTAGAGATTCTTTCTAGTAGGACTATTAGTACAAGAGATTATGGGAGACTTCACAAAGAACATCCAAAGATTCTATTTTTTACAACTATTATTACACAATATTATAAGTATACTTCATAGATAGTATCGAAAGATTATTTCTTATTAATCACATGGACCATTTGATTGATGTTAAAAAAAGATCATCTTGTTTTTCATGTGTTTTTGAGTGCTCTCTCTCTCTCTCTCTCTCTAGGGAGGCTGTTTACTCATTTTCTCCACTTTGTGAGAGTGTGAATTGTATTTAGGTATCTTATTAAGGCTTCTTGTTGGGACCCACTTGTTTTCTAGCTATACTTGGTGGGGGGGTGGGGGGGTGGTGGTTTGGTGTATAATTGGTCTTACATGACAACTTGTTTATGTGGTGAGTTGGCTATAGAGGTGGTTAGAGAGGTTGTAAGTTTAATACATTTTTCCTACTAATTTGGAAATTTCATTCCCCAAATAATTTTGCCAACTTTTCCCTCCAAACTAGGAATTATGTTGCCCTAATGTATAATCATCAATATTCTATTGACGTATTTTTTCATACATTTCTCAAAATATTTTTTCCAAATTTCTTAGTTTATATATTACGTTATAAAGTTTTAAATTTTATTCTTGAAATATGTGTGTGTGTGTGTGTGTGTGTGTGTGTGTGTGTGTGTGTGTGTCTATCTATATATATATATATATATATATATATATATATATATATATATATATATATAGAACTATAATCAATAAAGAAGAGCTAGAGCCACTCATCTCCCCACTGAGTTTAATATATACTATAAAACACTCTTATGTTTTCATTGTTTACTTCAACAATTGTACTTATTCTTGTTGCACATTGTTTGTTCAACAATCACTTGACATAATACACATAACCCCTAGCTTGTATATTGTCCTTTAGGTTTTTGCATTATTTAGATGTCATTTTCATATTAATGAATGAATATTATGTAAATTCAAACACATTGATAACATTCCTCAACAATAATTACATATGCATTTCCTAATAACTTTTTAACCATAACAAAATTTTAAAAAATGAATCTTCAAAACAAATATGTATTGAATTGTTAACATTATCTTCTATATTTAACATTTCAAATACAAAATATGATCATTTACATAGTAAAAATAAACTCATATCATGTATGAAGAATAATTTTTAAAACATAATTTCATAAACAATTTATGGCCCTTCCCTTTTATCAAGAAAAATTAAAGAAAACACAATTTGATAAACAAATTAAAACCATCTCTTCTATGACTACTACCTCCCTGCCTTGTAGTGCCCACCTATAGTTTGATTTTTGTGAGGCCTCGCCCCGACCCTTCGTAGCCTTAGTTATTACTTTATCATTTTGATACTCACGACTCGGGATGTTGAGACATTATCAGATACCTAAACATATTATATTATTTCATGTTGTGTGATGTTACTTCTAGATATTTGATGTTCGTCATTTAAGGTTTTAGGTATATGTATGTTGATGAATTAAGTAAAATGTAGGATTAACACATTGATTTTGGAATCTTTATGATTAAGGATATAAGTAGGATGAAAGAAACCATGATTGATGTATGTTGCAATTTATGTGAATTTCTGATACATATATATACATATGTACATGTGATTTTCGGGACTACTGATGTGTGCAATGAGTGTGCAGATATTTTAGCCAAGAAAATTGATGCAGGAACAGAACTGATCTCTATATGTTAATTTTGAAAACCTTGTTGTTCGTAATTCAAGTATTTTAACTATGAGATGTATGTATTTTCTTTTTGTGTTCAGTGAATGTTAATGTTTGTAACTATGTTCTTTTAGTGTCACTTGACACTCGTGAATTGTTTGTGCTCTTTAGCGTGCTAGTTAGGGTTAGTTGTGTAACACATGGATCTAAGTCGATTTAAGTTAGTGTTAGTTTGGTACTTGGGTTCTTAATTGAGTTTAGTCACCCTTAATCTGGATTAGTGCTTATCTGCATTGTTAGAGTTGTTGGATGGTCTTATTTAATTTTCTAGCCTTTGTTTGGCTCTAAACCTATTCCTAAGGCATTAAAACATGAAATTTTTATACCCAGGGGGTATGGGTATGGGTTAGGGGTCTTTTCCAACCCCTAAGCCCCTTTTATTGACTTTTGAGGCCACTCAAAAAGTCTCTTTTTGCTTTTGTGCGAAAATTGACTATGGCTACCATGAGTTGGCTCACCCCACCTCCAGTTAGTGTTTAACCATAGTGTGGGTTGAGTTAGGAGCTTCTAGATTTGTAGGTGGGTGGGAGAAGTTATTGATCCCTTTGGTGGTTGAGTTTGAGATTTATTTAGGGGCCCTTCTTGGGCTAGTGGAGGTTGTTACCCAATCTCTACATTTAGAGAGGAGTCTTTGAAGATTGATGCAAGGAAGGGGAAAGCTCTACTCAAACTTGTTCATTGCCATTACCTCTTTGTGAAGGTAGGAATTGTCATCTCCCTTGTTTAGATTTCATTCTTGTTTCATGCTTATACTACCTTATTGTTGCTTGAATGTTTGTATGTTTGTGGGTATGTTGGGAAGATTTGAAAACCATGTTATTTTTTTGGATGTTTTCCTTTCATGTTTATGTTTGCAATTTTGAGATTTTCTTGCATGGGTGTTTTGGTATTACTCACCCTTGGATAGGGCAGAAGTGACCAATTTTGGGAAAGGTCTGTTTAGTTGGACTCCAACCAATGTAGAGTCTCTTCTCAGGGTGAGAAGAGGGAGAGACAATAGGGTGTTATGGCCCCTACCTGTTAGCACAAACCTCGTATGAGTATGGCATGTTGAAATGGAAGAATGGAAGTTCTTGGTTTATAGCCCCGATTGGGCATCTATTTTGGTGTTGTGTTTGACTTCTCCTGGTTGGAAGAATCCACCTTTCCCTAGTGTTGATTCATTGTGAATCTTATTGTGATAACCTTGTGTGAATATGCATGGTTGAATTGTTCTTGGTCATGCTTGTTGTCACCTGATCAGAATTATGTTCCCTCCATGGTTCTGGAAATATGATGCAGAAATTGTTATGAATCCCTTGATGAGGGTCATGAAGAAAGTTCAATTAAATTGTTGAAATTCAGGATTGAAATCCTATGTAAATTTGTATTTCAAACTTTGTTTTAATGGCAATGAAGCCGAGTTTTCTTCCTGATTCTTTCCTGGCTGAGCCTTTGAATCAGGTTTGCCAATAAAATTGGTATTGAGTATAATTGTTATCATGTGATTCTATCATAATCTTAAATTAGATGGATGCATATCAGAAAATAGGACGTAAATAATGATGATGTTTAAATTTGGCAAAATTTCAAGTTTTCATATATGTTGAAAATGAAAATTATGATCATGGATGTAGATTCAGTTTGCATGATTATTTGAATCAAACAATTCTTGCATTATTGATTAAAACGGATAATTCAAATTCTTGGTATATTAAGTTGTAACAAGTCCTTATAGATTTTCTTTGAAAGGAAAATTTTAAATTTTCCCTCCCTTGGTTACAAATCAACTGAAATTTTATTACTTAGAAAATTTAGACCAAAAAAATATATATATTTGCATTGCCTTGTAATTCTATACTTAGAAAGTTTTCAAAAAAAAAAAAAATGTGGATTAAGAGAGTAAAAACTCTCTGCCTTTTGTATGGGAGATCAAATTAAATCCTTTTTGGTAACAAAGAATCAAAAGATTCCCTAAAAAAAAAATCCTTTTTTCTTTATTGAAAAATTAGATTTAAAATTAAAAACAATAATAAAATAAACATCTAGTAGAAAAGGGTATCATAGCAAATTATTTATATACTAAATATCCTTTTAAATATCTATTCTACCTAGAAAACTTTAAGACTTAAAGACCTATCACCTCTACTTGGATGTCAGTTGGAAGGAGGTTTTAAAAAATAATAATAATAATGTTTTATTTACTTGTCTTTGTGTCATCATAATGATGATGTCACCCCTATTCTGCACCCCCCCTTGACTTTGTGCTTGTCACAGCTCATGAGGAAATGTGGGGCCTTCGGATGAAGTGATAACTTTATATTCAAAACTTTATTTCTTTTCCCCATGTCCCATCCCCTCAGTTTGAGCGCTCACTTGCCTTCTCATTTATGGAATGTTGTAGTTTGCTTTGTTTAAATTTTGCCGGGGCACTATTTTCTTTGTTGGGGCCTGCCACCATACTGCTCACATACTTGACCCAAGGTTGGACTGCACCTTGCAGACCTTGGGCTACATGGGGCAGCTTTGGTATCCGCCCAAGCATGTTGGTGGGGGGGGAGGGGGGGGGGGGTGAGGGGTAGGTTAGATGGTTAGGTGTAAGTTAGTAATAGGTTTTGGTATTTTGTTAGTATATTTTGTTTAATATAAAATAAGTGTAAAATATGTTTTAGTAAGTATTTACTTTTATTATTGTCTTTTCATATATTTTTAATTAATTAAATTTTAAATGTAAATTAAATTTGTTAGTTGATATTAGTAGATAGTTAACTAATTAAAGTTTAAGTTAGTTATTCATTTTGTTAAGTGATTTAAATTATTTATTTAATAATTGTTTTAGTTAGTAGCATATATTCGATTTTATAGTTACTTTATTTATTTTTTTGCTAATTTGTTATTTATTTTAATTAGTTAAGTTGTAAACGTAAATTAAGTTAGTTTTAGTTAGTTATTACTTGTGTTATTGGTGTAAGCCATTGTTCAAAATTTAAATATAATTTTCTTAGTAATGTTAGTTTTTATATTGATGTTATATTAGTTAAATGTATTTAGTTTTAGTAATGAAGTTAGTTTAAATTTTTTAGTATTAATTGGCTTTAAATTTAGGGTTATTGTTTTATTTAAATGAGTTTAAATGTAGATGTTAATTGCTTAGATTTTTTAATTAAGCTAATTTGAAGTCATCTACATTATTATTAAATAAATTGTACTATAATGTTGTATAAGAAATGTAAGATCATAACTTTATCGATATAAATCTAATAACAAAATTTTCAAAATCTTAACAATGTATTCATCCTCTAGAGTTTTAAATTTAAGATGTATTGTAGTGAACTTGCACTTCTCATGCAAGAGATCAATTTTAAACTTAGAGAACTTTAATTAATAATTATAATTAAAAAATAAATAAATAATTGTGTGTTTTTGTCCTCGTAGTTTGTGTTAGATTAGGTGATTAACTAATCTCCCAAGAACACCTGCATGCATAAACCTGTCACATGGATGAAGCAAAGAACAGAGGCAAGGAAAAATCAAGGAGGCCAAAAAGCCAGATCCATCTTATGGACATGCAAAGAGCAATCTCACATATAATCCAATAAGTGAATGTATAAAATACAAAGAGGTGAATCCTTATAAAGGAATCATGAAACCCGAAAAGGGAAACTAAAGCCTAAAAAAGCTAGGGTTGCACAATATAATTAATAAAATATTAATTATATGCACCTACAAGATAGCTTAAGAAAACTAGAGTAATAGGCAACTTAATTAATTAAATCAAAGTGATTTAATTAATAAGTTAGAACAAATAATTACTCTAACACCCCCCCTTAAGCAAAGCTTGGGAGGAAGCTAACCTAGCACAACTATGAAAGAGAATTGGGTCCCGACAACAAGGCCAGATTAGGTACCCAATCACAACAAAATCTCTATAAAGAGGAGAAATAGAGAAAACCACATGGGAAAAACCCTACTCCAAAAAGAGATAGAAAAGAATGTTCCAGAAGAAGGAACAAAGAGATCAGAAGAGAATCATTGAAGCATGAAGAACCGCAAAACTCTGTCAAAATGCTGATCTGTAGAACCTCCATGGAAATAGAAGGCACGAACCATCAACCAAAGAAGCATAGAACAACAATATAACCTCCCCTTAAGGCAGGTGAGGTGACAGGCAGCTGAAAAGATGGGCCAAGAATCTCCTACAACACAAGAGCCAAACACATCGAGAGTGAGGTACAAAACACCAATAAAGGCATGTGTCATTGACACTGCATGAGGAATTAGAGAAAGAGGGCCTATAAGCGGCAAACAACTATCCCCCCCATGGCACTTTATATAATAGTGCGAGTACAACGAATCACAATGATGAAAAGGATCCCGAAACGCAAGAGTGGCACTTTATCTCAGTGCGTTGCATAAAAATGCTTACAATGAATATCAAAAATGATTAGAAAAGACATAAGGCTGAAACAACAGAAGGTAGAGCCCAAAACGAAGCAACTGAAGCAACAAAATCAATCTCCGGACCTGAAACAAACAGGATATCCACCAGAATGCTAAAATGCAAAAGACTGAATAGGATGTGCTTGGAATAGAATCTGGAACAACAACTAGCATCACTGGAAAGAGCATAGAAAGAGCTTTCCAACGATATAAAGAAGTCCAAAATCGGAGATCGGAAGCTCAAGATACGCCTCCCAGAGTGCAAAATAGAATATCTAGCTTTGACTGCCAAAATAGGCAACCAAACTATATCAAAAGTCCAAATAACTAGTAACATCATAACGGGCTCGGAAAGAGCTTTCCGACGATATAAGATTCATCAAAAAATACCTCCGTATGACAAAGATATGGCCAAAAAACCACAAACAGCTTTTAAAACAAAATAAATTATAGAAATGATGATTTGAAAGCCGTCAAATTTCAGCCCAAAGATGGATGACGTCAGCACCTGCGGCTGTCAGACCTGCTTCAGTACCTTGCTGATGTCACTTCTTTGTCATACTTTGCTGATGCAGCGTCCTTTTTTGGAAGATTTTGAAAATGTTTTTTTTTTTTAAACAAAAAACAAAAAACTTTGAAGAATTTTTGCAAAAAAAGCAAACGCTTTTTTTAATAAAAACTCATGAGCCTTTTTTTAATAAAGCCTTTTGATTTTATGATTTATTTTTTTAATAAAAAAATAAATCTTTTCTTCGGAAAGCGTGCCCAAATCTGGTAACAAATTTTTGCATCAAATTTCAACTGTGTCCAAATTGGACAAATTTTATATGGAAACAGGGGATTTTGGGTGCTACGAATCCAACGGTGAGGTCCATTTGGGCTCAAAATGCACCGAAAAAAATGACCCCTCCAAATCCAATACAAAATAACTCTAAAAATTGAAACCCTCTGAAAAATGCAACTTCTGAAATGCTTCAACAAACCACGAACAGCGAGCAGCAAGCTTGCTCTGATACCATGTTAGATTAGGTGATTAACTAATCTCCCAAGAACACCTGCATGCATAAACCTGTCACATGGATGAAGCAAAGAACAGAGGCAAGGAAAAATCAAGGAGGCCAAAAAGCCAGATCCATCTTATGGACATGCAAAGAGCAATCTCACATATAATCCAATAAGTGAATGTATAAAATACAAAGAGGTGAATCCTTATAAAGGAATCATGAAACCCGAAAAGGGAAACTAAAGCCTAAAAAAGCTAGGGTTGCACAATATAATTAATAAAATATTAATTATATGCACCTACAAGATAGCTTAAGAAAACTAGAGTAATAGGCAACTTAATCAATTAAATCAAAGTGATTTAATTAATAAGTTAGAACAAATAATTACTCTAACAGTTTGGGCATGACAATTTTTCATTATATTTACCAAACTCTTTTATGTCTATTTCATGGATGTGTTAGTTTCAAAAATATTATTTCATAACTTGGAATAGAGATATATCAACAATGATTACTAGTTGGCTATATTTCATGTGTTGTTTAATGATTATGGTTACTAGTGCATTAATGATACTTTAATGATTTGTAGTTAATAAATAGGATTTCTGTCATAGCAATGTCAGATGATGCTTTAATAATGATTGCTTCATTTTCATAACAATGTATTATTTTATCTAAGCATTTGATGTTTGACTTATAATTATTAGGGTACTTACCCCATACTTGCATGTGTATGGTGTGCGTGTTTGTTTTATCTTTCCGTTTGTCATGTTTGATGTGGTTAAGGGAGGGAGTTGTAGTCACCTGTTAGTCAATATCTACACGATGTACCACTCCCTGCCATTGCATGTTTAGTTTAGATATATTTATATACATGTACATACTCGTCTTTTATGCAGGATGTAGGTAGCAGGCATCGACTTCCCTGAATTGCCAGGATGAGCGTGCCCTATCGCAATAACTCAATGGTAAGAATGGGGAGATAATATTCAAGTCCAATCCTAGCCTTAGCCTAAATACTTGTCTTGCAAGGAGGACTCGTAACTGACTTTCCACCCTTTTTAAAACCCATGAGTTTATCTTTGTCTGTGTTGTTTGATTTTGAGTTTTAGTCTGTTTTGGTAATGTTGCTTTTATGTGGATTTCACTATGTGACTTATTTGGTAAATGATTTAATTATAATATTTGGGTTAATCATATAATTAAATATTATTTGATTAAAAAGAAAATATTAAAGTATGAGAATATTCAATTAATTTAAAAACTAATTAAATGTGCTTTAATTTAAAAGTCTTAATTTAGAAAATTGGTTAAAAAGAAATTAAAATATGATGATATTTAATTAATTCTTAATTATTTATTAATTAAATATGTACTTCAATTTAAAAGATTTAATTTAAAAATCTAATTTAAGAAGTTGGATAAAAAGAGAATTAAAATATTAATGGTTTAATATTACTTTATTATAACTATTTATTTATTGATAATTAAATTAGAGTTACATTTAAACAATGAGCTTTGATTATTATTATTAATTTAAATAATAAACTATGCTTTAATTAGTGCTTGCACTAATTCATAAACTGGAGAAAAATAAAATTTTAAAGAATACAATCTAAAAATAAAGTTAGAGTTCTAATTGTGGCATAGTTATATTTATTTAATTTAATGATAATTATTTAGGAATTTTATTTTAATAATAAACCCTAAATGATGTTATTAATTAAATTAATAAATATATTATTAAAAATGTTTCAAAAATTAATTAAAGAAATAAAGCTTATTATTTAAATTAAGATATTTTATAATTACATATCTAAAAGAGTTGTGCATGAAAAGGTAAAATGTAATAAAGTAATAAACAACAATTGATGAGTTCCCTCTCATGATTGCACAATCAGAGCCCAAATTTAGGGGAGAACTCAGCTCATTTTGCAATTACATGGATTTTGGGGAGCAAAATTTAGAATTGGATCAAAAGAATTATCGAAAATTTCAAAAGATTTGGATTTGCATGCATTCACAGAATGTCTCAGATTTTAGCTATGGTTTTGAGGTAGGGTTTGAAAACCCATTGTAAAATTTTATTGAAAGATCTGTATACTTCGTGTCTTCCTGAGTGTTTGCATATTGCTTATTAATTTACTATAGTGATTGTTGAATAAGGAATTATGTTGTAGATTTTGAAAAAAAAAAAAACTTATTAATCAAGAAAACTTGATTGAGGAAAATTATAGAAAAACATTGTACAAAATTATTGTGACTATATTCTTATAAATCCCTTTCTAATATAACGAAAATTTGATTATTGAAAATTGGAAGAAAACAATAAATTGAACAGTTAGGGTTTCAACTTTAAATTTGTCATTAGAACTATGTGATTATCATGAATTTTCTAAATATAGATGAATATTCTTCTTATGTCTAAAATAATTTAATTGTATTGTTTATTGGAAAAAGAAAAAAGATTAATTAAGAGGAAAACATGTTGTAACTAAACTTATGTATGCATGTGAAAACAAATATACTAAATTAGAAACTAAGTATAGTATGGTTACATGCAGGTGAAAACAATTATGCTAAAAATAGAAAGCTAAGTATAGTAGGGTTACATGCATGTAAAAACAATTATGCTAAAAAAAGAAAGCTAAGTATAGTAGGGTTACATGCATGTGAAAACAAATATGTTAAAAATAGAAAATCAAGTATAGTATGGTTACACGCACGTGAAAAAAATAATGCTAAAAATAGAAAACTAAGTACAGTATGGTTACATACACGTGAAAACAATTATGCTAAAAATAGAAAGCTAAGTATAGTATGGTTACATACATGTAAAAACGATTATATGCTAAAAAAAGAAAGCTAAGTATAGTAGGGTTACATGCATGTGAAAACAAATATGTTAACAATAGAAAATCAAGTATAGTGTGGTTACATGCATGTGAAAATAAATAAGCTAAAAATAGAAAGCTAAGTATAGTATGGTTACATGCATGTGAAAGCAAATATGTTAAAAATAGAAAACTAAGTATAGTATGCTTGCATGATTTGAGAGATCAAAGACATGCAAAAATACTAATTGCATGTTTATTTTTATTTTATAAAAATATAATTTAATTTGGCACCAAGTAAAGTAGAATTATTTTAGGTGTTGAGTTGTTCAGTACACATAGTTGGTTGTTGAGTTCAACAAGAAGGTAATTGAAGTGGAGTAATTCTGATAAGCTTTAGATACCTACGTTTAGGTGCCGAGTGAAGCAGAATTGTATTAGGTGTCGAATTGTCAACAAAGCATAGCTGATCCTGTTCTAGTTTGAAAGTGATATATGTCGAGTGAAAATAACAGGTGCCGAGAGGTGCCGAGTTAAGATGCTGAATTCAGCAGGATTGTTTCAGGTACTGAGCAGAGTTCTTGGTTGCTGAATTCAACAAGAAGGTAATTGAAGTGGAGTATTGCTGATTTAGGTGTCGAGTGAAGTAGAATGATATAAAGTGTTGAGTTAAGGTGCCAAGTTTAGAGGGATTGTTTCATATGCCGAGCAGAGTAGATTTTTTAGATGTCGAGTCAAGGTCATGTGTATTAGGTGTCAAGTTGCCTGGATACAGAGTACAATTCAAAGATCATTAATGTCGTATGATTTTATCATAAGCATTTATGATGACATGACATGCACAGTATATTTTGACTGTTTCAAATCTGATTATTCTTTGATGACATTTAATTTATGTTTCTGTGATTCGATTTCCTCATGTGGCTAAATTTGAGTCATTAAAATGCATCATCATTAGTACTTTTTCCAACTCTTTCTAGGATGTTTTCTATGCGAGCATAGATGGCTTATATCATGTTGCACTGTGTAATTTATTGCTTGAGGAATGACATCTTCAATTGCACATATATGCAAGAGCTCAATTCTGTGATCTGTGCTCATGTTTGTGTTACAAGATGAGTTATGGGTGGGATATAGCTCTAGCTTGTGAAATGTGTCACAAACAACATTTTGCCATCATGCCAAAGAATTTTTGTATATGCTTGCCACTGGCATTGGAGGAAACTGTGTTACCGAGTATTATTTCGGATGAGGTGTTGGATCAAATGTTTTTAATTTCTTCACTCACAGTCTAAAG
The DNA here is from genome assembly GCA_028749045.1 of Cupressus sempervirens. Classification (NCBI taxonomy): domain Eukaryota; kingdom Viridiplantae; phylum Streptophyta; class Pinopsida; order Cupressales; family Cupressaceae; genus Cupressus; species Cupressus sempervirens. The sequence goes on along the minus strand of CM053791.1, from coordinate 77,645,103 downwards.
AGTTATTCGGCGTATCATTAGTGAAGAATTTTTACATCCTTCGGCACTTCTATTTTTCTACCCGTCTCAGCTCATTTCAATTTTCCTTTCCAATGCTATGGATCTCCTGTAGTCTTCTGAGATGCTTCAAGCTTTGGCCCATAAGATGGTGGGTCAGGCTATGATTGATTTGCAGAAGGAATCTAATGTTTCAAACTCCAAGGATATGAATTTTGCTTCTTTGCAGCCGATTGAACAGAATTTTTGGGATTTAATTGATGAAGTTAACTTAGATTTGGATTGGATTCATGGCACTTTAGAGTTTTGTTCTGGCTGGGGTCCTATTCCTGGTGGGCTTGGGTCAATTGAAGGTGGTTTTGTGTTTGATTGGAAAGATTTGTAAGATAAGTGCTAAGTGCTAATTGCTAGGATAAGTTTGTCATGAAGATAGTGCTTGGAAAAGTCCAAAGGAATCATTGTCAAGGTACTCTTTGGTTCACTGTTGGGTGGTAGTTGATACACCCCTTGTAATTATTTTCTTAAACTATTTAAATCTATGTATATATTAGGGATGATGCTGGGTTTTCTTCACTGATTATTTCCTAGTTGACCTCGTTGAATCAGATTTAATAGAATATTATAGTGGCTTGCCACTTTTGCCTATAAAAAATAAAAAATTTAGATTTATTTTTTAATAATAATAATTTATTAATTTCTAAATGAAATAAGTATTATCCATCTAGTTATAAAGTGAATGGTAGTATTAGTGATTATTTAAATTTAATTAAACTCTTAGTTACATATAAATGATTTTATAATTATTAATGCAAGAGGGAAGTTAATATATAAATATTTATAATTTTATTATATTTTAAGAGAAGTTGTGGTATCATTTGGTTAATAACTATTTGACTTTATAAGAGAAATTATAAATAATTTAATCAAATTTATAATTTTATCTCTAGTTGCATTATGAATTAAAGGAAAAAGTAAATATTAATATTAGACTTAAATAGAAGTCATAGTAATATTTTAGAATTGAAATTGATATCAATATTTAAATATATTAATATATATATTTATATTATTAATTAAATCATTTATGATTTAAGATTATTTAAATTAATAATATGATAATGTTGCATGATATTTTATATGCACAAAGAGATTGAATATTCGAATACTTATTGTTTTAAATAAGTAAATTAGCATAACAATTTATATTAACATATATATTCTTACTTTCTAAACACATCCTTATGACCCAACCTAAAGAAGAGAAAATGACGGAACTAAATCATTTTGCTAAATACTATGTGTTTTCTAATATTCTAGTTATGGTCTTGTGATGTTTATTTTCATAATGGTTTTTCTTTGTGGGTAGTTTAGTTGGCTAAGTTGGGATGTGCACTAGAGGCTTTTTTTGAGATTTCTTTTATGATTATTTGACTGGATGTCATGATAAACTTTATTATTTGAATTGGAATTTTTGTTTTATGAGTTTTATGCTATTGAGTAATTATGAGAACTTGGGTTTTGACAACCAATGTTATTTTTTTGGGTTGCTTGTTAAGGAACCAAATTCGATCAATATTACTTTTTGTGGCATGGAACACTATTGTGGTTTGCAATTTTTGAGAAGGTAGTCTAGGTGCATGTCTATGAGAGTGGCTTGCAATAGGGGCCAGGGCCCAAAGTGGCTGTCAGGGTAACTTATTGTAAGTTGTGTAACAAGTGATAACATAGTAATTAAAATATCTTGCCTAGCCCTTTTTCTTGAGATACATTAAAAAGATAAGTTAGAGATTTTTCCTCATCCATGCCTTGAGTGCTTGTATAGACTAAGGATGAGATGCAAATGATACCTTGAGAGGTATGCCTAGTTTCATCGTCATCACAAGAGGGTATTCTGGTTTCGCATAGAGTCACTAGGGGGGTGAGGTCCTGAGAGACTGCCATGGTAACCTTAGAGTTGGCTCATGTGATGACACTCCATAGTATGTAGCCTGAGTCTCCTTCATGATTTTTTATATATTTGCCTCTAGTGGTGTACTTGTTGGATATTACTTTTGATGGTGCATTTATTGTGAGTTGTTACTCATGATTGGATGTAATTCATTGTTGACAGTTGACTTTTATTAATGAATGATTAGTTATTCATTGGTGGTGTTTTTATTGTTGGAGCTAGTAATTGGTAGTTTACTTTTATTCATGATAGTTGTTATCTATTGGTCATTGTGCTTATGGCACTTGACATTGATTTCGAAGTGGTTGTATATTTTTGGTCTTGGTATTTGTATGTTGACTTGGTACAAGATGTTAGTATTAGAATGAGTGTCCTTTCGATTTTGATTATCTCTTCTTCTTGAGCAGTTTGTGTTACCCTTTAGGTAGTTTTGACTATCAAGATTCCTTGTCTAGGATTATTTTACAATTTGATTATCTATGTGTGGATCGTACATTATCTCTCCTACACGGTGGGAGTGGGAGCCTGATTAGGTGACCACACGGTTGGGAGGTAGTGTATTCTTACTATTTGGGTCCCCCTTAGATTGATAGATGTTGGATGCTCCTTGATACAGTGATACCATTATCATTATTTTCTTATCTTGAAGACTTCTATTCGTTTGATGTATCTATGTATCATGTGTTTTGAGATCCTACGGGATATTGTATTGTTTATTGATGTACTTGTATCTATTTTCACATACCCAGTGACATGTGCAGTGGATGTTATTAAGTAGATATGCTTTCATCTTATTAGTTGTACTTATGCATATGCTTATATGACTATGTATGTGTTTATTCATTTTATGATTATAAACATTGTAATTGAGACTAAACTTATTAATAAAACTTTCTTAAATGTGACTCAACATGAAGGAACCCTTGAGGAATTGAAATTGTACTTGTAATTTCTTATGTGTATTTGATGTATATGTAAATATTGCCTCTGCATTATTGTTACTTTGATGTTGTTTAAATTTTTTTTTAAATAGTTTAGTAAACTTTGTAACATATTAGGTTTATGTCTTTTGGGTTCCCGAGCGAGGCCTTACATGCCTCATACCCTTGGTAGAAGTAAACTAGTTTCTATTCGTGGTAGAAGTACTAAGGACATCGGGGGGTTAAAAATATGATAGTGGTTGTTGTGGGGGTTGTGTTTTTAATGAGGAGGAAACCATGCAAATAAAAAAGGGACTTTGATATTCTGGATAAGACCTTCTCTAGGATGATTCATTTTGCATTGAAAGTCATACATTATTTGGCTACAACTATGTGCCTTGTGCAAAAAAATAAGGAGAACAATGAGGACATTGGTGGAGATGTTTAAATTCCTTACAAATGATTGAACGAGATTGATCTTGTTGAAGCTGAGGGAGGAGGGAAAGAACAATTAGTAATGAGCTTGCTCATATATGTATTGGGCATTTTGTGGCTTGGTGCTCCTAATTTTCAGGCTCTCTATAGTTCTAGGTATTAGTTTCTAAGTTTTAGTAGACTTTGGTGGATCCTCATGGATCTCTTCAATGACTTTGCCCTATGTGACACCTTTTGTTAAGAATTGGTAGCTTTAGTTGGATAAACTATAGTGCAAATATATATATTATAAATATAAATGTGAGATACTATATATATATATATATATATATATATATTATATATATATATATATATATATATATATATATATATATATATATATATATATATATATATATATATATATATATATATATTTATTTATTTATTTATTTATTTATTTGTCATTATATTAATTGCATTCTAATCAATAGACATGTCTCATGAAGAGACATGTCTATCCATACTTTATCCTATATTAGAGAGATGGTTGTCATTTGGAAAGTACTTACCAAATACAATGGTAGTACTATTACATTTGCAGTTGATCAGGAAAACTCAACATGGTATCAGAGCCAAGTTGGACTGAAAATATATGGAAAGAAATTAAGATTAGAAAAGTGATATTATTGCAGAAGATAATGAAGCAAGTATCAAGCATTTTTATTTGAGAAGTGTTTTCTTTATATTGGGTATAGAGAGTCCCAATAAAATATAAATAAAAGTCTAGATAGAAATATCAAACACCAAATTAGAATAATAGCTTGTAGATTGGTTTCAATATTATAGGTTGACTTCAATGGTCCATCAACGTGCTTGGTAATGGATAGCGGAGAATTTTGATAGATCATTGAGCTCTATCTTTGTCCACTAACTCATGGACTAATACGATTGATCATATGTGTTTAGTCATTGAATACACCCAAGGAGTCTGTATGAAGAAAGTTGTGGAACTCTCTGTCAATGTTTTCCATGGGCGACTAATGTGATGAAATCAGTGGGTCTTCTTAGATGAGCCCTATGAGATGTTTTTTCGGCAATGCTCCATAAGAAATCTGAGATTGTTGGATCTCTACCCTCTTGGGTTGAGAAATATCAACACTTTCCTTGTCATCAGCATTGAATGCAAGGAGGAATCTAAATTAAAGAGTGTGCATAGTTCAAACTGATTGTTGGAGGTGACGTGGAGAAAGAGACATCAAGCAAAAATCATTAAGTGTAAAAGCCACATCAAAGGATCAACAGTACAAATACTATGTCAAATATGAAATGTTGCAACAAAGGAGGAAAGATTTAGAATAGTAAATGGTTCAAGAAGTTGATTCTACATCAACCCTCTATTGGTTAGTTTTACATGGCATGTGAGAGCAATGTGAAGCATAAGACAAAGCATGAATTTGATGAATATGATCCTTCGGTCAAGATAGAGAGTGGGGGCATGTGGAAATCTAATAGGGAGCATGGTAAGAAATAGAAATGTGCAGAGAAGGCATGTGAAAACATTTTTCAATGTAAAATGTCCTATGAAGCTGCAACTCTCATTTGTTATGTCTACACTTGAGTTGTAAGCCAAGATAAAAAGCAACTAGCCTCTATTCCCTTTAACTAAATTTTGCTTGTGCCCCAAAAATCATCCAAGAATAATATTAGAATGATTGCAATGTTGTATGTGAGTAGAGAAAGCAAGATCCACAAGCATTTAAAATAATTTTTATTTAGTGTCTTAATGTTTTTCAAACAATGATTACACTTGTGACTATAAAGGCGGATTTGTGCAATTAATGAGTTTTGAATAAAGGTATTTGTAAATACTGACACCGTTAAAAAATGTTGGAATTAAAAGTTGAATGGGTGATACATGGAGGACAAACATGTAATGCCAAGTGTATGAGCGAGACATTCCTACACATATTTGATTAAATTAATGGATAGTAGCAATCTTCCTATATTATTCCATGAATCGATGGGGAATAAACAATTGCAGTAGAAAATTATGTGGAAGTAGGAGGTTTATATTTCTACAGTCAGCAACCTTATGAGTTGGAGATACAATAAGAAACACATACCATATATCTAGTCAATGGATGGTAGAGTCAAGCGATAAATATTCATGAAGGATGATAATTAATTCATGTGTTATATTTCGTATATGGGTTCACCTTATGAAAGGAAAAATTTAAATCATAAGGATGAAAGCACGTGGAATTCATATTCAGTGGGAGTGTAGATGCTTAAAGTCATCCCAAATGCTATATTAATTCATTTAATATTTTCTCTAACATTATAATTATTTATTTATTTATTTATTATATTTGTCATATTCTTCTACTTATTTAATTAAATAGGTTCATTTCCCTAATGTATTTAAATTTAATTTAAATGCGTACCCTCTAAAGTATTACATTTTTTAATGCATAGTGCTCCATAAATCCCCTTTTAAATAAATTCTAATTTATTTAATTCCTTCCACTTCATTAAATTCTTTAATCCTGTAATTAAGTTAATTCTTATCTAATTTAATCATAATCTCATCCTAAAAACCTAGTCTACACCCATCACTCTCATCCTTCTAAGCCTATCCATTAGTTAATCCCACTTATTTATCTTAAACACCTTTCCAAAGACCTTTTAGCTCCTAAGTGTTTGCTCACACGTGCGAGAAGCAGCTCCTAAGTGTTTGCTTACACATGTGCGAGAAGCACGTGATCCAATAAAGCTTCCACTTTATTTACACCTCTTACACACTTGTCCCTAGTCAGGCTTTCCTTTCTCCAAGGTTTCTCACACATGTGTGAGCAAACCTTGAGCTATCACTTTCATCTAAAAGGCTTATGTTGACTTTTGCATGGCTTGTCCCTTAGTTCGCATGTCTCCCTTGTGACACCTATGTGGATACCACATAGATGCTACCTCCCCAAGGTCTCTCTCAAACTTATAAATAGAGTCGTTGTCTCAAGCATTTTCCATCTCCCTGATTTGCATTGTTATCATGCTAGTATAGTTCTAGAGCTTTTAGAGGTTTTATGCATTGTTACTAACCTTTGGTAGTTGTTAGTTCATTTGCATTTTCATTGTTAACTTAGTTTATTTATTGCATCCACATTCACCTTCCTTGAGTGTTTTGAACATAGTGCTTAGTTTATTTATTGCATCCACATTCACCTTCCTTGAGTGTTTTGAACATAGTTGTATCCATAGCCATTGTTGGAAACACTCTCTTCATATCTAGTTAGTCCATACACTTTGCATTTCATTCTTGGACATATTGGGATTCAATAGTTGTGTTTGGGGAGAGCACATTCACATCTCTCTAATCAAAAGCACACCAACAAGGCCTCTTATGGGCGCCCTTGTTGAGCTGCTTTGAGGTTGCATGAGGAGTTTTCTTTTTTGTTGCATTGAGTTGTAAAACTCAAGCATAGTGTTAGTTATATTTTATTTTCTTTTGAATATTTGATATACATGTGCAACTAACGTTTGCTTGTTTACACGTGCTCCTGATAGATTAGGTTTTCTTGTATATATTTTGGCACGCCTAGTGGGACCCACGTCCCTCTAACCATTTAAATTTAAAGCTAAAATTTGTCTTTTTTTGAAAAAATCATAGATTTTGATTTTTGTTGCAATGTCACCTATGCAAACGAACTATCGTCTGCATTTTTTTAAGCGTCTCTGCCATGTAAAGTGTCATCTATCCCATGTAAACTAGTGTCTTCGCCTCTTAATTGGCATTTATGCCTCTAAATTGGCATCTATGCCGCTAAACTAGCGTCTCTGCATCTAAACTAGCGTCTTCGCCTCTAAACTAGCATCTTCATTGTAAACTATCATCTGCATTTTTGTGGCGACCTTCTATTTTAGCATCTGCGATTTATCGGTGACCTTCTATTTTGTCGTCTATGTGGTTTGGCATCCCCGCTTTGCTACTATTGTCTATGATCTGTGAATGTAAGTGACAGGTATATCATACTTTCTTTTTATTTTGTTATCTGTGTGTTTTGTCATCTCTGTTGTTTATCATCTTTGCCTACATTCTGTCATCTGTGATTTTATTTTTTAAAAATAGTATAAAACAAAATTTGACTTTTAGTGGTTTTGCGAGATTGGAGTCATTCTAAGCCTATTTACGTATAGAAAAATCCCAAAAAAAAGTTAAAATATATTTTTCCATATTTAGTCTTCATTTTGGGGATTTTTTTTTGTGAGACTAATCAAGTTGTTTATTGCAGCATCTACAAATTGGAGCATTCTAAAAACAACTAACCATGTTTCTTGCAAGTTTTCCTTTTTTTTTTTTGGGGGGGGGGGGGGGGGGGGGGGGTGGGGAATGAACTTGAATAATTAAACACTTGTTTTTGAATGTATGTTGCACTTAATTGCATAAATCAAACACACTCTTAAATGTCTTCAAGCTAAAACAATCTAAAACTCAATCTTGACTAACTTAAGGGAACTTACAATCTATCATTGGAATGAATTCTCTAAACTCAATCTTGAATGCCATGGATTAAAACCTACCTGTATTTTATTGGAATAAATGCTAAAATACACTCTTGAGTTCCCTAAAGTGAACACATCTTTTATTGGAATGCATGTTAGTCAAATACACTCTTGAATGCGTAAAGGTCAAAGAACAATGTTGTGATACACATTTCAATTTGGGTTTAAAATGAATCTCATCAAATCTTGAATGCTTGAGGATCAAAGAACATTGCAATGAACCTTTGGATTTGGTGTTTAAAATAAACACTCACTCAATTTTGAATGCAATAAAGGAACTTGCTCTATCTCTACCGATTTTCTTATGTTGACATTGATCGATTTATTTTTGTTGACGAATCCTCAATTTTATTATGTTGACAATGTTGTCAAGTTGAAAAGAATATTATATGCTATAAATATGAGTGTCTTCAAGAATATATCACAAAACCTAAAGCTCCATTAGGAAAGAACAAGTGTCTTTTAAACCCCGAGGCCACTTATGTATTCTCTCCTTTCACACCTTCAGGTGATCTTGAGTGCACAAGAAATAAGTGGTCTTATTTTTATTTTTAGGAGGCCTACTTGGGAATTTCATCACCCCTTGGGATGACCTCAACTCTAGCATTCTGGCAGAGTATAAATATTGAAAGGTGAATCAAATGACACCTCTCTTGGAAGTAAAACTTCACACTCTTGACTAAGCCCTAAAGAACTTTATACCTTTGGGAAGTGAAGGTGGAGATCTGGGTTACCGTCTCCTCTCAGTTGTGTGGCATTATTTTCTTTCATCTATAGATTTGGGCCTCATGTACCTTGCGTATTACGAGGACACCCCTCGCTAAGTTTGTGTTAGTGTAGTTTTTTTATTTTTCTAGTGGGTTATTTATTTTTTCCCTATATTACTAGTTTTTTTCTACACTTTTAATAATCTTGCTTAGGTTAATAAAGCATGTCTTATTTAGAAAGTGGTTGTGAGGTGTCACCTTCCTACATGTGAGCATCCATTAGCTATCTTAGAAAGATACTTTGCTATCTTTAGTCTAATAGATGGTTGCTCCTCATTGGTCGGTGTTGCCATCTCCTCCCTCTTCCTAGTCTCTGTAAGCATGCTACTTGACTTGTATTTATAATTTATTTATTTTGCATCCTCTTAATACTATTTTGCTTCTAGCATTTGCATTACTCTCTTGGAGACTAACTCTATGTTTCTATTTTGATTTTGTATCATTTGCATTCATAGTTTAGATAACTATTCTTTGCACTAGCTTTATGGGTTATCAATCTTTTTAGATTCTAACATGGTAGCAGAGCTTTTCTATGTGTAAGAGTAGATTTTAGTTTCCTTATTTGAGAGATTCGGGGAGGGGGGGCTAATAAATCTTATTGTAGATTTTTTTTTAAATGAAGTCTTCTCTTGCATCTTTGGATGATCTTGAGAATAAAAACGTTTTTAATCTCTAGGGTTTCAATCTCAAATCTGACAACCAACGTGTATATTTGAAGTTTTAAATCAATATTACAGGTTCCAGCATGCCATTGATGGACTTAGAAAGCTAATTCAACATTTGTATGTCAACTTTTGGTTACTGGGGTCGTTTCTTGGTTTTTGGTGCCATTTTTTATAGTTAAAGGCGTCTGATTTACATTGCACCTACATCTTTTGTACATCAGCAAGACAAATATTTTTTGGGTTTTGTTTGCAACATCAAAAAACTATTTGGGTATATTTTATTTTTTGCATGCAAGCTGTATATTTTGCAAAATCGAGCGCGGAAAGCTACAGTTGTACCCCTCTCTGTTGGCAGTCACAGATTTGAACATAGTTTTCAAATGCCTCATTCTTGCTCATACAAACTCTAATTTCAATGATTCTTATTATGACCTTGGCTATTATTTTGTGCTCTATCCACTAGTGGAGTTGTTTTTTAATTTTTATGCATAAATTCTCTAGAAATTGTAAATTCTTGGCTGTGACTGTGCACAATTCTCGTTTTGAAAACTTTGGAGGATCATAACTTTCTCATACAACCTCATATCGAGCCGATTCTTTTTCTGAAAGTGCATGATTTTTTTTAGTAGATCATAGTGGCGCTATTTGTTTCTTTAATTATTATGCCCAAGTTTTACTTTCAACATATGCTCTTCATGAGAGTTTTATAATGCATTAAAACCAAGACCACTTAGTATTCTTGCTAGTGGTAGTTGTAAACACACTAAAATAAAGTGCCAAATAATATTTCTTTGCGAGGGGGGGTTCTTTGATTAAGTAAAATGAGGGGGGGCATTGTTGAGGCTAGGTTTTTTTGGCATCTCTTCTCTGCATTTCTTCATCATGGATCAAACAAATATGCCCATCCTAACTCCATAAAATTACTTTGAGTGGAAATCACGCATGGTAATTCACTTAGGGAAAGCTGGATTAAATAGGATAACTATGTGACTTGAAACTGAACCTGATAAAGATGAAGATAAGCTTAAGTGGTTTAACAAATGTGATAAGGCATATGGAACATTCTATTTGTTTGTTTCTCCTGATTTGTTATTTCACATTAAATCTTTGGATACACCAAATAAAATATGGTTAAAGCTAGAAACACTATTTGGCACACAAGATTCAATGAGGGGTCATATGTTGGAAAATGAATTAATTAGTTTAAGTCTAAGCAATTTCAACACAATCTAAGATTTCTTCACTAAATTGAAGTCACTAAGGTTGTAGTTAAAACAATGTGAAATTGAAAAGCAAGATGAATAATTGATTCTTAGTATTCTCTCTAAGCTAAGTTTGAAATATTCTATGTTTGTCTCTACCTTCTATGCTACTATGGGTGCACTTGGTGCTTAATTCACCATGCCATCTTTAGATGATTTTTTTGTCAATCTCATTCAAGAACAGGACAAGCTAATCCAGATGGGCACTCTTAAGTCCTCTGCCAACCAAGGCACAAAAGAACAAAAAGGAAAAAGTAGTAACAACAATAGTAAGGAGAAGAAACAAAAGAATAGTAAGGAGAAGAAGGATCAGATACTGGTTGCCTCAAAAGAAACTATTGATACACCATCTTCCAAGGGCGATAAGCCTAAGAAAGAAAAGGTCCAATGTACCTATTGTAAAAGACCTAGTCATGATGAACATAAATGTTTGAAGAAACAAATTGATCACTTGACACACATTCTTGAGAAGAATAATATCAGTGTTCCTGAGTCTATCAAACAAATTTTGAATGAAGGGTCCAACAAAGCAAAAGAAAACAGCAAGGGGAAAGGAAAGGGCAAGGCCCTTGTTGCAATTGCTTCCTCACCATCCACTTGGATTCTTGATTCAAGTGCTTCGTACCACATGGCTTCATCTAAGGAAGAACTTTCATCCTTGGAGCCGTGTACTATGCCTTCTATTTTGATGGGTGATGACACTCCTGTTGAGGTGTGTGGAAGAGGGTCTGTTGATGTAGGGGATGGCACATTTCATGATATTCTTTGTGTACCCTCATTGTCAACTAATCTCCTATTGGTATACTAGATCACTCACATAGGTTCAGGCAAGCGGGTTGAGTTCGCTCCTAATTTATTGGAGATAAGTGAATTGCACAATGATTCTACAGTTGCAATTGGGAGAGTAGATCATCAGTCATGACTTTATCTATTTTCTCACTTTGTTCCTGATCCTCCTTTGACTATTTTGCTCACTCACTCTAATGATGTGAGTAAATTATAGCATGAGCGGTTTGGCCATCTTAACTTCCACTACTTGCATCAGCTCAACAAGAAGAGCATGGTCATAGGGTTGCCTTCAGTTTAGTTCTCAAGTGGTGTTTGCCAAGGTTTCATTCTTGGTAAGCATCCTAACAAAAGGTTTGACAAAAGTAAGGCATGGAGAGCTTCATAGATACTAGAGTTAGTTCATAGTGATTTGGCTGGTCCATTTCAGCATCCTTCTTTTAGCAGGGCTCGATATGTCCTCACATTCATTGATGACTTTTCTCAATATACTTGGGTGTACTTTCTCAGATAGAAGTCAGAGGTATTTGATCATTTTCAAGACTTCAGAACTTTTGTAGAGAAGCAATCTAGGAAAGCCATCAAATTTTTGCGCACAAAAAATGTGTTAGATTGTGGTGGCTAATAAGGAAAGTATTGTACATACTTCATAAATTCTTTGGAGTTCAGGTGGAAAAAAAAATTTGGGCCCTATTTTATTGGGATTTTGGGCCAACATGTCATTTTTAATTATAACCCTAAAGCGCTTAAAATACTTGTATAAAAGGGCTTAGGGTTAGGGATTTTTTCATAAGGTGTGATGCAAAATTGGTTCTTGTGGCGGTATTGAGTTGTAAGGGATTACGGATTGTAATCAGGTTGTAATCACTGGATCGTAAAAATATTGGACTTGCTATTTGGTGGATGTAGCCCAGGGATTGGGTGAACCACATTAAATCTTGGTGCCTTGTGTTCTTTTCTGTGTGATCTATTATTTTTTTGTTAATTGGTTATATTTGCATGTAATTATTATTTATGTCTATGGTTTAATCCTAACAAGTGCTATCAGAGCCTAGATTTTTTTTAGTTATCCTGTGCAGGAAAGTCTCACAGTTGAGTGGGAGCAATGGCATATGAGGGTAAGCTGAGGGTTGATAGGTTTAATGGGAAAAACTTCCAGTTATGGAAGATGCAAATGGAAGACTATCTGTATTAGAAGGATTTATGGAAGCCTTTGGAAGGAAAAGCCAAGAATCAAAGAGGAGGATAAGATCTCCAAGGTACCCTATGCTTCAACTATAGGAAGCTTGATGTATGCTATGGTATGTACTAGGCCAGATATTGCACATGCAGTGGGAGTTGTTAGCAGGTATATGAGTCATCCAGGAATTGAGCATTAGAATGCAATCAAATGGATTCTTAGATATTTGAGAGGAACATCCAATAAGTGTTTACACTTTGGGGGCTCTACTACTAATTTATAGGGCTATGTTGACTCAGATTTGGTAGGGGATATTGATACCAGGTGGAGTACTACAGGTTACATCTTTACTATTGGTGGGGTAGCCATGAGCTGGGTTTCTAGGTTACAAAAAGTAAATGCTTTATCCACGACAGAGGCAGAATATGTAGCTGCTATAGAGGCAACCAAGGAGATGATATGGCTTCAGTTCTTCTTTCAAGAATTGGGACATCCTTGGAAGGATAATTATTTGTTCATAGATAGTCAGAGTTCCATTCATCTTGCAAAGAATTGAGCTCTGCATTCAAAGACCAAACACATATAGTTGTGGTACCATTTCATTTGGTCAATTTTGGAGGATGGATAGTTAAAGTTGGAGAAGATACATACCAATGACAATCCAGTAGATATGTTGACAAAGGTAGTAACAAGGGAGAAGCTAAACTCCTCTTCAGCTTCGGTTGGTCTTCTAGACTAAATATGAATGAAATAACAGTAGAGTCCAGGGTGGTTTGATCCAGTGGGAGCCCCATGTGGTAGCAGTATTGCTACAGGATCAATCTCCAAGTGGGAGATTGTTTTTTAGTGTGGAGCTTGATCAGTCCTCGAAAAAAAAAATTGGGCCTTATTTTATCGAGCCCTATTTTATCAAGATTTTGGGCCGACATGTATTTATTAATTATAACCCTAAAGCAGTTTAAATACTTGTATAAAAGGGCTTAGGGTTAGGGATTGTTTCATAAGGTGTGATGTGAAATTGGTTCTTGTGGCGGTATTAAGCTGTAAGGGATTACAGATTGTAATTAGGTTGTAATCACTGGATCATAAAAATATTGGACTTGTTGTTTGATGGATGTAGCCCAGGGATTGGGTGAACCATGTTAAATCTTGGTGCCTTGTGTTCTTTCCTGTGTGATCTATTTTTTTTTGTTATTGGTTATATTTGCATGTAATTGTTATTTATGTCTATGATTTAATCCTAACAAAATGGTGGTGCGTATGTCAACCATCGGTTTGAAAGATTTTGCACTTTAGAGGGGATTGATTTACAACATTCAATTCCATACAATCCTCACTAGAATGGTGTTGTAGAATGGAAGAATAGATCCTTGAAGGAAATGGAAAACTATATGATTCACTCTAGATCTCTTGCACCACAGTATTGGGTAGAGGCCATTAATTGTGCTTGTTATATCCAGAACCGTGTTCCTCACTGAGCCTTGAAGGGAGTTACTCCTTTTGAAGCTTGGAACAATCAAAAACCATCATTTAAGCACTTTTGAGTTTTTGGCTCTCCTGCATGGGCCCATATTCCTGTAGAGAAATGCAAGGCCTTGGATTCACAGAGCAGACCTTGCATATTTGTAGGTTACCTTGATGATGTGAAGGGTTATTAGTTGCTCCACCCTACTACACATGATTTGTTCATTGAGAGTAGTGTTCAATTTGAGGAGGGACCTTCAAGCTCCATTTCTATCACTTCTCCAACTCCTTCTACTTTGACATTGAAGTCACTTGGAATACATGACAGATATTTTGATGAGTCAGATTCACCTGAGCAATCTTCTACCTCCACTTCTGATGTAGAGAGTGATATAGAGGACTCACCTCCTTCCTCTCCTAGTCATCATTCATAGGTTGATGATTCTCCTCTAGATTCTCCATCTTCCAATCTACTTTGGGCTAGACAAACCTTGCAGTCTTCTGGTGATTGGGTTGGGGATCCATCAAAAACTAGGCAAGCTCGTTCACAATTCTAGGATGCTCCACATGTCTTCATTGCTACTGCCTCAAATCCACAATCCTTTCATGAGGCTTTTGGTATTCCTAAGTGGGATACAACTATGCAGGAAGAGTATAGTTCCTTGATGAGGAACCACACTTGGGATCTTCTCCCTCTTCCTAAGGTAAGAAAGCTTGTTCAATGTAAGTGGATCTATTGGACAAAATTTGGAGCAGATGGATCAACTGACAAACACAAGGCTCACTTGGTTTCCAAAGGATTCTCCCAGGTTCTTGGGATTGACTACTCTAAGACTTTTGTGCTAGTTGCCCGAATGAATTCTATTCGACTTGTTCTTGCCATTGCTATAGCTAATCGTTCGAAAGTACATCAGATGGATGTGAAGAATGTTTTTCTTCACAATGACCTTCATGAGGAGATCTACATGGAGTAGCCACAAGGTTTTCTTTAGGATTCTTCACTTGTGTGCCACCTTTGAAAGTCTCTTTATGGCCTTGAACAGGCTCCTTGGCCCTAGTATGCCAAGATGGACTCCTTTCTTCTATCAGTTGGGTTCACTTGGTGCCATTCTAATGCTAATGTCTACATTCTACAACTGGGTGATTCGCTCCTATTTTTGGTTTTGTATGTTGATGATTTTCTGATCACGGGAAGTACTTCACCCACCATTAAGGCTATCAAAGTTTCCCTTTAGGACAGTTTCTTGATGACTGACTTGGGCTCGTTGCATTACTTTCTCAGGATTGAGATCTTTCAGTCTCCTTTTGGGATCACCATCACATAGTCCAAGTATGCTTTAGATTTACTCTTGAGGTTTCATATGGCTGACTATATGCCTACTCTGACTCCCTTTCTAGATTCAAACTTGAGGCTTAGTGTTCTTCTCCACTTGTTGATGGCACCTTGTATCACCAACTTGTTGGGAGTCTCATTTATCTAACTCATACAAGACCTGACATCTCATATGTTGTAGGCATGGTCTCTCGATTCATGTAGGAGCCTCACGAGCTACACAGGAAAGCAACCAAGTGGATCCTTCACTACATTCAGGGTTCTCATGATTATGGAATTCATTGTGCAACAGGTATTGAGCTTGATCTGGTGGGCTACATAGATTCAAATTGGGCAAGTGATTCTCAGGATTGCAAGTCTACTTTAGGTTATAGCTTCTCACTTAGCTCTGATCCTGTTTATTGGTCGAGCAATAAGTAGTCTACTATTGTTGTATCTTCTAATAAGGCTGAGTATCGGGGGGCTGTGAATGCTGACACTAAGGCCATTTGGCTTCAACATATTCTCACTAAGTTTGGTATCCAGATCAAATGGCTATCAGTCATATTTTGTGACAACCAGAGTGCCATTCAGATCTCACGAAATCCAATCCATCATTAATAGACCAAACATATCAAGATCCACATGCATTACATCTGGGAGCTCATCCATGGTCATTTCATCGACCTTCGCTATTGTCCAAGTTTCAAGTAGGTTGCTGATATCTTCACCAAACCCTTCACTGAGAGCAAGTTCCTTCATTTGCGAGCTTTGCTGGGGGTGCAGAATGTTTCATCTTTTGGGGGGGGGGCCTCTTCCTCTCACTCAAAGTCCTAATTATTTTTGGGGGTCTCTTCTCTCTATTTTTTGGGGGAATTTTATGTACATGGGTACCTTATCAGGTCTGACTTTTCGGGACCATTTCTACATCCACCTAAGCTTTGCTTATGGGGGGGTGTTAGTGTAGTTTTTTTAAATTTTCTAGTGGGTTATTTATTTGTTTCCCTATATTACTAGTTTTTTCCTACACTTTTAATAATCTTGCTTAGGTTAATAAAGCATGTCTTATCTAGAAAGTGGTTGTGAGATGTCACCTTCCTACATGTGAGCATCCATTAGCTATCTTAGGAAGATACTTTGCTATCTGTAGTCTAATAGATGGTTGCTTCTCATTGGTTAGCATTGCCACCTCCTCCCTCTTCCTAGTCTATATAAACATGCTACCTAGCTTGTATTTGTGATCAATTTCTTTTACATCCTCTTAATGCTATTTTCCTTCCAGCATTTGCATTACTCTCTTGGAGACTAGCTCTATGTTGCTATTTTGATTTTGTATCATTTGCATTCATAGTTTAGATATATATTCTTTGCACTATTTTTTTGGGTTATCAATCTTTTCAGATTCTAACAGCTTCTATATCCTAGTCAAAACCTTATAGGATTGTTAGTGTGTTTGACGTGCTAAGTGTTAAAAAAAAAACCTCCCCATTTGAAGGGGACACACCATCTAAGATTTTCTTGTATATATATTTCATTATATGCTTTCCATGTTATGTTTCAAAAAAATCCAAAAACATCATAAAAGTTCAAAATCCAAAAACATTTTAAAAACAAAAATAACAAAAAGAAGCTCTTGTTTTCCACACCACTTCTTCTATCCATCAAATTCATCATCTCTTATCTTAATCATTCAAATCATTCCTCAAAGTCTTAATAATTTCTATTCATCCAAATCATTTCCTCATTTTCTTAATCATTCAATCAAATCCATAATCGTCATCCTAGTCATGGTTCATAATCCACATCAAGATCCAATTTCCTTAGTGAATCTCATAATTCATCCTTAATCCAATCTTTCAAATCATCATCATTCTAATTCAACCGCTTATCAAATTCATTATATTCTAATCAATTCCTAATTCAATCCATTTACATCTTCAACCCAAAATCAATCTTTCTAATTTTATCTATTCAAATATTCTTCTAATTCAATTTTCATAAAATCTTCTACTTTGGACTTAGGAGCACCATCATAATCCTTAGACTTTAATCCCAGTTATCTTGAATGACCCAAATCTTATCAAGGTTATCTCAAACCTTCATCCAATATCAAATCAAATCAAATCCAACCAAATCCAATCAACATCAAGTAAATCTAATCCAAATCAAATCAAACACAAAGTCCAAAATTGCTCCTAGTCCTAAGGTCATATTTCACCCATCATCAAATCTTTTATCACTCCTTATCTAGCCTCATGGACAAAAATTGGCTTAACCAAATGGTTGGGAACCTTCACAGGCAATATGGAGTCACACCTCCAGCACAAACCCCATATCAAATCAATCCTCAAAACTTCATATCTAAGTCTAACCCATCTTATGTTCATTATTCTTCTACCTTTCACAAGGGAAATCCACCTCATTATCCCTTAAGCACATACGATTCCGCTCATAGCCCACACAATTCCTCAAATAGAAATGTCATTGGCAAAGAGAGGAACTCAAGAATTCTATCTAGAGCCTAGCAAATCAAAAGCAAAAATCTATCCTCCAAGACATATGTCTTCTTCCCCCATGTTTTGAAGACCATAATCCTCATGTTCCGTCCAACCCAAATCTTCCATGTGGTTCCCCATACTTCCAACTTGATGTTCAAAACCGTCCAAAACCATCATCCCAATCCCCTACCCATGCCTCAACCTCCATGCAATCTTAATACTCCAAAATCAACATCATCCCTACCTTTTAATAGGTTTATCTCACTAGAAACCTTATCTAAGTACAAAACTAAAGTGCTCCAATCACCTAAATTCATACATCCAATGCCATCTCAAAAACTTGTTCCAAAGCATGTCATTATAGATTCCTCTTCTCC
This sequence comes from Cupressus sempervirens, assembly GCA_028749045.1. Classification (NCBI taxonomy): domain Eukaryota; kingdom Viridiplantae; phylum Streptophyta; class Pinopsida; order Cupressales; family Cupressaceae; genus Cupressus; species Cupressus sempervirens. The sequence continues at coordinate 77,626,950 of CM053791.1, read as the reverse complement.
TCTAGATCTGAGCATTTCTCCATCCCATTATTCCCTTATCCCTTGAGATCTATTTATCCCCCTTAGTCCATCTCATGATCCCCTTCCTAATCAAGATCAAAACATTCCATGTACCACACACATTACTGATTCCATTTCATCTCAAGGGTTGGCATCCATACATCCTCCACTTCATGAAGATTCTCCTTCCAATCCATCCACTGATACTCCTCCATGTCAAGATCAAAATGTTCCATCTCATAATTCTATTCCATCCACTCCATTATATGATTCCATTCTGTTATATGATCCAATCATTCCTTCCATTCCACTACATGGTCGTCTTTAAGTCAAGATCAAAGTACCCCTTCATTTTCCTTTCATAATCCCACTCCATCTCAAGATCCTATTATCCCTACATGATCCTTTTTTAAGTCAAGATTAAAGTACCCCTTCATTTTCCTTTCATGATCCCACTCCATCTCAAGATCCTATTATCCCTCATAATCCCCCTTGTGATCCTAATCCTCCACATGATCCTATCACACCTATCCACTCATGAACCCCATATACATGGACTCACATCTTGTATTGAAAATGATAAGTATTCCATTGAAGAAATAATGTCTCAAGATGTTGGTACACCTTCCACTCCTTCCAAATCTAAAATTCCTCCATCCAAACCTAAATGTTCCTATCATCCATATTCCAAGTCCATTTTGGGCCCTTATATCCACATTCCCATTCCTTCCTCATTTCCATCCATTTTGGGTCTTTATGTTCCAAAGCCAAGCCCTTCATCCCTTCCTTCCATTTTGGGTCCTTACATACATCCATCCATCATATCCATATTTTCCACTCCATCCCCTCATACTCCTAATCAAGATCAACAAAGACACATATCCTTGAATTCCTTACAATGTTCACCATCCATAAGCTCTCCATATCATTTATCTACATACACCCTTACCATGGCCAATGGAAGCAAATTGGATGCCAAAGATAAAGTGCATAAAGCCAAATATCCATAAAAATCCAAGGATCAACATGTCCCCTCTAAAATACATGTTCATGAAAAGAAGAATACGATCCAAAAGAAAGAAACAATTCAGAGGCCACAAAGACTGAAAATAAAAAGTGTAAAAATTATGTGGATTCCAAAGCTACTTAATGAAGCAATGAATCTAAAATAAAGATTCAAAATGGCATCCAATTTTGCTAATCCAAAGGCTTTCCTCATTCATAAATTATCCAAGCTTCCATTTTTCAGCTCCATTTTGGGTCCTTATGTCCCAAAATCCACCATCCTAAATCCATTATCTGCTTTATCCATTTTGGGTCCTTATATCCCAAAATTCAAACTTTCTCCTACATATCCTCCAAAATTCCCTTATTTCCATCACCCTTCAAGGTGTGTGCCAATGGTGATCTTTCCAACTCCTTCATCCACTCATTCACAAGTCATCCAAACTAGCATCCATCAACCATGTATTCCTCCCCACCACTCCACCCCCTTAATCAAAACTTTTTCATAAGTCCTTGACCTTCATTTACCAATCCACTTCATCCTTATTTTCACTATCCTTCCAACATCTATGAGAAAATAGTCAAAATTCCTTGAAAATAAAAAAAGAAAGAGAAATAAATATCAACAGATACCATCCATATATCTAGATGCTTGATTCCTCCCTTTGTATTTAGTGTCTTCCTATTCGACTCATCCATCCTCTTCCACTTACACTCTACACCAGGGGCAAGCTCCATCCATATTGCATTGCCTTATATATCTTCCATATCCCTATCTACCATTCATCATCCTTGTCCATCTTTAATCTTGACTATCCTATTCCTTCCATCCATATGCTCACTTTCCATATCCCTTGCACATTATCCATACATTATCCTATATACTTCCATAATCCTTTCATATATTTGATCTTGACATCATATCCATATCTTGTATCTCATAGTCCTTGGCATTTTCCTTTCCTCTATCCTCCATCCATACTCCTACATACTTCCATGCTCCTTTCATATGTCCTTGGTCTTGGTTACCCCATCCATTTCATGTCCCACATTTCATCCATACTCTTCATATCATTATCCCTATTTCATACCCTCCCTCACATATCCCTTATTCATTCCACTTTCATGCCTATGCTCATGATCAAAATTAGAGGCACAACAAAAAACGTTCATACATACTTTGGAAATATACATGCCTTCACTTCCTCCATACAATAGCCTTCGCACCATCTTTCCATTTCCATGCATCCTTTCCCATCATATTTCCTTCCATTTTCATATCCTTCATATGGGGCATTTTAACTCCTTTGAAACATGGTCCTTGCCTCCCCATTGTCCTATATCAGATCCTCCAGTCCCCCATATTATTCCTCCATTTAGATATCTCCACCCTTCTCATCCATTTACCACTCCTTGGATTTCCCTTATTAGTGGTCACAATATGGTTATTTTCATCAATTCAATCAATTCATTTCTCCTCTAATCTAATCATATTCACTTCTTCTAAACATTTCATACAAATCATTTTGCATAATCAATTGATTCATTTTTCCATCTATTTGCATATACCTTGATCAAATTTCTAGTCTCCCATTAAACAAACTTTCCTCCAATGAACATTTATCACTTGCTCTCTCACATTCCCCTTCCATTCCAATTCAATTCATTGATTATCTTATCATATCTTATCCAAATTCTTCTATTTATCTCATAAGATTGAGCTTCAACCCATCAAATTGATCTTATAAAAATAGTGATTGCAAACAATCTCACACAAATTCACACTAAGACTAAATGTTTTGAGAACCTTGTTCCTTTCACAAAATTGCTAGCGAACAATCACAAACATTTCAATACAATTCAATAAAACAATCAATTTTTGCTTTACAGGATGAATCCTTCCTACATAGGATTTAAAAATTCACCATCTGAATAAGGTTCATGGCAAGAACTATAGACTGAATGACTACTTGGTCATAAGGTCTTTTGTTGATTTTATCTTTGCGTGTCAGTGATAGCCTCCTCATGTGTGCCTCGATCTTCAATATCTTGGTATCATTTGAACGGCTTAACCTGATTACACAGGTCATTTTGTGATATGATTTATTTTCATAATTCTTTAGCACATCTATGTCAGTTTCAAGCTATGGTTATGCATTGCTCACTGGGGGCAATGGTTAGCACACTTTTTACCAAAATCCTTGAAAAGACTTTGGGTGTGCCTAGACCTCTCCACAATGTATATGTCATTTGTTCCATCATGACTATGAAAACTACATCTAATTTCCTAGAGTCTCTATTTTTGAGAGTCTATTCCATGCAAAGGAATCTTGTCATCTATGCTACTATAGCATTTGATGCATAGCTCCTTTTGCAATATCAAACTAGGGTGTGCTCTCCCATATGAACACAACTGAATCCCATGCATTCATGTAGTTAGGATCCATTTAGATTAATCATTATCCAATTCACCCCGCTTCATTCCGATCTTACCAACAAGTCATGCAAGGCCTTATTTTAAGCCTTTTTCCTTCCCTTTTCCTTACTGTGTCTATTTTCAAGAAAATTGGGCAAAATATATTCCTTTTTCACCCCATTTCCTTGAGAGGGCACCATCCTCCCTTGTCGTTGCTACAACACAACTCCTAAGACTCCTATCCTCTCTAGGGCAACCTATATATTCTTTTCTTTGATATAATGTCATCTCGACGTCACATCAAAGAGGGACAAAATGTAAACGCTTAAAATCATCCCAAACACTATATTGATTCATTTAATATTTCCTCTGATATTAATATTAATTATTAATTAATTAATTATATTTGTCATATTCTTCTACTTATTTAATTAAATTTATTTAATTGAATAGGTTCATTTCCCTATTGTATTTAAATTTAATTTAAATGCATACCCTCTAAAGTATTACATTTATTTAATGCATAGTGCTCCATAAATTCTCATTTAAATAAATTCTAATTTATTTAATTCCCTCCACTTTATTAAATTTTTTATTCCTATGATTAAGTTAAATCTTATTTAATTTAATCATAGTCTCATCCTAAAAACTTAGTCTACACCCATCACTCTCATGCTTCTAAGCCTATCCATTAATTAATCCCACTTATTTATCTTAAACACCTTTTAGCTCCTAAGTGTTTGCTCACACGTGTGAAAAGCTCATGATCCAATAAAACTTCCACTTCATTTATACCTCTTACACACTTGTCCCCCTTTCCTTTCTCCAAGGTTTCTCACACATGTGACCAAACCTTGAGCCATCACTTTCATCCGAAAGGCTTATGTTAACCTTTGTATGGCTTGTCCCCTTAGTCCATGTGTCTCCCTTGTGGCACCTATGTGGATGCCACATAGATTCCACCTCCCCAAGGCTTCTCTCAAACCTATAAATAGAGCCCTTGTCTCAAGCATTTTTTATCTCTCTCATTTGCATTGTTATCATGCTAGTATAGTTCTAGAGCTTTTAGAGATTTTATGCATTATTACTAACCTTTGGTAGTTGCTAGTTCATTTGCACTTGCATTGTTAACTTAGTTTATTTCTTGCATCCACATTCGCCTTCCTTGAGTGTTTTGAACATGGTTGTATCCATAGCCATTGTTGGAAACACTATCTTCGTATCTAGTTAGTTCATACAGTTTGCATTTCATTCTTGGAAATATTGGGATTCAATAGTTGTGTTTGGGGAGAGCAGATGCACATCCCTCCAATCTAAAGCACACCAAAAAGGCCTCTTATGGGCACCCTTGTTGAGATGCTTTGAGGTTGCATGAGGACATTTCTTTTCGGTTGCATTGAGTTGTAAAGCTCAAGGATAGTGTTAGTTGTATTTTGCTTTCTTTTGAATATTTGATATACATGTGCAACTAATGTTTGCTTGTTTACACATGCTCCCGAGAGGTTAGGTTTTCTTGCATATAGGGATATTTAGAGGGAGTCTGGCATCTTCAAGAGGTCTAAATGTTGATGAATCGAGCTTTAGAGGGAGTAGATGGGTTCAGTCAACTTGTGCAATCTTGATCGTAGCAATTGAGATGGAGTTTCACTATTAAAGGTGAAATACTTATGAGTTAAACTTGATTTAATTGATTATTATACTAATGATATCATTTAAATGTCTTATGGGCCCTGTGTAAATCATGAGGAAGTGACAACTTCCAAATGTTTGTCACCTATATTTGTTAATGTTATTGGAAGATGATAATCTTACACTAACTTAATCTTCTATCATGATAGACATCATGTGATGGTTGGAACAAATTAGGATAGATGATTTCTAGCATGGTAAATTTAGTTCCTTAATTAGACCATGACTTTCTAGATTGTGGTAGACATCGTGTGATGGCTCAAACCAGTCACAATAGATTATGAATGTTCCTATGGTAAGTACACATTACCTTTGAACAATTTTGAGCTATGGTGAATATCATGAGACTTGATATTCTTGATCAAACCATATCTTTTCTATTATTGAGATGATGTCTAAAACTAGGTATCACATGTTAGGTGATATGTAAAACTAGGTATTACGTGTTAGGTGATATGTAAAACTAGGTATCATGTGTTAGGAGATTCCTCATATCATGTGTTAGGTGATACGTAAAACTAGGTATCACATCTTAGGTGATATGTAAAACTAGGTATCACATGTTAGGTGATATGTAAAGCTAGGTATCACATGTTAGGTGATTCCTTATGTCACGTGTTAGGTGATATGTAAAACTAGGTATTATATATTAGACGATACTTCATATCATGTATCATATGATCACAAGATATGTAATGTGATTATACCATTTATCTTCCCTAGCTAAGAGGGAGTGTTGATGTTTGTAGCATCGATCACATGTCAAATGAGTCGATGTTCAAATATCAAATGAGTTGATATTCAAGAAAATAAAAATTCAAATGAGTTTACATTTGCCAAATGAATTGGCATTCAATAACCGAGGAAGTCAAATGAGTTGACATTCTAGAATTTTTTTATATTTACGTTGAGGTAATATGTTAGTCATATTATGTATGAATCTTGTTTATCCTCTTTAAGCTAAGAGGGAGTGTTAATAATTGGTAGCTTTAGTTGGATAAACTATAGTGCAAATATGTGTATGTGCGTGTGCACGCGTGATATATATATATATATATATATATATATATATATATATATATATATATATATATATATAATATGAGATATTTATTTGTCATTATATTAATTGCATTCTAAGGAATAGACATGCCTCGTGAAGAGACATGTCTATCCATACTTTATCCTATATTAGAGAGATGGATGCCATTTGGAAAGTACATACCAAATATAATGGAAGTACAATTATATTTGCAGCAAATCAAGAAAAGTCAACACTTTTTTATAGTTTCATTAGTATTCTTTGGACTAATCTCTGTATGACTAGCCTTTGACTTTTATGTTTATTACTGCTTATAAGACTTATGTGGATACATTGCTATACTTACTTCCTGTTTTGTTCCCTGGATAGGGTTAGCAGAGAGCGAGACACGATTTTGTTAATGTTGATTTCCATTAGCTTATAGGAGAGGTTTTTGATATTAAGGGTGGCAATTATTGTTAGTTTTCTATCAATGTATTGTTTATTTGTTGTTGATTTTTTTTTTTTTTTTTTGTAATTCCTAATATGTAGCTTGACCACTCTAGCTTGTTGTAGTTGAAGGACAACTCCCTTGTTTTGATTGCTTCAAAATAAAAAATTAAAAACCCATCTTATATAAATATTTTAAAAATATATTTCAAATATACAAATAAATAAAGAAAATAAGTTAAACAATTGAAACCAACAACACATGCTTATGCAATAAAGTTAGTGTCTTATAAAGTTTTTAATTTTTTTTCTTAAAATATGTATATATAGACATTGAATTATAATCAAGAAAAAAGATCTGGAACCACTCATCTCCCCACTGAGTTTTATATATATTATAAAACTCTCTTATGTTTTCATTGTTTGCTTCAACAATTGTTCTTATTCTTCTTGCATATTGTTTGTTCAACAATCACTTGACATAATACACACAATCCCTAACCTATATATAGTCCTTCAAGTTTTTGCATGATTTAGATGACATTTTCATATCAATGAATGAATATTATGTAATTCAAACACATTGAAAACATTTCTCAACCATAATTACATATACATTTCCTAATAACTTTTTAACCATAACAAAATAAAATTTAAATCTTCAAAATAAATATTCATTGAATTTTTAACATCATCATCTATATTTAACATTTCAAACACAAAATAATCATTTACATAGTAAAAATAAACTCATATCATGTATCAAGAATAATTTAAGAAAATACAATTCCATCAACAATTTATGCCCCTTCCCTTTTATCAAGAATACTTTTTAAAAACACAATCTCATCAACAATAACCATATCTCCTATGGCTACTACCTCCCTACCTCATACACTTGATGGAAGTAAACTAACTTCTATTGGTGGTAGAAGTACTAAGGACACCAGGGTAAAAAATATGATAGTGGTTGTTGTGGGGGTTGTGTTGGAATTCTTTAGAATGATTGAGAGGGTGGAGGTGGGGTGAATCGGTTATCCAAGGTCCACATGTACAGATAAAACTTTTCACAGCTTAGTGAACCCATATCCATTAAAACTTAATATGCATGCATTCATTAGATCATACAATGTTAAAACTTGTATGTTATTGTCTTAGGTCAAAATATATTTGCACAAATGTAAACATGAAACATAACAGATTCAATAACACATTTGACAAATGGATTTTACGTGGAAACCCAATTTAGAAAAAACCACCAATAACATGTTACTAATTCTCGCTCTTCTAAAGTGATGCTTTATGAAAGGCCAACCCTATTAAAAATTACAATACACACTGTTAAATGTGACCTGGTTAGAGGATTTCAAACACCCTATTAGGAGTGAGCCTTGTTAGAGGAATTTAGATCCCTCACTTGTAATGCCACTTGACTAAAGGATTTACGAATGACTATTAGGTCAACCTTAATCCACAGGATTTACCTAGACAAATACAATGATTAGAAAGTAATAGTAAGGCTAGAATTGATAACAATTTACAACTCACTTGCAAATTATAGATCTCTATTTTAGTCATCCATTGTGCTTGAATTTCACACACTTCAGATTTGATAGCTCATTTACCCTTCAAGCATTCATACTCTTAAGCCGTCTTGCTTTGCTTGCCAATAGTAGTCTCTTCTATTTAGCCACTGAATGAAGCAATACCCTAGAAACCTTGGCTTCCTTAGGTTCTCACACATGAAAACCTTTGCTTTTGATCATCTTTCTCTATAAATAGAGATTTAAGATCTTTTGTCATTCAACCTCACTCATCCATTTTAGGTTTAGGTAGGATTAGGTAGTATACAATGAATCTACCCACTTTTCTATTTGGTTCCTCTGGAAACTTCTCCCTCAATCCTCTTTGAATTTGCCTCAAAATGGTTTACCTTGAATTATATGTCACCAACTCATCATAGTTATCTTCCACATGCTTCACACAATTCAAGAAAAAAAATAGTTGGCTCAGATTCATCAAATCTACGATTTAACATGAATACTGGCACTCGACATCAATATGTTGTCACTCAACTTCCATATTGTTCTTCCACTCGTCATCCACTAGATAACTTGGAAAACACTAAAGTTTATTGGTGTTCAACATCAACTAAACTTTACTCAGCTTACACTACGTTTACTCGACATACACTAAAACTTTACTTTGCTCGGCTTCAGTTGATTTTTTGCTTGACTTGTACTAACTTTTCTCGTCACCTACTATCCACTTAGTCAAGCTTGGCCAACTCAATTCTTCTTACTTGTTCTTCTAGACTTAATCAATGTATCCATCCTTTGCAGCCTCAAGTAGATAATCAAAACACTATGTCATCATTGTCTTAACTGATCTTTGTACTCATTTTAAATACCATAACTCAACCTTTCTTCTAGGTGTTCTTGTTATCTTATTTGATCAAAACCTCCTCGTTAATCAAACAAATGATAGTACTCAAATAAACTAAGTAGTTGTCTTACCAGCAAGTAGCAGGTTTGACATCAGTGACAAAACAATGATTGAAACATTACAATCTCATACTTTTATCAATCAATTTTCAACAATCTTCCTCTTTGGAATTGATGGAAAACTATACCAAAAACAATATAAAAAAGAAAACAATTCTTTATATTGAATTCTATCCCTCTATCAACATCTTTCATCTTCTACATAGGCTACAAAACTATGTTTTGATCAATAGATAATCAACTCATCCTTATGACTCCCTCTTGATTACTTCCTCTTTTTGATATTTAGGGTTCTTTGTTCTGTTCTCATATCTCCCTCAACACTAGGTAGATGTATTTATTTTAGTCATGTCTCCCTCTGTAGTAAACATCAAGTACACTAACTCCCTTTGAGTAGATATTTTCTCCCTTTACTATACTATTTCTCTCACTGTCTGATATCCTTTTTTTCTTTATATCTCCCTTTTTGACAATAATGCCAAAGACTTGTCATCTTAATATGCAGATATGAAAAATTTTAGTTGCTCCATCTATCACCTTACTTGTGACTAATCTTCTATTTTAGCTCTTTGATTACTTTAGACAGCTCCTAAAGTAATATCCAGTACATCAATGTGTAAAATACAACATTAAGCTCCAGTGGATGCAGTGCACTACTTAGCCTTTTAATCAGCTTTGGATAGGGATAGCACCTTACTTTACCTCTTAGATACTCATGAGCATCCTTAGGTAATGCTTTTGTGAATATGTCAACTATTTGCTCTTTTATATTCACATATTCCATCTTCACCTCTTTGTCTTGAACTAACTCTCTCAAGTAATGATACTTGATTGCAATGTGCTTAGTCTTTGTATGCATCACATGGTTTTTTGATATATTTATAACACTTGTATTATCACAATAAAGCATAATAGGTGCAATGATTTCTCCTTTCATACCTTTGAGTAGTTGTTTGATCCATACAATGTTTGTACAATTTACTGCAACAACAACATATTTAACCTTATTAGTAGATTGAGATGTGCAATTTAGTTTCTCCTTGGTCTAGGTGAGCAACCTCTTTCCTAAGAAAAATGCTCCTCCACTAGTGCTCTTCTTGTCATCAATGTTTCTAGCCCAATCAACATCAGTGTAGGCTTTCAACTCAAACTTCTCATTTTTCTTGTAGTATAGACCGTTGTCTTTTGTTTCCTTCAGATATCTCATAATTTTCCTAACAACCATCAAATGATTCTTCTTAGGACTAATAGAGAATCTTGCAACTTAACCAACATATAATGCAATGTCAGGTCTACTATGCACTACATATTGCAATTTTCCAATCATAGACCTGTATAATATTTGATTCGCATCAGCTAAATCATCATTCTTTGACAACTTGTGTCCTATCACCATAGGTGTGCTAACTAGTTTGGAATCTTCCAGTCTAAAAGTTTTCAATATCTCCTTCACATACTTAGACTGAGTGATGCATATACCATATTTCATTTGATATACTTGCAAACCAACAAAGAACTTGATCTCTCCAAACATAGACATCTCAAATTCTTTCTTCATTTCATTTGCAAATGTTTTACATAATCCATCTTGACCTCCAAATATGATATCATCAACAAAAATTTCAGCTAGTAAAACACCTTTACCTCCTTTCGTCTTCAAGTACATATTGTTGTTATCATCAATCCTCTCAAATTCAATTTTCACAAGATAATTGTGAAGTCTTTCATACCGTGTCTTGGTGCTTGCAGCTTTAAACCATATAATGCTTTGTGTAGTCTACATACCATATTCTTGTTGTTAGCATCAAAAAATCTTTCTAGTTGTTCAATATAGATCTCTTCTTCTACTATGCTATTCAGAAATGCATATTTCACATCCATATGATAAGCTTTGAAACCTTTGTATGCAGAGTAAGCAAGTAAAATTCTTACTCCTTCCAATCTTGCAACAGGGGCAAATGTTTCTCCATAGTCTATCCCTTCTTCTTGTGCATACCCTTTACAAGCTAATCTTTTCTTATTCCTTGTGACTTGACCATTCTCATCTAACTTTTCTCTATACACCCACTTGGTTCCAATCACATTCTTGTCTTCTGATATGGGAACTAGAGTCCATGTCTTGTTCTTCTCAAATTGTTCAATCTCTTCTTTCACGGCTTTACTCTAGTCCACATTGCCAATGACATCTTTCATCGACTTAGGATCATGCATGCTTAGCAAACATGCATCATTTCTTAGCTTGTTCCTTGTCATGGGTCTAGCATTTCTGTCTCCAATAATTTGTTTAGAGGGTGATGTCCCTTGACATACTTTGACAATCTTGGTTTTTCTCTATTTTCCTCATTAGGTCTGTCAACTTCAGAATCACTATGTACTTCTCTATTAGGTAATTCAACATCTCTTTTGTGTACACTAATATCTAAATCATAATATGTCTCAACTTCAATTTGCAACTCGACACCTTATTGCAACTTGGTTCTTGAATGTGGCTCGACATTCATTGTACGTGACTCGATAGTCATTGAAACTTGTTATTGATTTGCAACTTGATTTACAACATCTTCATCAGCAATTATACCTTCATAAAAGTATACAAAAGGTTTGTCTCCCTTTAGTTCCTTCATAGGTTTAGCCTCATGTACTTTTGTATATTCATCAAACTTCACATTTGCACTTTCCACAACTTTGTTAGTGTTAGTATTTAAACACTTGTAAGCTTTACTTCTTGTGGAATAGCCAAGGAATACACCTTCTTCACTTTTAGCATCTAATTCTCCGTTCCTAAAATCTTTAAGAATATAGCACTTGCTTCCAAATACCTTAAAATATTTTACATTGGGTGAGTATCCATACTATAATTTAAAAGGTGTTGAATGAGTACCTTTCTTGACTTGCACATAGTTCAAGGTATAGACAACTGTACTTACAACCTCTCTCTAGTATTTCAAAGCAACATTCTTCTTCCATCATGAGTGTCCTAGTACAATTCATTACATATATGTTCCTCCTTTCGGCAATTCTATTTTGTAGAGGGGTCCTAGGTGCAGATGTTTGTCTTTTGATTCTTTTGTCATTATAGAATATCTCAAAATTATTTGATGTAAATTCTCTTCCTTTTTCAAATCTCAAATATTTCAAGCTTTTAACTATTTCCTTCTCAACTCTTGCTAAGTGTCACTTAAACATTTGAAAAACATCAGATTTCTGTCTCAGAAAGAAACATAATTGTTGTCATCATAGAATAATCATCAACAAATAGCATAATGTACTTGTCACCCTTGTAGCTTTGCACATTAATTGGTCCATATAAGTCAACATGAATAATCTCCAAATTTCCTTTAGAGGTGTGAGTCTTACTCTTAAAAGTAGATTTTGTCATCTTGTCTAACTGACATTGTTTGCAAATTATAATGTTAGATTTTTCAGTTTAGACAGACCTCTAACTCTTCTTATGTTACTAATACTAACCAAGTTATCAAAATTAACATGACATAACCTCTTGTGCCATCACCACACATCATCAAATTCTACAACAAGACAAGTAGCATCATCCATATCAAGATAAAATAGACTACCGCTAGTTTGATCACCTTTTCCAATTAGTTTCGCATCAGTATCATATATCTTAGCTATCTTGTTCTCAAACTCAACCTTGCAGCCTGAACTATTTAGTTGTGACACACTCAAAAAATAATAGTTAAGTCCTTCAACATAATAAGAATTATCACATATAAAAAAAATTGCGAGTTTGATAAAACCTTTTCCTTTTATCAGACAGGGTGCATCATTACCAAACCTTACACTATTTCCATCATAATAATTTAGGGTAATGAACTTACTTTTATCTCCAATCATCTGATGTGAACACCCACTATCAATGATCCATCTATCATTCTTGTTCACACAAGACACTAGTGCAGTTGCCTTATCCTCATCAGATTCATCCTTCATTGCAACATACACCACTTCATCATCATGATCATCTTATCCATCTTTGGTTTCCTCTTTTTCAATGTAGCAAGACTTTCCCTTTGTCTTTGTAATCTTTGTTGTCCTCATCTCTTCTACCTCTGTATTTGTCACCACCTCTCTTGTTCTTCTTCTCTGGACATCTAGCAACAATATCACCAACCTCATTGTCACCACCTCTCTTGTTCTTCTTCTTTGGACATCTAGCAACAATATGACCAACCTCATTGCAACTAAAACACACGATAGACAACTTACCTTTAAATTTTTCTTTGCCTCTGTGAAATCTCATTGCTAGTGGTGCTTCAAGTTGTTCTACATTTCCTCATCTGTGTCACTATCACTAGAAACATATTTGACCTTTTTCTTCTTCTCTTTAGGTTCTTTTAATGACAACTTAACTTTGAAAGCATATTCAACATTGTTAGGTTTGAAATTATGAAAATTTTAGAGCTGAAAGGCAATAAGCCTGCCTACCAAACCTTCCAGAGTTAGATTAGAACTTGGTATACATCTCAGTTCTTGTATGACAGAAACTCTAATAGCATTGATGGACAATAGTGTTCTTGGTACTTTACTCAATACAATATCACCATCTATCTTTCCAGTAGCTCCTCTTATAACATTAACATCTTTTATTCTAGAGCAATATTGAGCAACATTCTCACCTTCTTCCATTCTCATATCATCAAACTTACCTCTAAGACTTTCAAATTTGGCTCTTAGAACATTTGTGTCTCCTCCATAAATGGTGTGAAGAGCATCCCACATCTTCTTTGCACTATCACAACCCTTGATATCATCAAACTTATAATAACTTAGGGCATAGGCAATCTCCAACATTTCCTGGTTGTGTTCTTTATTCTTTATCAGATCTTTAACAGTTAGGGCTCCAACAAGATCAACATGCTCATTAGTAATAGTAGATTGTACATGATCTCCAAGACCTCCTAACTATAGCTTCATTAGACTTTGTCATGCAAGGAAGCTGTCCTTGTTAAGCATGGGTACCTCTCTTTTTGACATCTTGATCTTTTGCTTCTAGTACCTTCAAATTAGTCCTCTTAAGCAGATAGCTTTGATACCAATTGTTGGAATTCTTTAGAATAACCGGGGGGGGGGGGGGGTGCTGGTGTTGAATAAGTTGTCCAAGGTCCAAATGTACAAATAAATTTTTTCATACCTTAGTGAACCCATATCCATTAAAACTTAATATGCATGCATCCATTAGATCATATAATGCTAAAACTTGTACGTAATTGTCCCAGGTCAAAATATCTTTGCAGAAATGTAAACACGAAACATAACAGTTTCAATAATACATTTGACACATGGATTTTACGTGAAAACCTAATTTGGGGAAAAAACCACTAGTAACATGCTACTAATTCTCACTCTTCTGAAGTGATGCCCTATGAAAGGCCAACCCTATTAAAGGTTACAATATACGTTGTTAAATGTGACTTTGTTAGAGGATTTCAATCAATCTATTGGGAGTGACCCTTGTTAGAGGACTTTAGATCATTCACTTGGAATGTCACCTGGTTAAAGGATTTACAAATGACTGTTAGGTCAACCTTAATCTAAAGGATTTACCCTAGACTGATACAATGATTAGAAAGCAATGATAAGGCTTGATCTGATGATAATTTACAACTCATTTGCATATTACAAATCTTTGTTTCAATCCTCCATTCTGCTTGGATTTCACACACTTCATAACAGTTTCAATAATACATTTGACACATGGATTTTATGTGGAAACCTAATTTAGGAAAAACCACCAGTAACATGCTACTAATTCTCACTCTTCTGAAGTGATGGCCTATGAAAGACGAACCCTATTAAAGGTTACAATACACGCTATTAAACGTGACTTGGTTAGAGGATTTCAATCACTCTGTTAGGAGTGAGCCTTGTTAGAGGACTTTAGATCATTTACTTGGAATGTCACCTGGTTAAAGGATTTACAAATGACTGTTAGGTCAACCTTAATCTAGAGGATTTACCCTAGACTGATACAATGATTAGAAAGCAATGATAAGGCTTTATCTGATAATAATTTACAACTCACTTGCATATTACAGATCTCTGTTTCAGTCCTCCATTCTGCTTGGCTTTCACACACTTCGGCTCTAATAGCTTGTTCACCCTTTAAGAATTCATACTCCTAAGCCTTCTTATTTTGCTTAAATAGCAGTCTCTTTTGTTCGACCACTGAATGAAGTAATACCCTAGACTCCTTGTCTTCCTTAAGTTCTCGCACATGACAACCTTTGCTTCTAACCAACTCTCTCTATAAATAGAGATTTAAGATCTTTTGTCGTTCAACCTCAATCACCCATTTTAGGGTTAGGTAGGATACAATGAATTCACTCACTTTTTCATTTGGTTCCTCTAGAAACTTCTCCCTCAATCCTCTTTGAATTTGCCTCAAAATGATTTACCTTGAATTCTGTGCCACCAGCTCATCATAGTTATCTTCTATACGCTTCACACAATTCAAGAAAATAAAATAGTCAGCTCAGTTTCATCAAATCTATGATTTAACATGAATACTGACACTCGACATCAATATGTTGTCACTCGACTTCCGTACTTTTCTTCCACTCATCATCCACTAAATAACTCGACAAACACTAACGTTTACTAGTGCTTGACATCATCTAAACTTTACTTGGCTTACACTAAGTTCACTCGGCATACATTGAAGCTTTACTTTGCTTGGCTCCAATTAATTTTTTGCTCAGCTTGCACTAACTTTACTTGACACCTACTGTCCACTCAGTCAAGCTTGATGGATTCAATTCTTCTTGTTCTTCTAGACTTAATCAATGTATCCATCCTTTGCAACCTCAAGTAAATAATCAAAACACAATGTCATCACTGTCTTAACTGATCTTTGTACTCGTATTACATACCATAACTCAACCTTTCCTCTAGGTGTTCTTGTTATCTCATTTGATTGAAACCTTCTTGTTCTTCTAGACTTAATCAATGTATCCATCCTTTGCAACCTCAAGTAAATAATCAAAACACAATGTCATCACTGTCTTAACTGATCTTTGTACTCCTATTACATACCATAACTCAACCTTTCCTTTAGGTGTTCTTGTTATCTCATTTGATTGAAACCTTCTTTTTAATCAAACATATGATAGTACTCAAATCAACTAAGCAGTTGTCTTACCACCAAGTAGCAGGTTTGACATCAGTGACAAAACAATGATTGAAACATTACAATCTCATACTTGTATCGATTTGTTTTGAATAGGTTGTGTTGTTAATGAGGAGGAAACCATGAAAATAAAAAGGGAGTTCAATATTATGGATAAGACCTTCTCTAGGATGACTCGTTTTGCATTGAAAGTCATACATTATTCAGCTACAACTCCATGCCTTGTGCAAAAAACAAGGAGAACAATGAGGACATTGGTGGAGATGCCACCAAGGAGTTGTTTAAATTCCTTACAAATGATTGAATGAGATTGATGTTGTTCAAGCTGAGGGAGGAGGGAAAGAACAATTAGCAATGAGCTTGCTCATATATTCATTAGGCATTTTGTGGTTTGGTGCTCCCAATATTCAGGCTCTCTATAGTTCTAGGTTTTTGTTTCTCAGTTTCAATAGGCTTTGGCGGATCCTCATGGATCTCTTTAATGACTTTGTCCCGTGTGACACTTTTTCTAGTTTGATTAGTAATCTCTGGACTAATCTCTATATGACTAGCCTTTGACTTTTATGTTTATTACTACTTGTAAGACATGTGTAGATACGTTACTATACTTACTCCATGTTTTGTTCCTTGAATAGGGTTAGTAGAGAGTGAGATGTGATTTTGTTAAGGTTAATTTCCATTACCTTCTAGGAGAGGTTTTTGATATTAAGGGGGGCAATTATTGTTAGTGCATTGTTTATTTGTTGTTGATATTTTTTTGTTGTAATTCCTAATGTGTAGCTCGACCACTCTAACTACTTGTAGTTGAAGGACAACTCCCTTTTTTGACTGCTTCAAAATTAAAAATTGAAAACCCATCTTATGTAAATCTTTTAAAAATATATTTCAAATATACAAATAAATAAAGAAGATAAACAATTGAAAACAACAAACAAATGCTTATTGTATTTGCCGTAGGCAATATACTATTGTAATTAGTTATCTATAACTAGTGATTATTCTTTTTTTATTTCAACCAATCAAATGCAAGTATTTCTACTTTCAAGTTTAAGTTTTGAGTTTTGTAATGTTTAAAGGTATGATTTTTAACTTTGAAAATTATGAAAATTATTTTCTTACAATTTGATTGGCTCATATAGTTTGGGTCTTATAGGAGCGGATTTGCAGAAACCACTACCCAAAATTTTCGAATGAAATATTTATTAAAGTTTAAAACCAATATAATAACATATGATAAATTTCATATTTGATTTTTCTACCTTAGAGCTACGAATTCTTTTCTAGCATTTTCCTGATAAAGTTTAAATTCAATAATAATTAAAATTCTTCCTATTTCAATTTTTAATTTTTAATTTTAATTTTAATGTTTATCTCTAATTTTTAATTTCTAAAATCATCAATTTATTTTACTTGGTATTTTGAGTCTTACTACTCTATTAATATTTTTACTATTATAACAAACAATACTATTATAACTGACAATAAAACATATTATAACTAACAATAAAACATATAAAATAATTTATATTATAATAATAACATTACATTAATATGAAATGTTAATTAGATTAAATACTATTAACTATTATCAGCACAATTATTGCTTTTTAACTATTAAATTTTTAACTTTCAACTATTAGAACTTTAGGCAAATACATGCCACTATGTGACACTTGTTCAATTCCGTTGCCACTTTATTTTTCTTAAATGTCAAATTCTATTATTAAAATATTTCAAGGAGATGTAGCAACATTCACTATCAGTCCGTACACTTCATTGGATACAGAGTTCATTTCCAATCGGGACTTCACGAGACGATGCCACCTAACCAAGTCAATCGTTGTTTCCAAACATTAAATTAGTATCGAAATTCAATATTTCGTCCTTACTTTAATCTCTGTCCATTCATTAAAACATAATTCAATTCAATTCATCCGAAGTAAATTACAAATTTCTTTTCCATCCAAAGCGAAACAGAGGAGACGATAGGTACGATAGAGGCATACAGGCATTGACTCGCCATTTTGAGGAAATGGAGGTCCAACATACCAACGGAGAGAAAACAAGTCCACAAAAGAATCGACGCCGTGTGATCAACGCGTTAAAATAAACGCGCGAAAGATAACCCCGCACAATTCTGTAGAATTTAACCAGTTATAAATACCACGTCTCAGGATCGATTCTCCCCACGTTCCTTAACCTAATTGTGAACCAATTAGCTGCCGTGCTTCCACGTTTAGCGTCGGCATTGTTGTCTTCACACAATTTCAAGGTTAGTTCTCTATTGCCACTTGCTTAAAATTTGAGGCTCATGACTCTCAATAGCCGTTTGCTCTAAGGTTAACTTTAATTAATATTCAAGTATTAAGCTACAGTAGCGGCAGACTGTAATGTTTATGGAAATGTTCGAGAATTAACGTAGAATTAAGTTGAATTTAAATACGTTTGCTGTATTCTTAGGACCATTTCAAGGCTGTGAGAAAACTTGAGGAGTTGTAGAGTTTGCTCCCCGACATTCTTTGTAGCGCTTTTGGTCAATCTAGAGTGAAGTTTCATGGAAAGATATGAAAAGTAGAATCTAATTTTCTTTTGATATATAGAGGTAGTCGGTCCTGTTTCTTTGCTATGTTCTGTTGGACTCGTGTCATGTATGATTCCTGTTCTCTTGACAACTTGTTGGCTGTTTCCTCCTTGTAGCATGCTTTGTTTTGCTTTTAAGAATTTGTAGCATCATTCTTTACAGTGCTCGTAGGTTAAGCTGTAAGTAAAATAGATTTTTTTGATACTTGCCGTATTTTTAGGACAATTGTTGTTATGTATCTCGTCATGCTTTTTATTTGGAACTACATGCCAATTTAAAGCTTGCAATTGCACTGAGTTATTTAGCATTAAAAAACCAGGATTGTGGAAAACGTTCAGGAACAGTTTTCCGAGGCTAATCTGAAATAAGATCATTCTGAAGATATTTGCTGCATTTTGAGGTTTTTTTTTTTTTTTTTTTCCCTTAACAGTATTTTTGATTGGCATTAGCTCGAACATAGCGTATGGAATAAGTTTAGGAATTCGCAGCATTATTCTTTGGAGTATTCTTAGGTTAGACTTGAATTAAGATGGATTTAAAAATATTTGCTGCATTTTTAGCATCATTTGTTTTTTCTGATCGGGCGATGGCTGGGCATCACGGGGGAATTTTAAAGCTTAGAATATAAATTACTAGACTAATATCAAATAATTTAGACTAGATCTATGAACTTATTATGGAAAAAACTCAGAAATTTGCATTCGTTTTTTTCCAATGTTATTAGAGTAATCTAGAAATTAGGTGAATTTAAAGAAATTTGTTGCTCTTTTAAGATCTTTTGTTAAATCAGGCTGTTTTCTTTGTATTACGAGCCAATTTAAATCTCAGAGTTGCAATGAGTTAAATCCTAAAATTTACTATTATTTCTCAAGACTGTTATGCTCCTTGTTCGATACATAATGAAGTAGGTTGAAAGTTATTTGAAGTTTGCAATAAATACGAGCTTTCTGCTTTCAAAACTTTAGCAAGATTTTGCAACTTGTATATAAATTTTTTAGGAATTTTTAGGATCATTCTTTGCAGTGCTCCCAGGTTAAAATAGAATTAAGATGGGTCTAAAGATTTTTATTGAAAGTTTCAATTGCAGTATATCTCGAAATATTTAGGACTAACTCTGCAGCCTATCGTGCCATGGGAAACTTTTATGATTTACAGCATTTTTCTTTACAGTGCTCCAATATTAATCTATAATTAAGTTGGATTAAATATGTTTGCTCCATTTTTTAGGTTTGTTGTTTTTATTTTTTTCAGCAGACTTTCAAATGTAGCATTACAAAGTAACAATAATCTTTCAATCACTGTAAGTTATCTAGAATCAAAAAATTTAAGCCTGGTTAAGTTGGCTGTTATGTATTGGAAATATTTCTGGAATTTGCAGGATGCCCAGCATCACGTATTTTAAAAAAAATTCTGCATCCTTAGATTATCTACTTGGCTTTAACAAGCTGCCGCATAAAAACTATGATTCAACTAAATGAATTAGTGTTGAAAATTCTATCACCAGTTACCTGTGGTAGACTGTAACGAATGAAAATATTTGAGAATTTGCAGCATAATTCAGCTCACAAGTCTTAGATGACTGAAGAATTAAGGGTGGTTTTCAGAAATTCTCTGCATCATTTGGATCATTGTTTTTTTCGTTTTTCTTAAAGGTTATATTCTTGACCTTGCATCAAAAAATGATCACGTTATGCTAACGAAATATTCAATGAATGTGCATCATATTTATAATTTATTTGTTGTGACCTTTGTTTAATTTGGGATTAAGGTCAATTTAACTTCACATTTTGTTCATTTTCTTTAATCCTCTTTTTGTCCTTACATCAACAAATCACCAAGCTATTTTCGCAGTAGATTGAATTCAAAAGTTCACCCACTAGCTTGCATACAGATCGCCATGTTTGAAACACTCTTGAGTCTTACAGAGTGTAAATCACATGCTTGCAGTTACATTGAATTCAAAAGCTCACCTGCTAGATTGCACACAGATTGCTATGTTGGAAACACATAAAAACTTTGCAGTGTAAGTTTTACAGAGTGGTCTGAGCTATCCAAATTAAGGTGTAATAGAAGAGATATGCTACATCCTTATAGTCACTGTTTTACTTCAATAATATTTCTTGTTAGGCTATCTTCTTGGCCTTACATCAACAAATGGCCAAATTAAACTTTTAATTATAGCAAACCATATATTGAAAATCTATACCTAGCTCCTATACAGGCTGTTATTTGTTGAACAAAATCTCAGGAATTTGTAGTTTAATTATTTGCAGTGCTTTTAGGATGATGTACTGTTAAGATAAAATTTAAGGACTTAGCTGCATCCTGAGGATCATGGCCCTTATTCTTCTTATCAAGCTACCCCCTTGTTCTTTTGGCCTTACATCAACAAATGATCAGATTAACTTAGATTTATACTGAATCATCTAATATTGATTTCTTTCTAGGGCCAGTTCAAGCTTGCTGTTGTGGAAATTCTTGAGGAGTTCACAATGTAATACATAGAATTGATCTTAGGTTAAACTGTAATTTAAGGCAAATCTAAAGATACTTGCTGCACTGTAAGATCATTGTTTTTCTTTTTCTTTTCTGGGTTTCTATTTTCCCTTACATTAACAAATTACCAAATCAAATGTGTATGTAATTGGTGCATGATATACCATGAAAATGGTTATCAGAAGTTTGATCACAGATTGTTAGGTTATTGAAGAGTTAAAATAGTTTTTGGTGTAATCATTTGCATTACCCTTAATGTAAAATATTTTGCTGTGTCTTTTGGATCAGTTTTATTTGCTTAGTTGCGTTGTTTATTTGGGCTTACATAACATAAATTGTCATGTCAAACTCTTTTGCTTTTTAACACAATTACAATTTACTTCATCTAATCAAGAGGTGTGAAGCCGAAGTTACATAGATCAAATTCAACAAGACACAAGAGTAGACAGAAGAGACGAATGCAAATCAACTGTTTTTCTTGATCTATCACTAGATTTCACATAAGAGGGACTTCTTGATTGGAAATTTGGCACTCCCAGTAATAGTCAGGTATAGTCAGACCACACCACCTCTCCTGAAAAGAAGCTGACTCAAAAGAAATTGAACTTCTCCAAGGTTTATATTACAAGGTCATGGCAAGGCAAGATGCCTCTGTGGTCTATGTACTAGTCCCACTTTTAGTTTGGTCTTTGGTGAGATCTTAGTTCTGCATCACATGAAATTTCAGTTAAACGGTAGTAATTCAAAATATAGAAATTTCACTCCTCATCGCATCACCACCCTGCCCAAAAAGTTGGGGTTCTTAAGATCCTAGCCTTGAGAGCTTATCATATTTGTGATGAAGACCATATTAATGAGGAGCTTGACCATCTTTGTCACATCTTCAAGTTGAATGGTTATTCTTCCAAGTGAATCTCTAGACCACTTAACCAAACTTGTTTGTGTTTCCTTTCCCATCTTGTTCATCCTCATATTCTTTGTGTTGATCGTTCTTTTGTTTCCTTACCATACATCGAAGGGATATCTCACAAGTTATCCAAAATCCTCTCCAAGAAAGGCATTCGTTGTGCCTTTAAATCCCCCTCTTTACTGAGCAATTGTATTCCTTTTCTTAAGGACCGCAATGACATCCTCTAAGAGTCTGGGGTTTACAAGGTGACTTTTTCATGTGGCACTCACATTGGTGAAATGGGACGTTTAGTTAGCACCGGATGTTAAGGTTGTAGCTTCAGTTGGATTGAATTGACCTAGAGATAAAAATAAATATGGTTATTGGTAAATCATCATTTAGAATATACTCTTATATCTACTTCTATATATACTAGTTCTACTAGATCTACTGACCATTCTAGATTTGTTAGAACCCGCAGCAGTTTCTTGCATCACCAACACTCTTCCACGAGTACACAGAGACTGTTTAGGGCTCCTCTTTGCCCATAGTCTTATCCTTCTATGACTGATTTCTTTTCACTAAGAAAAGACTCCTAGTCTTTCCTTGGCCTCTCTCTTCTTGGTTCTTGTTGTTTGCTTTTCTCGGACACCGTTTGGTGCTCTTGCTGTTATCAGTTGTCTGATTGTGAACTCTTAGTCCCATAGACCTTTTGTGGTCTTTTGTTGGACATTAATAATTTTATCTTATCTTATTATATATATATATATATATAGTTATACATATGTCATTGTTAATATATTATTTAATGATGATTAACCATAGAGACATGTCTCCTCTCATATTTTATAAGTCATTTAGATCTGCATTTGGAACACATCAATACAATGACAATGTTATTACATTTGCAGAAGCGATCCTTGTAACTCAACATGGTATCAGAGCCAAACTGTAAATGTAAGAAAATAAAAGAATATTAGTAATTGAAGTTAAAGAAGTTAGATAAATTATTGTTAGATAAACTAAAGGAATACATCTCGATGAAACATATAAATGCAATGTCTCCTATTATTTGATCAATAGATCAATGTTTGTGATTCTGTGGTAAAAAATAGAAGAACACATCATTCGTCAATGAGCCGAGAGGATGTGCAATAGTCAACTCGATCACAAACATTCCTTAGGCAACCAGTGAAGAGGTACAGTTGGCACACATCAAATCCTTTAATCAAACCTTGTTTAGCGAGGATGCATGGTATTAGATATACACTTGAACGTTGTGAATTTAAATAAAGATTGGGGCTGAAATATGTCATCTTTGTTAAGCCATCTCTCAAGGCTGAATTCCAGGGCATTGTTTCCCCAAATTCTCTGCATTTGCCCAAATGCGTAAGGGAAAAGTATTATTGCCAAAAGTAAATGGTCGTAGAGTATGGGAAACTTGTGGATATGCGATATCCAAATCCATAGTTTTGTAGCTCACATACAGTCCATAAGGATAGAGGGACCGTTCGAAGTTAAAATAATATAGAGCCCCAATGATATATAATGAATCCATCGACACTTGGAGAGATATGTGATCTTTGTCACAAAAGTTTGTGGGCTGACATTACCAACTCTTCAATTGCCTGCGGACTGGGTGATGAGGCAACATTTCTTCGCTCAATAGTGATTTGAGTCATTCAAATACTAAATGATATTGCTGTGATATGAATGCGATCAGTTCATACTCCATGTAAAATGATATCCCTGGATAAGATAATCTGAGTTAGAATGAGCAAAAGGATATATGGAGCAACGTTTACAGATTAAACACAATTAAAACCTATGGAAGTCAAAAGGCAGCGTTAAAAGTATTTGGAAGAAGCATGATAAGGGAGTAAGGTGGAGAAGTAAAGTATGGAAATAGTGGAAATAGAGATGAAAAGAGTAGTATGGGGATGGAATACAGAGCATCTCATATACTTGTCGACACATAGGAGACAGAGTAGACAACAAATGTAGGATATAGCAAACATAACATACACACTGAAAGTTCAACATGATAGGACATGTATTTGATAAAATTAGTTCATCCTGGTTGAAAAATTCCTTCAAGTTGTGAAGCTTGTGTGTCATTCATGGTCTCTAAAGAGTAACTGTCAGCGCACATGTTCTTATCTTTGCCAGGTTAGAGTTGTTACACTTGGCATTAGGTTGATGACAATCAAGGAACGACTGTCTTGTTGTCTTGCATTTATGAAAAGAGGAGTATTGGGGATAGAATACAGAGCATCTCATATACTTGTTGACACATAGGAGATGAGTAGACAACAAATGTAGGATATAGCAAACATAACATACACACTGAAAGTTCAACATGATAGGACATGTATTTGATAAAATTAGTTCATCCTGGTCGAAAAATTCCTTCAAGGTGTGAAGCTTGCATGTCATTCATGGTCTCTAAAGAGTAATTGTCAACGAATATCTTCTTATCTCTACTAGGTTAGAGTTGTTACACTTGGCATCAAGTTGATGACAATCAAGGGACGACTGTTTTGTTGTCTTGCATTTTGTCACCACAAAATGTTGGTAATAACACAAAACTTTTTCAAGCTAGTTTTGCGTATCTCTAAGTTTAATTTGATATTCAATTGCTCAATGTTGATTGATCAATCGACTCCAATTCGTATATCGAATTGTTTTATTGAAGGCTTTTGTCAAGTCTTTTTTGTTTTGCTTATTGTCGAGCCTTTGTTTGATTTTTGAGCCCTTCATCGTCCTTTTCTTTGCTTTTGAGCTTGCGTTTGTTGGTTTTTAGTCTTTTGGTTTTGCTCATGTCATGGCTTTCAGTTTCCCCTTCGATATGGTCTAATCTAGAGCGTAATCAAAGTTGTTATTAACAATTATGGTCATTTTAGTGCCTCAAAAGTGGACCCTTTTGATGCAACAACACGAATTAAAAATATCATGTTATATTTTTAATTTGACATTCACTTTTTGAAAAATATAACTTAAATTCACTTTATATTTTTAAGTTACTTAATGATTAAATTTTTCACTTAAAGTAACTATAGTGCACTTTATGTTATAATTTTAAGTTGAGTTGTTTTTTGACTTTTCACTTAAAGTCACTATATAAACTATATAGTTTCATAAGTAGGAGATAATTTCCACAACAAGTCAAATTGTTTCGGTTTAATTTTTGATATTTAAATCAAATGTTCATTTAAATGTTACTTTTTAAATGATATTTATGTGTTATATTTTTAATATGATATATAAATATGGTTTATGTCTCATTAAAGTAACATTTTTATGAAATTAAATTGATATATGTTTATTAAAAGACTTTAAGTTATCAAAAGTGGACATTTTATATGCTATTACATGCAAAATCCATCAAAAGTGGACATTTTACATGTCACTGCATATAAAGTTCAACTTAAAAGCATAAGACTATCAAAAGTGGACCTTTTTGGTGTCATTACATCAAAAAGTGATTTTTATGTGCCATTGTATCAAAAACATGAGATTTCACTTAAAATATGCAGTCCTCCCCAAAAGGTCCGACTTTAACCAAGTGCATGTTTTAAAATGTGTCCTGCCTTTCAAAAGGTCCGATTTGCCTTGTGGGAAGTTTTTAAAATATGTAATCCGTCATAAAGGGTCCAATTTGCCTTGTGGGAAGTTTTTAAAATATGTAATCCATCATAGAAGGTTCGATTTATGACTCGTGCATATTTTAAAACATGTTATGGGCACTAAAAGGTTCGATTTTAACCATTTTCATGCATTTACCTCTAAGAAGTCCAATTTTGGAAGAACACATGTATTGGGCCTCCAAGAACCCGATTTTGGAGATTGTGAGAGATTTTCTTGATAGTTTTGCATGAGATCTTCTCCAATAGGGTCGTTTTTGCTTGGCAATGGATTTTCTAGCATAAAAAATGGATTCATTTTGCTGAAAATCATTTTTCTAAGCTCTATCCTAGAGCACGTTGTTGAAAAAAACTTCAAAATGCATTATTTTTAGAGCACGTTTTTGTTCGAAGAGGAACCGATTTGATCTCTTTTGGTGTTTACATTACATCTTGGTGCTTGTTTTGGTGTTTAAACACCAAAATGTTTTGATCTCACTCCTTGGTAAAAAACATTTTTTACAAAAACGTCCCATAAGCTTATGTAACTAAAAACGTTGGATCTTGGAGCATTAATAGGGCATGTTTTGGCATCTTCCATCCAAAATGCCTTGTTTGCTGCCTTCTCCCATTCGACTTTGTAAAGTTGGAAAAAGTGTTTTTGAAGAAATTTTCAACACTGGAGCATCTTTTTCCTTCAAATTTGGCACTTAATATTCATGTAAGTGGACTTATTCTTTTTTGCTATTTAATTTGTGCTTATCTTGCTGATTTTATGCACATTATTGCTTGATGATTGCTACTTGTTGAAATCAATGCCATGGAAAGTGCATTTTTTCTTTAAAAATGAAGAAATTGTTCATTTTCATGTTTTTGATTTTTTCCCAATTTCCAAATTCGAATGTGTGTTGAAGTGCTTTGCATCTTGACATGTTTGAGTCACTTTCCAAAGGTACGCTTTTCTTTTGAGTTTTTGTGCTTTGTGCTTGCTTGCTAGGTTTTTCCACTTTGGAGAAGTTACAAGTTCTTTCCCAAGAACTTGTTGTTTCACTTCATGCGAAAGCACCATCACATTTCACTTCAATCTTCCATGTCACAACACTTCGTATCTCATCCGACAAATGCAATTACATGTTTTCCATCTCATTCACCATACGCACATGCATGTAATCCCATTTTCCGCTTCCTTTCATACTCATCTCGCTTTTCGCATCCACTTGCATGACATGATAAGACGAAAGCCTTACGTGTAATAGCATCTCAAAATCCGGATTTTGACTATAAGTCACTTTTTGAAAGGTTATAAAGATGTCATTTTCATCTTCCATGTACTTTGACTTCACCTTTTCACCAAAGATGAATATAAAGTTCATTATCCCTCTTCCATTTTCCATTTCCATCTCTCCATATGCATTAGTGCCTTCATGAACAAATACATGTTTCCACACTTTGCACCTCATCCTTCATTCGCACTTGCATGTAAAATGTATCTTCCATTTGCATTTACATCTTATCTCACTTTCATCTTCCATTACATGTTGCACTTACATGTACTCATTTTTCATGCAATAATGTCTTGAAAACCCTAAGTCACGTTTGAAATCAACAATCTTCATTCGCATGCTTTTTCATGTGTTCCACCTTCCAACATTTTCATTTCATTCCATCTTCCATTTTCCACCTTCATAATACTTCATTCCTCATTCCGTTCATTTCATCTTCATTCACTGCATATGCTAGTGATATGCATATGATGGAGCTAGTTAGACAACTCATGGATGTGCAAAGTGATCAGCATGCTATTCATTGGCTTGGTTTCGGTATTACTTTGGCGTAGTTCAACATTTTGGTTTGGGTGGTTGCATCAGGCTCACCAGAGGCAACAACATGATGAGGCGAAAATGGATGCTGAATTTATCATCAGAGGACTGCAAAATGAAATCATTAAAAGGTGGTACTTTGGGTTCTTCAAACTTATCTTCAGAAAAAGAAGTCTTTTGACCAGAGAGGATCATTCGAACATGAAACACTGGTTGAACAATGATTACATTGGAGACTGTCGTCATCAACCAAATCCTTGGCGATTGGCAACTATTCAATCAATTTTGTGCCCAAAGCAAAGAACATGGAAGTAGAGTTGCAGTTGATTGCCTTGAAGAAGTTCAAAGCCAGATTCGACTTTGATTACTGAGAAATGAATTCTCAAATGAAAGAGCTTACACGCATGTTCATCGCATCGAGAACATTTGGATTGATATGAGAATAGAGCTTGACATAATGAAGATGGATTATTGTGGATTAACCTTGCAACAGATAATCGATCTCAAAATGTTGGAGATCCCTTCAGATTTTCAAGTTGAAGATGACGACAACATGCTTGATCCGGAGTTTCATCAAGCCGACTTTGATAAGAAGTGCCCTTTT
This sequence comes from Cupressus sempervirens, assembly GCA_028749045.1. Taxonomy (NCBI): domain Eukaryota; kingdom Viridiplantae; phylum Streptophyta; class Pinopsida; order Cupressales; family Cupressaceae; genus Cupressus; species Cupressus sempervirens. The sequence continues at coordinate 77,598,705 of CM053791.1, read as the reverse complement.
CCTATTCAGTGGCAACAGAAGGAAGGTACATCTATCATGGATAAATTTCAATCCATTTTGGTAAATACCGACAAAATGGCTGAAAAATAAAAGCCTAAAAAGAGTAAATCCTAAGATGGGCTTGGATTGTGGAAGCTTTGGCCCTCTTGGTAGGAAGTCATAGCTAGAGATTACAGGGAAAGATGGTGCCTCATCTTCTGATGCTAAGGGTTCTCTCAAATTCAAATTAAAGGGTGGAAAAGACTCTAAGTCACCTCAGATCTCTGAACCAGTTCGAGAGTCAGAGGAAGAATCAAAAGAGGAACTGGAGACAGAATCAAATAAAGAAGATACAAATGAAGAAGGGGATGTCATGATCATATCTCCCTTAAAACCTGTAGAAACTTGTGCACCATCTATGCATGAAGCACCTTTTCTAGATGAAGTAGATGATGATATGGATTCATTCTCCACTGTTTTCATTTCTATTCCAGTCTCGGAAGTCAATACAATGGCCCTTCCTATTTCTTCAGCTACTCTCATTCCTGCAAATGAACAATATGAGCATTTAGCAAATGTGTTTGAGGATTTTCCAACTCTTACAAGCGGTCAAGTTTCCCAACTTGATACATCTTTGATGGGTTTTGAGCTTTTCATGTCGGAGTCTTCTCAGCATGCTCCTATGCCTTCAACTGTGTAGACTGAATCTTGCTCAGTCACTATGGAAATACAATTTGGATCAATGCCAATGGTCTCCACTGTACCTGCTTCTGCAGATGAAAGTTTTAGTTTGTCTACATGGTTGAGCAGAATAACGACAAAGAGAAGAAAAGTGGTTGTACCGTTGGATAATCTTCCTGTTAAGAAGACCAAATCCAATTCTTTGAAAGATAAAATTGTTTCAATGATTTTGGTTGATTCAGATAAAACCAAATTTGTTGAAGTTGCTGAGCCCTTGGTGGACAAACCTGTAGAAGAACTTACTTGTTCTGATTACAAGTTTACTAAAGGTGAAATCGGGAAACAATCATGTCTGAGTTGTTTACAGGATTCTCAAGATGCATTGGCTAATGTATCAAAAAGCAATCATGAGCTGTGGGAGAAGAAAAATCAACTGAAACAAGAGGTTTCTCGCTTGAATGAGGTCATTTGGCAACAATCTTCTCAGAGTGTTGTTATGTCTTAGACATCCAAGGAGAGAAAGCTGATTGAAGCCGCTAAGTCTTGGACAGGAGAAATCATCTCTGAAGGAGTTAGAGCTATCACAAAGACATTTGCAGTTCTTAGGCGCGTCAAAGAGATAAATGAAATAGAGCAAAACTTGATCTCTTCTTTGACTCGAGAAGCGGATAATTTGAAGGAAATCCTCAATGATTGGGATGAAATGACAAGATTTGATCTAGATGCCTTGGTCTCACGTGACATTCTTCTGTCATGTGAAATGTTCTTCAGATTTCAAGGACTTATTGGTTACAAAGAGGAAACATTGAGGAAGCTAATCAAAAATTAGTTGCAGACAACACTTGGAGATTGTCAAGCAATTGAAATAGGTGTTACTTGTGATTTGGAACAAATGGGATGCCAACTTATTGATGAATTCGGTAATCTCATCGCAGTTGAAAGGGTAAGCTCGGAATATACAATTAGGATCAATGCTGATGTAGATTATGAAGACTTTGGTTCGCACACAATGAACAAGTTTGTCTTATATAAATCCTCGACAAAACACTTGTTAAATTCTCTAGCAACAAATTCCAAATTTGTACAATTAGCGTATGTAGATGCAGTAAGGATCGAAGCCATATCAAAGACCATGGAAATTGCTAATCTTCCCAGATTGCATGATATCTGTTGACATTACAGTCAGGTTTGTTTATTAGTGACACACACTTATTCAGATGGTTAGCAGTTACCGAGCTTATTAATAGTGTTAACCAAGTAATTCAGGCTCTACCAAGTTCTACAGTTGCTATCGAGTTCCAAGAACATCATTCAGTTTGCACCGAGCAATTTCTATCAAGTTGGTGATTATCAGCGTAAATCGGGCTTCATAGTGTTTACCGAGTTTTTATAGTGCTTACCGAGTTCATAGCTTCAGTAATGTGAATCTAGTGTTGACTGAGCTATGCAGTGTCAACCAAGTGATTTAGTTTATATCGAGCTCTTAGTGATAGTGTTGATTGGGATATGCAGTGTCAACCATGTGATTCAGCTTATATGTTGAGTTTCGCAGTATTCATTGAGTCACCAGTGCAGACCGAGTTCAGATTACTTGTAAGTGATTAGTATGAGTCGAGCTTCTTCATCTACCGAGTGCATGACAATGCCAAGCGTCGACAATGGTTGCCGAGTATCAGAACCCCACCAAGCTTGTCTTCAAAACCTGAGTACCTGCAATTGGGCCGACTTTGTGTATTTTGGTGAAACTTGTATTGTAGTAGAGTTTGTTGAGTTGTAATTTGGATTGGTATATATGTAATGTATTGTATCACATCGAAAGCATGGTATGTGGACTATTGAGAAGATACATAAAGAACAAAAGTGCGAAGTAAAAGGCTACAACAGTATAAGGAGCAGCAAAAATTTATCAATTAGAGCAAGATAATTATTACGCTCAAAAGAATCTCATTCAGCAAATCAAGTTGCAGAGCATAGATCATCCACTGATTCATCCAAATAGGTGGAACAGTTAAATCTTTTCACAAGGTAGACTTAACAGTCTTTTGTAAATCTCTTTACCGAATGCATACTTCATTGTATGTTTATAAATCCTTTTGCAAGGTGGACCTAGCAATCCTTATTGCTCCTAATAGGGCAGATCATCAGAAGTGACCATTGTAAGCCTTAATAGGCCAACTTTATACTGTAGTACTAAAGCTTGTGGGTATCATAGCCACCCCAGTTTTACTTTCTATTTGGAAGGTTTCTAGGTTACCATATTGTGTGTCAAAGTGTTATGAATGTTTTAATGCTTTCAATTTTTCATGCATGCAATTAGATCAAAATACAAATGAAAGATTAATTGGTAAATAAAGTTTTCTTAGTTACTAATTCACCTCTCCCCTCTCAGTAACTTAGCCTATCATATATTTTCAACAATTGGTATCAGAGCTTTGTGGTTCTAAGAGAAAAAGTTTAACAACTTGAGAAAAGATCAAAGGCAATGGAGGTATTCAAACTTGATAAGGCTATTGACAATGAAAAGCTATATTTGGAATTGGCTATTGGAAAACTTAAGAAAGCAAAGGAGCAACTGTCTCAATCCTTGAAAAGAAGAAAAGATTTTACAGTACTAATGAATGACAAACTTTACATTGAAAAAAGAATTGAAGATATACATTCAGAAAATAATTTAGATGAAGCTAATGAAGCAATCAAAGAACTAATAGAAAAGAATGGTACACTTTAAGAAGAAATTAGAAAGCTGAAAAGAGAACAAGAAATTCAGTCAGTAAGATTGTGTGAAGTCATGGAAGAGAGAAACAAGATAAAAGAAGAGTTAGAAGGAAAGAATAATGAAATTCAACATCTATCCCTTCAACAGGCAAATTTCACTAATCAACTTACTAATGCAAATGAAGAAATCATTAATTTAAGGTTAGAAAATGAAAGGTTGCAGAATGATCTAAACACTGAAAGACAAATCAATGAGAGGATGGTGAAATCTCAAGCAGACATGGATCAATTAAATGAGCAAATCCAATACAGACAAAAGGGCAAAGCAAGAATTGGATATACAGAAGAAGATAAATCATCCAAGCAAGGAGCTCAAAAGAATCAAAGACCTACTTGTAGTCATTGTGGTAAGTTAGGTGATACATCAAACAAATGTTAGAGCAATGGTAAAGATAAATTCAATGGAAAATGTTACAATTGCAATAAGCATGGTCATAGAGCTAATGAATGCAAAGAGAAACCTAAATTTAAGGGCAAAGATCACAAATGCGAGAAGCACGGGCATAAATCTTTTGATTGCAAACCTAAGATATTGTATCTAGCAGAACAATTTATAAAAGCTATATTTGATTGGGACAACACTTGGTGTAGATGTCATTACTGTGGAGAATTTGGACACATTGGAATAAACTGTGTAAAACATCACATGAGGACAAGAGACTGCACTAGAAGATGTTCCATTTGTACAGAACTTGGTCATCTTGCCAAGAATTATATGAACACTGGAAGAATTGAAGATGAAAAGAAAGCCAAGGTTGATAACATCAGAAAGCAAATGAGACATTAGTGGATTCCAAAATCTTCTGAGAATGCAAGTTCGAGCAATGAAGCACATGTCACTTAAGAATTGGGTGACTCAAGCATTTCTACTTGATCTACCACAGGGATAACTGGATCTAAGATTTTGAAGTAGACATCTTACATCAGTTCCAGTCAGCTGAAAGGAAAGATCCATATCAACATTCAAGATGCAAAGGGATCACAAAGTATCTAAGGAAATTTTGGAAATTACTGAGCTAGGTCGCGTTGCAAGACCTTGCTGAGCAAGGTTGGGAGTAACTAAGTTGTTGTATGGACACTGAGTCATGAATGAATCTGTCGAACAATTAATGCAAGCCGAGTGGAAGACAGTCTGGCATCAACCAAGCGAACGTATCAAGCATTTATGACAATGGAAAGGTGAAATTTGATAAAAAGGGCAAAATCGAATCCATTTGTCACCGTGAATTTTCAAGAGCTATTTATGGAGTGATTTCTGTGCATCCAAGTGATCTGTGCGAATTATTGTTGAAGTTTTCCGTGTTCTCACAAACCCTATTGAGCAATAGCATCCTCCAGCAGCAAGACAAAGAAACGGTTCGAGATGTTAGTTCGAGGAGTCGAATGGAAAGCACCAAATTTTAAGTTGAGTTCGGCGATTGCAAAAACTCTTGATCCAATCGGAGCTCAGTCTGAAATTCCATCCAAGGTACTCCTCTTAAATGATATTCGCTCACGTTTTCGATGTTCAATTCAAGATATAGGAACCCTAGAAATGGACGAAACTTTGGAAAAGTTGTGTGAATGGTGTGTTAAATCGGAGCATCAACACCTAGAAGCAAAGAGTTTGACCCACATTTCACATATGCCCCAAGATTTTCAGATAAAATGGATAAGGTTTATCCTTAGCCGTGTGCACAACGGGTAGTTATGGTTAGAGCAGCCTATTCGCATAACAAAGAAAACGATTCATTAGATCACAGGACTTCCAATGTTGACAAAGGCAAAAACCACCAAAACCCTAAACTGGAGAAGAAAACCCTTGCCGAATGGGATGGAAGGGGTATGAAAATCAGCAGTGTTATTGATATGGAGCTGAAATTTGGAATTCATATAATTGCACACAAGATATACAGCTCCAGTTGACTCAATAATGTATCATGTGAAGCTGTGGTTCTCGCTTTCAAAGTGGTCAAGAGCAATACGTCCTTTGACCTTGCCGAATTGATGTTGAACCAATTCAACAAAAACATGGAAAGCATAAGAACTTCAAAGAATAACCCTTGTAAGTTCGGTTCACTTTTAACCTGTTTATTTTTCTTTGTACAAAAGTTTTTCCCCTCAAGAGGTACAGTTATATGGAGAAAAGATGTGCCTATTCTTTATCAAATCAATGAGTATATAGCAGAAATGGGTGAAAATTATGTCAGTATCATGGACAACTATTTTAATGCATTCAAGGATAAGATGAACAACAAATTCAAAATACCAAAGAAACTTGTAGAAGACTACAAGGATGATATTTGTTTTATGGTAGATTGTGACAAAGTGTATATACAAGCAGTCAAACCGAGAATTGTATGGGTCGAGCCTGTAGGTTATGAGGTCAATATTGATGACACCAGGGATATTATTGAAGCATTGTTGAATCAACCTATTAATTCAAAGACTACATATTTTGGAACATTTGATGAAGCTAAAGCCAAAATTGAATTAGAGATAAAACTTCCTTAGGCTTTTAGCAAAGGTAAAAAGAGGATAGCTAAACTACAACAAACTAGCTCTACTCTCTTGTTGACAGAAGGTAAAGGAGATGATATAGAAGAAGATGATGCAGAAGATGAGGCAAAATCAGAAGAGGAAGAGCCAATCAAGAAGAGAGATAAGGTTATCATAACCAAACCTGCCAAGTCATTTGCTATAGTGTTTACAAGAAGATCATCTAGAAAGAAAGTGAAATTGGGTGAAGAAGCAGGAGATGTGATTTTCAAACAGCCTCCACCCATATTTCAAGAGAAATTGAAAGAAATTGATTCTGGAGCCAACATGGCAAATTTTAAATCATTGAGGTATGAAACTAGAACTGCAGAAGAGAAAAAGCAAGTTGAAGACATGTTTATGTCTAAAATAGGTAAATGGAAATATTCTCCAAACCAACTTGCATAGCAGATTCCTAATGAATTAATGGAGAAAATTAAGCCAAGATGGGAGCATGCCAAGAAAACTGCAAAAGATATATATGAGTAGACTCTGAGGCAACTCATGCCGAGCTTAAGTGATAAAGAAGTGAAAGAGTCCATCAAGCAGAATGAAGAAAAACTTATGTTGAAATTCAACACTTGTCTGATATTGATCAATGACATTGAATATGTGGTAAGGAATGCCACTAACACATGGAAGAACATCTACAATCTTCATAAGCAAAGTGATTTTGTTGTTCATGTTAGTGACATGGATGATGATGAAGATGACAAGGAAGAAGAGGACAAAGATGATGAAGAAGAAACAATTGATCAGAATAAAGATGATGAGGAACAAGAACAGGAAGCCACCGAGGAGAATCTCCTTGAGATTCAGAACATTAAAGAGACCGACCTTGAAAAGATTGCAGCAGCAATTATAGCCTCATTTGCTCACTCTCCAAGCAAAGCTTCAAAGCCATCTAGCTCAAAGAAAGCTACTGCCGAGTTGGTTGTGTCAAACACTTCAAATCTAAGTACTCAACCAATCTTTGCACCTGTTCAGCTTAGTACTTCATTAACTGAAGTGATCGTCACTTCATCTACCGAGCAGTCAGTGCTTCCTCCTCCATCAATTTTGGTCACTCAGCAACAAGGTATTACTTTAATCAATGCAATATCTACTTTTACCGCTAGTCCTTTCATTTCTACTATTGTTACTATTTTGAACATGCAAATAATAAGTACTAAGACAGTTGAGAGCAAGCCTCAACCGAGTACAAAAGTTTCTAGCGAAGGAAAAGAAAAGGAAGAAGACATTGATCTTGATGAGGATATAGTTATCTGGAATTGGGATATCTCTACTCCAAATCTTGATCAAATGCATATAGTAGGAGAACTTCTATAGAAGAAAGCTAAGCAGCAAAGGCTTAGAGAAGAAAGAAACAAAGAACATCAAGTGCTTGAAGATGCAAAGAACATTTTTGCAGAGGCACTTAGCACTGAGGTTGACACTTCTCAACCTATTTTGGTCCAATTAGCAAAAGTGGTCCAGAAATTCAATGAAGATTTGAATGGACAAGAGAAATTATTGCAAAGAGCAGAGAAGAAATTTGAAAACAAAGTATTGGAGCTAGTTGCACAAAAGATTGCCATATACCAATTAGACTTGTGTAACAGCTGGTTTCTTACTAACTAAATTTTCAGTATTGATCTAAAACAATTTCTTTTAATTAATCACATTACAAAGTTCATCCTATAATAGTTTAAACTGAAATAAATCTAGTTTACAATATTGATCTATCAAGAAATTACAAAAGTTAACAATAACCATTAATCTACTTGATCAACTGAAAGTAAATACTTAACTAATTCTATATTTCAACCGATTGTAATGAAAGGAAAAACAGAGATAAATACGTTCTATCTTAACAAAATATCTATCTTTAAAGTAAATGACTAATAAACTTAAAAAGAGATACTAAACTTACAGTTTTTTAAAAAAGCATACAGATTATATGTGAAGCTTCTTTAATCGGTTGTCCAAGCTCTGGCATTGGTGAGAGGAGGAGCATTAACATAGGCTTAACCTCCTAGCCGTGGACCATTGCTAATCCTCACAGGTTCTAATTTAATAGAACGACCCTCCCTACCCCGAGGTCGGGCTTGGGATGTTCATTGATCCAGCCATCAGAGTATTCAGGTGGATTGAGGTCCCAACAGTTATCCGACGGAATCACTGAAGCATTTGAACAACAAGATCAATTGTTCTGGCAAGTCTACCCAATTCCACCCTGGCCAAGGATTTTGAAATGTGGGTTTATAACCCGATCTCCACCACTTAGCTTGACAACTTATTTCAAAAGTGGAACTTGCATGAGCTAATGCATTGGTTTATTTATGTATGCATTGGTTACTGATTTCATTCTTGTATTTTTTTTTAACAAGTTCATCTACACCTCCTCACCATAAAGAGACCATTTAATTGGTGATTCTTGGTGCCATCAATTAACTTTTCAGATATATCTTGTACCTTCTTCACCATATTCTGGCTCTTAGCCTAGTGAATTCCTTGGTACTTTGATTTGTTAGTCATCTTAGATATAAACAATAGTCCAAATTGTATATTAACTTTTATCAAGGAAGAAAATCATTCGAGAAGATCTATAGAATAATACATGTTTGGATATTATGATGATAACAATCTTATAACTGGGTCAATACTATGGTAGTCGATTAACCTTGAAAGATGTATTAAACTTGGAATGATTGCAGTTAGCTTCAAACATTACTTTCATTACTAATAAATTAAAGACAAAAATGAAAAATGTATGGCTTCCTTCACAGTTCGTTTTCTCTAATGACATACTTTCAAATAACAATGAATATGTATGTAGACTTGCATCGGTTTAGACCTACGATTGACTCAGCAACATGTTGAGATTCAGAAAGCATTATAATTAGAGTCCTTATGTGACTTTAATGCAATCTGAGAAGGGCCGATACTTTGGATGAAATCGTCTTCCTTGCTCTGGTTTCCATGTTTGAGATCCTCGGTACATGGTATTGGCTTGAATTGTCTACAAAGAAAATTCAGAACCGAGTTCTATTGGTTTAACAACATTGTCCAAAAGGATTTCGAAGCTCTGGGATTATTAGTCCGACAAGGAATGTAAGAGGGAAGCCGTAGGCAAGGTGAATGCTGAGATACGACAGAGGTTTGCATAAATAATTTTGAGCCGACCTTATGGCTACCCAATAGTTACAAAGATCACTCGAATCTTTAATCAATCGGCTTAAGGAAAATAAATAGAAAGGAGGGAAAATTTGAAAAGAAAATAAGATGAAAAGTTTTAAAATAATTAATATTATTTAATTTGTTTTATTTTCTTAATTAAGTTTATAGGTATGTAATGGTAAGGTGGCATTATTGGATTAATGATTTTAATATAATGGTGCCACTTTATAACTATTTATCTATGATCTTAATTGAGAGAATAAAATAATATTAAATGATATTATTATTTGATAATTTCTTAAAGGTAAGAACTTGTTTATTTTTAATATTTATATTGTTGTTACTTATAGCTCATGCGGTTCCACCATGAAAAAAATTGCCAAGTCCTAATAACCTTGCCAAGGCGGTTTTTAGGTCAGACCTGTCACTTCTGATGACTGAACCTTATGACCATCCCCTTTTGATGACCTCGTTTCGCAATGCTTCCCCTCTCTCTGGTCTTCATCCTGTAAACATTTAAAACAACATTCTCGCCAAAACATCAATTCAAGATTCGTAAATTGTTAAATAAAATCATCAAGTGACCGTTAGGAATTTCATCATAATAATTGACTTATTCATCATATATGTACAACAACTAAAATTAACTGACTCTATTTCACATGATCATGAATAAATTAACACAACGGCTAGATTTAACTAACTTAATTTCATATGATAATTAGATCGATGCAACGGCTAAAATTAACTGATTCAATTTCACATAAACATGAAGGAATAAGTAACTACTATAACTAACATTTTATAACAACGGCTATAATGAACTAACTCAATTTCACATGAACATGAAAAATTAATTTGGTTCAACGCCTATAATCAGTTTAAAATTTTAGGGCAAAAATTGGGATGTAACTTGTCTGCTATTCTAAGCTCATTGGAAACCTCTGCCAACAATGTCACTTCTCTATTCGGTAAACTCTGTGACACATCCATCTTCACATAGGAAACCAAAGAGAAACTCTCCAAAATACATGAAGATCTGAAGGCAAGTGCACACCAGTTGTCACTTGATCCGAGTTACAGTTCTGCTCATTACTCAAAGATTAGATTTCTGACTGATATGCAAGCGGAATTGCTAAGGGAAGAAGCCAGGATAGGGGCTACACTTGTAGATATACAAGGCATGATTCTTCCTAACATGGATGCATTGTAGAAACATATTGCACATGCAAAAACTCTCATCCATGATAACAACTTCTCCGTTGCTGATCACATGATGGAATTATCAACAAAAGTGCATATTGCATTGCATACAAGTAAGGTGTTGCAAGAAAATTGGGACAAGACAATGTCGCTAATTCTAAAGGTACATTCTAATTTATTGTCACATTTTGGAATAACCATGTAGCATACACCTTTGACATTTATGTCAAAAAGGGGGAGATGTGTATAACATGTAAAGCATATTGTATAGGGGGAGAAGATGTAACTTAAGATGTGATATAAAAGGAGAAAATATGAAAAGATGCAATAAAGGGGAGAAGATGAGAAGATGTATATAATGTGTAAAGTATATTGAATATATATGTATGGGGGAGCATCATAATATTATATACATGTACAAATATTTAGATAAACATCTCTTATAAAAACAATTTTGAAAAATCTCAAAAACAGAGTATGTCACCGAGTTGAAGACACAAGATGAAGACTAAAGATTGTTTGAAACTTTTTGAGAATTCAGTTTTGATTGATAAGTGTTTTGGCACTAATGCCAAAGGGGGAGATTGTTGACATTACAGTCAAGTTTGTTTATTAGTGAAACACACACTTATTCAGATGGTTAGCAATTACTGAGCTTATTAACAATGTTAACCAAGTAATTCAGGCTCTACCGAGTTCTATAGTTGCTACCGAGTTCCGAGAACATCATTCAGTTTGTGCTGAGCAGTTTCTACCAACTTGGTGATTATCAGTGTAAACTGAGCTTCATAGTGTTTATCGAGTTTCTCAGTGCAAACCGTGTTCTACAGTGCTTACCAAGTTCATAGCTTCAGTAATGTGAATCTAGTGTTGACCGAGCTATGCAGTGTCAACCAAGTGATTTAGTTTATACCAAGCTCATAGTGATAGTGTTGATCGAGCTATCCAGTGTCAACCAAGTGATTCAGTTTATATGCTGAGTTTCGCAGTATTCATCGAGTCACTAGTACAGATTGAGTTCAAACTACTTGGAAGTGATTAGTATGAGCCGAGCTTTTACGTCTACCGAGTGCATGACGATACCAAGCATTGACAATGGTTGCTGAGTATCAGAACCTCATCGAGCTAGTCTTCAGAACCTGATTACCGAAAATTGGGTCGACTTTGTGTATTTTGGTGAAATTTGTATTGAAGCTAACTTTGTTGAATTGTAATTTGGATTGGTATATATGTAATGTATTGTATCACATCCAAAGCATGATATGTGGAATATTGAGAAGATACATAAAGAAAAGAAGTGCGAAGGCTATAGCAGTATAAGGAGCAACAAAGATTTATCCATCACAGCAAGGTGATTATTACACTCAAAGGAATCTCATATTCAGCAAATCAAGTTGTTGATCAGAGATCATCCACTAGTTCATCCTAACAGGTGGAACAGTTAAATCCTTTCACAAGGTAGACTTAATAGTCTTTTGTAAATCTCTTTACCGAGTGCATACTTCATTGTATGTTTATAAATCCTTTTGCAAGGTGGACCTAGCAGTCCTTATTGCTCCTAATAGGGCAGATCATCAAAAGTGATCATTGTAAGCCTTAACAAACCAACTTTATACTGTAGTTCTAAAATTTGTGGGTATCATCCCCACCTTAGTTTTACTTTCTATTTGGAAGGTTTTTGGGTTACCATATTGTGTGTCAAAGTGTTATGAATGTTTTAATGCTCTCAATTTTTCATGCATGCAATTAGATCAGAATACAAATGAAGGATTAATTGGTAAAGTTTTCTTAGTTACTGATTCACCCCTCCCCTCTCAGTAACTTAGCCTATCATATATTTCCAACAGATATCATCATCAAATTCAAGGCGCTAAGAAACAATCTTTAAGATTGTTGTTTTTTGTTTTTATTTCTATTTGTAGGTCTAAGAGAGTGCATTACATGAAAAGATGTAATTGCATGTAATGCGAGTTACATGTGTATGTAAAGATGTAATGCAAGTTGTATGTGCAGATGCATGGAGCCCTATAATTTCTCTTCTAGTTAGATTAGGTCAAAGTTGGTTGAGTTGCTTCCACTTTTTCCTCAACCTTTTTCTCAACTCCTGTGTCTATATAAAAGAGTGCCCCCTCATTGTAAAAATCATCTTTATCTTTATGCAAGAGAGCTTTGGAAAAATTGTGCCAGCAGAACTTTGTTTGTGTAGCACTATTTTGAGAGAAAGTGAATACAAAGGAGCATTTGAGACTTAACTTTGGTTATATTGAGATTGTTACTTGTGTGAGTTATAAGCTTTGTCTATAATTCATCTAAGTTATCTTTGATTCATGTTATCTTGTGTTCTTGGTAATTGCATCCTTTGAATTGAATATAAAAGAGTTAAGAAGCAATTGGAGACAAAGCTTTGACTAGAAGCAATTGTGGAAGTGTATAGCTAGAAGCTTTGTCTATAGCTTATACTTCTTTCTTAATTCGCAAAGTAGTTAAGTTATTCTTACTTTTAGTAGTCATTGTGTCCTAATTGTAAAGCTTTTACATATAGAAGTATGACTGGACTTAGAGCCAAACCAGTACATTTTCAGGTAACCTTTGAGTTAGTGAAAGTTTATTGGTATCATTGTGTCCAGCGCTTGATAGAAGTGTAGTTAGAGATTCACCTTGCCCATCACTCACTCCACAAGTAAGTGGATTCTTTCTTGAAAGTTAAGAAAAAAGGATATTGGTAACACGCATTTTACAAAATCTCTCGACTTCTTGCTTACCTTGAGTTGATACAAGGAACGGTGAGAAGGGATAGCCTTCCCTTTAAGGTAGGAGAGATTGTCTCACACGATATGGCTGGTCATCCTATTTTGTGACTGGATTTTATCCAAAACTGTTGGTTGCAAAATATCCACCCAACATGTCTTACTCGCTTCTTGGTTCTCTTCAAGAGATAAAAAAAAGATTCGACGACAGTTACACCATTAAGAAACACCACATGGTTTATATGAGAGAGAGTTTCGACCTATCTTAAAGATACATCTCTGTAGTATTAAGTTCGGTTATGATTATTTAGTGGTAGTGTATTTGAATGTAGTCCATTAGGATTACTGAGGATATAGATTGATGTATTTTGCATCCTATAAAGTTGTGTATTTTTTCTATTGGCAACGAGAGTCGTGTTGTTCATCAGTTTGCATCTTCCATTTGTAAAGCTCGTTGGTGTCGTGGAACAAGCATACTTTAATCTAGATTGAATTTTATATCACTCCATCAACACTTATCATTTGGGAGCGAAATGAATTCATGGTCTAGGTGTAAATGTTTGTGCACTCTCTTTCATATGAAGTACAAAAGATACTGTGTACAACACAAAGAGTATGGATTGCCAAGGAAGCCGTCGATGATAAGATCACCAAATTATCTAAGGCCCAAATACATTTCAAAGGAATATCTGCCACAATTGATATGAGAATTACCAAGTAATATATGAGTGGTCATTATTGTGACTACATTAGACAATTAGTTTTGCAACGGTAATATATGAAGCTTTTCGAGTACAATCGACAAGTATTTCTGCATGGGCCTCTCTCTTGAGCATATTATTAAAATCTGTAATCGGAGATAAGCTATATTGTTTTAGGAATAAGTCATGTATAAGAGGACCTCGTGGTGGAATCGTACAATGGGAAATGGTGTACAAAAGAAATGACTCAGTTGAGTTACACTGAAGTTAAAATCACGGGACAAGTTTATTTGTGAGAGTATCTGATTGGTCGCTATCCACACTACAAAATCCTAACAAGGAATTTCTATATATCAAAGCTTCTATAAATGCTCAAACTAACTTAAACATTGAATCCTAACTTATATGTTGATGGTGATTTATTCGATCAGAACTAAGGACCATCGACTCCATATATAATGCTTGCTTGAGCAAGTAAATATTGTAATAAAATTGTTGTCAATAAGATTATGAGAATTAGGAGCTATTCAAGTACAGTGAGTTCATCTTCTTCACTCTCCCCTTTACTATGAGTGGAAAGAATCTACTTACGAGGAAATTGCTGCTCTTGGTGACAAATATGGTGATAGTGATGGGAGCTATGATTATACAAGAGCTAGTACTACTATTAAGGCAACTCTAGTGATGAGTGAAAATTGATTGATTGTCGCTCATTGGACTTGACTTGATATTAACTGAAAACTCTATAAACAATGGAATAAGTGGGAATTTACATTGTGGGGGGAATGATAACAAATGTTCCATTCCCACTTGAACCATCCTTAGAAAGGATATGTTTAATTCTCAAATGTCTATGGACCCTCATGTACAGATAAGTATATATTATCTTTGAGTATTACATTTATCTACTCATTATAGTCTCTCTCTTATTTGTAATTCCGTACATACTTTAAGAGTTATTTGCCTTTTGAACTTTTCCTTAATGTTCGAGGATGTTCATGCAAGAAAAGAAGGTTGCTACTTTACCACATATTGTGTAGACTCAATCTTATGGCAGCAACTCTAAAGAAGTTGTGATCTAGAATTCATTAGTCATCTAGAAGCGAATATTCTTGATGATTGAGATTATGAGTATTCTTCCATTGAGAGGGAGTCTAATGCTTCTTCAAAGGCAATGTTGGAGTTCTAAAGATTGATATTCTAAGGGCATCTAAAAATGCAAGTATGTGACTACATGATTTTGATGGGCCTACCCCTGTATACATCACGAGGAAGTAATGATTTGTCACTTGAAAGTTGAAAGATTAATATCAGATTCAGAGGGAGTCTAACAAACATGCTTTGGCAAAGAGAGGCTCTAAGGGAGTAACTAGAGGACCTGACTTCCCAGGATCTTTTGTTCGGATGGAGAATTACAAGGTGCAATTCCTTGTTAATGAGTTCTCTATGAAAGAAAAGTTTGAAGTGAAATTCCTTGATAGAGAAGTTTGAGGTAAAAAACCCTTGTTCCACCCTCTAGGAGCAGCTATGGTGGGTCCACCGTCTGACTTGGTTCATGGTGGATATCATGTGAGTTACTAGATGATGTTGTTGTGATTTATGTCATGAAAGGTGATGATCTTTCATTTGATAAATGTGTGAGGTCGCTATTGTAAGGCGACGACCTTAGCAATAGTTTGGCCTTGTTATCATGATAGACTTCATTAAGTTGTTGTTCTGGAATGTGCCGATAATCATGTTAACAAAATGTGTCATAATCGATTACATTAAATCGTTGAATGAGTTGGAAATCATGATACTTTGGTTGTTCTGATGTATTCTTGATCCATTGTCATGATAGATTGCATTAACTTGTTGTCCTGGACTGTGCTGAAAGTCATGACAATAAGTAAATCATGATAGTCTTGGATTGAACCGAAAATTATGAGATCAAGAGTCAAGACTAACTATCTCATGACTATGTTTGTGTCCTAGAATGTGCCGGAAATCAGATAGTATATATTCTTAAAGGGATATAATTTTGTATAAGCATTTTTGATACAAACTCAAATATGAGATTATTGTGATTAAGAAATTGATCATATCCTTCCTCACTAAGAGGGAGTGTTAAAGTAATAGCTTCGGTTGGATCTGATATTAGTAAATAGAACATACATATACATATGTATATGTAAATACGTATACATACATATATGTTTGATTTACTTTACATACTGATATCTCATGCTATTTGATACTTTATGATCATGCCCTGATCGGGCTGTATATATTTATATATATGTTGAGATAGTTCCTCTCATCGATTCATGACATTAATGATAATAAACATATCATGACAGACTACATTAACTTGATGTCCCAGAAGGTCATGATACTTGTTATGATGGACTACATTAAGTGGTTGCCATTAAGATCATGACTGTTATCTGATAGGCTACATTCAGTTGTTGCCGTGGAGTGTCAGAGATCAGATAACACACATCTTTCCAAGATATAACATATTCTTTTGGTAGGCATCTAGGATTTGATGTAGTGCACATACTAAAAGAATATAAGTATGATGAACAACATATGATTGATATCTCTTGTTGAATCATACTTCGGATTATATTGAAAGATAACATGTAAGTTGATGGATATATGTTGATATCCTTAATTATGACATTCTAGGAAGGAATATCATACTGAGATGATATCTCTCCATATACTTGAGAGCATAATTTGTTCTATAACGGTCCTCCCTAGCTAAGAGGGAGTGCTAAGGGCTTCAGTCAGATTGAATTGACCTGGAGATTAAAAAATTATGGTTATTGGTAAATCATCATTTAGAATATACTCTTATATCTACTTATATATTATAATATATATAATATAATATAATATATAATATATATAATATAATATAATATATAATATATATATATATATATATATAGATAAAGTCTATGTTCCCTTGAGTTTTCGGGACGGGGATGGTAGGGGACAACAGGACGGTAATTTTTTTTGCCTATTTAAGGGGATTCTAGTGGTGGGCCTACTATTCTATGCGGGCCCCTACTATTTTATAGGCTATGCTATCTTAATTGATTAGTTAGTAGATTAGCAAGGCGCCTTAGGTTAGGATCGAATCCGTTGGTTGGGGTATCTCTACTTTGCCACCGGAGATTGTTTATCTAGTTCTCGCCCTATCAATGTGTCGCTAGCTTTGTTGGAAGGTGTTGAGCCCTAGAATTTTATGGGGGGATGACAAAAGTGATAGTTTTTTTTTAAATAATTTTTTTGGGTGTTAAAAAATTGGGGATGGATGCAAGTCCCCAGTGAAGTCCCTGGGACGGGGACGTCCTCGTCCCTGGGGAACATAGGATATAGTTATATATATGGTATTGTTAATATATTATTTAATGATGATTAGCCATATGAGACATGTCTCCTCTCATATTCATAGTCATTCAGATCTACATTTGGAACATGTCAATACGATGGCAATGTTGCTACATTTGCAGAAGCGATCCTTGTTACTTAACATTGGACTCTAGGAACATTGTGCTGATATTAGGCACGAACAAGTTGTCAAGTTTACCATTGTGGAGCATTCTGCATTAACCAAGCATAATATTTGCCATGAGAGCACTGTAGTTCTTTCGAAAGAAGATAATTTCTTTCGTAGGAAAGTGAAGTAAGCCATTGAAATTAACAACCACCCCTCCAATCTTAATCGCGATGAAGGGTGGAGCTTAAGCACTTCATGGCAACCTTTGCTTTTTGGGATTAGGGACTGATAAGCTCTCTCTTCCTTGACCCCTCCCCTCTCTCCGTCCCTCTCGCCTTCTTGTTCTCTTTCTTCTCTTAGCTCTTCTATCTGGCTTCCATCCTTTTGCTTGGCTTTTGTCTGTGGCTCTTGCCTTGGCCCTAGATCCTGGACTTCAATTCTTGGTCCTCTTTGTTGTGTTGTTTGTCTCTCGCCCCATTTTAGCGGTTTCCCCTTGTTCCTCTTGTAGTCTCTTCATTGCTATGGTTGGGTGGTGGTCTATGCGGTTATCTTTCTTCTTTCCCTAGGTCCCTTGTTGTCTTTGTTAGGTCTAGTTGTTAGCATTGTTTTTGCAGTTGGTGTGTTAATATTTCTTTGCATTGTTTCGTGTGCTATTGATTATTTTAGTTCGAGTATTCCTGGCTCTCTCTTACTTTTGCTTAGGTGTATATTTAGATTTTTGTGTAATTTTTTTTGTTTTTATTTAGACTCATATATATATATATATATATATATATATATATATATATATAGAGAGAGAGAGAGAGAGAGAGAGAGAGAGAGACACACGCACACACATATATATAGACACACATTCATATTCCTTTTTTTTTTGTCCTTTTGCATAATTTTTAAATTTTGTTATTGTTGTTGCTTTGGTTTTATTTATATTTTTACTTATTGTTTTACTTTTCATTTTTATCTTTAATTTTGTTAATGAGTCCTTTATTTATTTCGTTGTGGTCTCTTTCTTTGTTTTTATTTGATTTTTGTTAATTTGTGTTGTTTTATTTTTATATTTGTTGGTTTTCTCTTTTTTGGTTTATTATTGGTTTCTATTTAATTTTTGTTAGTTTTTTAGTATTAATTTATTTTAGTTGCATTTATATTTGTGGTTGTTTGTTCCCTTCTATAATTATTAATTATTTTTAATTTTTGACTTTTCATTTGTTTTTTATATCTGTTAAATTGTTGGGATTTTTGTTTTTCATTATCTTTTTTGGTTGGTTGTTAGCGTCCCTTGTGAGTTGTTTATTGGTTTTGTAGCTTTAGCTTTTGATTATTCCCTTTTGTTTTTTCCTTTTTCTTTTTTTTGTTGGACTTATTCTTTCTTTGCCACTTGGCACTCTCACCTTGATTTTTGTTCCCTCCCCTCTCCTCCCTTTCCCTCTTTTTAGTTTGATGAGTGTGCTACTTATCTTACATTCTCCTCTGGTTTTCATTCTTTCATCTTGATGATGGATCACAATGTGTGATCCGAAATGTTGATACAAAAAAATTTACACAATCAAATCCAGAAACTACTTTGGCATGCAAAATTTTTGTTATATTGAAACCATAGATCCCTGAGATTCAAACATCAAAATCATTTATTTGTCATATGTATTTTTTCTTTGATGGGCATGTCAATTTAGATGTCGAGTTTTAGCACTCAGATGGTTAACATATATTTTGTATTTTATATTAATAAAAGGAAAGACAAAAGATTATGATTATAGGAAAAAAAAAAATGGTTCTATATATGAACATCACCATTGGGATGAAAGAAAAATAAATAAACCAATTTTGCTTGATAATTATCACAAAATCATAAACATGATGTGGTACAATCGCGTAAGAATTTTCTTGGGGATGAAAAGTAAACATGCAAAATTAGTATATCGCGCATGCAAATTTTATGCCACCTTCCCTTATCAACCTATTGTGAAATATTTGTCATGCAACATGCCTTGGCTTCCACCCTTCTCGCTGATTTTCAAAATTTGGGTGTTTAGCATAACCTAGTTAAGGTTCTTGTGATTACAATCATATTAACTAATTAATTTCTATCATTTCTTAGCTTCCTACTACCATGTTTCCTTGGACACAGAAAAAATGGAAGAACCAAAAAATTCCTAGCTAAGTGCTTAGATTTATTCTTTGTAGTTAGTGTACAATAACTATTATTATGTTTCGATAATATTGGCTATCCGCTTAAGTATTAATTATTTTCAGGCTTTGGGTAGCTATAAGCATCAGTTGGTTGACAATTGTGTTCCTCTTGGCAACCATTGAGTCTTTTGAATAGATTATCTATCATCAAGGAAAGTAGTATGATTTGGTTGGATTGGATGTGATCCTTGGCTAATCATCTCTAGTCTTCTTTTGTAGTGATATTATGTGTGAATAAAGACATTATTTTAATCTTATATCTAGTATGCATTGTCATCCTTAATTATTAATTCATGTATTTATTTTAGTAAATTAATCAATTAGGTTCTCTTGCCAGTATGGCTCCTTTGGGTGGTGCACTTTAAAATTCCAATAATTTCTAAGATTGTTTTTTCAAATTTGGGACCCTTGAATAATAGAAGTGGACCTTTTGAGAAGGCCTTCTTGATCAACTTCCATATTTCTTTCATCTCTATCAAGCGCTCTTGGAACACATTGAAGTTTACTTTGATCCTCATTATATCTAGAACTAAGTCTTGCTGACAATTGTTGTAGCAAGAAGGATTTTGCTAGGTGTTTCCTCAAAGGTGTAGGGAATTGCTTTAATGAAGCCTTGTATTTTGACCATGATAGCATTTTTTGCTTCCTTCATAGTGAAAAACTTCTTACATTGTTTAGAATCCTAATCCTCTATTTAGTGGTTTTTAGCCACATTAGCTTTGATTTCATGTAGGAAGAATATCACCTTTCAAAAGATTTACAGATAGTACCTTGGCCATCATTTGGAACATCGGTAAGTAATCCTCAAGGGCGATGAGCTCTGTCAATTTTCTCTTCAAATGTTTCCATAGCACTAGGTTCATTGTTTATCTAGTGGTTGCACTTTATAGCCTCCTTAATGAATCTTCTTCCTTGAGGCTCCAAAGTGTCCCTCCAGACCCCTATTGCATGAATGACTTCTTCAACATCCTCCCTTTGACCTCCCTTATCCAAAGTTGCAAGGAGTAGGAGTTGGTGCATTGGAGTCAGTAGGACCTATGAGGTACTTTGTAGTGCATCTCCCAATGGATTTCTGTAAGTCATCCTGACGGATGCAACTCTGGTGATATTTCTTTGTGATGTTTTATGCGAAAGTGAGTGATGTAAATGGATTATTTTAGTACAATTAAATAAATGGTTAAATTAGGTGATTTAATGCATTTATCGCTTCGGCTATGTTATCATATACAATTGCACTTGATCATGTGTTTTAGTGTGCAGGATTTGTATCCTTGGTAGTGGCACATGGAGTTAGTGATTCAACCGTTCATTTTACCAATGTCATCCCTATATGGTCAACGTATCTTATTTAAATGTTATATTAAACCTTTCGGTGTTTTGATAAATCCAGACTCATTTGCATTCTGTGAGTAGACCTACGAGCATCTGTGTGCATATAGAGGCTCCCATTGTCGCAAAAGTTGTTAAGGAATTTCTATGATTTTGGGGTTTTCGGGCTTTATTCTTATTAATTTTAATTTTTGGCAGCTTTGCCATAGATGAATTCCAATTACTTGGAATAGCCTGTTTTCGTTTGGGTCGATTCGGGGTTTAACTAGGTTGGCTAGTTATTTTCCCTAATTGTTTATTCACTCGAAAAGTGAATAAGTTTCAAAAGAGGAATTTAATTCCTCACTTCTCACTCTTGAATTAGAAAGCCTGAGAGTAAAACCCAAAATCCTCTTCATGAGGAATTACTATTCTGTTCATTGTGGGAGCTACGAGCATGGGATCGTTGCAAGATCGGTCTCGTTGGATTGAGCTTGGGGAGACCTTGGGTTGCCGCGATTTTCGGCTATTTCTTGCAAGATTTTTATTTTATGGTTCAGATTCTTGTTTTGCCCTTTTGGTTGTGAGGCAGGGCTCTCCCGTTTTATTGTTTCAGCTTTTGTTTTTGGTAGCCTTTTGTTAGGAATCTGAGAACTAGTGTTCCCTCCCGTTTCTGTATACTAGCTCTACTTGGTTGGGCAGGTATATGAGCATTTCCTTTTTTTTGGGATGAGGGTTTGGGATTTTGCATTGTTATGCTGACCGTTTTTGCATATGGACTCCAAACCTAGTTTATATTTGATATTTGTGGCTTTTGTGCTCTAAGACCAAATGGGTTTTAATTTCAAAGTTTTTGAGTTTAGAGGTTTTCGTCTAGATTTGCATGCCACCCAGTTTTCTCTAGTTTTCTTGGCATTATATTGGTCATGGACCTAGATCATTTGTAGGATATCAGTTAGACCATTGTTGCACTTTTATGTTGCATTGGGATGCGTGTCGCATCTGTTCTCCCGAGCTTGTACTTTGGTTGAGTGATTTTATACCTGGTGTTATTGTCTCTTATTGAACCCTTGTTTCTTTTTCATGGACGCTACGATTCATGTAGAATCCATACTTTCGGATTGAGGCCGGTTGAGTGAGTTTATGGTGTGGTTTTGTTGCATCATTGGGATTTGTGTAGATTTCATACTCTCAGATTGAGGCTATTGAGTGAGTTCAAGATGTTTGATTTTATTGTTCATTGGGATTCGTGTAGAATCCGTGCTCCTAGATATAGGCCGGTTGAGTGATTTTGCTATACTTGGTATTTTTGCTTGTGTTCTCATCCAACCCTTGTTTTACGATCTTCGTGATGGTGGTGCGCCACACACGAGCGTGTGCGCGTGCATTTGTTGTGTGACTTGCGAGGCCCGAACTCTCGGTTGTATTTCAGAGGAGTTATGTTCATTGGGGTTGGGTTGGGAATATGCATTGCCTACAAGCACTCATCATGTGATGAGCATGGGTATGTAGGGTGGACAGTGGAGGGGCTTCTCTGGCAACCTTGGTGACTATTTTCCCCATTGGCATGAAGAAGTTTCTAAACAAGTGATAACTAAATTAATCAATGGGTAATAAAATTTAATTCAGATAAGTAAATGCCCGTATGGTTATTTTGAAGGCATGACATGATGGTTTCTTGAGGGATTCGTTCTGTGTGGGTGTGATGGTTTCCTGAGGGATTCGTTCCGCACCGGTGTGATGGTTTTTCTGAGAGATTTGTTCGGCACCTGATCTAAGTGTGATGGTTTTCTGAGGTATTCATTCCTCATTGATTCTAGCTTGGGCTACTTGATGTCAAGTGACTTACCCTCCATCGAGTCCCTACATAGTTGACCCATAGAGTTCTGATCAAGACCTGTAGTACTTGCATTGTCTCATGTTCTTGGTTTCAGTCATCATTACTGTCTGGTGTGAGTGTTAGCTATGGACATTTGTTTTATGTGTGTTTGTGGTTGAATCATTATCTCCATCGGCACGGTGGGAGTGGACCTATGGGTTCCATGTGGTTGGGATGCTTAGCTACCTATACCACTGCAGGGCATCGGTGTACAAAGATGGTCTATTGTCCTAATGCGACCATTGCTGGATATATTCACTCGGTACTTTAGGTTTCAGAGTATGCTTTCATTGGAATGCTTGGATATCATGTTAGATGATAGTTTAATTGATGAATTCTTGTATTATGATAGTTAGCATATGTTAGATGAGTTGGATTTATGGGAATATCTTATGCCTTACTTTTTAGCATGTTAGATTTCCTTATTCTTATGATGTAGTACATTTTAGTAGTGATGTCCTCATAAGAAAACTCTGACAATTTGGTCAGTAGTTTGGGATGTTACATGCGAGGGATGGCTAGGACCTTCGAGGTCTCATGATGCTATTATGGTTGGGAGGAACCCCGCATGAGTTTTGTTATTCTTGTACATTGTGATGTTGTTTTTGTATATTGCGATGTTGCTTTCAGTACATTCTCTTATTGCTATGTGTTTAGACATAGTTTCCATCTTGTTGTTATATTGTTCGAGTGTCTATGCCTCGATTGTGGATCCAGTGCTCCCCGATGTGGAGGTTCCGACTCCTTGATTTATCCGTCGGTTTGCCCTTGGAGTGTTTTTGGCTTTTCTTGGGTGACAATGTGTTAGCATTGGGTGATAGTTATAAAGTATTGCACGTCCAAAGAAGAAGAATCGTGCAATACTGGGAAGTATCGCATGCCCATAGGAAAACTAGTATTGCACGCCCATAGGAAAACTATCGTGTTATACTTGAAAGTATTGCATGTCCTTTAAGGAACTATTGTACGATATTGGTAAAGTATCGCATGGCTTTAGGAGTGTCGCCCAGACCCTAAAAGTATCGCACACCTTCTTTCGAAAGGTTGTACGATACTAGAAAGTATCACACAGTGCTGAACTAAAGTATTGCCTGGGCCTTGGAAAAACCTGTCTAAGTGGACAGCGGGCACTTTTTGGTTTGACTGGAAGTTTTTGGGAGGTGTTTTGGCTACCCTCTACGGTGTTCTTGAATACCTTGGAATCACATTTTGATTTTAGAATTTGTCGGATTTGAAATTGTTTGCGTCCTTCTGTGGTTAGTCGTTTTTGGTCAGTAGTGGCGTTTGGAGATCCGTTGGTGTTTGGTTGTTTGTTTAGTCTTCCGTTGCGATCTTTGTAATCCTAGTGTGTTGTATGTCGTGTGCATCCATACTTGTTTTAAAAAAAATTGTCTTGGCTTGTATTTATCCTTGTTCCAAGGATCTTCAGGCGGGGCATTACATACTTTAGTGGCTGCACTTTATAGCCTCCATAACGAGTCTTCCTCTTGAGATTCCAAGTGTCCCTCTTATCCCCTATTACATGAATAACCCCAACATTCTCCCTTTGACCTTCCTTATCCAAAGTTGCAAGGAGTAGGAGTTGTTGCATTGGAGTCAGTAGGACCCATGAGATACTCTACATAAGTAGACAGTTTGCCAACTTGGGCCTTGAGTTCTTCCTTGGCTTGTTCATATTTGTTCATTTTGTCCAAGATGGTGGAAATTGCCTCCTAGAATGATTGTTTCTTCTTCTCTTATATGTATTGCCCCAAGTCTATCCTCGTTACCTGATAGTCCTTTAGTTGCATCAATCTTTCTCCGTTGTCACTCATAGGGGTGTCTATCTTTGTAGTTCCAACTCCCCATGCATTTGTTTTGATGGTAGGCAATTTTATTTCTCTTTTAGTCTTGGGTTGAGGCTTGAACATTCCACCATTTTGGTAGAATTTTTTATAATGAGCTTTAGCTTCTTTGTCTCTTGCTGGTGGTGAAACTGAACTACATAGGATAACTTGTACTCTCTATTGTGTTTTTTAGAGTAGGCGCTTTTAATTGACTTGGGATTAAGGGGTGAGGAGAGTGAGATGGACAAGGAACTAGAGAGGAAGTATGGTCTTCGATGATATAGACCCGAGGCAACAAGGAGGTGTTGGGGTCTTTATCTAGGTTGGGTATCCTGAGTAGAATGTGACCCCTCCCAAGAGGAAGACACAATCTGATATTACTTCCTTGGGCCCTCAGTCTATTTCCCTTTCATCTTTGACTGCAACATGTATCTCAATATTTACTTGAGAAGGCACATCCTGCTATGACTCCATTTGTTGCCTAATTTCCCCTCTTACTTGTTCTTCTAGAATTGGAACTTTGGCTTGAGGGAATGAAGGAATGGGAAGATGAGGAGGAAAAAGTTATACAGTTGATGTTTATTTGGTGTATTTTGGCCTTATCCTTCTTTACCTTTTTAGAGGTCATCATCCTTAACTTCTTCATTATACTGACTTGCTTCTTCATTTTCTTCTTTGAGGCTCTGGTCTCACAAATCTCCTTTGAATCATGATCCTCTATCACTTCTTTTCTCTTGGAGGATTCCCCTTGTTTAGTAGATGAACTCTCTAGTTTGGTGGAAACCTTTGGCAAATTAACATCATCAATGGGCAAATAGTTTTATGACTATTTCTTAATCCTATCAGTCATCCTTTGTTTTCTAACCTCAATAGAAAATCCTCTATTTCTGAGTAGTTGATTGAAGATCTTATTCTTGTATTAAGCTAGATCTAGGACTTTCACATTCTTTGAAATACCCTTAGAAATTTTGCCAATGTGAAACTTGTCAGTCTATGGGATATTCATTTGATAGTAATCTCTTATCTTGACCTCATGTTCATCTAGGCAATCTTCTAGCTGTAGCCTTCCAACTTTGGATTACGCTTGAAGAAGGATCCAATCATTGGACCAAGTAGGATCAATTTTGTTCTGAACATCATAGCTGAAAAACTTGGACTCAGCAATAACTTGACAGGATCAAAATTTTTGAAATTTTGGGACTTACAAGAACTTGGGAAAAACTTGGCAATAGCACAACCAATTTATCGAACATTTGAAAATGCATAATCTTTTAAAATTTTTTTGGAGTTGGTTACATTTTTAACCATGGTTATAATTGTGACTATATTGTAGTAACCACCACTGAATTGTTTTTGAAAATATATGGTGCAATATATTAAACCAATGTAGAGAAAATTAAATGCATGATAAAACCTAACATATGTAATGCTCTTAATAACAATTGGATGGACTGGGGGTTTGAACTATCACAACTCTGTCAGTACAATAACATAAAAAATAGAAGAGCACCTACATGAAGTAGGGGCAGTGTGTCCACCACTTAATTAGTTCACTGCATAGAATTAACAAGGATTGAATTCCAAATGATAAGATTAAGAGGGGTCTGGGCCAATGCTCTCTGACATCCTTACATAAACATAGGAAACATTAATGCATTGTAAAGAAATATCCTTTCAACTCAATAAGCATGTGTTATTCCCAAAGCATTATCAAGAGAGATGAGAAAATAAAATCAGATTCTCTGATAATAAAATCAGTCCATAAAGCATGCAGCAATCTCACTAAAACTTCACAAGAAAGGGCACATGCAAGTGCCAAAAATCCCAATAACCTCTTATCCACCACATCCAGTGTATGAGCACACAAAAGATGGCACCCAACAATGAGGAGTACAATGAAGCAATACCCTAAACAATATCTCTAAGAACTACTTAGTTATGAACATAAATCTGATTCTCTGTTATTTTATGAAAGCACACCAGCACTTAGAAAAAGCTCCAATACTGTATCGATCTCGAACAACGTTTCAAATGGTACTCTACACAACAAAACCACAATACCCACATCAAAATACTACAAATAACATCATCTTCCTTGAACCCAAAATTACTGACAAAGCCAAAATCACTGTAAATCTTGAACCACAAACACTAACTAGCTAAGGTGTGTTTCTCACCACCAAAACTAGCAAGACAAGAAGACGGTTTTTGTCCTTAACCAGAAAAGGAACTCCTTGAGCTCATTCTAGCAGCATAATGTTATCTTCACAATATTCAACATACCAAATGAGAGCTCCAATCTCTCTTTTCTAACTTTTGAGAGCTATTTTAGAAATTGCTTTTTATTTTTTGCTGCTTCTCAAAATAAAAAATGAAAACACTTTTTTGCTTTTTCAGTATTTTTTCCCTGGCAAAATAAGTTTTTGCTTGTTCGGAAAAAGTATTTTTGTTTTTTCCCTAATTTTTTGGAACAATGCTTTTTTGTTTTTCTTTTTTTTTTGTTAGATCACTTTTTTTGTTTTTTCTTCAAAAAAGCACTTTCAAGACTTAATGAATGAAATAAAATTCTAGCAGCATAATGTTGTCTTCACAATATTCAACATACCAAATGAGAGCTCCAATCTTTCTTTTCTAACTTTTGAGAGCTATTTTAGAAATTGCTTTTTATTTTTTGCTACTTCTCAAAATAAAAAATGAAAATACTTTTTTGCTTTTTCAGTATTTTTTCCCTGGCAAAATAAGTTTTTGCTTGTTCGGAAAAAGTATTTTTGTTTTTTTCCTAATTTTTTGGAACAGTGCTTTTTTGTTTTTCTTTTTTTTGTTCGATCATTTTTTTGTTTTTCTTCAAAAAAGCACTTTCAAGACTTAATGAATGAAATAAAAGTCTAGCAGCATAATGTTATCTTCACAATATTCAACATACCAAATGAGAGCTCCAATCTCTCTTTTCTAACTTTTGAGAGCTATTTTAGGAAATTGCTTTTTATTTTTGCTGCTTATCAAAATAAAAAATAAAAACACTTTTTTGCTCTTTCAGTATTTTTTCCTGGCAAAATAAGTTTTTGATAGTTTGGAAAAAGTATTTTTTGTTTTTTTGCTAATTTTTTTGAAACATTGCTTTTTTTGTTAGATCACTTTTTTTGTTTTTTCTTCAATAAAGCACTTTCAAGACTTAATGAATGAAATAAAACAAATCTCTTTTGAAGACAACATAACTTTCCAAGTCCAACTGAAACTCTTTGCATTGAATTGAAGGAATTGAGACCATAGCCAAGTGCTGGAAATAGTACTTTCTAAAAATAGCCCATGGTATCCAAAGCTTGAAACTGAAGATACTGAATGCTGAAATTGGGAGGAGGCTGAAGCTAAGAACATATGCCAAAAATAGTGATTACTATAAATTGTAACTGCTAAAATAGTAAGCCATCTAAAACTCCCAGCTAACCAATTTGTGTCCAAAATGACACTTTTAAAAATAGTAACTTACAAAAAATAGAAAGTCCTAGATAACTTGTTTGAGATCACTTCAGAAAGTGTTGTTCAACCCCATTAACCTGTCTAGACTCTAAACACATTGATAACATTGGAAAAACACCTGATCCTGCAGACATTAACACAGAAAAAAAACCCTGTAGGGACATCACATGTATTGATTGAGAGTTAAAATAATTTTATTTATTTAGGTGAATATTATACAATTTGAAACCTTGTATATTGATTGCATATTTTGTGAATTTTGCTAGGGTGAAGGGTGTATTAAGTATTTCTATTTTTACATTTCTGTTGATAGAGACTGCGCAGTGCTGGTAGTCTTCAAACAATATTTTCCAAATTAACCGCAACACATTCCCTTTGTGCCTATAGGCTATAACTAATAAAATTGTGTATTCATTAATCAATATGATGCACAAAACATGCTTACAAACATCTTTCCTCGTACCCTATTCTCATCCATGTATCTGTTGGCTGCATTGTTTTAAATATGGGGTTTATTCTTAATAAATACAAGATTTCTTCACTCTTCCTAGAATAAACAAAACATTCGTTATGTGTAAAATATTCCAATTTTCTTTTATGCTCATGTTCCATCACAAACATGTGTAATATCCCTTTCAATTCTGAATTAAATTTTCTGATTCCTTAACTTGAGAATTTCGTCGAACACTTTGCAGACAAGGGATATATTGTAGATCTAAATTCTGATTTCTTTCTAAATGCCAAACTTTGATAGATATGCTAGCAAAGAATTCCAGAACATCTAACAATGAAGATGCAAATGTTTTTGTATTTTTTGAAACATATAGCATTGATTACAAATGAGACAATATGCATCTACAACAATAAGTTATTAGGGCAATACCTGTCATGATTTTCAATGATATTCTAATCACTTTTGAGTTTGACAACCTTTTGATATAAAATTCTGATATAAATCAGATTACAAGACTTCCACAACTGATTTCTTCTAAATCCCTACAAATGCCCTAAGATATTCAGATTTAACCTCAATGCAATGCAAAATGTAAACGGATTGGAATTTGGAAACCGCTCAAAAAATATGGATTTTACTATAGCGATGGTATTGTAGCAGAAATACTGCAGCGACAACACTGTAGCAAAATACTATAGCAACGACACTGTAGTAGCGACACTGTTCACCTTCAGTTACAGGAAAGTCTTTCAACTCTTTCAAAATCATTAACCAAATATCCCAGCCCTACTACAATATTTATGGAGATTAATATCAGACCTATTCCTTCAAACTTTACTCCTCAAATCTGGCCCTAGGCCACAAATTTGACACAATGAAAACTGATTGTCTTCTCCAATAGTTGCAACCCTTCGGAGGATCTTTCAGCACCTTAGTTATGTGAATCAATGTGAGTGTTTGTTCTCAATGACCAATGTAGCAAACTGCAGAAACCCTTCGGAGGATCTTTCAGCACCTTAGTTATGTGAATCAATGAGAGTGTTTATTCTCAATGACCAATGTAGCAAACTGCAGAAACCCTTGGCTCCACAAGTTATTAGGCAAAGTAGATGACAACACATTCGATATCCAACAATGAGGCTTCCCTCCATATTTATTCTTTTCCTCCAAGAGGTTCGCCTCCTTCTAGAAGAAATAAAAATAATATTTGATTTCACTTTCTAGAAGATTCACCCTTTCTTACAATAATAATTAATTGCACTTTAAAGTAATATTAAAAATATAATTAATATAAAATGCAAATATCATAGGCTATAGGAAGTGCGTGGCTTAAAAAATATGGATTTTACTATAGCGATGGTATTGTAGCAGAAATACTGCAGCGACAACACTGTAGCAAAATACTATAGCGACGACACTGTAGTAGCGACACTGTTCACCTTTAGTGACAGGAAAGTCTTTCAACTCTTTCAGAATCATTAACCAAATATCCCAGCCCTACTGCAATATGTCTGGGGATTAATATCAGACTTATTCCTTCAAACTTTACTCCTCAAATCTGGCCTAGGCCACAAATTTGACACAATGAAAACTGATTGTCTTCTCCAATAGTTGCAACCCTTCGGAGGATCTTTTAGCACCTTAGTTATGTGAATCAATGTGAGTGTTTGTTCTCAATGACCAATGTAGCAAACTGCAGAAACCCTTGGCTCCACAAGTTATTAGGCAAAGTAGATGACAACACATTCAGTATCCAACAATGAGGCTTCCCTCCATATTTATTCTTTTCCTCCAAGAGGTTCGCCTCCTTCTAGAAGAAATAAAAATAATATTTGATTTCACTTTCTAGAAGATTTACCCTTTCTTACAATAAATATTGATTGCACTTTAAAGTAATATTAAAAATATAATTAATATAAAGTGCAAATATCATAGGCCATAGGAAGTGTGTGGCTACAAGAAACTTGTAATTGCCAGACATTTGTGGCTGCAGGAAGACTGTGACAACAGTAAGAACTGTCCACACGACCTCTCCTCAACACCTTGGCCTACGAGGGTCTAATTATAGGCCAAACTCCATTAAATCTTAGTGCTAGTAAGAAGGGGACATTACAATATGTCCTTCCTGAAATTGCTTGTCCTCAAGCATCTCAACTTTGTATGTTGTAAAATTTTCTCACCTTCCCAAGTAGCATCCTCAACAAGCAAGTCCTTCCATTTGATCAAATATTCCTTGATAACATGTCCCCCTCAATTGTTTCTCCCTAACATCCAATATAGCCTCAAGTACCAGAGTCCTTACCCTCATCATCTAATGGTGGTAGAGTTGTGGAAGGGACCACCTGATGTCCTAACGCCTTCTTGAGCCGTGACACATGAAAAAATTATGGACCTTACTATCAGTTGGTAACCCACACACCTAATGATTTTGAAGGGTCCATAGTATCATGGCTTGAGCTTATTTGCACCATTCTTTTTGAGTGTAGACTGTCTATAAGGCTGTAGCATCAAGTGCACCATGTCTCCTACCTCAAATGGATGTTCAACTCTTTTTTGATCTGCATATTGCTTCTGCTGGTTTTGTGCTCTCTGAATATTCTCCTTGAGAGCCCTCGTGATATCTTGATTTTCCTACAGCAAAGCTCTAGCACTAGGCACTCTACTATCACTCATCAATAATTCAAGAAAGTTGGGTGCCTCATAACCATACAAGGCCATAAATGGTATCATTTGAATGGAAAGATGGTTGGTAGTATTATAGCAGTACTCACAAAGATATATCCACTTAATCCACCCTTTTTGTTGTCTTGCAATGTAGTTCTTGAGATGCCTTTCTACCTATTTGTTGACTATTTCTGTTTGACCATCAGTTTGTGGATGGTAACTAGTATTTGGAGTAAGCTCAATCCCACATAGTCTGAAAATCTCCTGCCAAAAATGACTCATGAACCGACTGTCTCTATCACTGACAATGCTTTGTGGTAGCACATGCAATCGGAATATCTCATGGAAAAACAATTCTGCAACTTGTGAAGCTGAATATGTAGTAGTGATTGGAAAGAGATGAGCATATTTAGTTAAATGGTCAATCACCACATAAATACAATCTCTGCCCTGGACTTTCGGCAACCTTGTAATGAAATCCATAGATATACATTCCCACTTTCTGTCAGGAATCGGTAGTGGCTGTAGTAAGCCAACATGGTATGTGTGATCATGTTTATTTTGCTGGCAAACAGGACATTCTTTGACATAGTGAAGAACATTTGATTTCAGTCCCTTCCAATTGAACCTCTTGTATTTTCTTACAAGTTTTGAAGTACCTTGGGCGTCCAGCCATAGGTGTGTCGTGCAAAGTCCTCAACACTATATTTTTCACCTTTGATTCGGGTGTCAAGAAGATCCTCTCTTTATAAATGATAAGTTCATTCTCAACTGAATATTTGTCATCTTGTATAGACCCCTCAATAATACCTGTAGCCTAAGAGCCCTTGGCATACTCTACAATAATTAGATGTCTCCAATCCTTTGAAATCTCAATGATAGAGCTCAAATGGGAATGGCGAGATAAAGCATCAGTGACTATATTTTGTGATCCTTTGACAAAAGCAATGTGAAAGTCATAAGATTGCAACTTGCTCGCCCATTTGTGCTGATGGTCATTAAGATCTCGCTGCCCTAGGAAATGTCTCAAATTGTTATGGTCCGTTTTTACAATAAAATTACTGCCCACTAAGTATTGTTTGAACTTGGCCAATGCATGCATAATGGCCAACATCTCTTTGTCATATATACTGTAGGTCCTGTCAGGGCCTCTTACCTTCCTGCTCTTCCTGCTCTCAAATGCAATCAGATGTTTGTCTTGCATAAGGACTGCCCCAATTCCGTTACCTAAAGCATCACATTGAAGTTCAAAGGGCTTGGAAAAATCTGGTAATGCAAGTACTAGACAAATAGTCAGTAGATGTTTAAACTTTAAACATCTCAAAACAATCATGTGCTTCCTGCGTCCAAACAAAAGCTCCCTTCTTGGTTAGATTTGTAAGTGGTGCTGCATGCCACGAATATCCATTAACAAATCTGCGGTAAAAACCACATAAGCCCAAAAATCCTCTAAGCTGTGGAAGATTTTCAGGTGTAGGTCAATCAATGATTGCCTTGACCTTGTTTGGATCCATACGAATTCCTTGTGCATCGATGATATGGCCTAAGTACAACAGTTTTGTCAAGCCTAATTTACACTTGGATTCCTTAACATACAAGGATTCTTTGCCAAGAATACCCAAAATTGTATCAAGATGTGCAATACGCTCCCTCCATGACCAACAAGTACACCAAAATGCCATCAAAGAAAACTAGTACAGACTGCCTCAACTGTGAATGAAATACTCTATTCATTGTGAATTGAAATGTAGCAAGTGCATTAGTCAACCCAAATGGCATAACCACAAACTCAAATGCCCACAATGACAATGAAAGACTGTCTTTCAAATAGCTTGCTTCCTAACGTGTATTTGATGGTTTCCCGGATCTTAAATCAATCTTTGAAAAATCTTGGGCTCCATGTAACTCATCTATTAACTCATCAATTCTAGGAATTGGAAATCGGTTTTTAATGGTCTTCTTGTTTAACATCGTATAATCAATGCACATCCGCAAAGTACCATCCTTCTTCTTGACAAAATTACAGATGAAGCAAATGGTGATTTACCAGGTCTGATGTGTCCTATAGCCTCCTATCTCATCCTTGAGCTGTTTGGGGTGCCTAGAGGGAGTAACTATCATAGGCTTAACACCTTCCTCCAATTCAATAATATGTTCTATCCCTCTATCTGGAGGTCTTCCAGGTGGAATCTCACTGAATACCTTGGTATGCTTAATCCTTAACTCTTGTATGTTTGGATGATAAGCAGGTTTTTGCCTGCTCCTCATGAATTGGCATCAAAACACAATCCGCTGCCCACTCAACCATGTCATGACTCATGACACATAAGTTGTTCCATCCTCCTAAAAGATATAGTCCTATAACTAGTGTCTCTAAGGGCCTTTAACACATGGGTCTTCTCATCCAGCTGAAATCTCATCTCCATGACACAAAAATTAAGTGGGAATTCACCTATGTCATGCAACCACATCATCCCCAATACTATATCAGTATCTCCCATGTTCACCACATAAAAATCTGCCTTAATCTCAAAATTATTCACATGCATGGGCAGATCGAAAATCTTCTCGTCACACGTAAGAGTGTACCCATCTGCAACCTTTACTCTTATACCCTCAAAGTCCTCCGTTTGTATGTTGCGTCTCTCAACCAACTGAGCATCAATGAAGTTATGCGTGGCTCCTATATCAAGCAAGGTAATGATCTTCTGCCCAACTAAAACTCCACGCATCCTAAAGACCCCCTCACGCTGTATTCTAGTGAGACGTGCTTTTTGTAGCTGAACCATCTCTCCCCTTTAGCCTTTTCTTACTC
Source organism: Cupressus sempervirens (assembly GCA_028749045.1). Classification (NCBI taxonomy): domain Eukaryota; kingdom Viridiplantae; phylum Streptophyta; class Pinopsida; order Cupressales; family Cupressaceae; genus Cupressus; species Cupressus sempervirens. The sequence continues at coordinate 77,564,840 of CM053791.1, read as the reverse complement.
ATGTTCTAATCCTGCAGCCCTTGAGTTTTCTTGATCAGATTGCTGATCTGAATTTTCAGATTTAGAATCCTCGTAAAATGCCCACATGACATAGTTACCCTTCCCCTTAGGTCTCAATGGACAATCATGGTTTGCATCATATGGCCCTTTGCAATGAAAACACAAATTTTTTCTACACAAATCATTAAGTGTTTCTCTATCTAGGGGTGCTGCTGATTTACCCTTTGGATCAAGCTTTCCCTTTTTCTTAGGACATGTCCTATTGTTTTTGTGTGTAGATGTTTCCTTAGATGTAAACTTGCTTTGGGGGGCTGCAAGTTCCATGCTCCTAGCCTTTTTCATTGCTTCCTGTAGTGTTAGAGGATTAAAAGCTTTTACCCAACCCCTCAATGGTTCCAATAGGCCTTCCATAAATAATACAATTAATTGCCTCTCTGATATGTTGGAAACCATAACTGATGACTTTTGAAAATCACTAATGAAACTCTCCAAATTCCCTATTTGTTTGAGCTGGGCCAAATCCATGAAATATGTCTCGGGATCCTTCTTGTCAAAACGCTCGATCAACCTATCCACAAATTCCTAATAAGAAGTTATGTGGTTATGCTGTAATGTGATCATCCCATGATACCACCATTTATGGGCTACACCTTCAAAGTGTAACGTAGCATATTTTATTGCATCCTCCTTTGCCATGGGTTGAAGGTTCAGGAAAGTGTCTAGCTTGTGAACCCAAGATTGAGTTGTAACCTTCCCACTACCATCAAACATAGGCAATTTGAATTTGCTGGCTGCATGCTTTAGATCTTTGTTTTGATCTTGTGGCCTTCGATCTCATCTTGTCTTGTAATGCTCTCTCCTTTGACCTAGAAATCTGTTAAAGCTTAGGTGTTCCCTAACCTTTGGTGTTAACGATTCCCATTCAACATTCACTGCCATAAGATGATATGCAAATATTGCCTCTCCTTTAGCATTATCATCTTCGATTTCATCTCTAAGGAAGGTAGGGTGTGTAGGCCTATCAACGGTACGGGTGGGAGCTCTTTGTGCTATACTCCTGTCATCAACTAACACTTGGTTTTGTCTAACCTATGTATTCACTTGTTGCATCATGGTAGTAAGTGCTCTTAGAGCTTCAGCTACCTGTTGCTGTCCCACTGCCAAATGTCTAAAAAGCTCTTGTGCTTCTCTTTCTTCATTGTTTCTAGCATCTCTCCCTTCGTTTCTTGGCGGTTCATCTCCTCCCCTGTCACCCATCTCTTTTAGGGGTATATTCTCAAACTGATTTTGCTCTTGTTTTGATCTCCTACGAGTGTAAACCCTAAGGTGACCTCGTTGTTGTGGCTGCATATGAACTTCAACCCTCTAGGATGGCAGGATCAAAGCTCTGATACCATTGTAATATCCCTTTCAATTCTGAATTAAATTTTTTGATTCCTTAACTTGATAATTTGGTCAAACACTTTGCACACAGGGGATATATTGCAAATCTAAATTCTGATTTCTTTTTAAATGCCAAGCTTTGATAGATATGCTTGCAAAGAACTCTAGAATATCCAACAATGAAGATGCAAATGTTTTTGTATTTTTTGAAACATATAGCGTTGATTACAATTTAGAAAATATGCATCTACAACAATCAGACATTATGGCAACGCCTACTATGATTTTTAATGATAGTCTAATCCCTTTTGACAACCTTTTGATATAAATCAGATCACAAGACTTTCACAACTGATTATTAAATCCCTACAAATACCCTAAGATATTTAGATCTAACCTCAATGCAATGCAAAATGTAAAAGGATAGGAACTTAGAAACCGCCCAAAAAATCAAGATTTTATTGTAGCGATGGTATTGTAGCAAAAATACTGTAGCGACAACACTTTAGCAAAAATATTGTAGTGACGACACTGTAGCAGCGACACTGTTCACCTTCAGTTACAAGAAAATCTTTCAACTCTTCTAGAATCATCAACCAAATAACCCAACCCTACTACAATATGTTTGGAGATTAATATTAGACTTATTTCTTCAAACTTTACTTCTCAAATTTGGCCCTAGGCCACAAATTCGGCACAATGAAAAGATTGATTGTCTTCTCCAATAGTTGCAACCCTTTGAAGGATCTTTCTCCAGCTTAGTTATGCGAATCAATAGGAGTGTTCGTTCCTAATGACCAATGTAGCAAATTGCAGAAACCCTTGGCTCCACAAGTTATTAGGGAAAGTAGATGGCAACACATTCGATGTCCAACAATGAGGCTCTCGTCCATATTTATTCTTTTCCTCCAAGAGGTCGACCTCCTTCGAGAAGAAATAAAAATAATATTTAATTTCACCTTCTAGAAGATCCAACCTTTCTTACAATAATATTTAATTGCATAATAAAGTAATATTAAAAATATAATTAATTTAAAGTGCAAATATCATATGCTATAGGAAGTCTGTGGCTATAGGAAACCTGTAACTGCCAAACATTTGTGGCTACAGGAAGATTGTGACGATAGTAAGAATTACTCACTCGATCCTCTCCTCAACACCTTGGCCTACGAGGGTTCAATTATAGGCCCAAACTCCATTAAATTTGAGTGTTAGTGAGAATGGGACATTACAACATGTCTGTACATCTATATACACATTCTAATTCTAGATTTGAATTCCTTGAGGGTCTAGTTATAAGTCGTTTTCTGTACCATATTGAACAACCCAATTTATACCTTAAGTCATTTCCTTGGCATTATATTATGCATATTTTCTCTAGTACTCATTGTTAAACTTATAAGGTTGCAATTTGCAATCACTTTGGCTATTAACACCTCAAATGGAGGCATTGGACACATAATACATTGATTTGCAAGTGAGGTGTTTAAACCGTAGTTCTAAGACTTGCCCTAAAATTGCCAAAATTGCCAGTTTGGTGATTTGATTCATGCTTGGTATTTTTTGATGAGCCGGTCAATCGAATCGCCGATTTCTTTTCATGAATCGCCAATTCATGCAAAAAATACATGAATCAGCACGGGCAGCCAGAAGTGAAGAGATTTTTAAAATAAAAACACATCTTTTTAATATTTTTTTTGCCTTTCCTCTTTGTTTTAACCCTAAAGGGCATGGTATTTTTTAGTGGCTAATATTCATTAATTGGCTACTTTTAGGAAATTTTGGCTAATAATTTAGTTCTTGAAAATATTTAAAATCGCCACATTTTTATAAAGTTTAGTTGTAAAAATATTTAAATAGTGTAAGATTTTCCAATTAAATAATATAAATTATTTTTATTTTTCAAAATAATGCAAGATTCGCCAATATTTTTATATCTCTTTTTTGAGGGGGGTTGCTTAAAGTTTACCTTGCTAAAGGGCCTTCTGATTATTTAGCATGAGTAGAAGAGAGGATCTTCATCTTAGATTCTTACATACATTTATGATTTGATGTCTTATGGATCTTCATCTTAGATTCTTACATACATTTATGATTTGATGTCTTATGGATCTTCATCTTAGATTCTTACATACATATGTTTCATGGATCTTAAGCTTAGATTCTTACATACATTTATGATTTGATGTCTTATGGATCTTCATCTTACATACATTCTATGATTTGAATTATTATGATCCTATTGTTTCTATTTACTTCAGTGACAACCTACAATTTATATTTTACGTGTAACTACAAAACATAGTTACGTACGTGATGGATTTATCATATTATCCATGTTTATGTAAACTTCTATTTGATGATGTTATAGTGTGTTTAGTTATATCAGTAAAAGGTGTATGAAATAAGTTTTAAATTGTTAAAATCTCTAAATTTCAAAGGTTTTTAAAATTTGTTGATTTGATTCCGATTCATGGCCAATTTGCGATTCGATTTGCCCTTGCCAATTCTAATCCGATTTTGATTCTCATCACTTTGGTTTAAAATCATAGATTTCTACCTTCCATTCCAAATGACTTTGTACTAGATACAAAATTTATTGGATACTTATAAATGAATTGTGAATTTTCACTTGGTTGTATTGTGACCTTTCACACATTGGTCCATTGCAAATTGCAAATGGGGACCCTCTCCTTTTCTTGAACAAGCCAAGTCTTTTCTTCAGACAGTGTTGTCTCCCAACATTTGATGTACTTTGATCGTTTGTCCTAAGTCTAAAATAAGCTAAATGCCACTTGCCTTTGGTTTTCAAAATGGATACTGTGTAAAAAAGTGAAACTTGGTCAAGTGTGAAGAGAAATTAAGTTATTGCAGGGAACACCCATGAAATTTTGTAACGTCCCCATTTTTAGCAGGTTCTTGCAGTTGGCGAGGTCAGTTCACCATCGCAACCCTCGTGAGCTAAAAATAGGATTTGAGGGTCTTAGTTGTTTGGTTATAGGCTTTCTAGCACCCTATGGTGTGTTTTGGCTCCGTTCGAGGGACTTACTATTTATAGTAAGTCAATCTGTTGGTTCCGATGAGCTTAGTTGAGTCAGAGGAGTTGGAGGATGCTCTTAGTTTTTATTTCGGGCTTTCGGTTTGGGCTCCAAGAATATTGGAGGGAGCGTCTATTTATGGTAAGTCATCCCGTCAGGTTCATGCACTGTCTTTCATCATCAGGATCACTTTGGTATTGTCAAATTTCAATTCTGATGCTTCTTCGGTTGTTTTCACAAGATGGGTGAATTATTATTGTTATAAGCAAGGAGAATGTATTTCTAAACCTACAAGTAAATTGGATTATTTATTGAGAGTTGCAATCCGTATTTCATTTGTTAGAAGTCAATTTCCAGGTTCATTATTGCATTCTTGTAAATTTTCAGAAGTCAATTTTTGAATTGGATATTAGTAGCATTGCCATCAATTATAGAATTACTTCTGAATTGTTTAGTGGTGTTCATTTGTCCAGCGGGCTATGAATTAATTATGAGAATTGTCTTAATTAAAGTATAGTATTTCCCGACTGTTATGTATTGTACTTGGAAATTTCATTATGGCTAGAGAATTTGTGATTTGGAACGACATTATTGTCTACTGTTTGGCGTGGTTAAAGAGGAATCTACTGTGGCTATTGTCCCTGTATTTGGTAGCAATTTCAGACTTTGTGGAAGGCTGCAATCAATTATTGGAGTGCAGCAATCAGGTTTTATAGTACCTGCGATTATAAGCAAGGGAAAAGAAATCAGCAAACTCAAAAACTCTTCGCAGGCAACAAAAGAAAATAATCAATCGGATTTTTAATTGCAGGTGCTCTAAAACCTGATTGCTGCCCTCCAATAATTTTTGGAGCCTTCCACAAAGTCTGAAATTGCTGCCAAATACAAGGACGACAGCCACAGTAGATTCCTCTTTAACCACGCCAAACAGTAGACAATAACGGCATTCCAAATCACAAATTCTCTAGCCACAATGAAATTCCCAGGTACAGTACATAACAATCAGGAAATACTATACTTTAATTAAGAAAATTCTCATAATTAATTCATAGCTCGCTACTCACAATTTTAATAGAGTAAGTCTTTATCAATTTGGACAAATGAACACCACTAAACAATTCAGAAGTAATTCTATAATTGATGGCAATGTTACTAATATCCAATTTAAAAATTGACTTCTAGAAATTTACAAGAATGCAATAATGAACCTAGAAATTGACTTCTAATAGATGAAATATGGATTGCAGCTCTCAATAAATAATCCAATTTACTCGCAGGTTCAGAAATACATGCTCCTTGCTTATAATAATAATAATTCACCCATCTTGCCAAAACAATTGAAGAAGCATCATAATCGAAATCTGACAATACCAAAATGATCCTAATGATGAAAGATGATGAATGAACCTGACGAGGTGACTTACTATAAATTAACGCTCCCTCCAATATTCTTGGAGCCCAAATCAGAAGCCCGAAATAAAAATTGAGAGCATCCTCCAACTCCTCTGACTCAACTGAGCTCATCGAAACCAACAGATTGACTTACTATAAATAGGAAGTGCCTCAAATGGAGTTGAAACACACCATAGGCTACTGGAAAGCCTATAACCAAACCACTAAGACCTTCAAATCCTACTGTCAGCTCATGAGGGTCGCCATGGTGAATTGACCTGGCCAACTACAGGAACTTGCTAAAAATGGGGACATTACAAATTTTGAGCATTTGTATGTACTTGCTTTCTTTGGAAATTTCTATTTTTAGTAAGCCTCATTGTATTCCAATCTTTCTAAGTTTAGTAAGTCTATTTTTGGTAGGTCTGATGAGCATTGGCAAAGGAACCAACTCATAATGGTATCTAGTCTTTAAATGGGAAAGTTGAACAAATATAGTTGGTCTAAAATGTGCTAAGTTTGGAAACATCCTCAAAATATCCAAAAGAGGAAAAAGGTTGAGAAAAAGTTGAAATTTCACTATGCAGGGAAAATTATTGGCTCCACCTATTTTAATGCCCAAAAGGGGAAATCGAGTAGAAAAGTGAAAAAAAATGGTGTGTCGGATGATTCCCCTTGATTTGTCCCATTAACGCTCAAAATAGAAAAATTTGAAGAATATACTAAGTGTTGGCTTAAGAGTGTGAAGACATGCAAAAAAGACCAAGTATGGAGATAATCCTTGGCGAAGCCTCAATTACGCTCTAGAGCGCAAATCCAAGGATTGTGCCTTGAGTCATGGAATCCATCTCCTATGCCAAGTAGTGCCTATTAGCACTCATTCATACATGGCAAGGAAAATGTACTAAAGTGAGAAATCCTCCAGCAAGGCAAAATAGCGCCCTTGAGTGCTAGTCCTTGGGTGGTATGGAATTGTGCCCAACGTCAAAAATATGTTATCATGCTTAAAGTTTGCCTAGCAACGCTAACACACAAAACGCCAAGGAATGTTTCAAGACTTCAAAAACCCTCCTCCATATTGAATCCATGCCCAACAACACTTAACACAAAGGGTCGAGGAAAGTTCATTGCATAATGAAAAATCCTCCATCTGGCATAATTCATGCATAAGGAGGGGATTTCGTGGGTTGCTAGGAATTCTCAAGAATGTTAACATTTTCCATGTATGCTGGAATTTATCTCCAAATCCCAAAATCCAATTCCAAAATCAAAGATAAAAAATTAAAATTTTGAATCCCAATCAAAATTCCACATCTGGGTTTCTTTTTTTCCAAATGGTAATCACCATATTAGGAAACAAAGATTCCACATGAAAACACTTGTTCAAATTACGTAAAAGCTCAAGGAGTATCATCATATCAAGGAATTTGTGCTTGTAGAGTAAAATTTGAAGGACCAATTGTTTTCAAGATTTTATCAAGTCATTGATCATGATTTTGTGAAACCTGTCAATCTTGCTATTCATCAACACTTGAGATCGTTTATCATGCAATTTGTTAGAAAAGGTAGAAAGGCCTCTTCTTGTTCGATTCATGATGACATTAATGATTGTAAGTCTAGTAGAAAAGAACAAAAGTTAAAGAATAGAGCTTGTGTGATGAGGCTCAATCTGCAGATATAGAATATGCCTTGGATTAACAGAGCATATAAGTTCCTTCTCAGAACATTAATCTTCCCAACAAAAACTTTGCATTCATAACTCCTTGATTGTAGATGATATCATGCTATTATAGAAGCAACCCTGAAGTTGATCCTTGACTTCAAAATCTTGAGCTTGATACATGCCTAGAAGGGCATGATATATGGTTTAATTATTAGTGTAAGGAATATATAGTTCAGAATCCACAAGGAAATTGGACAAGTGGCTCTTTATTTCAACATGTGTCAAATCTCATGCATTTGGAAATTTAACATTACTGGTTGATTTCACAGCTCTCCCCTTGAAGATTGGTATTAGAAATTGGTGCTTATGGTAGAAGAGGGAATTCTTTTTAAAGGGCTTAGTAAAGATTATGATTTTTTAACATTAACATCCCTTTACGTTTGTCTATAACTAATTATTTTATTTGTCAATTAATTAATTAATTATTAAGGGCTGATAATTTATATTAGTTCATATTGAAATAGAAAATAGGCAAGGCGGAAAAAATAGATTTTTGTATTTTCATGTCGCAATTCAAGTCTAATTTCATTTATTCTATAGGAAGAATGAAGCAATGAAAGACAAGGATTCGAGTGAAGTTACAATTATTTGAAGATGAACGTTCATTGAAGGCACTATCAACATAAGTTCACGATTAGAGAATTGGTTGAATAAAAGAGGAAGTGACTGAACTTGATTGTTGACACCATTTTGGAGAATTTCAAGTGCAAAGGAATCGGGCTAGGCTATTCTTGGTGAATGGGAATTTATTACTCAGTGGGAATCTTGCCTCCATTACGGGTCAACTTTGACCATTTCCACTAAATGGTTGACTTTCTTCTTATTGGTCCATGTGAACTCGCTTATGATTGTTTGATTTGCTTTCTTTGACCTAACCCTAATTAAGGATGAAGTGGCAAAATCTAGGCCCTCGATGTTGTTTTAATCTGAGCCACACATTGTCATTTGAAAAAGTATATAAAGGCCATGCCTTCTCATTTGTAAATTGTAGATAGATGGATAGATAGATAGTTAGCTTATTAGAAGTAAAGAGCTCTTGCTTCTTAGAGTAGAAGTAGGATAGGAGAAGGAAGACATTTTTGTAAGTCTTAGGGAAATCTGGTGCAGGAGCACTGAGACCAAAGACAAAATCCTAAGAAGACACTAGGGTCACTAAATAGATCCTAGGTGGGAGCAAAGAATAAACATGACCATGTTGGGTCATTTAATGTAATATGGTTAATAAAGCCATTAAAAAGGATGTATTGCACTAAAAGTGCCCAAATGATGTAATTTGCCTAAAATGACAACTAATTTTAACAGTCATAAAACTGACTGATTGCCAGTTAGGAGGAAGTTACATTGGGTAACCAGTTGGGAAAGTTTTCTTGGTTGTGTGAGCATGATTTTTTTTAAGAGGAGGGGGGAGTCTTAGAGAGTTAGTAGTGAGTTTTTATCGAAGGAAAAAGTAATTTAATGAAGTTTCATTGAATACAGAATTAATTCTCTACAATTTTCTTTGTTCTATGTTGTGAGGGAACAGTCCTTTGTTGTGGATTGTTAAATTTTTTTTTTTGAAGGAAATATTGATTAATAATGGAGTAGGATAGTAAGGGTTTGAGTCATTGTTCATTCCCATGCTCTGGCTTATTGTTTTGTGAAGTTTAAAGCAAGAAAAACTCAGATTGTCTTGACTGTTCCTAAACAGAGGTTTAAGTGCAATCAGAGATTTATTTTGAAGTTGCTATGAATACCTAGGCCCTCCCACTTATTGTGGCTATTGTGTCTTGTGGGAGGAGCCAATCCATGCATCATATGTTTCTATAAGTGTTTGTGTGCAGGAATGGACAAGGGATTGAAGAAATGGATCACACATTTTGAAGAAAGTTGAAGATGACCGTTCCAGAAAAAGGCAGTTCAGTATGGGGGCAATATTATTCCAACCAACCATTGGATCTTGCTCAGATTTAAGTATGCTTGTGAGAACCTAATTATGCCCATTCTCACCGGAGCGATCGAGAAGTTTGTCTCATCTTCAAAAGTTATACGTATTTGTGTGAGGGTCTGTCCGGAGACAGCAAGGAAGCATATTTTTGGTGATTGGGCTAGTGAGCTCTTAGTAAGAGATAGTTGCTTTATTGAAGACACTGATGTATTTGAGGGACATTGGTGATGGTTATAAAATATGTAGAGCCTATGGTGGCATAAAGACAAGGTGTGCATTCCGATAGATTGTGGAGTTGGCTTGGATCAAGGAGAATGATCCTCATGAAGATGCTTGGTTGGTATTGTAGTGATCTGTAAACTAGGATTTACAATTTTACAGCTTAATCCAAATTATAGATTTAATTCCCGATCCAGGAAGTAATTGCGTGGCTATGTGTTTTAACCATTGAAATTACAAGAATATTTATGCTAATAACACTTAATTAAATAATGTGTTTAATGCATATAAAAGAGGACAATAATGGATGAGAGAATAAGAAAGAGAATAAGGAGACACAAACAATTTTATATGGAGTTTGTCCGGGTAGGACTATGTCTCCGGGTTCGCTTTTCAATTGGGGGACTGCTTTATTAATTCTGCTAAGGAAAACACTTTGTTACAGAATCCAAGCTTCCAACCTTCACAGTCTCTCCTATGCACTTGAAGACAAAACACAACACCTTCGTGCTTACAAATCCTCTCACAAGGAAAAGTTATTCCTTTACAAAAATGCTCTCTCCAAAATTTCTCCAAGACTTATTTTTCTGAAGGACTAATACCCAAAGTCTAATTTCTTGCCACTGACTAATTCCCCTTCTAAGGGAAAATAATCCCCCTTTTATACAAGTTTATTTGCCTATTATGGTGAAAACCATAATAGTTACAAATCTCCCATTTTTATATAATAACCTCCCTGTCAAAATAATATCTTACAAAAAAATATACTTTCCAAGGAAGGAGTATCTTATAAAATCCTTCTTGGAATTTATCAAAAAAAATTATAAATCATATTAATATTTGTTTGGCTCTCCTTAGAAAAAGCTTTAATATTTTAAGGATTTGTATCCTTAATTATAGCGGAGAATAGAGCTTGCTATTTTATAGGGGTTCATAATCCAACCCTTTAAACTAGGGATGGTAAACGACATTTTTTTTTCAAAAAAGGTTTGTGGCTAATTTGTTAGGAAATATAGGCCCACAAAAATAGCGGCGCTTGAAAGTAGGGAGCTCCTTTTTCTGAGGTGAAAGTAATTTTGCAATATCTTCCACATTTTATCTCAGATTTTGATGAAATAAACACCGTTGGCAAGCTCTTAAAAAAACTCTTCGCAATGATACCAATATTGACCCCTTTTGATGACTTTATTTTTTTAATCTTTTTTTGAGCCCCTTTGATTTGCCGATTTCACCAAACCTTTGACTGAGCATAACTTTTGCATATAAGATCCTTTCGACCCTGTCCAAGTTATGTCGAGTCTAATTTTTTGAGATCTTTGGAATTATGTTGAATTTGAGAGATTCTGAGATTGAAAGTTTTAGGCTTGCTAGATCCACCTGGATCATTCCTCCCCAATGAGAATCTTTTGGACCTTCGAAAGTCTATTTTTACATAGATTGAAATTGAGGGCATGTTCGCCTCACTTGTCCAGTAGCACTTGTACAACCTGCTAGAATTCTGAATATCTGACTCATCATAAACACAATAAAAAATGAGATAGCATTGCTGACACAATTAACCATACATCCACCAAGATTCATTGTTGCATCCATCACCCACATAGTACCAATTAGTAGAAAAAGAAGCAACAACACTGAATAAATTGATGAAAAGGGAAAAGTATCAACTCTTTGGATCTCCTGCACAGGAACACCATTAGAAAATAAATCATCCAAACCTTCTTTTACCATCACTGGTTGAAGACTTGATTCTTCTTGCACATGATCCTCACTTGTGGTGGCAGGCATGAGAGTCAGTCTACTGCTTGCATTTATAATTATTTCCAAATGCCTTGTATTTGTAATCGATCCTTCATTCTTCATGTGATGAGCTCTTATAATGTATTCAATTCCATCCTTAAACAAATGATACTTATTATGCTCCTTGTAGAAAATAGCTTTCCTATCATATAAGTATGAGCTACCCAACACAATCCCATAGATGTCAAGTAGAACCACATCAAAATCAACCTCATCTATGTACTTGGATGTAATTGCAAATCTTAACCTACATTGCTTAGTTATTCGCAATCTGTTATCATTGCACACCCAACCTAAAGGATAAGGTCTCTTATGTGGCTTAGTTTCCAATTCTAACTATTTAACAACTTCCTCTAAAATTAAATTAACTTGGGACCCACTATCTATCAATGTCTCGATTTTAGTGTTTTTTGAAATCACCCTTACGAAAAAGTTCACACCTTTTATTATCTTCAATAGCATCACTCCTTTTGGAAGTAGAACATGAAACACTAGTTGAAGAATCATGACCAATGAAAGATTTACCTTTTAGACCCACAACTGATATCTTGGTTTCATCATCAGAGTTTGACCCAAGATATTGAACAATAGCTGTAGTCTTTTGCTTTCCTTTGTGATCCTTCTCAAACCACTTTGGTTTCAACTCTGTATGCAATTTCCAACACTTTGCATCTGCATTCTTCTGGCAATGTGAACACATAGGCTTTTCACCTTCCTCTTTCTTCACTATGGCTGTTTTCTTGCCCTTGTTTCCTTCAAAAGGAACAAATTCCTTCTTTGAATTGAAACTTGTGTTTCCTCCACCTGCTTCAATATGGGTTGCTTGAACACACACTTCATCAAAGTTAGGAGTAAACATCAATATTGTATGTTTCAAATGAGAATGCATTCCACCTATATACTTTAACAAAGTATTTTGTGTATGAAGAGGAATTCCAAGAGTTAAAGCCTCCTTCCTAAATACCTGTGTATACTCTTGCACAGACTGCCCTTTACCTCGTTTCAAATTTTGCCAATGCATAATGGCTTGTTGCATATGACCCAAAGGATAAAATTGTTTCTTCAGAGCAGAAGTAAATTCATACCAAGATGAAATGATTTTACCATGTGTAGCAAGATCATCCTCAATCTTACTCTCCCACCAAACTAATGAAGTACCTCCCATTTTGAGAGTCGCTAGTTGGATTTTGGAAGAATCATCCAAAATATTTTGAACCCTGCAGTACACATCAATCTACTTAAGCCAGTTATCTAGTCTTTCTGCATCCAATTCGCAATTATATATGGGCAAATCAAATTTCACATCAAGTTTTAACAAAGGTGTCTTCACATGTTTCTTTTTAAAAGAGGTAAACAACTTAGAAGAAGAAGAGGAAGAGGATGAAGAGGATGAAGAAGATGGGGATGGAGGTTCAGGAGGGTCACTGCTACCTCCTACTCCTTTGCCTTTGTCGTCTTTTGATGAAGATTTAGCTTCTTCCTTCTTTCTAGCCTTGTCCGCCTTTCTCAATTGTCGTTCATGCCTCTCTTGAAGAAAAATGTCCACCGAAGCTTTCAATTCCACAAAAGCTCTTTGGAAGGTTTTCGCATCAAACTCGGAATGATTTTGTTCAGATGCCATGACTGGTCAAAAAGTTCTTTTCCCAATCTCTAGATTGAACTCTACAATTTCACCGCCTTTCTCAATTGTCGTTCATGCCTCTCTTGAAGAAGAATGTCCACCGAAGCTTTCAATTCCACATTTCTAGCCTTGTCCGCCTTTCTCAATTGTCGTTCATGCCTCTCTTGAAGAAGAATGTCCACCGAAGCTTTCAACTCCACAAAAGCTCTTTGGAAGGCTTTCTCATCAAACTCAGAATGATTTTGTTCAGATGCCATGACTGGTGAAAAAGTTCTTTTCCCAATCTCTAGATTGAACTCTACAATTTCACCTTCTCCTTGTTTCAACTTCAACTGGGTTAACATCCACCACTTGCAATTTCACTGCAAACTAGGCTCTGATACCAAACTTGCTCTATAACCTAGGATTTACAATTTTACAACTTAATCCAAATTACAGATTTAATTCCCGATCTAGGTAGTAATTGCATGGCTATGTGTTTTAACCATTGAAATTACAAGAATATTTATGCTTAAAACACTTAATTAAATAATGTGTTTAATGCATATAAAAGAGAACAATAATGGATGAGAGAATAAGAAAGAGAATAAGGAGACACAAACACTTTGATTCGGAGTTCGTTCAGGCAGGACTACGTCTCCAGCTCTGCTTTATTAATTCTGCTAAGCAAAACACTTTGTTACAGAATCCAAGCTTCCAGCCTTCACAGTCTCTCCCATGCATTTGAAGACAAAACACAACGCCTTCATGGTTACAAATCCTATCACAAGGAAAAGTTATTCCTTTACAAAAATGCTCTCTCCAGAATTTCTCCAAGACTATTATTTTTCCCAAGGACTAATTCCCAAAGTCTAATTTCTTGCCATCGACTAACTCCCCTTCTAAGGGATAATCCCCCTTTTATACAAGTTTATTTGCCTATTATGGTAAAAACCATAATAGTTACAAATCTCCCATTTTTATATAATAATCTCTCCATTAAAATAATATCTTACAAAAGAACATACTTTCCAAGGAATGAATGATTTATAAGTTGATTCTAAAATCCTTCTCAAAATTTATCTAAAAAAATTATAAATTATTTTAATATTTGTTTGGATCTCCTTAGAAATAGCTTTAATATTTTAAGAATTTGTATCCTTAATTATAGTGGGGAATAGAGCTTGCTATTTTATAGCGGTTCATAATCCAACCCTTTAAACTAGTGATGGTAAACGACATTTAAAAAAAAAGAAAGTTTGTGGCTAATTTGTTGGGAAATATAGACCCACAAAAATAGATGCGCTTGAAAATAGGGAGCTCCTTTTTCCGATGTAAAAGTAATTCTGCAATATCTTCCACATTTTATCTCAGATTTTGATGAAATAAACACCGTTGGAAAGCTCTTAAAAAATCTCTTTGCAATTATACCAATATTGACCCTTTTTGATGACTTAATTTTTTAAACCTTTTTCTGAGCCCTTTGATTTGCTGTTTTCACCAAACCTTTGACTGAGCATAACTTCTGCATATGAGATCCTTTTGACCTCGTCCAAGTTATGTCGGCTCTCATTTTTTGAGATCTTTCGAATGATGTTGAATTTGAGAGATTCTAAGACTGTAAATTTTTTAGGCTTGCTAGATCCACCTGGATCATGTAGAAACACTATTGAAGTCCCTCTTTTATTTGTCTATTGCAAGTCCACCAAGGTCCTCTGCATCAAAATCCAAAGTTGATTTCATTGAAGATATGGTAGATTCATGTTTATTGCAACCACTTACTTTTTTTTTCCAATTTCTCAATTGTTAGATAAAGAATTTTGATTTTAATGGATAATCCATGGCTCGTACTTTTTTCATCTTGTTGATTACAAGTTGCAATGTAAAGTTAACCTGAGCTCGTGTTATATTGATGCTTGACTTCACTTATTAAATGTGCATTGTTTGTTATGATGGTGTACATAATGATATGAAAAAAAATTGCATTACCCTTAGAAGATTGTACCAGTTCCTGTAGAGTTGTAGTTGATCATGGCGGAGCAGAATTGTATTATTTTAGAATTTGTCTAGTAGAACACTATCATTGATATCATTGTCCTTAATTTTAGTCCATTTCAGTTGTGTCTGTTTGAAGAAGCATCACCAAGTTGTAATATCCAATGAAGAAGCTCTAACTAGCATTGTAAAAGAAGTGTAAAATGATACAAACGTAAGTCCCTTTGTGTTACTAGCATATAACAATGACCTTCGAGCTTATCTACATGTTGAGACATGATAGAAAAGAACCTCGGAATCACTTGTATGATCTTTCATGATCTTAGTATACATGAGATTTTGCTCGATTATGTATTGTATTTTGTATTGGTGTGGTCATCAAACACCTACCAACAAGTTGCTGCCATTGTGCTTGTGCATTACAAAAAAAATATGAAAAATTAAAAGTCAAATTGTATTTCATCTTTATCGAGTGTTAGACAAGTGTGGAATGGATTTTAGGGTCTTGACTCTTAAGTGCACAATTTCATGAGTTTTTGGTTGTAAAACTCGGTACGCATTTTGCAAAACATCATGGTTGAGTAAATCAATGAGTGACTCACCAAGGCTCATGCAATGTGAGCACTCACATGTTGAGTGAGTACTCATTGAGTCTTTTGCTTTTGCCTTACATCATGTAGGTCCATGGTTTATATCCCCATCTTCTACTTTGTCACTTTAGCACGGTGCATGCCAAGACAAGATGAACACTTCTAGAGATGTGAAATTGAAATCTTGTCTTGTGCTTAGTAGCAATCATCTTTTGTACATTTTCATTGGAGCACCTTGGGTTCTTGTTTGGACCTTGTGAGATTTTCCAATTGTTATATATGAGGTCTCCGATTGGGTTAACCAACTCCCCAACTTGTTGATTCTTGGGTTGCCTCTAAGGACAACCTTGTGATAGAGTCAATCTCCAAACATTTGATAATGGAGAAGATGAAGGCATCATTGTCCTTGTTACAATGTTTCTAGCTCTCCTCGAGCTCTACCTATGGTGATGTCCATAAACTAAAGTTCCCCTAAGCTACATCTGTCCAACTTGGTTCAGCCTAGAAAAATCTGCCCTTTTGGGCAGTAGGTAAATCAAGTTTAATGTCAAGTAGAATTGGTTTTGAGACCCAAATAGTTCTCATTGTACAACTGTTGGGCAAAATATAATGGAATCTATTTGTTATTAGGATAACAACCATGTGCTGCAAGGAATAGAGGGTATATCATGCAAGCTATTTGAGGAATGATGCTCGTATATCCTCGTATCTCCTCACCTTGTTTAGTGACAGAGGATGACTGATTTGATTGACCTATTAAATTAGTGTGGTTTCAAGGATTGTGATTCAGTTTGAGTTATCTTGACTAAGCTATGAGATTGTTGTTTGAATCTGTTGGGTGGATATTTTGCAACCAATAATTTTCGGTAAAAATCTGGTCGCAAAATAGGATGACCAGCCACAGCATGTGAGATAGGGTCTCTCCTACCTTAAAGGGAAGGCTCTCCCTTCTCACCGTTCCTTGGATCAACTCAAGGTAAGCAAGAAGTCGAGAGATTTTATAAAATGGGTGATACCAATATCCTTTCTTATCTTTCAAGAAAGAATCCACTTACTCGTGAAGCGAGTAATGGGCAGGGTGAATTTCTAACTACACTTCTATCAAGAGCTGGAAACAATGATATAGATAAACCTTCACTAACTCAAAGGCTAGCTGAAATGTACTGGTTTGGATCTAAGTCCGGCCATACTTCCCTATGGAAAAGCCTTACAATTAGGGCACAAAGACTCCTAAAAGTAAGAATAACTTAACACTATTTTGCGAATTAAGAAAGAAGTATAAGCTACAGACAAAGCTTCTGGCTATACACTTCCACAATTGCACCTGGTCAAAGCTCTGACTCCAATTGCTTCTTAATTCTTTTTATATTCAATTCACGAGATACAATTACCAACAACAGAAGATAACGTGAATCAAAGATAATTTAGATGAATTATAGACAAAGCTTATAACTCACGCAAGTAACAATCTCACTTAATGAAAGTTAAGTCTCAAATGCTCCTTTGTATTCACTTTTATCTCAAAATAGTGCTACACAAACAAAGTTTGGCTGACACAATTTCTTCAGAGCTCTCTTGTATAAAGATAAAGATGATTTTTACAATGAAGGGGTACTCCTTTATATAGGCATAGGAGTTGAAAAAAAGGTGGAGGAAAAAGTGGGAGCAACTCAACCAACTTTGACCTAGTCTAACTAAAAGAGAAATTATAGGGTTATATGCAACTGCACATGCAACTCACATTACATGTAATGACACATTTTCATGTAATACACCCTCTTCAATTACAAACATGAAAGAAGAAGAAAGATGGAAGAGAACTGATACGATCCTAAGGATTTCCCTGAAAGGCCTTGCACTTGGTGATGCTATTCCGAATGATCATAGGATCAAGAGTTCCTGTATTTTGTGTCATTGCATTCACCTTGATAACCATGGTGTTGCATTTTTTGATAACCTCTTTGAATTGTCCGTTGTCATGTGGAAACTTGATGTGATCCAACTTTTCTCGCTCAAGTTGTCGTGAATTCTTTTTTGTAGATCAACACAAACTGGAGTCTTTGACACTTTGAAAACCTTCTCGATGGTGTTTGGATGTAAACTCGAGACAACTTTCCATCAGCATTTTAAACTTTTTTTTTTTGAAGCAAAGTGCTTGGAAGGATGGAAATCCTTTGAAACATGAAAGTGGAATGCTTGGGAATGCGTGCAAATGAAGATTGCTGATTTTGAAATGTGACTTATGGTTTTCAAGACGTTATTGCATGAAAAATGAGTGCATCTAAGTGCAACATGTAACAAGGGATGAAGGATGAGATGGAAATGCGAATGCGGATGGAGGATGAGATGCGAAGTGTTTTGACATGGAAGATGGAAGTGAAGAAACAAGTTCTTGGGAAAGAACTTGTGACTTCTCCAAAGTAGAGAAAAGCGGCAAGCAAACATAAAACACAGAAACTCAAAAGAAAAACGTACCTTTGGAAAGTGACTCAAATACGTCAAGATGCAATGCACTTCAACACACAAATTCAAATTTGGAAATTGGAGAAAAACCAAAAACAAGAAAATGAACAATTTCTTCATTTTTGAAGGAAAAATGCATTTTCCATGGCATTGATTTCAACAAGTGGCAATCATCAAGCAATTATGTGCATAAAATCAGCAAGATAAGTACAAATTAAATAGTAAGAAAGAAGAAGTCCACTTACACGAAGATTAAGTGTCAAAAATGAAGGAAAAAAATGCTCCAATGTTGAAAAATTCTCCAAAAATGCTAATACTTTTTCCAGCTTTGCAAATTCAAATGGGAAAGGGCAGAAAACAAGGTGTTTTGTGTGCTAGATGCCAAAACATGCCCAAAATGCTCCAAGATCCAACATTTTTGAATGCACATGCTATGGGACGTTTTTAGTGAAAAACGTTTTTCACCAAGGAGAAAAATCAAATCGATTTGGAGTTTAAAGGTGGAGATTTGTGTCACAATGCAATACAATCACCATAAAACACCAAATTGATTCGTCCACATGCAAAAACATTCATAAAAAATGGATGTATTTGGAGTTTTCTTCAAAAACGTGCCCTAGGATAGAGTTTCCAAAAATAATTTTCAGCATGATAAATCCATTCTCGATGCAAGCAAACTCATTGCCAAGCAAAAACGCCTTCAATGGAGAAGATTTCATGCAAATCCACCAAGTAAATTTCTCACAATGAACAAAAACGGGTTCTTGGAGAGCAAATGCATGCATTCTTTCAAAATTGGACGTTTTGAAGGGCACAACACATTTTAAAACATGCTTTTAGTTAAAATCAAACCTTTTTTTGGGTGCATAGCATGTTTTAAAAACTTTCAACAAGGCAAATCAGACCTTTTTGGGTGCATAGCATGTTTTAAAATATGCAAGTGATCAAAATCGCACCTTTTGGGGTGACTAGCATATTTTAAGTTGTATCTCATACTTATTGATGCAATGACACAAAAACTTACCTTTTTGACGTAATGACATCAAAAAGGTCCACTTATGATTTCAAATTGAACTTTATATGCAGTGACATGTAAAATGTTCATATAAAAGGTCCATTTTTGATAACTTAAAGTCATTTAATCAACTTAATTTCATAAAAATGTTGCTAAATGAGACATAAACAATATTAATATATCATATTTAAAAATACAACACATAAATATAATTTAAAAAGTAACATTTAAATGAGCATTTAATTTTAAAAAAAAAAAAAAAAACTGGAACTATATAGTTATATAGTTACTTTAAGTGAAAAATCAAAAAGTAACTCAACTTAAAATTATAACATAAAGTGCACTATAGTCACTTTAAGTGAGAAATTTAAAGAGAGTAACTTAACATAACAAAAAGTGAATTTAAGTTATATTTTTCAAAAAATGAAAGTCAAATAAAAAATATAACATGATATTTTTAATTTGTGTTGTTGCATAAAAAAGGTCCATTTTTAAGACACTAAAACAACCATAACTCCTAACTGACAACTCCGATTGAGCTCTAGGTTAGACCGAATTGAAGGAAGAAGCGAAAGCCATGACATGAGCAAAACCAAAGGATTAAAAACCAACAAATGCAAATTCAAAAGCAAAGAAAATGACAATGAAGGCTTTGAAAATCAAGCAAAGGCTCGAGAGAAAGCAAAATGAAACAGATTTGATGAAAGCCTTCAGTGAAACAATTTGATATACGAATTGAAATTGATCGATTGATCAATGTTAAACAATTGAATATTAAATTTATCTTAGAGAAATGCAAAACTAGCTTGAAAAAATTTCGTGCTATTACCAACATTTTGTGGTGACAAAATGCAAGACAACAGAATCTCAAGATGATTGGAGTACTGGAAGGTATTGTTTCAATGAACAAAAGATCATTTTGTGTTGATTGGTATTAGAATATAATAATATTTCTTTAATGATCATCTTAGTCAGTCTTTAGTTTATTAGGTAGTTTCTATATTTCCATCTTTAGTACACGATTGTTTCTTTTAGAAACACTGCCTTTGTAAATCTATATAAGGAGCTCTCATCTCCTTTGTTTAATTCAACTGCAACAACACTGATTTACCATAACATGTCAATGATTGTAGCTTTGGTTGGATGATTCCATCTAATGAAATCAAATGATTGAATGATCTATCGGCCTTAAACATTTGATATCTATCCTTCTCTATTATTATCATGGAGCATTATTATTAATGATAATAAATTATTAAGGGTATATATATATATATATGTATATTATATATGAGATATATCATACATACACACGTATATATATTATTATCTATATATAATATGAATATTATGTATATGAGATATATTTATTCATATTATATATATGAGATATATTATACATACATACATACATACATACATACATACATACATACACATATATATATTATATATAAAATTTATTATCATATATTATAATCATGATAATACATTGAACAAAGATCATTTTTGATATATGTTAAAGCAATAACTAATATGAGTTAAGATATTAACAAGAGACACGTCTCTGCCGGAGACATGCCTCTTCATATCATATACATATTCGTTGAAAAAGTAACTAGAAACACACATAAATCAATAAGTGTTAACACTCTGAAATAGTGACTTGTCAAATAATTAAAATCACCTTACTACGAACACTATCATTAAATATATTATGATCTCTAATTGTCCGAAACAATATCTAGAGTAATCATAATGCATTCGTTATCAATGATCTCTAATTGTCCGAAACAATATCTAGAGTTTTCATGATAACAGGCTTATCATTTGCAAGATCATCACCTTACAAATGACTACCTTTTGAATATATCTCTATGAAAGATTGTCACCTTTCATTACATATCTGATGCAACTAAACAACAATAGAAGCATAAACTCATTCAAATTCAATATTCAATATTACAATTTAATCATACAAAGTTTTCTTCTGAAGTATTCCAACTTCACTTTAGCAAGAGGCTTAGTAAAGATATTTGCTGTTTGCTCATTAGTACTGATGTACTCTAGTTGAATAACTCCTCGATCCACCATATCTCTAATGTAGTGATAAGGAATTTCAATATGCTTAGAATGATTGTGGAAAATAGATTAGCTGAAAGCTTGATACAACTCTAATTATCACAATGAATCACAGTGGGCTTCAAAGGTCTTTTGAACAAATCAATTAGCAATTTTTGTAGCCATACAACTTCTTTAGCTCCCAAGAAAGAGGCATCGTATTCTGCCTCGGTACAACTTAATTCAATTGAAGACTGTTTTCTGCTGAACCAAGAAACCATTCCAGATCCTAGACTGAAGCAACATTTAGAAGTACTCTTACGTTTAGTAGGGCTGCTTGCCCAATTAGAATCAGAATATCCATGAAAGTTGATGTTTGCTTGATCATATTTGACTCCCATGTCAATAGTGCCTTTTAGATATCTCAAAATGTATTTAACTACATGTAGATGTATCTTCTTTGGTGCACACATAAACTGACTCGAGGTGTTAGTTGCATAACATATGTTAGAACGAGTATTCACTAAATACATTAAAGATTCAATAATCTGCCTGTAGTAAGTAGGATCTGTAGATTCTGATTTGATTATATCATCCTTCAACTTGTGTAGATTGACTTCCATAGGAGTAGAAGCTAACTTATATTCCATCATTCCAAATTTTGTTAAAATATCAACTGTATATTTTCTTTGATTCATAAAAATGTAGTTACCTTTTTGCCAGACTTCCAATCCGAGGAAGTAGTGTAGAAGACCTAAATCTTTCATATCAAACTCTATTGTGAGTTCTTGTTTGCATTTCTTTATGAGATGTTCTTCCCCTGTTATCAACAAATCATCAATATATAATACAAGAATAATCATATCATCACCATCTATTTTGAAGTATAAGTTAGGATTAACTTCGTTTTGAAAATATCATAACTTCATTAGATAGTTGTCTATCCTTTCATACCACGCTCTGAGAGCCTGTTTGAGACCATATGGTGCTTTCTTTAATTTACAAACGTGAGTTTTGCTGTCATGAGTGTAGAACCATTTTGGTTGCTCGATATAAACTTCTTCAATTTTACCATTTAGAATTGCTTTTTTGACATCCATTTGATGAACTTTCTATCCTTTGGATGTTGCGATGGCCAAGATAGTTCTAACAGAAGTGTATCTAGCAACTGGAGCAAATGTTTCTTCATAATCGATGCCTTCTTTCTATGAGAAACCTCGTGCTACAAATCTGGCTTTGTACTTTTCAATGCTGCTATCAAATGCATGTTTAATTTTAAATAACCACCTAGAAGAAACAACTGATTTGTTTTTAAGTTTGGGTACAACATCCCATACATCATTTTTTAGTATGGAATTACATTCTTCAATCATTGCTTCTTTCCAAGGTTGATTTGATAGTGCTTCTTTAACATTTGAAGGTTCTGTTTTTATAAGTTCAGTTTATAATGCAACATGGCATGACTGATTTCTAGTGCTTTTACTTTCTCAAATCACTTCATCAGGTTCAACTTGATTTTCTTCTATCATTTTCCTAACCCAAAGCGACCTCTTATTATTGTTAACATTTTCAGAATCTTCAAGATTAGATGTAGTGGTCGAAGATGGTTCAATATCATTCTCACTCTCAATTTCTGCTGGGTGATTTTCATCTATTTCAGGAATAGGTTCAGTAAGAGATTCATCATTGTTTCTAGAAATATTAAAGGCAATATCTTTTTCAAATTTCAAATCTCTACTAATCTCAATTGTTCTTTGACTCGGAACAAAAACCCTATAGCCTTTGGTTGTTTCACTGTATTCAAAGAGTATCCCCTTCTTTTCGAATGGTTCTAGTTTTGTTCTTTTCTCTTTAGAAATGTGGATATAAATAGGATATCCAAATATTCTTAGGTTACTTAGATTTGGTTTATTACTCGTAAATACTTCTTCAGGAGTGGTGTTCTCTAATCCTTATTGTGGACATCCATTTTGAATGTAGACTACAGTGTTAGATGCTTCAGCTCAGAAAGAAGTATGAAGATTTTGATCGTGCATCATTTCTGTGGCTGATTCAATAATTGATCTATTTTTAAGTTATGCAACTCCATTCTGTTGAGGATTATATGTTACAGAAAAATCCCTCTTAATCCCAACTGTAATACAAACGTTTTTGAAAATTTTGGAGATGTATTCACCTCCATTGTCTGACCTTAGTATTTTTATTTTTTGTCAACTGATTTTCAACTTGATTTTTGAATTCTTTGAAATTTGATAATACTTTAGCTGATTCTTTCTATTTTAGAAAGTAGATCCAAGTTCTCTAGAGTAGTAATCAATAAAAATTACATAAAAGAGACACTCGTTAAGAGAAGGTACAGACAGGACCACAAAGGTCAGTGTGAATTAGTTCAAGAATGGATTTTGATTTGCGAACACTTTTAGGAAATGATTGCTTTGTGTTTTTGCTTAGAGCACATCCTTTGCAAATGGCCTAGAGCACATCCTTTGCAAATGCTTAAGTGATTACTTTTGAGACTAGGTAAACCTTTTACAATTTTTCTTGTAGATGATAATGCAAGATAGTGAAGGTGACCTAGCCTCCTACGCCGAATTTCGGTAGAATTTGAGGTTTCATGACTTAGAGCTAAGTTTTGATTGTTACAAAGTTTATATAGACTTTTGTCTCTAAATCCAATAGAAATTGCTTTCTTGATGTTCTTTGGCCAAGATAGAACTTTGTCCTCTTGAAAAGTGATTTGAATCCTTGATCAACAAGACTAGAAATAGAGACCAGATTTCTTTTTATTCCAGGTACATATAAAACATTTTTGAGTTGGAGAGTAATTCCCGAATTTAGATAAATTGAGCAGGATCCAATACCTTTGACAGGATGAGTGGAGTTATCTTCAATGGTGACTTCTTCTGAGGAGTGTTCTGAGAAGTTTTCGAATTTGTCTCTAAAACCGGTTATGTACTGAGATGCTCCATTGTCTATAATTTAAGTGTTGTTGTTTGAGTTTAATTCACTTGAAAGAGCTAAATAAAATGCATAGTTTTCTTTTTCTTCTTTCTCTACTTCCTCTCCTTTGATTTGTGCTAGGGCTGCTTGAATTCTCTTTCATTTAGGGCAGAAGTTATGAGAGTGACCAATTTTATCTCATTTGAAACATCTAACTTTTGACCAATCATGTTTCTTATATGATTGTTTAGTTTCCCTTCTATTATGTTTGAATTTTCTTTTCTTGTTTGAATTTGCATGAAGAGCTTGAATGTCTCCCTTGTGATTTATACTTAGTCCTCTTGAGACTAATCTTGATTTTTCTTGTGTGCATTCGTTTTTTAGTAATTCAAATTTACAAAGCTTAGGTCGGGAGCTTACACCTCGTATAAATGTTTCCCAAGATAGAGGAAGTTCTCTTAATACTATCATGCTAAGTTCTTTGTCATCAACTCGATTTTCCATTGTTGCAAGTCGATCTTTTAATTCAGAAATCCTTAAAAAATAGGATGTAATAGATTCTCCATTTTTCATCTTTATATATGGTAGATCTTGTTTTAGGGTTAACAATCTACTAGTATTGTTGATTTCGAATGTCTCTGATAGTAGAGAACATCTTAAATGCAGCCTTGAGATTGGCTATGGATGGAAGAATATGATCTTTTACATAATCTATTATAATTTTCATTGCCTTGTTATTGTGTCTTTTCCATGTCGTTTTAATTGGATCATTTTCAAGCATAGATTTGTTTGTTTCTATATACTCCTCTACTTCCATTTCTCTTAATATTATCATCACTCGAATTTTCTATGATGAAAAATTTGATGCTCCCTCAAGTCTATCCTCTAGCCTTACATGATTGACCATTTTGATTTACGAATATAATTTAAATTTTATAAATCTAAGACTTTAGATTTTAATTCTGAGTAATAGAGTTCTTTCTGAGAATAACGTTGATACCGTGTTAGTTTTAGTGATCTTTGATAGACAAAACTATTACAACAAATATGAACAATAATGAATATCCTTTCTTGATTAATTGCTGAAACAGAGATGCAAAATTTGTTCTTCAATGGTAGTCACTAAGCCTTTATCTTTAGTCTACAACTTCAATGTGGATCGTTGAGAATTATCCTACAAAGGAAATATGCAGATCGCTGGGACTTGTAATGCCATGTATTGATTGTTATCTCCAACGATCTGCATTTAAACACACACACACACACACACACACACAATATATATATATATATATATATATATATATATATATATATATATATATTTGTTAAGGGTCATGCCTCCCGTAGAGTCATGCCTCTACGGAGGCATAACTAACCATTAGTTTACATAAACATCATATTTTCGGTGGACTTTATGCAATCGACGCCAAACCATAAGGCCTTCGATAATAATAACAACTTTCACAATGTTTACTGATAACAATACAAATTGTTATGATAATAATCCAAATGCATTTATATATGTGTGTGTGTACATTTGAAGAATAGGATTCACGTAAGACATCACAATTGATCATTACTTCTACTGATGCTATACATCAACAATCTTAAGTGGAAAGCATAACCTTATGCATCTAGGAGACAAACATTAAGATTAAAATTTACTTAACCTAATTCTGATTCAATTTTCAACGGTATCAGAGAGAAGCCTAGTTAGGAATATTCAATTGTTGAAAAATATAAATGGATGATCAAAATGCAATCAATGGACAGATTAAAGGAAATGCAAACAAACGTCTTAGAACTAGTAATGTAGAGGCACATGTTCAATGTTGATAAATACTTAATTTGGAAGATGTAGCTCAAAGAAACATTGGCTAGTAACCTACTCAATACACCAGTGGGTGGTAAAGACGAGATTCTTCCGTCTATATGTAGACAACATGAACACAAAAGTCTCCTTGTCAAATTAATAGCAAGTGTGTGGCATTTGATACAACTTCATATTCATTGAAGTCAAGGACATTCTCAATTCACATCCATTATTATTGGCCGAGTCAAAATATCGCCTAAAGAAAGGAGAGCTTTGCTCATGTTGGAGAAGAATACGATTTCAATATGGATGATATAAATGCAATATATATAATACTTACAAAAAATTGCGGTAGCAGGAAGGTCCATTGAGGAGTAAAATGTGCTATAGCATGCAAGCACAGAGAGAAATTGAACTGTCATAAGAACCTTCTTAACGTAGGCTATGGGGAGAAACGATGATGTGACAGTTACACTGTAATGTCCCCCACTTAGCCAGTTTGGAGGTATGTTGTCGTTAGCCCATTCTTGTATGGTCCCGAGGGCTAACCAGGACTTCAAAAGGGATCCTGAGGTTATTTGGCCTAGTCAAATTTAATTACAAGCCAAACGGAGTTCGTTTGTTGGGTTGTCAGGAAGACTTACTATTTTTAGTAAGCCAATAGGGGGATGCAGTGCCTTCAATTTTCAGTGACAGGATGAGATGTGTTTTGTTGGGCTCTTTCTAATGAGCTATTATATGTGGGATTTCGAGTTTATTTGGTATATTATTTTAATGTTTGAAGTTACAACGGTAAAGTGACTATTTAAATTAAATATTATAATGTTTCATAAAGTCACTTTATAAAAATCAAGAGTCCCCCTTTTGAGTACATACATGGACTTTGTAAAAAGAAAAAAAGAAGTAATATTAAAAGTCATGTATTATCCCACATTGGCAAGACGGAAGCGTGGAGCAAGTGAAGAAGGGATTAAAAGAAAGAGGATAGCTCTCATTTATTCATGCTTAGAAATATCAAAGAAATTGGGGAATTTTTTGGAGATTATATCTCAATAGTTTGAAGGACGAAATCCCTTCAAGCTGGAAATCTTGACACCATTGAAAGATATAGTCTTGAGATTCAACATAGTAGCAATCCGAAAAAGTAGATACGAAAAAGCAGTCCGAAAAAGCGGAACCGAAAAAGCAGGCTGAAAAAGCGGGTACGAAAAAGTAGTCTGAAAAAGCAGAACCGAAAAAGCAGGCCGAAAAAAGTAGTTCGAAAAAAGCAAAGTAGAAAGGGCAGCATTGAAGGAAATTATTACAGCTATCTACAACCAGGTTCTTTTGTTAGTATTGCTTTTTAGGGTGTTATAAGCTTTCAACTGTAAGTGTGCATTATACCAACATTATCATTTTGTAATCCATGTAAATGCCAAAGTCTTGGCCATATTTCATAAGCATTGTAATTTTCATTGCAATTAAGAAGATAATAGTTGCTGGTGTCATTTAAGCAATTTAATATCATTATTTATCAGCTAGTTAGTTTGCATACCAACTGTTTGTAAAAATGCCAGTTGGCTGTAAGTGTTCATTTCTCATGCTTAGATCATATATATGCACTGAATATTGTCAAAATTAGTAGCACACTGATGTTAGGTCATTGTGTAGTCCATTGTAGTCTTCTAGCACAAGATTCTCATTGATGCAAATTGAAGAAAAAGTCATTTGAAGCTAGCTGAAATACTATATCAGTCATACGTCCTTTGCATGTGAATTGTTTGATGAAATTCTTTGAGCTTTCATGAGCATTTTTGAGAGCAGATTTGAGGAGGGTTATTACAGTGGTATCAGAGCTTGCTTGCAAAGTGTTTGACGAAATGTCAAACCACTGAAGTATAAAGATTTTTTGGTGTTTGTAGAAGTTATAACCTATTGGGGTTATTACAGTGGTATCAGAGCTATAAGTCTTGCCATCTTGTGGAGGTCTTATAGGGAATTTGGAACAGCCAGATAGAGGGGAAAGTGTTTGACGAAATGTCAAAACACTAAAATCAGAGCATTTATGTTTGAGCATGCGATAGGGGCCTTATAATTTTCGCAATACCAGAGCAAGACAAAATAGGATTTCAGACCTGCAAAGCAAATAGTCTAGTTCATCCGTGCAGCTGGACATAGAATCCAGTCATACAGACACAGAGGAGATATTCTTTGATCAAGGCGGCAATATGGGAGACAGGAATGCTCGGGATCCTGGAGAGGAAAGATTCTTAAAGTTATTAGAGACCTTGGCAGAGGGACAACGATTAGCAGAACAGAGGGCACAGGAACAAAATCAGAGAATGGAGCTTATGATGCAGATGATGGCTCATCAAATGGGTTTGAATGCTAACATGTGTGGAGGAAATAATCAGAATGGTAATAATCAAAATGGTAACAATCAGAATGGGAACAATCAGGATGGGACACATAATTGAGGTGAACAAGTTGGGAACAATTTCGGTCATGCACCCCAGCAAGCTAGGACAGTGAGTTCAAGGCCCATGATTCCCACATTTCCTCCTAGAGGCCCAGAGTAGCCCGTACCAGAGCCCCAGATTACTGATATACAGGATCAGTTGAGAAGAGATTGGGAAGCCGGAGGTCCAGATTTTACTGTTGCAATTACCTTTAGGGAGTATATGGATGTGCGGATTAAACATATGCCACGTGGACATGACAGGAACCAGAGCTATGAGCTACGGAAGAAAGTAGGGAAACTTCAGTTACCATATTATGATGGCTCGGGAAAGTCTACAGCAAGAGCTTGGGTTCAAAAGCTTGATACATACTTTCAATTGAACCCTATGCCTGAGGAAGAAGCTATTGAGTATGCAGCAATTCATCTGGATGGGTTAGCACACGAGTGGTGGCATCATGGTATGGTCACTATGGGTCATGCACACATTACCTCATATGTGGAGTTTACGGAGAGACTGATTGAACGTTTTGATAGGAAGGATCCAGAACTACATTTCAAGGAGTTAGCTTAGCTTAAACAATGGGGATCATTGGAAACATACATTTCAGAATTTCAAAAACTTGCAGTGTTAGATGTATCTGAACGGAGGATACTGGTTCTATTTATGGATGGGTTAGCTGATCCGTTGAGAGGGTGGATTAAAGCTCTCAACCCTCCCACTTTGCAGGAAGCCATTAAGAAAGCTCGTGACATGGATTCCTCTTCAGCTTCTAAAAATAAATTCCAGGCAAAGAGTTTCCCTTCGAAGAAAGATAAGGACAGTAAACCTTTGCGTAGAGAGGGTCAGCCACCTAAGGAGGAAAGTAAGAGGTTGGACAATGATACACTTAATGATCTCATGAAGAAGAAGCTTTGTTTTCATTGCAGGGAGCCTTGGGATTTGTCACATAAGTGTCCATTGAAAGCAAAAGCCAAGCAGATGGAATACTTTTCAGCCGAAGAGTCAGTGGATGGAGATTCAGAGCAGTCATCAGAATCAAATGGAGATGATAATTCTTCACATGAGGAAGCACACAGTGATAGCACGATAGCTTAGTTGTCCAGTATACAGGAGGCCGTCACTTTCAGAGTTAGGGGAACTTTGGATGGACAAAGATTTGTGGCACTCATTGATACAGGGGCAACACATAACTTCATTGATGAAAAGTTTGTGACACGTAGAGGGCTACATACAGAAGAGCATAGGGGATTTAAGGTGATGGTTGCCGACGGCTTCAAAATCGACTGTACCAAGAAATTCTCCAACTTGCAGCTTTGTTTGGGAGATATGACATGGTGGGAGATTTCTTTGTTGTCAACATTGGTGATCAGGATATGGTGCTTGGGATGAATTGGATGAAATCTCTGGAAGAGTTTACATTTAACCTCCAGAAAATGGAAATGAGATTTGAGGCAAATGGTAAGAAGATAGTACTCAGAGGTTTGTCAGATGGGAGACTACGAGTGGTGTTACTCAAGCGGATGCAGAGTTTCTTCAGACACGACCAGGTGCAGTGGACAGCAGAGTTCAGAGTAATGCCTGAGGTGACAGAGCAACATAAACAGGAGTATCCCCCTGATGTACAAAAAATAATATCCAACCATACTAAGCTGTTTGGTGAGATACCTCCAGGGAGACCCCCGGATAGGGGAATTGAGCATGTTATTGAGTTAGAGGAAGGGGCTAAGCCAGTCATCATCACACCCTACCGCCATCCAAAGTGATATAAAGATGAAATAGAAAAGGCAATCAAGGAGTTGATTGACATGGGGCACATACGACCAAGCAAGAGGCCTTTCGCTTCTTCAGTAGTATTGGTGAAGAAGGATGGTACAATGAGGATTTGCATTGATTATAGGGAACTAAACAAGAAGACAATCAAGAACCGATACCCTATTCCGCGCATTGATGAGCTTATTGATGAATTGCACGGTGCCTGCTACTTCTCTAAGATTGATTTGAGATCCAGCTACCACCAAATACGAGTTAGAGAGGTGGATGTGGAGAAGATAGCTTTTAGATGCCACTATGGACATTTTGAGTTCTTAGTCATGCCCTTTGGGTTGACTAATGCCCCTGCCACTTTCCAGTCTTGTATGAATAGAGTATTCAGAGATCAGTTGAGGAAGTTTGTGTTGATTTTTTTTGATGATATACTGATATATAGCCATACTTGGGAGGAACATTTGAAGCATATTAATGCAGTGCTCAGCATTCTAGAGAGGGAGTCATTATATGCCAAGATGAGTAAATGCGAGTTCGGGATGATAGAGTTGCTCTATCTAGGGCATATTATTAGTGTAGGAAGTGTTCGGGTTGACCCAGACAAGATTAGGGCCATTTTGGATTGGCCACCCCCGAGGAACACTTCGCAACTCAAGGGATTTCTTGGGCTTTGCGGGTTCTACTACAGATTTGTGAAGGGATTTTCACAGATAGCAGCACCACTTACAGATATGACACGGAGAGACAGTTTCAAGTGGTCAGAGAAGGCTCAAGATTGTTTTGACAGGTTCAAGGAGCTGATGAGTACATGCCTTGTTTTAGCCATTCCAGATTTCACCAGGCCTTTTGAACTGCAGTGTGATGTCTCAGGAGAGGGCGTAGGAGCTGTCCTCATGCAGGACAAACATCCCATCGCATATGAGAGCAAGAAATTACGAGGTGTTGAGAGAACTTACAGCATCTATAACAAAGAAATGCTAGCAATCATGCACGGGCTAGCTAAGTTCAGGCAATACTTAGCAGGGAGCCGATTCACAGTAAAAACAGATCATAACAGCTTGAAACATTTCCTTGGACAGAAGGATCTCAATGACAGGCAACAGAAATGGGTGAGTAAGTTACAAGCTTATGATTTTGACATAGTCTATGTCAAAGGGAAGAAAAATATCGTCGCAGATGCTTTATCCAGAAGGCCTCATTTGCTTGTTGTTGGGATAGTCATGGACGATTGGAGAGAGTTGATCTTGGCAGAGTATGCCAAGGGTAGTTGGGCATCTAGTGTTATTGAAGGAACTATTCAGGATAGTCGATACACTGTTGTAAATGATTTGATCATCTACAAGGAAAGGATTTATTTAGTACCTGGGTCTGCTATGAAGCAGAAGATTTTAAGGGCATTTCATGATTCACCATTGGCAGGACATCCTGGATTCTTTAAGACATATCGACAGGTGAGAGAGTGCTTCACTTGGAAAGGACTCAAAACAGAGGTGCTTCAGTTTGTTAGGGAGTGCCCAGTATGTCAGCAGAACAAACAGGGACATTCC
This sequence comes from Cupressus sempervirens, assembly GCA_028749045.1. Lineage (NCBI taxonomy): Eukaryota > Viridiplantae > Streptophyta > Pinopsida > Cupressales > Cupressaceae > Cupressus > Cupressus sempervirens. The sequence continues at coordinate 77,533,129 of CM053791.1, read as the reverse complement.
TTTCCAGGTGGTTTACTACAGCCCTTACCGATACCAGAAAAGAAGTGGGATAGCATTTCTATGGATTTCATTACAGGCCTCCCCAAGGTACAGGGTCGGGATTGTATTTTTGTTGTGGTAGACAGATTGACGAAATTTGCACATTTCTTTGCAATTTCGTCCACACATTCAGTAGTATAGACAGCAGAGCTATTCTTTCGAGAGGTATTTAGATTAGATGGGATGCCACGGAACATAGTCAACGACAGGGATAGTAGGTTTATGAGCCACTTTTGGTAGGAGTTGTTCAGGTTGTGTGGAACAGAGCTAACTCCGAGTACCAGTTACCACCCCCAAACTGATGGGCAGACAGAGATAGTGAATAAATGGGTTGAGGGGTACCTTCAAAACTACATTGAAGGAGAGCAGAAGGCTTGGGTGAAGTGGCTGCATCTAGGGGAGTACTGCTATAATACCTCTTTCCATATGTCTATTCAAATGTCCCCTTTCATGGCACTGTACGGGTATGATGCTCCTAATTTTCTGGATTTGTTATTTGGGGATAGTAGGGTGCCTAAGGCCAAGGATATATTGTAGGAGTGTCAGGACATTATGCGATCCTTGAAGGAAAATTTGCAAAGGGCACAAAATCAACAGAAGCAATATGCTGATTAGCACAGGGTTGAGAGATCTTTCGAGGTAGGAGACATGGTGTACCTCATGTTACAGTCGTATAGACAGTCCTCTCTCAAGAGGAGTGGAGCAAAGAAATTGAAACCACGCTATTATGGACCATTCAAAGTAATCAGGAGAGTGGGTGAGGTAGCTTATGAGTTGGAGTTGCCTGCAGACAGTAAAGTACATAACGTGTTCCATGTGTCACGCCTTAAGAAGGCATTGGGGCATAATGTGGTGCCTTCAGTAGTATTGCCACCTCTCGATGATGAGGGAAAAATTATTTTGATTCCTGAGGCTATACTTGACTCCAAGGAGAGGGTGCTTCGCAGGCGGACTATCAAGGAGTACCTAGTAAAGTGGAGGAACCTACCAGTTGAGGATGCGACATGGGAGGCAGAGGAGATTATTCAGCATCCTGAGTTGAGATTGCTTGGGGACAAGCAATTTCAAGAGGGGCAGACTGTAATGTCCCCCACTTAGCCAGTTTGGAGGTATGTTGTCGTTAGCCCATTCTTGTATGGTCTCGAGGGCTAACCAGGGCTTCAAAAGGGATCCTGAGGTTATTTGGCCTAGTCAAATTTAATTACAGGCCAAATGGAGTTCGTTTGTTGGGTTGTCAGGAAGACTTACTATTTTTAGTAAGCCAATAGGGGGATGCAGTGCCTTCAATTTTTAGTGACAGGATGAAATGCGTTTTGTTGGGCTCTTTCTAATGAGCTATTATATGTGGGATTTCAAGTTTATTTGTTATATTATTTTAATGTTTGAAGTTACAACGGTAAAGTGACTATTTAAATTAAATATTATAATGTTTCATAAAGTCACTTTATAAAAATCAAGAATCCCCCTTTTGAGTACATACATGGACTTTGTCAAAAGAAAAAAAGAAGTAATATTAAAAGTCATGTATTATCCCACATTGGCAAGACGGAAGCGTGGAGCAAGTGAGGAAGGGATTAAAAGAAAGAGGATAGCTCTCATTTATTCATGCTTGGAAATATCAAAGAAATTGGGGAATTTTCTGGAGATTATATCTCAATAGTTTGAAGGACGAAATCCCTTCAAGCTGGAAATCTTGACGCCATTGAAAGATATGGTCTTGAGATTCAACATAGTAGCAATCCGAAAAAGCAGATACGAAAAAGCAGTCCGAAAAAGCGGAACTGAAAAAGCAGGCTGAAAAAGCGGGTACGAAAAAACAGTCTGAAAAAGCAGAACCGAAAAAGCAGGCCGAAAAAAATAGTTCGAAAAAAGCAAAGCAGAAAGGGCAGCATTGAAGGAAATTATTACAGCCATCTACAACCAAGTTCTTTTGTTAGTATTGCTTTTTAGGGTGTTATAAGCTTTCAACTGTAAGTGTACATTATACCAGCATTATCATTTTGTAATCCATGTAAATGCCAAAGTCTTGGCCATATTTCATAAGCATTGTAATTTTCATTGCAATTAAGAAGATAATAGTTGTTGGTGTCATTTAAGCAATTTAATATCATTATTTATCAGCTAGTTAGTTTGCATACCAACTGTTTGTAAAAATGCTAGTTGGCTGTAAGTGTTCATTTCTCATGCTTAGATCATATATATGCACTGAATATTGTCAAAATTAGTAGCACACTCATGTTAGGTCATTGTGTAGTCCATTGTAGTCTTCTAGCACAAGATTCTCATTGATGCAAATTGAAGAAAAAGTCATTTGAAGCCAACTGAAATACTATATCAGTCATACGTCCCTTGCATGTGAATTGTTTGATGAAATTCCTTGAGCTTTCATGAGCATTTTTGAGAGCAGATTTGAGGAGGGTTATTACAGTGGTATCAGAGCTTGCTTGCAAAGTGTTTGACGAAATGTCAAACCACTGAAGTATAAAGATTTTTTGGTGTTTGTAGAAGTTATAACCTATTGGGGTTATTACATACACATTAGGAAACATACAAAATAATGTTACAAAGGGGGAATATAAGGATAAGATGACCATGCAAATTTGGATTATAATAACTGTGACAGTCACGTATGTAGCCCTATGATACATAGGCTCATCACACATAAGGAGGGTATGAATATAATGCAGAAATCATCTCCAATAATTGATATGATCCTATGGAATGAGTGTAGAGTCTAACTTGGGACCCTCCTCAATTTAGTCAAGATTAATATATTGATTCACTGTATACATATTGGAAATGGTTCGGGGTAATAGCTAGCAAACTCTATTATTTGGAATAATCAACTGCTAAGAGAAAACTATGAATGAAGCAATAACTAATACAAGGAGATTTTTGTTTATGCATGCAAGCCATACTTCAGTTGATAAGTAGCAAATACTTTTCCACAACAAGTCAAATTATGATATTGTTATCAGGATTTAACTGTGTAGTTTTTGAGTCAAACTCATTGACCCATGTTTCATGAGTAGTGATTCACCACATGAATCCATCTCATGAGAATAAATGGAACACTTAGCACTCATTGGATCTAAGTGATGCTCATAGAGGTGATTCGTACTTCAGTTGTCAAGGGATATACAACTCACTTAAATCTTTACCCTATTATATTGCAAGGCCGGTCCTTCATCATGGAGTCTAGAATCATAATCTTCCATGGATGACTAGGATAAATAATAATAGCCAATGGTGCACAATGACATCCCATGAATGAGAAAAATGCACTATATGGGTGTGTTATATATGCAAGCAATAGGAGTTAATAATTCTAATGAATATCATATCACGAACAATATGGGGTTTTCCAAACAATTAGGAGTCATATGTATATACAATATAGATTATATGCAAGAGCAAATATACTTGTTGTTAAGGAGCGTTCTGTAGTAATGTTTGATACGTATACTCAAGTTCAGAAAATGTTTCCTCAAATGGTATTTCTTCTGCCCCAGTAGATTAGTCCAAAATGGCAAGTCCAATTTGTTCAAACCTTGACACATATACTAGAGAGGAGGTAAGAATTTCACATCCATGCCAGGCATTTGGAGCAGAATTAGTAAATAATATGAAAACAAAGTCCCTATTTGCTCCTGGCTTCTCGAACAGAGAATCGAAGTCTCAAACTATAAGTTAGTCTAAACTATTACAAAAGGATTGCAGTTAAGTAGTTCTGAGGGTGGTGAGAACAAATGGATCTGAGCCATTTGACACAAATAGCTGTACTCCAATGCCAAATGAGTAGGAATAGATGTGAGGCTAGTTGATGTGGTAGTAGAATATGATGAGACTGTAGGGCATGATCAGTTAGGGATCTCTGCTTTTATTGAAGTAGTAATAGGTAGTAGCAGAAAGAGGGCTATGAGTTCAAAATCTTTGCACACTGAACAAGGAAGATATATAATAAGGAATTCCATCGAAAAGACAAGTATTGTAAGGCAGAAACAAGGGCGTAATGACAATTGTTCTTGTGGGTTAGAACGGAAGTGGAAGAAATGTTGTGGGTGGCCAGATGCACTTAGACCAATAGCAGGGAGGTGAAAATTGCTTCCAACCTGTATTGTGGAAGAATCTAGATATTTATTGGTGGGAAGCAAATTTTGCAAGTGCCACAATGAGCAAGAGTTAATAATTAGTTATCTATAGTCTGACCATTTATTTAAGCAATCGATAGACATGAAATTACCACAGTTGAGATCAATGTTACCATGGAGCAAAAATATATTAATAATTCCCTTTGTATTGACTTGTGTGTACACGGTAAGAATAGTTGGATGTCACAGACTCCCTAATTACATTAAACTAGTAGATAACTAGATGAATGTTGTGATATTAGTGATTCATCTTTACAACATGGCTATTGTGCCAGTTTTCGTAGCACCAAGCATCTTTTAGTTCACATGACTAATCTAGCAATATAGAAAATATGATATTTAAGGATTTGTCAAAAGTTTGTTGGTAAACTATGTTGTCGATAAAATGTATAGTGTAGCCGACAGGTAGAATAGTATCCGAACGGGCGCGTGACGCTTGAGTCACCCCTTTGGAAAGGTATATGTACACGTTCGAGATGGACTTTGGAATCATCATTGTGATAATTGTAGTCATTGTATTCGGATTGTAATCATTAAGTGCATATATGAATAAAGTATCTATTCTGCGTTGAATCGTGTTATATTACATGTGTTAAGCTTTTACTCTGTATAGTAAACATTTGGCGTTGTTGCCAGACAGTCCTGGAATGAAGGAATGATATGAAGATTAATGCCGAATTTGCTTAACAAGGATAGGAACAAGGTGAAAGATAAGGATGAGCTACGTACAACATAAGAAGTTTTACTTCTAGCATAGCAGGCAAAGACTTTAGCAGATTGCTGAGGGGCACCGAAGGGGTGAAGAGGCACAGACAGAGGGAGTGCACTCACCTAGTAGGCTGAGGAGTGCCGAAGAATTGCTGGAGGAGACTCGACAACGCTTAAATTTGGTGGAGGAAACAAGGGAGGAGTTTCTTAACCTGTATACGCCGAGGGGAGAGTGTCCGAACGGAAGGGAAGGAACTCGCACGACTCAAAGTGCCAAGGGAACACGAGCGTGGAGTGATCTCTTTGTTCCTGATACATTGGACAAATGGATACAGGCGGAGAATAGAACAACATCACTTGAAGACCTTTCACCAGACAACGCGGTTGTTGGAAACAAGACTATTATACAGAACAACACTGGAGTCCAGAACAGTGCGGAAGTGCAGAACAGTGCGGGAATTCAAAACAACGCGGGCGCTCAGAACAAGGCGGGTACACACGTACCTCAAAATCAAAGGAAAGTAACGATGGCAGGTCCTAAAGAAAAATTACCCAAGTTTCATGGTGATGGTATAGTAGACCCTATTCGACATTGTAAAACGTGTGAAACCATATGGACGGCAAATGGTGTGACGGATGAAGAAGATTGGGTTAGACAGTTCCCAACGACCCTGCAGGGTGTGGCAATCGATTGGTTTTCCAATACTGATCATCAGAAATTCACTACATGGGAGAACGTTAAAAAAGAATTTATAGCAGAGTTTAGATTACTTTGGGACGATAATGAAATAGTAGCAGAGATATATAGTATTAAACAAGGAAAGAATGAAACAGTCCGGGCCTATGCCAGACGACTGAAAGAATTGGTTGGAAAGATGGAAAGTCAACCAGCGGACGGTTTGAAAAAATGGTGGTTTGTGGAGGGGCTACGACCGACTCTAAAAAAGAAGATGAAGATTGTACCATTGTCGTCGTACACTAACGCGTATACTCGTGCAATGGATTTAGAAAGTGAACAAAAGACGAGTAAGAAGAAAAAGCATAAATCCTCTGATTTAGATGATTCATCCTCAGAAAGTAGCAGTAGTGATGAGGAGTCAAACAAGAAGGTGCGAGCATTACAGAAAGATATGCTTCGGATGATGAAAGAATTCAAGAATTTGAAAAAGAATCCGGACACAGTGAAGGGAGAACTGTGGTGCACAGATTGTAAAGAGGATGGCCATACGAAGGGCTCGTGCTCGAAGAAATAGTTTTGTGACATCTGCCAAGTGGCGGGACATTCCCTGAAGGAGTGCCCGTTTAACATGAAAGCAAAAGCACACCAGCAGGTGTTACTAATGCAGGAAGCGTCCAACAACAACAATAACACGAGCAATGATGCAACTACGGGTGGCTATCAAGGTCAACTCAGGAGACAGTATTGTGTTAGCAGAGGCTATAGATGCAACGTGGTTTGGAGACTAGATTGGTGTAGGCACGGGATGAATGTGGAAGTGGTGTGAAAGAAACAGATTTATCTTGTTGTAGTTAGTCAGTTAATGTATTCCACTTTGTTAATCTCTTTCGGATATTTTGTAAATGTCGTCCGGAGACGACTGTTCTTTTGGGGGGGATGATGTTGTCGGTAAAATGTATAGTGTAGTCGACGGGGTAGAATAGTATCCGAACGGGCGCGTGACGCTTGAGTAACCCCTTCGGAAAGGTATATGTACACGTTCGAGATGGACTTTGGAATCATCATTGTGATCATTGTAGTCATTGTATTTGGATTGTAATCATTAAGTGCATATATGAATAAAGTATTTGTTCTGTGTTGAATCGTGTTATACTACATGTGTTAATCTCTTACCCTGTACGGTAAACAAATTGAGGGTGGCGGGTCGTCCTCACTGGAGGTTTATTTAAAAGACATGTTGGTAGGAGAAATCTAATCCAATAGTCAAATATTAAATATTTAGTGTGATACCAATTCTACAGTGGCAAAGATCATCGAATTTGAAAAATCCCATAGGGATAGTTGGCAAATGATTAAGGAAGATTAAGCTGATATGTATTGAGTTGTTGTGGAATAACTGATGACTGAAAATGAATACTTTGAGCATGTTGATGCACAAGAGAAGATCTTGACTGTCGTGGAAATTATGGTCACTAAATTGATTGGAATGTTGTTTGATATGGCATGTGATGCCATGATTGTTGGATTGCTTGCATTAGAGGATATAGAGGAATATGTTGAGACCATCATAATGGTTGTTAAAGACTCTTTGGGGTTGTGACCGTGTTGTCATTGGCACTTGACCTTGTTGCCCCTCATGCATCTATGACTACTGCTGTGGTTGTATTCGAATCTGCACTGGATTTGTCTACCCCTTCTACTTGGGTTGAACATTTTCCCATCAACCATTCTTCTTTCATTGTTAGAAGGTTGATATCAGATTTAGCGAGAGCCTGACAATTCATTAGAGGCAACCTTAGACAAAGAGGTCAAGAGGTTGATGCATGTACTTGAAGCTTTAGAAGGGAACCACATTATCTTAATATTTGGTGTTGCCAAGCTTGAGGATAAATCCATAGTTTAGTACACTCACTCCTGTTACTATGAGTCAAGGTATGCTTTCCTGACAAAGGGAGCAGATCGAGGATATGCTTCAGTTGACTTTTGAGGAACTTGGTTAGAGTATACCATGTCAAGATGGCTTCTCTAGTGATCAAGAAACTAAAGCAGTCAGAGGACTCTGATTAATGAGATGAAGTTCCATATGTGGAGATTGAAAGGCCTTTATGCAAATGCCTAAATCGTAGATGAATACTTGGAATGCTATTCATTCAGAGTACATGATTATTGAAGATCTGACAACGGATATTTTCTCTGAAGCCTTTAGCCAAAGTGAAATTTGTACAATATTGAAGACAAGCTTGGAATTATGGATTAGAGCCCTACTGGAGAGGGAGAATCAACATCACTGATTTCTTGAGATGTACCTTACTGCATTATTCTCTTTGAGAGAAAAGTTTGAGGTGAAAACCCTTGTTCTACCCTTTGGGAATATTCATGGTGGGCCCACCCTTTGATATGGTTCATGGTGGATGTCATGTGAGTTATTACATGATCTTGTGAAAACTTCTTGAGAGGTAACAATCTTTTAATAAAGTTTACATGTGGTTACTATTGTAAGGTGACGATCTTAACAATAGTTTAACGTGCTATCATGATGGATGCCATGTGGATGATGTTTATGGAGATCATGATAATGCATACTCTTATGTAACTAAGTAGTGTTCATACTACTATAAATTATATTACTGAGATATGGCATGGTGGATACTGAGGCATAGTATCAGCGAAGACACCATGAGCAAGATATCTTCTCTGGTAGACATCATGAGACGTAATATTAGTGCATATACCAAAAAAAGTATGGTGAATATCATATGGTTGATAATCTTGGGCATACCACTCTTGAAATAGTACTACACTGTGTTGTTTATTTGGATAAAAATCATCCTCCCTAGCTAAGAGGCAGTGTTAATGATCTTAGCTTTGATTAGATGATTCCAATTGATGAAATCAAATGTTTGAATGACCTATCGGCCTTAAACATTTGATATCTATCATTCTCTATTATTATCACGGAACATTATTATTGATAATATATTATCAAGTTGATATATATCTATATTATATATGAGATATATTATACATATACATATATATAATAGATGGAATATTACATTGAACAAATATCATTTGTGATATATGTTAAACTGCATAGTTGAAAAACTTGGTTTTGGCAATATCTCGGCTAGCTCAATTTTTTTGAAAAACCCAGAATCGCCAAAAAGTCGGCAATAAATCAACACTTTTATCGAATATTTGAAAATATATAATTTTTATAGATATATATTAATAAATAATTATGAAGACTATAAATAAATATATTTGTTCTCTAGAATGAATTTATAAACACTATAAACTTATAAATGTTGTTAATAAACAATACGTATGCATATTAGCATTAAGAATAAATATACAATATTATAATTTATTAGATATATAGTTATTAGTTTATTCTAATTTATAACTCTATAATGAATTTATTAATATACAATATTATACTACTTTAGTATTAATATATAGAATAATAGTATTATAAATCTATATTATAGTATTATAAATTTACAAAACTTGTTCAAATAAATTAAAATTTGTATATTATAAACTTATCTATAAACTCATGATCATCAATTCATTACTTATATAGATTTAAACTTATAGCTTTATAAAAAAAAATAGTGATGTTGATGTGTATACAGGAGCATAATAGTGATGTGTCTATGAGGAAATTTGACTCTTACGCGTTGACTTTCCGAGGCATTAATTGGGGATAAAATTTGGCATACTTAGAAAAACTTACATTAAATTTCCAAAAATGTTTTCTATAACCTGTTGAAGAGCAAACCCATTGTGTGTGTATCCCACAATCAACACTCCATGTGATGGCATCTTTGAGGCATATCATCGAAATAGTTCCTATGTCTGAATCTATGCTTCTACGTTTTCTTAGCACATTGAATCTATGTGCCTAAATAGTCCTTAGTAATCGCACCTTTCCTCAACAACCATTGAAGCCCTTTTGTTGGCCGTCGCAACTTGTGGGAAAATGAAAAAACTCTAAACATTTTTCTAGATAAGATAACTTTATTGTTTTTCAAGTTGACTTAATCAGTGGTTTTTTGACCAAAAAAATTGTAAAAACCATGATTTTATCATCCCAAATGTGGTGCGATTCTTTCAAAATATTGTCGGCGATTTATTTGGCAATTATATCGGGTGGTAGTTTTGCTCGCAATATCTCACGATATTAGCAATATATCGCAGTTTTTTAAAATTGTGTTAAAGCAATAACTAATATGAGTTGCAATATTAACAAGAGACATGTCTCCCATGGGAGACATGCTTTTTCATATCATATACATATTCATTGAAAGAGTAACATGAAACCCACATAATCCAATGTGTTATTACAAGTTACAACAGAGATATATCATATCATCTTAAGTGGAAAGCATAAAATATGCATCTAGGAGACAAAAATTACAATTAAAATTAAATAAATCTAAATCTGATCCAATTTTCAACATAACATGGAGTCAAAGTAGGTCGATGGGATTTCATAAAATTAGACAATTTTTGTATGAAAAATTCGAGCCTCTTTTGATTTATAATTTTTTCCATAATTTTTTTTTCAATTTTTGAAAAGCAAATTATTAGAGGTATTTTATGAAATTTTGTGGTTCGTCTTCAATTTTTTTTGCTGAAAATCATGAGCCCGGTTGAGGATTTTGATTGCGTGATTTCTTGGTTGGAAAATATTCTTTGATTTTCAAAGGTTGCATGTATTTGCATGTACATTTGGTTATTTGCATGTGTTGTTTTACCACATGAGGCCTTGTGGTTTGCCACATGAAGGTTTCTTTGGTGGGTTTTCTTAATTTTTTCCCTTAAGAAAATTTCTGATGGGTTTTTAGAAAATTTACCCTGAAAAATTCTCTTTTGTGTTTATAATTTTTTCCTCAAAAATTATCTGTTGGGTTTTATCGTTTTTCTTCCAAAATGATGCTTTGTATGTTAATCCATGTCTCAGATTATGTTGTTTGGTTTTGATTGATTTTCCACCGCAAAAATCGTGTTTGGTGTTTTTTATTTTTCTCCTAAAAAATCGCGCCTTTTTGGAGTCTATTTTAGGGCATCATGCTCATATGCAAAGTTTGGAGGGTTTGTTGATCATTCCTCAAAATTGTGCTAGCTATTCTCACTGTTTGTCTCTGTCTCCAGGGAAGCAACTTCATCATCCAACATCAGGTTGGATGTTTTTGTGATGATTTATGGTCATATATTTTGCTGATTTTGGTAGGTTTAGTGACAGGCTCTTGTCTCTTTTTGCAAAGCTTTTTGAAGAGGGGACCCTTCCTTGTTCTTTTCTGGACAAATTTTGGCTTCTTGGTCATTTACATTTTGCAGTTCCAGGGAGGGTTTCAACAACATCACTGTTCTTTGAAGAATTTGTGACCAAAAGACAATAGTTAGACAATGACCATTAAAGGAGGGTATTAGAATATAATAATGTTTCTTTAATGGTCATCGTAGTTAGTCTTTAGTTTATTTGGTGGTTTCTATTTCTATCTTTAGTTTACAATTGTTTTTTTAAGAAACATTGTCTTTGCAAATCTATATAAGGAGCTTTTATCTCCTTTGTGTAATGCAACTACACAACATCGATTTACCATAACAAAGCCTTTCTCCAAACATTTGATGATGGAGAAGATGAAGGCATCATTCTTCTTGTTTAAATGTTTCCAACTCTCCTTGAGCTCCACCTATGGTTGATGTCCATAAACTAAACTTCCCCTAAGCTACATTTGTCCAACTTGGTTCAACGTAGAAATTTTTTCCCTATTGGTCAACACATAGATCAAGTTTAATGTCAAGTAGAATTGGTTTGTCTCGTGCATCGATTGACTGTGTAGGTAGCCATTGATAAAGGATGCCTAGTTAGTCCTTTTTCTTGTCCAATTTGGACAAAAGTACATCCAAGGGTAGGAATCCCTAGAATTTGTCTTTCCTATTCTGCTCAACAAGTTGAAGGCATTATGTGGATCTTCTTTGAATTTGTTCTTTACCTTGGCCATTTCGAGGGAAAAACTCCTCTTGGTGATTAGCAAATTATCATTGATATAATTATTTGGTATTGAAGTCTTTGTTTCATAATGATTTAGGGCCTCTTTCATTCCCATGTTATCATACGGTACATAGGTTGGGAGACCAAAGGATTCCTTGATAGAAGCTAGATTATTGTTTAAAATTGTTAGACGTATTGACTTAAAGACTTCTATTTTCTTATAGTTATAGCATTTTGCAAATGCAAGTACTAACTTTGAATATTGTAGTGTTGCTGTGAATGCTACTACCTAGATCTCTCCACTCTAGGCCATGCATTTGCCCTCAAATGTTCTATCACCTTCTTTGGGAATCCTCTACAAGGACTCTTGAACATTTGCATAACTCTTGAAAATTTAGATGTCTATTATTAGCATCCCTAATGATGTTCTAGGGGGTGAATATCTTTGATGATATCCCATGTACTCAATCTCTTTTATTGGTTGACTCGCTTGAATACTATAATGCGAACATAAAATCCATTAGATAGTTCAAAGATATCCATTTGCTATTATACAGTGGAAATTGAAAGATAGTTTTAACATCAAAGAAAAGCTTAAAGTCTGAAGAGTATGTAGTAAGCAAGCTTTAGGGTTTCTAGTTGCCTCAAACTTTGTTGTTTAATTAAGATAATTTCACCTAATAAGCAAGGTTTAAAATCTGGTAGAGACCCTAATAAAATGCCTACCTCATAGTTATACAATAGGGACCTTAGGAGTTTTAGAAGTTAAGCCTTGAGACCCTAGGATGATTAGTGTTTTAGTATGGGGAACTAGGAACTTCGTTCCTTCACTTGAATTAAAAAACCCTAGAGGCAACATGTTCGTGGTAGTGTAATCTTGGAAATTTGTGCTACCAAAGTATTTCAACAATCATGACTAAAGTTTTGGGCAAGGGAGGTCTAAAATACTCCATTGCATATACTAAGAGGACAATTAAACAAAAATAAATTCAAAATCCTGAGCTTGAAAAGATAAATGGTGTAATGCGTTGAGGTTTGAGAATCAACTATATTGCATAACTTGTACTGAAAGGGCATCCCAATATTTGCAAAGACCGAACCATTGATCTTGAAGAAATGCAAAGCATAGGTTGTTAGGGATCAAGTGTTCAAATAAGAAATAAAATTAGAAGTATCCCTACATCTGTGATCTTGAAGTGTGAAGCATAAAATGCAAGAGATCAAAGATTGGAAATATTATAGAACCTTTGCCAAATGAGTATTCAAATATAGTTAAATGTGGACCCTCAAATTAAAAAAGACTTAAGTGTTAAGGATGTCTCGAATTGGGGATTGAGGGTATTGAGAAATTTGTATGGAAAGGTATCGAGATAAGAATATCTTTGAGGCATTGTGTACACCAACTAGGACAAAGTAATGATCAAGATCAACATATTAGGGACACTTATATGATGTAAACCAACAAAAACCTTCTTTGCATGGTGGCCCGGAGGAACTTAATTGATGAAACATTCCAAAACTGTGAAAGTTTAATGTCAATGGGATGTGGGATAACAAAGTCATGACAATAACAAGAGGGAGACACAAAAGGTCTTGAGACTAACAATTGTAAATTTGGATTTGACAATAGATAAATTTTGAAATGATGATGCTCAAACTTAGGGATATAAATACATTGGAATTAAACAAGGAATATATAGGGATCTATTAGGGCAAGTTAATTAATAGACACAAGCAAGTCAAACTCAAATAAAAACCAAAGCCTTAACATAACCTCAAAAATGGAAAAATGTAAAACACTAAAACCCTAGGTGAAGTAGGCGTGTACTCAAATGGTCAAGTAGGCATTAAAAGAAAGAAAATGACATTAAAAATCAGTAGGAAGTGTAAACCTTACATGGGAAAAAGGAGGAAACCAATGATTGTTGGTGAAGAAGGGCATGGAACATAACTAATGATGATCAAGCAATTTCTCACATGCAAATGACAAATGCAATTGAGAAAAAACCCAATTAATGCAATAGTTTTCACTCCAATTCACATTTGCAAAGGGAGAGAAACTTTTTGTTGCTTAGGAAAAAAAAGAAAAGCGAAGTGACAAAATGGAGGACAAATGGATCCTTAGAGAAAACTCGTGTGGGAATCACTATTAATGTAGAGTCAAGGGGTGGACTCGGGTTAGGTAAAATCTCGTTACAAATGTTAGGGCTTGGAGTTAAAATAGCTTTCGTTGCAAATGTACCAGGGTCTAAGAAAAGGAAACTATGCTACGTTGATAAGATCTATCGAGAACTTGACAACGACCACGCCACCTCAAAGGAAATAAAGAAGGATTGGGATTTTGGAGACCCCTACTAGCATGCCAACAGGCAAGATTCCAAAACTCTAATAAAACATAGAAAACACAAAGAAGCACTTCAAATCAAAAGGATCAATCACAAAACTTGACACAAAATGCACCATCGATAAGAGGGGAAAAAATTAAAATGAAGAAGAGGGTTCCTACTCTGTGAAGGAAAAATGGTTCCTACTTCATGAAGGAAAATTGGGACATTTGTGCAAGGCACGATAGGATTGACATTGTTTCTTGCGCAATTGTCCCCATGGAAAAGATTTGGTTAGTTTAGGAGGCCAATCCCTACTCCTCTTGTGCCAAAATGCGTAGACTCTTATGGACATCTTCAATGTCACGAATGTTTGTATTAGCAGCATTAAATATATCCACTTGATCCTCCAAAGTGATATTGCAATTATGTTCATCAATTTGGATTTAGGACGAGTGGTTTGTATTGTTATTAATAAAATCTTGGAAAGATAATTTGTATTCATACAATCGTTTTTAAGTTTAGGAAGTAAATTTCAGCTACAAAGAGTTAATCTCATGGAGAAGAGAAACAACGTTTGGCATGACATGCATTTAATGCTTGCTTGATGATTGTTGCAAAGTTCTTGAACTAGCTTCTATGTAATAAGAGACAAGCCCAAAAGGGAAGGGATTTCCTATAATGCATATTGTTTCCTAAAAAGAAGTTTGCACTTTAAGTTGGATAACAAACAAGAACAACTTGGGCTATATTCCTCCTACAAAGAAGATGTGGGGAGAATTTCAACACACCTACCTAGATAACATTTGGCACTAGTAGAATGATCCCCATTTCTTGGAAAATGAGCACCTCAATGATGTAGAGGAGAGTCCATAGAGAAAGAAGAGTGATACCATTCTTGTTTTCATCCAAAGTAGACAAAAGATCATTTGAAGTGAGTCTTAAACCATGCACCATCCAAATGGGAAGCTGTAGAGGCACTAGCACATGAAAAAGTGCCAAACAAAAAATCAAGAGGTCTCTATTTATGGAAAAGACAAACATGTGACAAAAAATTAGAAGTGTGGTTTCATAAGGTAAGCTAAGGGACAAGAAGAAAATCTAGAGAAAAATAAACAAAATATAGTGAATAGGTCTCCTTTAAAGAGTGTGTAGACATCAAATAGTCATGGACAATCTAGAAAAGACAACAAAGAGGTTGTACTTGCTCAAAAAAGGACCAAGAAATATTAGGGATCAAAGCAGAAAAACAGCAAACAAAAGAAGGCCAGGAAAATATTAGGGCTAAGATATCTCTTTCTCAAAGAGGAACAAGAGAAACAGTTGGCAATGTTAGGAATCAATGCTTAACTTAGGTTATTAAATAAAAAAAAATAATGTAATAATCACTCTAGTTAGTAAGAATTAGTTATTATTTGTTTGTTAGTTGTTAAGAAAGTGGTTTGGGTAGTTAGTAGGTTGAAAACTTGAGAGCCTTTATAAATCCATATAATGTACTTGTGTAAATATATTGAAGGTGAATGACTAATTGGTGTGTTGAAGCCTTTGGCATTCCTTTGTGTCTCAATCTCAATATGGCATCAAAGCAAGTGCCTTGGAGCAATTACTAGTACATATTATTCATAACAGGTTAGTCTTTATTTTACAAGGTTCTTTCTAATTTAATTTGAAGAGAAATTCTACTACAACTATTTTAAAAGATTATATGAGTACCTTATTAAGCCCATTGCGATGCGATAGTGCAACCCATGAACACCTCACTATGATTTTAAATCTCAAATGGTATGTAGCTAATTTTTGGATATTGCCTCCAATTCGTGACTTATGTGTTGGCGAGGAGTCTACTTTACTTCAGGCATAGTGGGTAGCCTTTATCAATCTATTTAGTCTGACATTAAACAAATTAGAAGTGAGGATGGATAGAGATACATTAGCTCGTACCAACTCTATTGAATGATGGATGTGGCACAACAATGATCCACCAAGTTGAAAATACTTTCCATTCACCTCTTTCTTAGGTCATCAGTTCTTCTATTGCAAAAAGGAATTGGTCGACATGTAGCTACATTCAATGCGTCATGAGGAATAGACTTATCTCCCCACAAGTGTAGGATTTAGTATCATCAGACTCTAGGATCAAGATTTTTGAAGTATCATCAGACTCTAGTTAGATAGTGGGATTTTGATGCTGAAGATGCTACATAGATTGTGAAGAGAAAGGATAGGAAGGATTGGATAGGTTTCCATTCGATTGGACAACCCTTCACGGTGGGAGATTTAGACGCCAAATCTAGTTTCAATGTAGTTTTAGAATATGCTAACTTGGGGTAGTAGCATATCTCGTCGGTAAATATTGTATAGCCGACAGGGTATGTGTCAGGATGTATCCCATCGGTATAGACTCCTTCGGGAAGGTTCTTATTGTAGCCGACGGGCCCTTCGATAATTGTCATGTAGCCGACGGACCCCTTCGGAAAGGTTCCTCGAGATGTATGTATACCCCCTCTGGGTAATCATTGTAATCATCTTATTAAGCATAATGTGATGTCTTTGGCATATGCGAATAATAGTTCTGCTATTCTGATCTAGTATCCATATCATGGTTCCGAGAATCGCGTTGAAATCGCCTGAATTGCCGATTCGGCGATCAGATTCATGCACCTCGATTTTTTTGGTGTCAGAAATCGTGATTGGCGATTTCATCGGCTGAATCGCCAGTATCGGCGATTCAGTCCAAAAATTGCCAAAATCGGCCACGTGAATCGGTGTGAATCGGCTGGCGTCAGCAAACATGTTTAGTTGGAAATAATAAAAAAATCACTTATTTTTTTACTTTCTTTTTTACCTTTCCTCTTTGTTATAACCCTAAAGGGCTTTCCAATTGTTAAGCATGAGTAGAAGAGAGGAAAAGTGGGAGAGAAGAAGAGAAAAGAACCATAGGTTTACAAAAAAAAAAAAAAAAACGACGACAAATAAAAAATGTTTAGAATACATAATGGACGATGCCCAAGGGAAGGGAAGGACATGATCAGGTAGTAAAACATCAACAGTTCCCAGAAAGAGTGTGGGATCAGAAGAAAATCACAAAAATATTGTGTTATGTGCAGTTTTGTGTGGGTTTTAGAGTGCTAATTTGGTCTTGGTGGCAGGGGCGCTGCCCCTTGACGTTGCCCCCTAGACCCCCAGTCGCTGCGGTTATTAGTCGTGGGAAGTCTAACCAGTTGATGAAACCTGAAGCTGCTGCAGGCATGGAGTGTCTGTGGTGGAGAGAACAACAGAGCAAGCCTTTCGAGAGGGGTGATACACTTTGAAGCACTTGGAGTAGGTGTTGGATGTGAAGCTGTCTTATAATAACTAAGGCAGCTGTCTTATAAAAACTCTTTACCCCATGCCGTAAACACAAACTT
Organism: Cupressus sempervirens; assembly: GCA_028749045.1. Classification (NCBI taxonomy): domain Eukaryota; kingdom Viridiplantae; phylum Streptophyta; class Pinopsida; order Cupressales; family Cupressaceae; genus Cupressus; species Cupressus sempervirens. Next base: position 77,515,817 of record CM053791.1, on the reverse strand, counting down.
CCATGTTTATGTTGTTAAGTTTTAACTTCTATTTGATGATGTTATAGTGTGTTTAAGTTATATTCAATAAAGGGGGCATGAAATAAGTCTTAAATTGTTAAAATCTCTACATTTAAAGGGTTTTTTCAAATTTGCCGATTCATCGCCGATTCACCGGCGATTCACCCCCGATTCACGATTCGATTCAGCCATGCCGATTTTGATACAATTTTGATTCTCGTTACTTTGATCCGTATGCATTGATTTCTTTACCAAGTATGGTAAACATTTGGCACCGTTGCCTCATGAACTTGGAAGGAGGGAGGAATGAAGATTAATGCCAAATCAGCTTAACAAGAATCGAAATAAGATCAAGGGAAAAGATGGAATATGTACTGCACAAGAAAATTTAATCTTGGCACAACAAGTCGAATGCAGAAGGAGGTTTCAAAAGATTGCCGACAGACATCGAAGCTCTGAAGAATTGTTGAAAGAGACTCGACAGTGGGTGGAATTGGTGGAAGAAGCAAGGGAAGAGTTTTTGAGCCTGTATTCGCCGAGGGAAGAGAATCCAGACGGAAGGGAATCGACTCGCACAGCTCGGAGTGCCGAGGGAGCACGAGCATGGAGTGAACTCTTTGTCCACGATACACTTCCAGGAAGGACCAATTCACTTAATGGAGAACCTTCTTCACCAAAAAGCACAACTTTCGTAGGTGTCGGAGTACAAAGCGTTGGCGTCGGGATACAAAGCGTTGGTGCCAGAATACAGAACATCAATGTTCCTACACATCCAGTAGTAATGGCAGGACCAAAAGAAAAATTGCCAAAATTTGATGTTGATGGAGCAGCCGGTCCGATCCAACATTGTAAAACATGCGAAACGATTTGGAGGGCGAATGACATAATAGATACAAACGAATGGGTCCGACAGTGTCTGGCCACCCTACAGGGTGTTGCAATTGATTGGTTCGCCGATGTGGATCCCCAAAAATTAACCACTTGGGATAACCTTAAGAAGGAGTTTACTACCGAATTTCAACTGCTTCGCGACAACAATGAGATCATAGTCGAGATATACAACACAAAACAAGGGAAAAATGAAACAGTTCGAGTCTATGCCAGGAAATTAAAAGACTTGATAAATAAAATGGAGAATAAGCCGGCTGATGGGTTGCAGCAAAGATGGTTCATTGAAGGCCTACACCTGAAGTTGCAGAAGAAGATGAATATTGTGCCGCCATCGTCGTACATGGAAGCATACAATCGAGCGATGAATTTAGAAAGCGAGCAAAAGACAAAAGAAAAAGAAAAGTAGTTCATTCGAGTTTGATGACAATGCGTCTTCAGAAGAAGAGAGCAGTGATGATGAAAAGGGTAGCAAGAAGGTCCGCGCTCTCCAAAAGGATATGATTCGGATGATGAAAGAATTCAAAAACATGCAGAGGGAGACCAAGGGAAATGAGCTTTGGTGCATCGATGCAAGAAAGAAGGCCATACGAAGGGATCATGTCTGAAGGACCAATTTTAGGAGATTTGCCAGATCATGGGACATTACACAAAGCAATGCCCTTTCAATATGAAAACAAGAGGTCCTCAGCAAGTGTTCCTGACACAAGAGGCTTCCGCGTCAAGAGGGAGCAGGAACACCAGTACAAAGGGTGCCATGTCGGGAGGATACAAAAATAATCGGCGAGGTCAAAACAACAACATTGGCAACAATAATAATGGCAGCAGGAGTCAAATTCAGTACGATGCGAACAACTGACCAATAGTTCAATGCTGAGCATGTAATTTGTGGGGCCACTTTGCCTGTGACTGTACAACGACAAACACACCAAAATTATTATGCAGATGGTGCGGACCTAGCGATCATGAAGTTGCCAAGTGCCCGAAGTCAGGAGTAAATTTGATCACTATTGAGACAGATGAAGAGAAGGTTCTAGCCATCACACGGAAGCAAACGAAAATGTACCTCGACCTGATGGAAGAAAAGAGACTGGAGGAAGCACAGGCGAAGATTCAGAAGGCAACGCAAGCAGAGAAAGCACACCTGAAGGACACTACTGGTACCTCCACACAAAATTGCGCAAAATAGAACATCGTACGACAAATATTACAAACCGAGGTACCCGTCAAAATAAATGATCTATTGCTCGCTATGCCTCAACTCCGTACGACACTCACGAACATTGCTCCAATTACTAAGTTACCAGCAGAACAAGAAAGGAAAAAGAAGGTGGCGTGAGTGTAGAAGATCTGATGCTAGTAGCCCTCTCATCTGGACAACATCTGAAAGTCATCGAAATGGGAATTCTGGGGACTGTTCTGACAAACAAGATTGTGGATGGAGGGTCCGGTGTCAATGTGTTACCAGAGGACACTTGGAAAAGGTTGGGATAGCTGACATTGTGGCCACCTACATTCCAATTATTAACGGTGGACCAGCAAGGGATCAAACCATTGGGAGTCCTCACGGCGCAATCGGTGACAATTGGAACACAGCCATTCCTGCTTGACTTTGTCGTGATCTTGTTGAAGAGGAAAGGATACAATGCCATTCTTGGTCGGAGGTGGCTCATACAAGACAAAGTTAAACACGACTAGAAGAAGAATACTCTATCAATGGAGCGTGGAGGTAGAAGATTCATAATTGACCTGCACACACAAATGGTAGGTGAGGAGGCAACATCGTCAGACTCAGAAGGTGAAAGCAAGAATGATGACGAGGGGAAGAAGAGAATGGAACTTAATGAAGAGGGAGTATTGAGACTGGAAGGAGGGTCAGATGAGGATGACCTAGACTCGTTGAATGGCCTTTTCCACTGGCAGATGGAGGATTACGGGCTCTTTTCGAGTTGTAATATGTTAAGGGTCGACGAAGGTGAGAAAGAAGAGGAAAATGAATGTCTGAAGGAATATAGAAAGTGGAAGAAGGAAAGGCGGTTACGACTGAAGCTGAAGGAAAGAACATATAGTACGGACTTAGAAAAAGGAAAGATTCGACCATACGGAACACAATGAACAGACCGCGTGGAAAGAAAATGTTACGTAAAATAAAAAGGTGTCGATAGCAAGGAAAACACATCGTATGGTCTGCGGAGGAAACAAAGAGGAAGGGTTTAATAAAAGTTTCAATAGTACGGAGTGGAGGTTCTAAAATCAAGAATGCAGTTATTGACAGCAAGAAGGAGCAACCAACGGAATCAATGGTACCGAGCTTCGGGAACAAACTGGGCAATATGGAAAACTGGAGGGAGAGATCGTGTACCTTAAACAAACTTGATGAGCGACGATTGTAGGCACAATAGGCCACAGAGGTGATGCAGAATAGGTGCAAAGCATGCCATGATCAACACCTCAAACTGAACAAATTCCAATCGGGATAGTGGGTGTTAAAGTATGATAGAAGGAACGGAATCAGATTAGGCAAATTTAAAGTCAAGTGGGTCGGACCTTACCAGATTCGGGAGGTAGATGATAATGGAGCAATAAAATTGCGGACTTTGGATGGACAAGAAGCGCCTCAGGCAGTGAACGAGTCGAAGTGGAAGATGTACCATGCTAGGAAGACCCCCTTGTTGTCATAGAATGAAGTCCGAACGACTCCCTTGTTGTTGCAGGATGGCGAAAATTGACTTTGTGGTATTTTAAAAATAAAGAAAAAAAGAAAAGAAAAAAACAAAGAGAGAAAAGCACCGTACGGTCAAGTGGCCGTATGACAACATGAAGGAATCGTACGCCGAAGTGGTGTCCACCATACGACAGATCCTAATGGTGTTTTAAGTGTCCTCGCACCTTCAAAAAAGATTGTACGACCTTTTCCAAATGTCAAGGTACGACATTTTCATGCAACATAGAGCAAAGTCATAATACGGCAGCTGGGGATATTGTAGGTACTGTACGGCATCAAGCATTCACCGTACGATGTTCACACTAGCTATAAGCTACCGTACAACATCCTTTTCACTGCAACTGTCGACATATAAACACTCCCAGAAGCACTGTACGACACGACAAGTACGGCCAATTCTGAGCAAGATTTTGTACGGCGACCAAGTTAAGTCACATGCATCCGTACAACATTCCTTTTAATGCCTCCATATGCAGGATAGATATGTACCGTATGGTAAACAAAGGAGTTTGGCAAATATCGAATAGCTAAGAACAGAGGATCGTATGCCAAATCCAATAGATGCCAGCATTCGTACGATTGGAGCAATAACATTAATTGGTATGGACAAGAGTATAATGCAATTCCAACGCAATCAGGGCACAAGTTATTAAGGTTTGGCAATACAAGCATGGCGTTTTCAAGTCCATGGCGTGCAAAGAAAGCTTGCAGATGGAGTATAAGATAAGTTCTACAACAAACATATTGTGGAAGGTGCCCAGTGGATTAAGAACGCATAGACTAGAAGTTGTGAATTGATGCAATCAGGAAGGCAAGTAGAGGAGCGCAATCGCACAGCGTCCAGAAATAGATATAGAAGAAGGGTGACAGGAGGTTTTCTATAAAAAAAAAAAAAAAAACGGACGACAAATAAAAAATGTTCAGAATGAGTAACGCATGATGCCAAAGGGAAGAGAAATACATAATCAGGTAGAAAACGTAAGTGGTTGTCAGAAAGAGTGTTGGATCAGAAGAAAATCACAAAAATGGTGTTTTCTGTGGCTTCGAAAGTGCTAATTTGGTCTTGGCGGTGAGGGGCGCTACCCCTCAACCCCGCTGGGGGCGTTGTCCCCTAGACCCTGACTCATTTGCGGTTATCAATCGTGGGAAGTCTGACTAGTTAATGAGACCTAGACTTGCTGCAGACATGCAATATCTGTGTACCGGGGTTGGAGGATCAGAGTGCAGCAACAGAGAAAGTAGATGGAGGGGTGCAGGTGGTAGACCCTCTACAGCTAGCAGAAGAGAAGGATAAGGATGTTCATTCATGCCTTGCTAACATCACAAAGCGAAGCAAGACCCTGGTAGAGTTGGTGCTTACAGAGAGGACGGGTAGAGGCTGGGCAGGAAGCTCGAGAGACGGTCGAGAAGGCTTGGGAGGAAATGGCCAACCGACTTGCCACCTAGCAGATTGCATGGGAAGCAGAGCGGACAACCCTGTTAGCACAACTCGAGGAAAGTGCACGAGGGAAGTAGCAGGTAGAATAGCAACTAGTAGCAACAGAACAGCGTTTGGCAGCAGCACTACAGGAGGACTCAGCAAAACAGGCTTATGATCAGAAAGAAGTTGAGTGCCAAGAGATCACTTTGATGTTGAAAGAAGTAGTGGAGGAGAATTCCTAGATCATAGCTGATTTGAAGGTCCGGATGGATCAAGTGTATCAGCTTTGACGCAGCCGGTCTTCACAGTTTGAGACACAACCTTCTGGTTCATGATGTCGGCAAATATTGTTTAGCCGACAGGTTGTGTGTCAGGATGTATCCTGTTGGTATAGACTACTTCGGTAAGGTTCTTATTGTAGCCGACAGGCCCTTCGGTAATTGTCATGTAGTCGACGGACCCCTTCGGGAAGGTTTCTCAGGATGTATATACACCCCCTCCGGGTAATCACTGTGATCATCTTATCGAGCATAATGTAATGTCTTTGGCATATGTGAATAATAGGAGTTCTGCTGTTCTGATCTAGTATTCGTATGCATTGATTTCTTTACCCAGTACGGTAAACAGCATATGCTCTATGTTTTTGTCTTTTTGTAGTTGAAACATGCAATCTTCAGGCATTTTGTTGCAAATATATATATGCAAGTTGACAATAAAAGCAATTAAATTTTGTTAATTTATTTTTCACCATGTGTGAAATGTCAATTCAAGTCTAATATTATGTATTGCTGTTCTATGATGTATATGCTTAATGTCCTATCAATGTTATCATATGAATGTGACATTTTCTATAATTCTGAAGTTATTTTTATAATAGGCATTTCTTGTTGCCCCCTAAAAAGTGGCCTCCCCAAAAATATATCTTAGAAATGCATTTTCTTGCTTCTTGCCAGCCTTGTCCTAGAAATTGCTTGTAAAACAACTGTTATGGTGTTATTACATCATCAGCATAGGGGATTAAAACATGTGTGAAAGTAGTGTAAGTTTATGTCAACATAATAATATATCTAGTAATAATGATGTATTGGTATTTTTATTTTCCATTTGTTATCATTTGTATTACTTTAACTTGCCCTATATATCTTTTGACTGCATATTGAGAATGCTTCTCTAGGTTTCCATGCTAAACAACAATGCATTTAATGTCAGTTATTTGTGTGGGATTATGCCATGTAAATTGAGGGCAGTTAGAACTGTTTGTATGATTTTTGAATTGTTTTCGAAAATTGAAGTACTTGTTTATCCTCTTCAAGTAGAAAACTCTAGGACTTTTGAGATGTAAATCTTCTTTTTTCGTAAGCACTGGATATTTTCATCTGTAAAGTTCCTTTTGCTCATTCAACAGTTGTCAATTTATATGCTTATGCTCAATTCAGGAATAATTATTTCATATATCCAAATAATCCTAATCAAGATATATTTTAAACTTTTTGATGTGTCAATATTCTGTTTTAACATTTGATATAATCTCCGTATATTTAGTCTGCCCCTGCCCTATATTTATTTTGACTGGGCAGAATCAGAATCCTTTTCTAGGCTTCCATACTGAATATATTACCTCTCCAATATTGGCTCTTTATGTGGAATTCTTTTACTGGAAATTACAGGCCGTGAGATCTGGTTATTTGAGAATGGCTTTGGACAATTTAAGTAAAAGTATGAGCCCTTCAAGTCAAAGAAGGCCTGGACTTCTGAGAGATCAGGTGCAGTTGGTAAAGAGAAAGGACTGTGATCGATATGAAATTGCTCCAATTCCTGAAGTTCTTTCATTTGAGAAAGGGTTCTTCATAGTAATTCGTGCATGTCAACTTCTCACTCAGCATATGGATGGCATCATAGTGGTAGGACTGGCTGGTCCATCTGGGGCAGGAAAGACTGTGTTCACTGAAAAGATGCTCAGTTTTATGCCCAGCATAGCAGCAATTTCAATGGACAACTACAACGATTCAAGCCGTCTCATTGATGGCAATTTTGATGGTGAGTTCTCTTCAATTTTTATAGTATATTATTATAGAACCGTTTTTTTTCATGACTACAAAGCATTAAAAGAATGGGAATATCTGCAGCACTGCTAATTTAATACATTAGTGGCAAGTATTTACATGACTTTTGGTGAGCTTGCTCTGGTGTCATAGGTAATGTTTTGTGGAATCAAAATTAGGAAGTAACACGTTCTTTGATTTCATATGCTAATAGAAAACAATGATCTTTGAAAAACTATAGCCAACCTCATCAGGCTTCGTTGTGCCTTAAAAGCATGTCTAGCATCCTCCTATTATGCATATATTGTTTGCTTGATATTAGTTTTTTCGAGTTGGCTTATGCATTGGAACAGTGTTAGATGCTTTTAAATGTAGCAATATTCCGAATGCAATAACACTGAATGCTTAGATTATGGAGGAAATAAGTCTATAAGGGGTACAAGTTACAAGAATCATAAATAATATTTCGTTCAATTCTGGAAATGTTATGTTGAGCCTGCAATTGGAGTATGTTTATGGTTGAAAAGTACATTAAATTTATAATAATTGAGATTCAGAAAAGCATCATAATAACAAGTTTTGTTGGAACATTATAGGGTTTTTCCGAACCTTGATTTTCTTTATTTGGCTAAATCTGCCAGTGTTAGCTCAACACATCAACTTTAGCATCAGTCCTTATTTGTTTGAAGTAAATTCTGTTTTTCAGCCTCTCTGCTTTGGAAACTGTGATTTACATAGTTAATATTTAGTGGTAGTGCAGATGCAATAGAATAGTATGCTAACACTTTATTAACGATCATGAATAAGAACATGTACCAACTCCTCTTTTTTAACATTTCAATTGCTATTTCAAAACCTATTGGCCTTAAGCCATAGATTATGGATAATAGAGAATGCCTCTGTAAATTTTGTATCTATTGAACTTGTAGATACTGAGAACAATGGCATTCAAAATTTTCTTAGATATCATTTTTTTCATGTTGTGGTGACATTATTTTGATCTTTCATTAACTTCAAAAATTTCCCAACCATTATGAAACTTAAAACTTAGGCAAATTATCACCATCTTGAACCTACTAATTTTTTGAACCTTGCAATAGTCCTATATTTTTGGTACAAAACAGGTGGTATTCTGGTTTGGGTACAGATCACTGATGATATAGTAGATACCCTGTGCTGGGTGTCCATGAGGAGGTGCTTGTACATCAAATTGGTCTCCCACTTGGTAGTGACCTATAAAATAACCTTTACCTTTACCTCGCATCTCTATAACTGTGGTTTATTGTCTTGATGCTGCATTCATTCAACATACTCATACGTCTGTTGCACTTGCATTTTGCTTTCTTAGGGACTGAAAACTCATTTCTCGGGCACTTTTTTTTTCGTTTTTAACTTGTACAAGTAGACCACATGCATTTTCCCTAACATGTAACCTGGATTTGTTTTAGATGAAAGTTATGAATCAAAACCTGGAATTAGAATATGTAACACCAAAAATCTCTCCATTTGTGTAGAGGAAGTCTGCTACAGCCACTGGTATGTGCACAACTAGTTGGAGTGCTATGGTTGAGAAATCCACTCACATTGCATCCCTCACATGTGGTGAAAGAAACATTCCTCAGCTTTTAAACATAATCATCCTGAAACCATAATAGTGTCAGTTAAATATTTAAATTATATATTATACAATTTAAAATATGTCTTAGTTAATATATAAAAACAGTTTTAGTTTTAAACTATTATACTATGTTTTAATATATTCTTTATTAAAAATATATGATAATAATTATATAATAAAATTTTAGATTAGATAAGATAAGATAAGATAATAATATTAATGTCCACAAAAAACCAAACAGAGGTTTATGGGACTGAGCATACAAATAGAAGAGTCAGCCAAAGTAGAAGCACCAAACGGTGAAGAGAAGAAACAAAAGCCAGAAACAGTAAAAGAAAGAACACAAGATAAGGACTAAGGGTCCTTCCTTGTCACAAAGAAGTTAGCAATAGGATGGTAAACCCTTTGACGGTCTATAGTCGTAGACTTCCATGTAGAACCATTGTAGGATTGTCGCTGCCTGGAGAGACTAGTGCAGTGTCTAACCGATCTAGAATGAGAAGTACTAGAAGGCCTTTTCAAACCCCATGGAGGAGACAAGGGAGAGAAAAAGGCAGTAATTAGCTGGCCTGAACTATGCCCCTGAGGTATAAAAGACTGTAAGGTAATCTCTCGAAGATGGGTGGCCTCTTGAAGATAAAGTGCAAGGCACCGCTGATCAATCTAATTGAAGAACATCGAGAGAGAAGAACAATCTCTGAAAAGGCAGTAAAATCTCCCTTTGATCTCATAGTAGAGAGGACATCGAAAAATGAAGTGGATCTCAGTCTCAACCTCTGCCAAAGTACACAACTGACATAACCAATCAACACAATCCATATGGTGATCGGTTTGAGCCCGAAGGTGGTGAGAACCAACCTTGAATGAGCCTAAAGAAAACCGTAAGGCATGATTCCAGGGCCGATAAAGATAAGCAAAGCGATCAATAATACCATCCTGAATCACAAGAAAATGCTCAGCATAGAATGCCATCCTAGGTCAAAGACCTCCAGGGGGATTACTCCAGGTAGTGGTAATTTACTATCTGTAAATATCCTGTTTGACGTGCTCGTTCAACTCGTGACGTGAAGGGAGGAGATGAGCAGGAGCATCAAGTGAAAATTAATATGGAGGAAGTCAATCAATCTCGATACTGATCGAACCCAACAAAGAGGTGGCTTGGGCGTACCAACAACAAGGTCTAGTAGAGGTGTCAGATCTCAAAATCTTAATAGAAGAACAATATGCTAGATAAGAGTATCTGTGCTGGTCAACCCCCGACTCCATAAAGCCACGAAGCCAATGAAGAAACCAAATCAAGTCAAAAATGGTTGCAAGTTTGAGAGGATGAGCTCCAAACTCAGCTAAGACAATGCTGTAAGGGGTGTGTCTGTGACATCTTATGATATGCCGTAACATTAGCATTTGAACCCTCTCAATAGAAGCCCAATCAGAAGTAATAAGAGAAGGCCCTCAAGCTACCGAGCCATAGAGGATTGTTGGATGAACCAAGGAGTCAAAAAGGGACAACTTGGATGAAATATCCTGGAAGTGATGTCTGAAGCATTTTCTTTCCATCAAAGTCAAGGAACCCATGCCCTTACTAACTCTGGACTGAATAGCTAGTCTCAAGCTAAAGCGCGGCCCTGAAAACTTCACACCGAGATACATATAAGAGGAAGTAATCTCAATCTCCTGGCCCTGAAAGAAGAAATGAAGATGAGAGGTTTTTAAACAATTAAAGACCATAACCCGAGTCTTAGACAAATTGACCACAAGCTGCCGCTGATCACAAAAAGAAGCCAGACCATCAAGGAGTCTCTGCAAGCTGTCCGGAGAAGATGCCAAGAGAACCACATCATCAGCAAAAAGGAGAATGGAAATCAAGACCTGATGTAAATAGCACCCATCGTCCGGTTGAGAGGACTTTACTAGGAAATCCTCCAACTCATCAATATACAAGCCAAAGAGTGTACGAGAAAGAGGACAGCCCTGTTTCACTCCAATGGTACTCTGAATCAGAGCAGAAAAACCCTCCGGAGTCCTAAGCCTACTGGTTACCTTCTCATAAAGCCTCATAATAGCAGCCTGTAACATATTTGAGATCCCAATCTCATGAAGTCTCTGAAATAAGGCCAACTTGGGAACACAATCGAACGCCTTATGGAAGTCCACAAAACAACAATATACCTTTTGAGAGCGGTGCCTAGCCTCCTCAATGATAGCACGCAATGTGAATACATGGTCTATAGTTTGATTGTTTGCTCGAAAACCAGCCTGCCCTTTAGCTCTACAGCCTCTTCTATCAAGTTCACTAGATAATATGGTAAATTAAATATAAATATATTAATGTTTAGTTTATAATTTATATTTTTAATTTTGAATATATTATTAATACATTACTTTTATATATTTAAATTTATTAAATTTATGATTAGTATATCTTTTTTTTTGGATAGATAAATGGCCTAAGCCTTGATACATCATAAAATTCATAGATACATTTGGATAATCATCTTTTAGTCCCTAGTTACATTTTCCCACCTTCTAGGTTGTTCCTCATCCTTCCCTTCTTCTGTCTCTAATCAGGATTTGTATATTTTCTTAAGTACTACATCTTGCACTTATGTTAAGGATAAGCTCTGAAAAGTTATGAAACATTAATACAGAAAGGGCACAAATATGAAATATAAAGTAATAAAAGCATTTTCCTAAATAAAAATAAAATATACATCTAAAGCGTCAGAAAAATAAATCTAATACAGTGAAGAGTCATTTCTCAGTTGAGAAAACATATCTTAGGCGACGCAATTATAATTTTATTACACTGAAGGATGTTTTATTGGATTGGTTACAAAAAAAACAATAGAAATAAACCTTTTTTACTCTATTGGCATGAAATGGAGGGAAAGAGGGTCCCCATCATTCTGAATTTCTATCGAGTCCCAATTGGAAGATTCCATAACCTCCAAATTCACCACCAACTCATTTTCCCAGGCTCCACCATCATCTCCCACAATGAATTTGTCTATCCAATCATATTGTCTTGGGATACAAAATGTAGGCAGTAGGTAAAAGCTAGAGAAAGACCCCTGGATCTTCCTTGAGATGATGAGATGTAAACTGTGGTTGAAATTCTAAAAAATCCAAACCATTCTTGATTCATATGGAGTACCCATATTGAAATATTGACTACCTATATTTGAACTTTTTCTATAGCTATATTAGCTAATTCATCCTCTCTTTGATTTCCCTCCCAATATATATGATTGATTGTGATCTTGTCAAAGGTTTGACATAGTCAGAGGGCTCTAGATAAAATTGAGTCCACTCTCCAATTAATGAGGCATCCTTTCCTTAGAGCATTTATTATAATTGTAGAATCTCCCTCAATCTCTACATTCTTGCATCCAAGAGTTTTACACAGTTCTAATCCTTCAACTAAAGCCATTAATTCCACTCAATTATTAATTTCTATTCCTATATATCTTGCTAACTTTTCTATCTCCATGCCTTCTGAGTTATGGATACTACAACCAATGCTTGCTCTTCCTGGATTCCCTCTTGAAGCTCCATAAAAATTGAGTTTAAACCTACCCTCCTTTGGTGGTTGCCATTGGCACACCTCTCGTTTTCTTTTTGAAGTTTCCTCCCTTGTTCCAATAAATGGGGGTAATTTTATACCTATCCAGTTGCCCTTCATTTTCTCATCCCAATGAGACATTATAGACTCCTTTTGTTTATTCAAAATCCGACTGTTGGTAAGTTCAATGACAAAAGGCTCAATTTTAATTAGAAGTTGTACTACAGTCATCTTTTTATCTTGAATTTTTTTTTGATTGTGTTCCTTCCATAATTCCCATACGACTATGGAAGCTGTAAAACCATTAAGATCTACAAATACTATCCTTTCAAAGGAGGGGCCAAACATGAAGCATATCTGTTATAGTTCTTGGAAACGCTAATACCCACCCCAATTGTAAACAAAGCCATTTCCAACATTGACTCGAATAGTGGCAATGCAAAAAAAGGTGGTCAATGGATTCTTCCACATTTTGCATAAAGAACATCTACTAGGGCCTTGGTATCCCATTTTCTTAAATCTTTTTGAGGTTAGGACCTTCCTATTTAAAACTAACCATGTGAAAAATCCTACCTTAGGCAGACAAGCTTTACTCCAACATAATGTTGTAGGGAGGGAGTCCTATGTGCTCATTTGGAGAGACCTAAGGAATTTATGCCCTTTCTTCTAGTTGTATTCCCCGCTCTTGCTTCCATCTCACATCAATCTATCTTTGCCAAAATTGAAACTTACTTTCATGTTTGATAAGGCTCTTTTAAGATCTTCCGCTTCCTTAGGTGGTAGGTTCACGTCCTTATAATCCTTCCACTTCCAACCTTTTCCTTCATGCTCAAAGGTCACATAATTTATAACTTTTTTCTCCCATCTAGCTTCAAGTGCTAACCTTAATTGGGCATGTTTATAATCTTTTTCTAAATCATCATATCCTCCCCAAGGGAAGAGAACTTCTTCCCCCTTTCCTAAGTTCCATGTTAGTTTATCCAGGATGGAGGATATATAATCCATCATGAAGTTCCAAATTCTTGATCCTCTGAGCAGTGATTTCTCCCCGAATATGTTGATTGGATCAATATTGCTCACATATTTCTTTATTAGGATTTTTGCCCGCTTGAGGTGTGGATTCCTATACGTTCTCCGTACTAGTTTAGCTCCTAAAGCTTTACCTTGGATTTTGATGTCCTTGATCCCTACACCTTTCTCATCTTTAGGTCTACATACCTTGTCCCAAGCTAACAAGGAATTTTTTCTCTTTTCCTCTATTCCCTACCAAACAAAATTTTTGAGGAGACTATTGATTTCACCCGTACTTTTTCCAAGGAGATCAATACAAGATAATTGATAAATAGGTTGTGCTGAAATGACATATTGAACCATCCTTTCTCTACCCACAGATGAGGTCCATTTTCCTTTCTAGGAATCCATTTTTCTTTTAATCTTTTTTGTTACTTGATCCCATAATTTTGTTGAACAAACCCCTTTGTCTAAAGGGAGAACCAGGTATTTACAAGGTAAACTTCCTCTTTTGAATTTCAAAATTTGGCAAAATCTATTGCTTCAAATTAGGATGGGTATTAAAGACAAAGATTTCAGACTTCGCAGGGTTAATCACTTGACCTAATGCATTGGTGTATTGACTTAATATTGTTTATATGCTTTTGCCTCCTCTATGGTACTTTGTCCACTGAGCATGGTGTCATCAACAAACTGTTGGTGGGTTGTTGGATCTAGGTCACTAGTGATCATTATTCCTTCAATAGTCTTCTCAAACCTAGCATTGTTTATTGATCTTCCTAACACTTCTGCCATTAAGATGAAAAGAAAATGAGATATCAGATTCCCCTATCTAAGACCCCTCCTAATCCAAGAAATCCTTTTGGTGATCCATTTATCAACATTGATAACTTAGGAGAGGATATGCATTCAAAGATCAAATTCACCCATTGTTTTGAAATCCCAAAGGCTTTGAGGCATTTCCTCAAAAAGCCTCAATCCACTCTATCATATGCCTTTTTAATATCTAGCTTAATTGACATACTAGACTTCTTTGTTGTTTTGAATAATATGTATGGTGTCTTGGGCAATAATTACTCCATCGAAGATAGATTTGCCATGTACAAAACCTGTTTGTTCCTTGCTAATCAGGTTTGGGAGAAGTTTCTGGATTCTCATTGCCATAGTCTTAGTTAATAATTTATTAAAAGTATTGCAAAGAGCTATGGGACGATAATCATTAAAATTCTTCGACTTCTACTTTTTTGGAATAAGGGCGATAAAGGTATTATTCACCTCCCTAAAGAGTTTTCCCAAATTTCATACTCCTAAAGCCTTAGTTAATTCTATCCCTATGAAGTCCCAACATTTTTGAAAGAAACATGCCGGAAACCCATCCGACCCTGGAGATTTATTTGGATTCATTTGCTTGAGGGTTGCACTTACTTCCTCAAAGGTAAATTTTCCCAATAGTGTTTTATTTTCTCTTTGGATATAAACTTTGGGATGTTCCTAATGATACTTTCTTGTGCCTCTAGGTTCTGGTTACCGTTATGATTGAAGATTTCTCCAAAGTACTTTAATGCCTCTTTTGCAATGTCCTCTGGATCCTCCAGTTTTTCCCCATCCTTAGTTTGAATGGAAGTGATTTTATTGGCTATTCTATGTTGTTTTGTACTATTATGGAAGAATATTGTGTTTCTATCCCCTACATGTAACCATGTTTCTCTTGATTTTTGTCTCCAAAACAATTCCTCTTTGGATAAGATGTCTTCATAATTCTCCATCCCTTTCTCCATAACCTCCTTGTTTAGATTCTCCAGTTCTTCTTCCAATTCTTCCTTGTTTTCAAAGATATTCCCAAAGTGTTCAGAATTCCATACCTTAAGTCTTTGCATAGTATATCTAATTTTTAATATATATTTACAATTTTTAATTTTTTATACTGTTTTTGTATGGACATACCAAATGTACCCAGCCCACTTTTTTTTTATGTACCAGCATATTCTACCCGATTCCAATTTTAATTCTAATTCTAATTCCAATTCTGATTCAGATTTGGCAACTTAGCAGAACACGTCAAACTGTTTTAATGGTAGATTAAGTAGTTATTAAACTTCAAGCTAACTGGTAGAAATTTTATTGAACTATTCTTTTGTTTAAGGTTTCAGGAGACTATAATCTTGTGCTTTATTCAAAATGAGGTGTTAAGCTTATTCGTCATTTCAGAAAGACAAATAATTCTTGGAAATTGCATGGCCAATTACCTTCATCTGATCAACCATTTAATATGTTTCATTGCCCTTTTGAATCATTTTTACTATTTTAGCGTTCTTCAGTTTGCAGATTGAAATTAAACTTATGGTGGAATGACTTTTGGGTCTTGAGAAAATATAATTTCTGACATTAAATTGCATCTGGCAAATCAGATCCACGGTTGACAGATTATGAAACTTTGCTTGATAATATTCATGGTTTGAAGGCCGGAAAGCCAGTTCAAGTACCAGTTTATGATTTCAAGCAGAGCTGTCGCACAGGTTACAGGTTGTCAATACCTTCCTTTCTCTTTTCCATTGAAAATATATTCCAAACCTTGAAATACATCAATAGAATAATAATAACGGAATCCTAACTTGCTATAATATTTTCATTTGGTATTTATAAAAAAAAAACTCCACAAGAATGGCTTTATACTTTTATTCTATCTGCTTATTATTCTGATGAATCCTTGTACAGGACACTAGAAGTTCCTTCATCAAGAATTGTAATTTTGGAAGGCATTTATGCCTTGAGCGAAAGGCTTCGACCTGTTTTGGATCTTCGTGTGTCAGTGACAGGAGGTGTACATTTTGACCTTGTGAAAAGGGTGCTTCGTGATATCCATCGTGCAGGGCAAGAGCCGGAAGAAATCATTCAGCAAATTTCTGAAACGGTTCTTTTTTATTCTTTTTTCATCCATGTATAAAGATGCACAGTGAATCAAAGGTTAAGATAAAATTTAATATAACTGTCTTGAAGTAAAAGGAGGTTTACATTGTTCCTGATTTTTATGGTTCCCATTCCCTCTTTTCTCATCCATTTAGAAACATGCTTGGCAATATAAAAAAAAATATAAAACAATTTTCATGAAGTAGATTTGGATTTAAAGTATTTTTGGCTTTCTAAATTGTTATTTTAATCTCAGATCAACTGTATTCCTTGGGAATACACATAAATTACTTTATCTGGCCAGTTAGTATCTTAAGCAGTCTGCTTTCTCTATTGTCTTTTTTAAATTGGTAGAAAGTAAAACTTAGATTTTTACAGTGGCGCTACGAATAAGACCCATACTGCAAAAAATCAAATCCACATGGGCATTGGAAATTTACACAAGCCAAATCAGAAGATAGAAATGATAGGTACAGGAGTCAGCACTGAGAATGCTTCACTCACTAAAACTGAACTTATGAAAAAAATGTCCCTTTAGGCCAAAAGATGCAGGGAAAAATATCCATCTGTGGTCTATGTATACTGATTTGATCATTCAGACTATAACATGTTAAGCTTACAAGCAAACCACTGGATATCCACAGGACCATGCAGACTAACATATTAAGTTCACAGTCAAATCACCAACTGATTGCCTTAAAAAATATGATATGATAGATTTTAATGACGTCCACGAGGCTAAAGTAGCCTATGGGACACACACGATCACCCCTCCAAGGCAGGAGCGGAACTAATCTAGCTGCAAAGTTTTGGTTAACTTGTCTCTCCTCGGAAGTTTGATAATCAGAGCCGCTGTTCTCTTTACTTGATCTTCCTTGAATAAGTAGATAAAGTCCTTGTTTTGCAATATCTCTGTATAACCAGATCTGATGTCACTGTATGCTAGGCAATCCTTGACAAAGTGCTGCTCCGTCTCTACTGCTCCCATATTGCAGAATAAACATGTTCTGTCTGCCCACTCTTTCTTAGGAACTTGCCATCTACTAGTTTCACATCGCAGCTGGTGTGAACTAGTTCTGAGTTGTGCCATCAACATTTTTGCTTTCCAATTAATAGGTGCTCTTATATAGGCCTTTTCATCAGGACTAGAAGTGGGGTTAAATTCTTTAATGTAATAAGATTTTTTCTGCCCTATGTGCCTTGTCCATAAAATATTGCAGAATTTTTCTATGATAAACTTCTTTATTTCTTTAATGTTATCCGGGCAAGTATGGATGTTGATATCCCACTTTTGCATCCATTTGTCATTTTGTTTCATCTATGTGCTTTTCCATTTGACAAGATTTTTTTCTACGAGTAGCTTGGGCCAATGATTTGTTTCTAGACCTTGGGTTTTCTTTAAATAGCTTAGCATCCAAACCAATGCGATGGCTTCTAACAGAAAGGAACCCATCTCCGCCAATAAGATCTCATACGGCACCGTGCTCTTGACTTTAAGATTGCATGTGATGAAGTGTTTTTGAATTCTTTCTACCTGTTGCCATTTCTGTTCGGACATACTACTGCCCCATATTTCACATCCTTATAGAATAACCGGAGTGACCAATAAACCAAAAAGAGTTTTCATGGTCGTCCAATCCCATAATTCTACGTTCCTGCACCTGTTTTATAAAGAATATAATGCCTTCCAACCCCCTTGGATCCTTTTTGATCTGCATGTATCCCAATTGAGTTTTCTATGAAAATCTATGCCCAAGTATTTGTACTCCACAATCTCAAGAGGGTTACCCTCAAACAGTAACTCGTCATGTATACCCCTATTCTTCTTTAGCAAGAAGATCATAACTTCGGTTTTGCTAGTGTTCACTTGCATTCTCACTTTATGGCAAAAACTTTTTAGTGCTTTCAAGTGTTCTTTCAAACCTTTAGCCGTTCTAGCAAGTAATATGAGATCGTTTGCATATAAGAGCAATCTTATCACAAAGTGGGCCAATTGTACCCCCTCACCATTGGTCTTGTTTATCCATTCTTCTAACTTGTCAAAATAGACAAGGAGTGTTATGAGCATTCCTAGGTGATTTGATGGTACAATGAAATGATAATCAATTGATTGATTGAAGTAATTAGAAAGGAGTCAAAGGATCCTTAAAAATAAGGAAATACAAAGACGATGTTCCTAAAACAAAAAACAAAATAATTTATTAACTGAGAACTGAAATAGAAAAATGCTAACCTATCTATCTAACTAGATACATAAAGTGACTTAAATGACCATCATGAGTTAAATAGTACAATATTATTCTAATTGTTGGAGATTATAGCTGCGATAGAGATTTTTATCCATGGGCGTTCATATCATTATAGTCACCTTCAGCTGAAAAGGACATTTATGACAAATTGTAATATTAAATATAAAAACGTGTCCTAAAACATGCATTAGGGCATGGAAATACGAAGAGTTGTATTTGAAAATAAAGAGCTATGTTTTGGAAATTGAAGAGACCTTTGGTGGGATGTGAAGAGTCTCTCTTTATGTTATATAAATCACATCAAGCGAAAGGCATTGTACACTTGAACATTTTATTATTAATAAAGGAGATCTTTTGTTGTGTGGTTGGGTTTTTCCCTTAATTTTAGAAAGGCTTTCCCAGGATATTTTTTGTGTGTTTTTTTAATCTATTTTGGTTATTCTTCATTGCTGTTTGTCTTTATTTCTGGGCAAATGGGCAAATATTCAACATGGTATTAGTGCCGAGCTTGATAACAATGATGAAGAGATGCATGAACGGTGTGAAGAGTATATATGGATGCTTGAATTCACAGTTTGGAGTCCCAAAAGATATCATATCGGTGCTATTTAACTGTTAGGAACCTGTGTGTTCCTTCTGTTTATTTTGTTAGAGTAGTGTTGTTGGACGCATATGCTTTGTAAGTCGTCCCGTGAGTATATTTTATTATCCCACATGCATAGGTAGTATTACTTTTCTAGATCGTACCCAGTATATAAGAATAAGTTGAGGCCCTTGATGGGCACGGACGAATTTATTGTATTGAGCTTGCTCAAAGGAGGTTACCCCCTCGAAGTGGCCTGCGATCAGTAGATTCATTCTGAGTTCTGCTATCACTTTGTATTCTGTTATTTCGAGCATTCTCACGATATTGCTATAAGGAGGTTCTTCTCATTAACACAGATAGGAGATTTAAGGAGCCTACAATGATTTTTTTTTCCAGGAAAGCCCTGATATCCCTTGTGGGAAGTGCAGAGCCTAAAGATTCGTAACCATTTTCCTCTCTCATCGATTTGTATAATATTTTTTTTAATGGCTTGCAACTTCAAGGCGTTGAGATTTATTGGTTGAGATTTGTGAATCCTATGTCCAATTGTCTTATATGTGATTTTCTCTTATCAACTTTTTGATTTGATGGTAGAAATGCTCCTAGAAAATGGTTATCTTCCTCTTCATTGAGTTGTCATCATAAATTTTGTGCTACATTTCTTTTCTAGACTAATCATTTTCATACATGCTTTTCTTGTCTCTTGTCGCATGAGAATATGATTGTGAGCTGAAATTTTTTAATTGGGCGTCTATATTCTTGAAATATGAAGGAGATTAGTTCATAGCACTAGTAGAACGAATTGTAGAGTGTAGTAGTTTTGAAGAAGGAAGGAGCAATTTTGTTGCTGACATTTTATGTCAATCACAATGCTGTCCAAAGAGGGGTGCATCACCTTTAAGAAGCTCAAGCAGAGAATAGAAATTAGATCTTATGGAATTAGTTTCGCTCTGGAAATCATTGAATTGTTAGAAAGTAAAGTCCACCAAGATATCGGCAGGGGGTTGGGGGGTGGAATCAGTTATCCAATTAAAACAACTTTTGTCAACCTTATTAAATCTGAAACATGTAATCAATAAGCGCAATAACCATAGCAAGGTCATGATACACAATAACACTAGATTTGTTAACTAGGGAAACCCTTGATCTGAGGGAAAACCCCAGTGGGGATGGTACCCACAAAATGATGTACTAATATAAAAGTTCCTTGCAAGAGGATGGACCTTGTTAGGAGTCAATGAAATATATCAGTTTATATTAGTCCCTGTTAGGAGACTTTGAATTCCTGTAAGGAGATTCCAACCCTATTAGGAGTTGTGGAAGGCAGAAGGACCCACCATCCAAACAGCTTCAGGGGCAAGACCACCGAATTCACTGTCCAACTGATCTTAGAACTATCCTTTGCATAATGATACAAATAAACAACTGCCAACAGCAACCACTTTGCCAAATACAATCTCTCTATTAGCTCGTTGTCCCTTAGTCGCACCAAACACTTCTCTCATCAACAAATATTTAATATCAGGTTCACTAGATCTCACATCCAAGTTCGCATACTCACATTACACATTCATACGCTTAAATCTCACTTTGCACTTACTTCTTGCCACAAGGAAAAATAATTTTCCTTTAGACCAAGTCCTCAAACTAGTTACTAAGTCGACCTCGAGGCTTTCTCAAATTACAATTAATATAGAACCACATTAAGATAATACTATACATGTTACATTACAACTTTACATCTTTTCACAATTTCATATAGTCTCTCTATCAACTCTTCATGCCTTAGTCGCACCAAACACTTCTTTGATCAACAAATATTCAATATCATGTTCACTAGATCTCATATCCAAGTTCGCATACTCACATTACAGATTCATACACTTAAATCTCACTTTGCACTTCTTGCCACAAGGAAAAATAATTTTCCTTTATACCAAGTCCTCAAACTAATTACTGAGTCGGCCTTGAGGCTTTCTCAAATTACAATTAATATAGGACCACATTAAGATAATACAATACATGTTACATTACAACTTTACATCTTTTCACAATTTCTAATACTATTGACTCACAGTCTTCACAATCCTTCACACGTGCAACATTGGGATGTGCGCATTTGACCATTGCATCTTCGTCATGTCTTCTACTTTTGTACAATTGTGCTTAACCAGATTCTATCTCTATTAGGAGATATAATCAAAACAACAATAATTGCTTCTCAGGGACTTTGTCCGAATGCTGCCTTCAATAAATCTCAAATAATTGTCAACTGTCTTCATATTTCCGCATGCATATTTAACCACACAATTAGGACACTCTGTAATACATGTCCTCAACTATGCGTAGCCTCATCTTAGTCCTCAAATTGCGCGACCTCAATCTTTGTCTACTGTTCTATCAATCTCTACAAAATAACATACATGTTGACATCAATGACAAACATTGCCATGAATGCAACATATGATCACTGTAATATCTCTCCAACAATGGTAAGATACTCCCCCATAGGAATATCTTCAGCATTCATGCTAACATGAAGAAGAATAAATCTACTCCATCAGATCCTACTAAATTTGATGTGGTAGTAGAAAATGATGTCCAATTCGTGGAAGAAGGCTTTAGAAGTGTTGAAGTTGATGGAGAATTTCTCTGTGCAGGAAGAGGAAAGCAATGATGACATCAGGCAAACTGAACTTGATATTAATATTGGAGATGATGGGATTTGATCAGTGGTCATTTTTTATGACTGTAGCTCAACAGTTCAGGAACCCTTCGCTAGCCAAGAATTCATAAGGAGACTTCTGTCAAGTCATATTATTTTATTCAATTTTTCATATGCTTCTTGCCACATGACTTCGGTTACTCTTCCTCTGCAGTTGCAAGTGTTGGTTCATATTCTACTTTCACATTAGATCGACAGTTTACTGTATTTGATCTGTTTGTTGTTTTTTTATTCTACTTTTACATTAGATCGACTATTCACTATATTTGATCGATTTTTTATTCATTTTATTCTACTTTCAAATTAGATCGACAGTTCATTGTATTTGATCATTTTTTTCTTTTCTTTCATCACCTGTCCATTTTCATTATTTCTCATCGTGTATTGTCAAACTTTGAGATCGTGTATTGTCAAACTCTGAGTTCTGATTTTTTTAATTTTAATTTCTTGACTTACATATTTTCAAATAAAATTTTCCTTTTGATTGTTTTCTTTTCTTAGTTACCTTTTGGGTACTTTTCTGCTTTTTACTTCCGTCGCTGCCTTTGTCTTCTCTCTTCCTTTTTATCTCCTTTTGTTCTTTGTACTCAATTTCTTTATCTCTCTGGAACTACAGTGCCAGTATGTCATCCACTCTCACCATACCTTTGTACATAAGAGGGAAAGTGTCACTCACCACGTCAATTTCATCAATTCCTAACATCTTACATCTTGGGTGGAAAACTTCACAGTCTTCCATTTTCCAATGAAACAACCTTTGGAGAGAAATTGATCTCATTTTCAGAACAATTTTCTAATTTCAGTATCCCTTTGTGTGTGGGTTCCATTACTCCTTCCATGTCTATTTCTCCACTAAATTCAAAGTTTGATGCCAAATGTTGGTCGAGTGCTTGTTTTTGCAAGTCAATGATGTACTTCTTACAGTTGCTCTCAATCAAGAGTGTGTTCTTCTAGTTGTGGTTGGCCTTTGTTGTGATCAGCCAACCCCTTCCAAGGAGAGCATTGCAACCCTTCTTTTCTAGTGAAATGACCATGAAGTCCAAGAATTGTTGGGTCCCAATGGCTACTTCTTGGGCCATGAGTGTTCTAATTGATTTGATGTCATGTTGGTTGACACCCACAAAATGAAGGTCGACAACTAGAGCTTTGTCTTGCTAATTGCTTTTCATGATTCATCTGGGACAATTAGATTGAACCCTCCGTCCACAATGGTGTTTATGAGCTTGTGTCCCATGATTTTCATTTCGATCATCGTCAAGGTCCTTTTGATGCCAACCGCCAATAACATTGGATTTGTGGTGGAATTGGTGATATTTATCCTTTTATACCTCATTTATCCTGCCATTATCCTAGGCCCTGTTATTGTTACTACTTATGTTGGTGATTTCCACCTTTAACTATAGTAGGGTGTAATGCCCCCTTTTTCTTGAGTGCTAACTTTCAGAGGATCAGCCCTATTTCCTGACCCTCATAGGCTAATGGAGTTGTTTAGAGGGTCCAGTTGACAGAGTTGGAGGCCAATTCTAACTCTAGAGGTCAAGGATGTTCCAGATTGCTCTTTGTTTGAGTCAAATTAGCACACTTACTATTTATGGTAAGTTCGTATTTTGGGCAAGTTAGAGTTTCTATCTTTAGAAGGGTGCCTAAACAACTTGGGGGCACTATTGAGATTGAGTATCGTTGGCTAGAGGAGTTATTCAAATACTTATTATTTATAGTAAGACATTGTTGAGGAGTTTCTATATCGAGCAAGGGTACCCAGACTCATGGTACGCACAATGATTAACTCATTCATCAGTTGGCTTAGTTTTGATG
This sequence comes from Cupressus sempervirens, assembly GCA_028749045.1. Lineage (NCBI taxonomy): Eukaryota > Viridiplantae > Streptophyta > Pinopsida > Cupressales > Cupressaceae > Cupressus > Cupressus sempervirens. The sequence goes on along the minus strand of CM053791.1, from coordinate 77,492,269 downwards.
ACTTACTATTTGTCATGCCACGCCAGGGAAACCAAAAGGATAAGACAAAAGTTGTGAAAATAGTTGAATAATTTTTCTTGTTAATTAACATATCTACGAAACAATAAATTGGATCCTTGAAGTTCACTACATGATTAACTTTTAATCCTTTAACGAGTTACTTTATCTTTCCTTCACATTTGTAAACTTAGATAGATTCACAACATAGAATTCTTTTACTCTTTTAATTGAAGTGATTTCAATATGAGAGATAGGGTAAAAAACTAGTTATCATTTCGTTCAATAATTGAATACAAATACATCTTTTCCATCACAAACTAACATGTATAATTTATCACTTTGTACAATTGAAACCTAATATATTTCCCTTTTCTTTACCTAGATATACCCTTTCCCAATTACAAGGTTTTCGATAATACATCGTTATATAATTTGGCCCTTTCAAGGCTTACATAAAACAATACATCTTTTAGAAAATTTGCATGAAATAGATAATACAAAAGAGAAGGGATCTTGAACAACTCTTGATTAGTCTACATAGCAACACACGAATGCTACCTCGAATATTTTTACCACCCAGCCACATGGAATCAGAAAGATCCACTCCCCCGTGCTAGGAGATAGAACCAAAATCCACACAGAGAACTAGGGTAGTTTAAGGTAGTGGACATAACCCTTCCCAAACACAACGTAAACAAAGTTTTAAAAGCACATAATTGAAAACAGATATCATAAAGCCTTACAAACACAAGAGGAGAGTTTTCTAGGGTACAAGCTAGGTGAATGTCATTGCATAGTCCTTTCTATGTTGGGATCATGTCTTGTAGTCATGTACCCAGGCACCCTCATGTGGCCTACCCCAACAACTACGTATAACCCTAGTACTCCAATAGGACCTACGCGGACCATTAATCCATTCTTTCATCTTGTTATTAAATTTTATCCAACCCTTATCCATTCCCAACTATTTTAGTTTATGTTAGATTTTCTTTTCACATAACTCATTCGTAGGTTATCATAGCAACCTTCATAGCCCTAGATCCTGCAATGAGCCACTCACCTAGTGCACCTAGGAACCCTACTCACACAAAAGCCATCTAGGGGTTTTGGACTCTTTAACAAGACATCCCTCCCTTGGGTTCTTAGGTGTCTTCTTGTGATCCACATCACTAGGACAACCCCTAACACTAAAATGCAAACATGATGGCAAACCAAGAAGTGTCTAGAAAAAGGATGAAATTTGATTATACGATGAAATGTAATGTCATATGATGAAACTCTAGGATAGAAACGATAAAGCACAATGAAACTATGGAAGGAATACGACATGACCTAGGAAGCTATACGATATAATGCATTTCATTGTATTGTCAGGGATTTTGAGCCGTACAAGTTGAGGACCAGAAAGATAAAATTGAAAGTGCAAATTGATCTTATGATCAGATTTGTGCATGGTCTACTATATGAGAGAGGGTTTGGGTGTTCCAAATCCCCTCCAGATTGAGCGCCATACTTAGATCATTGGATCAAGGAGAACATAGAGATTCAGAGCAATAAGGATCAAGTGACTATTTGTAGAACACAATGTATTTTCTTTCACAACTAGAAGTCACATAGGCTCATCTTCCTCAACACAAGAACCCGACTAACACAATTGAATGGAAATCATAAAGTCCCAATCTCTTAACAATAAAAAAATCAAATTTCCTTCATAGAAGCCCAAACTTACTTAGAGAGATGAACATATACGTTATGTCTTGTTCTTTCCTTTAAGTTAAATTTCCTATTTTCTGGTCACATTTATCTTATACAACAAATGCAACACATAAAACAATATCAATTAATATTATTTCTATACACACTTTCATGCTTAGACAATTACAAACAATTCCTATCATGCTAGTAGTTCCCCTGGGATCCGGTCCCTACCTAAAGTCTTGCAGTGAATTCCTCTTCTTGAATGCTTGATCCTAGCCCGGAGTCCCCTTCTCTATAATGTCCCCATTTTTTAGCAAGTTCCTGCAGTTGGCCAGGTCAGTTCACCATTGCGACCCTCGTAAGCTGACAATGGGATTTGAGGGTCTCAATTGTGTGGTTGGAGGCTTTCCAACAACCTATGGTGTGTTTGGCTCCTTTCAATTTGTTGGTTTCGATGAGCTCTGTTGAGTTAGAGGAGTTGGAGGATACTCTCAGTTTTTATTTCAAGCTTTTAGTTTGAGCTCCAAGAATCTTGGAGGGAGCATCTATCTATAGTAAGTCGCCTCGTTAGATTCATTCGTCATCTCTCATCATAAGGATCACTTTGGTGTTGTCAGATTTCAATTCTTATGCTTCTTCAGTTGTTTTTGCAAGACAAATGAATTATTATTATTATGCATCTAAATATGTTGAGGTTGTTATTTTTGTTGGTGTTTTTTATTGGTCACCTTAGAATCATAGCTCGTTGGAACTGGGATGAAAAGTTTTAAATCGTGGGAACAAGAAATAGTGGCCTTGCATGTCAAAATATTAAGTTATGGTGGAAAATGTCACTTTTGGAGCCAAAGTAATTAATAAATTATATTAATGGTTCTTTATTATATTTTAATGTTGTGTGGGAAACTTCTTAAGTGAAGTTCATTTGGGAAATTTTGTGCCATTTGGAGATTATAAATATGAGCCCATTTGATGAGTAAAGCATCTGATTGATTATTTGTTTTTGTTGCCTGTGAAGAGTTTCTGAGTTTGCAGATTTCTTTGCCCTTGCTGAAGTATAGGGGTTTGGAATTAAGAAGTGCTTGGTAATTCACAACTGAGGTATTGTGAATTAGTTATGAGAAATGTTTGAATTAAATTATAGTATTTCCCGACAGTTATTACTGTACTTGGGAATTTCATCGTGGCTGGAGAACTTGTGATTTAGAATGCCATTATTGTCTATTGTTTGGCGTGGTTATAAGAAGAATGTACTGTGGCTGTTGTCCCTATATTTGGTAGTGATTTCAGACTTTGTGGAACGCTGCAATCAATTATTGGAGGGCAGCGATCAGGTTTTAGAGCACCTGCGATTGTTCTGAGAGGCGGTTGGGTATCATTGGAGGCTGCCATCCCTTTCTGAAGACAACATTAAGCATCAATACAGGCCTTGAACCAACAATTAGAGACCTGCAATCATTAATCAGTTGCCTGCGAACTCAATTTGAGGACTGTGGTTCATGTGAGGAGCTCATATTTACTATTGCAATTAGTGTTGAAAAATGTTGGTGTAATCATGGGTTCCGCACTATGTAATTTTAAATGTCCATTGAGTTCATATAAATAACAATGCAATAGCATTTTGATTTCTGAATTGTTTCATTTCCTTAGCAATGCTAGTCTTTTCTTTCATATATATTCATTCAAAAATACATATGTATTGAAACTTGTAAAAACAAGAAATGATACATGTGAACTATCACAACAAGAAGTTGCCAAGTGTTTGATTAAATGCCAAATCTTTGATTAGTAAAGGAAGCTGATGTTATTTGAAGCTATAACCTGATAGGGCTATTGTTGTGGTATTAGAGCGGTTTCCTGCCATCCTATGGGGTAGAAAAGTTATTTTATATTTAGATTTGGTGTTGCATTTGGAGTAACCAGCACTCTAGCATTTTCTAGCCATGGACAAACGTAAGACTGACAGTTCTAGAAGTCAGTGGAGTAATGAGGAAGTTAGCGCAAAATTGAATGCTTTACAGGAGAGTTTGGAGAAACTTAAGCTTCATCAACAGAGGTTGGTGGAGAACTTGTCGGATCCAGAGATAGTTGAGAGGGCAACGAGGTATATGGTTTCCGCCTTTAGAACACTGACATCGAGGTTGCAAGGAAGAAAACTTTAGTTTTCCCTGACAAGTGTCCATGATGCAGATGTTTAGTACGACACTTGCTAGTCCTATCGTCAGTGTTGATGATGGACTCATTTCACAAGGACATGTGGATGTGTTGGTGCCCAAGGTGGATAGCAACACTGAGCTTCAGTAGGTTTAGGCTCCCAAAGTAGTTGCTATGGTTAGTTTAGAGGCAGTTGATGATGTAGTTGTTACTGACTGTTCAGACTCTCTGGAGGAGGGAGTTGTTATTGGAGACTTATATGTCAACTACCATAGTGTTGCTCCAGTACAAAAGGCGATTGTTTCCTTAGGTGGGACCAAGGCACGTATGGAGTCACTTAACTATGATGTTGGTGATATGGGTATTACAATGAAGTCAGGAGATGTGGATACAGATAGTATGGACACATCTGATGATCCATTTGATGATGCCATGAGCTGCACTGGGTATGATATCCCTTGCCAGGTATCAACTGATGACTCCGAGGAGGTTTTACATGGGTCCCAGGATCAATGTTTTCAGGATCTTAGTATTGAGGTGGAAGCTGAGACTTGCGAAGAGATTGATACTGCGAGGGCTTCCATTTCTTTGGATGAGGAGTTGATTGAGTCACATAGTAGTTGTATCTTGGATCCAGAGTTGTGTGAGGACAATAGTTCAAGTATGAGCAATCTTGTGGTGGGCAATTTTGATTTAGTTTCCTATCACAATGTAGTTAGTGAGACAAAGGGCTTGCATAGGAGGTAGGGGTTATAGAGGCATCGTGTGACCAGTCAGTTGAAGGTGAGTGAAAGTGACATCTCTTCAGCTTTCGAGCATTATTATGCGATTTGTTAGATGCTAGCTACATCTGGTTGGGGTGCTCCTATGTCTGATGAGCACGGTGATAGCACTCTTTCTCTAGCAGAGGTTCATGCGCTTTGAGAGGCTGTCAGGATCTTGAAGCATAACTATTTGCAGCTAGTTGCTGACAGGGATTACCTTCTGGAGTGGGGTAGCACTTGTTATGAGACATTGTTAAAGAAAGAGGAGGAGGTGGTTGAGCTCACCCAAGAGCTTGAGGTAATTGTGGACTCTCTTTAGTATACTCAGTTGGGTCTTCAGGAGTCATAGTCATGATTGGATGAGGTGACCATGGAGTTGGAGCATGTTCGGACCACACTAGCCCCAGATCCAGTTCAATTGCATATTGTGGTTGGTGGTGAGTTTGCTTCTACGGTTGGGAATGATGGACATTATAATGTGGCCGACACATTCGTCTAGCATATGGGTGCAGTAGGTATAGAGGAGGTGAGAGCATCAGTTGAGACGAGCTCTTATGGTGATTTGCTTCCTTCTACCAGAAGCGAATCTATTTCTTCATTTCATATTGCTGGTACCATTGGACAGTTGCTAGTGCCACATTTTCAGAGGGATTAGCTGTGGGTCATAGGGGAGTAGGTTGATACTTCCACATATAATTTCTACCACACAGAGGCCTTCATGGAGTATCTATTAAAGAGTTCGGATGTGAGGGAGGATTCATACAGAGTGTCTGAGGGTACTCTCATCCTAGGCTCTCGTGCTATTCAGAGGTTGGTGGTAAAGATTGTAGAGACTCTGTCTGCTATGCTTCCCCACAAGGATTTTGAGGTTGGGTTTGCTGAGAGGATTCCCTAGGATCTTGCCCAACCATTAGTTTAGAGTCGGAGATTGGAGCCACCTTCTGATTGGTTTCCGTAGACTGATACTGATGAGCCTTTGATAGAGATTGGGAGTTTTTATTGACATAACACTATGAGGAGTGCTCATCACTTTTATGTTGACCCACAGGTAGAAGATTTGGTTTCGTGTCGATGTGGGTTGGCTCCAGTTTAATACCATTCGCTATGGGATGGGTTAGCACCATCTTTTGTAGATGGGATTGATAGCTACAAATTAGACCCCTTGTAGTATCTACACACCCAAGACAGTTTGATAGAGGTTGGAGTTGGTGGTAGTTTTTCAGGTACCTATGTTTACCATCTCCACAGTGCAGTTGGGTGTGAGTATCAGTTTGATGGGGACTCAGGTGTTAACAGAGTTGGTATTTCAGTTGGGTTGAGTTCCGATGGGTTGTTGCCTTCATTAACGCCTTAGCTCAGTTTTCAGATGATTTTGATGTTGATGTTCGTTATTTGGGTGTTGGTGCTATAGGAGTTGCTTGTACACATCAGGGATAGTATGCAATCCTACCTTTGGGATCCAGGTGGATTGTGATGTTTATTTTCCTTTGGGATTGCTTGGGGACAAGCAATCTTAGGGAGGGAGGACTGTAATGTCCCCATTTTTAGCAGGTTCTTGTAGTTGGCCAGGTCAGTTCACCATTACGACCCTCATGAGTTGATAGTGGGATTTGAGGGTCTCAGTTGTGTGGTTGTAAGCTTTCCAACAACCTATGTTGTGTTTGGCTCCATTTGAAGGACTTACTATTTATAGTAAGTCAATCTGTTAGTTCCGATGAGCTTTGTTGAGTTAGACGAGTTGGAGGATGCTCTCAATTTTTATTTTGGGCTTTCGGTTTGAGCTCCAAGAATCTTGGAGGGAGCATCTATTTATAGTCATCTCGTTAGGTTCATTCGTCATCTCCCATCATCAAAATCACTTTGGTGTTGTCAGATTTTGATTTTGATGCTTCTTCAGTTGTTTTCGTAAGATGGGTGAATTATTATTATTATTCATCTAAATACGTTGAGGTTGCTATTTTTGTTGGTGTTTTTTGTTGGTCGCCTCAATATCATAGCTTGTTGGAACCGGGATGAGAATTTTTAAATCGGGGGAACAAGAAACAATGGCCTTGCATGTCAAAATATTAAGTTATGGTGGAAAAAGGTCATTTTTGAAACCAAAAGCAATTAATAAATTATATTAATGACACTTTATTATATTTTAATGTTGTGTGTGGGAAGTTTCTTAAGTGAAGTTCATTTGGGAAACTTTGTGTCATTTGGAGATTATAAATATGAGCCCATTTGATGAGTAAAGCATCCGACTGATTATTTGTTTTTGTTGCCTGCGAAGAGTTTCTGAGTTTGTGGATTTCTTTGCCCTTGCTGAAGTATAAGGGTTTGGAATTAAGAAGTGCCTGGTAATTCACAGCTGAGGTATTGCGAATTAGTTCTGAGAATTGTCTGAATTAAATTATAGTACTTCTCGATTGTTAATACTGTACCTGGGAATTTCATTGTGGCTGGAGAACTTGTGATTAAGAACGCCATTATTGTCTACTATTTGGCGTGGTTATAAGAAGAATGTACTGTGGCTGTCATCCTTGTATTTGGCAGTGATTTCAGACTTTGTGGAATGCTGCAATCAATTATTGGAGGGCAGCGATCAGGTTTTAGAGCACCTGCAATTGTTCTGAGAGGCGGTTGGGTATCATTGGAGGCTGTTGTCCCTTTCTTAAGGCAGCATTAGGCATCAATATAGGCCTGGAACTAACAATTAGAGACGTGCAATCATTAATTAGTTGCTTGAGAACTCAATTTGGGGATTGTGTTTCATGTGAGGAGCTCATATTTACTGTTGCAATCAGTGTTGAAGAATGTTGGAGTAATCATAGGTTCCGTACTATATAATTTTAAATGTCCATTTAGTTAATATAAATAACGTTGAATTAGCATTTTCATTTTGAATTGTTTCATTTCCTTACCAATCTTGTCTTTTCTTTCATATATATTCATTCAAAAAAACATATGTATTGAAACTTGGAAAATTAAAAAAAATACATGTGAACTATCACAATAACAAGTTGCCAAGTGTTTGATTAAATGCCAAATCTTTGATTAGTAAAGGAAGTTGATGTTATTTGAAGCTATAACCCGGTAGGGTTATTTCATTCTCCAATCCTTCGTGGTTCTCTAGTTGCGTTCCCACTCACAAAGACCAAATCTGGATGGAATTCTAATTTAAAATCTAATTTTCTTGATCTAAATTTAAGATGAATCCCAATGTATTCTTCTCCAGATTTGCCTAACTCTTTCCTTTAGGAGTGACCCGCCTATTAATAAGCCTTTGAACAATTGCAAAGGTTGAGGGAGTTGCTTCCCATGGACCAACGTCCCTCCCTAAGGTTTGATTAGAAATATTTAATAAATAATTAATATATTGATCAAATTAAAAACGTAGTTTACCCGTAGGTAAAACCAACTTACCTAACACCTCCCCATGACTTACTAACCAAAATCATTACAAAATATTAATCATACTAACTTCTAAATTTTTTATTTTATTTTAATTTACATAAACAAATAACACTATTCAAAATATAAAATAGTGGGGTAAGGTTCTTAAGGAAAACACTTACCTCATTGGCAATTTGGGGCCCCTCATAGTCAAGAGGTCTTGAGTTCCACTCTCCTTCCAAACATATCTTAGAAAGAATAGTGAGAGAGAAGAAATACAAGTAATTCTAGGGATTAGATAATAGGTTTTATTATTTTATTATTTTCTTCTTATTCTTTAATTACTTTTGTAAATACACACTTTCTAGTTTTAACTTAACCAATTATTTATTAATTCCATTTCAAAAAACTCGTACACACGCATGAATTGTAATGTTTCCATTATAAAATAAATCATTAATCAAACTATTGTTAATGGGCCGATTGATTTAATATATGTCGGACCTATTATTGTTTTGTTTCTGTAGTTTGTGTAGCCGTTGACTATCTTTCTACATCGTAGGAAAGTTTTCCCTGACGGGTATTTAAGCATGGCTTGTTGGTAATCATTAGGTATGCAATTTGGATTATTTTTCTTTTTACTTCGAATTCATGTTGGGATTCTCTATTTTTCTCTATTTCGAAAGTGAAAGATCTTCCCTACTTGGCTTTCCAGTTCCAGTGGGATTCAACCCTCATCCTATTCCGTCGCCTGTATTACTTCATTTGAAGCACCATTTTTTGGGCATATATTAATATTGAAGGATTATTCGTGTTTGATCTCCATTATTGTTTGGATTTTATCTGATGAATTTGGAACTACAAGTTTATGTTTGAAAGACTAAAACCACCTTCCATCTGTACTCCTTTTGCTATCCGCGACACAGCTTATCTCCCACGACATAACCCATCCATACGGTTGGTCAGTCAATCCCTCTTCACACCCCTCACCACATTGTACGACCTTGTTATTCCTTACCGTACGGTTGCCCATCAACCCATACGACCTCATTAATTTCCTTCTGTACGGTTGTTACTCCCCCACCGTATGTCACCCTCCACCTCCACCATACGATTACCATTGACCCCTCCACCGTACAACCATCATTGACCGTACCCTCTTGTTGTCACCTTGTTACCATACGACTAGAGCATAGGTTCCTTACGGTCACTCCTGTGCCTAACATACCATACGGCCCCTGCCAAGACACCTTGTACAAGTATCGAGCAATTCATTTCAGTATAGTCTTAGCCCTCCGTACTTGGGAACATTACAGCAGTATTAGAGCTTTGATATTGCCAGCCTGTGGACAGTGAATGAGAGTTTATAGCTGGAAAAAACGAACTCATTTCGCGGATAGAATGGCCACAGAACCAGAACCCATAGTTGCCGAACTCATGGCACTACTGAGAGAACTTACGAGGAATCAGGTACAGATCAACGATACTCAGCAACTCATGTAAGGAACTCTCAAGAAGTTGGTAGACAATAAAATATCTAGTGAACAAAATGGTCACAACATGGACTCGGTGTTAGGTAAAGCAAATTGTCATTCAGCATGCTCCCGTCCTTCCATGTCATCTTTTCCCCCACGGAAGGAGGCACCACACGAAGGGAAGCAACAAACGTTTGAAGAAATGCAAGAACAGTTGAGAGAAGACTAGAAGAATGCAAATTTGGAGGAAGATATATTCTACAAAGATTACACAGACCTGAGAATGAGATATTTGGGAGGTGGAAATCGAGGTTATTTTAATGACGATCTCAGAAGGAAGTTGAGTAAAGTAAATTTGTCTCCATTTGATGGATCTTGATCCATATTTGTGCAAGCGTGGGTATTGAAGGTCGATACTTACTTCCAACTCAATCCTATGCCAGAAGAAGCAATTAAATTTGCAGTATTACACTTGCAGTGAGTTGTGCATGAATGGTGGCATTACAACACCATCACACTAGGGCATGATCAAATAAACACCTATGTGGAGTTCATTGAGAGATTGATAGATCGATTTGATGGTAAAGATTTGGAACTCAATTTTAAAGATTTGGCACAGCTGAGGCAAATTGGACCAGTTGACTAGTACATTACGGAATTTCATAAACTCTTTGTTTTGGTCATGGACATTTTTTATAGAAGATGGATAGTGCTCTTCATAGACGGACTGATAGAACCATTGAAGGGTTGGGTAAAAGGGTTCAATCTTGCCACCCTATCAGAGGCCATTAAGAAGGCAAGGAGTATGGCATCATCATCGACATCATACTCACGAAGTTACTCACATTTCAAACCACCAGTGTTTTCGAGGGACAAAGATAACAAACCTCCACTAAGAAAGCTGTCGTTGGACAAAGCTACCAGATAGGAACTCCGAAGAAAGAAGCTAGGTTTCAACTGTAAGGGATCATGGGAACCTGGCCACAGATGCCTCGAGAAAGGAAAAATCCTCTATGTTGAGGTGTTCGATGATGAGGACGAATAGGAAGATGTACCCTCCGAAGACAACCAACCCCACGATGACACCAAAGTGGTTAGTTTGAACTGTACAAAAAGATTTGCAGCATTGGTACAACGTGGAGGAACTCTCGCCCTAGCCGGTAGTTCGAGGTGCACGGTATTTTGTGTACGGGGAACCCTTCAAGGACAAAGGTTTATGGTGATGCTCGATAGTGGAACCACTCTAAACTTCATAAACTCATCTCTAGTGAAACAAAGAGGTCTACCTACAGAGACGCACGCTAGATTTCGGGTCAAGGTTGCCAGAGGGACTCTTCTGCCCTGCACACACCTTGTTCCTTAGCTAAGTATCACAATGGCGAACCACACTGTGATTGAGGATTTCTTCATAGTAGATCTTGATGATATGGAGGTTATTCTGGGTATACAGTGGATGGAGACACTTGATGAATACACTCAGAGCTTCAAATGGATGGACTTCACTTTTGTTGTCGATGGAAAGAACGTTGTTCTCTGTGGAATGGAAAATGAGGGTCCAAAGGAGGTTTCTGCACATCAAATGGAGGCAATTTTTCTGCGTGATGATGTTGCTTGGGTTGCACACAGTTTTATCTCGGCAGAACCTATAAAAGGACAACAGACACCTCTGCAAGATGATGATCTTTAGAATGTTTGGAGTGATCATGATAAAGTTTCTATAGATATTCCTCTTGGCATATCGCCTCATCGAGGGTTTGAACATACTATTGAGTTGGAAGCAGGAGCCAAGCCAGTCATAACCACACCCTACCGCCATCCCAAGAAATTCAAAGGTGAGATTGAAAAGATGATTTAGGAACTGCTGGAGAAAGGATGAATCTGTCCCAGTTTTAGCCCTTTTGCGTTATCAGTGGTATTGGTTAAAAAGGACGGGACGATGCGCATGTGTGTGGACTACCGTGCGTTGAACAAAAAAACAATAAAAAATAGATACCCCATTCCAAGGATAGATGAGTTGCTGGATGAATTACATGGCACAATCTATTTTTCGAAAATAGATCTCCGTTTTGGATACCATTAGATCCGTATAAGGGAAGAAGATATGGAAAAGACGACCTTTCGTTGTCACTACGGGCACTATGAGTTCCTGGTCATGTTGTTTGGGTTAATGAATGCACTTGCTACATTCCAATGATGCATGAATCGCATCTTCAACTTACAATTACGTAAGTACTTACTGGTATTTTTTGATGATATTCTTATTTATAGCAGGACATGAGAAGAGCACCTGAAACATCTAGATGAAGTCTTATGGATCATGAAGGATTACTCCTTGTTTGCCAAGCGATCTAGGTGTGAATTCGATATGACAGAAATATTGTACCTGGAGCATGTTGTTAGTAAATATGGAGTTCAAGTTCATTAGGAGAAGATTCAAGCTATCCTTGATTGGCCTCCCCCATAATCACTCACGGAGTTGCGAGGATTTTTTGGACTGTGTAGTTATTACTAGAGGTTTGTAAAAGGATTCTCTTAGCTCAGTAGCCTATTAACAGATCTTACAAGAAAGGGGTCCTTCCAATGGACTGAAAGCGCAACTCACTTTTGATAAGCTGAAAGAAGCAATGAGCACTTCTCCTATACTTGCATTTCCTAATTTCGCTCGACCGTTCATTTTTGGAGTGCGACGCATCCGGAGAAGGCATTAGCACGGTACCGATGCAACATAGACACCCCATAGCTTATGAGAGCAAGAAGCTTATGCAAACATAACGCTTATATTCCATTTATGATAGAGATATTGGCCATCGTACATGCACTAACCAAGTTTTGACAGTATCTGGTAGGTGCCAAGTTTGTTGTTCATATGAATCACAAGTCTAAGATATTTTCTGGAGCAACGACTCTTGAACAAGAGGCAACAAAAATAGGTAGCAAGGTTCATGCTTTTGATTTTGACATTGAATATGTGGAAGGAAAGAACAATGTGGTTGCAGATGCTTTGTCCAGGAAACTCGCCATCTGCTTACTGACCTAGATTTCAACTGATTGGAAAACACATTTTCCTGTGAGCTAATGGATGATAACACCCAGGATGATCGGTACAAAGTGGTGGATGACATCATTTACTTTAAGAATAAGATATTTTTAGTACCAAAATCCAAATTGAAGCAGAAATTCTTGAAGTAGGTACACAACTCACCCTTGGCAGGACACCTGGGCTTCCTCAAAACTTATAGATGTCTCAAGGAGAGGTTTTAATGTAAAGGTCTTAAAGGAGACGTATTGCAGCATGTAAGATAGTGTGCAGTTTGCCAGCAGAATAAATTCGAACATACTCTACCCGCTAGGTTACTACAACCTCTACCAATTCCAAAACAGAAATGGGAAAGCATCTCGATGGATTTCATTACTGGACTTCCCATGGTGAACAGAAATGATTGTATTTTCATGGTGGTTGATAGACTGACAAAGTACACACATTTCTTCGCCATCCCCTTAGACTTTCATGTTGCACAGATAGACGATCTATTTTTGAGAGAAGTCTTTTGTTTACATGGGTTACCCCAAAACATTGTCAGCGATCGGGATGGACGATTTATTAGTATCTTTTGGACAAAACTGTTTCAACTAGCAAGAACAGAATTGTCGCCAAGCACTAGTTACCACCTTCAGACAGACGGACAGATGAAGATTGTGAACAAGTGACTTGAAGGTTACCTTCGGAACTACATTTTGGCACAACAACAGGCGTGGGTCAAATGGATGCACCTAGGGGAATATTGTTACAATGCCACTTACGACATGTCCATCGAGATGGCACTATTCAAAGCACTATATGGGTACGAACCCCTTTCCTTCATCAACACAGTTTTGGGTGACAGTTGTGCACCAAGGGTGAGGGACTGACTTCGAGAGGGATAGGACATCCTGAGACACTTGAAGGAAAACTTACAATGGGCACAAAATAAATAGAAAATGTACGCCAACAGACATCGAATTGAGAAAAGTTTCAAAGTGGGAGACTTGGTCTATGTCAGACTTCAACCATACTAGCAATCCTATTGAAGAAAAAGGGAAAAGAAAAATTCAAGCCACAATTTTATGGCCCTTATCGGGTCGTTTGTTGCATCAGTGAAGTTGCCTTTGAGTTGGAATTTCTAGAGGGGAGCCATATTCCTAATGTTCTTCATGTCTCCTACCTTAAGAAAACTATGGGACAGAACGTTACGGTAGTTGTAGACCTTCTACTGCTCAATGAAGAAGGAAAGCTTGTATTGGAACCAGCCGAGATCATCAAAGTACGTGAGAAGACCCTGCGGGACCACATGGTGAAGGAATATTTGGTACATTGGAAACACTTGCCGTTGGACGATGTGACATGGGAGGGCAAGCACATTCTATAGCATTCAGGATTGCATTTGCTTGAGAATAAGCAAAATTTAGGATAGGACTGTAATGTTCCCATTATAAAATAAATCATTAATCAAACTATTGTTAATGGGCCGATTGATTTAATATATCTCGGACCCATTTTTGTTTTGCTTTCGTAGTTTGTGTAGCCGTCGGCTATCTTTGTATACCCTTAGAAAGTTTTCTCTGATGGGTATTTAAACACAGCTTGTTGGTAATCATTAGGTATGCAATTTGGATTATTTTTCTTTGTACTGCAAATTCGTGTTGGGATTCTCTGTTGTTTGCCATTTTGGAAGTGAAAGATCATCCCTACTTGGCTTTCCGGTTTCGGTGGGATTCAACCCTCACCCTATTCCGTCCCTTGTATTACATCGTTCAGATCTGGCAAATCGGAGCACCATCTTTTGGGCATATATTAATATTGAAGGATAATTCGTGTTCGATCTCCATTATTGTTTGGATTTTATCAGATGAATTTGGGACTACAAGTTTATGTTTGACAGATTGAAACCACCTTCTATCTGTACTCCTTTTGCTATCCGCGACACACAACACATCTTCCACGTCATGACCCATCTGAACGGCTCTCTACCCCCATTTGTATGGCTAGCTAGTCAATCCCTCTTCACACCCCTCACCACATTATACGACCTCGCTATTCCTCACCATACGGTTGCCCATCAACCCATACAACCTCATTGACTCCCTCCCGTACGATTGCTACTCCCCCACCATAAGTCACCCTCCACCTCCACCGTACGGCTACCATTGACCCCTCTACTGTATGGCCATCATTGACCGTGCCCCCTTGCTTTCACCTTGCTACTGTATGGCCAGAGCATAGGTTCCATACAGTCACTCCTACGCCAACCATACCTTGTACGGGAATCAAGCAGTTCATTTCAGAGTAGTCTCAACCCTCTGTACTTGGGAACGTTACATGAATACTATAAATCAAAATACAACCATATTTATCTGGATTCTAAGCACACGTATATATATACAAGTATGCATATGTCATGTCTCCAAATTTTAATGTAATAATTAAATTAAATTAATTAATTAATTGGTCCCAGAATTTAAATAATATAATAAAAGGACCTTTAATTAGTTACTTTAATTTGGGGCTCAAGTTAATAATATTTCTATTTGTGGTTCCGATTGATTTAGTTTATCTCAGACACATTTTTACTTTTATTGTTTCCATAGGTGTTGCCATCGACTATATGTAGGTAGTGTTGATGTATAGCGTCTGTAGAAGTAATTAGTTGTATGTAAACCTATATCATATATATCTGATAATTATTATTGGTGTTTCACACACACACACACACACATATATATGAGTTGTTAATGATTACCATAAACATACGATTGATATTCTTATTGGCAGATTACATAATCGACAAATTGCTTTATATTGGAGAACATCACAAGTGATATAATATCGATGGCATTGTGTTATTGCTAATGGCTTGTACTAAGCAGTATTGGTTTACTCTAAACTAAAGTGGAGCTAGTTATTCCTTCGTAGAGGCATGACTCTTTGTGGCCGAAGGCCACGTAGAGTCATGACTCTACATGGGTCATGACCCTTCACCATTGTATATATAGATAGGCAGATCGCCGAGGATAACAATCTATACAAGGTGTTATAAGCCCCAATGATCTGCACTATCATCTCAAGATCGTTCTAAACTATCTCCTCTGTATTTATTGCTGAAAGACAAATATAATATTCACTTTACAGTATAGGTTATTTGCAGACATTATAGAAGATCATTGTCATATCAGCAATCTTAGAACAGTTACCATTTGAGAATCAAAGCAATTCTATAGTCATACAAGTAAGAGTATTTATCCATATTTATTGTATTAGTTTTATCTATCAAAGATCTTAAAAACCTAACAGGTAGTAGTGGGTAAGAAATTTGGATAATTTTCTTTTTATTGCAATTCCTATTGGAATTCTATATTGTTTGTTATTTCAGAAGTGGAAAATCTTTCCTACTTGGCTATTCTGGTTTTGGTGAGATTCAACCCTCACTCTATTACGTTGGCATATTACTTTGCTTCAAATCTTGCACATTTGGAGTGCCATTGAAATATCCCAAATGGATATATGCTCTGCTGTTGCTATAATGTTTAATTATATAAATTATGTTTTCCTATAGATTTTTCTTTGATTTTATAGAGCTAGACAGAAGTTGCAGAAGAATGTTGTTTCTTTTTGTATTTTTCAGAATATAGGTATTACAATGAATAAATGACTGTAATTGATAAAATAGAAGTGATAGAAATCATATGCAGCAATACATACTAATCTGAAAATGATTCTAAAACTATACCAGCAGAGTCTGATTTATTTCAGAACAGTACCAATATAGATGTACTTTAAACAAGGTTGACACCAGCTGAAAATAGGAGCCAGCTACAACCAAACAAGTTCAAATGATAAAGCCCAAGCTGCTGCAATAAAACTACTCCAGTCTATTGCAAATAAACACTGTAGAATTCCTCACCTGAGCTGCTATAAAGAAATGCCAGGCTGAACCAAAGTGACCGCCTTCCCTAAAAATCAATTGCCTGCAAAGTGTGACTACAATTCTAAAAGTCGATCCCCTGCCTTGATCAAACTATATGCATAAGAACCTTCAAATCTGATCTTATTAAGGGCTACTTCTCAACAAATCTACTCTCAGCACTAGGGTTTGCGGCCTAGGTGAGGAATGCTCTTCCAGAGCAATGACGTCCAAAATCGGTTGACAAAATGATAAAAGATACTCACCTTTAGGTTACCATCTCCTTATATCCCCTCTCCAATGCAAATCAAACCCTAGAAGATCCCTAAAGTGGATTTCATTTGAACTTCATAATATAACATTATTTCCCCAATAAAGGTGTCCAACTAGAAGGAAATCATTACTTTATTAATGACAAATAGCTCCAAGCATCAAATAAGTCCCGACAAGTGATAATCAAATAGTAGAGACTGAGCTCTTTCCAACGAGCTATCACACATAGGCAAATCGATCCAAATGGAGCTAGAAAACTCCTTATTACTCCAAAATGGCTAAATATTTAGCCTTATTTAAATTATTAAAATGCTAACTTAGGAGAATATTTAAATATATTAGAATATTTCCCAAGTAACCTATTGTTTCCCAAAGTTGTAAATTAGAATCCTACGAGCCTTGCCTGCTCGATGTTGGGCTATCTAGTCGGTTGTGGCCAACTTGACAGCATTAGTCAATTCGATCTAGATCCTCTACACTTTTGGCTCTGCACCAAGGTCGGTACACCTGATCCTGGATAACAAACTAGGATCCAAGACGTTTATGGCAAATAGATTTAATGCAAAGACAATTTCCCGAAATGGCAAGAGGTTAAGGAAACTTCTGGATTGCTACTAGTGAGTATTAATCTTCGAAAATACAATTACTTTAATAAACTTGTGAATGATGAAATAAGATTAAAAGTGAATAATTAAAACAAATAGATATCAAACCCTTAAAGGAAAGATTAGAATATTGCGAGCATATAGATTGAAAATTATGAGTGAGTTAATGGTCAGTGCTGAAATTTAAAAGGGCGATAAAGTAAAAACTATACGTTTTCACATACAACTCTATGATATTATATATATATATTAAATCTATAAACAATTCAATTATCAGGATGCATCAAATCACTTTGTAGTCATGCGTATTTGAACTAGTCTATGATGTTTTAACCCTTATAGAGACAAAATAGATACAAATAAGAAAACAATCACAATATTTCACAATATTTGTATTTATCAAGTTTAAATAGCAACGAGCAATTTGATCCACTTATCCTAATAACAAATTATTAATAGAAAAATAAAGATGATCACAAAGAACGAACTATATAGTAATTTAACTCTAAAGCAAATAAAATCTTACTGATTATATTGCAGAAAAAATTGTATTGAAGACATTCAAATGTTGATGCTCCTTTCAACACAGTTTTCACACAATATTGAAATTAATGCCCAATAGTTCACTGTCCAAGAGCTCGGTTCAAACTTCTATCTTTTCAAGAAAGGAATTTAAACATCATATA
Organism: Cupressus sempervirens; assembly: GCA_028749045.1. Lineage (NCBI taxonomy): Eukaryota > Viridiplantae > Streptophyta > Pinopsida > Cupressales > Cupressaceae > Cupressus > Cupressus sempervirens. The sequence continues at coordinate 77,474,301 of CM053791.1, read as the reverse complement.
AGTTTCAGGAATTGCAGAGAGTTTTTGAGAGATATGAACGGTGGTCTGTTTGATTTTACATGTCATATATTTATAGACGAGCAAAAGGTGTCAGTTGCTTTCCCAAGCATCACACCTCTCTATAAAAAATAACTGAACACTATTAAACTTTTAATGTAACATTAACAAAAAATAATCGATGGTTTGACAATTTTATCTCATCTTGTCTTCAACAATAATTAAGATCAGTTTCAGAGTCTTTGTTCAAATATATGAATAGGCTCCAGTCTATATTATCCAAATTGGCACAGGTTTCTCCTCCAGGAAGAGTCTCCTATAGACAAAAGAATATTATTAGATATGAACCACTAAATGAAACATGAATAGATAAGCACAATCGGTGATGAGAAATCCCCATAATTCCAGATGCAATAGGTTCGATTATTTTAAGATTATCGGGCTCCCTTGTTTTAAACATTTATTGGCATCTTTTACTAACTCCAATGAAAACTTTCCTCCTCCGTGAGTGCATTTCCAAATGCAACAACATTAGGAAATGGTTTCTGAATTTCCCGTGCTTCATAAGAGATAGATTTTGTGAATCTCTGTGGTGTGGCAAACAACCATCCAGCCCTCTTCATCATTCCACATATTGTCAACACTTCAACGGTATTTTCATGATATAGGACCACTGAAATTCATTGCACTAGTGATATTCACATTCCAAATTTTCAATGCTTATTTTCGGATGTTGAACTTGCTTGACTCTCCATACTCTCAAACATTGTGCTCTAGTACATAGTTTTTTCTAACGTGAATGATGTTCATGGCATATTTATCTTTTCCACACGGTGTCTCTATTGAAAAATCCTAGTGTGATGACAAAGTCACAACGTCCTAATTCCAAACTTGAGTGCTGACTCCTGATACACGCTTCTAATCTGACATGGATGTTCGCTATTTATGACTTATCAACTTCATATTTCTTCTTCGATCGGCACGTTCTAGTAAGACATATTCAATGCCATCCACTATTTTTAATGGAGTCGTCTTCAAAACATCTTGTAACTTGAGTCCCCTCACGCTAAAGAAATTATAATTGTTGTCTTTGTTTGTAGCCACTGTTTTCAAATTAATCTCAAATTTCACTGTGACTCAATGCTGATTGGGCAGGCTTCTTTGTCTTGCATGGCTTTATATATACATCTTCCAATCCCCCTGTGACTCAATGCTGATTGGGCAGGCTTCTTTGTCTTGCATGGCTTTATATATACATCTTCCAATCCCCCAGTTTCAGGTTTGTTCATTCCTCTATGAAGTTGGAGATGGTATCTTGGAAATGGATAACAGTGAAAAGGCTCTGATAATGGGTGTCCATAAAGATTTGTCCTTTTAATATTTGCTATCTATTATAGTTCTAAAAGTGGCATCTGAATCCTCTAACTGTTTTCTTAGCGTTGCAAATGCACATTCATCAAATGAGATTGCTTAGTTTCACTCTTTCCCTGCTCCTTATCTGTTGCATGTATCCTACCCTTTGTTTACTCATTGCAAGATATACTCTAAATAACTCTCTTCATAAGTAGTCTTGATTGCAACTTGATATGGTATTGACAATTCAACTAAAATTGATCCCTAATTTTTACTAGAATTTTAGGGCTCCACCATAGCCAAGGAACAACCCAAACACCTCTAAAACATGAAACTGAGTTTGTCACCTACTTGTGATTGATGTCGGATAACCTGGGCCAATTGGCAATCTCTATTTACCGTACTGGTAAAGAAATCAATGCATACAAAACATGAATAGCAAATAGCATAACTATTATTATTATTCGCATATGCCCACAGTACATTATACTTCCATGGTAATATCTGATGATAAGATGAATACAATGCTTCCCGAAGGGGTTATAAATACTTTCCGAAGAACTTTCCCGAAGGAGTCCGTCGGCCACATACATGTCGTTACATAAAACCTTTCCGAAGGGACCTGTCGGCTGATACACAATTTCTATCGAAGGGACCTGTCAGTTGATACACAATTTTCTTTCCAAAGGGACCTGTCGGCTGAAAAAAATAGGGAACACACCCAAATCTCCTAAAATTGAGACCAAGGGGTGATCTCATAGAACCTCAATTCTGGAAACATCACCATCTCCTAAAAGGTAGGAATCTCCTCTTACAATCAAGGAACTGCCTCCTAAAATCAAGGAATTGCTCTCAACTGATCTACTATTGCCTATAATACCAAATTTGGATGCTGAAAACCTTGATTGAGTCTCTGATCACCATTGCCACCCTACGAGACTTCATTATAGGCTAACTCTTATGTCACTACTAGACAGAGTTAAAGAGGGGACATGACAAATCCTCCCCTCTCAGAGATGCTTGCCCACAAACAATTGCAAAACTGGATGTTGTAAAATAGTCTCGCCATCCCAAGTGGCGTCCTCTATAGGGAGACCTCTCTAGTGAATCAGATACTCTCGAATGCTCTTGCTTCTCAGCCGGCGTTCCCTATCTTCCAAGATCTGGAGATGGTATAGTATGTTGTCCCAGTGCCTTTTTCAGACACGACACATGGAACACATTATGAATCTTACTGCTAGATGGTAACTAAATCTCATATGCAACCTCTCAAACAGACTTGATAATTCTGTATGGTCCATAAAAACAAGGTTTGAGCTTCTCAACTCCACCCCTTTTAAGGGTGCTCTGTCGGTAAGGTTGTAGTTGTAGGTACACCATATCGCCCACCTCGAATATCCTCTCAATCTTGTGTCGATCAGCGTAGACCTTCTACTGATTCTGTGCCTGCTGAAGATTCTCTCTGAGAGATCTCATGATGTCCTAGTTCTCCTGTACCCAATCCTGTGCCAAAGGAACCCTATTATCACTAATCACCAGATCAACAAAAGATAGAGTATTGTAACCGTAGAGGGCTCTAAATGGAGTCATAGCAATCGACATATGATACGTAGAATTATAACAATACTCGCCCAAGTGCAACTAACACACTCATGTCTTCTGTTGCACTACTCTGGTATAAACATCAAGATCTTCAAAGTGTAGCATCTCACCATGAATCCACTTGAGGAATGTATTATACACGTCAATTCCTGGATTCCAAATCAATTTAAAAAAAAATGCAACATATTCATATTGCACCTGTCTGAATAGAGGTGCAATCCCATATTGCCAATGCCTCTCTGTGAGGTCCCTACCTACAATCCTTGAACCTGATGCAATCCGAGGAAACTGACAAAATAACATGCTTAACCACAACATGTGACCCTCCATATATGTTTAACATACAACCAGTTGTTCCATTCTGACAAAAATGCTCAAACACTCCAAACCATGAAGCAATATATGGAAGTCTGTGTAAAGTGATGTATCTCGTGAACCAATACCTAGGTCCCATAACAAAACATATGTCGTACTGTGTGTGATTTAGAAGAATTTCATATTATCACCATCACTATCAAGTAACCCTTTGTGTATGTAGGACACCATAACTATGGGTGAGTAATATCTTGCATGCTCAAAAACTATCAACAATGGCCACCCTATCTCACTGTCATAACTTTGAGCAGCAACTCAAGTGATATCAAACATACTATCAAACCAATTCCAATCAACAACAAACACTCCCCACTCCATCACTAACCTATAGGGGCACCTCCCAACACTCCCATACTGTTGAAAACCTAATGTAGACGGTGAAAAGCTCGGATAAGTCATAAAATCCCCACTATGATAGTCACTAATCCTCAATGGATTGCAGAGTATAAAGTCACCAATCAGCAAGGTTATTTCTGCCTCGTCAAGGAAACCATGAGGCCACCTCTTAACAAAAGTATATGTGCCATCCATGCCCACAAGGGACAACTCTTGAGTGGCTGGCCCACCAAGTGTATGCTCAATTTCACAATCATACTCCAAGATTGAGCTCCTCATATCATTTGTGTCATCAAGATCAAGAGCCTCCCCATCATCCAATTCAAAGAGTGGGTTATCTAAAATCAAACCAGCTCTCATTTCATAAAAGGGGTTATCAACAATGACTAAATGTATATCATCAACTTCTTCAAGACTATAGGCAGCAAACTCATTAGAATGGGAAGTAAAATTGCTGCTATTCAAACTCAGAAATCAAGAAACTAATCTTAACAATAAGAAAGTAAACATGTGCATTAACAGAGTACTATCTGAAACATATATCCATCTGATAAATATCTCATCAACACATATAATATCCAAAACATATGAGTCCATAACTGACATAAATATCTTGTCAAATCTGAACGTAATAAATAGTATCGCTAGGGTAGTCACTACACTATTTAATATTCATGGTAAATCGGTGTAGAGAGCAACCTTCACTATTTTTAGTAAGGCAGTTGGATGCACAATGGATACAATGGCTAACTCCCAGGTTCAAACAGAAACAAGAAGTAATGATTATTTTTGGAGTTATTTTAAATAATTAATAAAGTAATACTTTACTAATAATTAATTATAAAGTGCAATTATAAAGTTATATTTTCTCTTACATGAATGGGGCCATTTAATGATGTAAAAGTCATTTAATAAAGTGCATTGCAATGATATAATATAACCTATGTTGCATGTGTACGCGTACCCACATCCCTGGGAAGCATACCCAAGTATTGGGTACTCAGTGGAGAGCATCGTAGCTAAGGACCTTGATTAAGATTTCTGATTTTTGTTTGTGTTTTTTGTTTGCGTATCAGCTTGTTGTTTATCAAGCTTAAACAATACATAATTAGTTTGAAACTTTGATAACAATACTAATTAACAGTAAACTTTATCATTGTTTAAGTCAGAAGTTTATCATTTGCAATATCTCATTGTTATATGATTATGATCTTCTGGTTCATGTTTAAAGTCTGCCTTCTCTGTTATGCATCTAAACATTTAGCATATATTATTATTGTAAACATATTGAAAATCTGAAATTGAAAAGAATACATTACATTTGCAAACTTTATCACTGTTCTTGTTTTGAAAAACCATTGTTGTGACTCATGTTTTCAGTGTTTCTATAAATATTAAAATATTATTAAAAAAATTGACGTGCCCAAGTATCCCAGCCCCCACACAACCTTGAATATAACTTTATGGTTTAAGTGCACTTTATTTAAAAAAGAGATATAAGTGTTTAATGAAGTATACTTCATATTGTGCACCAAAAGGAGGGGTATGATTGAATTGCAACAAAAGCAAATGGTCTAAAAAATTAAGTAATTTTAATTTATGATTAGTGTATTTGTGAAGATACAAATCGATTTCTCTTGGAGAATTATTAAAATCCAAGGCAAGAGAAATGGAATTCATTCATGAGTTGTGTATTTGCTTTTGTTGGTGTGGGGAAGGAATTGAAACAAGGGGTTCAGATTCTGGGCTTGAAGAATTATAAATTATTCCAAGTTTCAAAGTAAATTGGTGAAACACCCAACTAATTGTGCCAGGTGTTGGCTTCATCCTGAGACCCAGATCGATATCATTGTTTGCAGAGATCAACAGTTAGCAGCCCCATTTCCTTTCATACATATTAAGGGCAGAAAATTGAATATAAAGCATTTTGCAGCAATATGAGGAAGCGGCATTTGGTAATATTGGTTGTTGTGGCTTCATTTTGGGATGGCATACATTGTTTTAGAGGCAGCGATAATAGATTGAGGGCCTGCATTATGAAGGAAAGAGACACATTTTGCCTGAAGAGCATCTTCATCGCTTGTTTTAGCTTTGATATCAAGAAAACTCCATTTCTAGAGAGCTGCATCTACTTTAGGGAATTCCTTTGATCATACCATACCAAAATCACATTACCTGGTTCACTTTAATTCTGTAGTAACATTTCAATACAACAGAACTGGTATTTGCATGCACTATGAATACTTTGATTAAATAAAGGTCTGTATGCCAATTGTTTGGTTTAATTCCTATGACTCTTGTTTGACAATTTCAGACTTTATATATGTTGCCATTATGTTTTTCTATAACGACATGATGAAGTAATGATTTTCAATTAAGCATGACAACTGTTTGACAAAATGCACATGACACGAAATTGAAGATTTGAAAGCAAAACTACAAAAGATATTGCAATGGTTAAGTTAGAACCAGTTGGGGTTCTTATCTAGGGTCTCCAAAAGGTCTTCCATCCACACTAATATGGTGGCTTGCAACATCTGCTATATAATGTTTGTTTCAGACACTGACTGTAGGAGAGTGCTGGTAGTGCCATGTGACATTTTCCATTCCTCCATTGCCTGATCAATGTTGGTTTTCGCTTTCTTCAACCTTTCTTTCACTGTACGCAGGTCAGGGTACGTGTATTTTTTCGCTCGCATCCTTGTGATTGCCAAAACTGCCTCCTCTAGGCATGTGATATCTAACATGTTTACTCCTTGTTTGGGACAGTTAGTATCCTCGTGATTGTCTTGATCATAATACTTGCACGCCATACTTCTACCTTCTTTCCCGCCTTGACAGTCCCGTGCGAAGTGGCCCCACTCATTACATCTATGCATTGTATCATGGCTCGCTCATTTGCGTCATACTAGATGCAGCTTCTTGGTGTGTTGTTATTGGTACTATTGTTGCTTCCTCATCGACTATTGTGGTACTCACGCAGTGATGCATTAGACTTTGTAGGTCAAGGCGGTGTCTTTAGGTTGTATGGGCACTCCTTAATGGAGTGCTCGAGTACTTGGTTGACGTCACGAAATGACTTGCTTGGGCAGTTGGCCTTTGTATGCCCTTCTTCTTCACAATCCATACACCATAATTCTTTGCCATCCTTTATAGCTTCTTTCTCAAGTCTCATTTCCTTCATCATTCACATCATATCCTTCTATAGAGCCTATATGACCTTGGATTCTCCTTCACTTTGGTTGTCTGTGTTGTTTTTTCATCACTCGTTTTTTCTTCCCCCGAGATGTCTTATTTTTACTTTCAATGTCCATGGCATGATTATGGGCGTTCATGTAGGAAGACGGAGTTATCACTTTCAACTTTATCTATAAGGATGGATTTAATCCTTCAATGAACCACCTTTTTCTCAGGCTACTAGCTGGCTAGTTTTCAAATTTACCAATGAGTTCTTCTAGCCTACAATGGTAGGCACATACAATCTCATTCATCCCTGTTCTTGTATTCTAGATCTTTGCTACTACTTCATTGTCATCACAGAGCAATTTGAACTCCTCATGAAACACCCTTCTCAATTCATCGCACGTCGTTTTGTATAGCCCTAAGAGGTCTATATATCGGTCAATGATGACTCCTTGTAAGGAAGGCCTTCAACCAATAATCATGGTCATCTTGGCCATTAGTCTCCCATATAGCTATGCATGTTTTGCAATTTCAGGTAGGGTCCTCTAATCCATTCCCACTGAATTTATAGAGTTTTTGATTCTTTGAGGTGGTTACCATTTTCTTGGTTTAGTCAGCATTGTGTGTGTTGTTGGACTCAGGTGGGTTAGTTCCTTCTTTGTGTCCTTGTGCTTCACTTCACCTTTAGCCATGCACAAGCTCTCAACCCATCCGCCTATGTCATTTACGTCTTGGTTACTCCCTCGTTCTAGTGCTCCCTCTTCCCCAGAGTTTCTTGTTTTGGTCCTATTCTAGGCTCCTCTAATATAACTAGATTTGAGTGCCCTACAAAGTATTTTCAAATAATTCTGCTACCTCTCGTTCAAGGTTTTTTTTCCTTGTTGTCATCATCGTCAGAGTTCATTGACAGTTCAGTCAGAACTTAGTACAAAATCACTACTCTAAGTTCTCTTCAATCACCTCTTGTATTGAAGGAATGCTCACTTAGTTGGCAAGGTTCTCCTCTACCTCATTAGGAAATGGCAAGTTCCTTGTGATTTGTTCCCTCTCTCGCCTTATAAGTTGTATTCTACCTTTACTACAAATCGGACTCTGCCTTCCACCATTGTAGCTTCGGCTAACGCTCTGACTCTTACTTTGTGGGGGAGTTAGAGATTCCTCAACTAGTCTTTGTGGATTTCTTTTGGATTCTCAGAGATCTTTCCGAGGGTTATGTTTCCCTCTCTACTTCTATCTCTCTCCTAGTATATAATCTTTTGTCCTTATTTGACAGAATGGGCATTATTTGAGTTGTCAGGGGTACGATGCCAGCTTGTATCGCATTGCTTCTCCTCTCTCCAATTCCTCTCTTCATACCATAGCAATATTTGTTGCTGACATTGTTCTTGTTTCCTTTTTGTACATTATTCTTCTATTTCAACCAAGTTTTGTGCCAACAACCTTGGGATGCTTTCGAGAAGATCATAGACTACTAGTTGCACAAAGAATTCTTTGCGTACCATCAGGGACTGCACTCTCGCGAGCTTCCTTCAACACATATTAGTTGACTGACACTTTCCATGCACACACTAGTTCTTGTGTAAATTGATCTTCCCTCGTTACTTCCTCTTCTTCTACATTGCTGTCAGCTATGGGGACTTAAAAGATTCTTCAACTAGTCTTTGTAGTCATTGTCACCTCTCACTTTCCTCTTGGATTCACAGAGATCTTCTTACCGAGGTTTCTGCTTTCCTCTTTGCTTTTCTCTCTCTCCTAGTATGTCACATTTTGTCCTTGTTCAGTGAAGGATTCTTGATTATTCAAGTTTTTAGAGGTACAATGCCTACTTGTGCCGCATTGCTCCTCCTCCCTCCAGTTCCTCTCTTTGTATCATAAGAATATTTGTTGCCAAAGTTATTCCCGTTACTTTTCCACACATTGTTCTATATAAACTAAGTTTCGCACCAACAATCTCGGGATGCTTCTGAGAAGATCATAGACTACTGGTGGCACAAAGAGTTTATCATGTACCATGCCTTCAGGGACTACTCTGTCGCGTGCTTCCATCTACAGATACTAATCAACCGACACTTCTCATGTGCGCATCGGCTCTTGTTTCAATTGATCTTCCCTTGTTACTTCCTCTTCTTCTATGCCACTATTAGTTATGAGCACATGTTTGAATGATCAGCCCATTGCTCCACCATCACACCATTTGTTTATTTGATCTCTAGGCTTGAACATGCAGTGACATCAAAAAATTTACTCCCTACAAGTGTATTGTTTTATACAAATTAAACATAAACATTCAATAGAAAATGAATACCATTTAACTAAAAAATCACACAGTACAAATAGCTTTGGCAGAAAGATAGCTTTTTTCATATCATAGGTCAGTACAATCAACAACAAGACTTGTTCCGACCCAAATACAAATAGTGCTTGACAGTTGGTTAAGTCTGCCAACCATGAGCAACTGAGACCCCTTCGGATTAAATGTTTTATTATACTTCCAAGTATAACCAACAAAAGTATTATTTAATTACTAATGCCATATGTGTCGCTTAAACATCCCTCTGGGTCTCACTCTTAGCTTCTCTTTTTGAGATCCCAAGGACCCTCACTGCAGAGTTTTTTGGTAAGCTTACAGTCTTGTTGAGGTCACCTGTTTTCTAGACATTCACAACACTGTCACCAATGACTATTATTGATCGTTGAGATAATCTTTTGGTTTTCTGGTGGTTCTAAATGGCTCTATTGGTTGTGAATCTTATATTAGGGCCCTCCCTCCATTCCCCATTTCAAATAACTTTGATCAAGTAAACCTTTGTGTTGATGAATTTCCTACTCAAGTAGCTACTCATTCTATTTCTCTCATTTTATCTCACGCATATTGATAAGAGTCCTAGTAGATTACAATTCACATATGCGTACCAGAATTTATTTTCCTCTCCCAAGGGCATTCTGCAAGTTCAATGTGAAGGAGAAACAATAAGCCACTACGAATCTGCATCAAAGTCTTTTGATCCTACAAGAACAGCTAGCAATTCTTGGACCAAGGTTTGTAGACTTGGCACATGCTTTTCTTAGAGACATCAATTAGAGTTCCTTGTTACCCAAGAATAAAGTTTCTTACCTTATGCTGGTAGCTTGGTTATTTTTATGTTGCTTGCTTTAGATTACAAATTTCAAGCTAAGATAATTACAATATTCTATGTTAAATGTTAAATTCCATTTAGTTTTCTCTATTCTCATTGTGCTTAGCTCATGTTTTCTTGCATTGCCTATAAAAGTAGATTATATCCTCTATTCTTGACCATTGGTATTGCACCTTGGTAATTTTGTTTTAGTTTAGTTTGTGGTGAGCTCCATGCTTGCATGCTTGCCATCTACTTACTTGGACACTTACCATCTCCTGCCCACAATCCTGCTTTCCACTGCACCAAGCACAAGCATCCAAATTTGGGATCTTTTGTTTCCTTTATAACTCTTTTAACTAGATAGCCAATAGGTTCTTTCAATTTCATTACACTTTTTCACTGTGGTGGTGAGTATGTGAAGCCACTGTTGCTTGCTGCTTAAATAGCTATTGGACCCCACCATGCAATCTTAGAGATGATATTTCATATTAACATGATTTATATCTTGAAATTTTGGATAAGACATAATTAATTGGTATTAGGTAATATCAATGGAAGTTTGTGACATCTATGAATGAAAGTTGACTACTTTGCAATAACAATATTAAGGGTATTGATCAAGTTTTTTTTATAGGTTTATCCAATGTACAAAGCCTATATTGAACCGGATTTGCAAACTGCCCATGTAAGAATTAAAAACAAGTTCAATCCATTTTCTGGATTCCAAACTCCAACTTATATTTTAAAGGTAACCTGATCTTCAGCAGTAAAGAATGTTTATTTTATCTGTCTACTTTAAATGTTGACAATTTAATTTTATCACATGCTTTCCGGGGTGCAGTCATCAAGAACTTTGACTGAAGACCAAATCAAGGCCTCTATTTCCCCAAAGCATGTTGTGACAACGGAGGAGACTTATGACATATATCTCTTACCACCTGCTGAAGACCCAGAAGCATGCCAGTCATACTTGAGAATGCGAAATAGAGATGGAAAGTACAGCCTTATGTTTGAGGTTTGTCCAGTATAACCTTGTTATTTTTCATTGTACATTCTATAAGATTCTTTCATTGGAGTTCAATTTTTCTCCATTAGTAAAAGTTCAATATTTGTTGGAGGGTTGTTGAGTATACAATTTTAATGTTTTCTAGCACATATTAATTTCTTTCATCTGAGTTATTTTTTTCCTAATTGCAATGCGATATTTGACTGGAAGAATTCATAGAATACAACTGGGAACAAGGAAATATCATTTTGACAAATGTTGCATAACAAAGAGTCTGGTAATCAGAATTTCAATTATCTCTCAACACACTGATTTAGCAGAAAAAGAAAGATATCTATATAATCAGAGTATGAAATATTCCTCACTATGCCTAAGAAATTTTAATGATAGCAGATTACCCAAAGGAAACCAAAGCTAGTGTACAAACAAATACTATCAAAATTGGCCTTGGCTGAGAAATCACAACTATTTTGCCAAAAAGTTTTCTAGCATTATTGTGATATATAATAGAAGGTTTTTATTGTTTCTCAATAGAAAAAGAAGCATTAAAGAATAGAGCTTGTGTCCCTACAGGTCATAGCCTAGACATGTGATCGTTGACTTCAAACTACCACAATCAAAGCAATTGGTCTTGTTGAATAATTGTCATTGGTGTCAAAGTCACTGTAAAAGGAAATTGTTCTTCAAGAATTGGTCAATGCAAATCTCCTTAAGGTGGTTTCAAGTGCCATAGTAGATAAAAATGTTAGTACTTGTTTAAAGATGAAATCAATGTATTTATTATACTATTTTCTCACCAACTTTGCTTTGCTAGCTGACCTTGCCTAGCTGGCCAACCCTTATTCAAGAAGGCTGAGGTTAATTGCTGGAAAGTAATTACTATGTTGGAAATACCTGCTGGCTGTCTCATTATTAACTACCACTGCTGGCTGACTCTCCAAGTGATGTCCCTTCTCATTGTAAAGTCGCCTCCATGATATAAATGCTGATAATACGGAGAGCAAGAAAGTGAGTGATTTAAAGAATATACAATGCAATGCCATTCAGAATAAAAGAAAACTTAAATAAGATCTAGACCAAGATACTGGAGCAGATCTTCAAATTATAATGGCAGAAATGAAAATATATGAGTGAGAACTGTGAGATATTCAAAGAGAAGAACGATGGATTGAATATGTATGTGTGTATGTATTTACATAGATATATGTGTACATATGTACATTGGGTGGTGGGGGGGGAGGGTGGTGAAGGTGATAGTGAAATATGTATGATGAATATGTGAAAAGGTAATGTGAATATAAGGAAAGAACATGCAAGTGTATGTGATCATGCAAGTACATTTACATTATGGTTAATGAGAAGAAGGGAGTCATGGAGTGAATAAATCAAGGAGATTGTTTTGTCCATCATTTGTTGAAAAAGTGGCATTCAAGGGGGAGCTTTGTTTTGGAAGTTAGTGCTTCCTAAAGGAGAGATTGTTGTCTCCTACTAAGTTGGTGCCTACAAATTGTGGGGATTGGAGTCCCCAGTAGCTTGGTGTGTATGAACTGAGGAGTTGGTGTCTCTTGAAGGTTGGGGCCCACAAATTTTGTAAAATGATTTTTAGATAAGCAATATTTTGCCACGGTCTTCCCTTGTAAGGGTTTCCATGTAAATTGTGTGTTCTTATGTTATTGATATTGTGCAATTAACGATATTGTGAATTTTTCTTAGTTGCAGATTCGTGACATGAATCTGATTCGAGCTCGTGAATTGGATCCATGGATTTGGGATTTTTTTATATTCCCAATTATGATTCGTGCATATATATATATACACACAAAAAAAAAATTTAAGAGAAATATACATAATTCTAAAACTAAATCATTTCATAGGATGAATCTGTGAATCTAGTATACTTGATAATTGATCTATTTTCACAATTATAAAGAAAATCAACACATTCACGTTGAATTACTGAAAGTGAAAGTTTGTAACATTTAAAATATATATCATTAAACTTAAAGTTTGTAACATGATTTACTCATAAAAGAGTCAAGAGTCAAGACTAAAGTTTTTTATTTAATCATCAAATGGGTTTTCATGAAAATCCGCATTAGAGGGGTACTGATGAGCTACAAGAGCTATATCTGTATGAATAGAGAAGCCCAAACCACTAGTAGTAGAGGGGTTGTGAACTCATAATTCTCCTCATCATCCACATCAATCAGAGTGGATCTAGCATGATCCTAGATGGTCATATCTAAATCAGGAGTCTCGGGTGCTATATCCCAAAGCTTTTTGGGCCCCATCTTGTACTTAGGATCCTTCTGTGACAACAAATGCAAATTGTTCTGAATGAACACAAGGTCTTTTTCTTTTTTTGCAGCCAACCGGTTGCGTTTGACTTAGTGGATAAAAGAGTAAGTACTCCAATTTTGTCTCAGCTACAAAAGAGCTGGCAACCTAAAGAGAAATTAAAAAATATCAATACAACAATCATGATAAATTCAAGGAATCGAGAGTGTTAACTTTAAGCTTAAGAAATCAACTTAAGGTGCTAAATTTTACAAACTTACTTGAGATAGGACCTTTATGGCAAGAGGTTTGAGGTACATGAAGGCTTGCCCAAGAAGGTACCACCATTTGATGGCATCCATCTTGCTTTGGTCTATTATAGCAATAGGGTGGAAAGTCTCACCTGAGATGAAGGCAGCAAATTCACTCCTCACAATTGCCCCAATTTTTGGATCTTGGAATTTTTTAGCTAGTGCCCTCTTATACCCATTTACAACCTCTACATCTCTAAATGGTGACACTCTACCTAGAAGGCGAAGTACATCTGCACTATAGTACCTGGGGGTAACGAAAGACAATTGAACACTATCAAATATCAATAGCACAAACATTGGATAACATAAGCACAAGCATTTGATAAGCACTATAGTACCTCGAAGATAGAGCATATGCAAGGAGGTGCAAAGGTGTGGTCATCTTGGTCCATCGATGATGAACAATTGCTTCCACCTTTTTGTAAAAGGTGTCCTAAGGATCATTCTCCCTCCTGTGTATGACCTAGGATATGAGATATGAATAATAATTATAATTAGTGATTATGTCAATTTAAACTTTAGAATCTAGATAGCTCTCAAATAAACAATTGTTGTAAAAGAGCATAGAACTTACCATTTTAATTTTTTCCAACATAGTGTCCATGGAATCATAAATATCCCCAAGGCATGGCTCATCACTGTCTGCAAAGCGAAGCATTGCCATTATTGGATCGATGAATTCCAACACATAAGTCACAAGACCCCGCCAATCCTCATCTAGTATCATTCTTCTCACATTTAAGGCCCTTGTTGTATTGAAATTATTCCAAATGCCCCATTGGGGGCTAATGACCATATGTTTCAATGCTACCTTCACAAGTCGTCTCAAGACGATTGTGTGAGAGGCAAAGTGGGTTTCAACAACCTAAGAACATGTTAAACTCGAGTTAGTAATACATTTAAAAATTAAAACATGTTAATGTAAACAACAACAAAATTATATTATGGAATCCAATAATATATGATTGAATATTAAATTTACAAATTTACCTTCAATAATTTGTCACAAACATTTGAATCTCTTCAATTTCCTCATATATTTTTTTCACCCAATCTATTTCAGTGCCAATTGATTTCATCACCAAATTGAGAGAGTAGACAGTGCATGGTGTCCTAAAGATATGATCATATCTAAACTCTACAATTATCCCTACAGCCTTGCAAACTTTCGCATTGTCTATGACCACTTGGACAACATTATCAAGACCCATTGACTATATGGCATCACATTTTGAATCTTTCACTTGCCCTTCATAATCAACTGCCTTCAAGAACATTGCCTCCTTAGGGCATACAAAAATAACATTGATCAATGGATGGTTTCTACAATCTTTCCACCCATCTGAAATAATAGACACACCCAAATGAACCCAAGAATCTCTTATTGGTTGAAATTCAACCTTTGCAAATTTTCTCTCATCATGTAATATGGTAGTGTGCAACTTCTCATAACCAGGTGGTCTGTAACCATGGGGTGCTTCATTTATTTCTTGCACCATCTCCCTAAAATAAGGCGATCTCACAAAATTAAATGAAACACCATTTGCAATTAAACAACATCCAAATTTGTGATCAGCAATGTCTCAATTCATTTTGAAGTGCCCTATCTAGTGGCCTTTCTTGCGGGTGAGTGGAGATAGGTCTACATCTTCATCATTTGTAGTTGGCATAGGCAAAAAAGGATATGTTCTTGTGCTTGCTTGATTGGATGGTGGTGCTGGTGTATTTGTTCCTTTGGAAGCACCACGTTTTGGTTTTTCAACTGCTGTATCAGCATCCTTCTTGCTCTTTTGCTAATGTTGCTATTTGTATAGTTGGTAATCCCTTCTTATCTGCCCACTACCGTAACACATGTTAATTCCTTCATTTGCAGGGCCCAAAAAATGTAGTTTCACTCAAGAATAGAAGCATCTATGTTGTACATTGCAATAATTACATTTCCATATGTAAGCCCCACCCTTAGGACATTGTGTGATTTTTGTTGTGTCTCCATAAGGAGACCCCTTATCAATTTTGAAGCTTGGTGATCCAACCCCACCCACTAAGCCTTGACAACTCATTGTTCTATTCTTACAATCTAGAAAAAAAAATGAAAGAGAACCATGTTTCACACTTACACAAAAACTTGAAAATTTGGAAAACTAGAAATAAATCAATAATCTATGAAAGAACTAAAGAATATGGTTGAAATGCATACCTTAAATACTTCTTGCAAGGTATTTGGAGCTCCGCGACTGATCTCCTTCGAATCCAAAAACTTTACTTCAAACAAACAACTATGAAAGAGAAAAATAGAGATCAAATGTGAGTGTAAATGAACTTGCATAATGACTTAAAGGGTTTGCACAAAAAAAAATATTAAAAAACTTCATTGGGCCAACTTATAAATTTCTTTTTGCTCCCTTTCATGCAGATCCGTGGTGGATCCGTGCAGGATCCTTGATCTTGCTTGTGTATCCATCAGGATCCGCATATTTTTTTTGCTCCCTTTCATGCGAATCCACTATCTGTGCAGGATCCTCGATGTTACCTGTGGATTTGTCAGGATCTGTAGGCCGCGGATCCTAACAGATCCACAAGCAGGACCGGATCCGAACTCGAATCCAAATCCAGTGTCTGACACGCGAATCTGGTAATTGAGGAATTTTGAGGTTGAATTCATAAAACATTGTGTTAAATTGATTCATTGCCCCCAACTCCCTCATTATGATTGATCCTGTGCTCATCGGATCGTAAAGACCAACTATAGTAAAAAAGAAAAATTGGCCTACATCCAAGTTGGGTGGCAACATGTCACCCGTCAAGTTATGGTAGGTGACCAAAATCCCCAACTGTGGCATCTAGCTTTGGAACACATCTTCACAATTTCCCATTGTAGCAGCACCATGATCATGTCCTTGCTTGACCACCATGACTGCAACCTTAACCCATGCCACCCAGAACATCCAAAAATATTGTCTGGAGGATACAGCTGGTGATGATCAACAAGAATATTGTTTTTTGGTTGTATGGTGAACTACTTCATCATATTGCTGTAGACATTGTAAAACATGAGAAGTCCAATCAATATGCCTCTTCTTCATATCCATTCACCGCAACAGTTGCAGATTATAAGAATTACCTAATAGGAGCACCTCCATAGATATCAAGCAGCTTGTTCTTGGAACAACCCTTGATGAATTTTAATAAGCTGGCTAGTGTTTTGGCAATTTTCGCAATGTGCACTAAAGGTTACACCTTGTATTGTTTCACTATGATAGGGCAATCTGAACAGCCGTAATGCTAATATTATTTTTAAATTTTGATTTCAAATGTGCGCACTGAACAGTGAATATTACTGCTGTAATTAGAGAGCTAAAAATGATTACAAATCCTAATATCCAGGTCTGAAAGAAAAATGCAGGCTGGAAGCACCTTAATAACAACTGCTGTATCATCAATGTCTTTGTAGACGCATTAATAAACTCTGATTTTATGTGTGAATGTCCGAATTATATAAATTAAACTGCCTTTTACTGTCATGCAACTCACTTGCTAGATCCGCATATGCTGCAATTCACCAAAAGAATCCCACAAAGCATAGGAGATGACATCTATGGCTCAATAAAGTACCTTTTAAACTTATGATGCCTCTTTTAAAGTTTATAAAATTATCAAAAAGTTGGAATGACAGGAATAATAGTCTTATAAGCTTTAGGACTGTTGAATGCGTCAATAACTCACCATTTTACTTAAAGCTCCACACAAGTCCCAGAAAATGAGTTTGAATTTAAGTGTTCACTTTAATAAAAATAACTAATTAAACCAAAGTTGCCCATAAATAATCAGTTGAGACAATTTAATTTTATGAATTATTCCTTACCAACATCCCACTAGCCAACGGGAGTTAAATAGCATAACGGCTTTCATCGACACTCACTCCTCCCTCTGAAAGTGTGAAGTAGATCACCCTTTGACTATGGTGGGTGTTTGAGTTTCTTACATGTTCTATAAAGCTTCTTTACCAAAACTTTTTTCACTGGATAAACATGATTCAATTTAATACACCCAAGTATTTATAAATCTGTGATTTTTCTGTCAAAACATAAAACTGCTAAAACCCTAATGTATCCACTGAACACTATTATGCAATTGTGGAATGTTGACATGTAAATGCATATATTGAACACCTGCAAACCAAAAAAGTTTGACTATCTAACAGGCTGGCAGAAATTGTGCTATGATACCTCTGTAATAGACTGGCCTATTGTTTTGGTAATTTTTACAAATGTTTGACTAAATGCAAGTAAAATAAATACATAATATAACATGCTAAATGACACCTCTTTTTTTAACTATAATAGGTCATTCCAAATAGCCATAATGGCAACAATACTGTTAAATTTAGATTTCAAATTTGCACAATGAATATCACTATTGTAATGAGTATAACATAACTGAAAATGATTACAAATTCCAGTTTCCATTTTTGAGATGAAGATGCAGGCTACAATCTCCTTGATAATAATCGCTATAACATATATGCTACTGTATATGCATTAAGAAAATTTTATTTTTACACCTAAATGTTTGAAGTATTTAAATTAAACTGTTATTTGCTTTTGTACAACTCACAGGGGAACATTAGAGGAAGGGAGATCTACCATTTTGTGTGTTGGTCTAATAGGATTACACTTTAGTCTGCATTACACTTTAGGATTACACTTTAGCTTAATATGCTTTGTTTCAATATAAATGCAGTTATGAGTTTATTAGGTTTTATATCCTTTCTGCTGTCATTCAAATGTTGTATTTGCACATTTTTGTGATAGTAAGCTCAAAAATATTCAATAGGCTTTTCTAGTTACCCTGCTTATGTACAATTCAGAGGAATGCCCCATTGAAATAGTATAAATATATTTTCTTATTGAAACGAAATTAAGCTTTGAATGAACTATTTTATTAGCTACGTAAACTAGGTTATATGTTGTGAACCAATGGTAAGGTCTAATGAAATTTAAATTTTCCCTGTATTATAGGAGTGGGTCACAGACAATCCATTCATCATATCTCCAAGGATTACTTTTGAAGTTAGTGTGCGACTTCTTGGAGGACTCATGGCTTTAGGGTACACTATTGCAACTATATTAAAACGAAAAAGTCGTGTATTTTCTGACGAAAGAGTTTGCATAAAAATGGATTGGCTTGAACAACTAAACCGAAAATATGTGCAGGTACATTGCATTCTCTACCTTTTTTTCAAATGCAAATTATAAATATCAATTATTTTTTGTTCTAATTATTAATGATAAGAGGAATCATGGAAACATCTACATTGGTGGCACAAATATTATCTATAATGAGGTTTTAATGTATAAAATCGTATCTTTAAATGTGTCATCATTCGTCTATGTATATGATCTTATATCATCATTAACTTGTTAGCAAGGTGCACGATTGATAATTCTTTAAATTGTTTCTGAAAATCATATCCACAAACATGAAAGAAACAAGCAGATTTTTGGGGGGAGCATATTTTTGGTGGCAACCCCCCCATTGCCATCTTCCATAGTATTGAAATGGAAATGACATGTAATCAAAACAGAGAAATGAGCTTTTCCTTAAAAGAATTTACAAATTCTATGTCAGATTGGTATCCTATTTGCCAATTGTAGTTGTTAAAATTTGTGAACTCTAATGGATACAAACTTGTAAATCTAAACAGCTAAAGGAGACCCTAAAACCTCTAGTAGAGGCATAGATTAAAATTTTGTAAGTGCTTCTCTTACCCTTGAACTTGGACGGGTTTAAAATCCCAACCTAACAGGCATGATTGGGTAATGTATGTTGAGAAGAACTATATAAACATGGTTCTATTCACATGAGAGTAAAGAAAATAATAATGAGTAGTGTTTCTAGAAATCTCAAATTGGGGTGATGCAAGGACTTGGAATGGATTTTGGGGGTTGCTTTTTTTATTGCCAAGATTTGGAGACAAAGGCTAAAAATAATATTTAAAATTAAAAAAAATTATTTTAAAAAAAATAGTAAAATAAATTGTAATTTATCATAATGAAAACAATTTTATAGAACAATTTTTAAGTTTACAATAAATAAATAATATATTAAAATTTTAGTCAATATATATTATTAATATATTATATATGGAAAAGAGAATTGAATTGGGGACAAACATTTGGTCAAAGTTCAATAGTATTACTTTGTGAAATAACGGGGGTTGAGAGCAAGAACAAAAATTAGAGTGGATGGAGCACAAAAGTGAATAGGAAAAGACAAAATAGATAGATTAGAGAGAAAGATATCCTGTAAAAATTTGGCAAGACATTGAAGGAACAAGTAATAATTTTAACACATTGAAGAATCAATGAAAGTGGAATAGAAGGAAAAAAATTGGCAAGAAATTATTTTCAAAACCTTGAAAGGTAAGACTAAAGAAAGATAATTAAGTGTCACAAGAAGGGGCTTTCAAAAGAAAATACAACTCTCCTATGTGAAAAATGTTAGGGTTTTAGGCAGATATGAACAATAAACTATATTAAACTAATGTAGAAATAAGAGAAGACAGAAATAGAATAACCGAGAGATTTAACATGGTTCACCCAATACGAGCTACATCTACCAGAGAAACGGTCGTCCATGTATTTTATTATCTAGCAAAGAGCAAATTGTAATCTGATGATTTGTCACACCACAATCACTTATTTGTAAAGTTATCTTGAGGCACTTTACAAAGTTGGTTAGCAAATAAACCCTAGTAGTAGTTGCATGATTAGTCATCACAAACCAACAAATTCTCACTCGAAGACTGATCAGGCTCAACACTAAAGAATCTCCCACTTGGAAGGTTGGTCCAATAGCAACACTGCTGCCCCAAAAGCTCCCACTATCTTTGTAACGTCCCCCCTAATCATGAAATCTAATATCAAATCATAATTGACATCCTTGACTCGTACAAGAATGTCTCTAAAAAAATCACCTAAGTATTACTTTAACAATAAATACATTATTATTATAACAAGTCGAATATAATCATAACCAATATTACTAATTAATCATTGGTATTAATATAATATTGATTCTATGATCAAAATAACTAGTAATATCAATATGATATTAATTTATGACTAATCACTAGTACTGAACTATACTACTAATATTCAATTATGTAAATATAAAATTATAACCAAATAATAGTGAAAGAATAATCACTAAATAAAGTTAAAGAGGGCGACCCTTCCAAAGGATGTATTAAATAACCAGCACATATATAATAACCGTACTCAGCATGTGAAGAGGAGCGAGGAAGATCATAACACATTCAGTTTACAAACCATGTTATGGAAAAATAATAAGGACTACATGGTATCCAAGTACGGAAGGAGGATTGACATAGCGGCATGGAAGTGACTGCCACCCAAGTACGAATACAACTTGTAATGTAGGGTTGACGTGAATTGAGAAGTCTTCAAACAATACAGATGGGGGAGATAATTAAGTAGACGACCCACCAATATATGAACTCACATCGAACAAGAGCCATCGTACTATTATATGCACCACCTACGAAGGAAGAGAGAAACAATTCTCTAAACACTAACAACAAGTTCACAATATGGAGCACATGAAATAAGAATTAAAGCGGCGGGAACAAATAGAAACATTTCCACTCACATACTCACCAAGCAACTACGTGGCTTCAACGTAAGGCATATAGGCACGGAGATAGGGATTAAATAATAAGAATTCTCCTTGGAAAGTGCAAGGTCGGTAACATAAAACAAGGTCACTTTAATGCTGAAAGTATAAGCATCGAACTCATGCATTAAGGTAAACATATAAGGTATAACACTTTACAAATATTGCTATCATACTTGTTCTTTTCTAATATTACTAAATATTAAATAGAATACTATATGTTATGATACACTTCACCTTACACAAATGTAGCGTGTCATTTAGTATATGATAAATATGTAAGCATATTAAAATACAAATAGATACTAATTCAATATACTGATCATCTAAATCTTGATATTGGTTAAGTATATAAACTAATAGATAAAATCTCGATAGTGCCAGTATAAGGACTTTGCTCACCTATATAAATGGTTTCATGCCATTATAGAGTTAGGAGTCGTCTTTATATAAATGGCTAAGATGGGATTTGATGAAATCTTATAGTGGTAGTGCAGGAAGTGAGATCGTCGTATAAATGGCTATCGTGCCAGTGCGAGAGATGAGTAGCCTTGTATAAATGACGAGATGAGAACAAGATAATGGCTAGAATAAAGGAGAAAATAATATATTTCTACTTTATTAGTATTTAATCCTAACATTTATTTTGCAAGTATTAGTGTCCCAATCTGACCCTAACAGTGGGGACATTACAGTGGTATCAGAGCATGATCTTGCCATCTTGTTGGGTAAACATGATTATAAGCATTTTTAATCAATAAAAGCTGAAACTACTGAATATAGGTGATAATTTAGCATAGAGACATGATTACATAAATGATGAATATGAATTCATGATTAAAGTATTTTATTGTCAAGAAGGGAGGGGCAGAGTAAATCCACACGAGTTAGGTAGATTCCAAGATAGGTAAGGACATGGGTTCCAATGTCTTGAGGAAAGATTCCAAGATAGGTGAGGACATGGTTTCGAATGCCCTGTGGAAAGAGTCCAAGATGGGTAAGAACATGATGTCAAAATCCTTGAGGAAAGAGTCCAAGAAATTTATGAACATACAGTCCAAATACCTTGTAGGAGCCTACTCGTAGATGAGTATCTAGCACTCTACGACAATGAAATTTCTATCCTCTAAGATGTCATGTAAAAAGCGAAAATGACTAAGAAAAATGATCCTCAAAAAGACCAGTAAATGAATCAACTACAACAATAAGACATTGAAACTATATATCACAATCACACATATCATTCATAAGTGCACATTTCAAGTCATCGATTATTTTAAATTTAAAACTGAACAAGTCATGGATTGATTTTTGATCTAGTCAGTGAAATGAAAAATTGTAGTTGCTTGAGGACAAGCAATTTCTAGAGGGTAGGATTGTAACTCCCTCCTTAATCATGAAATCTAATATCAAATCATAATTGACATCCTTGACTCGTACAAGAATGTCTCTAAAAAATTCACTTGAGTTTTACTTTAACAATAAATACATTATTATTATCATAACAAGTAAGTCGAATATAATCATAATCAATATTACTAATTAATCATTGGTATTAATATAATATTTGATTCTATAATCAAAATAATTAGCAATATCAATATGATCACTAGCACTAAACTATACTATTAATAGTCAATTATGTATATATAAAATTATAACCAAATATTAGTGGAAGAATAATCACTAAGTAAAGTTAAAGAGCGTGACCCTTCCAAAGGATGTATTAAATAACCAACACATATATAATAACCGTCCTCGACATGTGAAGAGGAGAGAGGAAGACCATAACACATTCAGTTTACAAACCATGTTATGGAAAAATAATGACTACATGGTATCCAAGTACAGAAGGAGGATTGACATAGCGATGTGGAAGTGACTGCTGCCCAAGTACGAATACAACTTGTAATGCAGGGTTGACATGGACCGAGAAGTCTTCAAACAATACAGACGGGGGAGATAGTTAAGTAGACTACCCACCAATATATTAGCACACATCGAACAAGAGCCATCGTACTATTATATGCACCAACTACGAAGGAAGAGAGAAACAATTCTCTAAACACTAACAACTAGTTCGCGGTATGGAGCACATGAAATAAGAATTAAAGTGGCGGGAACAAATAGAAGCATTTCCACTCACATACTCACCAAGCAACTACGGGGCTTCCACATAAGGCATATAGGCACAGAGATAGGGATTAAATAATAAGAATTCTCCTTGGAAAGTGCAAGGTCGGTAACATAAAACAAGGTCACCGTAATGCTGAAAGTATAAGCTTCAAACTCATGCATTAAGGTAAACATATAAGGTATAAAACTTTGCAAATATTTCTATCATACTTATTCTTTTCTAATATTACTAAATATTAAATAGAACACTATATGTTATGATACACTTCACCTTACACAAATATAGTGTGTCATTAAGTATATGACTTTGCTCGCCTATATAAATGGTTTCATGCTAGTATAGAGTTAGGAGTTGCTTTTATATCAATGACTAAGATGGGATTTGATGAAATCTTATAGTGGGAGTGCAAGAAGTGAGATCCTTGTATAAATGGTTATCGTGCCAGTGCGACAAATGAGTAGCCTTGTATAAATGGCGAGATGAGAACAAGATAATGGCTAGAATAAAGGAGAAGATAATATATTTCTACTTTATTATTATTTAATCCTAACATTTATTTTGCAAGTATTAGTGTCCCAATCTAACCCTAATAGTGTGGACATTACAAGCTTGACATCATGAGGAATGGGTTGTTTCTCATTTCCAATATGATCAAGCTCAAAGACCAATAGAAACTGAGTAGGAAGTTAGTTTCTTTTGAGTTACCACCTTGGTCAACATATCTACAGGATATCTGGTAGTATGTATCTTCTTCAACTTCAATTGTCCATCCTCTAAAATTGAGCATATGAAATGATACCAAAGCTGGATGTGTTTGGTTTGAGCATTTTGCAAAATGAATCACACTTTGCTTGTCACTGTACAACTTGCTATTCTCTTGTGTCTTTCCTAGTTCCTTCACAAACCTTTGTAACTAAATCGTCTTCTTACTAGCTTCTATGGCAACAACATATTCTTCTTATGTGGTTGAAAGTGCTACGACTTTTTGCAATTTGGAGATCCAGCTAACTGCTATGCCACTTACTTTAAAAACATACCCTGTAGTGCTCTTCTTGCGATCAATATCTCCTGCTAAATCTGAATCAACATAGCCTTGCAAAGTGGAATGGGAGCCTCCAAAACATAAAGATTGAGTTGTTCTACCTCTCAAATACCTAAGAGTCCACTTTTTTGTACTCCAATGCTTTTTTCTACGATTGTTCATATACCTTTTCACAACTCCTATTGCGTGTGCAATGTTTGGCCTTGTACACACCATGGCATACATCAAGTTGCCAATTGTTGAAGAGTATAGAAAGTTAGACACCTGATCCATCTCCTCCTGTATCGTGTGGCTCGTCTTCTTGGAAAATTTAAAATGTCTTGGTAAAGGCATACAGCTATGCAACTTCCATTCCTTGCGCTAAAGGTTGAGGGGTTCCATCATACAGATTTCTTCTCAAAGAACTGTCGCTTGATGAGTAGAAAGATGTGCAATTATTCCATTTCTTAGCACTTTATTCCATGCCTTTAATCCTTTCTTACATTTGCAGCCTTGCTTTGATACCTTGTTGAGTTTTCTAAGATCGTTTTCTGCAAATGCAATAACACTTCCATTGTTATTGGTGTGTTCCAAATGCAAATTTGAAAACTTATAAATATGAGAGGAGACGTGTCTCATGAAGAGATATTTCTCTATGGTTAATCATCATTAGATAATAGTATATTAATATAAATAACTATATATATATATATATATATATATATATATATATATACATATATATATATATACATATATATTTGTCTAAATGATGATTTACCATCAACAATGTATCTCACGATCGAATCAATCCGACTGAAGCTACAAACTTAACAATCTAGAGATCTATGGAGTTGCATTCTAAGTCATCCCTATAGGAGTAGCACCAGGTGCGATGTCTCCAATAGGGGTGGCATCTGTATCAATAAGCCTCCTAGGAGTCTGTAGGGGTGTCCCTTAAGAGATCTTTATTTTAATTCAATCTTTATGTTTTAATATGGAAGCAAGTACATAAACATTCACGCCCGCATAGTAGTAGGAGACTTAGTATATAATGGTGGCATTGCTTAACTTCAATAGTTGGTGCATAAAAACATCCCTTTAAAAAAAAATCAAACCTAGACCATGAAATTAAAATGAATTCATTTTGCTCCCAAATGATAAGTGTCGATGGAGTAATATGAAATGCAAGCTAGATTAAAGTATGCTTGCTCCACCACATCAATGAGCTTCACAAATGGAAAGATGCTCACCGATAACCGAAAATGACTTTTAGTGTCAATGGACAAATGGAACCTTCCAGCCATGATGAACTAAGCTTATCAAATATGAGCCCTATCATGTTGAACTTTCAATGTGCATGTTTTCATTGCTATATCCTATGTTCGTTGTCTGCTCCATCTCCTAAGTGTCATCTAATACATTAGATACTTCGTATTCTATCGTCCTTTATTCCTAATACTTCTCTTTTCATCTTTGTTTCCACTGTTTTCATTCTTCACCACCTTACCCCCTTATCGTGCTTCCTTTGAATATGTTGCCTTTTGACTTCAGCAGAATTTGATTGTGTTTAATCTATAAATGATGCTCCATATGAAACCCTTTTGGATTTTTTATTCCTTAGTGAATCCCCTATAGCAAGGTGTGTTAATTTTTAGAGCAAGCAACTAGCTCTTTTGTTTTGATCACCAAGCACATTGACTATCAAACAACATTGCAAGACGACACAGCCATTGCAGCTTAGAAGCATCAAAAGGCATCAATCATTTATTTTTTATTTTTTATATCAGCCTTGGAACAAGCGCATGTGACATCCATTGGACATGTATTGATCTTGCATGACTTTATAATCCAATTCAGATCTGACATTACATTGAGATCATTGTGAAACATTGTTCAGTAAATCTCTCTGATATTACGTAATAAAACTGCCTTGATTCCTCAATTCTACTCTCTTGTATTCTGCATTTTTGTAATCTTTTCTAAAATCTCTTATCCCAGAAGTTCGTAGTTGCTTTGATGCTATGTTAATTTTGTAGGAACGTTTTCTGCAAATGTAATAACACTTCTAAGTATGCAGATTTGAATGTTATATAGATATTCATAGAAGAGACATATCTCTATGGTAATAAATCAATCATCAATTAGATAATACTAATATATAATAATATATATAAGTAGATATATGAGGGTTTGTCTAATTGGTGATTAATCAAAAATGTAGAGTGGTAATATCACTCAAGTTCACAGATACAAAATAACACAATTGATAAACACATGCATAGAACATAGAATGTACCAGTAATACCACAATCTAGTAGGCAAGGAAATGATTTCTTTATTAATACCAGAAAACCCACACCAGTACATTGACAATCATCCAAGTACTTATAGAAGGGTCCATTGGTTGGAAACCAACTGACGCATTCCCTCACCTCCGTACTAGTCAGCCCAACTAGCTTAACAAATGCTAAACATAATAGTTACTTTATTCTGACTACATCTATCCCCCCCAAAAAAAGAAGTCGTCTTCCAAACAACTACTGAACATGAAAACAACAACAAAAAAGAACTTTGATTGCAAGAAGAGGGATGGGAGGACATCCTTGTGCGCGGATTTGCTTTCTCTATCTTCCAGGCTTCCTCCATGGCCACTTTTTTTGCTTCCCATTGATGAGAGGTGGCAGCCATAACCTGCCAATGCTCTTGCTGCCCTTTTCCATCTCACCCTTGGCCTTTGCCATCTCCCTTATCTCTTCTTCTTTAATTGCTTGTATGTGCCACCTATACGAACTTGAGCTTCCTCCTGTCTGAGAATTGATAAGTACGCTTGCTTGTACTTTAATTGACTCTGCATGTACATATGTTATATCTACCTTCGTATTGATTTTGCCAGCTGTCTCTGCCGTATGGATGTCATAGATTGCCCATGTCGTATGACCTGTGGCTGTAGTACGGAAGTCTTTCGTATGGAAATTTGTCGTATGGTCTGTTGCCTGGATTGATGTCGCAGTACAAAATTATGTCATACGGTCTTTCCTTTGAATGATGTCGTACGTAAGGATGCTGGAAGTGATGTTTTCGTATGAGATGTTGTCGTATGGGATGATGTTGTCATACTGGAAGTTGCCTTGCAGGGTGTGTCGTACGGTGTCTTCAAATGAAATTTGGAACTGCCAATGCCGTAAGCTTGGTCCGTAAAGTGTTTTGTCGTACGGTGGTCCTCTTTGTGCTGCTCGGCCATACAAGTTCTTCTTCTCAGATGACCATATGAGTTCTTCTCCGATGACGAGGTGTGGTCCTCTTTGTACGGCTATTTTCTTGACTGCTCCGTCCACCCTTTACTCCTATTGTATGGCTGTTTGTACGGCCACCCTTTCCTCTCCTCCGGCGGCCGTCACTTCAACTGCCTCTGCACTTTCCTGTTTGTCACTTCCTTCCCCAATAATTCCTTCTCTGTCACTCCGGGTAATGTTTTGGGTAATCTTTTGTAATTTCGTATCTTTATAAGGACTTGGTTTGGTTTTTTCTCTTTTTGCTTTTCGTCCTTTTTCCTCTCTCATACTTATTAAATAGCTACTTGCCAATTTATTCCGCCTCTTATACGCTTTTAACTTAGACCCATTTACGAGGTCTCTGATAGGTTTGTTATCCCAAGTAGATAACTTTATTGCCCCATTCTCTTTATGCTTCGTGTACTCCTTCGGGTACCTTCCTTCTGACTGAGAGTCTTGTACTTGTAACATATTACATTCTGCGTGGGAAACTTCATAGTCTCCCATTTGCCAGTGGAATAATCCATTAAGGGCCCGTTTGTTTGCTGGAATTAACCTGGAATAAGGAAATGGGAATAGGAAAATTGGAATAAATCTATTCCAATTTTGGCCCAAAATGAGAATAAATCGAATTCCAGTTTTTTTTAGGAATTAGATTTATTCTTGCATTGGACCAAAATTGGAATAGATTTATTCTAATTTTCCTATTCCCGTTTGCTTATTCCAGGTTAATTCCAGCAACCAAACGGGCCCTAATAAGGGAATTTGTGTTGTCGTCTAAGCATTCCCCTAGTTTGAGCAACCCTTCCTCATTTGGTTCCATCCCTTCATAGTTTTCTCCTTCAGAATCTGATGCCAAGTCCTGACTTACTGACTGGTTCTTGAGATCTATAGTGTACTTCCTTCCTTCCGATTCAATAGAGAGGGTGTTTCGTTTCCAGTTGTGATTGGCCTTTGCTACTACTAGCCATTCTCTCCCTAATAAAGCATCATACCCTTTCTTCTCTAAGGTAATAACCACAAAGTCTAAAACAAATTGTTGGGTTCCTATTATTACCTTTTGCCTTATCAACGTGCCAATCGGTTTGATGCCATGCTGATCTGCCCCTATGAGTTGGAATTTGGGTGGCCACAAGGTAGGTTTCCTAATCGCCTTCCAAGTATCTTCCAATAGAACATTCACCCTAGAGCCTCCATCAGTTATCGTGTTTGAGAGTTTGTACCCCATGATCTCCATCTCTACAACTACTGGTGCTCTCCCTAAACATATTGTAAATAAGGTGTTTTCTTCCTTTTCCACTGAAGTTTCTTCTTTTTCTACCCACTCTACTGCTTTTGGTTCCACTTGTTTTACTGTTTCTAGTTCCCCTTGGGGATCCTGTTGAGTTGGCAGCGTTCCTTGTGTCAATGTGACTTGTAACTGGGGTAGTGTATCCAATAATTCCCCAATGGAGACCGAAATGGTAGTTTCTAATACTTTCCTCATGATGTTAGGTACCCCTTTGCCCCTAGAGGTCTTGGCTGGCTTAGCTGTTGTTTCCCCGCTCAACTCATGTTGGACGTTCTGCTTTGCCTCCTCAAATCTTGCTTTTTCCACAATCACCTCCTGGGACATGGCTTTCTTGACTTGCATCCTTGTCATTGCAAGTACCTCACTTTTTGATTCTGCAACATCCAACATGTTCACACCTTTTTGCCTCGGGCAATTTGCATCCTCATGGTTGCCAGGCCCACACCATTTGCAAAGCATTCCTCCATTCTATCCCCCTCCGTTTTGACATTCTCAAGCAAAATGGTCCCATTCGTTGCATCTTCGGCATTGGATCATAGGTCGTCCTCGAGAATCATATTGGATTGCCCGTCGGGGTGTGTTCGTCTTGCTATTGTTATTACTATTATTGGCACTGCCTCTTCGGCTATTCCTGTACCCCCCTGGCAAAGCTTCTGTATTATTGTTCTTTGGGGGAGTTGCTGGTGGTGTAGACTGTTCTCCAGTAAACAGTATCTGGGTGTTCCTTTTTTTTAGGTTATAAGGGCAGTCTTTGATTGCATGACCCCCTATTTGGAAAATCTCGTAAAACATCTTTCTTGGGCATGCTCCTTTGTTATGACCCTCTTTTTCATAGTCTATACACCATAGGTCTTTACCTTCCTTCTTCTCATCCTTAGATCCGGCTACTTCCTTCATTAGCCGTTTAAGGTCCTTCCTCAAGGCTTGCATCGTTTTCAATTCTTCCTCACTCTCCTCCGAACTCTCACTAGAGCTTCCATGTTGTCTCCTCTTCGAGGTTTTATTTTCACTTTCAATGTCCATGGCACGCGTACAAGCATCTCCAAAAGTCGATGGTGGGACTATCTTCATTTTTTCCTTAAGGATGGGGTGAGTCCTTCAATAAACCATATTTTCTCTAACCCGTCTGCAGGCTTATTGTCCAATTTGCTAATGAGTTCCTTCAGTCGCTTGGTATAAGCCTTCATTGATTCCTTCTTATCTTGCTTGGTGTTATAGATTTCTATGACAATTTCATCATCATCTCTTAACAATTTGAATTCCTCCTCAAATGCTCCACGCAGGTTATCCCAAGTGTTCTTCTTGCCAGAATCCAAGTCTACATACCAATCTATGGCAATCTCTCTTAATGTGGCAGGAAATGCCTTCAACCATTCATTACTATCATTCTCCCCGTTCGCTTGCCATATAGTTATACGAGTTTTGCAATGGGGAGCAGGGTCCTCTGATCCATCCCCCATAAATTTAGGCAATTTTTGTTTATCTAATGCCATTTTCTTTCCTTGTTGCCTCCTTCCCAATGGAACCCCTCCTCTCGAGGGAACACCACCACCGGATGGAACCCCACTTCTCGATGGAACACCCTTTCTTGATGGAACACCACTTCCTGATGGAACACCAATTCTGGATGTAACCCCACTTCTCGATGGAACACCACTTCCCGCTGGAACTCCACTTCCTGATGGAACTTTACTTCCCGATGGAACACCACTTCCCGCTAGAACTCCACTTCCCGATGGAACATCACTTCCCGCTGGAACTCCACTTCTTGATGGAACTTTACTTCCGAATGGAACCCCACTTCCCGATGGAACACCCCTTCTCGATGGAACACCACTTTTCGATGGAACACCACTTCCCGTTGGAACTCCACTTCCTGATGGAACTTTACTTCTTGATGGGACACCACTTCCCGATGGAATACCACTTCTCGCTGGAACTCCACTTCCTGATGGAACTTTACTTCCAGATGGAACCCCACTTCCCAATGGAACAGACTCTTGACTCTTTATCTCCTCCTAACAAAATTCTTGTCGTGCAGGGGTTTTTGGGTTTCTGCACCCGAATTGCCTTCCTAGTGTTTCTAAAATAACGAAATTGGCTAGTTCCTCAATGGTATGTTCAATCCACCCTTCCTGACTTCAGTAGGAATCCCCTTGTGTTCTCAAGTTATGACGTCTCTCTTCTTGCTGTTGGAGACGCAAGGTTCTTAGAGTGACTTCCTTCTCAGTTTTGTCCTCTAGTGCTATCCTCAAGTATTTATTTGGAATCAGGGGCATGAAGTAATTCGGTGCCTATCTCCCTTTCTTGGCTTATTGGGTTCCTCTAATTTGTGATCCCGTGTCCTCTCAGTAAATTGTTGAAGAACTTGTTGCCTTCTTCATTCCCTCTCGATCTTTGCTCTTTCATCCTCAATATGTACTAAGTTCCTTGCTAAAAGCCGAGGAATCTGTCCTAGGAGATCATGCACTGCCAGTGGCACGAAGAGTTTGTCATGCGTCAATTGATCCTCCCGAGTTATTTCCTCCTCTCTATCGCTATTAGTAATTTGGATGCAAGGTATGAATGGTCTTCCCATTAGCCCATCCTCTCTGGTAAAATATGTCTAGATCCGAACTTAGGCAACGGCGCCAAAAATGTAGAGTGGTAATATCACTCAAGTTCATAGATACAAAATAACACAATTGATATACACATGCATAGAACATAGAATGTACTAGTAATACCACAATCCAGTAGGCAAGGAAATGATTTCTTTATTAATACTAGAAAACCCACACCATTACATTGACAATCATCCAAGTACATATAGAAGGGTCCGTTGGTTGGAAACCAATCGATGCATTCCCTCACCTCCTAACTACCTAGCCCGACTAGCTTAACAAGTGCTAAACACAATAGTTACTTTATTCCGACTACAAAAAACTTGATAAATACCCCTTATTTGCTAATGAGAAATCATTGTTAGGCCTTCAATTGTGATGAATTATATTCTCTCTTGCCTTGGAAGGTTTTTTAATTTTTCCTCAAAATAATGCTAGTTGTTCTCAGTGTTTGTCTCTGTCTCTAGGGAAAAGTAGCATATTATGCAATATTAGGTTGGATGTTTTGTGATGATATCTGGTAGATGTTTTGCTGATTCTGGGAGGGTTAGTGGTAGAGTCAGTGACAAGCTCTTGTCCCTTTTTGCAAATCTTTTTGAAGAAGAGGACACTCTTCTTTGAAGAGAAACTAATCTTAACCATATTATCCATCTACACCATATAATTGAAAATGCGGAAAAATAAATAAATATCAAGTACCTGAATTTCAGATGTCTTGCATATACACTTTGAGCTTGAGTTGTGCAAGCCTTAGCTACTGGAGGAGAGGAGAAGCTTTGCCAAAGGCTTGACTTTACACCTGTAGACCCTTAAGTATCCTCACACAATCTCTACTGAGAAAGACCCTTCCTTCCTTAGGATTAGGCTTAAGACACCATTGTTTAGCCACCGAGCATGTTGGTGTTAGGGTGTCGGCTAAACAACCAACTAGGTTTAGGATACCTTCCATACATCTATCTGCCAACTATTAGCAACCCTGACCTCTAGTGATCACAATAGCAAGCATGCCACTAACCTACCTTGGCCAAGGATTTGTGAGGGCACTATGTACTTGATCACCCAACATTCAACTTGACAACAAGAATTATATCATGGACTACCATGAGTTGACATGAAATTTAAACATCTTTTATTACTTGCTTAAGTTACGTATTGTTCTTTTCTTTTATCATGCAAAAATAAACCATAATTCAATGATTTCCATTTCACACCCTTCATCTTGACCATGCTGGTCTTCCTAGATGAATCATTGGGTGGATGTATAAGCATTTGCAATCACAGCCAATGCATTTGTCAGCCTGGGCCTTGGCATTATAAAAGAAAATTAATTTTGGAAAAATCTATTCTTGATTCACAATGGTGGGGTCTCTTATCTCAAGGAATATATTTCAGATATCCTTGTATAAGCTTGCACTCCAAATATCCATGATTCTGAAAAGAGAATTTCTTATATGAGAAATGTCATAGTTTTGCTCAATCTAGAGCATTTTTACAATATCATACATAAAGAAAGAAGACATTGGGTCATATCTTGATCGGTTCTACCATCAATATTATTACTTTTCAACCAGGCTTCAACTATGCCTCAATATATATTATAAAAAAAACATAAGCAATGGTAATCTGATGAGACCTGATTGGAGGTCATCCCTTGAAAAGGCTCGAATGGTTCCTGGGCAATGTTGGAATCACGATCACTAATTTCTATGAAAAACAAGAGTAGTATCAATCGACTATTGTCGTTCTGGTGCTAGAAGGCTTGACACCGAAATAATGAATATGATCAAGGCAACGTCTAAAGAAGGTGGGAGAACTATCTAAATGTAGAATGGAGATGGTGGATGGTATGTGTCTTCTGGAAAAATGTATGGAACATGTAGAGAAGAATGCGAAGCAAGGATGAAAAAAAGTAATCCCGATCGTAGGTGATGGTATTTACCCTGCTAGAGGATAAGAATGTTGTTCTCCAAATGAGTTATCATTCCATAAATCTGATGCAGGAGCATCCAGAGGTATAAGGGCAATCCTGTGTCACCCAAAAAAATGTACTTAGACTTAGTTTCTGTTTCATGTGTTTTCATTTTTGGACACCCATTTGGGTCAAATAAAGGTTCCAACTCTCACAGTTCCACTATCAGTGTGCTAGAAAATCCCGAAAAGATAGGAGCACATAATTGGGCCATCATTTTGGTGAACTAGAAGGTGTGAATTGGCCAGATGAATGTAATTGTAATTTAGAGCATTCTAGAAAAAGAATCAGGTCAAAAGGCCCCATGGTTTGAAAGTTATTGCAGTTTTTCGAGTTTTGGAGACCTCCTAAGAATGCTTCAAAGTCAGGTTAGGGGCATTAAATGACCTTGAAAAGGGCCGAAAAATGGGGGACGAGCGAAGCTGGTCCGTAGGGCTATAAAGCACTTCGAGAGCTTTTCGGAAATGTAAACGGTTCGTCAATCGGAGCTACGGTTCAAAAGTTATGCCTCTCGGAAGTTCGGTTACCGTTTCTGGATTCTTCTAGATTTGCACCGACTTCTAACGCAGCTTCTGGAACCTTCTATTTGGTCGGTGGATGCCTACTAGCACTTTCTAGAATGTACTCCTAGTCCTTAACCCTCCGGGGTCTATTTAAGAAGATTTCTGGCATTGTAAAAGGCAGTTCGGAGTGGAGTTTGAGAGGAGGTACTGAAAGGAGAAATTATCTCCACATTTATGCTATTGTAAGCCCTTAGGGCATGTTTTGAAGTTTATTTTCTCTGTACTGAATGTACTAGCTTATTTTTTCAGTTAATACAATTTCTCTTTTTCTGTTGTGTCCATTCTGTTCTTGGGTTGTGTCCCCATCAAGTGGTATCAGAGCTGGTTTTCCTGAGTGTGTAGACAGAGCGCCTACTGTGAGGCAATTTGCACCAGGACTATGTGGTTGTGGGTTTGAGTTAAGAAGATGCCTCCACGAAGAGAGCGTGGCGGAAGGGCCAGAGCTATTAATCCTAAGGAGGTTAGAGCCCTCCAAAGGCAGGTACAAGCATTGCAGGAGGAGCTCCGTAGAGGAGCAACTGTGGCCGCAGGTGATGAAAGTGAAGATGACAACGAAGAAGATGAAATTGGACCAGAAGGGGAATTTGACGGGGAAGTTCTGAATCATGCAGAGGAAAGGCTTTTTAGGGCCATTACTAAGTTTGGGAAAAGACCTACAATTGAAGTGGGTGTATTTTCAGGAAATCTAAAACCAGATGAGTTGATTGATTGGATCAATGAACTGGAAGAATACTTTGAGTATGAGGATATCAGGGACCCAGATAGGGTTAAGTTTGCAAAGGCCAAACTGAAAGGCCATGCCAAAATTTGGTGGCAAGAGGTTCAATTGGAAAGAAACAGAAGTGGAAAGGAGAAGATCACAAGATGGGATCGCATGGTGGACAAATTGAAGAAGCAGTTCATTCCTATGGACTACGAGCTTGATTTGTTTAAGAAGATGCATGGGTTAAAGCAAGCAGGAAGATCAGTCCAAGAATACACAGAGGAATTTTACTGACTCTTGATTAGAGTGGGGCATGCAGAAGCAAATAAGGAGAAGGTTGCTTGTTATATCAGTGGGTTGCGACCTAGCATCCAGGAGGAATTAAGTCTGGTTAGAATGACCAACGTTGAAGAGGCATACCAGTTTGCCCTACGAGTTGAAGAGAAGCTGAATAAAAGGTTTGAAGGAAGACAAAGAGGGCGCGGTCAAGGAGGAAGGGGAAGCGGTAGATCATTTGGAGGCTGCAATGAAACCCAAAAGAAAAATGAAGATGTGGGTACTAGCAGGAACCAGAGGAATGAGGGTTTCAACCGCTCCCATGATCAAGACTTTGGAAATCAGAGAGGAAGAGGTAGAGGATGTGGACAAGGAAGAGGAGGCTTCCGCGGTACCTGTTTCCATTACAATGAAGAAGGTCATCGTGCCTTTGAATGCCCTCAACGACAAGGAAGGACAGATAGGAGAGCTGAGGGTCAAGCTAGGGTTGCTCATGTGGATAAGGATGCACAATCATCACATTCAGAGGATGCAGAAAGAGGAGAGACCTTGGTAAATGAAAGAGTCCTATTAAGTGGTGAGATTGAACCAGGACAACGGAGGAGTTTGTTCTGTACCAGATGCAAGTGTGAGGATAAATGTTGTGATGTGATCATTGATGGTGGTAGCACTGATAACTTGGTATCAGAAGAGATGGTCTCTAAGCTGAAGCTCAAGAGGGAGAAACATCCCCAGCCCTATCGGATTGCTTGGGTAAAAGATGATCATAAGGTCCTGGTAAGTGAACAATGTTTAGTGAAATTCAAAATTGGGAGTTACCATGATGAAGTTCTCTGTGATGTTATTCCGATGGATGTTTGCCATCTATTGTTGGGTAGACCATGGCAGTTTGATAGACATGCAGTACATGATGGGCATGCAAACACATACTCTCTGACAAAGGATGGAGTTCGCCACAAATTGAAGCCCATGAAAAAGGAAGGTGAAAAGGTATGTA
Source organism: Cupressus sempervirens (assembly GCA_028749045.1). Lineage (NCBI taxonomy): Eukaryota > Viridiplantae > Streptophyta > Pinopsida > Cupressales > Cupressaceae > Cupressus > Cupressus sempervirens. The sequence goes on along the minus strand of CM053791.1, from coordinate 77,438,209 downwards.
GCAGTGCTAGGATTTGTCTTGTTGATAGAAGGATGTTTTTAGATGGCATGAAACATCAGCATATGTGCTATGCTTTGATTCCTAGGAAAGATAAAGAAGGTAGTAGTGAAATACCACTTGAAGTTTCAGATTTACTAGGGGAGTTTGGACATATTATCTCTGATAATGTTCCAGATGGATTGCCACTAGTAAGGCAAATCAGTCATCAGATAGATCTGATTCCAGGAGCTAGTTTGCCTAACAAGGCTGCTCACAGGATGACTCCTACTGAAACAGAGGAGCTAAATAGACAGGTTCAGGAGCTGTTGAGGAAGGGCTTGATTCGAGAGAGCCTGAGTCCATGTGCAGTACCTGAAGTACTCACACCAAAGAAGGATGGAGAGTGGAGGATGTGTACAGATTCTCGAGCTATAAATAGGATAACCATCAAGTACCGGTTTCCTTTGGCAAGGATGGATGATCTTATGGACTGCTTGAGTGGAGCTCAGTACTTCACAAAGATAGATCTCAAGAGTGGCTATCATCAGATACGGATTCGAGAAGGAGATGAGTGGAAAACAGCCTTCAAGACCAAGGAGGGTCTTTATTAGTGGTTAGTCATGACCTTTGGATTGATGAACGCCCCAAGCACTTTCATGCGATGATACGGATTCGAGAAGGAGATGAGTGGAAAACAGCCTTCAAGACCAAGGAGGGTCTTTATTAGTGGTTAGTCATGCCCTTTGGATTGATGAACGCCCCAAGCACTTTCATGCGGCTCATGAATGAGGTACTTGAGAAGTTCTGGGGAAAATTTGTTATTGTCTATTTGGATGATATTTTAATTTTCAGCAAGACTTTGGAAGAACATTTATTGCATATTCGTAGTGTCTTAGAAAGGCTAAGGGAAGAGAAACTGTTAATTAATCTGAAGAAGTGTATCTTTGCAAAAAGGGAGTTAGTCTATTTGGGGTTTGTTATATCACCCGAAGGTCTCAAAATGGATCCGGAGAAGGTAAAAGCCATCTTGGAATGGCCTACTCCAAAGTTTGCTACTGAGGTAAGATCATTTCATGGTCTGGTTAGTTTTTATAGGAAGTTTATTAAGAATTTCAGTGGCATATGTGCACCCCTAACTGATACAATAAGATGGGATAGAAAAGAGTTCAGATGGATTGCAGCAGTTGCGAGAAGTTTTGAATTGCTAAAGAAGAAGGTAACAGAACAACCTGTGTTGGCACTTCCAGATTTTAGAAAGGTTTTCCAGGTGGATTGTGATGCCAGTGGCAGTGCTATTGGGGCTGTATTAAGCCAAGAAGGTAAGCCTATTGCATATTTTAGTGAAAAATTGAATGATGCAAAGAAGAAGTATTTTGTTTATGATCAAGAGTTCTATGCAATAGTTCAGGCCTTAAAGAAATGGAGGCATTATTTATTGCCAAAGGAATTTGTTTTGTATACTGATCATCAGGCATTACAGTACCTAAATAGCCAAGGTAAATTGAATCAGAGGCATATGAAGTGGGTAGAATTCTTGCAGAGTTATACATTTGTGTTGAAGCATAGAAGTGGAAAATCTAACAGGGTTGCAGATGCACTAAGTAGGAGATAGTTGTTGCTTACAATAATGCAGGTTGAAGTAGTTGGGTTTGATGAACTCAAGAAATTGTACCCCGAGGATCCTGATTTTGCTGAAGCATGGAAAGCTTGTAAAGAACCTATTGCTGTAGATAGAACCAAGTGGTTAGACTATTTGATTCAGGATGGCATGTTGTTCAAAGGTAGTCAATTGTGCATTCCAAGGAGTTCCATGAGGGAAAATTTGATTAAGGAGAAACACAGTGGAGGGATGGCAGGACATTTTGGTCGAGATAAGACCATTGCCATTCTTAGAGAACATTATTTTTGGCCTCAAATTTCACAGGATGTGAAAAAGTTTGTACAGAGTTGCCAGGTTTGTCAAGTTGCCAAGGGGTTTAGTCACAATACTGGCCTATATTAGCCATTGCCTGTTCCATCAAGGCCATAGGAGGACATAAGTATGGATTTTGTTCTTGGATTGCCAAGGACACAAAGGGGTAATGACTCACTATTTGTGGTGGTTGATAGGTTCTCCAAAATGGCACATTTCATTCCATGCCACAAAACTCATGATGCTGTCCATATTGCAGACTTGTTTTTCAAAGAGGTGGTAAGACTACATGGTCTTCCAAGGAGCATAGTTTCTGACAAAGATACTAAATTTGTGGGGTATTTCTGGAGGACATTATGGAAAAAGTTAAGAACCGACTTGAAATTCAGTTCTACGCATCACCCACAAAATGATGGCCAAACAGAAGTGGTAAACAGAAGTCTGGGCAATTTGCTGAGATGTTTAGTTGGGGATAAGCCCAAGGGATGGGATTTGATTCTACCACAAGCAGAGGTTGCATACAATAACTCTATAAATAGGAGTATTGGAAAATCACCATTCCAAATTGTATATGGGAATAGCCCAAGGACTGCACCAGAATTGAGAAAGATAGAACAAGGGGAGAGGACAAGTGCTGAAGCTGAGGAATTTGCTGAACATATCAAGCGTCTACATGAGGAGGTTCAAGCACACATTACCAAGATGAATCAAGAGTATAAAGCTAGGGCTGATCAAAGGAGAAGACATAAGGAATTCCAAGTAGGGGATCTAGTCATGGTGCACTTACGAAAAGAAAGATTTCCAGCCGGTACTTACAACAAGCTGAAAATGAAGAAATTTGGCCTCTGCAAAATTTTGAAGAAACATGACTCAGGAAATGCATATGAAGTGGAGCTGCCAGATGGTATTCACATTTCTCCCATTTTCAACATTGCAGATTTAACAAAGTATCATGATGATGGTGCAGATGAGGAGCTGGTGTTAGAACCATGTCCAATTCCTACTTCTAAGAAGGAGGAGATAGAAGACATTCTAGATCATCGTGTGGGTAGGAGTACCAGAAACAGGCAGTATGAAGAGTATTTGGTCAAATGAAAAGGACGACCGATCGAGGACTCAACTTGGATTTCAGCAGCTGAGGTTTCCCATTTGGGATTTCCTCTACCATTCATAGAGTGACAGGGTCACTTTTCAATCTACCCTGGGTGTCTGATGCAGGAGCATCCAGAGGTATAAGGGCAATCTTGTGTCACCCAAAAAAATGTACTTAGACTTAGTTTCTGTTTCACGTGTTTTCATTTTTGGACACCCATTTGGGTCAAATAAAGGTTCCAACTCTCACAGTTCCACTATCAGTGTGCTAGAAAATCTCGAAAAAATAGGAGCATGTAATTGGGCCATCATTTTGGTGAACTAGAAGGTGTGAATTGGCCAGATGAAAGTAACTGTAATTTAGAGCATTCCAGAAAAAGAATAAGGTCAAAAGGCCCCACGGTTTGAAAGTTATTGCAGTTTTTCGAGTTTTGGAGACCTCCTAAGAATGCTTCAAAGTCAGGTTAGGGGCATTAAATGACCTCGAAAAGGGCCGAAAAATGGGGGACGAGCGAAGCTGTCCATAGGGCTATAGAGCGCTTCGAGAGCTTTCCGGAAATGTAAACGGTTCGTCAATCGGAGCTATGGTTCAAAAGTTATGCCTCCCGGAAGTTCGGTTACCGTTTCTGGATTCTTCTAGATTTGCACCGACTTCTAACGCAACTTCTGGAACCTTCTATTTGGTCGGTGGATGCCTACTAGCACTTTCTAGAATGTACTCCTAGTCCTTAACCCTCCGAGGTCTATTTAAGGAGATTTCTAGCATTGTAAAAGGCAGTTCGGAGTGGAGTTTGAGAGGAGGTACTGAAAGGAGAAATTATCTCCACATTTATGCTATTGTAAGCCCTTAGGGCATGTTTTGAAGTTTATTTTCTCTGTACTGAATGTACTAGCTTATTTTTTCAGTTAATACAATTTCCCTTTTTCTGTTGTGTCCATTCTGTACACACGTATATATATGGATGATATTTCAACAACTTATCTAGTGTATACGTCTTATATCAAGTGGGCATATACATGTCTTATTCTAATTCACGCATACATACATATATGTGTATATATATGTGTGTGTGTGTGTGTGCAAGCATATGCAGACATTGTGGTATTATTGTATTAAGGCATGACAATATCATAGGAAGCTCTGAGATCATCCAATTTATAAGGTAACCCATTTTTAATTTAATGCTTAGTAATCTTCTTTTCAATAATGTATATCTATTGACCGAGTAGCTCATGATTGTCCTTAGTAACTCTTGCTTGCCTAGTTGTTTACCCCTTAGTCTTGGTGGTTAGAATTCATACCTGTTGACTCATAGGTGGAGTGGTGTCCCCTACCCAATTCCTTTCCACCAATGCTTCCCCCGCTCCCCTTCGACATGCTTCTGCAAGAAAAATAATTCTCCGTGATAATATCATATTCCTCAAAAAAATCAAAATTACTATAGCAAGTTATTATTCATAAAATATCATAATGGCTAACCACCATTTCACTTCCTATGAATTTATAATGAATATCCAACATTCCATGATTTCAAGATAACAATATAATAACATCGCAACGATTAACTAACATGTCACCTTCACATGAAACTTTAATGGCTATATGAACGTTTTTAAATCAGACAAAATTTGGGATGTAACACCGCTGCTGTTTATATAGGGAATTCTGGAAGCCTATAGTTCAAATGCAATCTATGTGAATGATTACAACTATTATGTTTGAGTCGCCATTGCCAAAGACAACTCAAGAGTCGGTTCAAGTCTGTGGTGATTACAACAGCAGTCTGGGTGTGACTGTAGCAACAACAATGGAAGAATATTGGTTCAACAGAGGTATAAACCAATCCATATGTTGGCAACAATAGTTTATTGTATAATTTGTCCATTTAGAGATTGGATTAGTCTCCGTCACTTAATGTGTAAATGTAATGCTATAATAGATTATATATGCAATGTATGCTAGTAACTTGTTGAAAGAAACACATATATGCAATTTATTTATGTTTGATCAATATATGCTTTTTGTCAAACATTTAAAATTTACAAGTTTAGAAGCTTCCCTAGTAGCATTCTATCAAAACATTTGTAAAAATCTAAAACTAATTAGTTTAAAACTCTACAATCCATGCTGACCCTTTGTCATCTCTACCTTCATGTATAATGAATTTAAACACAGGTTGAAAGCAGCAAAATGGCCATCTTTGTCAAGAAATTCATGGGCATAAGGAGTCTAAAGGAATTGATTGGATGTTTGCTCTAGTAAGCAACAACTAAAAGGGGGAGGTGTTTGATAGTGGTTGTGTTAATGGTTTGCCTGTTTTGTTGGTAATTTCATAGGCATAAGCTTTAATGTATTATTCAATTAGATTGTTAAGGTTTTATAGTTCTCCCAAGCGACATGGGGAAAGTAAAAGGTGAAAGTTGCATGGACACGGATACAAATACAAATACGTATGTGGTCATATTTTAAAACCCCCAATATGGATATGACCAAATACCTTTTATAGAAAAAGCACATATACATATATTTCACACAATTTTCTAAGTTATTAGAAAAAATTTCATAACTTCAAAACCAATACAAGCATAAATGCTACATAAACAATTATAAGTTTATTTAACACATTACAATTGTTTATCGTACAAGGTAAACGGTTTATTAATGCATTCAGACAATAGACACAAACATGTAACACAGAAGTATTCTTTTTATTATTCGCATGTATATAGAAGATACTACAATATTCGATATGATTGATTACAATGATGATCCAAAGTCCATTTCGGACGGTGTACATATACCTTCCTGAAGAGGTGACTCAACCGTCACGCACCCGTTCGAATACAATTCTACCTGTTGGCTACAATATAGAATTTATCGACAACATCATCCCCCTCAAAAGAAAAGTCATCTCCGGACGACAAATATCCGAGACAGATTAATAAAATAGAATACACTAACTGTGACTAACTATAATAGGATAGATCTTTCTTTGTTACATCACATTCACATTTTTCCCATGCTTGCACCAAATTGGTCTCAAAAACATGTTGCATCTGTAGCGTCTACTAACACAGTATTGTCTCCTTAGCCAAGCTGACCTTGATAGCCACCTGTGCTGCCTTCTCTGCTTCCAAGTCCTGGGTACACTGAGCCAAGTGTCGCTCTACTGTCTCCAACTAGATGATCAGCTCCTCTTGAGCTCTCAATGCATCCACCAAGATAGCCTCACATCAAACACCTACTCTGAGTGCCTCGACGCGTAGGACTCCTCTCGAAAGGCTTCTCCAATGCCCTTTCCACCTCTGGCATACAAACACTCCATGCTTGCAACAACTCTAGGTCTCATCAACTAGTCACACTTTCCACGACTGATAACTGAACTAACTATAACACACTTTCCATGACCAATTTAGCACTCTCAAACCCACACAAAAGTCCATGGAACACATCATTTTTGTGATTTTCTTCCGATTCCATACTCTTTCAGCCTACCGCTTATGTTTTACTACCTGTTTACGTCTTTCCCTTCCCTTCGGTATCATGTATTATTCATTTTGAACTATTTTGATTTGTCGTTTTTTTTATTTTTACAACCTCCTATCACCCCACTTCTGTGTCTACCGGTGTACTGCAATCTCCTTCCCTTCAAGAGAGCCTGTACAATGATCTCTCTCTGCTATGTTACAACCTTTTTGCCAATACCGTACAATGTATGCCCACACATTGTACTACCTCCACAGTATATTTCGTACGGTCAACTCAATCGGCCATACGACAGATTTATATAGCCTTCTAATGGCTCCGTGATCTTGGTGGGGGTCGTACGGTGTTCTAGGTGGGAGCCATACAGTGTTCCTTCTTGGTCGTACGGTGTTCCTTCTCGGCTGTACGGTGTTCTATTTCTTTCTCCAACTTTCCGTATGGTATTGACTCCCTTCTGTGTCGTACGATGGTTGCTTCAGTGCTCTTCCCAAGCTGTACGAACTTCTGTATGGCAATTGTGTTACTCTCTTCAGCCATACGTTGCACCTCCAGGTCTCTTCCTGCAAATTTCCAGCCGTACAATGTATTCTTCGGGTCAAAGCTCTCTCTGGATTTTGGTACAATCTTTCCTAAACATGCAAATTGTCGTATGGTCTTTGTGATTTCCTTAAGGCCGTATGGTGCATTAACTTGTGTTCTCCTTGAGTTCGTACAATCCAATTCACTAGCTGTTTATTACCCGTACGGTGATACTTCTTCCCCTCTTGAGCCGTGCAGTGTGTCATGTACAATATCTTCTCCTGTTTGGCCATACGGTGGATCACCTGTGATTTCCTGTCGTCTTTTGCCTAGCCGTACGACATCCTTCTTAGGTTACTACCTTCCTTTCTTGCTTATGCTCTTGATAGGTCGTATGGCCCTATTTCATGGTGAATGTACTCCCTTCTACTCTCCTCTACATGTGCCCGTACAGCTAGAATTCCTTTTGACACTTGTCTGTACGGTGTACTTGCTTTGCTCTCCTAAAAGGTTGTACTATTTTTAATGCAGCTGTTCTTAATACTGGATTCCAGTTATCTCCCACCAGTATGTTCTTTGGTTCAGAATCACCTCCCAAATTCATGGTTTGTACTGTGGCCTCATCATATTTTATTGGCTTTTCCTTATTGATTACATGTGCAAGTGTTTCATCTAGCTGTGTGTTTCCTTTTTTTATTTCTCTAAATTCTTTTGGAAATCCATCCCCGTTGCGTTCTTCCTCTCTCGTTAGTATGTTGCAGCTTTGGAATAGTTCATAATCCTCCATTTGCCAATGAAATAGACCATTTACCGAATCCAAATCGTCATCCTTCGATCCACCTTCCAACAGTAGGACTCCTTCCTCATCCGGTTTCATTTGCTTCTTACCTTCATCCTCTCCTTCCAAATCGAACGATCTGGCTTCTTCTCCCACCATTTGTGTGTGTAAATCAATAATGAATCTTTGTCCTCTGCTCTCCATTGATAGTGTATTCTTCTTCCAGTTGTGTTTAACCTTTGCTTGTACGAGCCATCCTCGTCCCAAAATGGCGTCATATCCCCTTCTTTTTAGCGGTATGACTACAAAGTCGAGCAAGAATGATGGTGTTCCAATAGTCATTGGTTGTGCCATCAAGATCCCAAGAGGCTTAATGCCGTGTTGGTTTGCAGTTAGCAATTGGAACGTGGGTGGCCACAATGTCGACTGTCCCAACTTCTTCTAGGTATTTTCTGGTAGGACATTTACTCCTGAACCTCTGTCCACAATTGTGTTTGAGAGGATCGTTCCCAATATACCCATTTCTATGACCATCGGATGCCTTCCTGATGTGAGGGCTAGCAGCATTGGGTCTGCTGCACTTGTTCCTCTTTCCTTCTCCTTCCTAGGTTCTTCTGGTAGTTTAGTAGCCGGAGCCATGTTTGTGAGTGTTGTTCGTAGTTGGGGCATTGTGAGGATCAGATTATTTAATTTTACTGGTACTTCAGTTTGTAATATTCACCTTATGATGTTCTATTCTGCACAGTTCCTCATTGAGGTACCTGCAGTGCCCCCCTTCTCCGTTTGTGATTTCTCTAGCTGCATCCCTTTTTCAATTTCTTTCCATGCTTCTTTCAGTCTCTTCTTTTCTTCCGTCGGGTCTGGGTACGGCTTTGCCTGTTTACGTCTGTTTGCTAGGACTTCCTCTTCATCCATTCCTGATTCGATATTGATCAAATTATCTCCTGATTTCGATTTCGGGCACTTGGCATCTTCATGGTCTCTAAGACCACACCATTTGCATAACAACTCTGGTGTGGTCGTACAATTTCATGCAAAGTGGCCCCACAAGTTGCATGCCTGACATTGAACCATCAGTCGGTTGTTCGCATCATACTGAATTTGACTACGGTGCCCATTATTTATGTACCCACCTGAGGTGGCACCGTCATTGTTTGTGTTTCCATTCCCTCCTGACGTGGAAGCTACCTGTGTCAAGAGCACTTGTTGATGCCCTCTTGTTTTCATATTGCACAGGCATTCCCCTTTGGAATGTCCTGCGATTTGGCAAATGTCACAGAACTGATTCTTTAGACAGGATCCCTTAGTGTGACCTTTCGTCTTACATTCTATGCACCATAGCTCATTTTCTTTAGTCTAGCTATTTCCTTTTTGTATTTTCTTAAATTCTTTCATCATCCTGATCATATCCTTCTAGAGAGCACAGACCTTCTTATTGCCCTTTTCATCACCACTGCTATCTTCAGAAGAGGATTCATCCGAGTCGAATGATCTGCTTTTCTTCTTTTTTGTTTTCTGTTCACTTTCTAAGTCCATCGCTCGATTGTATGCTTCAGTGTACGACAATGGCGGTACAATCTTCATTTTCCTTTTTAACTCCAGGCGTAGTCCTTCTATGAATCATCTCTTCTTCAGCTCGTCTACTGGCTTACTTTTGATTTTATTTACTAATTTTTTAAACTTTCTAGCATATACACAAACAGTTTCGTTTTTCCCTTGTTTCGTGGTATAGATTTTTGCTACTATCTCATTGTCGTCTCGTAGCAGTTGAAACTCTGTAATAAATTCCTTCTTTATGTTTTCCCATGTCGTTAGCTTTGCCAGATCGGTGTCAGAAAACCAATCGATTGCTACACCTCATAAGGTGGCTGGAAATAGCCTTGCCCATTCATCGTAGTGGTTTTCTCCATTCTCTATCCAAATCGTCTCGCAAGTTTTGCAGTGTCTGATCGGGTCAGCCGTACCATCCCCGTCGAACTTTGGTAACTTTTCCTTTGGACTGGCCATCGGTACCCTTTCTTTTGTTGTGCGTTGTTCTCTATACCTGCGTTGTTCTGTACTTTCGTGCCGCTCTAAACACCCACATTACGGACACCTACGTTCTCAAGTGGCATGAAGGCTTCCTCAAGGACTTGGTTGTTTCGACCAAACTGTATTTTCTCGTCAGGTGTATTAGGGACGAATAGTTCACCCCATGCTTGAGTTCCTTCGACACTCCGAGCCGCATTGGTCCTTTCCCTTCCATTCGGATTCCCCCTGGGCGTATACCAGTTTGCCAATTCTTCCTTTGTTCCTTCGATCACCCTTCGCCTTTCTTGGGCTTCTTCTATCAACCTTTCCCTTGATTGACTTGGCGGCTGCATTCCATTCGACAGTGCTTCTGTAGTACCGTGGTCACCTCCTATGCCACCTTTGCCGTACCCTTCGACGAGTTGTTGGAGTCTATGCCTTTGGTTGCTTTGCTATGTACGGTTTAATACTTCTCATTCCACCCTTATGCCGTCATCTTCTGGATTCTTATTTCTATCTTTATTCAATGTGTTCGACATTCATAGCACCTAGTCCTTATAGGCAACATTGCCAAATGTTTGCCGTACAGGGTAAACGGTTTATTAATGCATTCAGACAATAGACAAGAACATGTAACATAGAAGTATTCCTTTTATTAGTCGCATGTATATAGAAGATACTACAATATTCGATATGATTGATTACAATGATGATCCAAAGTCCATTTCGGATGGTGTACATATACCTTTCCGAAGGGGTGACTCAACCGTCACGCACCCGTTCGGATACAATTCTACCCGTCGGCTACAATATAGAATTTACCTACAACAACAATATGCAAAAATAGGAGAGTTGCATTGAAAGATAATAAATGGGCCACTGAAATAGGAAAACATTTCATTTGTCTTTCTCATTTGATGTAGGTTTTGTTTATACCCACGAAAGTTAAAAGAATTGCATGAATGGATTTATTTTAAATTATATTTGGGAAGATTTGCATCAATTTTCAGAAAAGTCAAATCACATAGTATTCGGCATGGTTGGAAAATCAAGGTTTTTGAGCACACATGGGTACACTATTCAACGTGTATCTAGGCCATATTGGATACATATCTAAATTGGATACGGGGATATGCGCACTTGAGGAGGGAGAGAGGAGTTTCGAGCTAGTCTAGGAAAGATACTTCAATTTATCAATTCATAACTATTTCAGAAACTTCCATGCTGATTTTTGTACTTTTTTTTATTGTGATGTTGATAAAAAGGGCGCAGACCCCATAGTAATAATTCACCAACAACAAAAAATATTTATCAGTTATTATAAATATTATCTTTTGAGCATATTAATTAATATATATTCATAATGGCATCATATTTTGGTACCGTGTTGGTGCTTTTATAGTGATCATCTAAGTTCAAGCTCCCAATTTTGATGGTAATTGGAGCCCTCATTATACTTCAATTAGATCAAGGGACTGCTGACTCCCTCAGAGCTACCAATAAAGAAATATATAAATAAGTATTATATAAATATCAATTATAATAAATCAATTGAGTTTTTCAAAGTTGAAGAGGTTGATACTCAGATACTTGCATCTACTTGAACCTCGAGGTTTAAAAAATAAAAAATCAAAATCAACTGATATTAGCTTTTTTTTAAAAATATTTATTTTCAAATTAAGACTGAATGAAGAGGATAGTGTAAAGGCTACAGAATGGCTGTGTAATACACAGCATGGAACCTGATTGTGATGGCTGCAATTTGGAAGTGGAATAACATCGTTCTTTTATTTATTTTCTTCTTAGTTTGTATTTTGTCTACTTGTCTGGAAATGGTAATGAGGATTTACGGAGCTTAACTTTGATTTTGACAAATGAACATCTAGGACATGCAGCACCACAGGTGGTGCCCAAAGGGATGGGGAAGGGATATTTCATCCACTATATGCCATCCCTGAAACATCCCCACTTTGGGTTTGGCCCTTTTTATCTCAAGGATGTGTCCCTGTGAAACGCTGAAATGAGCAAGTTAAACTGCACACAAACCAGCTGTCACCAAACATTGGAACAATTAAAGATGGGGCTCAAGGTAACCCTATGGTTTTTAAATAGTGTGTAACAAGATTATTTTCCAATACAAAACTAAATAATGCATATGGGATCACAGGTACATTTCCTAGTTGCATAAATTTACAAATCAAATTGTAGTTGCAGAAATCCACATTTTCCCTCAAAGCAGAAATTTTTGGGAAGAAGTTTCAGATTTTTTATAGCATGGGAAATTGGAACAGCACACTGATCATTTGAGTTGAAATATTTTTATCATCATCAATAGTAAGTAGATGCATTTGCAAGCCTTACCAAGAACTTTATTTATCAGAAATTGGTTGGCTAAATTCAATCATATAGTCATATGATTTGTTGTGCTCTATGACTATGATGACAATTGATTTCCTATATGCTATTAGTGGCTGAGTATGCTAAGTCGAGTCACTTCCTTTGCAGTTTCCCCATTTGTCTGCAGTTCCAATCCGGCCCAGTCTGCTACTACTGAGGCTTTCCCCAAAGATCTACATGCCACACACTGTCAAGTTAGTTCATTTGTAAATCTAGGGGTGAGAAGAAGGAAATAGATGTAGGCATCAATTTAAATGTAGTCAGCTTTGATATATATTATAATAACTAGGAAGTTGGCAAAGACTTGATCAAATGAATGTGCTAGCTGACCCATATTGTGCTATGTCCAGACGGTGAAATCTCATTCCTTTATTAGTTGGGAACAGTGTATCTGGAAGTGTCATCAATTATTTACATATACACCCCTTGGGCGACCTTGCATCATATTTATATAGTTGCATGCAAATGTGTTGGGAATTTCTCTGATGCAACTGTTGTACATTGCATTCAGTACATGAATAAAACTGACAAGTTCTTATTCATCCTGTCCATAGTTATTTCTGGTTTGGTTGAGCATACCACTATTTTATATGCTGTACTACATGATTAAGTTATTCCAGTCCTTTGAAAACACAAAAATTAAAGTTTGAGTGCAAAGCTTCAAACCATGAACACTGAAATGGTTTATTTATGTCTTGATTAACGAATATTCTTAGATGCTTTAACTGCATTTGGTTTTGTTTTCTCTCTTAAAGAAATGATTATGTTGTGCACCATGTAATTTCTTTGAGAGTCCAACTTCCGATTCCAATGGAATGTCAAGAAAAAAAATAGAATACAGACTGTTAGAAGCTTTGAAAATCATGTGTTGGGGAAAATGATATTGATTGGGATTTGTTAAGACTGGTAGGTGTATCTATTTTGAGATTAGTGCTATCTTTAAACTAATGTGTTCGGGAAGTATTTTCTGCATTCTTGGATTCATTTACCATCGCAAATAAATGTTATCTTCATTATTAAGATATCTCTAATAGAATTTTGATGGAAACCCATCCTACTTAGTCTTTTATGATTTTATCTGATTGTAGAGATAAAGCTTGATTCTTGAGAATACAGTTTCATCGGTTCCTTATTTTTGTTGTTGTGTTGAAGTATTCCCAAAATATGTGGTAAATAGGTTTTTTTTTGATATTTTTCCTTTTTGAGTTAGTGTTACATAGGAAGCTTTGTTTATCTTCATCTCTTCAATCTTTGGTTCCTTAATGATCATACCTTTCCATCTTCAGATTGAAGCAATATGATTTGAAAGTATACATAGGCTTCATTGTCTAAATTATTGACTGCTTCCATATTACCATCTCTTTGATGTTGAATTCTGAATCTCTATTTCCAAAATTGTTCCTTTAAATGAACAGCTGTCATTTTTTATCTATTAACAGCTGGTTGGTCCTTGTACTGAAACTCATTTTTCAATTTACTACATTGGGGTATGAGATCAAGATTGGAGTGGATCATATTTATCCAAAGCTTTTAGGCCTTTCTGTTGGAGCAGCAGTATAGTGTTTCACTTCTAATTTCATTCTAAACTATATATCTGATGATATTCATGTGCTAAAATAAATTAGAGTAAAATATTGTCTTTCTGGAATTTCTTATTGCAACACTGTACCACATTTGGTGTTGTTTTGAGATTCAATACAGCTTTAGACAATGTTTCATGGTTTGGTTGGTGAAGTTACGCCTGTCCAAGCTTTTGGAAATAGGTGGAATATTATAGTAAATAGTTGAAGGCATGCTGAAACTTAAAGAGATTGTAGAGCTTTATAAGTATCCGCAAGATATAAACAAATTATACGCAATGTTTTGCCAGAGCTTTTACTTCAAATCAAATGGACTGAAATCTCATGTACCCTCCCTGTGAGATTTCATATTCCTATTGTGGTAAGGAGAACAAAAATACCAATGAGGAAACCAAACAAACACTGCAGTTGACATATTGGCAATCTAAATCAGGTATCGTTTACTTTTGTGACAAGTATCTCCCATTGGTTAATATCTCTCATTTTTGTAAATATTAGAACAGGTACAAGGTCGAGACCGTACTACAGTAAGAGATGTAGCAAAACAGCTTGGATTGGAAGGTTCTTATATTCCTCGTACTTACATCGAACAAATTCAACTGGAGAGACTTCTGAAAGAAGTTATGGTATGGCATTTTTGTAATATTGATGGGAAATTTCCTAGGAGTGATACACCTATAAACTCATCAATGGACTAAAATTATTTCTATATTTATTATGCCCATGTTGTGATTTATTCAAATCTTTTAACAGACATGGTCTATTTTCTCTGGATTTTGTAGGCATTACCTGAAGATCTCAAAACAAAGCTCAGCATTGATGAAGAATTTGTTTCTAGTCCAAGGTTGTCACTTCCTGGAACTCCTACAAATAATCTACCGACAAACAAGAAGTACTCAAAGAGGTAACGTTCGAGCTTTGTGTATGGACAACTGACAGCGTTGGGTACCAAAAATTTTATTATTTTGCCAAATGATAGAATTTTGTGGTCATCTGAGTGACAATCTAACAAGTAATCTCAATAACTCTAGTTCTTGTCTGTGTGCAGTCTGAGCTTGACAAGAAATCCCACCAAAGGCATACCAGTAAGGTGATTTGCTGTTTTTGGAAATAAGTTAACCAAAGTAGCCAAATACACCTCTGTACCTCCCTGGGCGTATGTATCCCCACATACAATGTGGATATGTATCCCAGACGGATACTTGTCTGATAAAGCTCGAATACACGTCATATATTGTATCCATGCATGCCCAAAAAACCATGATTTTCCAGACTTGTCAAATACTGCATGATTTGTTTTTTTCCTTTATTTGAGGTACATCTTCCTAAATCTAATTTAAAAAGACCTACACCAAATGAGAAAGACAAATGAAATGATTTTCTACCTAAGCAACCCATTTTTTCAGGTTATCTTTCAATGCAACTCTATTATTGTTGCATATTATAAATTGTTAAATCAATTTATAGTTACTTAGGTAGCAATTACTTGTCTGTGTTGCTTTTGAAGTGTTGAAAACCTCTAATAACTTAGACCATGTTGTTAAGTGTTATTTATGAATATTGTATCCAGCCGTATCCATATTACGAGTCTTAAGATATTACCTATAAGATCCCTATCTTCGTGATCTAATTGGGTACTGTTGCATTCTTTTGAACAGTGAATTAGACCGTTTGCCTTTAAATCAAAGAGACCGCAATCGCACTGCGTTACCAAGACTAGATGTTAACAACAAAAGATTTGACAGTCGATTACTCGATTCACCAGCATATTCATCAGAGAACCAGGTGAGAACCACTGGAAATAAAGATTAGTAATTGCCAAAATAAATTTTTGACATTAAAAGCTCATTTATGATTTAACTAGCCGCATGATTCTGCTTAGTGTTTCCTTTTCCTTTTATAGGGAATAATAACTCAGCTATCAGAACAGATATCTACTTTGAATGAGAGGTTGGATGAGTTAGTTTCTCGTCTTGACAAATTGAATGCTAAATCTGCACCTGTAAGCGGATCTCATAGCCATCAAAATTTGACTCTTCAAGCTGAACCTTGCGGTGTCCCTACCCCAATATCAAGCAACATCATTAATGGGCCTCGAATGCCAGTTAGTACATCAAGTGGGCAGCTAACAGTTGAATCTTCATTGATGGAGGAGGTAAAGATGATCCTCATTTCATTTTTTTGGTTTTCTTTCACAGTACTCACACCTATTCCATTCACATGAATTGAAGATTGTGTTTTAATTATTATGATGGCAGATAACACTTCTTACCAGGGGTCAACGGCAAATTGGGCATCAGTTGGACATTCTTAGCACACTCCTACATGAAAATTTAGGTCACCATAATCAGCAAGAGAGGAATGAGAAAACTAAGTTCCTACATAACATTAATGTAGGTTACATGACATGTTCCATTGTTTTTCTTTTGGCCATCAGTGGTGTGAGTACTGCACTACTCCGGACAACAAGAAAGCATTAAATTGCTGTCAAGAAGTACACATTTTTTATTCTTACAATTGGGAATTATTAGTTCTGTAAGTACACATAATGTTGTTTCCTACACTGATCTGTAAATAGTATTTCTTTTATCGAAAAAGAAAATGTATAGAAATCATAAATGAGAGCTCCTGGTGCTGTTTATCTCCAGGTCAGTATTAGATCTGAATGATCCACAAATCAGCAAATAAATTTGTGTAGTGGAGTAGTTCACTATGCCACAGGTGATATTCCAGACAATGAGAAAGCATTGAATCACTGTCAACGAGGTATTGTAATACTAGAAGCATTTTATGAGCATTCCCTGCATCGTCAAATTGCTTCTGTACTTTTGTCTGAGCTGTATATTACTGTCTGCTACATGTGATATTCTGGACAAAGACAAAGCATTGAATTGCTGTCAAGGAGGAACACATTTTGTTACTCACACTTGGGACCTGACAGTTTTGTAAATACACATCATGATATTTGCAACACTGGTCTGTAAATAGGATTTTTAAAATCTGATTAAGAAATGTTGGCAACCCTAAATGAGAGCTCATGGCACTGTTATCTCAAAATTTATATTCCAAATTTCTATTTGGGCTCAACATTTTGATCTGCTACATGTACTGATAGAAGCATTTTAAGAAACTCCTAGCATCTAAAAATTGGTATTCCGATTTTTATTTGGCTTCTCTATTTTCAGATCAAGGTTTAGTGTAATGTAATGTTCCCTTTTGGAACATTAGAAAATATTGAAGTCTGATTTCATGCAATATTAAATTGACTCTGAGACTTAGGCTCAAAATATTGAAAGGGTCAATTTAATGTTATATTAAGGACAAAGGGGGCAAGGAGGAACAAGACGAATTGCTTTAGGGAAGTGAAGAGCCACAAGGGAATAAAACGAAACCAGAGAGGAGCCGAAGAATCTTGGTTTGTGTTTTTAAAAGGAGAAAGTGGCTCATGGTTGGACATGCTTGATTTACTATTCAGATTTTCAGTTCTCTCTTGTGAGAGTTTTTAGAAAGCTTCAGCTTTCAGCCAGTGTGAGGACGTAGCCCCTCGTGCAGGCCGGCAGTGGACGAAAACCCATTGTCAAGGGAGATATCATTTCAAGTGTCTCAGTTGTGCTTATAGGTTCTTCTCTTTAGTTTTCCAATCTAACTGTAGAACTGTGTTTAAGATTGGATTTATAGTTGTTGGTTATTGTATTGCTGTTGTATAATACAATAACGTTTTAGGAGTTATCTAGAAGTTGCTGGTTTAGTATTTTGATTCGTATTGCACTTTTCATATGCCTGCACCTTTAATGCAAATTGGAAGAAGGCAGAGTGATTTTTTGTTCGTGTTTCTTCTTCATGTGTGTGTATTTCTGAATATTACATTCAAGAGTTGCAGAAATATCTTGCCGGGTTATCATCTGTTGTTCACTTTTGCTGGTTATTTGATTAAAGGGTTTATATTCTAGGGTTAGCATTAAGGGGAAAACGAAAAAATTATGATTCGAACATTTTAATGCTAGTTCGGGTCATCACAGTGGTATCAGAGCCAAGTATCCTGCCATCCTGTGAAGTGAAATTGGAGCTTTGAACTTGCCAACCGGTGACGTCAAGAAATAAATATAGGGGCTCCGAGTTTGGTAAAATTTCATCAAACAAATAGACTGTAAGGAGCGGGTTTGATAGATTTTTGTTCTCTGAAGGGGAGTCATATCAGGTTTTGGCATAAGAAGCCGTGGACTGTGTTCAGCTGTTTCACGTGTTGAGGAAAGCCCGAGGCACTAGAAACATCCGAGTGTTGCTAATAGACGTCATTCAATATTCCTTACTGCGTGAGACCATACAGGGGTTGAGTAGCCACATCAATAGGGAGTTGTTGCCATTGTTACTCGCAAAGTTAACCTCCAATGCTGCCAGTATCAGTCTGAGCGAAAATAAGGAGGATAGTGTGGTCGGGTGCGTGAGCAAATTCAGGACAGTAGCACTTTCATCTCGCAGGACTGTACACCTTGCGTGGAACCATAGTATTAAACCAATTTGCCAATGTGGGTGGTCTATTGCCGTTTCAAAACAGAACACAAATACGCATGCAAGTAACCACGCACGAAGCCAGAACCACGGGTTGAGTTTTTACTGAGAACAAACGGCATTGGCTTGCAAAGGTGTCATGACACTCTACAGTATAGCGGGAGTGTGGTTTCAGACACGACAATACCATTAATCAAACATACAGCAATTTCCAATCACGCCCAGGCAGTCGGGTTTGTTTACACGGGAAGGCAAGAAAGTTGTTAGCGTATAGCCATTAACTTGCACGTGGATATTCAAACGCCTGGTTACCGTCACATTGCTTGCGTGGATAGGAGAATAGGAAGGAGTCTGGATATTGCAGCCGTTGGAGTGTTCCGAATAGCATTGAGGGGACATCTGGAGAGTAACGTCCCTGTTACACGCCACTATCTCCAGCTGTTAACCGTTGGTTACAGAATTCTTCTAAATGGAAAAAGACAAAAAGCTCCTGCCGTAAGGAAATTACATGGGTTTTTGGAAGCTTCCGACTGTCGACTAGGAAGGGGGGAATCGAGGGGCAACAGATGGACGACTCGTACGTGTAATGTTCGCCATATGACTCATTGATAGAAGCTAATCCGTTAAAGCGTTACTACTCGGCATCATGAGTGGGTGGAGAGATTTTGTCTGCTAATTTTTTTCAAGTCTGGTTGATAACGCATGTAACCGCTGCATTTCATATGGGTCAGTCTCAACGTGAGGGCTCCAATACTCGCGTCCGACAGTGTGGGAACAATGCATTCGAGAACAGGTACACAGACGTCTCACCATCTATAACAGTTTGTGGGTGAGTTACAACCAGGCTGCTACGACTTTTCAAATACACTGTCACCGATCGTGGAAGGGCACTGATTTCGCAGCAAGGACGAGGGATTTGGTTGAGTTAGGGCCACATTTGGAGGCTCAGTTTCTTCACCCGTGGCAGCCACTTCCATACGGGCAGATTGTATTTGGACGCTAATGCTACTGGTCGGGTTGCATTGGAAATTGTTGAGAACAACCACGTGAATAACCCCAAGAATATCTCGTTGGTATCATAGGCGTCAATCTGGATAAGACAACTGCACTGGGTCAGATGGTAAGTTTTAGCACTCACGGTAACAGTCTGGGCCACCGCAGGGAAGGACATATCGACTGAGATTCTTCAAGGACAGCTTTACAGCAGTGAAGGAAGTCTTCACGGGATTCAGATTATTATGTTTTAGCACAGAAACATTCAGTTATAACATCCAATGCAAATTTAGGAGTTCATGGACAAGGTTGACTGAAGTTAACATGAGAAGGAGACACTGAAAAATACCCAGTAAGAGGTTCCAACAGTGGGCTTCGAGATTGCCTTCCAATCCTCATTATCCCAATCTCTAGCGAACTCAGCTTTTGAATGACTATTCTTCTTGGACTTACTTGGTGGCTACCAAGCCAGATTTATATGTTTCATTGTTAGCTGATTTAAAGAGAGGTCGGAATGCTGTGATGTTAATGTACTTTGTATACGTGACTTCTAATCAGAACTGTTGTCCTAACGCCTGTTCTAAATGTTGATCATTTCCTTATTTCTGTGGTATACCAAGGAAAGTAAAATTTAATAGATTATTTAGTTAGTATTGGTGTTCTGAGCCATTGGAAGTTGTGTGTTAATTATTTGACGTAATGCTACAGCTATCGTCCTGATTACAGTGATAGGAAAACTTATTGAGAATATTACAGTGGTATCCTTGTATATATTTCACATGGTATAGAGGAATGCCCCTAGATTTACGTGAATGCAAAGACACTAAAACATAAAAGAGAAATTTATTTTAGAGTACTTCAGTGGTATCAAACTGTATTCAGGCTGCCTATGAACCGTTTGGTTTAATGTCAAAGGCTAAACCTTCAGTATATGAGGGGAGAATTTGAGTGCAAATCACTACAATCTCCTTCAATTTCACATAGGCAAGCATTCCTTATTTCTGCCAGAGAACAGCAAAAGAGATTCTGAGTTTAAAAGCAGAGTGAATACTGTGCCTGTTCAGATATAAGTTTTGTTGGGAGGGAATTTAATTTGCAAACTATTTGATAAATTGTCTCCGTATATATCAAAGGAAAATCTAATCTCTCGGCAGGGTCAATTGAGTGTTTAAGTCCAAAATTTAAGCAGAGATTATTACATTATCATCAGTGGACTTCGGAGAGATTTTAGTTCAGCTGCATAAGGGTGTGAGAACAGAACAGCTATGAAACATTACCAGTTACAATTTCAGAACTCTGATCAAAACTTGCGGAGAATATTACAGTGGGTAGTCAGCTAAGAGACATGTTCAAATTTAAGTTCCACAGGTAGCTGAAACTAGTGGTTCCAGAAAGTTGTATACCCTCCATGGGTTTTTGAGTTGGTGGATTGTTATTACAAGTTGGAGGCACAAAAACAGTGGTCACGTAATCCTCAGCATTTGAATCAATTGGTTAATCATGTTTACTTCAAGTACCCAGAGGCAGTGGGACAAGAATATGGAGAAGCTTAAACAAAGTTTGAAAAGGCTAGATGAAAATAAAAAAAGAATGAATGAATTTATCTCAGACCCTGCAAAACTAGACAAAGTGGCACGACGTATGGTTTCCATTGTTAAGAGCACTACATCACATAACAAAGAGAAAAAGGAACAAGAGGTCTCTATAGTATCTAGAAGCCTCTATGATGAATTTCCAGTAGTTAGTGACCATCATACAGCTGACTTTATAGAGAACAAAAATCAGATCTTGGAAAACAAATCAGAAAATTCATTTGATGACAATGAATCCCAAGATCATGATGTGGATGGACACGCAGTCACCTTGGAGGTGGAAGTGCGCGATGATACTGTTATATCAACAGATTCTATTTCGCCAATTGAGCCATCCTATGAGGTGCATAGCAACAAAACCCTAGATATTGTGGAGTGCCTAGATGATAGCATACATGATGCTGCTTATCATATGGTGAGTGACATTGATTCAACCTCATATCACAGTGTGGATGACAAATTGGAGGATTTGTGTGGAAATGTTTCATCACAAGGGGATCATCATCTAGCAAGCCAATTGAAGGTTAATGATAGGATGGTTGCCACAACCGTTAAGCATTTTGATGTTGCTCGTCAAATGTTGGCTACCTATGGTTGGAGTACTCCTTTGACAGATGAGCATGGTGATAGTGTTTTTTCCCTTGTAGAGATACATGCATTCCGAGAAGCGATTGGAATGATGAAACAAAATTACCTACAACTACTTGCAGATAGAGATTTTCTTCTCGAGTGGGATTGCATATGTTATGATGCATTGTAGGGAAACGAGGAGAAGGTTGATAAGCTCACTCATGAGCTTGAACTGACTATGGACTCTTTGCAGAGTGCTCAGTTGGCCCTTCAAGAGTCACAATTGCAGATTGAGAAGCTCACAGAGGAGTTGAGTTTGGCACAATCTCCACCAGCTGCAGATATAGTACAATTACATACAGAGGCAGCTGATGAGGATGTTATATCCACGGGTTGTAGTGGGGATGTGGTTACATCTATCACAGATATGGTTACACAGGTTTCAGCTGGGATGAGTACCTTGATGGAGAACAGAAGAGAACCATTGGTTGTATTGAGTTCTCCCAAGGTTAGTGTTGTGACAGTTGATACAGGACAGTTTATTGGTAGCTCTTGTGTCATATTGTGGAGTGCCTAGATGATAGCATACACGATGCTGCTTATCATATGGTGAGTGACATTGATTCAACCTCATATCACAGTGCGGATGACAAATTGGAGGATTTGTGTGAAAATGTTTCGTCACAAGGGGATCATCATCTAGCAAGCCAATTGAAGGTTAATGGTAGGATGGTTGCCACAACCGTTAAGCATTTTGATGTTGCTCGTCAAATGTTGGCTACCTATGGTTGGAGTACTCCTTTGACAGATGAGCATGGTGATAGTGTTTTTTCCCTTGTAGAGATACATGCATTCCGAGAAGCGATTGGAATGATGAAACAAAATTACCTACAACTACTTGCAGATAGAGATTTTCTTCTCGAGTGGGATTGCATATGTTATGATGCATTGTAGGGAAACGAGGAGAAGGTTGATAAGCTCACTCATGAGCTTGAAGTGACTATGGACTCTTTGCAGAGTGCTCAGTTGGCCCTTCAAGAGTCACAATTGCAGATTGAGAAGCTCACAAAGGAGTTGAGTTTGGCACAATCTCCACCAGCTGCAGATATAGTACAATTACATACAGAGGCAGCTGATGAGGATGTTATATCCACGGGTTGTAGTGGGGATGTGGTTACATCTATCACAGATATGGTTACACAGGTTTCAACTGGGATGAGTACCTTGATGGAGAACAGAAGAGAACCATTGGTTGTATTGAGTTCTCCCGAGGTTAGTGTCGTGACAGTTGATACAGGACAGTTTACTAGTAGCTCTTGTGTCATAATGGTGGATTCTCCTGAGAATTGTGTGGTAGTGCACGACGCTACTCCATCATCCACACAGGGCATTCACAGAGTGTCATCTGGATGGGAGTATAGCTCTCATGTTGATTTGTTTCCATCTCCTGGAAGCAAATCTGTCACTTCAGTCCATGCAGCTGATTTTGGATGCTGGCTTGTCGATTTTCAGAATCAGAGGGATCAGTTGTTTGACTCAAGTGCTTTTAGTGCTGAGCCATTGACAGAGGTTGGAGCATTTTACCACGAATACACAATGGGGAGTGCTCATCTTTTTTCTTTTGACCCACACCCACAAGACTTGATGGTGCATCGGTGTGGATTAGTCCCAGAATTATACCATCTATTGTGGGATGGGTATTCACCATCTTCGGAAGATGGGATTAGCGGCTGCAAGCAACCGACTCAGTTGTTTGTGGGGGATTACTTGTGGGGAAAGCCGTCGATTTTACATCATGCTGATATGTTTCCAACATGGTTTGCTACTTCTATGTCACAAAGTTCTCTTATGGGTACATGGTTACAAGACAACTATGGTGCTAGTTGGCATGATGGTTTGGTTAGTTATCACATCCATGGGAGTTTAGCGGGAGTTGTAGATGGATGTTGTGTTATAGATGCTATCAAGTATTTTTACCTCTATATGGCGAATGGATGTGGGGTTCGATTGTTTTGGGATCCAGGTGGCGACAGGTTTGATACGATGTATTGGTTGATCGGGGATCCAGGTGCAGGTGTTGAGTTTTTCCAGAGAGTTAAATGGGATCCAGGGATTCAGTTGAGAGATAGATTGCGGAGGGACATCTGGCTTCACAGTTTGGCCAACATTGTTTTCAGCCTGGATTACAGGGCTGCCTACAAACTCGTATGGGATCCTGGTACGAATTGCTTGAGGGAAAGCAATTTTAAGGAGGGGAGATTTGTAATGTTCCCTTTTGGAACATTAGAAAATATTGAAGTCTTATTTCATGCAATATTAAATTGACTCTGAGACAGGCTCAAAATATTAAAGGGGTCAAACTAATGTTATATTAAGGACAAAGGGGCCAAGGAGGAACAAGATGAATTGCTTTAGGGAAGTGAAGAGCCACAAGGGAATAAAACGAAACCAAAGAGGAGCCAAAGAGTCTTGGTTTGTGTTTTTAAAAGGAGAAAGTGACTCATGGTTGGACATGCTTGATTTACTATTCAGATTTCCAGTTCTCTCTTGTGAGAGTTTTTAGAAAGCTTCAGCTTTCAGCCAGTGTGAGGGCGTAGCCCCTTGTGCAGGCAGGTAGTGGACGAAAACCCATTGTCAAGGGAGATATCATTTCAGGTGTCTTGGTTGTGCTTACAGGTTCTTCTCTTTAGTTTTCCAATCTGACTGTAGAACTGTGTTTAAGATTGGATTTATAGTTGTTGGTTATTGTATTGCTATTGTATAATACAATAACGTTTTAGGAGTTATCTAGAAGTTGCTGGTTTAGTATTTTGATTCGTATTGCACTTTTCATATGCCTGCACCTTTAATGCAAATTGGAAGAAGGCAAAGTGATTTTTTGTTCTTGTTTCTTCTTCATGTGTGTGTATTTCTGAATATTACATTCAAGAGTTGCAGAAATATCTTGCCGGGTTATCATCTGTTGTTCACCTTTGCTGTTTATTTGATTAAAGGGTTTATATTCTGGGGTTAGCATTAAGGGGAAAACAAAAAAATTATGATTCGAACATTTTAATGCTAGTTCGGGTCATCACATGTAAGCATCTTATAGATCCTTTACAAGGCCCGCAAATGAGAAAATGTAGGAGTTTTAATAACATCCACACAACCTAGTGGTCTAAGGGATCAAGAGATAGAAAATAATACATTTTCGAATGTTTTTTCATGTGTGTAAATCTTAAGAGTAGGAAACTAGCCAATTTGTGAAGCCCAACCTCCTCAAAAAGATCAAGACTGTTCACCTTTAACTTGCTTATTTCCAACGTGTGGAATGTTGTGGGGTTATTAAAATGATAGAATGTTTATCTACATCGTATGGAATTTTTATTTGACATCTTCGTTTTATTGATAAAGCAACAACCACATGTGCAATTTTTATTTGACACGTTCATTTTCTTGAAAAGGCAACAACCATTTTTTTAGTTTCTGCCAATCAAATCAAAAAATTTAAAAGATTATATGACACTTCAAATGTTTATATCTTTTTCTAATTTTCCATAATTTTATAAATCACATTTTTCATTCATAGTATTGGTCCATTCTATTTTTGGTGGGGTAGAAAATTAATTTTCTTCAACAAAAATATAAATATTTTCTAACAACTTCATCTTGCATTAACAAACCACATTAATTACAACTTTATCTTTTTCAAATTTATTACAATTTATCTTTTCTACATTTATGACAAGTTGATAAGATTTTTTTTCAATCATTTTATCTTCCACGTCTAATCAATTTTAATTCTCAATAGCAATATAATTTCAATATGTTATATTTTTGGATTTGAATTTCTAATTTTTTTAAAACTTTGATTTTTTAATAAAAGTAGTTAAATTATTACTATTATTTTACTTTTATAAAAATAAAACAATAAAACTTTGATTTTTTATAAAAATAAATTAAACAATATTATTTTTTAATTATATTTTATAATAGTGTTTGTAATATGTATAATTGATAAGTGTTACAATGTGTAAATTATATCATTTATTATTATTAATATTTTATATTTAAACAATTTATCATTTAGTTTAAATATATTTAAAACTTAAATATATATTTTAATATTAAATTAATAATTATACTTTACATCAAAAAAACAGAAAATAACCATAAAAAAATAATAATTCAATTCTAAAAGATATGCAAATTATTATTAAGTTTTTATAAACTATGTGTTAAAATTAAATAGTTATATTCTATTTCTTATTTATTACATCATATTTATTCATCAACATCAAATTTATATATATTTCATCTACTTATTATTTACAAATGTATATATTAAATTATATAGATATTATTTCATAATTAAAAATTACTTAATTTTATGAAAAATTTGGAAATACAAAATATTAAATAGTAAACTTTATAAAATTAAACAATTAAACAATTAGTTTTATTTATAAAATATTTTTATATTTCAATACATTTCATTTTTTCTTATACAAATGTGAGTTTTAATATAAAAATTAAATTCTTAGTTTCATTAATTAAATATAATATATTTTAATTTTTTATTATAACCATGATTTTATTTTGACTATTTGTTTTATTAAGAAAAATAATTATATTTAATTCTCTCTCCCACACACAACTTATGTTGGTATTGCTCTATCTTATTATTTTATCTCTCTTCCTTTTCCTCTATATTCTCTATCATTTTTTTCTATGCATATATGTTTATGTTGTTATTGTTCTATATTGCTATTTATCTCTATCTAATGATTAAAAATAGTGTGATTTCCATTTGATAATCAAGATAAGAATAATACATAGTTACTTATGGTTCTCTAGTAGCATGCATAACATGCTTAAACATATAATATGTGATACTTTCCGCATTGCACATATTTTAAGTTGTCAATGTAGAAGGTGCAAATTTGTCTAAAGCATATGTATTGATCGTAGTATGATATTAGGTACTTAGTGCCATATTGGGGACTTTGGCATCTTATTCTTGGGCTTAAATGCCCAATGATATAATAATATAACACGAGAACTTAACAACAAAATATGAACCATCCTATTAGATCACAAGTACATTTTTGGGACGAAAATTTAACAACAAAATATGAGTCATCATATTAGATCACAAGTGCATTTCTAGGCAAAAATTAATGCATTCACAATGTTAATTTAGAACTATTTAACCTTATTCTCATTCATCTACACCTTTACAACCATTATGTGTTAGGCAGGAACTATGATGCATTGCATCTCTTGTTATTTAACACATTCATTTTATTTGACTTAAGATAATGTAAATGGAATAATAAGTTTTTTTTTTTTTTTTGAAATTTATTCTTTCCCTTTTTTTAATGTAGAACCACCACCACAAAGAAGTTGAAATGACAATTAGATAAGAATATATCATTATTAGGGGTCATATATCTTTATAATTTTCGTACAAAGTTTTAATATTAATTACGTATTAATAAAAAAAATTCAATTAATAATCTAGTTAGTGTTGTAATTAGTAAATTATAGTTATTGTTTATATATGTGATCAAAAGGTGTGAAAAGTATCATAGATGTATTTTTATTTTCTCTATATTTAAAGAGAGGATTTAAAAAATACGATTGTTCTAGTAGATTTTTGATTGGTGAATTCTTACTTTAGAAAAGGGGATTTGAAGTTGTTTCAAAGATAAAGAGGGCAATTCATCTCAATGTTCACAATCTATTTTATGATGAGTATTAATCATTTTTTTAAAAATGAAGTGATGATAGGATGACAAGGTGCATATTTTGAGGAAAATAGTTTGAGGTTCATTTTTAGGGACAATGGAAGGACAATAATGTATATTAATTTGTGGAGACATTCAAATATGTACAAATGAACAATAGTGAAATAATAAATTAATCATGTAAGTAGTGTAACAATAATTTTTAAAAAAAAAATTGTTTTCAATAATACACTTGCGCCTTTAGCATTTTATGAATGTAAAATTATTTTTACATCCCTATTCATAGCTTCAAAAGTTGAGCTTTTGCCAACTCACATTCCCATGTTGTGTTCACCATACTATTGATCCTCAGTTTTCGCCACCTCCTTTGCAACTAATTGTGTCTCCATATTAACCATTTTTTCCTTAAGCCACTTTGTTTTATTAATTTGTGCTTGTTGTACCAATAGTTCTTGGAACTTCTTAATCCTATCAACCATCTTGAACTAACATGTTTTTACCATCCATGGGGCCTCATCTACATATCATGTAGTATCATTAATAGATATGATTTGGCCCTTCAGTAAAAGTAAAAAGTCTTTAAAACAAGTCTCTGTAGGATTTGAGCAATACAAATCCACAAAATTCGAAGAACATGTGCATGCAAGAACTTGTTATAGAGAAGAAAAGACAAACAAGAGGCAAGGGTTTGACTTTGAGAATATGCAAGTTATATTATTAGACTAAAAAAAGATAAATGAAATTTACAATTGATCAATCCTTATATAAGGAGATCGTAAAACCTAAAAGGGAAATCCTAAGAGGGAAATGACATTTAATAATTATTAATTAATTATTAAATGTAAATCCAAGTGCATAAAGGGAAATCTTAAAAAATGAGTAAAGCTAATTTAATAAATGAAATTAAATAAACCTTTTACTTTAACACACCGACCCACCTCCCTTCCCCTCCCCCCCTTAAGATGAGCAATAATGCAACTACAAACAATGTAAGAAAAAGTAAGGAAACTACAATGTTGAGAGCAAACTTGGGTCCCAACAATAAGGCTTGATGGGTACCCATGGTGTCAGAGCCTACATGGTCCTATATAGTGTCAGAGCTTGACCTGTTGTAACTTGTTCCTATTTGCAGAAAAAGAATAAGGGTTTGATAGAACAGATTTGGCAGTTTTCAAATATTTTCTATGAAAATAAGGTGGTCTCTGATTTTTGGAGCACTTTGAGGCCAAACACACCTCATGGTTGACTTCAGAAGATGTCAAAACCCCTATTTTCATATAAAATTTGTCAATTTTGGACAACGTTGATTGGGGAGGCAAAAAAAATTGCATACCAAGGCCATATGGCCTCTGGCACACATTTGTCATGTCCCCTTTCTAGCGACATGATTTCCATAGTAGATTTGCCTATCATTGACTCTCGTAGGCAAATGATTTTGGAGAGATAGTCATCCTGTTGATCAGTTGGTTGTATATTGCTCTTGGAGAGTCATAGTTGAGCTTACATCCAGTTGAGCGGGGCCTACATGTTCTAATTTTGAGTTGAGATTGCACTTTTATTTTATAAAGTTGTTTTATAATAAAATGCATTATAATAAGATTTTATAAAAGATGTTTCTAGAAGTTCCTAGTGACTTCTTAGAAAAGTTAATAAATTGAGGGCTAGAGGCATCCATTTGAACAAGTGATTTTGTGGATTCAACTTCTATTCATCTTGGAGTAATTTGTAGTCGTTTGGTATGCAAATTTTCATTAGATCTTTGGGAACGAAAACTCCCTTGGATTTGCATAATTGAGGCAGTGGAATATCTTATGAAGGGTTGCTCATTGGAGATGGTATTTAGCCATTTCATGGTGGATTATTCTAAGAATTGATTTGAGAGTTTAAAACTGTCTACAAAAAGGGGTTTGGAATTCATCATATCATTGGAAAATCAGTTTGGTAAAATTGGGAGGTCATTCAGTGCAATTTTCTGATCAGTCCATACCGGGGCTTGGACTCACATTTTTACTCATAACTTCATATTGCTTGGGAGTTTGAATTTATGCTTTGGAGGGGTTATATATTTACCCTAGGTGTTTTCGATCATACCAATTTCAGCATCCAATACCCAACAAATTATTTTATAACAGGGTCATACATAACAGTGTCGTACTAGGGCTTAAGACACAAATTTGTTCATATCTCACAAACTATTCAGAGATTCATTCAATGCTTTTAAGAGGTCATTTAACAACCCTAGGCGTCCCTGTTTGGGGTATTTTCGGCAGCCATTAATTTGCATAAATTTCAGTACAAGTTTCGTACTGTATGGCCTGTACCAGGAAGCTGTACGGCAGGGAACAAAGGTGAAAATTTGGGCTGCAAAATTGTCATCAGTACATCAGGCTTTGACAACAAACAGTGGCAGCAAATCTCTAGGTTCTTGTATTTGATTTGGATAGTATAAATTGCATATATTCAGTTCTTGTAATGCCTTAAATCAGTCACTGTTTCTAGTTAAAGAATATTGTAGCAACAGTCCATTATACTCTCAGAATTAAGTCCTTAATAACACATTGTAATCAGATTTCCTGAATATTGTTATTGGTACTATTATTGTTAATTGTATTGCATTGTTATTTCAGTCATACCTTGTGAATTTTTTGCTATACTACATTTTAAACAAATAATCAGTTGCATGCCAAGTGTTTGACGGATTGTCACAGTTCAGCATTGAGGTTTTAGTGGCCTTTATAGTAAGGGTCATCACAACATTCCAATGTGATTTTTTGTAAAAAATGATAATTTTTAGTGGTTATTGAAACCACACGGCAGTTACACGCCCACTAGAGTGGTTACACTAACCGCGCAAGGGTATAACACACCGTTGGTAGTTTGTGTTTACAGTTTCAAACAAATCTGTCACAACACGCCTCCTTCGTTGGTGCCACCACCATGATGCCACTTGGAAGCTCTACTCACGGGCCACCCCCACTTCACTTGTGGTCACATGGTAGATCGGGGGGCTTTATTCTTAGCCTCCTTTTCAATTTTTTGAAAGGGTTCGCAGCTTTTTCTTTGTTACGAAAGCCTTGTTGATTTTTTGGTCATATCTTTAGCATACGGAGACATTTTTTTGGATCTGAAAGAAGTGTCGAAAAGTTGATTCAGACATGAAAATGACAATCAAGGTATTTTTTGGAGTTATTTTCCAAATTGGTATAATTTTTTTTCTCGAAATCAAGTGATGTTTTCTATCTTTCTGAGGGTGTAACTTGCTCATTTTAGCTCCATTTTCCGATCTGAAAGAAGCATAGAACTCTCTTCTCAAGCCCTATCCAGATTCTCTATTATTTTCATCATTATTTCTTAAATTGAATTTGTTTTGCTCTCTTCTTGTTTATGCATTCCTTCTAGTAGCTGGGGTTCAATTTTTTGCATTGTAGGGGATGTTTTGTATTATTGTTTCTGTTATTTACATCATTAAACCAAAACATTTTTTAAAAAAAAATCTAACACCTTCTAGAACAATGGTGGAGACCTCTTCTTATCTAGAACTTCTTACCCCTCATAACTATTACACATAGAAGTCCCTAATGACACAACTTCTCTAGCTAAAAGAGTTGTGGTCTTGTATAGACACAGTGCAACCAAATACACAGAGGCCTTTTGAGGTCATGCAACACAAGAACAAGATGGATGAGGCAATGGGGTTGATTGTTTTACAAGTATCTGATAGTCTACAATTTCATCTTGATGGATGCAATACCCCTCTAGCTATGTGGACCAAGCTTGATGACTTGTTTAGTACAGTGAATGAGTTCGAGGCACTTCAAATTGAAGTGGAGCTTACCTCTCTTATACCAGAATCTTTTACTTACATTGAGGACTTCTTGATGGAGTTCAAACAATAGATATCTTTACTACAGAGTTGTAGGAAAACCAAGACTGACATTGAGTGTATTTACCTAATTCTTTCTAAGCTTCGTGGAAACTTTCAAATTTTTGTTTCTACTGTCTATTCCACCAAGGATGCTTTGGGTACTAGATTTACCATGTCATCCTTTGAGATTTTTTTGTGATTGTTTGACTTCAGAGCAAGCTCTCTTAGTTGGATTCTCTCATAGGCTCACAAACTTACGCATTGGTAGCTCGACCATCTTTTGGGACGAAGGAGAAGAAACAAAAGTCACATCTTACAAAGTCTCGGACTAATTCTAGCTCTCACATCACATTAGGCCCATCTCCTTGTAAGGGAGATAAACCAAAGCTAGAAACTGATGTGTGCTTATTGTAATAAGCTTAATCATGACAAGTCACGTTGCTATGAGAAGAAGTTAGATGGCTATGCGAAATAGGTTTCATACCTGACAGCTCTCCTTCAGAAGAGAAACATTGATATTCCTTCTACTTCTCATAGATCTTCTTCATCATCATCATTTTAATCAGATTCTAAAGACATAAGAAAGGGTCATGCACTGTGTGCAACTACTATTCCACATTCTTCTAGATGGTTACTCGATTTAGGTGCTTCACACCATATGACACCTTCTAAGGTTTTTTTCTCTTCTTGTTAAGCTTCTCCTACTCCGCACATTTTGATATGAAATAACATTGTTATGACTGTATGTGAGAAAGGTTCTGTTGGCATTGATGATGGTACATTTCATGATGTACTTTGTGTTCCATATTTTTTCTCTAGCCTTCTCTTTATCTATCAGATTACACACAGTGTGATAGAGAATTGAGTTTGCACAAGATTCAATGCACATCATCGATAGTGAGACAGACAATATTGTTGTTGAAGGGATTGTTGATCACTCTTCCTACCTATACTCTTTCTCTCATTTTGGTCCCCCATCTCCACTATTAGAGACTCCCTCTCCTTCTTCATGAGAGACTATTGAGGTGGAGTTACGTCACTTGAACTTACGTGTTGTTCCTAAGACTAGTGTTGTGAGTTCTACACCTCCACCTCCTATTCAGATTCCATCTATTGCACATGATTACTGTTGGTGTAAATAAGTACTTTACTATTTACATTTACTTAAGTTTACTTAGGTTAATGCATTATTTAATTATATTGCATTATTTTATTATTTTTATTTGTGAGACACTTAGGAGTTTACACATCTTGTGATTTGTCATGTAGACAACACAGGAGTATGCAACTTTATTTGAGCACATGGTGTCTACAACACTGTTTTGCGTGTCCCACCCTTGTAGGCTTATCCTTACAACACCACACTTACTTCCGTGCTTAATGGAGAATAATCCATATTTGGTGGACATGTGCTTAGTTTTCTGACACTTCATGGTGCTAACTTCTATGCATTCTAGAACCTCTCATGTAGCCTTTATAATCAGGCACTCCTAGTGTACTCTTGCATAAGTTATTGAATACATAGTTATTCTGATCATACTCTCTACATTTTTGGTCTACAGTTGTGCTTGTGTTTGAGTTCGTAGTTCTTGGAGAAATTTTTCTCTAACACAGATTCTTACATGGTATCAGAGCTTGGAGACTTTCTCATCACATAGTCATTCGAGACCTCTTGCTTCATCACCTCAACCTGAATCCAGAGTGCTGCAGAAATTGGGAGCATCCAGCATCAGATTTGACCTCCCCATTGCATCTGAAACGCTGAAAATTGACTATAAGCACGCCTACCTTGGCCCAAAGTCGACTGCGAGGCAAATTTTTTTTGCAAATCGACATCCGAAGGCACCGATTTGCAATTGGGTATGATCGTTTTTATTGATCTGATTTAATTTTTCGGATCTGAACTATTTATTTCTCTATAATTATTGGCCTTTTCGGAATTATTTTTTGGATTAGCAGCAGAGAAATTTTTTTCACCCGAACCGGGCAGTGACACCCTAGCTCAGATCTCTATTTGGCGGATTATTATTTTATTGCAGGTTAATACCTTTATACTGTGAGCTATTGTTAAGTACGAGTTATATTTTATATAACCTGCGGCTTATTAACACCGCTCGACCGTGGCCCGTATAACATCGTCACCAACTGGTGGTCCTTTTTCCATTTTCGAGAATTCATTTTACCACTGGCGAGCTCAACCCACACGCCAACAACTCCAATTCAACTGGCGGTCGAGTTTGATCCATCGAGACTCGCTGTTTATTGTGGTAGTCTGCAGTGTATGTTTTAAACTCCCGAGACTTCCCACGCACAACGAATGTGGGATAATACCCACATTTCTGGCAAAGGAATTTAAACCACCAGCGATGAAATTGTTCCCTCCGGCAATCGCTGCTTCCATCCTCAGTAGCAGCAAATCTAACACCGCAGTCGACGCGACGGTCTCCCATTCACTGCTTGCTGCCATGTCTGCGACCGCCATGCGGCGTCATCCCTCCGCAGCACACCAGTTTGCCACGCAGACACTGACTGGACTGCCCAGCTAGTACCGAGGAAGCCACGCCTGCAGACTTCTCCTCCACGCGGAGCCTATCATCGCTAGACTCGCGGCGCCATTTGATTTGGTCGACCAAGTCCAGTCAGCATCTGATTTGGATGACATGTCAACCAACACGTCATAATTTTCTGTACAGTTCGTACATTTCTGTACGGTACCGCTTTGCCACGTCAGCTAGTTTTTTGCTGACATCATCAATTTCACGAGTCTAAAATTGACACCCGTCTGGACGTCATTCCAGGGCATTTGAGTACTGCATTGACGACCGTTTGACTATCAAATTTAGACTTGCAATTTCTCCTCCAAACCCTTCTCCAGATTGCTTTTCAGTTTGGCAGCCTGACTTTGCGAGCTCATAACGTGGACATTCAGACTCTGATTCAAGTGTAATTTTTTTTTGAGATCAGGTAAAATTTCCTGAATTTTTTAGCGGTGGTGTTGTTTTCTTGTTTTGGTGCACAAATTTTGCAAAAATTGCATTTTTTGGCGATTGTACCTGCATAATGCTGCCTTTTGCAACTTCAGAAGCTCCATACAGGCACATCTGGTCACCTTTTCAGGTTTTTTTTTTTTTGAAAGTGCGTATTTTTTTGTCTACTTTCCAGATCTGAAGTTAGATTCTAAGGTTGTGTGAAAAAATTTCTCACTTTCAGAATTAGGCCTTCTTTGGCATTGTATAGCTTCCATTCTTTTCAGAATTGTTGTAAAACTAAGCTACAGTGCTTAAGTGACAAATTTCAACCTCATAAGGCAGTTGTAAAAGCAAAATCAGAAAGTCCACTTTGTTTATTTTGACAAGTGGCTCATTGTAAACGCACTACTTATAAAGTGCCAACAACATCTCTTTTGGGGGGGTCTTTTGATTGAGTGAAAAGAGGGGGGGGGGGTGTAGCGTGTTCTTGTGTCTCTATTTTGTGCTCTTTCGTTTCTACATCATGCGTTTTAAATGTCCACCTCTAACTTCACGCAACTATGCTACTTGGAAAGATATTGCATGGAGTAGATTAATGGAAAAAGGATATAGTTTGTATGTTGATGGTACAATTACCAAACCTACTAATGCTAAAGAACTCATTGATTGGAGAAGTCAAGACTGACAAGCTCTAGGTGTTATCAGGAGTTGTGTACATGGGGATCTTCTCTTTCACATTAAAAATTGTTTAGAATCTAAGGAAGCTTGGGATAAACTTGAACAGTTGTATGGTAAAGTGGATGAAGAAAAGGGATTTCAGATTGTGGATGATCTACTTCTCTTAGATCCTAAAAATTATGACACAATTCAGGATTATATCATCAAAGTCAATGAGTATAGGGCACTTCTAAATGATTGTGGAAATCCCATGAAGGATGATAGGTTGATACATCACATCTTGAAAAAGCTACCTACTGAGTATACCAACTTTGTTTCGAGTTTTAATACTCACAAGTTGACCATGGGATCTACTTACCACAAGCCTTCCTTTGATGGATTTGTAGACATGTTGATTGTTAAACAATCTCACTTGGTGGATTTTGGCCTTCTCAAGTCATCTAAGACCAAAGCCTTAGTGGCTTGTGATGATTCCAAATCTAGTCAAGGGGGGAAAAGCAACAACAAGAAGAAGCAGTGGAAGCAGAAAACACAATTTAAGACACAACATGACTCCTCTCAACAAGGCAATTCTTCTCCAAACAAGAAAGGAAGTAATGAAAAGAAGGACAAACTCTTTTGTGCATACTGTAAAAAGCCAAATCATGATGAGCATCATTGCAAAACAAAAAGAATTGATGAGTTAGAAAATCTACTCAAGAAGAATAAGATTCAAGTGCTAGGTACTTCCAAGGATTCTACTCCAACCTCTTCGAAGGGTAAAGGTCAAGCACTTATGGAAAATTCAAATTCTTCTTCGGAATGGATACTTGACTTAGGTGCCTCTTACCATATGGGTTCTGCAAAGAAAGACTTTTCTTCATTGAAGCAGTCACAGGTACCACACATCTTCGTCGAAGATGATGCAAAGATGGAAGTTGAAGGGAAAGGACATGTTGAAATGGAAGATGGGGAATTCAAAGATGTACTCTATGTTCCAAATCTAAGCTCCAATCTCCTCTCAATTTACCAAATCACTCACCTTGGAGATGGTCATAAGGTTGAGTTCCTTCCCAATTCAGTGATGGTGTGAAGTCTCAAAGATGATTCATTGGTAGCAGTTGGGAAAGTCAATGATAGCAGGAGGCTTTATTCCTTCTCCCATTTTGTGCCTAAGAGTTCTTCTCAAGCCTTGTTAACTCACTCTAATTCAAACATCAACTTATGGCATGAGCGGTTTGGTCACCTTGACTACCACTATCTTTAGCAACTTTGCACATACCAAATGGTCAAAGGTCTACCTCAAATCAACTTTTCTAAGAGTAAATGTTCATCAGATTCAGTGGATATGCATCCAGAGGGAAAGTTACAAAGAGGGAAGTCTTCTAGAGCAACAAGTGTTCTTCAAATGGTTCACATGGTATTAGCAGGTCCTTTTGCATTCAACCAAGGTCGCTATATACTCACTTTTGTTGATGAATTTTCAAGGTTCACTTGGGTGTACTTTCTGCATAGTAAGGATGAAGTATTGGATGCATTTCTAGACTTCAAGACTCATGTAGAACGACAATCCAGAAAGGCCATCAAAGTACTCCGAATGGACAATGGAAACATGGATGTGAACAGAAGACTTAAGGACTTTTGTGGACATGAGAGAATTGATCTTTAGACTCCTTCAGCATTCAGTTCACACAAGACAGATGTTGCAGCATTGAGGATTAGAACTCTTAAGTCTATGGCAAGTTGCATGATTCATGCCAAGTCTCTCGATCCATCATTAGAAGTCGAAGCAATCTCCAGTGCCGCTCACATTCTTAATCATTCTCCTCATCTAGCCTTAGATGGAAAAACTCCTTTTGAGGCATGGTGTGGCAGAAAACCTATTGTGACACACTTCAGAGTCTTCAGTTGTCCTGCTTGGGCAAACAGATCTTCCAGGGGTCGCAAGGCACAGACATTTCGACCTTGTACTTTCATTGGTTATGAAGACAGTTTGAAGGCATATAGACTTCTAAATCCTGAGACACATCAGATTTTTGTGGAGAAGGATGCTCACTTTGAGGAAAGTTCTTCGAGCTTGTCCTCTACTCCTCTCCACACTTCATACATAGTGAAAACTGATAGTGACACCAACGATAGTGCTTCAACAGGTTCAGACATATGGGGTTCTATCGACAGTTGCAGTGAGAGGTCACATTAGTCCAGTCAACATGCTTACATTGCCATAGTGAAAGGTCCAACATAGCATGGTACATCTCATCTTCTAGCTCCAACTTCATTTGACTTGGGAGACAGACTTGAGGACTTACATCTTCTCATTGATGATGATTCTTCTACAGTTGTTGCAAGGGCTCACTCTGACCCTCATGTCCATTCTCTACATGATCAGTCTTTCGAGGTTGATGTGATTGTGGATCCTTATGAACAACAATTAGTGAACATCTCTTTGTCAGTAAAGGAGACAAATGGTTCAATGGAACAGGTTCAATAGACATCTTTGACAGATTTGCACTCATTCTTTTTAGCACAGTTGGAAGGGGTGAACTTCAGCATCAGTACAGGGATACTTGAGCAGGTTTCAGGGCCAACATACATCTTCAGGACAGTACCTTGGGCATTGTTTCTTCCTAAGGGGAGGAACACTATTCTGCATTCTTGGACCAGCTTCTTCATTGGAGGAGTTTTCACTTGTTGGCATTCTTCTTTTGGGGGGGGGAGCCTCTTCTATCTCTCTTCCTTCACTCATTCTCTTATGTATGTACTGGATGTATGTCGTAATGGGGGGGTCTTGATTACTCCATCCATCGATGCATCCTCTTCTATCTCTCTTTTTGGGGGAGGGTTTTTCCCATGAGTTTTTCCCTCTTTCCCCGCTTTATGGGAGATTGCATTAACATTATGTACATGGGTACCTAACATGGCCTAGTAGTCGGGACCCATTATGCATCTTCATCCTAGTTCGTAAGCTTAAGGGCATTTCCCTAAGTTGCACTTAAGGGGGGGTGTTGGTGTAAATAAGTACTTTACTATTTACACTTACTTGAGTTTACTTAAGTTAATGCATTATTTTATTATTTTTATTTGTGAGACACTTAAGAGTTTGCACACCTTGTGATTTGTCATGTAGACAACATAGGAGTATGCAACTTTATTTGAGCACATGGTGTCTACAAAACTATTTTGCGTGTCCCACCCTTGTAGGCTTATCCTCACATCACCGCACTTACTTCCGTGCTTAATGGAAGATAATCCATATTTGGTGGACATGTGCTTGGTTGTCTGACACTTCATGGTGCTAACTTCTATGCATTCTAGAAGCTCTCTTGTAGCCTTTATAATCAGGCACTCCTAGTGTGCTCTTGCATACGTTATTGAATACATTGTTATTCTGATCATACTCTCTCCATTTTTGGTCTATAGTTGTGCTTGTATTTGAGTTCTTAGTTCTTGGGAAAATTCTGCTCTAATGTAGATTCTTACAATTACTCTTCAACATTGCCTACCATTGTAGCTCTAGTCATCAAGCCACCTACTGTAGTTGTTGGGGATATATTAGAGGACATACATCTCCTCTAAGATGACAGATTCAACGCACCTGTTATCTCACCTCCATTGGACATTTCATTAAGGGATTCTCATGCATTCTCTTTTGAGCATTAGCTAGGACCTCCAGCTTTACCTGCATTCAAGGGTTTCACTCTCCTTGTCCACTACCTTTGTTTCTTTCATTTTGGGGCCACATTGGTATGTTTATCGACACATGAAATCTGCCATTCTAGGGGGGCTATGGAGTCTTAAACCTCTATCATGGGGGGTTTCATTGTACTTATGGTCTTAAGAGAGTCTCTTGAGACGTATCATTTGTACTTTTTTCTTTGCTATATTCTTTTTGGAGTAGGGTTTTTCCCCTATGATTTTTCCTATTTCTCCATTTCATAGATATTTGGTTGTGATTGGGTACCTCATAAGACCTTGTTGCCGAGAACCAAGTTTGCTTCAAACATTGTAGTTTCCTTGCTTTTTCTTGCATTGTTTGTAGTTGGATTATTGCTCATCTTAAGGGGGTGTTAGAGTAAAAGGTCAATTTCATTTCATTTATTAAATTACCTTTACTCCCTTTTAAGATTTCCCTTTATGCACTTGCATTTCCATTTAATAATTAATTAGTAATTATTAAATGTCATTTACCTCTTAGGGTTTCTATTTTAGGTTTTACAATCTCCTTCTATAAGGATTGGTCAATTGTAAATTTTATTTATCTTTTTTTAGTCTGATAATATAATTTGCATATTCTCATAGCCAAACCCTTGTCTCTTCTTTGTCTTTTCTTCTCTATGGCGGGTTCTTGAATGCAAGTGTTCTTCGAGTTTTGTGGATTTGTATTGTTGGTATCAATGCCTGACTTGTTGTAGCTTGTTCTTATTTGGAGAAAAAAGAGGAACGAGGGTTTAACAGAATAGATTTGGCTTTTTTTAGTATAATTTGTGGAAATATAAAAAACCTCACAAATGGATTCAAAAGACATCAAAGCCTTTATTTTCGTATAAAAATTGTTGATTTTGGACAACGTTGGCTAGTGAGGAAAATCAAAATTGCATACTAGGGTCAGATGACCTCTGACATGCATATCAAGGCACACGTGCATAATTTTTTTAATAAAAAGTTTAAAATGGTGATAAACACCGCTATGGTTATCTAACTGCAACGGCTACTGCTGGCGGTTGGCTTCATCGCATGTGATCACTGTAACTGCACAATGCCTCCACCAATTCTCATCATCGCGCCACCCACCGCTTCTCCTCTGCTTGTGCACCACCACTGGGTTGCCTCTGCCTCCTTTGCCCAGTCCGTAGTCATATGGAGGGGTTGGGGGCTTAATTTTTAGCCCTTTTTTCAAATTTTTAGGGGGTTTAAAAATTTCTTTGCTATGGAGTCCCTGTTGGTTTTTTTGCTCTAACTTGAGTATACAAATGTGTTTTTTGGATCTCAAAGAAGCATTGAAAAGCTGATTTAGAGACAAACATGATGGTGTAGGTAATTTTTGAATTTTTTTCCAATTTAGTACCTATTTTTCACTCGAAGTCAGATGATGTTTTTTATCTTTCGGGGGCATAACTTGTTTGTTTTAGCTTCATTTACTGATCGGAAAGAAGAACCCGAAATATCTTCTGAAGCCCTATTTAAATTCTCTTTTATTTTCATTAGTATTTTTCAAAGGTACATGTAATTCTCAAACTAAATCTTTTTTTCTCTTCTTGCTTATGCATTGCTTCTAGTAGTTGGGGTTCGATTTTTTGCATTATGGGAGTGTTTTGTATTATTATTTTTGTTATTTACATCAGTAAACCAAAATATTTTTAAAAAATAATCCAACACCTTCTAAAACAATGACTGGGACCTCTTCTTGTCTAGAACTTTTGACCCCTCATAACTATCACACATGGAAGTCCTTGATGACATGGCTTCTCCGGTCAAAAGTTTTGTTATCATTTTTAGACGCAGTGCAACTAGTTTTACAAAGGCCTTTTGAGGTCATGCAACACAGGAACAAGATGGATGAGGCAATGGGGTTGATTACTTTACAGGTATCTGATAATCTACATTTTCATCTTGCTGGTTGCAATACACCTCTTGCTATGTGGACCAAGTTTGACAGCTTGTTTGGTATAGTGAATGAGTTTAGGGCACTTTAGATTGAAGCAAAGATTACCTCTCTTGTACCAAATTTTTTTCCTTCCATTGAGGACTTCTTGATGAAGTTCAAACAACAAAGATCTTTATTGCAGGGTTGTGGGAAAACCAAGACTGACACTAAGTGCATTTACTTGATTCTTTCTAAGCTTCATGAAAACTTTTAGATTTTTGTTTATACCTTCTATTCCACCAAGGATGCTTTAGGTACTAGATTTAACATGCCATCCTTTTAGGTTTTTTGTAACCGTTTGACTCAAGATCAAGCTAAGTTCTCTTAGTTGGATTCTCTCACAGGCTCACAGACTTATGCATTGGTAGCTCTGCCTTCTTTTGGGATAAAGGAGAAGAAACAAAAGTCACATCCTACAAAGTCTCAGATTGATTATGGCCCTCGCATCACATCAGGCCCACCTCCTCCTAGGGAGATACATGATCGAAGTGTGCTTAGGGATTAAAGGTAATTTAATTTAAATTAACCCTTTACTCTATCAGTCTCCATACAAAATAAGATTGAAGTACTTGACAATGTCATTCTCCAACCATTGGCCTATTATGGTATCAAGTTTCTAGCACATATGGGATCTTAACTCCTACTCATCCTCAAGTAGTGAAATTTCGTAAAAGTTTATCAACCAATAGAGAGTGACTAATATCCGGTCTCTATAAGATATTTCTCATCTTCTATATCATGATGACCATGAACTAGAGGATCCTACAGATGGCTTTACACTATATCAATTAGATCATCATCATCATCAAGATTTCCAATCTCTTTGGTGGTGCCTTCATGCCAATCTTCACTTAATTGATCATTTTCATCTAAAGGATCAATTATGGAAACTCCTAAGTTGTCTATGGTGACCCCATAAAAGATATTGATGGTGGTTGTGGAGGAGTGATTAATGGTGGCTACACAAGAGCTACTGATGGTCATTGTGGGATTCTCATAAATATTCTCCATCTTGAGAGAAGTTTCATGTGTGATACCAAGTGGGGAACTATCAAACACTATTATTGAATCCTTTAGTTGATCAAGTCCCTCAACTAAGAGCTCCAAAGATGAGGAAAAAAATGAAGCATCCACTAGGATCTCAAGATGTTGCATCCTTTTCTCAGTTTGATTCTCCTCCTCTATCATATTAGTGTCTCTAGGTACTCTAATATCCTTAGGAAAGGGGCTTGCAATGGACAATAGTGTGGTTGGTTGTGTCATTGGTGTGGTTGATAGTACTAGTAATGTGACAGATGATAATGGTAAGAAAGGTGCTTAACACTATCATTGTAGTTGGCAATATTGATAGTAGTTGGATTGCCTACTCAATCTCAATCTCATAAAAAATATCAAGCTTTGGCAGCTAGTCACACCTCCTATGATGACTTCATGGTCAATAAAGATGATTCAAAAATTATATCAACTCATAATCTTTTATACTATCTCTGTTGTCACTAAACTCATCCTTATGTTTTGAAATCTTTATCTACAGTTTTTTTGTGTCAGCTCTAGTACTTACATATCCAATTTTGTCTATTAGAATATTGTTGATCATAAAGGGTCAAGCTAGGGCATTGGCCAAGAGTTTTGCCACTTTTTGGTCGATACCTTTCTATGAAGGAAAGTCCAATAATAAGGAAATGGTGTCTTATGTCTACGTTTATACATTATCATATTATTTCTGACAATAAACATCTTTGTTTATACAATTTACTAATTAATGTTAGAAAATTTCAAGAATCTATAGCATCATTGTTATTATGTTTCTAGAATTTATCATTGTGGGTCGGGTTTTTTAACCATCAATATTGTGGATCATACTCCATGATCCATCAGCAAGAAGTGAGAATTCAAGGATGATAATGATGGCAAGATGC
The DNA here is from genome assembly GCA_028749045.1 of Cupressus sempervirens. Lineage (NCBI taxonomy): Eukaryota > Viridiplantae > Streptophyta > Pinopsida > Cupressales > Cupressaceae > Cupressus > Cupressus sempervirens. Next base: position 77,396,008 of record CM053791.1, on the reverse strand, counting down.
AAACCAAGACCTAATAAAATGGGAGAGAAAGGAAAGGACATTGAAGCATGCAGATGACAGACACAAACACACACAAAAGACATAGAAGGAAACAAACTAAAGAAAAAGTACATTAAAAAATGAATAAATGTAAGAAAAATGAAAGACTAAGAAAACATGAATACGTAGGTACAAAACACAAGAAAATATCATAAAAATAAAAAAATAAAGAAAATTAATAGATAATAAAAATTAATAAATAGAAATAAAATTATGAAAATTAACCTAAAAATAAAAAATGGGAAATGAAACAAAAAAGGTGATGAATGAGTAATAAAAATAATAATAAATAAAACAAAGAACAAGAGAAAACTGTCTTAAAAAATTTTAAAATTAAAATAGAGAGAAGAAATTAAAAAGATGAAAGAAACCCAAAAAATTAACAAAAATAAATAAAGTGAAAACAACCCTCCACACACACATGTGTGTGTGTGTGTGTGTCTGTGTGTGTGTGTGTGTACATTTGTACTTACATATATATCATGTATACATAAATATGCACATACATATATATAGATACATGCATATATCTATATGCATGTGTGTGTTTGTTTGGCTTGTTAATGGGAAAAGATGGGTTAACTAGCAACAACAAAAAAAATAGTAAAGAAATTGTATATATGGTTTTGTTGTTAGGGATTGTTTAGAAGTGTTCTTTCTTTGAGGGAAAGAGGATTATAGAGGGGACTAGTAATCTAGTTGAGCTGATTGTGGATCTGCATGTTATTAGACTTGGTAGAAGGTTAGGAATTTTGAGATTTCACTTGGAAGGTGGCTCTCTCATTATTAATGGTAGTGCACATGCTTGGTACCTACAAAACCCAATCTTTGCAATCCAAAAGGTATTATCCTCTTTTGAGGAGTTTTAAGTTAAGAAAATGTATAGATGTCTAGGAATGAGGTGGTTGAAGTCTTCTCAAAAGGGGTGCTAAATATTCATTGATGGAAGGGAAGTATGGCAGGAGGATTTTTTAATTTTCCCTTTAATGAGTGACATAACTCATCTCTTGTTAACTAAGAGGGTTATTAATGATTGTTGTAGGGAATGTGTTGATGTGATGGGTTTGGGTGTGGCCTTTAAAAGAGGGTAGGTCTCCTTTTTTCTTCATTATGTGAATTAAGGTGTACGTTGGTTGAGTAACCATGATGGAAATTCATTTAACTCTACTTACTACTTGACAAAAAGCTACCTTTTTGGGGTTGGTCATGGCTAACTATCTAAAGTGTATGTTCAATTGTCACAAGGTAGATTTGGTTAATGCATTATTTGAGGTTCTTGGTGATGACTTGATTGATATGAAGCATCACTACCACACAAATATGAGCATCTTGTCTCTATGTTTGGCTTGAGACTTGGAATTGGTAGAGGATGAGATATAAATTTGATGGGTGTTGGAGTCTCTAGCAGAAGGAAAATTTTACTTTTTGGTATGAAGTTTTTGATGGATTGGGTTATTTCAAGGTGTGGCTCTAATGTGAAAGAAGGCATTGCTAACTCGAGGGGGGCAAAGACTTTTGACTTGATCCCTTTCATTTGTTGCCCTTCGAGTGCAAACAACAATAAAAGAAGATTTTGAGCATTATCAAGGTGGAAATCCATGAAACTCACTCTATGACAATGTGAATACATGGAAATTCATGCCTTGGCTGTGGTGAATGCAATGGAGAACATGAGAAAAAAGAGACAGTCAAGGACCGAGAAGTGAGAACACCCCAATGCTTATCCAATAAGGATTGGTGGGAATAGGGCATGATAGTTCCTTTTGAAAGAGGTTTGGGTGTCCCACCCATTATTGGTGCCTTTGTTTTGTAACACTTTTTGGCAATTTTGTTTTCATTTCGTGTTCGTTTCACTTTTTTCGGTCATGTTTAGGTTAGGGTAAGTTTTATTTGAAATGATATGTTCTATTGAGATTATGATAGCTAAAGACCTGGTTGTGGCCTCTATTTTTTGTTGTTTTTTTTACGAGTGTGTTACTAATTAAATGGGTAATGATAGGGTTTTTATTGTTTTTGCTAGGTTTTTTTAGTTGGGGTGATTTGGTGGTTATCAAAGGGTGGGTGAAGTTTCTTTGGTAAGTGATGATTGGGTGGTCGAACAATGGTATATTGAATTTGATGTAATTTTTATAATATATTAATTTTTTATTGATAAATAGCTATTATTACCAATCATATATATATATATATATATTTAAGTGCATATACGTATAGATAGGTGTGATATATACATGATGTTTGTGTACATATATAAGTAGTTGCAATATTCACACACACAAACATACATACTTATGAATATATGTATGTTGTGTATGTCTGTTTGAATGTGTACATATATAATTGTGTGTGTGTGTGTATGTGTGTGTGTGTGTGTATAGTTATATTTATATATACATTCATGCATGTGCATGTGTATTTGTGTGTGTGTGTGTGTGTGCATGTGCATGTGTATATACATATATTTTCTTATCTTTTATATTTCTTCTCTTAGTTTTTTTTATTTTAAATATTATTTTTGTTCTTTGCTTTATTCATTATATTTGTTTATTTCTCTTTTATCACTTTTTTTTTTTTTCTTTCATGTCTCAATTTTTTTAGGTTAGTTTTTATTCTTTAGTTCCTTATTATTAGTTTTTAATATCTAGTATTTTTATTTTTATTGTATTTTGTGCATGTGTTAGTGTTTTCTTAGTCTTTTCATTTCTTAAGTTTTTCATTTTTTATTTTATTTTATCAGTAAACAGCCAAAGCCCTATATTATATTAGATGATAATAATAAATGATTACAAGTTTCTCCATTCTGATGAGCACTAATAGGAAAGAATGGAGTAAGAAAACTTCTAGTCTAGCCTAGGACCTATGTCCTTTATTATACATGAAATAAATGGGGCATACTCTAGTGAGAAAGTAGATCAAAGAATCCTTGTTATGTTTTACATAAAAGTTATGCAACAAATAATATTTTAGAAAATAATCCAAGAGCACCCAAAGAAACGCTACCTTTGGTTAAAAGGAGGAGACTTGCTAAAAAGTGGAAGAACAACAGCACAGGCTAACCACCAAACAGAGTTAAGTGTTAATCATATAAAAGGATATAAGAAAAGTCCATGTTAGAGTAATCTTTAATGGGAAGATGCTACCTAAATACTTAGTCTAATAAGTGAGATGATCCAAAATCTATAGGTTAGAGCAAAAACAAAATGAAGAGATAGTAATCCTTTCACATAAATAAGTTTTATTTTGTTTATAGTTTTTATTGAAAGTAATTGAAGTTAATGTGACAATTATATTTTATAAGGGTTTTGAGTAGCATTCTTAATAGTGATTATACTGCTAATGCAATTTTGTTATAATGTTAATAGAGATTCCATCATCGCCTTTGAAATCGTTAGATATTATAAAATGATTCTATATGACCATACCAAATTCATTCTTGTTAAATGCAGATTTAGGATTCTAAGAGTTTGAATTACCATTGATTTATTGGTAAAAGATAAGGAAAGGGCACAAAATAATCTATAGGTAATACAGATTTAAAGACCAAGAATAGGCAGAAAAGACAAAACCAACTGAGAACCAATTCTAGGCCAATTGAATTTTGAAACAAGATTTTCTAAATAAGGATAGTATATTAATATGAACAGAATATACATATGAAAGCTTTTCATTATATGACAAGTACTAAGAGGGCCCTGGACTATATATATTCTTTTGGTTACCTTAGTAAAATGTAGCAAGTCAACACCTACCATAATCCTTAACTTTATAGATTCTATAAGTTGCCTAGGGAAAATGCAGCTGAGCCAAACCTAAAAAACCTTTAACTAAAAATATTAATACCAGCCCACAACGATAAAGCGAACGTGAGAAAAACCAGAGCAAAATGAGGGATTATCTTGAGATCCTGATTATGCTTCTTGATTCTGCTTCTTGAAGACCATAATGATCTCTAAGGCTTCTTGGAAATTTTTAGCCCTAGAACCAGGTAGGAATTTGTAGGTGTTCCTTGTTCTGCTTGATTTGTTATAGTTGGGTAGGCAAAACTCAACCGCTTCTAGGTTAGAGTGGTCCACATCCGAGTGAACATATGATTCGAAAGCCTGTAGGTAATTCATGAGCCATTCTCTTGTTGGGTCCTCTTTAATACCTCTCCATCACAACAAAAATTTCACGCTAGCTTCCATCTTTGGCCATTCTCTTGCGAAGAGAATTTTGTCTTTGATTACCAAGCTAGGGCGTTTAGGGCTTTTAGTGAGTTCAAGGTTGCCTAATTGATGCTCCATGTAAGCTTCAAGCAACGAGATTTTAAGTTTTTTGTCAATGTTGAAAACTACTTCTTCCAAACCTATCAACCAGCTCAAGTCAAAAATATTATAGCTCAGTCTAATAATGTCCCATTTTTCTACTCCGGTCCTAGCTAGGCATCCAATCCATATCCCCAAGATGTCGTTAGTGCGCCATGAGTAGTCATAGTTAAAAACCCCTTCCCCCAAAACCCTACTAGTTGCAACTCTACTCATGTCATCTATAGGTCAAAATAATCGGTTCCATCTTTCAAGTTTAACAGAACCACAGAAGGTTATGGTTCTATTTTCATAGGCATGATACAAGTAGATGTTGGTAACCATATTTGGTGGAAACACAGAGCCAATTTAGTAAAAAGGGGATAAATATGAGAAAATCAAAAATTAGCCTGTATTAATATAATAGCAGAAGGGAAGGGTCTAGAACAATGGATGGTGATGCCATCTTCATGCTTTTGAATGATTATCATCCTCTTGAGATCATAATTAAAGTGATACTTTAATTCATGATATCCCTGTGAAGCAGATTTTAAGTATTCACAGATACGTGAGCCAAGATTTGTGCCAATATGGAAAATCATGACTCCAAGTGTCGAAGGGGATGACAATAGTGGATATAAACTAAGTATAATAATATTGAACTAGCTATGATTAAATGTTGATATGTTTTCTCCATCTGTATTTTTGTTTGTTAAACTATCTGCTTCAGTATTGCCTTCTCTAAATATATGAGAATATCTAACTACTTCAAATCCTTCCAATAGTTTTAATGTCACTTCTAGTCAGGAATTTAATATCTAGTTTGGAGTTTTCCCTTTCTTGAGTGCATTTAGGACTATTTGTGAGTCTCCTTTGATTATAATTTTTTTAATTCTTAGATCAATACAAATTTTTAGTCCTTCTTCTACTGCTTCTAGTTCTTCCATGTTATTTGAAGTTACTCCTAGAGGCTTTGCTGTTTTTGCTAGCCAATTCCATGTTTCTTCCCTGACTATGCACCCTATTCCTACCTTCCCAAGATTGCCTCTAGAGGCCCCCGTCGAAATTTAGTTTCTTCTAGCTTTTCGGTGGTGGTTCCCATTTGTATTCTTTTTTGGCTACACTATTGTTCCTTTTATATGTTAGGGGTGAATTAATTACATGTTTTCAGTATTTTTTGATTTCAGCATCCCACTCTGTGAATGATCCTTCTTCTTTCAATTTTTCCCTTAGGTCACTGTTTATTACCTCTACAATGTTAGCCTTGATTTTGTTGCAGAGAGATAGTGTATTAAGCTCTTTGTCTTGAAAAATTTGTCTATTTATCTCTTTCCATATCTCCCAAGCTAGGATTGTTGAAGTAATATTCCAGAGTTTTCCATAAACTTTCTTGTCTACTTTTTTTGGCCATCCTATCAAGTGATCTTGCCATTTTTTCGGTAGAGGGGTTGTCCAATTTAGCTTTGATTTGAGCCACATCCAACATTCCTTTGCAAATCTACATTGATATAGAAGATTCTCTACGGTTTCTAATTCTTCTTTATAGAGAGTACATCTTGATGGGCCTTCAAATTCCATTTTTCTAATTCTGTCCGCTATTAGAATTCTTTTTTGGGTGGCTGCCCATAGGAAGATACTTGCTTTGGGAAGCCCTGCTAGATCCCAATATAGGTTCATTGGGATGTTTAATGCTTCCCATCCTGATGAATTAATGATTTGTTTATATCATTCTTTTACTTTATAACTTATGTCTTTAGATGCTGCCCAGATAAGTCTATCCTCCTTATTATTCACTTTGATTGGATGATCTTTAAGTATATTTTCTAAGATTTCCTGATTTGCCTGATTAAGACCACAATTGACTACGGATTTCCATCCCCAGGAAGTTTCTTCATTGGTTTCGATTACTTGAATATAATCTTTACCTTTAGAGCCCTAGATAGTCTATAAGTGTATTTTGGCATTATGGGTTACTTATGAGTGTTCAAGGAGGGATACCCATTCCAAGAATCTTCCCAGAATAATGCTTTATCACCTTTTCTGATATCCCATGTCGTATATTTGGTTATGAGGTGACGATGCTTCATTAAGAAATTCCATGTTGCCGAACCTCTGGGAGGATTCCTAATTATAAATAGTGAAGTGTTGTCAGATGCATTAAGATATTTATTATATAGAATTCTGGCCCATTTCCTAGCTCTTTCTTGATACACTCTCCATACTTGTTTTGCTCCTAACACTTCATTCTGCCAGTCTAGGTTTTTAATTCCTAGTCCTCCTACTTCTTTAGGCCTACATATTTTTTCCTGTCTAATCAATGTTGACTTCTTTTTATCTTCTAGACCATTCCAAAAGAAATCTCTTAATTTCTTTTCAATTTTTTAATTTATGTTCTTAGGTAGTTGTAAACACAAGAGTTGATAAATAGGTATAGTTGATAACACAACTTTGATTTTTGTTGCTCTCCCGGCCTTAGTCAATCATTTTCCTTTCCAAGCTTCTGTCTGGTTGTCTATTTTTTCCAATGTTTGTTCCAATCCTTGACTATTTTTATTTCCTTTTTGCAAATATATTCCTAGATATTTAAATGGAAAGGTGCCCTTTTTAAATCCTAGTTTGTTGCATATATAGTCTTCTCTATCTGATGTGGTGTTTAAGAAAAAGATTTTAGATTTTTCTGCGTTGATTTTTTGACCAGAGGCTTTTGTATAATTGTTCAAAATTGTTTCAAAGTGGTCTGTCTCTTTCTTAGTACTTGCACCAGCTAAAATTGTATCATCAGCAAATTGTTGGTGTGTGGTGTTTTTCACATTTTTTGTGACCTTTAATCCTTTAATTTTATTTTTAAGTTGTGTCATTTTAATTACTCTTCCAAAGGATACTACCATGATGATGAAAAGGAAAGGGGAAATTGGATCACCTTGTCTAAGCCCCCTAGATATACTAAAGAACCCTTCTAGGGTTCCATTGATGAGGAGTGAGATTTTTGGGCTGAAAATGCATTGAAAAATGATGTTTATCCATTGTTTCATAAAATCGAAAGCTTCAAGTGTTTTACATAGAAATCTCAATCTAATTTATCATAAGTTTTTTGTATATTAATTTTAATAACATGCATGCTTCGTTATTTTTGTTTGTTGAATGAATCATTTCTTGGATGATAGAAATGCCATCTAGGATAGATCTCCTATGTACAAATCCTGTTTGTTCTTCTGATATTAATTTAAGGATTTTTTTGAGATGTTAGTTAAAGCTTTTGAAAGAACTTTGTAGATAGTGTTGCATAGTGCAATAGGTCTGAAGTCTCCTGGTTCTTCACACTTGTTTTTCTTGGTATTAGAGTTAAGAAGGTATGATTGATTTCTGCTAAAAGGGTTCCTCCATTCCTAGATGCTTCCAATGCTTGAAATTCATCAGGTCCCAACATTTTTGGAAGAGAAATGCTTGAAATTCATTAAGTCCTAGTGATTTGTCTAGGTTAATATTAAAGAGAGTCAGTTTGATTTCTTGCAATGTGAATGGTTTATTGAGGACTTTATTATCATCAGATGAAATCACCTTAGTTATAGTTTTCAGTATTTCTTCTTGTTCTATTATATTAGAAGTATCGTAATTATTAAGGATATCTTTAAAGTACTCCACAATTTTTTTTACTATTTTATCTGGATTTTCTGTTGATTTACCTTCTGTATTTTTAATTTTGGATGTATTATTACGAGCTCTATGATGTAGGGTGCTACTGTGAAAGAATTATGTGTTGTGACCTCCTTCTTCCAGTCATTTCTCTCTGGATTTTTGCTTCCAATATACCTCTTCTTTAGCTAAGATTTCTTCTTGTTTTAGTAGATATTCTTTTTCTAGTTGGTAGGTTTCATTATTCATTCCTTTTTTGATAACTTTTTTGTTTAATTTTTCAAGTTTCTCTTCTATGTCTAACTTTTCTTTAAATATGTTTTTGAATTGTGCTTTATTCCATTTTAGTATCTTTTCTTTTATGCTTTTTTAGTTTGGATACAAAGAAGAACATTTTAGATCCCTGAAATTGTTCTTCTTGCCACTAATTTTTTATATTATTCATAAAGTTTTTGTCCATAAGCCACATCTTTTCACATTTGAATGGGTTTCTACTAGGCTTAGCTTGCTCCTTGTTTTCAATTTTAACCGAAAAGTGATATGATCCTGCCATTGGTAGAATTTATGCATTGATTTCTCTGTCCAGGTTACTTAACTCTCCTTTAAAGAAAAATCAATCCAATATTTTTACTATGTAGCTAAAATATTTTCTTTTATTATTCCATGTATACACTCCATTTTTTGTCGGAATGTCTATGAGGGAATTCCTTTCTGTCCATTCTCTAAAATTGTTTGTAGCTCTACATATTGTCCTTATCCCACCATATTTTTCATCTCTATATAATATTGCATTAAAGTCTCCCCCAATAATAATGTTCTTGTTCTATAAAGTGTTGAGGAAAGTGTTGATCTTGCTCCAAAATGCTAATTTGTCTATTGTTTGTGTGGGCCCATAGACATTTATTACTATCATCTGGAGATTAGTTTTTGTGCTGGAAACTCTTCTTCCCATTTAATTTGAATAGGAGGTTATGCCTTCTATATTGACTTTCTTGTTATTCCAAATAATTCCCAATCCTCCTGAGGCTCCTTGTGATGGTTTAAATTTTGATTTCAAGTTCCTAATTTTTGTCCTAACTTTAAGCCTTCTTCTTTGCTTAATTTTTTTTCTTGAATTAATAGAATCTCTGTGTCAAAAAGTGTTAGATTACGCTTCAATAAGCATTTCTTGCTAGGGGCATTTAGACCCCTAGCATTCCATGTAGTGATTTTCATTGTTCCTTGGGAATATTCTTCCCTTTCCCGCCTTGTAGAAATTTTATAATTTTAGTTTGTTCCTTTGCCTGTCCTGCTGCCTCCCTTAATTCTTTTAATGATTTTTGTCCTCGTTTGTGTTTTAGTTTTCCACATATGGGTGTCTTTAACCTTTCCTGATTCATGGATATACCCAAATTTTTCAAATTTATTTGATCGTTTACTCTTTCTGCAATTTTTTATTCTTCTATTATTTGATTGTCCTCTGCTAAAATTTCTTTAATTAGTTGGTTATTCATTCGGTAATCTTCTACTTCTAGATCTTTCCCTTCTTCCTCTAGTATTTTTTCCTCTGTTCCATCCTCCCAATTGGGGCTTTCCACCATAGTTCCATAATATTCCCATATTAAATGTTCTTCTCTCTGATTTTCATGTTCTTCTTCTTGCATGCTTATTTTCTTACCAATCTGTTCTATTTCTGAGGATATTTTTCTTGTATCTGTCTCCCTTCTTATTTCTTCTCTATCCTAGTCAAACATATCCTTTCCATTACTTGGTGTCTTCCAGAATTTATAACTCTTCTTTTTTTCTTTTTTCTTGATGGTGACATTACTTCATTGGGTTGATTCTGTTTGCGGGATGTTAAGACTCTGTTCATTCTTCTCTGATGTTTGATCTTGTTGTTGATTCACTTCTTTCTTTGATTCTATTTCTCTATAAATCCCTATTTCTGTGTGATTAGTGCAATTCTTCCCTTCTTGTTCTACTATTATCTCTTCTTTTCTTGATTTCAATTGTGTATTGCCTTTGTTTTCTGATTCCTCCTCTGAGTCTAGCTTCAAGATCTCCTTGCCTTTATGTTATATATGATTGACTTCTACTATGATACATTGGTCTTCCAGATCATTTTGTAGTAGCAGTATCTCATGGGAGAGCATCTTTAATTTTTTAACGTTAGTCTGCATCTCTTTTATTGTGTCCTTCTCTGTTCTGTAATCTTTACAGTTTCTATATTTTTCTAAAGAATGTTGATAATTTGTGTTTGTCATCCATCCATATTTTGCCTCTTCTTCTCTTTCTGAATTATCCACTTGAGTCTCTTGGACTATCTCTATTTTCTCCATGTCTTGATTTCTTTTCTTCTCTGATGTTCTTTTTGCCCTATTTTCCTCTACTTTTTATCCTTTTTCCTACTTTCCCTTTGTATTTTCTTAAGGTTGTTCTTGATTTTAATGTTGTTAAAGTTTGTTCCTATAATTTTATTTATTTCTCCTATATATTTAGTAAAAATTAATTTGTATATTAATCTGATTGATATAATTTTCCTGTTTATGGTTTTGCTTTGTTTTGTTTTTACTAAGAATCGCATCTTGCTTGTTTTAGATTTACTAACTTCAAATCCTATTAGAGTTCCTAGAGATTGACCTATTCTTTTAATAATGTGGATATCATTTAATTCAGATGGTATCTTTGCACATTCCATCCATTTGATTACCTATTTTTGTTTATTATAGATTTCATTGAAGTTAGGCTGCCATGCTATGAAATTTATATGATGCCCTTTGTAAATTTTTTTTGATAATTATAATAGATCATTTCTAGATTCTATATCCTGACATTGTAGAAACCAATATTGATTTGCATGAGGAGTTATGTTACCTTTGCTTCACAGATTTTAGCTAGATTTCGTTCTAGATTATTTTTGAATTTTGTTGGATCGTTCCAATATGCATAAAAGCCTTTCTCAACACATTCCTGCCATTTTTCTTCACTGTATATGTTGCTAATTATTATAGTGTCGATGTTGTCTATTTCAGCTGAATTGCTTAGATTAGGGTATATTCCTTCGCTTGGTTTTCTTAATACATATTGCTTCTTCCGATGTGGAGGGATGTATGCCAATGATGATGATGTCTTAGCTCCCTTCTGAATTAGCTTTTCTGGATGGTTTTTCAGTATAGAAACATATGTTTCATGTTTTTCTATTGGAGCCCATGTTCAAGATAGGGAAGGGCCTAAGAGTATGTTGTTGGGTTCGGAGATCAGGATGGGCTGGTATATTTTCTTTTTGTGTTTACTTTGCCTTGACAAAGGCTTTTGATCTTCTCTGCTGATGTATTTGGTTTTATTAAAGAAGACCTCTTGATTCTTCAATCATTGGTCCATACCTTCGTTCCTATTATATGGTTTTGTGATATGTATTTTGCCTTCTTATCTATACTTCTTTCTATTTTTGAATGATCTTCCATCCATTTTCATTTTTGTTGTTCTGATTCTTATGAATGACTACATTTCATTTTGCATGAAGCCAGATTAGGGTTTTGAAGCCTTTTGACTTTTTTGATGATTTGCAGATATGTTGTTTATCCTGGATTGTGGCAAGTAATTCAAATTGATTTTTAACTTGGAGAGTTTTGCCCCTCGTTGTTTGATGATGATTCGCATAGTGGTTTGGGGGAGGCCTATTTTTAGACATGATCATTTTTCCTACTTTCCTAGAGAAATTTGTCATATTCATTATTTTCACAAAGCAGAGCTTACATTAATTCAATCACTGATTTTCTATTTTTTCATTTATAAATTCTTAAGTTTGTCATTTAATTTGAGTTAATTATTTTATTATTTCTTTCCTACACATATATACACATTTGTGTATATGCATATACATATACATATGCATATGTATGTATGTATGTATATAAGCATACAAAACAAGAGAGAATATATTTATTTTTTCTCTCGTAGTTTGCGTGTTTCCTTCTCTCTCCCTTTGTCTTGCTTTTTATTGGGTTTCATTTTGCATCTTGTCATCAATTGCATCCTTGAATTCTGATAATTCGATGATAGATTATGGAGTATGTTTAGAAATGTTGATAGTTAAAAAAAACTGCACACAATCATATACTAAAAATATTATAATAACTCTACACCAAGGCTTAACCTAATCATGAATTAAATCCTTAAGATAGTTATGATGAAGTGAGTTTGTATTTAATTACATCAATCATCCATTGTCATTTTATAGCATCTAGAAATATTTTCCTAAACCCCTTTGTTGCTTGTACTCCATATAATGTCTTGTTCCTATTGTATAAATTCTAACCTATAAATTCTTCAAATATATGCATCTTTATGTGGGAATTAATTTTCTTGGTTGGATAATATACCAACACTCCTATGGAAGGTATTTTGAATACCCACATAAGTTATATTGGCCAAAACTAGACTATAACCAAAATCTATTTTAATTAACTACAAACTTGTGACCTTTTATATTGTAATTATCTACCATTGCTTTGAAGGAAATATCATGGAAGGAAATTGCACTATAAAATATTCAACCAACAAAGGGAGGATCCTTTGTAAGGAGAAACAAATGAAATATAGGGACATTTTCCTCCAAGTGGGGAAACAAGGTAAATAACTACCATGTTTCTCATAATGCACATTATGCAAAGAAAAGGGACCCCAACGATGTAAGATACTCAATTTACACAATAGAAAGAAACTTAATATGAAAAAGAGATGCTAATGGATGTCTTTGATGTCAATAAAAAGTATAAGACCTATTGTTAGAGAAAGAAGATATATAGTTACCAAATCTTGGGAAAATTACTAAACTTCAATATAATAATAAAAAGAGTGTTTATTCCTATGATGAAAAAGATATATAAGTTCACCATTGATAATTCATTGAATCTTTGGAATGTGTCTTTATGGAAAATGAATTTTATGATCATGTTTAATTCTCCAAAAGATTCTTGTAGCTAAAACCAATTGATCATCAAAAGGAGGTGTCCAACAAATAGTGTAGGTAAAAGAAACTCTAGAGGAGGTTTTTGTTGTGTTGAAAAAGTATTGTCCAAGAAGGTAAAGTGGAATCTTCAGGTATAAGAATAAGACCACACCTAGAAAGTTGTATAGGAGGGTCTATAGGAACATCAATACTTTTCTCATTAATACCAAGTCCTAGTCCATTGTAACATTGTTGAGTAGTAATGTCATGTCCCACATTGTAATTGGCTTTTAATACAGAAAGTGAAAGAGAATCATCTTGAAATTTATTGAAATGTGTGTTATAAAGAGTAATAGGAAGAGAAATATTCTCATTAGGGATATTCATAACACTATTCTTATCTTATTTAAGTAGTGAAGAAGAAGAATGTTAAACAAGATCTTCTTGTTAACTCTATGTTATTCTTGGAGAGAATCATCAAGAAGGTGTCAAACATCAAGATTATCAATAATTATTTTATAAAAGGAAGATTGTTTAAGGCCATCTAAAGAATTGCATAAACTAGCTTTCCTAAGACTATCCATTAAGGTGGGTTGAGGAAAAAAATATCCAGGTCTCACTAAAATGGGATCATTAGGAGATAGAATCATAATGATGAATAGGCACCACATGATTAGGATTACGAAGATTCATATTAATTTTATCTTTAGTTTCATCAACAAAATTTTATGTTATCAAAATATTTCATGCATTTTTTAACAAATTAAATGATAAAACCACATGAAATATTGATAAAAGTCTTTAAATATATTTTATAAGGAAGAATATTTGGAAGTCTCTTAATGTCATATGCAATAATACCATGAAGGAATGCAAATAGTCACTCAACGTGATTGATAAAGAGGAGGAGAAATGTAACAACATTTGTTATTGCACACCAATCTCATTTAGTAAACTTTGTGAATGCTAATGAGATTTGACACTGACATAAGAGATTCAACACCAATGTTAAAATGGAAATGTTATAAGTTAGGTTCACCAAAATGTACAATAGGAAAAGGGAAGCAATCCATAGAGGTAGATCACTTCTCCTTTTCAAAGTTGCACATTCATAAGGAAGATGTCCCAATGGGCTAGAATAATCCCAAGCACTGAATGGGTCAATGATCCTTCATTTAATATGTAAAATTAAAATTTGAATTGATGATGAGATGAGAAATACAAATTAGGGGAGATCTAATGCACGTAGAATTGAAATAGGAGATAAGTTACTTCATATCTAAATATCGGACACATAGAATCTCAAATATACCTATGACTATTTAACATTGTCTACAAACCAATTTTTAGTCATTTTTGGGAGGTATAGAATGTTTTAAATACTACGTACCCAAGAATATAATGTTTGAAATGTTTTGTACCTAGGAAAAAAACATTTCAAATATTTTTGTACCTAGGAAAAGGATGTCTAAAATTTTATGTACCTAGGAACAGAATGTTTGAAACATTGTGTTCCTTTGGTTCTTGCCTCAAATTTCCATGCATGCTCCAACAACTCCTAACCTATGTAGAAAAGCTTTGGTAGCTCCAAAACCTATTCCTTTGCACAGAAAATGGAAAGAAGGTTGGATAAAAGAGTTTTCCTTAATTAAAACTTTATTTAAGAATTGACCTTGAAGTAAATGAAATAAAGAAAAGTTTGTTTTTATGTAGTAGAAGTTGGATTTAAGAAATGGAGTATGTCATAAGTTTGTATGTGCTTTGTACCTCAGGTCAGCACCCTCTTGATTATTCTTTTATCAAAAACACATATGCTTATTTGAATGTGATAAAAAAGGTTGATGTAGTACATTTGACTTAGCACAAATGCCCAAAAGTAAATAATAAAACACAAAACCTCATGGAATGGATGTTGTAATTCATCACAATTCTTGATTGAAGGAAACAAAAAAAGACTTGAAGAAGTAGGTGTATCTCCTTTTTCTTGGCCTCCAATGGTAAAGAAGTTAGATATATGGAAACAAACACCTGAATTTATTGAGAGGAATGCTAGATCTTGAATTATTGGACTTGGTTACTTGTTAACTCTTGAGTGTGATTTTCTTCCTTGCACTTGATAGCTTGATTGTAAAAGCTTGATCTCAAATGTTGAATGCTTGATTGTGATCATGGATTGATAATAATATATTGCCAAAATGAGAAGATATAGGGTGTCTATATACCTTTCACAATATTTCAAGGGTTAAAACTCAAGAAGTCCAACCACATGACCTAACTTCCCACTAAAATATAAACATAAAGCTTCAAGCCAAAAAGTGCAAGAACAAAACATTTCAAACATTTTATTCCTAGATACAAAACATTTTAAGCATCATGTACCTAGAAAAATAACTCAAATTTGAACTAGGTGTCGGGAAGATAGGATAGATACGAGATAATTAGTTTAACTAATTATGAAGTTAGGACATAGCACAAAGGTCACAACTAATGATATAGGGCCTAGGTGATGAAATGAGTTATGAGATTGGAGGAAAAGTAGAGGAGCACACTTAGAAATAAGAGTTAATGTTGATTTTGAATAAGATTGAAATGAGAGAGGACCTATATCTAAATTTAGGTGTCCATTAAGTTTCATGTGAGGTCTTTCTATTGAAAACACACTAAAGTGAGTGCAAAGTCATCCTTAAATTGTATACTAATTAGGTGCTTACAATTTAGGATAGTACAACTTTTGCAAGTTTTTTAAATTAAAAATAATAGTAAAGCAAGGGTGATTTCCCTTAGACAACCACACTTCATGATCATCAATAGAGATTGACAATGCACTAATAGAAACGATGTTGGCTATATATACAATAAGGTCAACAATAGATAATCAACAACACACTACAAGAACAAGTACTAACCTACATCAAGAGTGGATAGACAAGTCAGCCACAATGTGGGGAGGAGAATGAGAAACTAAAGAATGATATTTCCTACATTTTCAAACCTCCATCTAAGCCATACTATCACTAAGACCATAAAGAGTGGCAAGTGAGGAAATCTTCTTTATAAGACTTTCAACACAATGGATAGATTGTTGACAAAGCTACACATCATTGACCAAAGGTTGATGCAAAATAGGAGAAACAAAAAGAGATGGGTCTACGCAATCAGAGTGGACCATATGAGGAATGGGAGGTGGGTAGTATCCATAGGATATGAGGAGGCCAAGTCAATATCAAGATAATCATCTTAAGGGGATTCATCATCATCCTATGAAGAGTCACTAAAGGAAGAGTCTAAAATTGTAACAATCAAATGCTCATCAATAGATTCCTTTTAGCAAGTGGTAGTGCCTTTATGGTACAAGAGAAGACAATCAATAATCAGGCACCAATAGAAAAGTACAAGCAACATTGAAAGGGGAGACCCTCATAATCCAATGGTTAAGTTGATAGCCTATCCCGAACCATAAGGACCAAATATCTAGGAAGATGTGTGGAGATGTCATGTCCATCAAAATTTGTGCAAAGATAGAGAAACCAATTGAGGTTGAGGTTCTTCCACCTTCAAGAAACAACATAGTTGTCAATGGCCTAAAAACAAGGACTCTCCTAAACATATAGAGGAGGATTAGGGAAATGAACCCCCACTACATGCACACTAAGTGTTGTAGTAAGAGGGTTGGAGGAGGTTGTTCAAGATTTGATTGGAAGGAAAGGAGTCCACCAAACCCATAACTTGATCATCACCACCTTTTGTTCCTTAGGAGAAAAAAAAAATAGTAATTAAATACCCCTTAGCACAAGGGAACTCTTACAAACTTTTTTTTAATACTATCTGTGCTAATTATATTAGCATGGACAAATTCAATAGTAAGTAATTTAGAATCTTATATGATTTGTTTTCACTATTTATTTTTTAGTATCTTTATCATATTTGTATTGAGTTTGGATCTTATCCCTTAGTGATGGATTTATTTATTTCTTTCTTCTTGCTTTCTTTCTTTGTATCGAGAAAGGATATCTAGTCCTTATCTCATCTGTTAATTCTTGTTTCCTCTCTTTGTTTTGTTTTATTTTTTATTTTTTTTTAGTTTTATTGCTCATTCTTTTTTGGACATCGTTTCGTTCTCCCGTTGGGTTTCTTTTTTGCTTTGTTGTATCTTCCAGCCCCTTAGACCCTTCATTAGTCTTTTGTCGGACGTTAATATCATTATCTTATCTTATCTAATATGATCCAAAAAAATCCTGGCAAGAATGAACTATTCTTAGTGATAATTTTAAGGTAACCTTTTTAAATGTATGAAATAATTGGAGGTTTTTATAGAATATAGTAATAATAAGTGATACCTAAGTAAAAATAAATTTACTTAAGTATTTACATTTAAAAAAAAAAAAACATTTTATTGAATTATTTCTACATTTATTTTGTAAGATGCCAAATGATAATTGTTTAAAATAAAGAGCAATAAAAGACAATATCATAGATAATGTGCTTGAAATCATGAGACATTGAAAATGACAATTTCACAAAGGCAAAAAGAAAGAAATCATCAAAACCAAAATGATAGAGAAAGACATCAAACTTAGGAAAAATATCACAATGGAAGAGATTTAGTGAAAATTAGATGGTATGCAAATGAGATGATAATACATCAATCACAAATATGAAATGATGACCAACATATATTGAGAAGAAAAATGCAAAGAGTTGTGCATTTAAATCAATTGAATGGGATAGAAAGACAACAAATACAAGTTGTAAACATGAATCAATTTGAAGACAATGTCAATCTCATTAGAATAATCAAAATAAAATTAAAAAAGACTGAGATCATATCAAGACGACCATTATAGACACATTATGGATGTAATAGAAATAAACATGTTTGATAGAAGCAATATTTATTTTTGGTAAAAAGTGAGGTAGCCCTTATATAATATATCAATAATAAAACTAGTTCAAGAGGCTCCTCAGAGAAAGAACTAGCAAGAAAACTTTGATTCATCGGTCAATTACATAATGATCAGTCTTAAACCACATGTGTCAAATAATAAACATGCTATGAAACAAAAGTGTGGGAATAATGAAGCATTCCTACACAAACCCATGAAGAAACCCAATAACCATGAAACCAAAGCAGGGGCAATAATGAAAATGGAAGAAAAAGCTCAAGTACCAATATATCTTATGATTGTGTGCTCATCCAGCTCAGCTTGCATAAAAAATCTATAATTTCTGGGAAAATGGTCAAGCTGACACCTTGAGTAATGAGGAAATTTTTCATCTCATCATTCATCCATTATGTCCTTTTCCTTCCCATGTGAGCCCATATTTGAAGTTTCAATCATGTTGACACTTATCAATGTGAGTCTTTCAAAATGCATGCATGTAAATTTGGAAGGTCTTCACTAGTGATATTCATTTATGTAGAATCCAAGTTTAGCCCACTAGATCCCCAATTAGCTAATATATTTGCTATCGTGTTTCCTTCTTTATATACATCGAAGATATGGTGTGAATCAAATCAATCTATAAGTTGTCGTATCTTATTCAGGTTGTACTTTATACTCTAGTTAGAAATGTTTTTACTAATAACAACATTGATTATTATAGCAAAACCACCCTCAATGTTAAGTTTGGGAATTTTGCATTTCCTAGCTAATTCAAGCCCATAGAGGAGTAAATATGCTTCTTCCAAATTATTCAATCCTAAAGGCTAGGAAGCACATTTGGAGGTTAACACTACCTCATTGCGATCTCTGAGACAAATCCCACAACCTAACTTCCCTAGATTGCCCCAAGATGATCTGTCAGAATTTAATTTTATAAAATCTAAAGTTGGGGGCTTCCACTTAATCTAAGATTTGTCTATTTTAATAGTTAAAGTGTTTGGAAGCATGAAGGAGGGAATTTGAATAGCTTTCCATGATTTTACAATTTTGCTATCCCATTCAGAACTTTTTTTCTTACTTGCCTTGTCTTTAACAAATGCATTCACTACCTTTGATATAGATTTTCCAAGGCCTTTAATGACCACTTAAAGAGGAGAGGGCTTACTTCTAAAAATTCTCTTATCCTACTCCCACCATATGCCCCAAACCACCATTACAGGAGAACTTCACCAAGTACCCAAAAAGAAAAAAGTATAGTAAAGAGTAGGCCATGACTGAAATAGATCCCACAAGGAATTGGGCAATGACATTGATATATACAATCTCTTTATGACAAGCTACCAACGCACTCCATGAATTACAAAATATCAAGGAGAGGAATACAGGAGTAAAGCAAGGTCAACACTATAAAAGAGAATGGATTATCAATACATAATGATATAATGTAAAATATATCATATGAAACTTTGGGTGCTAAGAAAAAAACTCTTTATATTATTATGACAAATTACAAGAAAAATGAAAATGTCATGCCACTATGTATGATAATTCAAGGAACGGGTAAATCATTCTAATTTGTGGAATTTTTCCAGCTCTTTATATTGCATCACCAGCACAACGCTCTTGCCTATTATAATTAGTACAGACTACAGTTGTAGATTTTAAGATTGGTGCATTGGCAATTCATTGAACTCCAAGAAAATTTTGTTGAATTAGAAGGCACAACACTAATGAGTTTCCAAGAAGAAATTTAACATATTAAGTACATATTGATTGATGAAAATAGTTCTATTGGTCAAAATTTGTTACAAAATATTCATTCAAGACTACGTCAAACTTTTCCCTAAAAAAATTAATTTGATTTTTGGAGGAAGATCAATTATTCGGTTAGGAGGTTTGGGACAACTACCTCGCGTTAGTAACGGAACACTTCTGTACATGCAAATTTATTGTGGGAAGAGTTTAAAATATTTATTATTTATTTAAATCATCTAGTTAGTAAGGAGAACGTGAATACCAACAAAAAATATCTTAATCGCTCCCTAAAAGTAGAGATGCACATCCAACTATAGATGGTTGGAAATTGTTGATGACAAAAATAAATGTTTCATCACATTCAATAGCTAAGGAGCATTTAGCTAACAATATTCATCTGTTTATGACAAATGATAATGTACATAAACATAGCAAAATAATAAAATTACATTCATTAGGACCCATAGCCCATAGCATTGCAAGTGAAGACGGTAGTACTTATATAAGAAGAGGTCAACATGATGAATTAGATGGTGAATTATTAATTTGTTAACGATGCAAGGATGATGTTAACATGTAATTTGTGAATATAAGTAGGTGTTGTGAATGGAGTTTTAGGATACATTAAAAATATCATATACAAACCTAAAACTCTATATTCAAATCTGCCAACTTATGTTATGGTTGAATTTGATAAGTACTCTCGAAGACGGATATCTAAATTTAATTCCAATTTTGTCAATACAAGGGTGACATGCACATTAATAATCCTTATGAAATAAATGCACAAATAATTCAGCTTGGGCATTTGACAATCCAAAACTCATAAGGACTATCTCTTTCCAAGACACCATTTCATATTGGACAAAGAGAAAGGACATGATTAGCATTTGTTGCTATATTATGTGTTAATTCCTTGGTTAGACTTAAATTTCACCACCATTTTCATATGATTGTTATGAAAAGATGAAGATGGTGTAGCAACATGCAAAAACAAAAACAAGTGAAGAAATACCTAAATATTTAGAAACATAATAATTGTAGTTATTGTACACAATATTGAGGATAAATTTTCTATAATATTTTTGTGTTTAGAAGATTAAATGTCTCATTCATTATGAATTCATATTTGTACATTTAAATGAATATGAAAAACTCCATGATTTACAGAGCATAGTAATATTTTATTCAATTTTTTGAAACTCGGAGATAAATTTGTGCTTTAGATGTATTTTTTCAAAAAAATACATCTACGGTACAAAGAGAGATATCTAAGGCCATTATATTCTCAGTAACAATTTAAATTTAATCATTAATTTAAAAATATATTTATTCTAATTCAAATAGACAAATAACCCATGTATTAGCTTATTAGTCCCTGCCTTAGGAGACTAAAGTTTTCATGGCACTCAATTGAATTAAATTGTTTCTTGGAAATTACACATCTTTCTTTTATCATATGGTTTACATGAATTTCTCTATTAAAATGAAATTAGTATTTTTTATTTCTATTTTTCTATTGGCTATCCTATATTTTCTTGGTGGCATTTATCTTTTCTTTCTTGAAAATTATGCCCCAAACCTAAACTGGTGTCAAGTAGCTTTTTTTTAAACAATTCACATGGCTAGTGTGTTTATAGATAATGCATGCGGTGGCCTTTCCAAAATAGTATGTGTCTCATTTATAATTTTGAATTTTGCAAACATGCATGGAGAATTGATCTATCCATTTTTACTTCCTAGAGATGTCATACGACTGTGCATATTTCTTATGGCAGGTAACTAGTTGGTGCAAAAATCAATCCCAAATGCAATGATTCATTTCTATGAAATGAAGGAACAATCACAACTGAATACCTTGTTACTAAAGAGATTGTGTGATTTTATTTAGAAATTTCAATTTACAAGAAGGTACGTTAGGTATAGGGTTATACCAAAATTGATATTGTCGACTCCCACTTCAATTCATTATTCCCTACAAAATCAAATTTGTAAAGACTCAATTCAATTTTAAATTTGTGCATTGCTTTACATTCATTTTATATGATGAATTGTTTCTATTTGTGGTTCAAAATCCTTTATTTTAGCTTAGAATATAATAACATGAAGCATTTCTTCAGATGGCTCTATTTTAGATCAATATATGATGAAATATATCTCTTCAAATTTGGCTATTTTTTAATTTTTTGGGGCCAGATCAGTAAACCTTAATCAAAATCACACACCAAGAAATAACATGCATAATAGAACTTCTACAGTCATGCTACTTTGAAATCTAGTTGCATTAAAAATAATAATGATAAAGATAAAGGAAATTGACTCTCAGTAGTGATGAAGATGAAGTTTTGAAAAGTATAAAATTAGAAACCACTAAAATCATAACCTTTGTCGAATGACACATTATCTGTTTGGAGTAGGAGTATTAAATAGCATTTTAATCAACTATTTTCCAACATAGAAACAAGTGATAGTGAGATTTGCACTATCTTAACCAACGAATTTTGGATATTTCAAATTTAACCTCTTTGGACACTCTACAATTTGTGCATGTATTCTTTGTTTTTTCCCTCCCTCATTTTCAATACAATTATCGCTCATAGGGATTTTGAGATTTAGGTTTGTCTGTCAATCGTGGCATATGTCAAAGTTATGGCATTCTTATGGTGACTTTTTACAAGTTAAATTTCATTAACACCAAAATAAGAGAGTCGTAGAGAGGGCTATAGAAGAAGTTTGCCACAATACTGCCATGGATAGTTGTCTCAATAGTGAGACTACACAATGATGTAATCTAGATTGGGTTTGGAATACACAACTTTCATGGTTGCCTTCAATACTTACCATAGGTGATTATTTTAATCTTCTTCTTTTCTCATAGATCTAGTTATGAATTTAGCACTTGTACAGATGAAATAGGAATTCAAGGCAAAGTGTTTTGTAAGTTATATCAAAGTTTATGATCAACATGGTTAAGTCAAAGTTTATCTACTTGATTTTATCTTACGCTTATATGTGTGTTTGGTTTTGCATCATATTCTCCTAGTTTATTAATAGAATAAAGGGATCTACTTCATTGAATAATTGACCTAGATGGCTATTTCCATTATAGGCCAAGTCTTCTCAACAAACTGATTTAAGTTGTATAATTTAGTCTTTTCAACTATCTTGATTTAACTTGTATACTTTAGTCTTTTCAACTATCCTATTTAAGTTGTATGCTTTGCAAGCAGTCTTATTTTATTAATAAAAGAATTTTTTTTGCTAGTTTAATAAACGTATCTCGCATGAGAATAAATAAAACACTTGGCACTCACTCATTAGATCATTGGATATAGGTGATCCTCACAGAGGTGAGTGCTAAGTGTTCCATTTATTCTCATGAGAATCACTACTCATGAAACATGGGTCAATGAGTCAAAGAATTTGACTCAAAAACTAGATGGTAAAACTACACAGTTGAATCTTGATCGCAATATCACAATTTGACTTGTAGAAATGATCTCCTACCCATCAATTAATTTTGTGGTAGACAATATCATAAGAGTGAAGAGGGAATTACCGTTGAATCTACGACCATCCTCTCGGTGGTTTATACAGATAAGTAGAGCACATGTGGTGCTAGAGAGACAATTTTATTGAAGGGAAGCAGTGCTAGAGAGATCATTTTATTGAAGGGCCACCTTGGATCCATAGCCCTATTATGGAACAATGTAGGATGCCTTTTGCCACTTACTCTCCTACTCTAGCTAAAAAGTGTATTATTTAGATTTATACCTAAATTTATATACCCACTATGTCAATATGGTGTTTTGATCAGTGAGATAAGACATTCTCATCTGTGATATTCTCAAATGTCTTATATTTTAATGCTAACATAATGCAAAACAAAACAAAAATCATGCCCATCATTGCTTGATTAATATTAGAAAATACATTATTTAATATTGCAATGCTAAGAAAATGCAAAACAAAAATAGCCTCTACAAATCATCGCTTGATTAATATTAGAAAATGCATTATTTTATTCCACACGATACTAATCATTGCTTGATTAATACTAGAAAACACATTGTTGTATTCCACACAACCCGGATATTAACTTTATGATACATTATATGTTTTCTTTTATATTTTAATTCAACTTCTTAATTTGCAAAGATAACATATGCTTGCAGTATGAATTCACTGTTCTTGTTTATGACTTCGTTTATGCACTATATTTTATTTGTAGTTATCTACAATAAATTTTGAAGCCAACTTGAATTCATTCTATTATTTTAGACTACTTTTGAGCAAGACATTCACCTGTACAATAATACCTCCATAGAAAGTTTTCTAATTTTCTTTTCGTGCAATTCTAGTTTCAATTTTGTGCAATGGTTAACCAAGTTCAGTAAGGTTTTGTCATTTACAACTAGGAGTGTTTTGAAAGCTGAAATAGATTGTGTGACTTTCCACTTTATACTCTAATTGAGGATTTACTTTACGGTGGTGAGATTTGGACCTATCCAACACTCTGAGATCTGGACCTGAACGTTGTATGAAAAAGAATTCAGCAATCCATGACATGAGCATCTTCTTTCTATTTTTAACATGTATTAAAATAGAGAATTTTAAGCTTCAAGACACTCTTTTGATTGTATTTAAATTGAAACAAGTAAATTACAACTTCACTTTTTAGACAAGTTTGAACGATCAAAATTTTAATCAGTGTGTAGATAGAAGACTGTATCTTTGTTTTCAGTTTTATGTTAATAATATCACTATTTAATTTTGATATTCAAGGTGATTATTGTTCCATGTTGTCCTGCTCTACTCGATGGTAGAATTGATCCCCTTAATGTCTCTTTGGATGCTTTTGTGGTGGTCATAGCTTCCCCTTAACATCTCTTTGGATAGTTTTGTGGTGGTCATAGCTTCTAATGAAGTAGATCTTATTTATTTGTAACTTATACCTTAGTGCTTTTGTTCCTCCATAATCACTGATCACCTATCAATGCCTACATACCCCTCCAATTGTTCTCCTTGTCAAACTTTATGTTACACCTTACACCATGACAACATCATTGATTCTCTTTTTAATTAATTGCAACTACACCATTGTCTTCTTCCCTTAACTTCCTTCTTCCTCTACTCCCCTACTTAAGGCAGGGATTCTAACTAGGGACTCTAACTACGTGCAGCTCTTGTTAAATTATACAAATCATTCAAACAATTCACATTGACAATTTAACATTCAAATATCGTAACTAATGATAAACATTGAGTCATAACTAAATTGTTAATTTGTTATTTCAATTTTTAAAACAAATTTAAACATTTACTACATTTCAAAGTTGTGTAAGTACAAAATGGTGCAAATTCTGATATTCATTTCTAAACATTCACATATAACCATGTACATACATTTTTTACGCATTCCATTTACTCCACCTATTCTTAACAGATTTTTCTATGCATATTATATTAATTATATCTTTCATTTTAATAATAAATTTTATACTTTGTTGAGACATATCATTTGTGTCTATAAATATCGAACCCTTTAACTTGTAAATTCAAACTCAAAGTTCAGTTGAGTTGTGTTGGAGCTTGTACTTGAAAGATATCATGTATTTTGCTAATTATTCGATGAACGTCTGCAAATCGTATGCATAGGAAAGACAAAATCATCTATTTTAGGAATATTTCTATTGGAGAACTAAAATAAACCGAAAACAAATCATTTTTAGATCATGTGGAATTGTTGTCCCCAATTATTTTTACAATTATTGAAAAATCCCCCTTTTAGTGAATTGACCTAGAAAATCGCATTCCTAGTGGGCCAACAAGTTTCCTGAGACATTTTTCACGATTGCTGGTCTTAAACAGAGAAGAATTCTGATTATAGAACTCAATAGGCTGAAAAAAATTAAATTAAATGGATTTGATGTATATGGCATGCTGATTACAGTTGATTTTACATGCATAAATACAATTTGCAGTCTAAAGCACTAATTTATCTCTACAACAAAAAACAAATTTTATAACTAATAGGAGTACTAATTACAGTATAAAACACTAATTTATCTAGATTCTGAAATCCAAGTTTGCTGTTTTACAGTTGTATTTTAAAACTGTGATTTATAAATACAATAAAAAAAATTGATCAACAATATTAGATCAAAATTATTGATCTATATTGTTTTTAGATGTTAGATTTTGTTGTCATTTATTTATATTATTTTTTCTTTCAATTTTATTTGCTGATTTATCTTAAATCTGTATATATAAGAAAAATACAAAATATGATGCATATAACTATGCTGTCTTCTATTCAACTTCGATTATACCGAGTCTATTAAGGGGGTGTATCATGAAACAAAGCCATCTAACTACATAATTAGATGATGAAGTCATATGTCTTTGCTTGTTTATTTTTGTGTCTTCTCATGCCTGCTACATCAATTTCTTGTCTAAGTGCTTCCTACTCCTGTGACCCTTACTATGGGCTTTGCACATCTCCATTATGGGGGAAATTGAACACTTCTAAACAATAGATACAACCACATTTATGAAAGCGAGCCAATGTTGTGTCGATATTATTGTAGCTATGGTCCCAACATGGATAACAAAACATGGATCACAAAAATAGTTGTGATAGTATAATTATCATTGATAATATAGTTATATTGTGATATGGATATACTATATAATAAGTATATTATCATATAATTATATTATATTATTATAATAACCATGTTATATAAAATTTGAGTCTTCCTCTCTAAGATATCCAATAAAAAATAAAATTAAAATATATACAGATCAATAGGAAAAAAAGCATGGTATCAGAGCAGGTACATTATTCCTCAGTCTGTGACTCCAACTAATTCAAATCTTGTATAAGCATATGCCATTAACATCGAATTCTTTTGTCCCCTGTAAGTTCGCCTTGAAAAGAAGATCCCTTCAGAGCGATTTCTTGGTGCTTTGCATTTTGGAAAGGGCAATAGTGGGATTAGTTATGAGATCTCAAGAGTAGCAGCAGAGCCATAAGTTCGAAGTATCGTCATGTAACAAAGAGAGTGAAATTCTCATACATTGCATATCAGATCAAACTTGAAATTCATCTTGGAAATCAGATAATTCTGATCATTTAGGATCAGATATTGGAGCATTGGCAAATTATATAGAGGACAGTGATTCTTCGAACATCACATTGAATTTTCTTCATCATGATTGCAGACCATATGCACAGGACCAAACATAAGGTGGAATATTATCACAAAAGTACATATATTGTTATAGGGCTCAAGGGATCTGCATCAATTCGATGTTTAGTGTTGTTCAAACTGCACATTGTACTGAGTGTGATTTATTTTTATTTTAGTGCCACATTTGCGGTATCTTAAGAGAGGAAGAATGGCTTTCGGCAGAGCATGGTCTACATAGTTACTGTATAGGAAGCAGAGCAGGGGTGAAGAAGAAAAGCGTACACATGAGGACATAGTTGTTGCTCTTCATCTATGCAGGTGCAGTCATGCTATGATACTTGGCCGAGAGTGAGCTATTGTCATCAATTTCAAGCATATTATGAAATATCCCAAATGGATATCAACCTGATTTTTATCTCAAGATAGTTCTCAGAATATAAACTATGACGATGCATTATAAACCAACAATATAACCCAGTAGAGCCTCATAAAATACCTTAAAATATGTTATTGCATTATACAACAGCAATACAATAACTAGCATTCAAAAGTCCAATCTTAAACACAGTTTACAGTCAGATTAGGATGCTAAGAAAGGACCCTATAAGCACACGTGAGACACCTGATGTGACGTCTCCATGGACAATGGATTTGCGTCCACTGTCTAACAACACGAGGGTTCACGTCTGTTGATGTGAGTTTTGTATCAGTTACATAACATATTAGGATTTGAATATTCAATATGGGATATCAAACATGCAACTCCTCTCTTGAAAAGTTATTACTCATGAAGACATAAGCAATAGCTCCAATGTTCCTTACACCGTTGGATACTCGCTCAGTTTTATCGATGTGATTTGCTGGTAATCACGTAGGTGGCCTTACACTATTCATTCGAAGATGACTTGGACTTTGGTGGAATGATGGAGATGATGACTCGGTTTGTGAAATGTGCGGAGGCAGATAATGTTGATGGTGGTGGTGATGGAGGATGTGTCTGCCAGTGATGATGTTGATGGGAAAGCGATGGTTGTGGAAGGTGAATGGATGTGTTCTAATACTTAACTTACTCCTCTAACTTGCTTCTCTAAGCTTTGACTACCCAGCTACTTACTATTCTACTCCTACTCCGATGAATGGAAGGTTAGCAAATGGACGGGGATCGAACCTAATGAGAGCTGACCAGCGGCCTCACTTCCACAGGTGCAATGATTCAAAGGAATAATAAACTAGCTTACCACACAAAGCTTCCCAACCAACCGCTAGGATGCTAGTGGTGTAGTATTGATCCCTATCAAACATTTACCAATGCTACCATACAACTATCCATCTATTTCACTCCTACTTAGCAACTTGAAATGAAACCAACTTTAACAACTTGAAAGGAAATCTAACTAAGTGGGAGTAGAAAACATGCAATAATACCCAATGTCCTTAATCAACATGCAAATCGCAACAATGAAAAAGAGAGCAATTTTGGTATTATCTTCGCAACAATTTCTCCAACCCCCTTTACAAATGAGAGCAAATGGCCTTTTATAGGGGCCAAAAATACAATGGACAGTGGAGATCAAAACAAGATCAACGATCCAGATTGGAACCTCAAAAACCTAATTAGGGTTGCCACCCCATCGGCCAATGAGAAGATGCCACCTCATCAATGGACCAATGAAAAAAGTGCAAAAAGTGGCAACCAATGAGAAGGCACCAAAATGGTGGCCAATCAGAAATAGACACTTGTCCTATTCTAGAAGAAAGGGAAATTGCCACTTGGGCTTACATCAAATGATCTTCTAATATAAATCTTCCCTTTTCTTTCATTTTCTTAGCTAAGGCAATGA
Source organism: Cupressus sempervirens (assembly GCA_028749045.1). Taxonomy (NCBI): domain Eukaryota; kingdom Viridiplantae; phylum Streptophyta; class Pinopsida; order Cupressales; family Cupressaceae; genus Cupressus; species Cupressus sempervirens. The sequence goes on along the minus strand of CM053791.1, from coordinate 77,367,448 downwards.
ACTTAGCTAGCTTTTTATTAACTTCTTCCATAGGAGGACAAGGTGTGGGCTTCACCCTGAGTTCCATTGACTTCGCCACGCTGCTTGCTGCTTGTAGTATCTTTTCATGATCCTTCTCATATTCTTTCTCAACTCTAATAAAAGCATTGAGAGAGGAAAGGGTGCCCAAATGCTTCTTCTTGATAGCAACCTTCCCCAACTCATCCATCCTTGATCCAAAATCTGTTTCATTGACATCCTCTTCTTTGATATCCTCAAAATCAAGTGCCACTTCAACGTTGCTCATCATGGTTGAAATGGAAGTGTCGACGCTTGGGTTGTGATGTGCAACTGCCTTTTGTATATCCTTTTATTGTACCACCATTGGTATCGATTATTTGCCTCATTTTCAAGAAGAAGGGAGTTTTGGGCATCATATCCTCTTTGTCTTTCTTGGTGTTTGCCTGCTTGGGATTCTTTCTTGCACTACCATCCTCCATGCTCGTCGCCCTATTACGGGATGGTAGAGTGGTGGACCAGAAGGCAAGAAGAACAAAGAGGAGCAATCCTTAGACTAGAATGAAAGATGGATGTCAACTTAAGGACCCCTTGTAACTCTAGATGATGAAAATTCACCTTAACCAATAATCTTACAGCGACTTTTTGGAACCTAGTATATGACTTCAAGAATTTCAAATCCCTTGCAAATCAGAAATTTATCATGCAATTCACCTCCAAATAAAATTACCCAACCTAGGGCAAAAATCGCAGCCTCTTGAAAATGTAATGGGCACCCCTGGATGTCCCAAAAAACTAAACCAAATTGCTGAAAGGAATTATGTCAAACAGTTTGCATTCAACTTCTTATTTCTCCGTTTAATGTTTTAAACCCCTTATAATTCCGGAAATCAAACATTTATTGTTTGTTGTGTTTCGTGCATGGAATTGGTATCATACAACATAAACAAGAAAGCAACTACAATGATATGCAAAGTGGAAATGAACTGCTGCTAATAAAATGTTATTTTCAGAATTCATAAAATCAAATACATAGCAGATTTATCAACTCACTAATTACTTCAGCAATATTGTCATAATACTCCAGCCCATGCTTACGAACTTGCTGCTACAATACTTTGTCCTCCAATCAGTCCACTACCTTCATAATACCATTCCCTCCAAGCGGCATAAGCGTCGGACAAGTAGTGAAGAAGATATGAGCAAAATATCAAATCTGCCTGTAGCCGGAAATGCAACTAAACTGCCTGATAATGAAGCCAATAAGAAAGAATTCCAAAGGCCAAACCCCAAGGGAATGACGTCTAGAATGTTACAAGAGAGGATAGACATCCTCAAATGCCGAAAACAAAGCTGCAACTCACACACCAATTTCTTCTCATATTCAACCTGTCTAATGAAGCCACAAATGCTTCCTTTTATTCTATTCCCACGGGTCCCCTCAACTCATATGGGCAATGTGGGATAAAAGATGTGTAATATAAAACATATATTAAAATACCCCTTATGTCTCCCTTGGGTACACATCACCATAAAATATATATTAAATTAAATTAGACGTTACTTTAATAAAACTTCATGCATTAAAATGTATTAGCAATCGGACTCCGAATAATGCGAGTGATAGCTCATCGGAAAGCTCTCACCGAGGAGTATCGAGTCCAATCACCAAAATTGACCTGCACTGTGTCCTGCCGACTTACTAAAAATAGTAAGTATGCCTGAAACTAAGTAAATCAACTTCATTTTGGCCCAAACTGGAAATGACTAGGCCAAAACACTCCAAGATCCCATTAAACCCTTCGTTAGCCCTCGGGACCATGTAGAACAAGGCTAACGCGCACACACTTGGTCAACTGCTAAAATGGGGACATTACAGTCCGCCCCCCTTGAAATTGCTTGTCCTCAAGCAACCTCAGTCCAGCCTGCTGAATAACCTGCTCACTCTCCCATGTAGAATCTTCCTCCGGCAGGTCTTTCCATTTGACCAAATACTCCTTCACTATCCTGTTTCTAAGCTTCCTCTCTCTGGTATCCACAATAGCCTCAGGTACTAACACAAGCTTCCCCTCCTCATCCAAAGGGGGTAAATCTGCAGAAGGCACTACACTCTGACCAATGGCTTTCTTAAGCCTAGACACATGAAACACATTGTGCACTCGATTGCCCTCTGGAAGCTCAAGCTCATAGGCGACTTTGCCCACTTTGCGAATCACCCTGTAGGGACCATAAAATCTAGGTTTCAACTTTTCAGCTCCGCTCTTCTTGAGCGATGACTGTCTATATGGTTGTAGCCTCAAGTAAACCATATCCCCTACCTCGAAGCTACGCTCTATTCGGTGCTGATCAACATACAATTTCTGTTGATTCTGGGCCTGTTGTATATTCTCTTTGAGCACTTTCAGGATGTCCTGACTATCCTGCAATAAGTTTTTGGCTTTGGGCACTTTACTGTCCCCCAAAACTAAATCCATGAAGCTAGGTGCTTCATAACCATAGAGTTCCATGAAAGGAGTCATCTTGATGGACATATGATAAGTGGTGTTATAACAATACTCTCCCATATGCAACCATCTGATCCAAGCCTTTTGTTGTGTAGTTACATAGTTCCTCAAATATCCTTCTGCCCATTTATTCACAATCTCTGTTTGCCCATCTGTTTGCGGATGATAACTAGTGCTAGGTGTAAGATCTGTACCACACAACCTAAACAACTCTTGCCAAAAAACACTCATAAACTTACTATCCCGGTCGCTGACAATGAATCTGGGCAGCCCATGTAACCTGAATATCTCTTTAAAGAAAAGATCTGCCACCTGTGCTGCTGTGTAAGTGGACGGAATAGCAAAGAAGTGAGCAAACTTCGTCAAGCGGTCCACCACCACATAGATGCAATCCCTTCCCTGCACTCGTGGTAAACCAGTGATGAAGTCCATCGAAATACTTTCCCATTTCCTATCAGGAATGGGCAAGGGCTGTAATAAACCTGCAGGAAATGTGTGTTCTCCCTTATTCTGTTGACAAACCATACACTCCCTGACATACCTCTGAACATCATCCTTGAGCCCTTTCCATGAAAACCGCTCTCGGATCTGCCTGTAGGTCTTGAAGACCCCCGGATGTCCTGCTGTGGGTGCATCATGAAATGCCTTCAATATCGCCTCTCTCAAATGTGATGACGGAATCAAATAAACCCTGTCTTGAACTCTGATCAATCCATCTATCACCTCATAGCGATCATCCTGTATGGTACCTGAAATCAATCCAGAAGCCCAAGCATCTCCGACATACTCTGCTATAATCCGATCTCTCCAATCTCCTGAAATCTCTGCCAGAGCACATAAGTGAGGTCTCCGAGATAAGGCATCAGCCACCACATTTTTCTTACCTTTGACAAACTCTATGTCAAAGTCATAAGCCTGCAATTTAGTCACCCATTTTTGTTGCCGGTCATTAAGATCACGCTGGCTCATGAAGTATTTAATACTGTTGTGATCAGTCTTGATCACAAAACGTCCACCTACCAAATATGATCGAAATTTGGCCAATGCATGCATTATGGCCAACATCTCCCGGTCATAGACAGAATAACTTTTCTCAACTCCTCGGAGCTTCCTACTCTCGAATGCAATGGGATGCTTCTCCTGCATCAATACTGCTCCAATCCCATCACCTAATGCATCACAATGAAGCTCAAAAGGCTTTGTGAAATCCGGTAGAGCTAGAACTGGACATGAAGACATTACCTGCTTGAAATGCTCAAAACACCTCTGTGCTGCCCCTGTCCACACGAAGGCTCCTTTCCTGGTAAGATCTGTCAAGGGTGTAGCAATCTGTGAGAATCCCTTAACAAACCTTCTATAAAAACCACATAAACCAAAGAATCCCTTAAGCTATGTAAGGTTTGTGGGAGTAGGCCACTCTACAATAGCTCTAATCTTTTCGGGATCAACCCGAACGCCATCTGCACTAATGATATGCCCCAGGTAAAGGAGCTCAGTCATGCCAAACTCACATTTAGATTCCTTGGCATACAATGACTCTCTCTCCAGAATAGATAACACCTCCTCCAGATGATGTAAGTGCTCCTCCCAGGTCTTACTGAAGACCAAGATGTCATCAAAGAAGATCAAGACAAATCTCCTCAGTTGCTTCCTGAATACCTGGTTCATACAACTTTGAAATGTAGCAGGTGCATTGGTTAGACCAAATGGCATAACCATGAACTCAAAGTGGCCATAGTGACATCGGAAGGCTGTTTTCTCAATGTCCTTTGCTCTCATCCTGATCTGATGGTATCCGGATCGCAAATCAATTTTGGTGAAGAAGCATGCCCCATGCAACTCATCAATCAGCTCATCAATCCTAGGAATGGGATACCTGTTTTTAATTGTTTTCTTATTCAGTGCCCTGTAATCGATGCACATGCGCATTGTCCCATCCTTCTTCTTTACCAATACTACTGCTGAAGCAAAAGGGCTCTTACTGGGCCTGATATGCCCCATCTCCAACAAATCCTTAATCGCCTTCTCTATCTCATCCTTGTGTTTCTTAGGATGACGATAGGGAGTAATCATAACTGGTTTGGCTCCCTCCTCGAGCTCAATAACATGTTCCATCCCTCTGTCAGGAGGAACCCCATGAGGAATATCGCTAAATACTTTAGCGTGTCTATCAAGTATCTTCTGGACATCTAGTGGATGACTCTTTTCTTGTGGCTCTGGTGAAGTTGGCATAATGTGGCACTCTGCTGCCCACTCTATGTCATCATGACGAAAAAGTCTCTGCATTCTCCTCAAGGACACTATTCTGCAACCTCCATCTGAAAGCCCTCTAAGTACCACAGTTCTCCCCTCATGCTGGAATCTCATCTCCAATTTCGCTAGATTGAGTGTGAACTCAACTAGTGAAGCCATCCATGTCATGCCGAGGATGACATCATAATCTCCCATGTCCACAACATAGAACTCATCTTCCAACTCGTAGCCATCTCCAAACCTGATGCGAAGATTAGATATCTTCCGAGTGCATAATAGCTTATCACCGTTAGCCACCATGACTCTAAACCCATCATGCTCCTCTGTCTGTAACCCTCTCCTGGCTACCAACTGTGCATCTATGAAGTTATGTGTAGCCCCAGTGTCAATAAGAGATATCACTTTCTGCCCCTGGATAGTACCCCTGACCTTAAATGTGATTGCCTTTTGGGCCCCTGTCAAGCATGCCAACGATCTATCATCCTTAGGAATGTTGCTCTCCTCTATAGTGTTACCCTCATCTGAATCGGAGTGCTGATCCTCCCCTTCTGACTCTGACTCTTCTGCTGAAAAATACTCCATTTGATTTGCCTTAGCCTTGAGAGAACATTTATAAGATAAGTCCCAAGGCTCTCTACAATGGAAGCACAGCTTCTTCTTTCGAAGTTCATTCAAGGTTTCATTGTCTAGTCCTTTTGATCCTTCTTTGGGTTTGCTATACTCTTTCTGAAATGATTTTTTGTCTTTGTCCTTACGGTAGGAAGAATCCGTTGAATGGTTTTTTCCTTTGTATACCGAAGGGGCTAAATCTCGTGCCTTTTTAGTTGCTTCAGCTAACGTGAGTGGATCATGTCCCTTCACCCAACCTCGTAATGGATCAGCAAGACCATCACAAAATAACACCACCAATCTCCTAGGAGAGATATCAGTAACAAGTACAGACAAGCGCTGAAACTCGGCAATGTAAGCATCCACAGAACCTGACTGTTTTAACTGTGCTAGCTCCTTGAAATGTAACTCGGGATCCTTAGTGTCAAATCTCCCAATCAATGTTTCGGTGAATTCCTCATAAGATGTAATCTGATTATGCCCCAAAGTCACCATGCCATGATGCCACCATTCATGTGCAACGCCATCCAAGTGCATAGCCGCATACTTGATAGCCTCCTCCTCAGGCATAGGATTAAGCTGCAAGTATGTATCTACCTTCTGCACCCAAGCTCGTGCAGTCATCTTCCCTGAAGCATCATAATAAGGTAAAGAAAGTTTTCCAACTTTCTTCCTCAGCTCAAAGTTTTGATTCCTCCCTCCTGCTTTAGGCATGTGTCTCATCCTCAAGTCCATATAATCTCTAAGAGAAATATCCGCCTGAAACTCTGGTCCACTAGCCTCCCAGTCCCTCCTAAACTGATCCTGTAACTCGATAATCTGCGGTTCGTTTACTAGATGAACCGGATCTCTGGGTGGAAAAGTGGGTAGAAGAGGTCTCGAGCTCACAGTCCGTGCTGGGCGTGCAACGTGTCTAAAGTTATCAGCCTCATTCCCATTGTTGCCGTGTCCATTATTACCATTAATGTTATTCTCAGGACCATTGTTGTTGCCTTGGCCTTCATGGTTATTGTTTCCCCCGTTGTTATTGTTTCCCTCGTTGTTATTGTTTCTATTGTTGGCATCACCTGGATTAATATTGACACCCATCTGTCTAGCCATGAGCTGCAACATCATGTCCATTCGCCTATTCTGCTCCTGCTGCATACGCTGCCCCTGCTCTAATGTATCCAGTAACTGTCGGAACAGTACCTCCCCTTGATCTGGACCAGCATTTCTGCCTCCGCCTAATCCTGTATTCCTGTCATCTCGATCACCCATATTATTGTCCTGATCACAGAATATCTCCTCTGTGTCTGTATGGTTGAATTCAATGTCCCCCTGCACGGATGTACTAGACTGTTTGCTTTGCAAGTCTGAAATCCTATTTTGTCTTGCTCTGGTATCGCGGAAATTATAAGACCCCTGTCGCATGCTCAAACATAAATGCTTAGCCTGTGTTTTTTTTACTTACTTTTTCCCTCTATCCGGCTGTTCCAAATTCCCTATAAGACCTCCACAGGATGGCAGGACTTATAGCTCTGATACCACTGTAATGGGCACCCCTGGATGTCCCAAAAAACTAAACCAAATTGCTGAAAGGAATTATGTCAAACAGTTTGCATTCAACTTCTTATTTCTCCGTTTAATGTTTTAAACCCCTTATAATTCCGGAAATCAAACATTTATTGTTTGTTGTGTTTCATGCATGGAATTGGTATCATACAACATAAACAAGAAAGCAACTACAATGATATGCAAAGTGGAAATGAACTGCCGCTAATAAAATGTTATTTTCAGAATTCATAAAATCAAATACATAGCAGATTTATCAACTCACTAATTACTTCAGCAATATTGTCATAATACTCCAGCCCATGCTTACGAACTTGCTGCTACAATACTTTGTCCTCCAATCAGTCCACTACCTTCATAATACCATTCCCTCCAGGCGGCATAAGCGTCGGACAAGTAGTGAAGAAGATATGAGCAAAATATCAAATCTGCCTGTAGCCGAAAATGCAACTAAACTGCCTGATAATGAAGCCAATAAGAAAGAATTCCAAAGGCCAAACCCCAAGGGAATGACGTCTAGAATGTTACAAGAGAGGATAGACGTCCTCAAATGCCGAAAACAAAGCTGCAACTCACACACCAATTTCTTCTCATATTCAACCTGTCTAATGAAGCCACAAATGCTTCCTTTTATTCTATTCCCACGAGTCCCCTCAACTCATATGGGCAATGTGGGATAAAAGATGTGTAATATAAAACATATATTAAAATACCCCTTATGTCTCCCTTGGGTACACATCACCATAAAATATATATTAAAGTAACACTTTAATATTTTACAATTAAATTAGACGTTACTTTAATAAAATTTCAGGCATTAAAATGTATTAGCAATCGGACTCCGAATAATGCGAGTGATAGCTCATCGAAAAGCTCTCACCGAGGAGTATCGAGTCCAATCACCAAAATTGACCTGCACTGTGTCCTGCCGACTTACTAAAAATAGTAAGTATGCCTGAAACTAAGTAAATCAACTTCGTTTTGGCCCAAACTGGAAATGACTAGGCCAAAACACTCCAAGATCCCATTAAACCCTTCGTTAGCCCTCGGGACCATGTAGAACAAGGCTAACGCGCACACACTTGGTCAACTGCTAAAATGGGGACATTATAGAAAAAATCAGAATTTTATCTTCCACAAATTTCACCAAGCAAGAAGAGTGCAGATTTGCTCTTGCAAAATCACCAACACCTTGAGAAGGAGAAGTGAGAAGTGAGGAAGAAATGGGAAAGAGGCCTCCTCTTATACCCAACTTTCTTCTTGGACCCTGGGAAAAAGAAAAACAAATAATTAATGCAAAATTATGGCCCACAATTAAATACTTAACCAAAATTAATTTTGCCATGATGAAAATTAACTTTCTAAATTGCCAATTAGTTCTAAATTGCAAAAAGAAATTAAATAATGCCTTGAGGGTGTTAAATATTTCCATTTAATGGGGGATTTAGTAATTAATACGTCATTAAATTTGGATTTTGGCTAACCAAAAGCCATTTTTTCAATATTAAATTACCAATTTCATTTAAGGCAAAAAATTTTCAAGGCAATTTTAATCTATTAAAGCCATTTTTTTTGCAATTTTTACCCAAATCGATTTTGCCAAGCAATTTTAGCTTTTTAACACAAATAAAATTATTTCTCTAGAGCCTAAAATCGATTTTGCAATTTTATTTCACCATCACAAAAATTAATCCTTTTCACCAAAAATAATCAAGATTTTCCAAAAGACCAGATTTAACAAAATTTTCATTTTTTGAAAATTACACAAATTTATACAATTATATCCAAATTTTCAAAAGAAAATTTCTAAGTGCAAAATTTACAATTTTATCCTACCAAGTGTTGCTCTTTTAAAATTTGTTCAGCCTAAGGATGAAATTGGTGGCTCTGGAAAATCAAATTGAAACCAGGTGAAAATAAATCTAACCCTCTCCCACATTTTTCCTGAAGGTGCCAAGGCGTGAAATCTTCAAATTTGAAACCTCTGGACCGAAAATTGCTAAGGCAATCGAAAAAAAAGGGGGTCTCCAAAAATTTTGGGGTGATGGTGTGAAAACCTCACAACATCGTCCTCACACTAGGTGAAAGCTGAAGCTTTCCAAATAACTCTCTAGAGAGAAACTGGGATCTAAATCATAAACCAATCATTAACCTGAATGAATGAGTCTCTCTCCTTTTAATCCTCACAGCTGACTCTTCGACTCCCTATCTTTTCGTCTTATCCCTCCTTGTCACTTTTAGCCCACTTTATAATATTAAAATTGACCTTTTATGATTTTATTTCACTCTCATAGTTAATTTTAATATTATATGAATGTTTTTAAATTTTCTAATGTCCCAAAAAGGGGACATTAAAAATCTTCCCTCCTCGAGATTGTTTGTCCTCAAACAATCAGTACCAGGATCCCATATGAATTTGCAGGTAGCTCGATAGCCCAATCTGAAACAAATCCTACCACGCTGCGAAGCAAAGTTTCAAAATGGAACCCTTCCTCAACTAGATCCCTGGATCCCATGTTAATCTATGAAGTATCATTGCATCTGTAGGTCGTACAACTCGTATCATCATTGCATCCAGTCTCAAATTGTGTAGAACTACAACAAAATCCTCAAAATGTCATAGATACATATGGTCAACACTTGGATCCCAAACCATCCCGTGTGCATGTTCAACCTGAACAACCTGACATGTGCTACCATCATATACAAGAAGATCCCCAATCCGATTGAGAATCTTACTCCAATTGAGATCACAAGCACCATTGTGGTCAAATAATTGTGGGAACTCAATTGTGTGCCAACCAACTCACGAACCATGGGAATGTTCCTCCTGGATACAAACAAAAGGGTCATCCATCTTCCCAACTATCTGTACTACATTGCTGCTTTGTGTCCATAGTGGGTGGAGTACTTTAGCTGCTCAATTGCCACAACGCTACTCCTCTCACTATATGCACTCTAACTATATTGCTCGCCACATCTCTATCCCAGGCTTATTTGTAATCAGCATTATGTCTCTCTGTCAAGGCAGCAACCTCTCGGTTGCAACAATTATCAATCTAGAACTCCTAACCGAAATCAATGAGTGTGCCATCATCAGACTCGAATAGTGGATTCTCCATTATCCAATCAGCATCCATCTCAAAAAGTGAGTTACTATGTTCTAACCAATCAAAATTATGTTGGTTGAAGGTATTATCATCATAAGAACAATTATCCTCAAGTGTTGCTACACATTTAGCTGATCCAAAAGATGATTCATCAATCCTATAGTCATCAACCAACGGACATGATGTCATAATGCATAGAGACTCCTTTGAATTCCCACGTAGCTGACCCATAGTTGTGCCTTTTTCAGCCTTGTGGTCCTGCATAATACCATCAGCTTCATCCCCGTTAAGCTGCCCATATGACTTAGTTTTGTCTTTCTTTCAATCCCCCATAATAGGCTGAAACAAATTTTCTTCCCTTTCTTCTACAATCTCGCACCTTGCTGAGAATGTTTTCAATTTCTGCTCACATTGTTTGATGATACTGCCAACCAAGCTACAAGCATCAAAAGAAGTGACGTGTTTGTTTTAGTTCAGCCAATACGGTAGAAAAGAAATTTTTTGAGTCATCATCACTCTCTTCAATGATCAAGGACATAATGAACTGCATAAAGGATAAAACATTTCTCGTGGTCCCCTTTAATAGCAATCATAATGTGATGGAACATATCATGAATGAAGTCTTCAAAATCGAGTTCCAACATAATCACACAAGCACGAAGCTTTGCTACTGTTTTTTAGAATATTGACTGCCTTACCAAAGGATGGATTATGGATATCACACAATCTTTGAAAGCTTTCTACAATCAATTGGAATACCCCTTTCATCACTTCCTTGTTGTATGGATCATAGGGTGTGGTTATTCTCATAACCTGAACAGTACATTTGGCGACTGTAAGTCTTACCTTCCTATCCAGATGTCTCAACAATGTTGGCTTAGCCAAAGGAATGACAGCAAGAAGGATGTTCACTTGTTTACTCTTTGAATCTAGTTGTTCCATTGTGGATAAATAATTCTCTATTGCTTCCAACTTGTGAAGTAACCCATGTTTTGATTAAGGCAAATATGCAAGCTCTCTTTTTATATTGTAGAGCTTTTCTTCAAGGTTTTGATCCTTGTCCTTGAAAATAAATTTGGGTAGCTACCAAAACATGTTTGCAAAATTCAGATGCAACTCAAACAACTTCTATTGCTGAAAATGTCCACCTAGCTAATATTTCATTCAGACAGGCATAATCTTCAACGAGATAGTCTTCAAATCAAACTCCACTATCAAGCGATATCCAATTCTATCTGGATGCTACCCACCAATGACTTCCTTTTGAATATTGAACACTTAACTCATCCTTACGTGCAATTTATCTTTGGACGACCATCTAAGATTGACCCAACTCATGTGTTTAACCTATAGGAGTTTTGTGCCAAGATAAGTACTCACGTTGAATGTGATAAAACCCCACAAAGAGGGCTTATCTACCGCAACTCTTATGAATTGAAGACTTCACTTAGATATGTTAATCCTGAAACATTGAGATGACTATTAAATTTATAACACTGCTCAACACCAACGAATTTAATGACTAGACAAGCAGTAGATTCCCTTCTGAGCCCAAACAAATTCTTGCATTGTTTACTTTATCATGTTCTGCTAGATAGATGTTTGTACTCACGACAATCATCAAAACTTCGCTTGAAAATTGTCGCTGAATAATTTCTTCAGTAGTCTTCTAACTTCTACAAAATCCCAAAACTTAAACATCCATCTCTAAAGCCAATTTGGAGTTGTGATATCACAATTACTCCACATTAATTCTAATGCCCAATACTTGCTTCATTCCACTTTTTGTGTCAATAACGCCTTTATTCATTGTCCCTGATATGATCCTCCAATACCCTTGTCCCTTGTCAATTCCCCAAATATATTCGAATCGGGTTTCTAGCATATCAAAATTGCCACACTGTTGGATATATCAAATGGAGAGTACCACAACCTAGACAAAGATAAGCCAACTCAAATCAAGCTCTGGAAAGATAAGAGAATATCATTTGTGACAATCGAATCTACCCCACAGACCAATACTAGTAGTAGCCACATCTCTGCAGAACTAGTTTTATTTTTCTTTGTAGTAACATTGAATCGCACAACACTAACAACTATTTTGGGAGTGCGACAGTTGTTTATACTGACGTTATACCAGCTCTTCAAAACTCCTACTACAAAAAACTGGACTTGCCAACTCACATGGTCTCGTCTGGATTCTTCATGACACCTGTATGAAAATCTGTGCTAAAAACACGTAAGGTAGACCAGTATAAAAATAATAATAGTTTATTTTTGCTCTGCTAAACTAGTTATGATTTGCTATGTGTTTTAACTTTCAAACTTCTGTTATTAATTGTCATCGTTCTCGGTATTGTCTCTCTTCTCTATTGTCCACTCCTCCCAACTGTGTTATTCTAGCCTTGGCATGTATACCTGTTCAAGTTCACCCAACTGTAACTCAAACTTCCTACTGTGCCTTCACTCTCCTTTGTTTTTCTCGAACCACATTGCCAATACACACTAGCTTGATTTTACAAGATAGTAATTTTATAATATTGTTTCCCAGGCATGCCACAACCTTCTCCAATATAGTCTTCGATAAATATTTGATGCTAACTACTCCAAATGCCAATTGTAGTTGAAGCGACATAATTGCACATCATCCCACGCGTTACCACCAAGCTTAAATATTTTTGGTCAAGCGTATATCTCCAACACCTTTGAGTACATATGCTATGAGATTTTGAGGGGATGTTGTTACTCCCAAAAATATTTCTTCCAACACTCGAATATTATTGTCACTATACAATAATGCTTCTCCTAGGCCCGAGGAATCATGTAATGTTTCAGCATTGAATATCCAGACACCTTAAGATTTGCACCCACAATAACAAACATTAGCTATTACAAACACAATCTACCTTCCAAAACATTTTTCGCTGCTTTACAAAAAGGTAGACTAAATGACATTGGTTCTAAAATTGATCACTCAACCGTTATTTCCTCCTCCTATTGCCACGTTTTCCTGTAGGAATGAACACTATAAGCTGAACAATTACTCCTATTGGACAACCACCATTCGCTTAAGGTGTGTCTATTCCTAGCATCAACTAACAAATCACTATGTGATGATTACGGCATCAAAGAAAGCATTTCAGCTGAAGGATGCATGCATGCCAGACTCGATTGCACCCTCCATAAGCTTTTAACAACCTTAATTATGAGTAACGCTTAGCCGTTACTAACAAGTGTTTACTAGTTCCTTCCGGTAACACTAGACTTCTCGAAAACACAAAATTTCTTGTTCATGACATACAGAAGGAAGAGTCGCTCGTAACAGCTCACTTTTGTAGTCAGAATAAAGTAACTATTATGTTTAGTACTTGTTTAAGCTAGTTGGGCTAGGTAGTTCGGAGGTGAGGGAATGCATTGGTTGGTTTCCAACCAACTGACCCTTCTATAAGTACTTGGAATATGTCAATGTATGCATGTTGATTTTGGGTATTAATAAAAGAAACCATTTCCTCGCCTACTGGTATTGTGGTGTTAATGGTACATTCTATGTTTTACTTTATATGTATCTCAATTGTGTTATTCTGTATGATTAGCATATCTTTGTATCTGTGAACTTGAGTTATATTTCCACTCTACATTTTTGGCATCGTTGCCTAAGTCCAAACCTAGAAGTTGGCAGGATGGAGTAATGGGAAGGGCCTTTGTACCACTCATCCAAGTAATAAATAGTGACAGGAAGATGAGGAAATAACCAAGGAAGATCAATTGACATGTGATCCAGTGACGGCATGGGAAGTTGCGGTCGATCAGTAAGTACAAAGGGAAGCCCATGAGAGAACGGTCCCTTAAGGTACGATACATGACGAACTTCTAGTGCCACCAGCAGTGTACGATCTCCTGGGAGAGATTCCTTGGCTGTTAGCAAGCAATTTGTTACAAGTAAAAGAGAAAGACAATAAAATTGATTCATGCCCCTAATTCCAAACATATATCCCAGGCGGGTACAAGGAGAAGAAACTGAGGAAGAAGTCGCCTTGAGGACACTATGTCTCCAGCAGCAGCAGGAGAGATGTTGTAACTTGAGGGAAGGACAAGGGGATTCCACGAGAATCCAAGAAGGGTTGATCGAGCATACAATCGAAGGTATAGAAAATTTGGTCATCTCGGAGACACTAGCAAGGAAGTTGGGATACAGAAATCCAAAGACACGTGGAGGGAGAGATCTTCGACAGGAGCAAAGTCAAGAAGAAGAGGATACTTTTAGTAGTTCCTCCTTGACAGCGAACTTCCAAACGGGAAGAGGTGTTCCATCGAGAGGAAGTGTTTCATCGAGAGGAAGTGTTCCATCAGGAGGAAGAGTTCCATCAGGAGGAGGTATTCCATCAAGAGGCAGAGTTCCACCAAGAGGAAGAGTTCCATTAGGAGGTGTTCTATTGGGAAGTGTTCCATCGGGAGGAAGAGTTCCATTAGGAGGAAGTGTTCCATCGGGAGGGAGTGTTCCATCGGGAGGCAGAGTTCCATCGGGAGGAAGTGTTCCATCGGGAGGACAAGTTCCATTGGGAGGAAGAGTGTCATCGGGAAGAAGTGACTCACATAATGGCAACAGACAAACAAAAATTATTGAGATTCACAAGGGATGGTTCAAAGGACCCCGCTCCCCATTGTAAAACATGTATAACAATATGGCAAGCGAATGGAGAAAATGACACTGCAGAATGGCTAAAAGCTTTCTTGGCCACACTAAGGGGTATTGTCATTGATTGGTATACCGATTTAGAGCCAGCAAAGAAAAACACATGGGATAATATCCACACAGCCTTCGAGGAAGAATTTAGATTCATGAGGGATGATGATGAAATAGTAACGGAGATTTATAACACATGGCATGGGAAGAGTGAATTCGTCAAAGGCTACAGTAGAAGAATGAAAGAGTTGATAGGGAAACTAGACAACAAGCCGGCAGATGGACTAAAGAAATGATGGTTCATTGAAGGATTAACATTGTCCCTCAAAAAAAATGTGAAGATAGTCCCACCATCGACCTTTGGGGATGCATGTACCCGTGCCATGGACATAGAAAGCAAGAGTAAAACTTCCAAGGCAAGAAGGCATGAAGCGCGAGTGAAAGTTCCGAGGAGAGCGAAGAAGCACCAAAAACAATTCAAGCCTTGACAAAAGACTTGAGGCGATTGATGAAGGAACTACCAAGGGGTAAAGAAGAAAAGAAAGAAAGGAGAGAACTTTGGTGTATGGAGTGTGAAAAAGGTCATACAAAAGGAGCATGCCCGAAGAAAGCATTTTGTGAGAGTTGTCAGGTACTAGGGCACACAATTAAAAATTGCCCCTACAATTTAAAAACAAGGAGCGCTCAAGTATTCTTGACCCAAGGAGGGCAATCCACACCCCCCTCCACTCCGCCGAAGAACACAAATACAAAAGCCTCACCAAGAGGGTACAAAAATAATACAAGAGAAAGTAATAATAATAGCAACAACAGCAACAATAACAATACACCACGGTGTCCACTCGAGTATGATTCCAAGGGGAGGAGAATGATCCAATGTAGGAGATGCAATGAACGGGGACATTTTGCATGAGACTGTCAAAGTGACAGTGGACAAAATGGAGAAATACTCTGTAAATGGTGTGGGCCAGGCAATCATGAGGATGCAAATTGCCCAAGACGGAAGGGGGTAAATATGCTAGACATTGAAGATCAAGAAGATGAAATTCTTGCAGTCACCAGGATGCAAACCAAAAAATTAGCCTATCCAGATGCCACTACGGAGATCGGAAGATTTCAGGAAGCAAAGAAAGACATTCAAGATAGCACAGGAGAGGAAGGCAAGACAAAGCCGGAAAAGCTTACTTCTAGTAGGGGTGTAAAAAATATTGTGCGGCAAGTATTGGAAACTACTATCACAGTAAAAATAGGTGATTTATTAGAAACATTACCCCAATTGCAGGTAGCACTAACTCAGGGGGCAAACCTGAAAGGGATAACTTTAAAGAAAGAGAAGGAAGGAGAAGTATAGACAAAAGACAATACCCTATTCACTATAGGAATGGGGAGAACGCTATGTTTACCGTACTAGTAAAGAAATCAACACATACAGACAATGGAAAAGAATAGCAGAATTATATTCGCATATGCCAGACATACATTATGCTTAATAAGATAAGATCAATGATAGAAGATAGAAGATGATTTACAATGATCCCAGACGGGAAATAAATACTATCCGTCGAACCTTCCTGGAGGAGTCCGTCGGTCACAAACATTATGTCCGCTACAAACTATTTACCCGTCGGCTACAAAATACAAAACACCAACGACAATCCTTCCGTCGGCTACAGAAACACTGACGAGACCATCCAGTCGGCTGACACACTAGTGGTAGTAGAGATGGAGATATTAGGGTGCAAGCTTTCAAATACCATTGTTGATGGAGGTTCCAACGTAAATGTTTTATCAGAAGAAGCATGGAAGGAAATAGGGAAACCTACACTTTGGCCATCAACATTTCAACTAGTGAGAGCCGACCAACATGGAATCAAGAGTATAGGAATACTGATGGGACAAAAAGTCATAGTTGGTATGCAACAATTTTTTCTAGATTTTGTGGTTATCACTTTAGAGAAGAAAGGGTACGATGCTTTTGTATATGAGCAATGTTAGTATGCTAATAGAAATCAAATTTAAATAAAGCTTCTACAAACTAAACAAAATTCATAAACTTCAAGATAGACTAAGATGAGCTCTCAATTGAGAATATGAATCATTAATGGACTCTCTCAATAAGAAGCTCTCTTGTTGAGTAGCTTTATCTAAATGGATAGGATGTATGCTCAATATGCTTCCAAAGGCTTCAATGGATGATTGTGGATTTTTGGTGTGGATAGATGGCTTTAGTATGGATTTGGCTCTCAAAATAGCATTATAACTTTACTTCATGGATTGTGTTATTTTGCAAAGGGGAAGGATCCAATTTATAGGCAAGAGGCTTGAGGGATTGAGGGCTAAGATGCAAGGATGGGAAAAAGCTCATGGAGGGCTCAGATTAAATGAGAAGAGAGCACATGGATTGTGCTTTCTTATAGCCAATCAAGGAGTGACACATGTCACATGGTGAGAGGATGGAGGAAAAGGGAAGGATGAGTCAACAAAGGAGGCTCAAGGGATAAAATTTTCATATAGACCCTCATAATGACTTGTAAGAGCAAAAAAAGGGCTTGTAAGAGTCATTTATGACCTAGTGGACTTCATAAAGTTTTATGGTTGAGATATTTTGAGGGTGATGAGAGCAATTTCGACTTGGACTTGATTAGGAAGGTTTTAAGCTTGTTTAGGCTTGTGCAAATGATTAGAGGATGGATTAGGATGGTTTAGGATTAGCTTAGGGATAGGCAAGTGGATGGCATTTAATGAGGGTGGGTGAAGGAGGAGATATTTGTTAACTTTGGCTTGGGTTAGTAAGTTTTAACCCATGTTTAGGGAACGTGACAAGGTTAGGAGGGGATTAGGATTAGGTTTAAAGACATCTTCTAAAAGAGTCTAGACTTTGGATGAGGATAAAGACTTTCTAGAATACTCTAGAATTTCCTAGGATGAGGATGAAGACTTTCTAGAAGAGTCTAGAACTTCTTAGGATGAGGATAAATTAGATTTTTAAGAAATAAATAAAGTTTTATTTATTTTAAGAGTTTGGGTTGAGGAGATATTTATTAAAACTTTTTTAATAAACATGAGGATTAATATTTAATCTTAATTAAATATTTTGAGTTGAGATTAGGGGTAGGAAATGATGAGATTAGCCTTTAATCAAAATTAAAGAAGGATTAGAAGATTTTGGAAGAGGTTATTGGTCATAAGGAAATTGGCCAAGTTTTGGGCAAAAAAAAAAAAAAAAATTTATTTTAGGATTTTTGGTCAATTTATTAATTAAATAATTAATAAATAAGGAAATAATGTTTAAATAAGATTTAAACATTTTTGGGAGGGATTCCTTAATTAAATATTTTTAATTAAGATAAAGGGATTTAATGACATAAAAATTAATTAATTAATTAATTAAATAATTAATTAATAAATGATGATGTCATCAGATATTTTTCAAAAAATAAAAATACTTTATTTTTTAAAAGATTTTTAGGTGTCTACATTTTGCCCCTCTTTGATGTAATGCCGCAAGTGGCATGGCATCAAAGATAAGAAAATAAGATGCCCAAGGCTAGAGCAGAAGAGGAGAGAATGGACTGTGAGATGCCCCCTCAAGAAGGCAGCGGGGAGAGAAAGCGAGGCTTGGTGGCTTCTTGAAAAATACAAGAATCTGGGATGAGCAAGGAGACTCAGATTGGTTTAAGAGAAGAGGTTTAGTTAGTTCAAACTCTTACTATGGGAGAATGATAAAGGGAGAATCAGAGGCACAAGAGGAAGCAAGCTTAAAATCTCAGGGATTGCAGAGGATGAAGGAGCGGAGCGCTATAAAAAAGAATCCAAGATAGGGAGATGGATGAGGGGATTATAAAGCTGATGCAACAGGATTTCAAAGAGTTAGATTGGCGGAAGATGGGTTTCGGAGATCCCTAGGACTAGGATTGTGGATCTCGAAAGATGAGGCTTGGTGGGTTGATTTGGATTGGTGGATCCCTAAAACTAGGATTGTGGATCCCTAAAGCTAAGAGTGATGAGTGATTCAAAGAGATACTGATGCATCAGCTGGGGTAGGAGAGACGGATGCTGGATATGGATGGGGGATAATGGAGATGAAGGAAAACCATTGAAGCTTTTTGAGCGGGGGGATACTTCAAAGAGAAGTACCAACATGTAGTTGAGCACTAGATTTTCTATAGGACTATTGGTTAATTGCCAAGGTTACCAAGAACATCAAGGCCTTTTCACCAACCATCCAAAGGACTGACAAACTAACTCAAAACAAACACACAAGGATTGCCCCAGCATCACACATGAATCCTAGAGGAAGTAGCGTGGAAACGACACTGGAGAACCCACAAGCAAAAAAGAAAAACAAACGAAAGACCTGATCAAGACTTTACGCTCTAATTGCCCCATTTGCAGCATACCATGATATGGAAGATCGTGAAAACCTTGAGGAGGGAACAAGGAGATTTCTTGGAAAAGATACTTCAAGACCAAAAAGGGAAGATCCCAAATCAAAAGAAAGTGAAAATCCAAAAGAGAGTCGTTTGCCAACGAGATGGGTAGGACAAGGTACTAACGGACCAAGATCAGACATGAGGAAAGCTATATCCTGCAAGGACCTATCGGAGAGCACCGAAGCTGGTGGATTTGGATGAGTGATGCGTCTGGCAAGCTGAAGTAAGAAAGATAACACTTTGGTGACAGGAAATCTAGCTAAAGGATGCGTTGGAATAGCTAACCAAGATGTGTGATGGGTGCAAAATGCTGATCAAAGACGAACTGACACGAACGCTGGATAGATACAATGGTACTAAGCTAAAGAGGATGTACAAGCTGATGGACCAAGATATGTTACAAATGTACAAGTTTGTTCATGTTTTGGTTTTTTTGAGATGGAAATTTTTGTGAAGGATGGGATGTCTATAATAGGTGATAGGTGGATAGGTAGATGGTTTGCAAAAAGCTTAAGTGAAAATGGGGTTTTGTGTGTGCACGTGATAGTATACAAGCTAGGATACAGGATTATTTATAGGCTGGAATATGGTACAAACTTTGGACAAGATTCGGATAGACAAGGTATGGTACAAGATTTACAAGGTATAATACAAGCTTTGGTACAAGATTTACAAGTTGTACAGGAGGTATTTACAAGTTTCATCAGATTTTGGATATTTGGTTGGAACACTAAGGGAACAAGCAAGTGTGTCTTATGGGATGGTGGGTGAATGGATGAGGGATAGGATAGTGATAGATAATGGATTAGTCTTTAGTACACAAGGTGCCTGAATTGCCAGGTTTTCACCAAGGTACCTATCCAAGGCGCTTGAATTGCCAAGTTTTCACCATTGGACGCTTATTTCTCTTTACTATTTTTTTTTTGTATTTTTCAAAAGCTAGGTATACCAAGGATATTCAAGCATAGAACTTCTTGAGATGAATGATGTTAGTAGGATCATTCAAGAGTTCTCCTTCTAGTGTAGATAGTTGATAGGCTCCGGAGCCAAAGGAAGCAATGACAACATAAGGACCAAGCCATGTAGGTTCAAACTTGCCTTTCTTTTCTCGATCTGCTTGGACTTTCATTTTTTCTTTAAGGACCATGTCACCTGGCTGAAAGTATCGTGGAAGAACCTTCTTGTTGAAATTCCTTTTGAGACGAGTTTGATAGACTGTGAGATGATCATAGGCTTGTTGTCACTTCTCGTCTAAGAGATCTAGCTGGGTGAACCGAGCTACTCTATATTCTTCATCTGATATTTGCCCTTGCAAAGATATGCGCAAGGAGGGAAGTTCAACCTCTATAGGTACTACCACTTCGGCACCATAGACTAGGGAGTATGGAGTTGGGCCTGTGGATGTACGGAAGGAAGTTCGATAGGCCCATCGGGCTGGATTTATTTGTAGGTGCCAATCACGGCCGGAATCATTAACAACTTTCTTTAGGATTTTGAGGAGGGTTTTGTTAGTTGCCTCTGCCTGGCCGTTACCTTGTGGGAAATATGGGCTAGAAAAGCGGTGATGGATGCGGAGGGAAGTGCATAATTCTTCCATGTTGAGATTTTCAAAGTTACCTCCGTGGTCGGTGAAGATGGTGGATGGGATGCCAAAGCGGCAAACAATGTGGTACAAGATGAACTTGGAGACCTGAACTCCTGTAGCTGAGACTAGGGGGACTGCTTCCACCCATTTAGTGAAATAGTCTGTAGCTGTTATTATCCATTTATGTCCATCAGATGAGAGGGGTGTGATAGTTCCAACTAGATCAAGGCCCCAACAAGCGAAAGGCCAAGGTGGTGCAATAGGCTGTAGATCCTGTGCTGGAGCGTGTACGAGATTTGCATGCTGCTGACATGGGAGACACTTTCTGACAAAGTCATAGGAATCTTCTTCAATGGTAGGCCAATAGTAGCCTGCTCTAAGGATTTGTCGTGCTAGGACAATACCACTCGTGTGGGCACCGCAAAGTCCAGAGTGTACTTCCTTTAACACCATCGCGGCCTCATTTTGGTCTAAACATCGAGAGAGAGTATCGTGATAACCCTAACGATATAGGGTATTGGCTATAACATAGCGGGATGATTTTCGAATGAGGTTCTGGCGTTGGGTACGTGTGAGGTGAGGGGATATGATACCATCGTTAAGGTAACCGTGAATCTCATGGTACCAAGGGGATTGGGGACCAACCAAGATACAAACACGGTTTGAATCCTCATTCGCATAGGCGGGTGTGAGGAGCTGCTCCACTAAAAACTCATACTGTGTAGCTGCTTGGGGAATTTCCAAGAGCGAGCCTATAGTAGCCATAGCATCTGCTCCTTTATTCTGTATTCGAGGCACTTGTGTAAACTGGAGCTTTGTAAAATGTTGGGTTAGCTGATCAACTAGCTCTTTGTAGGGTAATAGCTTTTCATCTTTGGTTTGATATTCATTTAGGGCTTGCTTGATGATGAGCTGAGAATCGCCAAAGATTTGTAGCTCAACAATGTTCCATTCTGCAGCTATCTTTAATCCTTCTATGAGGGCCTCATATTCAGCTATATTGTTGGTGCTAGGGAATTGTAGCTTGAAGGCTTTTGGAATGTAATCTCCTTGAGGTGTGACCAACAATATTCCTGCCCCTGATCCATGAGATGTGTATGAGCCATCAAAATAAAGTTTCCATGGGGGTTGTTCTTCAATTAGACATATATGCTCATCTGAAAATTATGTGATTAATGGATAAGCATCTATTAGAGGTGCATCAGCTAGGTGATCTGCTATAGCATGCCCTTTGATTGCCTTTCTATCCACATACTGGATGTCAAATTCACTAAGGAGCATAACCCATTTGGCCAAACGGCCTGTAAGTGATGTTCTAGAGAGCATATACTTGAGAGGGTCAATCTTGGAGACTAGTTGGATGGTATGACTTAGCATGTAATGGCGAAGCTTTTCAGTTGAGAAAACAACTGCCAAACAAGCTTTTTCCATAGGAGTGTAATTGAGTTCATAACCAACTAGGGTTCTACTGATGTAGTAGATGGCTCTTTCTCTGTTGTAGTCATCAAGCTGTGTTAGAAGTGCCCCTAGAGCAGTAGGTGTTGCTGATATGTACAAAATCAAGGGACGACCAGGAACTGGTGGAACCAAGATAGGGGGATTGATGAGATACTGCTTGAGATGGTCGAAGCTACGCTGACATAAAGGATCCCACTTGAAGTTCTCATCCTTCTTCAATAAATGTGAAAATGGTGTACACTTATCTGCAAGCTGGGAGATGAAGCGCCGAACAGATTGGAGCTTTCCTTGAAGAGAGCGAAGCTGTCGCAGTGTCTGGGGAGGAGGCATGTCTAAGATAGCCTTGACCTTCTTGGGGTCGATCTCTATACCTCGTTTAGAAACTATGAAGCCTAGAAGCTTGCCAGATGTGACTCCAAAGACACATTTCTTTGGATTCAGCATGAGATGATATTTGGCTAACCTATCAAAGACTTTCTCCAGGTCAGCAAGATGATCCATGAAGGTATGAGACTTGACCAAGATATCATCCACATAATCCTCCAAAATGCTATGGATGAGATCATGAAAAATGGCTGTCATAGCTCTTTGATAGGTAGCCCCAGCATTCTTTAGGCCAAAAGGCATCATGTTGTAGCAAAAGGTTCCCCAAGGGGTAGTGAATGTTGTCTTATGTTGATCCTCTTCTGCAATCTTGATTTGATTATACCTAGAAAATCCATCCATGAGGGACAAAATTTCATGTCCAGCTGTAAGATCTACAATCATATCTATGTTGGGCAAGGGAAAATCATCTTTTGGACAAGCTTTGTTAAGATCTATAAAATCAGTGCAGATTCTGATGTCACCGGAAGGTTTAGTGACAGGGACCATGTTGGAGATCCACTCTGAGTAGTCGATAGGTCGGATAACCTTAGCAGCTAACATTCTTTCTAATTCAGCTTTGACCAATAATGCCACCTTGGGGTGCATTTTTCTAAGCTTTTGTCTAACGGGCTTGATCTTTGGATCAACTGCAAGATGATGAACTACAAGCTTTGGATCAAGTCCTGGCATGTCCTGATATGACCATGCAAATTGACCAATGTTCTCTCTTAAGACCTCAAAGAGGAGGTCAGCTTGGTCTTGTGATAGGGATGTAGCAATGTGAACAAGTCTGGGGATCTCTGAAGAACCAATGTTGACTTCTCGAGTATCCTCAATTAGAATAGATGACACCTCTAGTCGATTATCTTGAGGAGGCAATGCTAAATCCTCATGTTCTTCTTGTGGCTCTGGATTTTCTTGCTGAGGGGTTCTCTTCGTTGCCTTAGCTAGTCTCAGATTCATCTTAGTTCTAGTTTTGGGTGTATCGGAACTAGGCTGGGGATTTTCTCCAAAATACCCCTTGGGATCTAGCTTGTAGATATAGGTAGAATTTGGCTTTGTTTTCTTGTGAGGAGTTTCAGCTCCCATAAATCTTAGAAGTGCCTCCTCTGATGTGAACTCATCGATGTGTATGACACTTGGTTGGTCCCAATCTATGAGTTGTGGATGGGCGAGTGGTAGGTCAATGAGGTGGATGGATAGTTCTTGGAGAACAGAGTCTCCGAGGGAGATTTGGTCTAGGATATCGTCGTAGGCTCTCTTTTCAACTTCCTCAGGAATGCCTTCGATTTCGACAAGGTTGCGGTGAATGTTCGAAAAAGCGTGACCGTTCTCATTGGTGCCCCCAGTTGTGGGTATGCCAAAGCCAAGACCTGACTTCGATTCCCACTTGTGTGCGTCGATGGGGCACTGCATGCCTCTTTCTTCTGGTCCTAGACCACCACCTTGATAGTTCCATTTGTCAGTGATGAGCTTATGTTCTTGGGGATACTTTTGGCTGAAGTGATCAAGGTGTGCTTGATTTCTTTGAGGTGCATCCTTATGTAACCATTTGTTGATATCTGGAGTGAGCTCCTCATGAAGAGGGATTTTCGAAGATACAAAGGTTGTTGGGCCAAACTGTTTGTATCGAGGAGGTGGAATCTCCTTAGCTTTGTGATATGTCGGTCGTCCATGGGCATGTGGATCAAGTGGGAGTGCCCCGACAGCAAATGCATCTGACAGACTATACTAACCACAACCTTTGTTATTGATCTTCACGGTAGACAGGGTAGAGGCGAGGATGGTTTCTAGGTCATTATAAGTGTGGGATGAGCTGGCGATGGATGTGCCGATATCAATTCCAGGGCAATGGTTTGTATATGAAGCTTCAATCGCATTGCAGTAAGCAAAGGGTTCTGGATCGGCATGGATGGTTACCTCAGTGCCTTGATGCGGAAATTTGACGCACTGATGGTAAGTGGATGGAATGGCTTTCATGGCATGAATCCATGGGCGACTGAGGAGGATGTTAAATGGTAGGTTTAGATCAACAACATGGCAGAGTGTCTCTTGGATGACTAGCCCAACCTTGATTGGTAGCAAAATAGTTCCTTCTGTGGTTCTTTCCAAGTTGTCATAAGCTTTGATGGTGATAACCTCACTGATGATATCTGCCTCAGTATACCCAGCTTGTTTTATGAATTTTAGGGTGCAAATATTTAAGGCTGATCCATTATCTATCATTACTCTTTTCACAGCAAAGTTGGATACCATGATGGCTATGTGAAGCGGAAGGGTGTGATCTGGCTCGACCACGGGTATGTCGGTGGGTTTGAACGATAGGGCACATGAGGATGAGAGGTGTCCAACAAGATTACGAAAATCAGTAGCATTGATATCAGAAGGGACACAGGATTCTATGAGAGCACTGTCAAGGATGTTCTTGTACAATGGACTAGTGCGAAGAAGGTCTAAAATGGAGATTTGGGCTGGCATGTTCCCAAGGTGTTCTAAGATATTGTACTGGCTTTTTGATGGAGCTGATGGTGTTGGTGTAATAGGTGGGCCTGCGACGTTAAATCGCGCTCTCCGAGTGGTGACTGCACACTCATTGTTTGGTCCTTGGATATTGATAACATTGACGGAAGGCTCTTTCTCGGATATACAACCTATAAGGCTACCATAGTCTATATAGGATGAAGTGTGGTCATTGTTCTTCCCATGCTGTTGGTTTGGCTGACGGTTGTTGGTGTTGTTGTTGTTGGTTTGGATAGGTGCTTTTCCAAGATTTTGGTTGTGGTGTGGACGAAAAGCATTTTGATAGATCTGTAAGCCTTCATTGGGAGAGGTTTCGGCACCAACAGTGATTTCCTTCCGATCAATGAGGTCCTGCACATAGTCTTTCAGTTTCATGCATCTGAGGGTAGTGTGACCTTTTACCCTATGAAATTTGCAGTACTCATTATCTTTGTACCATGCAGCTTTGGATTGGCTTGGGTCAATTTGCTGGGTAGGAGGAAATTTGATGAGGTTTTCCTTGACTAATTTTTCAAAAATGACATCCAATGGCTCACCAAGGGGTGTATAGTTTCTAGGTGTAGGTTGGAATCTAGGCTTTTGTCCTGCAGCTACATTGATGGCATTAGCTTGATTGCTAGACCCTTGGAAGCTGGGTCTTGGATTGTGGTTTTGATAGCTTTGGTTATTCTGTTGTTGGTAGTTGATAGCTTCTTGATTGTTTGGTTGATATGGTGGGTTGGACTGGTTGTGAGAAGGACCAACAATATTCACATGTCTGGTGTCAGTGACGCCATCTGTTGCAACGTGCTTGTTTTTGTTCCAAAACCTAGACTTGTCATTGGAATGTGATTGATTTTGGTTGGCTTCCTTGTAAATCTTGACCACACCATCTTTAATGAGTCCTTGCTCAAGGATCATTCCTTTCTCTTTGATATCTTTGTAGGTCTGCAAACAATTCATGGTCATGTGGTGAGCCAAGCTAGGATGAGCATTATCAATAAACATTTTCACCACATGGCGTTCTGGCAAGGTGCAGGATATGCGGGTGGTAAGGGTTTGCCATCTTTGCAGGTATTCGGCAAGGCTTTCTCCACCTTTTTGCTTGGTGTGGACGAGATCAACTATTGATAGCTCTGTTTCAACAAGATGGGCATATTGGGCTACAAATGCCTCAGATAATTCAGCAAAGTTTTTAATTGTGCCATAGGGGATTCTATAAAACCATTCAAGAGCTGGTCCAACCAAGCTTTTGGGAAAAAGGCGCAAAAGGAAGACATCATTGTATGCTACGTCCTGGCAGTGCATGTAAAATTCTTTGATATGTGTGACAGGGTCTCCTTTTCCTCTGAATTTGTCAAATTTGGGTACCTCAAAGTGTTTGGGAAATGGTGTCATGGTAATGGCTCTGTCAAATGGGTAAGGACACACATTCTCAAACTTGAATGTCTTCGGATCATTCTCTTCTTGGATGGCTTTCAGAGCTATCTTCATTTGCTCCCATTCTGAATTGATAGGTGATGGCTGGGGTGCCCCCAATGTAGGAGTGCCTTGAGGTAGGTATGTGCTGGATGGGGCCACTGAATATGGATGGCTATGAGGGATTTGCTGATAGGGATTGTACATTGTTTGGGCAGCTGCATGGTGGATGACAGGTTGCTGAGGGGGAGGTGGCGCATATTGCTGCATGTGCTGCGAGACTTGCTGTTGATATGGGATTTGAAGTTGGGATTGAGGAACATAAGCTGGCTGTGGGATAAATGGATTTCTTTGTGGAGGTAAGGTATAAGATGGTTGAGAGGCTTGGGGAAAGGATCGGGGGGCTTGTGGGGTTTGACCAATATATGTGGGTTGTGCCCCCATTTGGGATGGTATCTGCAAATAATTGGTGGTTGGCTGGGGTGGTGGATTACCTCCTAGAAGTGGCATTGAAAAGTAGTTGGTAATTGGAGGTAATGGATTAGTTGGTGGTGGAGGTGGTGGGAATTGAAAGCTTGGGAATGGAACTGATGGGGTTTGATAGCTTTGTGGTTGGATTTGGAAGCTTGGTAGAGTGGTGGCAGGGGTTGGGGTCACTTGGGAGCTTGGTAGAAAATTGGTAGTAGCTTGTCGGATTTGATAGCTTTGTGGAGTGAGGGTAGTAGCTTGTAGATTTGTGGCTAATGGTATTGAGCTCCCAAGACCTAATGGAAATGATGGGATTGTGCTTTGGGCTGCAGTGAACAAGCTGGGGGTGATGAAAGGTTGATTACTTGGCCCCATGGGTGGCATCCCTGTTGTATATTGCTGAGGTTAGCCAAAGATGCTAGCACTGATTTGGGAGATGGGTGGATTTGGAAGGCTGGGTTGGGGAGCAGCAGCAGCAATAGTGAAAGGGGTGAACGGTGAGTTGTTTTGGGTAAAAGGGGTTTGGAGCGGAGAGGTATGAACCAAGGATGGAGTGGTGGTGGCTGGGTTGGCTTGCGGCATGGAGATTTCAACTTGGGTGGATGATGGTATGTTTGGGTCTGTTGGATCATATGGATTGGCTGGAGGCTCTTCTTTTGGCATATATTGAGGATAATTTGGATCATAAGAGCCTATGGGTGGTGGTAGCTGCCCAAACAATGGGTGAGATGGATCTGATAATGGAGGGGGTCTTCCAAAGTCAAAGGTTCCTACATTTTCCCTTCGAAAATTAGCCATGATTGTCTCTTTGTTCTTGTCTATAATGGCATTTACCAATACTGCATTTCCTGGTTGGTTCATGAAAGCTTCAATGTCAGTACATGATGGCATAGCTTTCTCTGCGCTGAAGGATGGCTGAGTGCTCAAGGGGGGTGAGGCTGTTCGATCCAAATGATAGGGCTCCATTGTTTCTTTCTTCTTGGCTAAGCGAGTGATGGGTGGCATGAAAAATGCTCCTAGGGATGAGATGCAATAATGTTGATGGATGCAAAAGGGGGAAAGCTTCTCTATGCAAATGATTTCCTAGGTTAAGGCGAACCTATATGACAAAACCTAAGGAGGATTGGGTTGGAGATTCTAACTTCAAAGATATGTTGCCAAAGCACGAAAGGTCTGCTTTCCTATGTGCAAGCTTGGTGGTGATTGTGTCAACTTAAGGATAGACTGATGATCCTTTAGGAAGAACACGAGATTGACCACTTGTGAATCCCAACCTTTAGCTCAAGGTGATGAGGGATAACAAGTGACAAAGCTGGATTACCCTAGACAAAGCTCTGTCAAAGGGATAACCTTGGTGAGATTGATGGATTTGGAAGATTTTAGGAGTGGCAAACTTTTGGCAAAAGTGACAACAATTTTGAAGGCTTGGATGTGAGATTTTGATTGCTGGCTAGATGGTTTGATTCTAAATGAGATGGATGAGCTAATAATTCTTAAGGGGATAACCTAAGATGGCTGGATTTTCTACAAAGATGACTCTAAAGTGAAGCTTATCCAAGAAGATGTGGAGAAACAAGGGTGTCTAATCATAGAAATCATGCCTAGTTGGTAAGGTATAAGCAGGATTAACTCCTGGATGTTGGCTAAATTTGATGTTGCGCTCTAACCAGGCCTCTTGAAGTGCTTCGTCGGTAGCTTTGTCCTCTGCTTTGTGGAGTTTGGCAATTCGTGGGCTTGGTGTTATTTCTTTTCTCTTGGCTGAAAGTTCTTGGTATGCTAGAGATGGTTTGAGTTTAACTTTGTGGAACTTCTGTTTGGGTTTGGGTTGCTCTGACATCAATTCCTGAATCTGCTTGGCTTTGAGAGATCTTGGTTGTTTTGCTTCAACTCGTTCAACTTCTGGAATAGGCAGTGACTACGCTAAGTATGCCCTAAGCTAGGATTGACCAAGTTTGGCAAACATTCATTCAACAAATAAAAGATCAAGCAATAGATAGAAACAACCAGATAGAAGTTTTTGATTCTCAGAAAGTGATACTTGCGCCAAAGAGAGTGTATGTTCTACAAATGTTTCGATCAGTCACCTCAAACACATTAACATCCTAGATGGTTGTCTACAAGGCTGACAGTTGGTTTAGCTAAGGAGTCCTCAATATACCCAAGGTACGTGAGGCCCAAATCCGTAGATGAGACCAAAAAGATGTCACACAGCCGAGAGGAGCGGTAACCCACTTCTCCTCTTTCACTTCTCAAGGGTATAAAGTTCCTTGAGGCTTAGCCCGAGTGACAAAATCTTGATCCCAAGAGAGGTGTCTTTCGATTCACCTCCTGATTCTTATACTCCGCCAGAACGGTGGAGTTGAGGTCGTCCAAGGGGTGATGAAATCCCCAAGTAGGCCTCCTAAAAAGAAACAAGGTTTTGGATCCTAATCTTATGCACCCAAGATGGCCTCGAAAGACGACAAGGGGAGAGAAGACTTGGATGACCTTGGGCTAAAAAACACGCTTCTTCTTTTACCAACTGACTCTTATGTGTGCTAATCTAGACTTTGCAAGCACTCATGTTTAAGAGACAATGTTCAATTCCAACTTGAAGCGCCAACAAAAGTAAATCGATCGAAGAATGCAAACAATAAGAAGAGTTAGGGTCAACAAAAGCAAACTCGCGCGCCCAGAGGCCCTCCACGTCAAGTATCGATTAATTTTTTTTAAGCCATTCAAGATTGAGTGTGAGTTTGTTTTAAGCCCAAAATAAAAGTGTGTGAGATTCGATTTCAAGCGCGCGCCCGGAGGCTCTCCACGTCAGTTGTTCAATTTTAGTGCCCAAACTTGAAGTGTGATTGATTTAATCTAGAGTTTTGATCATTTAAGAATTTTGATAAAGTTAAAGCAAACATTCAAAGACCAAGTGAGTGAGTTAGATTGTAGAACATTTAACACCTTTTTCAAGTAGACCCATCCCCATAAATGGCGCTGAGATTGCAACCAATGGTTAATATTTGATGGGTGATTAGAAAAGAGGTGAGTCCAAGGAACTACTCAAATTGATTTTTGCAAATTTGTATTTTAACTTAACAAGGTTTCTTAAATGTCCAAAAATCAAACTTTACCTAGATTGCATGTGGAAAAGATATTTGTTTTGTTCAATTTTTAGAAGCTCCAAATGAAGTGTTTGATATTGCAATGGTTAATTGATCCTTAGAATTCAAGATTGGATTTGTTGTTTTAATCATGCATTCAAGGAAAATTTGATTTTAATCCATGGCATTCAAAAGTGATTTTAGCAACATGCTTTCAAAGACAAGTGGTTAAACATCCAAGTGTTTTCTTTTGAGCATTCAAGATTGAGATTTTGTGTGTTGTTTTAAGAACTTTGAAGTGTTTTGTTTTAACCTTAGATCATTCAAGATTGTTTTGGACTCAAAAGTGAAAATGACTCTTTGGACTTTGGTTTTCATTCAAGATTTTGTGTTCTAGTTTGCATATTTTAAGCCCAAAAATGATATTCCTAGATTGTTTTGATGCATGAAAAACCTAAGAAACATTCAAGATTTTGCAATAAGACATTTGTTTGGAACAAATAACAAAGCTTTTAGGACAATTTTGGCAACCATTTAGGACTCTTAGTTTTTATGAGATTTTTAAAAGTACTTTAACATATTTGCAAATGAGGTTCATTTTATCCTTGATTGATGCTTTGAGTTTGATTTAGATTTTAGTGTGCACTTAGTGTTGATTTTGAACCTTTTGAAATGGAAACTTGAAGTTCTTTTTAAATTCCCAAAAATGAAGTGTTCCTAACTTTGCATGAATGCATCTAAAACCTTGATGTTGCAAGGATGCAAATGATTAGATTGGTTTAGTTTCACTTGTTAAAAGATTTTTTCTTTTTTGCAAATTTTTAATTTTTTAATGGATTTAAGTATGATTTGAGGGTTCATTTTAAGCACTAAAAAGAAGTGTGTATGATTTTGCTTCCTTAAAAAAAAAATGGCCAAGATCTCCCACAAGAAGAAGAAGAAGAAGTAGATGGAATAAGAAGAATATAGACAAGAAGAGGAAGAAGAATTCCAAGTGCTTTGTCCACCTATAAGCTTGAAAAATCTGCAAATACTATGAGATAGACTATGAGTTCCTTTGTCTTCTTCATGCTCATGTAGACCTACAAAACCAATTTATACAATCCTACCAATCACAAAAACAAGCAAAATTAGCCAAAATCAGCAAATGACATACAAAACTTGACTAAAAAAGCTAATGAAGATGACCCATGCGGGGTCCCACCGGGCGTGCCAAAATGTATATGAGCAATGTTAGCATGCTAATAGAAACCAAATTTAAATAAAGCTTCTACAAACTAAACAAAATTCATAAACTTCAAGATAGACTAAGATGAGCTCTCAATTGAGAATATGAGTCATTAATGGACTCTCTCAATAAGAAGCTCTCTTGTTGAGTAGCTTTATCTAAATGGATATGATGTATGCTCAATATGCTTCCAAAGGCTTCAATGGATGATTGTGGATTTTTGGTGTGGATAGATGGCTTTAGTATGGATTTGGCTCTCAAAATAGCATTATAACTTTACTTCATGGATTGTGTTATTTTGCAAAAGGGAAGGATCCAATTTATAGGCAAGAGGCTTGAGGGATTGAGGGCTAAGATGCAAGGATGGGAAAAAGCTCATGGAGGGCTCAGATTGCATGAGAAGAGAGCACATGGATTGTGCTTCCTTATAGCCAATCAAGGAGTGACACATGTCACATGGTGAGAGGATGGAGGAAAGGGGAAGGATGAGTCAACAAAGGAGGCTCAAGGGATAAAATCTTCATAAAGACTCTCATAATGACTTGTAAGAGCAAAACAAGGGCTTGTAAGAGTCATTTATGACCTAGTGGACTTCATAAAGTTTTATGGTTGAGATATTTTGAGGGTGATGAGAGCAATTTCGACTTGGACTTGATTAGGAAGGTTTTAAGCTTGTTTAGGCTTGTGCAAATGATTAGAGGATGGATTAGGAAAGTTTAGGATTAGCTTAGGGATAGGCAAGTGGATGGCATTTAATGAGGGTGGGTGAAGGAGGAGATATTTGTTAACTTTGGCTTGGGTTAGTAAGTTTTAACCCATGTTTAGGGAATGTGACAAGGTTAGGAGGTGATTAGGATTAGGTTTAAAGACATCTTCTAGAAGAGTCTAGACTTTGGATGAGGATAAAGACTTTCTAGAATAGTTTAGAACTTCTTAGGATGAGGATAAATTAGATTTTTAGGAAATAAATAAAGTTTTATTTATTTCAAGGGTTTGGGTTGAGGAGATATTTATTAAAACTTTTTTAATAAACATGAGGATTAATATTTAATCTTAATTAAATATTTTGAGTTGGGATTAGGGGTAGGAAATGATGGGATTAGCCTTTAATCAAAATTAAAGAAGGATTAGAAGATTTTGGAAGAGGTTATTGGTCATAAGGAAATTGACCAAGTTTTGGGCAAAAAATAAATTTTTTATTTATTTTAGGATTTTTGGTCAATTTATTAATTAAATAATTAATAAATAAGGAAATAATGTTTAAATAAGATTTAAACATTTTTGGGAGGGATTCCTTAATTAAATATTTTTAATTAAGATAAAGGGATTTAATGGCATAAAAATTAATTAATTAATTAATTAAATAATTAATTAATAAATGATGATGTCATCAGGTATTTTTTCAAAAAATAAAAATACTTTATTTTTTAAAGGATTTTTAGGTGTCTACAGCTTTATTAAGCAAGGGATGGTTGGTCACAGCAAAAGCTACCCATAATTGGAAATGGAACACGTTATCTATTGAGACTGAAGGAAGAAAGTACATCATAGATCTTAGGAACCAATCAATAAGTCAGGACTTGGCATCAGACTCCGAAGGAGAGAACTATGAAGGGATGGAACCAGATAAGGAAGGGGTGCTCAGACTAGGGGAATGCTCAAACGATGACACAAGTTCCCTTAATGGATTATTCCACTGGAAAATGCGAGACTATGAAGTTTTCCACGAAGAATGTAATATGTTGCAAATACAAGAATCTCAGTCAGAAGGAAGGTACCTAGAGGAGTACACAAAGTATAAGAAGAATGGGGCAATAACGTTATCTACTCTAGACAATAAACCAGTAAAAGGCCTCGTCAGTGAGTCGAAATTAAAAACATACAAAGAAAGGAAAGAATGGGTCCCTAGTTATTTCATAAGTACAGAAGGAGAAATTAACAGAGAGGAAATAAATCTCCACCCTAAGTCTTATAAAGCTATATCAACACATATTGGAATCATAGCCATACGGAGGGAGACCAACAACCATACAAGGGGAATAAGTACAGACGGAGCCAACCGGAGGAGTATACTAAAGGCTGTACGAGGAGCTATACGAGTGGTCATACCAATAGGTAGCACCAATCGTACATCTTGATGAAGAGGGAACAGTCGTACGAACATCCGTACAGTAGGAGGAAAGCGTGGGAACTTTTCAGAAGGGTACCGTACGGAAGAAAAAGACAATACAGATGAAGGTACTGAAGACACCCATACAGAAGGCATCCGTACGGTAGCAACTAGTACTGCAGACACCCATATAGTAGGCATTCGTATGGCAGACACTAGTACGTCAAGCATCCGTACGATAGAGGCTAGTACATGGGATTTCCGTATGGAAGGCAGTAGAGGAAGTACGCCAGGTATCTATAACAAAGGAAAAAGGAGTACGGAAGGACATTTTCAAACGGGCATTATCAGTACATGAGGCGTTCGTACAACAGGCAATAGAGGGAGTACGGGAGGCATTCGTACCAGAGACCAGGGAAGAGATACCTAAGCCATCATCCGTACGAAAGAAAGAAGTATCCGTATAGGAGGAGGCATCCGTATAGGAGGAAATGACATCTGTATAGAAGGAGGCAGAAATGACATCGGAAGGAGGTGGCAAAAAGGACATCCGTACAGGGAAGGTCATCCGTACGAGAGGTAAGGCGGGAAGTGTTTGTATGGCAGGTAGCAGTACGGCAAGCAACAATATGAAAGGCAGCAATACATGAAGCATCCGTACAAGTGGCACATGAAGCCTCTGTACGAGTGGCACAACAGGAAGTACGTACGACTTCCGTACAAGAGGCAAAGGAGGATAGGTCAATACAAGAAGGAGAAGCATTCGTACGCATACTACAGCAAAAACCGTCTGTACAGAAGGCATTGAAAAGAACAACTGTACTTATCAATTCCAAGACAGGAGGAAGCTCAGGGCCGTACGATGGCTTTCTAGATACATGCCTGGTCCATACCACATTACCACAAATAGAAGTTTGTTACAAGCAGTCACATCATAGGAACCATTGGTACAAGTGGCATATACAAATAGTTAAAGAAATTTTGGAATCGACTCACCAACACATAATGGTGAAATTAAGCATAGGAAACCCAAGCAGAGGAAACATTATTGATTCCAAAAAGAAGAAACTTGGGGTATTGCAAGCAAAGGAGATAAGGAAGATGACAAAAAGCAAAGGGAAAATGGCATAGGAAAATAAAAAGCATCACTAAAGCGTGGGGGCTAGAAAGGCAGAATCTTCAATATCAATGTGAAGCCGAGAAAGTTGCAATGCAAGCCTAGAAAACAAAGAAAGCTGAATTGGAAAGAAAGATCGTCACATCGGAAGCCAAGAAGATGGATGCTTTCACGGTACTACAAGGTGTTCTGGCAAAACAAAAGATAGTTGAAAGGGATTTGCAACGGCTATGGGGAGCTCTGAGCACAGGGATGTACTCCCATTCTTCTTCTTGAAGTCAAAAGTTCTTTTTGTTGTTTTCTTGTTCCGTCTTTTTTTGGGGGGATAGATGTAGTTGGAATAAAGTAACTATTATGTTTAGTACTTGTTTAAGCTAGTCGGGCTAAGTAGTTAAGGTGAGGGAATGCGTCGCCGACCCTTCTATAAGTACTTGGAATATTGTCAATGTATGCATGTTGATTATGGGTATTAATAAAAGAAACCATTTCCTCACCTACTAGTATTGTGGTGTTAATGGTACATTCTATGTTTTACTTTATATGTATCTGAATTGTGTTATTCTATATGATTAGCATATCTCTGTATCTGTGAACTTGAGTGATATTTCCACTCTAGAACTTTGTAACGACTCTAAGATTCTATTAACAATTTCTCATAATCACGGGAAAATGTCTAAATATATCCTTTAACAATTTGCATGAAAATTATACATTCCCCAATCACAATACCAACAGTCGCCCCTGCTTCATTTGTTGTGAAGGCGGAGAAGATTTTAAAAGATTACTCCACAAGAATTTCACTAGAATGTTCTGAAGACAGCTAATTCAAGAATTCCCACACAACTCTAAAATGTTATCACATCTAAGGAGAGCTTCAAACTATCTATGTTGCACGATATATATGTCCCCTTACAATGAAGTTCTATCAATGATTCACTAAGCAGCCAAAATTCATGTCCCCTGACGAGCAGAAATTTGATACAAAACTTAGTTTTGCTTCCTGAAATTCAAAAAAATGACTTGGGCCAGAAAAAATATTCGAAGGAAATTCGTAAAGCTTTTATCGAGTGACCCTTTTTAGTTTTCCGACATAAAAAACGTAACTCCTTCGATATGGTATTATAAGACACTTTATATTATCGGCCTCAGGCAACCAAATAAACAACAAACCATTATCCTCTATTAAATCAATTTTTTTGTCCCCTAGCTCCCAAAATTATCCAGCTTTGGCAAAGACTGTATATGGAAATATTTAACGCTGTTCTTGTGCCTTTTGAGCATCACAAATTTTAATATGAATTAATTATAACCAAATCCCCAATGCTAAGCCTTAACAAGAGTTCGACCTGTAGCAGAAAAGCTATATTAATTGTGTACGTCACTTTATCTTTGGCTAATATTTTACTGCAACCTTACAAATAATAGTGAGTGCCAACTATAAAGATTGGCTCCACAGAAGTTTTACTCCTAAATTTCACAGAATTAATATTTTAGCCAGGCAATTATTTACGATACTTATCCAAAATACCCCTCTGCTTAATTTACCACACAACAAAACTCGTGTTTTTCATTGCTCAGAAATACTTAAAGATCCAAGCCGTATTAAATTGTCGTTCTCTACAAATTTATCCTCTGATTCCACAATTGAACTTCTTTGTTGCTCATAAAAACCTCACAGGATGGCAGGAAAGCTTGCTCTGATACCACTGAAATATCCCAAATGGATATTGACCCGAATTTTATCTCAAGATAGTTCTCAGAATATAAACATATGAAGAGGCATTATAAAACAACAATATAACCTAGTAGATCCTCATAAAATACCTTAAAATATGTTATTGCACTATACAACAACAATACAATAACTAGCATTCAAAAGTCCAATCTTAAACACAGTTTACAGATAGATTGGGATGCTAAGAAAGGAACATGTAAGCACACGCAAGACACCTGATGTGACGTCTCCACAGACAATGGGTTTGCGTCCACTGGCTACCAGCACAAGGGTTCACGTCCTCACGCTGGGTGAAAGCTGAAGCTTTCCGAATAACTCTCTCTAGAGAGAAACTAAAATCTGAATCATAAACAAAACATAATCTAAATGAATGAGTCTCTCCTTTTAATCCTCACAACTGTGACTCTTCGACTCCCTTCCTGTCTTTTCGTCTTATCCCTCTTTGTCACTTTTAGCCCACTTTATAATATTAAATTGACCTTTTATAATTTTAATTCACGCTCTCATAGTCAATTTTAATATTATATGAATGTCTTAAAATTTCCTAATGTCCCAAAAAGGGTATATTACATATTGAGGCAGTTATTACTGTGCAGGAGGTTCTTCTGCTTAATTCTAGAGATCGTGTTGTGGCTTCTTTAGTTGCTGATCTCCAATGCCAGTTATGTGATGCATCTAATACCCCGTGCAGCCAGAGAGAGGAGGGGATTCACTGAATTACACAATAATGGGAATTTATCAAACTATATCTGATCCACCAAACTATAATCCAATCCATAGAATACAGTCCTCTGGTCTTTGTGATCCATCTATAAAACCCAGCAGTAGGATCACGGCAATGAAAGAACAGATTTTATACATAATAGGAGTACTAATTACAGGGAATAAAAAGAACCAGAGGGGATTATCACAAATGTTGTATCGTGGATGGCTGGAATAGAATCTATCACCAGGGACGTATAATACAGAGATTCAAAAAGAATATGGAAGCCTGAAATAGACATGGACAAGGGACCACAGAGATAACATTTACATACTATTACATAAGCCAATGGATCACCTCTTAGTTAAGAGATGTTTGTAGCTCAGCCATCTCACATTGTGCAACATTCCATACACCAAGCAGCTGGCAATATGCAACTCATGAATAATGTATCTCTAGTGGAGAATCATCCAGCATGTAGAAGAAACAAGGAGGGCCAGTGTGTTTTACCCAATGGTCTGGTTTGGAAACTCTAAATATTTTTTTTGTGGTGGATGAATCGAAGTTATGGAACATTTTGGTGGCAGCAAGCTGGCCAAGATCTCAATGCCAAAAGTTCTAAATTAATTATAATTAAAAAAAAAAAGAAAATTAAAAATAAAATAAAACACTGTACTCATGGTAGGGCAGCTATGAGCTGGAGTTGCTACAAAGGCTCCTTTCTAGGCTACTAGTGTTTGGAGACGGTATTACATGGACATTATAATGTTCCCCAAAGTATTATGCCCTGGTTCAGATTCTTTCACAGAGACTTGTTTAGTATACTGCTGGGAACTATGTTGGAATGAAAGAAGACGATAATCTTGGGATATTCATTTGCCTAAGAGTTCTTTGGTTACTGTTGACATAAAGCTTGCTGTTACAAATTAGCACCGTGTATACACATTCAAAACAATTGATTTCCTTAAACATATGATGCTCCTATGCAGACCAATAACAGAGTAAGAGCTCATAAACATGCCACAAAGTTATTTGAAATAAGATTCACAACTAGAATCTCTCAGTCAGACAGTGTAACAGATGTAAATAAAAGGCTATATATATATACACTCACACCCCCACACACATATTTATATATTAGAGCATCATCTAAAAGACAATGGACCGTTGTTTTCAAGAATTGAAGATGGAAGGATCTACCAGCACGCATTTGGTGATCCAAGTCTTGATTTTCGAAAATATGGAGAAGCATATCATTGTGCCTGTGTTGCAGCCCAAACTGGCCAAGCTTTGCTACACACACTTTACATGCAAGCACTGAAACATAACACTCAGTTCTTTGTGAAATTCTTTGTACTGGATCTTATCATGGATGATGACGGTATCAATCTAAGTGTGCATTCTTTAACATGGAAGATGCCACAAATACAAACTTAGGCACAGAGGATTTCAAGCTAAGAACAGAAATTGTACTAGTGATGGAAACCTCCAGCAAATTACTGATGGGGGATTTACAGCTCAAAAATTTCAGCTGTTGATGTTGTTTATAAAGTCACTGCTCTTCCTGAGTCTTGGACAAATTCTCTTGGGCCGAGAAATTCCGGATTACTTACTTAGCACTCTCTTTGAATCATTTGGATGAGTTACAAAAAAAAGGGGATGCAGCTTGCCTTATGTGCACAGTGTGCTTCTTAGCGGCAGGGTCGTTTGGCAATAACAAGAAATAGCTTCATCAAGAGGCTCGATCTTATGACAGTAGGTCCAAGTTGAATAAACCATATGTGGATCATACCAGATGAAATCTTCCATAATTGGGATCATATGAGCAGGATATACTTCCATAACAGAGGGAGTCGTGGGAGGGGTTTCTCTAGTGATCAGTAGTCAGAAGACTATCATTCATAAGATTGAGTTTCTCTAGTGATCAGCAGTAAGAAGACTATCATTCAAGAGAAGAGCTTAATGCATTATGTATGAAAGATATGCAGGCTGAAGAATGTAGACATGGCTTGCTGCCATGAGGCTGAATTGGTGGCACATATCTATCAGTTTCTTTGAATTAACATTCAGGGTGAGTCTAACATTTCATCACAGGCAACCTTGGATGAGGAGGTCAGAAGGTTGATATCAGATTCAGAGGGAATCTGACATTTCATCAAAAGTAACCTTGGACAAGGAGGTCATAAGGTTGAAACCATAGTTCAAAATCTCAACCTCTGCCAAAAAAAAAAGACCTCAGCAAATAGTGGAGATAAATCAGTAATTTCTCAGAAAAATATCAGAAATTTTTTTAATGAGTCAAATTTAATTAGAAATGCATTTTGTTGCATAATTCAATAAGGAGATGCATCTAATGAGTCAGTAAATGAGTAAACAAACCAAACAAGCTGATCTGGATATGCATAAATGCAATATGTAACAAAATCGCATCCTCATGTGGATAGCCGATGTCTGGCAATGATAGTCAGAGGCTCTAAACTACAAAGCAAACTAGAAATAGCAATTTGTCTTTGTAAAAAGATAAGCAAATACAAATTCAAAGCACAATATGAAACTAGTCTACATCTTCCTCTTCCCCTTCCCAGTAGGTCTAGTAAAAACTATGGGAGTGGGAGGGGATCTAGCCCTAGCAGTCCACTATAGTTGTGGTTGTTGTTGTGGCTGTGGCTATGACTTGATATCTATCCCTGATGTAGTTGGTGTTGGTGCAGGCAATGACTCATCATTTGTATCCTCACTCTCAGTTCCCTCCTCTTGAATGTCATCCAATCCCAGTGCAAAACCACCCTCCTTCAAATCCAGATTTTCTTGAAAAATCTCTTCTAATCCACTTGCAATCGATCTACAAGGCTGCCAATGACTATTTCTCTCCACACCCTTTTCCTCTCCTCCAAAGGATGCAAATTGTAAAATGGTCCACGAAATGGTAACTCGCTGAGCATCCCAATTTTACTCGTGCCGCCCGTGAGATTCTTTTCAAGTTATTGGGAGAAGTATGCAACTTCTCGGCATCAACTTGTTGCAAGAAAACTATTGTTTTCCAAAACTTCTCGCGAGAAGTAGAGTTCTCTGCCACTTCTCGGCAATATTTTATTAATCTTTGGTTGAAAGAATGTGAAACCATATCATCATGAAGATCTTCTTAAAGAGGTCTTCTTTGTGAGGGAGTTCGAGGTGCAATCCCTTGTTAATGAATTCTTCATGAGGGAGAAGTTTGAGGTGCAATCCCTTGTAATGGATTTCTCTTTCAAAGAGACTTGAGGCATAAACCCTTATTGCCACCCTCTAATGTGGTTCATGGTGGACGTTAAGTGTGTGATGCCATGACACCACCATGTGAGAGAATCTGTGGTGATTTTCTTGTAGCTGTGTGTTCACACTTTGGATGATCCATGGTGAATATCATTGTAAGGTGATGATCTCTTAATGATAAACATTTGTGCATCTTATCATCATTGTAAGATGACGATCTCGCAATGCTGGTTGATATCTCGTGAAGTGATATTTATGGATAGTCATAATGGTGGATATCATGTGAGGTGATATCTATGGATAGCCAAAATGGTGGATATCATGTGAGGTGATATCTATTGACAAACCATTTTGGTGGATATTACGTGTGGATATGTCTATAACCCATAATGGCAGATATCAAGTGAGGTGATATTTATGGAAAGCCATAATGGGAGATATCACGTGAGGTGATATCCTTCCACATATGCATGTAGCCATTGTGATCAATCATCAATCATCATTATAAGGTGATGCGACTTGAAAATGATAGAAAGGATTCCTCCCTAGCTAAGAGGGAGTGTTGATATTTTTGTAGCTATCGTTGGATTCCTTTAGATCGACATAGATAACATAAATGGTTGTGATAATATAATTATTGTTATATGATTATTACAGTACTATAATTATATTATATGATAATATATTTATTATTGAGATAATATAATTGATACTTGATAGTATAATAATTATATTCTATATTATTTTATATTATATACTAATATTACTTTATTATATTATATAGTAATATAATTATACTATACATATTGAAGGAAGTGTGGTGACTCTTAGAGAAGGGGCAGTGCCAATAAATATTTAGGAAGAAATAATTCTTCCTCTCTAAGATATCCAATAGAAATTTAAATAAAAAATATACAAATCGGCATACAAAAAAGTTGGCCGATCGTTGTTTGGAAGTAACATATACTCAAAGGAAACTTCAACTTGTAGCAGAACGCATAACAGTTGATTGTTAAATGATGCATATTATCCTTCTGTGTTTTAAAACTTGCAACTAGACAAATAGGACAAATAAGCATTGGCTCAGAACAGCGTACATAAGAAATAAGGCCTTGTTCAGAGCTTCAGATTTCATTAAATACTGGTTATACCCTCTCAATCACATACATTTTGCAAATGATAATAGCAGTGTTCAGTACAGAAAAACATTCTCACAGC
This sequence comes from Cupressus sempervirens, assembly GCA_028749045.1. Classification (NCBI taxonomy): domain Eukaryota; kingdom Viridiplantae; phylum Streptophyta; class Pinopsida; order Cupressales; family Cupressaceae; genus Cupressus; species Cupressus sempervirens. The sequence goes on along the minus strand of CM053791.1, from coordinate 77,326,066 downwards.
TGACTCCCAATGCATGTTTAGATAGTTTGAATAAATTGATAATATATATTGTGAATACAAAACTGCAAAATCCATGGTAAATGTACCAAATAGACAAGTTGAATCTCTGGATTACAATACAGGATGGCTAGGCTAAACTTTATTTCCCCCTGCAAAATAAGAAACAAACAGCTGATCTTAGTAACATGATACACCTCTCTTGATTTGACTAAACATGCTAGGGTGGGAATTCTACCACCAAACTTATACAAGATACAAAGAACAATTCTGGCAATACTTACGTGCTCATCATTAGTGTGATATTGTCTCCTTTCAAAAGAATACGTCCTAAAAGGCAAATTAAAACTATTAGTTCTTTGGCACCCTATCCACTAATCACAGAATCCGGTACAAGTTAATTGTCAAATATGCTTTTTAAGGTATGAGTCCACAAAATGGAAGCCTGGAGTTGATGACAACTGCAAGTAGTACAGTTAACAAAGCAACGCAGTAAAAAAATAACATATTTTCCAGGGAAATTTATACAAACCTAACATTTTACGTGTCTTTTTCTTAATAGAAACCTCTTCAGCATCGTCCAGTACAAGGTTCATATACTCATCAAATCCCTACCAGAAAGATAAAATAAAATGTCATAGAATGGCAATAAAGTTACTCTTAATTAATGCATTTATTTACTCTTAAAAGTGGCTTGCTCTGTAAGTATCTACTCTTAGCTTTTCTAACATTTACCAAGCCACCCTATACTAGTTAGGTTTTGCTCAACCATCTTTATACACATTAACTAGATTATTGTCTAAGTTTTCTACCACTTACAAAACTAAAGTTACCCCCTCCTAGTCAAAACAGCTACCAAATACGATTAGTTCCTCCCTTGTATTGAGAAGAGGACCTCCTTCAGTTATACACTGGCCATGTGAGCACACCAGCTAACCATAAAACCTGATATGCTCAAATCTAACTCGTCAGAATAAACGCACAGAATTTGATCTATTCTCAGATCATTTTCACCAGTTGCAACGCCTGGTCTGACATGTAAACCAGAAGAGTAATACAAGTATTCACAGAAGAAAAATATCATCAATCATACAGTGCCAAAAAAAATTAAAGCAACAATATGAAAATGAATAAGACTGTAACATAAAATATTAAAATGGAACAAAAGGCATGATTAGCTAGGAAATCCAAAATACAACTACCTAGCACAACAATTAAATTTTAGGAACTTAAGATATAAGGTTTCCCAGGAAATAAGAAATCCCCCTTGGAACCAAGACAGCATTGGTATTAATTACTCTATTCTTGTTGGAAGTAAATAATACCTGTAAATAAAATAAAAGGTAATCACTGATCAGAGAACTATTTTATAAAAACTACACAACATCTGACTTAACATCAAAACAATTACAAACTTGGTTAACAAAACGGCAGAAATTAAAATTCTTGACATAAGTTTCAAGTACTATTGAAAATATCATTATCATCAGCTTATTGAGGGCAAAAAATCGGAGATTAATTGGCAACTTATCCGCAAAAAAAAAAGCAACTGGAGAACTTGCCTAAATTTAATTAGAAATGCATTTATTTTGTATAATTCATTAAGGAAATGCATCTAATGAGTCAGTAAATAAGTAAATGAAACAAACAAGCTTACTAGATGTAGTTAAATGCAAATAGGGTACAAAATGGCATCATCATATGGAATGTTGGTGGCTGGTAGTCTGAACTATAAAGCAAAATAAAAATAGCAAATTGTCTTTGTAAAACTATAAGTAAATACAAGTACAACATCCTAATAGTCTACAGCTTCCTCTTCCCCTTCCCAGCAGCTCTAGTAAAAACTACTAGAGGGGGGACTAGTCCTAGAAGTTCATTGTGGTTGTGCCTCCTCCCTCTACGCAATTGTGACTTGACCTCCATCTTGGACTTGGATGTAGATGGCGTTGGCACTGGCAAAGACTCACTCCTCCTCATCCTCCAAAATGTCATCCTATCCCACTGCAAATCCACCCCCAACATAGCCTGCCTCTCCATATTGTAGATCTCATCCTCTGTAAACAATGGAGACTACTCATGTGATGTCCAATGGCAGTAAGGGTCCATGTCATCCAAATCAAGTGGACCAAATGCTGTTTGTTCTACCTTCCTTGTGTGCAACTAAATATTATATCACACAAAGACGTGGTCATTAAGGTAATTCAGCATTAACTAAAAATTGCTCTAGATCCTTGCAAATCACCTTTTAAGACCTTGAAAGTTTTGTTTTGCCCAAAACATCAAGATACAACTCACACAATGCATAATGGGCTTTTGTTTTGCCATCAACACCCTATTATTCAATTGCAGGTGATACTTTAAGTGCTTATCACTGATAAATTAGCAATAAGTTGCCAAATTCGCGATGATAATATGCTGTAATTTATTGACCTCTGGAATTTATCGTGATAAGTGCAACTATGGTTCCAGCCTCCATCTGTCAGTTTGAGCAAATCAGAAAGTTTCACCAGTTGCAACACCTGGTCTGACATGTCAACCAGAAGACCAATACAAGTGTTCACAGAAGAAAAATATCATCAATCATGCAGTGCCAAAAAAAATTAAAGTAACAATATGAAAATAAATACTGTAACATAAAATATTAAAATGGAATAGGAAATCCAAAATACAACTACCTAGCACAACAATTAAATTTTAGGGACTTCAGATATAAGGTTTCCCCGGAAATAAGAAATCCCCCTTGGAACTAAGACAGCATTGGTATTAATTACTCTATTCTTGTTGTAAGTAAATAATACCTGTAAATATAATAAAAGGTAATCACTGATCAGAGAACTATTTTATAAAAACTACACAAATCTGACTTAACATCAAAACAGTTACTAACTTGGTTAACAAAACAGCAGAAATTAAAATTCTTGACATAAGTTTCAAGTACTATTGAAAATATCATTATCGCCAGCTTATTGAGGGCAAAAAATCAGAAGATTAATTGGCAACTTATCCACAAAAAAAAATAGCAACTGAAGAACTTGCCTAAATTTAATTAGAAATGCATTTATTTTGCATAATTCATTAAGGAAATGCATCTAATGAGTCAGTAAATAAGTAAACAAAACAAACAAGCTTACTAGATGTAGTTAAATGCAAATAGGGTACAAAATGGCATCATCATATGGAATGTTGGTGGCTGGTGGTCTGAACTATAAAGCAAGCTAAAAATAGCAAATTGTTGTTGTTGGTAAAATGTATAGTGTGGTCGATGGGTAGAATAGTATCCAAATGGGCGTGTGACGCTTGAGTCACCCCTTCGGAAAGATATATGTACATGTCTGAGATAGACTTTAGAATCATCATTGTGATCATTGTAGTCACTGTATTTGATTATAATCATGAAGTGCATATATGAATAAAGTATCTGTTCTACGTTGAATCATGTTATACTTCTTACCCTGTACAGTAAATAATTGGCGTCGTTGCCAAACATACCTGGAACGAAAGAATGTGATGAAGACTAAAGCCAAATTTTCTTAACAAGGATAGGAATAAGGTAAAAGACAAAGATGAAATATGTACAACACAAGAAGTTTTAATTTTAGCATAGCAGGCAGAGCGCAGGCAAAGGCTTCAACAGATTGCCGAGGGGCACCGAAGGAGTGAAGAGGCATAGACGGAGGGAGTGCACTCACCTAGTAGACTGAGGAGTGTCGAGGAATTTCTGGAGGAGACTCGACAGCGATTAAATTTGGTGGAAGAAACAAAGGAGGAGTTCCTTAACCTGTATATGCTGAGGGGAGAGTGTCCGAACGGAAGGGAAGCAACTCGCACGGCTCGTAGTGTTGAGGGAGCACGAGCGTGGAGTGATCTCTTCGTTCCTGATACACCGGACAAACAGATACAGGCGGAGAGTAGAACAACCTCACTTGAAGAAGACCTTTCACTAGGCAACGCGGTTGTCGGAAACAAGGCTGCTATCCAGAGCAGCGCGGGGGTACAGAACAGTGTGGGTGCTTTGAACAGCACAGGTGCTCTGAACAGCATGGGTGCTCAAAACAGCGCGGGTGCTCAACAAGTACCTCAAAATCAAAGGAAAGTAACGATGGCAGGTCCTAAAGAAAAGTTACCCAAGTTTCATGGTGATGGTACAACAGACCCTATCCGACATTGTAAAACGTGTGAAACCATATGGATGGCAAATGGCATGACGGATGAAGACGATTGGGTCAGACAGTCCCCAGCAACCCTGCGAGGTGTGGTGATAGATTGGTTTTCCGATACCGGTCCTCAGAAACTCAATACATGGGAGAATGTTAAAAAAGAATTTATAGCAGAATTCAGATTGCTTCAAGACGACAATGAAATAGTGGCCGAGATATATAGTACTAAACAAAGAAAGAATGAAACAATCCAGGCCCATGCCAGACAACTGAAAGAACTGGTTGGAAAGATGGAAAGTCAACCAGCGGATGGGTTGAAAAAACAGTGATTTGTGGAGGGGCTATGGTCGGCCCTGAAAAAGATGAAGATTGTACCACCATCGTCGTACATCGACGTGTATACTCGTGCAATGGATTTAGAAAGTGAACAAAAGACTAGTAAGAAGAAAAAGCATAACTCCTCTGATTCAGATGATTCATCCTCGGAAAATAGCAGTAGTGATGAGGAATCGAACAAGAAGTTGAAAGCATTGCAGAAAGACATGCTTCGAATGATGAAAGAATTCAACAATTTGAAAAAGAATCCGGACACGGTAAAGGGAGAACTGTGGTGCACAGATTGCAAAGAGGATGGCCATACGAAGGGCTCATGCCCGAAGAAATAGTTTTGTGACATTGGCCAGGTGGCGGGACATTCCCTGAAAGAGTGCCTATTTAACATGAAAGCAAAAGGACACCAAAAGGTTTTACTAACGCAGGAAGTGCCCAACAACAGCAATAACACGAGCAATGATGCAACTTCAGGTGGATATCGCAATAATAATAGACGCAAAAGGGGTGGAAACAATAATAATAATGGACGCCGGAGTAGAATACAGTACGATGCGAGTGGACGGCCGATGATACAGTGTTGGGCATGCAATCTTTGGGGTCACTTCGCGAGGGACTGTACTACGAAGGAGACAGCACAACTACTATGCAAATGGTGTGGTCCAGGGGACCATGAAGATTCAAAATGTCCAAAGCAAGACGCAAATCAATTAAGCATTGAAACGTGTGATGAGAAGGTACTGGCGATCTCACGGGAACAAGCGAAGAGAGTGACATATCTGAAAGCGGAAGAAGAGAAGGAGAGGTTACAAAAAGCACGAACAGAGATAGAAAAGCAGATGAAAGCAAAGAAGTTACAAGTAAAGGGCAATGCTGAAACTTCGAAAAGAAACTTGGCGGAACAAAACATGGTGAAACAAATAATGCAAACAGAAGTCCCGATTAAACTAAATGACCTTCTTCTCACGATGCCCCAATTGCGTTTAGCTATTATAAATATGACGTCGTCCCCAAGAGTGATGGAGGAAGCAAAGGATAGTAAGGAAACAACGGCGGTAGCAACAGAACCAATGCTACTGGCACTTACAACAGGAAGACACCCGGTAGTAGTGGAGATGGGCATTTTGGGTATTGTGCTGACGGATACAATTGTAGACGGAGGATCGGGGGTGAACGTACTGCCAGACGATATTTGGAAAAAACTTGGACAACCAATACTATGGCCACCTACTTTCTAGTTACAGCAGATCAGCATGGAATAAAGTCATTGGGAACTTTGATGGCACAGCCGATAACAATTGGGACACAACCATTTTAACTGGATTTTGTGGTCATCCCATTGAAGAGAAGAGGGTACGACGCCATCCTGGGACGAGGGTGGCTGGTGCAAGCAAAGGTAAAACATGATTGGACACAGAACACCCTGTCCATGGAGAAAGGAGGCAGGAGATTCATAATCAATTTGCATACACAAATGGTAGGGGAAGAAGCAACGTCATCGGACTCAGAAGGCGAAGGCGAGAATGATGACGAAGGAAAAAAGAGGATGGAACCAGATGAAGAAGGGGTGTTGAGATTGGAAGGAGGATCAACTGATGATGACCTAGATTCGGTGAATGGATTGCTACACTGGCAGATGGAGGATTACGAGCTCTTTCCGAGCTATAATATGTTAAGGGTTGACGAAGGTGAAAAAGAAGAGGAAAATGAATGTTCGAAGGAATATAGATAAGAGAAAGAAGGAAAGGAGGTTATGGCTGAAGCTGAAGAGAGGAACATATCGTACGAACCCAGCAAAAGGAAAGATTCCATCATGCGGTACACGATGAACGGACCGTGCAGAAAGAAAAGGTTACACCGCACCACGGATTTAATAGAAAGGTACTGGCAGCAAGGAAAACACATCGTACGAACTATAAAAACTGTAGTTGTACAAAGTGAAGGTTCTAGAATCAATAATACAGTGATTAACGACAAGGAAAGCTTAAGGGAAAGATTGTATAACTTGAACAAACTTGATGAGCGACAGCTGCAAGCACAATGGGCCATCGAAGTGACACAAAACAGGCAAAAGGCATGGCACAATAAGCACTTAAAATTAAACAAATTTCAATCGGGCCAGTTAGTATTGAAATATAACGGACGGAATGAAATCAGGCCTGGAAAGTTCAAAGTTAAATGGGTCGGACCGTACAAGATACGGGAAGTTGGCTATAACGGGGCAATTAAGTTATGGATACTAGACAGAAAAGAAATACCAAATGCAATAAATGGATCGAAGTTAAAAATATACCATGAAAGGAATTGTCCCCCGCCGACAAACAGCTGAGGAAAGAAAAGAAACGTTTGTAAATAATGTATATATGTTTAATAAGTAATAAAATATTGAAGTACTGCCAAGTAATAATCTGTAATTTTAAAAGTAATAAAGTAGTAAAATATGAAGGAACAGGGTCTGCCATACGGCCTTCAGGTCATAATATGTGAACAACATTCAAAATAAGTATTGAAAGGGGAGGTTAAAACACCGTACGGAAACCTTGGAGGTATATTAAGGCACTGTACAAAGGCAAAGCCATCCTTATGTTATCGTACGGAACAAAAACAAGGAAGCAAACATAAGTCTAGGTACGGATGAAGGTGAAACGACTGAGCTATGCAATGAAGGTGAAGAGATGTTGTACAGTGAAACTATAAGTGAAAGGTAGGATGAGCAATAAGGTTTAAAGCCTATATGGGTGGTAAGGGTATCATAAATTAAGCACCATACGGCCGTACGGGAACAGAGGAGAAACTGGTCACATTGTCAAATCAGAATCTAGGACCGTATGATAAGAGCATAAGGGACTTGGTCACCGTACGGTGAAAGTAAATTGGTAATTCAGAAGTCTGGGCACTGTACGGGATTGAGAGATGTAAAACTGAGCCGTACGAAATTTGAGACTGCACGAAAATTAGCAGGGAGGAGGGTCGTACGACAGGAGAGTGCCTAGAATTGGCCATATAGTGTACGGAAGGAGAGTACCTATAATTAGCTGTACGGTATCTGACCATAGAGTATGTAAAAACTATAAAATTTGAGAGCCGTATGGATGCCGTACGTTGAGACAAGAAGAGAGGATAGAAAAGTCGTAAGGGTGTAAAGAGTTAAAATCATTTCATAGTAGCAAAGGAAATCGTATAGCACATCTAGGAAAGAATAGAAGGAAGATACAGTGCAGAAGAAAAACAATCCGTACGGCCAATCAAAGAGGAAGCCAAGCCGTACCATTACAAGGAGTCATACTCTTCAGGAAGCAGGAGGTTTTCTGAAGAAAAAAAATACGACAGATTGAAACAATTCAAAATGAGTAACGCATAATGCCAAAGGGAAGGGAAAGACAGAAACAAGTAGAAACCGCAAGCAGTTGCCAGAAAGAGTGTGGGATTGGAAGAAAATCGCAAAAATGGTGTGTTTCATAGGCTTTTGTGTGGGTTTGAGAGTGCTAATTTGGTCTTGGTGGCAGGGAGTGCACCTTGAGGACAATGCCCCCTAGACCCCCAGTTGGTGCAGTTATCAGTTGTGGAAGTGTGACCAGTTGATGAGACCTGGAGCTGCTGTAGGCATAGAGTATCTGTGTACCAGAGGTAGAGAGAGCACCAGAGCAAGCTTTTCAAGAGGGGTGAAACGTTTTGAAGCACTTGGAGTAGGTATTGGACGTGAAGCTGTCTTGGTGGATGCATAGAGAGCTCGGGAGGAGTTGATCATCCAGTTGAAGGCAGTACAATGACACTTGGCTCAGGGTACCCAGGAGTTGGAAGCAGAGAAAGTGGCACGGGTGGCTGCTATGAAGGTCAGCTAAGGAAACAGTATTGTGTTAGCAAAGGCTGTAGATGCAACACATTTTGGAGACTAGTTTGGTGCAGGCACGGGACAAATGTTAATGTACTCTGTATTGTTAATCTGTCTCGGATATTTTGTAATTGTCGTCTCGAGTTCTTTTGGGGGGGATGATGTTGTCGGTAAAATGTATAGTGTAGCCGACAGGTAGAATAGTATCCAAATGGGTGCGTGACGCTTGAGTCACCCCTTTGGAAAGGTATATGTACATGTCCGAGATGGACTTTGGAATCATCATTGTGATCATTGTAGTCATTGTATTCGATTGTAATCATTAAGTGCATATATGAATAAAGTATATGTTTTGCGTTGAATCGTGTTATACATGTGTTAAGCTTCATACCCTGTACAGTAAACAATTGTCTTTGTAAAACTATAAGTAAATACAAGTACAACATCCTAATAGTCTACAGCTTCCTCTTCCCCTTCCCAGCAGCTCTAGTAAAAACTACTAGAGGGGAGACTAGTCCTAGAAGTTCATTGTGGTTGTGCCTCCTCCCTCTACACAATTGTGACTTGACCTCCATCTTGGATGTAGATTGTGTTGGCACACGCAAAGACTCACTCCGCCTCATCCTCCAAAATGTCATCCTATCCCACTGCAAATCCACCCCCAACATAGCCTGCCTCTCCATATTGTAGATCTCATCATCTGTAAACAATGGAGACTACTCATGTGATGTCCAATGGTAGTAAGGGTCCATGTCATCCAAATCAAGTGGACCAAATGCTGTTTGTTCTACCTTCCTTGTGTGCAACTAAATATTATATCACACAAAGACGTGGTCATTAAGGTAATTCAGCACTAACTAAAGATTGCCCTAGATCCTTGCAAATCACCTTTTAAGACCTTGAAAGTCTTGTTTTGCCCAATCATCAAGATACAACTCGCACAATGCATAATGGGCTTTTGTTTTGCCATCAACACCCTATTATTCAATTGCAGGTGATACTTTAAGTGCTTATCGTTGATAAATTAGCAATGAGTTGCCAAATTCGCAATGATAATGTGTTGTAATTTATTGACCTCTGGAATTTATCGTGATAAGTGCAACTATGGTTGCAAACTCCATCTTCAGTTTGAGAAAATCAGAAAGTTGGAGTAAGGATAGCACAATGCATAATGGGCTTTTGTTTTGCCATCAACACCCTATTATCCAATTGCAGGTGATACTTTAAGTGATTATCACTAATAAATCAGCAATAAGTTGCCAAATTCTCAACAATAATGTGTTGGAGTTTATTGATGTCTGGAATTTATTGTGATAAGTGCAACAATAGTTTCAACCTCCATCTGTCAGTTTGAGCAAATCAGAAAGTTGAAGGATAACTAGCCAGTTTAATGATAGTAGCCTAATTCACGCAATTAAGCAAACTATAGATATCATAATGGACTCAACATCCCTGACAAACATTTTGTAGACCACTACTAGCTCTTTAACAAATCAAAACACCCTAACAAAAACTAATCCATAGCTTATTCTTTTTCTAAATTTAACCAACAAAACAGACAAAAGCTCCTCTAACTAACACTTATAAACCCCTTTCTTCCAAATAATCCCCGCCAATTCTAGGAATTGTCTTCTTAAGAAGCCAACGGACACTATTGGTCAATTCTTGAAGGTTGTTAAGTGAACTTTTTTCATGGGGCACTCTATGAATGCTTGCTTCTTGGTAGACGTGGATCTCTCTATGCCTCTTCATGGAGATGTGGCTTTGATGGTTGTTTACCATACGAGTAAAGAAATCAACACATCCAGACAATGGAACAGAATAGCAGAATTATATTCGCATATGCCAGACATACATTATGCTTGATAGATCATGATAATCCTTTACAATGATCCCAGACGGGATATAAATACTATCCGCCGAACCATCCCAAAGCAGTCCGTTGGCCACAAACATTATATCCGCTACAAACTATTTACCCATCGGCTACAAAATACAAAACACCGACGACAATCATTCCGTCGGCTACAGAAACACCGCTGGGACCATCCAGCCGGCTGACACCATCCCCCCAAAAAGAAAAGTCGTCTCCTGACGACTAACAAAATATCTGAGACAATTTAACAAACAAAATACATTAACGAACTAATGACAACAAGATAAATCTGCTTCTGACACATCACTGTTGTAGACACCTAAAAACCTTTAGAAAATAAAGTTTTTTTATTTTTTGAAAAAGTCCTGATGACATATCATTTATTAATTAATTAATTATTTAATTAATTTATTTATTTTTATGCCATTAAATCCCTTTATCTTAATTAAAAATATTTAATTAAGGAATCCCTCCCAAAAATGTTTAAATCTTATTTAAACATTATTTCCTTATTTATTAATTATTTAATTAATAAATTGACCAAAAAACCTAAAATAAATAAAAAATTTATTTTTTGCCCAAAACTTGGCCAATTTCCTTAAGACCACTAACCTCTTCCAAAATCTTCTAATCCTTCTTTAATTTTGATTAAAGGCTAATCCCATCATTTCCTACCCCTAATCCCAACTCAAAATATTTAATTAAGATTAAATATTAATTCTCATGTTTATTAAAAAAATTTTAATAAATATCTCCTCAACCCAAACCCTTGAAATAAATAAAACTTTATTTATTTCCTAAAAATCTAATTTATCCTCATCCTACGAAGTTCTAGACTCTTCTAGAAAGTCTTCATCCTCATCCTAGGAAATTCTAGACTATTCTAGAAAGTCTTTATCCTCATCCAAAGTCTAGACTCTTCTAGAAGATGTCTTTAAACCTAATCCTAATCTCCTCCTAACCTTGTCACATTCCCTAAAAATGGGTTAAGACTTACTAACCCAAGCCAAAGTTAACAAATATCTCCTCCTTCACCCACCCTCATTAAATGCCATCCACTTGCCTATCCCTAAGCTAATCCTAAACCATCCTAATCCATCCTCTAATCATTTGCACAAGCCTAAACAAGCTTAAAACCTTCCTAATCAAGTCCAAGTCGAAATTGCTCTCATCACCCTCAAAATATCTCAACCATAAAACTTTATGAAGTCCACTAGGTCATAAATGACTCTTACAAGCCCTTTTATTGCTCTTACAAGTCATTATGAGGGTCTTTATGAAGATTTTATCCCTTGAGCCTCCTTTGTTGACTCATCCTTCCCCTTTCCTCCATCCTCTCACCATGTGACATGTGTCACTCCTTGATTGGCTATAAGGAAGCACAATCCATGTGCCCTCTTCTCATGCAATCTGAGCCCTCCATGAGCTTTTTCCCATCCTTGCATCTTAGCCCTCAATCCCTCAAGCCTCTTGCCTATAAATTGGATCCTTCCCCTTTGCAAAATAACACAATCCATGAAGTAAAGTCATAATGCCATTTTACATCAAAACCATACACTCACACCCAAATTCCAACTCCATTTGAAGCACTTTTTGAAGCATAAAGCTTGAGCATACATCCTATCTATTTAGACAAAGCTACTCAACAAGAGAGCTTCTCATTGAGAGAGCCCATTAATGGCTCATATTCTCAACTGAGAGCTCATCTTAGTCTATCTTGAAGTTTATGAATTTTGTTTAGTTTGTAGAAACTTTATTTAAATTTGGTTTCTATTAGCATACTAACATTGCTCATATACATTTTGGCACGCCCGGTGGGACCCCGCATGGGTCATCTTCATTAGCTTTTTTAGTCAAGTTTTGTATGTCATTTGCTGATTTTGGCTAATTTTACTTGTTTTTGTGATTGGTAGGATTGTATAAATTCGTTTTGTAGGTCCACATGAGCATGAAGAAGACAAAGGAACTCATAATCTATCTCATAGTGTTTGCAGATTTTTCAAGCTTATAGGTGGACAAAGAACTTGAAATTCTTCTTCCTCTTCTTGTCTATATTCTTCTTATTCCATCTACTTCTTCTTCTTCTTCTTGTGGGAGATCTTGGCCACTTTTTTTTAAGGAAGCAAAATCATACACACTTCTTTTTAGTGCTTAAAATGAACCCCCAAATCATACTTAAATCCATTGAAAAATTAACAATTTGCAAAAAAGAAAAAATCTTTTAACAAGTGAAACTAAACCAATCTAATCATTTGCATCCTTGCAACATCAAGGTTTTAGATGCATTCATGCAAAATTAAGAACACTTCATTTTTGGGAATTTAAAAAGAACTTCAAGTTTCCATTTCAAAAGGTTCAAAATCAACACTAAGCGCACACTAAAGTTCTTTTAAAAAATCTCATGAAAACTAAGAGTCCTAAATGGTTGCCAAAAATTGTCCTAAAAGCTTTGTTATTTGTTCCAAACAAATGTCTTATTGCAAAATCTTGACTGTTTCTTAGGTTTTTCATGCATCAAAACAATCTAGGAATATCATTTTTGGGCTTAAAATATGCAAACTAGAACACAAAATCTTGAATGAAAACCAAAGTCCAAAAAGTTATTTTCACTTTTGAGTCCAAAACAATCTTGAATGATCTAAGGTTAAAACAAAGCACTTCAAAGTTCTTAAAACAACACACAAAATCTCAATCTTGAATGCTCAAAAGAAAACACTTGAATGTTTAACCACTTGTCTTTGAATGCATGTTGCTAAAATCACTCTTGAATGCCATGGATTAAAATCAAATTTTCTTTGAATGCATGATTAAAACAACAAATCCAATCTTGAATTTTAAGGATCAATTAACCATTGCAATATCAAACACTTCATTTGGAGCTTTTAAAAATTGAACAAAACAAATCTCTTTTCCACATGCAATCTAGGTAAAGTTTGATTTTTGGACATTTAAGAAACCTTGTTAAGTTAAAATACAAATTTGCAAAAATCAATTTGAGTAGTTCCTTGGACTCACCTCTTTTCTAATCACCCATCAAATATTAACCATTGGTTGCAATCTCAGCGCCATTTATGGGGATGGGTCAACTTGAAAAAGGTGTTAAATGTTCCACAATCTAACTCACTCACTTGGTCTTTGAATGTCTGCTTTAACTTTATCAAAATTCTTAAATGATCAAAACTCTAGATTAAATCGATCACACTTCAAGTTTGGGCACTAAAATTGAACAACTGACGTGGAGAGCCTCCGGGCGCGCGCTTGAAATCGAATCTCACACACTTTTGTTTTGGGCTTAAAACAAACTCACACTCAATCTTGAATGCCTTAAAGAAAATTAATCGATACTTGACGTAGAGGGCCTCTGGGCGCACGAGTTTGCTTTTGTTGACCCTAACTCTTCTTATTGTTTGCATTCTTCGATCGATTTACTTTTGTTGGCGCTTCAAGTTGGAATTGAACATTGTCTCTTAAACATGAGTGCTTGCAAAGTCTAAATTAGCACACATAAGAGTCAGTTGGTAAAAGAAGAAGCGTGTTTTTTAGCCCAAGGTCATCCAAGTCTTCTCTCCCCTTGTTGTCTTTCGAGGCCATCTTGGGTGCATAAGATTAGGATCCAAAACCTTGTTTCTTTTTAGGAGGCCTGCTTGGGGATTTCATCACCCCTTGGACGACCTCAACTCCAGCGTTATGGCGGAGTATAAGAATCGGGAGGTGAATCGAAAGACACCTCTCTTGGGATCAAGATTTTGTCACTCGGGCTAAGCCTCAAGGAACTTTATACCCTTGAAAAGTGAAAGAGGAGAAGTGGGTTACCGCTCCTCTCGGCTGTGTGACATCTTTTTGGTCTCATCTACGGATTTGGGCCTCACGTACCTTGGGGAAATCGAGGACTCCTTAGCTAAACCAACTATCAGCCTTGTAGACAACCATCTAGGATGTTAATGTGTCTGAGGTGACTGATCGAAACATTTGTAGAACATACACACTCCTTGGCGCAAGTATCACTTTCTGAGAATCAAAAACTTCTATCTAGTTGTTTCTATCTATTGCTTGATCTTTTATTTGTTGAATGAATGTTTGTCAAACTTGGTCAATCCTAGCTTAGGGCATACTTAGCGTAGTCACTGCCTATTCCAGAAGTTGAACGAGTTGAAGCAAAACAACCAAGATCTCTCAAAGCAAGCAGATTCAGAAATTGATGTCAGAGCAACCCAAACCCAAACAGAAGTTCCACAAAGTTAAACTCAAAACATCTCTAGCATACCAAGAACTTTCAGCCAAGAGAAAAGAAATAACACCAAGCCCACAAATTGCCAAACTCCACAAAGCAGAGGACAAAGCTACCGACGAAGCACTTCAAGAGGCTTGGTTAGAGCGCAACATCAAATTTAGCCAACATCTAGGAGTTAATCCTGCTTATGCCTTACCAACTAGGCATGATTTCTATGATTAGACACCCTTGTTTCTCCACATCTTCTTGGATAAGCTTCACTTTAGAGTCATCTTTGTAGAAAAGCCAGCCATCTTGGGTTATCCCCTTAAGCATTATTAGCTCATCCATCTCATTTAGAATCAAACCATCTAGCCAGCAATCAAAACCTCACATCCAAGCCTTCAAAATTGTTGTCACTTTTGCCAAAAGTTTGCCACTCCTAAAATCTTCCAAATCCATCAATCTCACCAAGGTTATCCCTTTGACAGAGCTTTGTCTAGGGTAATCCAGCTTTGTCACTTGTTATCCCTCATCACCTTGAGCTAAAGGTTGGGATCCACAAGTGGTCAATCTCGTGTTCTTCCTAAAGGATCATCAGTCTATCTTTAAGTTGACACAATCACCACCAAGCTTGCACATAGGAAAGTAGACCTTTCGTGCTTTGGCAACATATCTTTGAAGTTAGAATCTCCAACCCAATCCTCCTTAGGTTTTGTCATATCGCTTTGCCTTAACCTAGGAAATCATTTGCATAGAGAAGCTTTCCCCCTTTTGCATCCATCAGCATTATTGCATCTCATCCCTAGGAGCATTTTTCATGCCACCCGTCACTCGCTTAGCCAAGAAGAAAGAAACAATGGAGCCCTATCATTTGGATCGAACAGCCTCACCTCTCTTGAGCACTCAGCCATCCTTCAGCCCAGAGAAAGCTATGCCATCATGTACTGACATTGAAGCTTTCATGAACCAACCAGGAAATGCAGTATTGGTAAATGCCATTATAGACAAGAACAAAGAGACAATCATGGCTAATTTTCGAAGGGAAAATGTAGGAACCTTTGACTTTGGAAGACCCCCTCCATTATCAGATCCATCTCACCCATTGTTTGGGCAGCTACCACCACCCATAGGCTCTTATGATCCAAATTATCCTCAATATATGCCAAAAGAAGAGCCTCCAGCCAATCCATATGATCCAACAGACCCAAACATACCATCATCCACCCAAGTTGAAATCTCCATGCCGCAAGCCAACCCAGCCACCACCACTCCATCCTTGGTTCATACCTCTCCGCTCCAAACCCCCTTTACCCAAAACAGCTCACCGTTCACCCCTTTCACTATTGTTGCTGCTGCTCCCTAACCCAGCCTTCCAAATCCACCCATCTCCCAAATCAGTGCTAGCATCTTTGGCCAACCTCAGCAATATACAACAGGGATGCCACCCATGGGGCCAAGTAATCAACCTTTCATCACCCCCAGCTTGTTCACTGCAGCCCAAAGCACAATCCCATCATTTCCATTAGGTCTTGGGAGCTCAATACCATTAGCCACAAATCTACAAGCTACTACCAATTTTCTACCAAGCTCCCAAGTGACCCCAACCCCTGCCACCACTCTACCAAGCTTCCAAATCCAACCACAAAGCTATCAAACCCCATCAGTTCCATTCCCAAGCTTTCAATTCCCACCACCTCCACCACCAACTAATCCATTACCTCCAATTAGCAACTACTTTTCAATGCCACTTCTAGGAGGTAATCCACCACCCCAGCCAACCACCAATTATTTGCAGATACCATCCCAAATGGGGGCACAACCCACATATATTGGTCAAACCCCACAAGCCCCCCGATCCTTTCCCCAAGCCTCACAACCATCTTATACCTTACCTCCACAAAGCAATCCATTTATCCCACAGCCAGCTTATGTTCCTCAATCCCAACCTCAAATCCCATATCAACAGCAAGCCTCGCAGCACATGCAGCAATATGCGCCACCTCCCCCTCAGCAACCTGTCATCCACCATGCAGCTGCCCAAACAATGTACAATCCCTATCAGCAAATCCCTCATAGCCATCCATATTCAGTGGCCCCATCTAGCACATACCTACTTCAAGGCACTCCTACATCGGGGGCACCCCAGCCATCACCTATCAATTTAGAATGGGAGCAAATGAAGATAGCTCTGAAAGCCATCCAAGAAGGGAATGATCCGAAGACATTCAAGTTTGAGAATGTGTGTCCTTACCCATTTGACAGAGCCATTACCATGACACCATTTCCCAAACACTTTGAGGTACCCAAATTTGACAAATTCAGAGGAAAAGGAGACCCTGTCACACATATCAAAGAATTTTACATGCACTACCAGGACGTAGCATACAATGATGTCTTCCTCTTGCGCCTTTTTCCCAAAAGCTTGGCTAGACCAGCTCTTGAATGGTTTTATAGAATCCCCTATGGCACAATTAAAAACTTTGCTAAATTATCTGAGGCATTTGTAGCCCAATATGCCCATCTTGTTGAAACAGAGCTATCAATAGTTGATCTTGTCCACACCAAGCAAAAAGGTGGAGAAAGCCTTGCCGAATACCTGCAAAGATGGCAAACCCTTACCACCCGCATATCCTGCACTTTGCCAGAACGCCATGTGGTGAAAATGTTTATTGATAATGCCCATCCTAGCTTGGCTCACCACATGACCATGAACTGTTTGCAGACCTACAAAGATATCAAAGAGAAAGGAATGATCCTTGAGCGAGGACTCATTAAAGATGGTGTGGTCAAGATTTACAAGGAAGCCAACCAAAATCAATCACATTCCAATGACAAGTCTAGGTATTCGAACAAAAACAAGCACGTTGCAACAGATGGCGTCACTAACACCAGACATGTGAATATTGTTGGTCCTTCTCACAACCAGTCCAACCCACCATATCAACCAAACAATCAACAAGCTATCAACTACCAACAACAGAATAACCAAAGCTATCAAAACCACAATCCAAGACCCAACTTCCAAGGGTCTAGCAATCAAGCTCATGCCATCAATGTAGCTGCAGGACAAAAGCCTAGATTCCAACCTACACCTAGAAACTATACACCCCTTGGTGAGCCATTGGATGTCATTTTTGAAAAATTAGTCAAGGAAAACCTCATCAAATTTCCTCCTACCCAGCAAATTGACCCAAGCCAATCCAAAGCTGCATGGTACAAAGATAATGAGTACTGCAAATTTCATAGGGTAAAAGGTCACACTACCCTCAGATGCATGAAACTGAAAGACTATGTGCAGGACCTCATTGATCAGAAGGAAATCACTGTTGGTGCCCAAACCTCTCCCAATGCAGGCTTACAGATCTATCAAAATGCTTTTCCTCCACACCACAACCAAAATTCTGGAAAAGCACCTATCCAAACCAACAACAACAACACCAACAACCGTCAGCCAAACCAACAACATGGGAAGAACAATGACCACACTTCATCCTATATAGACTATGGTAGCCTTATAGGTTGTATATCTGAGAAAGAGGCTTCCGTCAATGTTATCAATATCCAAGGACCAAACAATGAGTGTGCAGTCACCACTCGAAGAGCTCGATTTAACATCGCAGGCCCACCTGTTACACCAACACCATCAGCTCCATCAAAAAGCCAGTACAATATCTTGGAACACCTTGGGAACATGCCAGCCCAAATCTCCATTTTAGACCTTCTTCGCACGAGTCCTGTGTACAAGAACATCCTTGACAGTGCTCTCATAGAATCCCGTGTCCCTTCTGATATCAATGCTATTGATTTTCGTAATCTTGTTGGACACCTCTCATCCTCATGTGCCCTATCGTTCAAACCCACCGACATACCCGTGGTCGAGCCAGATCACACCCTTCCGCTTCGCATAGCCATCATGGTATCCAACTTTGCTGTGAAAAGAGTAATGATAGATAATGGATCAGCCTTGAATATTTGCACCCTAAAATTCATAAAACAAGCTGGGTATACTGAGGCAGATATCATCAGTGAGGTTATCACCACCAAAGCTTATGACAACTTGGAAAGAACCACAGAAGGAACTATTTTGCTGCCAATCAAAGTTGGGTCAGTCATCCAAGAGACACTTTGCCATGTTATTGATCTAAACCTACCATTTAACATCCTCCTCGGTCGCCCATGGATTCATTCCATGAAAGCCGTTTCATCCACTTACCATCAGTGCATCAAATTTCTGCATCAAGGCACTGAGGTAACCATCCATGCCGATCCAGAACCCTTTGCTTACTGCAATGCGGTTGAAGCTTCATATACAAACCATTGCCCTGGAATTGATATCGGCACATCCATCGCCAGCTCATCCCACACTTATAATGACCCAAAAACCATCCTCGCCTCTACCCTGTCTACCGTGAAGATCAATAACAAAGGTTGTGGAGAGTATAGTCTGTCAGATGCATTTGTTGTCGGGGCACTCCCACTTGATCCACATGCCCATGGACGACCGACATATCACAAAGCTAAGGAGATTCCACCTCCTCGATACAAACAGTTTGGCCCAACAACATTTGTATCCTCGAAAATCCCTCTTCATGAGGAGCTCACTCCAGATATCAACAAATGGTTACATAAGGATGCACCTCAAAGAAATCAAGCACGCCTTGATCACTTCAGTCAAAAGTATCCCCAAGAACATAAGCTCATCACTGACAAATGGAACTATCAAGGTGGTGGTCTAGGACCAGAAGAAAGAGGCATGCAGTGCCCCATCGATGCACACAAGTGGGAATCGAAGTCAGGTCTTGGCTTTGGCATACCCACAACTGGGGGCACCAATGAGAACGGTCACGCTTTTCTGAACATTCACCCCAACCTTGTCGAAATCGAAGACATTCCTGAGGAAGTTGAAAAGAGAGCCTACGACGATATCCTAGACCAAATCTCCCTCGGAGACTCTGTTCTCCAAGAACTATCCATCCACCTCATTGACCTACCACTCGCCCATCCACAACTCATAAATTGGGACCAACCAAGTGTCATACACATCGATGAGTTCACATCAGAGGAGGCACTTCTAAGATTCATGGGAGCTGAAACTCCTCACAAGAAAACAAAGCCAGATTCTGCCTATATCTACAAGCTAGATCCCAAGGGGTATTTTGGAGAAAATCCCCAACCTAGTTCCGATACACCCAAAACTGGAACTAAGGTGAATCTGAGACTAGCTAAGGCAATGAAGAGAACCCCTCAGCAAGAAAATCCAGGGCCACAAGAAGAACATGAGGATTTAGCATTGCCTCCTCAAGATAATCGACCAGAGGTGTCTTCTATTCTAATTGAGGATACTCGAGAAGTCAACATTGGTTCTTCAGAGATCCCCAGACTTGTTCACATTGTTGCATCCCTATCACAAGACCAAGCTGACCTCCTCTTTGAGGTCTTAAGAGAGAACATTGGCCGATTTGCATGGTCATATCAGGACATGCCAGGACTTGATCCAAAGCTTGTAGTTCATCATCTTGCAGTTGATCCAAAGATCAAGCCCGTCAGACAAAAGCTTAGAAAAATGCACCCCAAGGTGGCATTATTGGTCAAAGCTGAATTAGGAAGAATATTAGCTGCTAAGGTTATCCGACCTATCGATTACTCAGAGTGGATCTCCAACATGGTCCCTGTCACTAAACCTTCCGGTGACATCAGAATCTGCACTGATTTTAGAGATCTTAACAAAGCTTGTCCAAAAGATGATTTTCCCTTGCCCAACATAGATATGATTGTAGATCTTACAACTGGACATGAAATTTTTTCCCTCATGGATGGATTTTCTGGGTATAATCAAATCAAGATTGCAGAAGAGGATCAACATAAGACAGCATTCACTACCCCTTGGGGAACCTTTTGCTACAACATGATGCCTTTTGGCCTAAAGAATGCTGGGGCTACCTATCAAAGAGCTATGACAGCCATTTTTCATGATCTCATCCATAGCATTTTGGAGGATTATGTGGATGATATCTTGGTCAAGTCTCATACCTTCATGGATCATCTTGCTGACCTAGAGAAAGTTTTTGATAGGTTAGCCAAATATCATCTCATGCTGAATCCCAAGAAATGTGTCTTTGGGGTCACATCTGGCAAGCTTCTAGGCTTCATAGTTTCTAAACGAGGTATAGAGATCGACCCCAAGAAGGTCAAGGCTATCTTAGACATGCCTCCTCCCCAGACACTGCGACAGCTTCGCTCTCTTCAAGGAAAGCTCCAATCTGTTCGGCGCTTCATCTCCCAGCTTGCAGATAAGTGTACACCATTTTCATATTTACTGAAGAAGGATGAGAACTTCAAGTGGGATCCTTTATGTCAGCGCAGCTTCGACCATCTCAAGCAGTATCTCATCAATCCCCCTATCTTGGTTCCACCAGTTCCTGGTCGTCCCCTAATTTTGTACATATCAGCAACACCTACTGCTCTAGGGGCACTTATAGCACAGCTTGATGACTACAACAGAGAAAGAGCCATCTACTACATTAGTAGAACCCTAGTTGGTTATGAACTCAATTACACTCCTATGGAAAAAGCTTGTTTGGCAGTTGTTTTCTCAACTCAAAAGCTTCGCCATTACATGCTAAGTCATACCATCCAACTAGTCTCCAAGATTGACCCTCTCAAGTATATGCTCTCTAGAACAGCACTTACAGGCCGTTTGGCCAAATGGGTTATGCTCCTTAGTGAATTTCACATCCAGTATGTGGATAGAAAGGCAATCAAAGGGCAAGCTATAGCAGATCACCTAGCTGATGCACCTCTAATAGATGCTTATCCGTTGATCACAGAATTTCCAGATGAGCATATCTGTCTAATTGAAGAACAACCCCCATGGAAACTTTATTTTGATGGCTCATACACATCTCATGGATCAGGGGCAGGAATATTATTGGTCACACCTCAAGGAGATTACATTCCAAAAGCCTTCAAGCTACAATTCCCTAGCACCAACAATATAGCTGAATATGAGGCCCTCATAGCAGGATTAAAGATAGCTGCAGAATGGAACATTGTTGATCTACAAATCTATGGTGATTCTCAGCTCATCATCAAGTAAGCCCTAAATGAATATCAAACCAAAGATGAAAAGCTATTACCCTACAAAGAGCTAGTTGATCAGCTAACCCAACATTTTACAAAGCTTCAGTTTACACAAGTGCCTCGAATACAGAACAAAGCAGCAGATGTTATGGCTACTATAGGCTCGCTCTTGGAAATTCCCCAATTAGCTACACAGTATGAGTTTTTAGTGGAGCAGCTCCTCACACCCGCCTATGCGAATGAGGATTCAAACCGTGTTTGTATCTTGGTTGGTCCCCAATCCCCTTGGTACCATGAGATTCACGCTTACCTTAACGATGGTATCATATCCCCCCACTTCACACATACCCAATGCCATAACCTCATCCGAAAATCATCCCGCTATGTTATCATAGCCAATACCCTATATCGTTGGGGTTATCACGATACTCTCTCTCGATATTTAGACCAAAATGAGGCCACGATGGTGTTAAAGGAAGTACACTCTGGACTTTGCGGTGCCCACACGAGTGGTATTGTCCTAGCGCGACAAATCCTTAGAGCAGGCTACTATTGGCCTACCATTGAAGAAGATTCCTGTGACTTTGTCAGAAAGTGTCTCCCATGTCAGCAGCATGCAAATCTTGTGCACGCTCCAGCACAGGATCTACAACCTATTGCACCACCTTGGGCTTTCGCTTGTTGGGGCCTTGATCTAGTTGGAACTATCACACCCCTCTCATCTGATGGACATAAATGGATAATAACAGCTACAGACTATTTCACTAAATGGGTGGAAGCAGTCCCCCTAGTCTCAGCTACAGGAGTTCAGGTCTCCAAGTTCATCTTGTACCACATTGTTTGCTGCTTCGGCATCCCATCTACCATCTTCACCGACCATGGAGGTAACTTTGAAAATCTCAACATGGAAGAATTATGCACTTCCCTCCGCATCCATCACCGCTTTTCTAGCCCATATTTCCCACAAGGTAACGGCCAGGCAGAGGCAACTAACAAAACCCTCCTCAAAATCCGAAAGAAAGCTGTCAATGATTCCGGCCGTGATTGGCACCTACAAATAAATCCAGCCCTATGGGCCTATCAAACTTCCTTCTGTACATCCACAGGCACAACTCCATACTCCCTAGTCTATGGTGCCGAAGTGGTACTACCTATAGAGGTTGAACTTCCCTCCTTGCGCATATCTTTGCAAGGGCAAATATCAGATGAAGAATATAGAGTAGCTCGGCTCACCCAGCTAGATCTCTTAGACGAGAAGCGACAACAAGCCTATGATCATCTCACAGTCTATCAAACTCGTCTCAAAAGGAATTTCAACAAGAAGGTGCTTCCACGACACTTTCAGCCAGGTGACATGGTCCTTAAAGAAAACATGAAAGTCCAAGCAGATCGAGAAAAGAAAGGCAAGTTTGAACCTACATAGCTTGGTCCTTATGTTGTCACTGCTTCCTTTGGCTCCGGAGCCTATCAGCTATCTACACCGGAAGTAGAACTCTTGAATGATCCTACTAACATCATTCATCTCAAGAAGTTCTATGCTTGAAGATCCTTGGTATACCTAGCTTTTGAAAAATACAAAAAAAAATAGTAAAGAGAAATAAGCGTCCAATGGTGAAAACTTGGCAATTCAAGCGCCTTGGATAGGTACTTTGGTGAAAACCTGGTAATTCAGGCACCTTGTGTACTAAAGACTAATCCATTATCTATCACTATCCTATCCCTCATCCATTCACCCACCATCCCATAAGACACACTTGCTTGTTCCCTTGGTGTTCCAACCAAATATCCAAAATCTGATGAAACTTGTAAATACCTCCTGTACAGCTTGTAAATCTTGTACCAAAGCTTGTATTATACCTTGTAAATCTTGTACCATACCTTGTCTATCCGAATCTTGTCCAAGGTTTGTACCATATTCCAGCCTATAAATAATCTTGTATCCTAGCTTGTATACTATCACGTGCACACACAAAACTCCATTTTCACTTAAGCTTTTCGCAAACCATCTACCTATCCACCTATCACCTATTATAGACATCCCATCCTTCACAAACATTTCCATCTCACAAAAACCAAAACATGAACAAACTTGTACATTTGTAACATATCTTGGTCCATCAGCTTGTACATCCTCTTTAGCTTAGTACCATTGCATCTATCCAGCGTTCGTATCAGTTCATCCTTGATCAGCATCTTGCACCCATCACGCATCTTGGTTAGCTATTCCAACGCATCCTTTAGCTAGATTTCCTGTCACCAAAGTGTTATCTTTCTTACTTCAGCTTGCCAAACGCATCACTCATCCAAATCCACCAGCTTCGGTGCTCTCCGATAGGTCCTTGCAGGATATAGCTTTTCTCATGTCTGATCTTGGTCCGTTAGTACCTTGTCCTACCCATCTCGTTGGCAAACGGCTCTCTTTTGGATTTTCACTTTCTTTTGATTTGGGATCTTCCCTTTTGGGTCTTGAAGTATCTTTTCCAAGCAATCTCCTTGTTCCCTCCTCAAGGTTGCCACGATCTTCCATATCATGGTATGCTGCGAATGGGGCAATTAGAGCGTAAGGTCTTGATCAATTCTTTCGTTTGTTTTTCTTTTCTGCTTGTGGGTTCTCCAGTGTCGTTTCCACGCTGCTTCCTCTAAGATTCATGTGTGATGCTGGGGCAATCCTTGTGTGTTTGTTTTGAGTTAGTTTGTCAGTCCTTTGGACGGTTGGTGAAAAGGCCTTGATGTTCTTGGTAACCTTGGCAATTAACCAATAGTCCTATAGCAAATCTAGTGCTCAACTACATGGTGGTACTTCTCTTTGAAGTATCCCCCCGCTCAAAAAGCTTCAATGATTTTCCTTCATCTCCATTATCCCCCATCCATATCCAGCATCCGTCTCTCCTACCCCAGCTTATGCATCAATATCTTTTTGAATCACTCATCACTCTTAGCTTTAGGGATCCACAATCCTAGTCTTAGGGATCCACCAATCCAAATCAATCCACCAAGCCTCATCTTTCGAGATCCACAATCCTAGTCCTAGGGATCTCCGAAACCCATCTTCCACCAATCTGACTCTTTGAAATCCTGTTGCATCAGCTTTATAATCCCCTCATCCATCTCCCTATCCTGGATTCCTTTTTATAGCGCTCCGCTCCTTCATCCTGCACCTTCCCTAAAGTCTTAAGCTTGCTTCCTCTTGTGCATCTGATTCTCCTTTATCATTCTCCCATAGTGAGAGTTTGAGCTAATTCAGCCCCTTCTCTTTGCCAATCTGAGTCTCCTTGCTCATCCCAGATTCTTGTACTTTTCAAGAAGCCATCGAGCCTCGCTTTCTCTCCCCGCTGCCTTCTTGAGGGGGGCATCTCACAGCCCATTCTCTCCTCTTCTGCTCTAGCCTTGGGCATCTTATTTTCTTATCTTTGATGCCATGCCACTTGCGGCATCACATCAAAGAGGGGCAAAATGTAGACACCTAAAAACCTTTAGAAAATAATATTTTTTTTATTTTCTGAAAAAGTCCTGATGACATCATCATTTATTAATTAATTAATTATTTAATTTATTTATTTATTTTTATGCCCTTAAATCCCTTTATCTTAATTAAAAATATTTAATTAAGGAATCCCTCCCAAAAAATGTTTAAATCTTATTTAAACATTATTTCCTTATTTATTAATTATTTAATTAATAAATTGACCAAAAAACCTAAAATAAATAAATAAATTATTTTTTGCCCAAAACTTGGCCAATTTCCTTAAGACCACTAACCTCTTCCAAAATCTTCTAATCCTTCTTTGATTTTGATTAAAGGCTAATCCCATCATTTCCTACCCCTAATCCCAACTCAAAATATTTAATTAAGATTAAATATTAATCCTCATGTTTATTAAAAAAGTTTTAATAAATATCTCCTCAACCCAAACCCTTGAAATAAATAAAACTTTATTTATTTTCTAAAAATCTAATTTATCCTCATCCTACGAAGTTCTAGACTCTTCTAGAAAGTCTTCATCCTCATCCTAGGAAATTCTAGACTATTCTAGAAAGTCTTTATCCTCATCCAAAGTCTAGACTCTTCTAGAAGATGTCTTTAAACCTAATCCTAATCTCCTCCTAACCTTGTCACATTCCCTAAAAATGGGTTAAGACTTACTAACCCAAGCCAAAGTTAACAAATATCTCCTCCTTCACCCACCCTCATTAAATGCCATCCACTTGCCTATCCCTAAGCTAATCCTAAACCATCCTAATCCATCCTCTAATCATTTGCACAAGCCTAAACAAGCTTAAAACCTTCCTAATCAAGTCCAAGTTGAAATTGCTCTCATCACCCTCAAAATATCTCAACCATAAAACTTTATGAAGTCCACTAGGTCATAAATGACTCTTACAAGCCCTTTTATTGCTCTTACAAGTCATTATGAGGGTCTTTATGAAGATTTTATCCCTTGAGCCTCCTTTGTTGACTCATCCTTCCCCTTTCCTCCATCCTCTCACCATGTGACATGTGTCACTCCTTGATTGGCTATAAGGAAGCACAATCCATGTGCTCTCTTCTCATGCAATCTGAGCCCTCCATGAGCTTTTTCCCATCCTTGCATCTTAGCCCTCAATCCCTCAAGCCTCTTGCCTATAAATTGGATCCTTCCCCTTTGCAAAATAACACAATCCATGAAGTAAAGTCATAAAGCCATTTTACATCAAAACCATACACTCACACCCAAATTCCAACTCCATTTGAAGCACTTTTTGAAGCATACAGTTTGAGCATACATCCTATCTATTTAGACAAAGCTACTCAACAAGAGAG
Organism: Cupressus sempervirens; assembly: GCA_028749045.1. Lineage (NCBI taxonomy): Eukaryota > Viridiplantae > Streptophyta > Pinopsida > Cupressales > Cupressaceae > Cupressus > Cupressus sempervirens. The sequence goes on along the minus strand of CM053791.1, from coordinate 77,299,780 downwards.
CTTCTCATTGAGAGAGCCCATTAATGGCTCATATTCTCAACTGAGAGCTCATCTTAGTCTATCTTGAAGTTTATGAATTTTGTTTAGTTTGGAGAAGCTTTATTTAAATTTGGTTTCTATTTGCATACTAACATTGCTCATATACAACTGTCACCTTCGTCCCGTGCTTGTAGCCTCTGCTAACACAACACTACCTCATTAATGAAGCTGACCTTGATAGCCACCCGTGCTACGTTCTCTATTTTCAATTCCTCGGTACCCTGAGCCAAGTGTCGCTGCACTGCCTCCAACTGGATGATCAGCTCCTCCCGAGCTCTCTACGCATCCACCAAGACAGCCTCCCGGCCAACACCTACTCCCAGTGCCTCTGGTACACAGACAGTCCATGCCTGCAGCAACTTCAACTCTTCTCAACTGTTCAGACTCCCACGACTGATATCCGCAACGACTAGGGGTCCAAGGGGCAACGCCCCCAGCGGGGTCGAGAGGTAGCGCCCCCGCAGGGTCTTGGGGCAGTAGGGCGCTGCCCCTCGCTGCCAAGACCAAATTAGCACTTCACAAACCACACAGAAATGCACGGAGCACACCATCTTTGTCATTTTCTGCAGATTCTACACTCTTTTTGGCAACCACAAATGCGTCCCCTTTCCTTTGGCATTATCTGTAACTCATTCTGAACAATTTAATTCTGTCGTCGTCTTTTTTTTTTTTTTTTTTTTTTTTGTAGAAAACCCTCAAACCCATCTGCTACACAAACTCAACAATCTCTCCTCACTCCAACAATCTTTGGCTGAAACAACTCCTCCGGCAATGAGAAGCTCAATAATTCTTCCAGCAATGAAAATAATCAAACAATCTATTCCTTCCGAAATTGCTTGTTGCAAATCGCATTAAATCCAGCTGCTCCAGAAACCGCCGAGCTAACGCGCCTGGAAAAAAAATGCAAAGCCGTGGGGCAGTCTATGGGAAAATGCGAAAAAGACTTCACTGAGAGATGTGGACAAACTCCGCCGACGCCCGATGAAGAACTCCGTGGGAAAAGGCACACCCCGCGGACAAGAAAGGTCTCCGCGGGAAGATAATAGACAGATCACAGACAATCGCCAGCGCAATAATGGAAGCTCTGCGGAAAAAATATCACTGCCAAACAATATTTACAAACTCCCGCGGTAGGACAAACTCCCGAGATTTAAGACCCGCGGGTATATATAAAAACAACAAAAAAAATGCCTGCGAATGAAATTATTTAAGGTGGAGATCTGGCAAGATAACCCCACGGACCAAACAAGCCCGCGGAAAGAGGACCTCCGGATAGGTGCCCACGGAGCACCTCCCGAGGAAGAGGTCCACGAAACACCTCCCACAGACAGGTGCCCGCGGAGCACCTCCCGCGAACAGGTGCTCGCAAAGCACCTCTTGCAAACAGATGCCCGCAGACCACCTCCGGGAGTTTTTTTTTTTTTCCCCCTTTTTTTTTCTTTTTTTTTCTTTTTTCTTTTTTTTCTTTTTGTTTTTTCTTTTCTTTTCCTCCAATTTTTTTTTTTTTTTTTTTTTACAAAAATAAAATAAAATAGAAAGACAGCACCTTAATTTTGCCTCTAGGCGTCACCATTCTACAACAACGACAGAGTCAACTGGCCATTCTGTGACAGCAACGGAGTCTTCTTAGCACCATATATTTACAATTTAAATCCGTTGACTATCGGAGGCACCTCTTGCTCGTCCAATGTCTCGAATTTTATCACCCGATTGTCGCCGACCTCCCGGGTCTGATATGGTCGAACCCATCTTGCCTTAAACCTTTCCTGTTTGATTTCATCCCGACCGTCGTACTTGAGTACCAACTGCCCCGGTGGAAACTTGTTGAGTTTGAGATGTTTGTCATGTCAGGCCTTATGTCTATTCTATGTCACCTTCGTTGCCCACTGTGCCTGCGGTCGTCGCACATCTAACTTATTTCCTTGCTGTCGGCACCCTTCCACCAATTTTATGGTGCGATGCATTCTTTTCTTCTTGTGCGGTCCGTTCACCGTGTACCGGACGATGGAATTTTTCTTTTTTCTAGGTTTGTATTGTATGTCCTTCCCTTCTTCAGCCGTAACCTCCTTTGCGTCATCTGCTTCTCTGCATTCCTTCGGACACTCATTTTCCTCCTTTTTCTCACCTTCATCGACCCTTAGCATATTACAACTTGGAAAGAGTTCGTAGTCTTCTATTTGCCAATGGTAAAGGCCATTCACTGAGTCTAGGTCGTCCTCATTCGATCCTCTGTCTAGTCTCAATATTCCTTTTTCGTCCGGTTCCATTCTCCTCTTTCCTTCGTCATCATTTCTTTCGTCATCACTGTCGCCTTCACCTTCTGAGTCTGACGAAGCTGCCTCCTCACCTACCGTTTCTGTGTGCAGGTCAATTATGAATCTTTTGCCTCCATGCTCTATTGATAGGGTATTTCGTTTCCAATCATGTTTTACTTTTGCTTGCACCAACCAATCCCGTCCCAGAATAGCATCATATCCTTTTCTTTTCAATGGAATGACTACGAAATCCAATAAAAATGGTTGCGTACCAATGGTTACCGGTTGCGCTTTCAAGATTCCCAACGGTTTGATTCCATGTTGGTCTGCCGTGAGCAACTGAAATGCAGGTGGCCACAATGTCGGCTTTCCCAACTTCTTCCAAGTATCCTCCGGCAACACATTCACGCCGGACCCTCCATCGACAATTGTGTCTGTCAGAACATTTCCCAAAATCCCCATCTCGACGACCGTCGGATGCCGTTCGGATGTGAGTGCCAGCAGCATTGGGTCTGTTGTCATCACTTCCCTACTATCCCTTCCTATGTCCTTCGTTGCTTTCGGAAATGGTGCATGATTCAGAATGGCCGTTCGTAACTGGGGCATTGTGAGGTCACTTATCTTGACCAGTATCTCCGTTTGTAAGATTTGTCATACAATGTTTTGTTCTGCGAAGTTCCTCGCCAAGGTGCCGGTGATGTCCTTCAACTGAGATGTCCCCGTCGACGATGCCTTTGCAATTTTTGCCTGCGCTTCCCCCAATTTTCTCTTTTCCTCTGCTTGCCTCCGTGTAATTGCCAGAACCTCCTCTACATCCGTGCTGACAGTGATCAAGTTTACTCCAAACTTTGGACACTTGGAATCTTCGTGATCGCCGGGTCCGCACCATCTGCATAATAATTTTGGTGTGTTTGCCGCTGTACAATCCCACGCAAAATGACCCCACAACTTACATGCTCGGCATTGAACAATCGGTCGTCTGTTTGCATCATACTGGGTTCGACTTCAGTTGGTATTGGTATTGTTATTATTGTTATTGTTCTGTCCATGCCGATTATTCCTGTATCCTTCAGATGTAGCATCGACAGTATTCGTGTTTCCGCTACTACCCGACGGGGAAGCCTCCTGCGTGAGGAGCACTTGCGGAGATCCTCTTGTCTTCATGTTAAAGGGACACTTTTTTGTCGAATGGCCCATGATCTGACAAATGTCACAAAATTGGTTCTTTGGACACGATCCTTTAGTATGACCGTCGGTCTTACACTCCGTGCACCACAATTCACTGCCTTTTGGCTCCTTCTGCATGTTTTTAAACTCCATCATGCGAACCATATCCTTATGTAGGGCACGAACCTTCTTGCTGCTGCCTTCGTCGTCGCTGCTATCATCTCCGGCAAGCTCGTCATCAGAATCAGAGGAGCTAGTTTTCTTCTTCTTTGTCTTTTGCTCACTTTCAAGGTCCAGTGCTCTTTTATACGCGTCCACATATGATGACGGTGGTACAATTTTCATTTTTCTCTACAATTTCGAGCATAGGCCGTCCACGAACCATCTTTTCTGCAATCTGTCCTCCGACTTGCTTTCCATTTTGTTTATTAAGTCTTTTAATCTCCTGGCGTAGACACAGACAGTTTCGTGCTTCCCCTGTTTGGTATTGAAAATCTCTGCTACGATTTCATTATCATCCCGCAAGAGTTTAAATTCCGCCAGGAACTCTTTTTTAATGTTATCCCAACTATTTAGCTTTTGTGGATCCGTATCCGAAAACCAATCAATTGCCACACCCCGTAGGGTTGCCGGAAATTGCCTGACCCATTCGTTGGCATCTGTGATTCCATTTGCCCGCCAGATCGTCTCACATGTCTTACAATGTCAAATGGGGTCGACTATACCATCGCCCTCAAACTTTGGTAGCTTTTCTTTGGGTCCTGCCATGACAACTGAATTTGGTAGAGAGGCGTTACTGGGTCCTGCAACACTGGCGCTGTTTACTCCAACACCGGAGGTCTGCACTCCAATACCGAAGGTCTACACTCCCACACCGGCGGTCTGCACTCCCACACCGGCAGTCTGAACTCCCACACCGGAGGTGTCGACAACTGCAAACCTTGGTGAAGAAGAAGGATCTTCTAAAGTTGTTTCCCGCGGAAGTCTATCCCGGACGAAGAGGTCACTCCACACTCATGCTCCCTCGGCACTACGAGCTGTGCGAGTTGATGCTCTTCCATCTGAATTTTCTTCCCTCGGCGAACACAAATTCAAGAACTCCTCCCGTGCTTCTTCCACCAATTCCACCTGTTGCCAAGTCTCCTCCAACAATTCTTCGGCGCTACGGTTTCCGTCGGCAATCTTCTGAAATCTCCGTCGGTGTTCGGCTTGCTATGTCAGAATTAAATTCTCTTGCGCAGTACGGATTCCATCTTTTCCCTTGACCTTATTCCAATCCTTGTTAAGCTGATTTGGCATTAATCTTCATTGCTCCCACCTTCTAGATTCATAAGGCAACGGCGCCAAATGTTTACCGTACGGGTAAAGAAATCAACGCATCCAGACAATGGAACAGAATAGCAGAATTATATTCGCATATGCCAGACATACATTATGCTTGATAGATCATGATAATCCTTTACAATGATCCCAGACGGGATATAAATACTATCCGCCGAACCTTCCTGAAGGAGTCCATCGGCCACAAACATTATATCCGCTACAAACTATTTACCCATCGGCTACAAAATACAAAACACCGACGACAATCATTCCATCGGCTACAGAAACACCACCGGGACCATCCAGTCGACTGACAATGGTTGGGGATCAGCCATGATCTAAACCTTTGGATTATGGAGGCATCCCTTTCTGTTGTCACCATTGCTTTTCTACTAGTCATTTGGCTTAGGATATCTCTTGTGGTCATTGGAAGGAACTTGTTGTTGGTGGAAAAATGCTTTTGATAATCATTTGACTGTTGAGGATCTTGTCTCTTCAATGGATGTCTTCTCTCAATATTTTGAGGAGTGCTTAACTAGGGTGATCTTGTCTCTTAAATTGTAAGATAATAAGTTTGTTGAATTTAGAATTTGAAGTCCAAAATATGGTGAACCTTATGACAGGTTCTAAAAACTAGAATGACAAAATATGGTGAACCTTATGACTTAGGTTCTAAAAACTAGAATGACAAAATATGGTGAACCTTATAACTTAGGTTATAAAAACTAGAATGACATTGTCCAGGGACGTATATAATGTTTCTTGCTAAAAGATGTGCACATTTTGAAATGTTATTTATTCTGAGGTATTTACTTATAGAACTAAGAAAGCTTTACAAATCATTTTAAGTATTTTTACGTTTGAAGTTTTAGTTGGATGTATATTACATCTCAGTAGTTTTAATTTTGTCAAGTTGCTTTTGATATCACTATTGTGGTCCCTTTTGTGGCTCCTCCCTTCGAGAGCTCTCTTCATGTCTCTCCGTTGATTCTTCCTTTTTCAATGGTTGTTGATCACCTCTAACCCTCTCCTTCTATTGTCCCATTTTGATTGCTCATCTCCCCAAGGGTTTACCCTCTTCCCCCTCCTTGTGGGAGTTTGAAGGATTGTATAGCTTGGACTTTTGTTCGCAAACCAAGGAACGGCTCTGGTATCCCTTCTCCTCTTCTTCTTTCTATTGTGAAAAAGAAGTTCTTATCTTAGCTCTATAATAGCTTTGTTTCTTTTTCTCAACATTCCAAAGATACTTTGTTGGTTTTTAGTTGGAGTGTTTGTTCTATTTCAGTTGTCTCATACATAGAAGCAATAATCTACACAAAATAAGGATTGCACCCAATTAATCGAGAATCATGGAGCTAATTTTTCCCCCAAAAATATCTTAAATTGTTAGTACTTGTTAATAGATCATTGACCCACTTTTTTCAATGATTTTTTAAGTTTAAATCACGTTAAATCCCTAAAACAAAACAAACAAACAAAAAGGGGAAAAAAATCATTGCAAAAAAGCACAAAACCCTAGAAAGACTTACAAAACTACCAAATCGCTGAAAAATGTGACCAATTATAGGAAAAGATCATAGTCAGTACAAAATTTTTGGGAAAATAGTTTGCTATTTTGTTCATTAGTTTTCTTCCCAATCTTTGGAAAACCCTAATAAAGGGAAGCAAGAGGACCAATGGCAATCATCAATCAAAATTGAAAGGGCCTCAATCATCCTAAATTGTAGGAAGCATGTGAGATGGTGTCAAAGCAACTGTTGAATCTTCTCTAAATCATGACTTCGAAATGACCCAAAGCTCTCTGCATGGCCTGCCACATGGATTCTAATGTAAACATGTATATACTTAATATTATAAACTAATTTTAAAATTATCTCTTATGCACTATTACAGATGGCACTTTGACAGGGAAGGAGCAAACTTATATAGCTTATTATTAGTACTATAAAGCAATTTTAAAAAATTTAATTATTCTTGACTAATATATATATAAATAGCAGCAAAACTCAAGGACATGTCTTGGCCTCCATATCCCTAGAGTTTGGGAATAGGATGTCCCTGAAGTGTGGGGATGAGGAGGGTGGATCCCCTACTACCACTAATTGTTGTTGCAGCATTCAAGAATGGAAGGGACGACATGACATCCCCAGGCCATCCAAAATCCCTCAACCATCTCAAGGACATTCGCATGTTCCTTGATGCCAAACAACCCATAAAGTGACTTCAAAAAAAAAATATTGATTGTTTTTAGGGTTCCAATCGAACCCTAATTTATGGTGGGTCCCATCTATGCCCCTAAATCAAACTTTTTGACATCATATGTTAGTTAAACACTGTGAAATATAGAAATGAGACTCAAACTTAGTAGGGACGAGACAAGGTGGCCCAACTCGGACTTGGGACTCAGCAAAACTCAAGAAAAACTCAACAAGACCCAAGAAAATGAAAAACCCAAGAAATTAAGAGATTTTTAAGAATTTAAAACTTGTTTCATGCACCCTTTACCAAATAAACCTTAAAGACACAATAACATCATCAATAGAAGCCAATTTAATCACATACACAAGTATACATTAGTCAAATAAGCATAAACACAAATTGTGGCTTCAGGAATCAGCAAACTTACATAAATACTCTCCAACGTACACAAAATTGATGGAATATGAAATATAGGGCATCAAATGTTCCAAGCACATTGATATCTCAATGCCAAGTCGAGGTTTAGGGTAGCACCCCTTGTGAGGGTTTGAGGATGACAGAGGTAGATAGGTCTAGAATTCAAGGGAGGTAGAGAGTGGATAGAGGAAGAAGGATAGGGGGGGAGAGAGAGAGAGAGAGAGAGAGAGAGAGAGAGAGAGAGAGAGAGAGAGAGAGAGAGATCTAGAGTTAAGGCATTTAAAGTGGGTCAAAAGAGAGAGGTAAAGAATATTGATAGGAGCTTACTGATTACTGAAATTCAATTGAGTATAGAAAGTTATAAGATTTAAAACCTAGAATTTGCATATTAACTCCTAGAAATTTGATAACACTGCAAAACATCTTGACAATGTATACATGAAATATAACTGAGGAAAAATACATAGAAATGTGGCTTATACTTAAATGCTATATTTCATGTATTTATTCTACTAAATTGAATTTGACTGACTGTCTTGAAGACTCTTTGGGTAGTTAAATGTTACATTTCATGTATATTCTAAAATAAAAAACAATTAAACATTGAAATTTTGAGACTTAATATTGTTGGGTGGACATTTTGCAACCAACAGTTTGGGTAAAATTCAGTCACAAAATAGGTAGACCAGCCACAGCATGTGAGACAAAGTCTCTCCTACCTTAAAGGGAAGGCTCCCCCTTCTCACCATTCTTTGGATCAACTCAAGGTAAGCAAAAAGTTGAGAGATTTTGAAAGGGTATTACTAATATTATTTCCTCTTAACTTTCAGAAAAGAATCCACTTACCCATGGAGCGAGTAATGGGCAATATGAAACCTCTAACTACACTTCTATCTAAAATTGTAAACGGTGATACTGATAAACCAACACTAACTCAAATGCTAGCTGAAAGCGTACTAGTTTGGCTCTAAGTCCTATTTTAACCTATTCTATAAGAATAACCTCTACCATTGGGGCACAAAGACTTCCACAAGTAGGGAATTCTAACTATTTTCGTGAATTTGAGATGGTAATTCAAGCTACAGACAAAGCTCCTAGTCTATATATCACCACAACTGCTCCCCAGTCAAAGCTTCAGCTTCGATTGCTTCTTAATTAACTATGCTCCATTATTGCACACACAATAATAACATAAATCAAAGACAATAGGCACAAATTACAATCAAAGGTTCTAATTTTCTCTATCACAATTGCTTTCAATCAAAGCTTTGAATCCAATTGCTTCTTTTATTCACTTTTCTACCAAATTTGTACTACACAATCAAAGTTATGCCCGCACAAGTTTGGCAGAGCTTTCTTGCATACAACAAAGGATGATTTTTAGAATGAGGGGGCACTCCTTTATATAGGCAAACGAATTGAGAACAAGATGGAGGAAAAAGTAGGAGCAACTCAACCAACTTTGATTTTTTCAAACTAAACAAGAGAAATTATTAGATTACATGTCATACGGAAATGTAAATCGAATTACATGTAATTACACAATTTCATGCAATACATCCTCTCCAATCTACAAACATGAAAGAAGAAGAAGAAAGTTAAAACTGTTGATTTTGAATGAATCAATCTTGTAAATTGCCAACAAAGGCCTTGTATTTGATGATACAATCCTGGATGATAACAGGATCAGGAATTCCTATATTTCGTGCCACTACATTCACCTTGATAATTATGGTGTTGTGCCTTTTGATAGCCTCTAACTCTCTTTGATGAATTGTCCGTTGTCATTTGAAATCTTGATGTGATCAAGCTTTTTCTCGTTCAAGTTGTCATGAATTCTCCTTTGTAGATTGGCATGTTTTAAAGTCTCTAACACTTTGAAAACCTTCTCAATGGTGTCTAATTGTAAACTCGGAACAACTTTCCATTAGCACCTTTAACTCTCTCTTTTTTGAAGCAAAGTGCTTGGCGCGTTCTCACACGAACTCAAGTTCCTATGTAGCCATTGGGAAAATGGAAACCAAATGAATTACTGCTTCTTGAGGATCAAAGCATATTTTCTTGACAAGATGCCTCTGTTCTTTGAAAAAGTTCTGACATATATTGAAGAGTGCGCCACAACATGAAGATAAAAGTATCTTCCAATGAGATTAGATCCATGAAAACTTTTGGATTTGAGTTACAATGACGAATCCATGACAGATGAGTGTTCAAAGTATGGATTAGACACTTATGGAATGGAAATGAAATGTAAAGCATATGTATTTGGGCGAAAAGGGTCAAAATCGGACTCTCCAGGGTGGATTGCATGTAGGCAAAGATGGGCTTTTATGGGTATGACCAAGAACGCAAGTTGGGATACATATGGATGTGTACAAATGGCAACTTTGGTGTTTAAAAGTGTGACCTTTTACCAAAATTGGGTTCTCCAGATGTAGTTACATGTAAAGTGATCTACATGTAATCATGACGATGTAATCATGTAATTAGGTTTGAAGGATGAGATTACATGTAAGTGGGTTTGGAAAATAAGTTTACATGTAAATGCATATGGAGGATGGAATTACATATAAATGTGGATGGAGGATGAGATGCAATGTGCTATGGCATGTAATGATGGATGTGGAATGAAATGATGCACTTGCATGAAAAGGTGAAAAGTGGAGTTAAGTGAAAAGCACTTAAGTTATTAGGAAAGAATTTGCAACTTCTTCCCAAAAAAACAAAAACGAGAAAACAAACAATAAAAACAAGCACAAAAAAAAACACATGCCTTTGGTCTTAGACTCAAACATGTCAACAAGCAAATTGTTTTCAAGTAGAAATTTGAATTTGGAGTTTGGGGAAAATCCAAATGTGTGAGAATGAGAGTTTTCATCATATTTAAAGGCAAAATGCACTTTTCATGACATATCTATGAACAAGTGTGCAATATCAAGCTAAAATATGCAACAAAATAGCAAGCATGAATTAATAAGCAAGTTTGAAAATGTCCACTTACTTGGAGATCGAAAAGCCAAAATAGCAAGATTTATAGACTTGAAGATCAATTCTCCCTCAAATTTGGATTCTCAAACTATTTGACTTCCTCCACACTTGCAAATAATGGACATCCAATGGTCGAATTTGGCATGAGAATGCCCAAAACACGGTTAAAGATCACCAATTCATGAAACATTTTTAGCAAAATGTCCAAGTAGAACCCGTTTTTGAAAAAAAAATGTGGACTCAATCTACCCTTTTTGCATTGGATGACAAAAACGTGACTCTAATGATAAGATCGTATACCCAAAGGCAAAAACGACCTATATTAGAGCCAAAATATGATCTCCAAACTCCAAATCTAGGCATTTTTGGACAAAACGTGGCTCCAAAAGATCATGAAATGAACTATTTTTTGCAAGAGATTAATTGTTTAGGGCATGAGAATGTTAGAGTAATAAGATATTGCCTTATTAATTAAATAATTTTGATTTAATTATTAAGTCACTTATTATCTCTAGTTAACTTAAGCTAAACTTTAGGCATATAATAATTAATTATTTTATTAATTATTATCATGCAACCTAGGTTTTACCTTGTTAGGGTTTTGATCTCCTTTATAAGGACGATCTCTCTTTGTAATTTATTCATTCACTTTTGATAATAACAATTTCTCTTTTTGTTCATCAAGGATGTCTCATCTGTGGATTTGGGAATTCCAGCCTCCATAGCTTTTGTTTCTCTCTTTCTGTGACAGGTGTTTGCATGCAGGTGATTCCTGGGAGCTGTGGGGTTGATCTTTCATCAACTTCAACATGGTACCAGAGCTCCAGATCTTCATGCCCCAATTATGTTTATGAGAAGTTTGGCTTGGTTTTCAGATCTGTGTTATTTCTTTCAAAGGGTTTCATTTTTCAAAAAAAATTTGTAGTGAATCTAGGGGTTACCCCTTTTCGATGCACTTTGAGCCCAAACGAACATCATCGTTGAGCTCAGAGCACCCAAAAACTCCTATTTGCATATAAAATTTGTCCAATTTGGACACAGTTGGAATTTGAGACTAACAAATATTGCTCCTAGATTTGGCACGTTTCCCGAGGAAATGAGTTCTGTTTTTCCTTTTGTGCATTTTTCGATACTGTGATTTTCTAACCTTTGTACAAAAATCGAGATTTTTGGTGTGGACATCGAGATTTTTTTTGCACGTTTCTTGAGACGGTGATTTTTTGAATTTTGACACGTAATATGAGATTTTTAGGCACGCTTCCTGAGGCGGTGATTTTGTGTTTTGACACAAAAATTGAGCTTTTTGGCACGTAATAGAGACATTTTTGCTACGAAACGGTCATGCTTCCCAAGGCAATTTATGGTACTGGTAAGCATTCTATTGTGAGGTTTTCACACCATCGCCCCAAAGTTTTTGGGGACCCCCTTTTTCGATCATATTTTGGAGAAGGATTGAAATTTCTGAAATTTGATCTGAATTTGAAGGGGCCCAATTATTGGTAGAAGGCAGATTTTAAGGTAAGATTCTCATTCATTTTTAAAGGTGAAAATTGATTTTAAAAGCAGATTTTATTCCTTGTTTTTGCTTGGTTCGTTTCCCTTATCTTCTTCTTGCACTATTTATCCACCAATTCATCATTTCCATTGATAGGCTTAAGTTGGGAGATATAAGTGTAGATTTCATGATAGGACACTTAGAGAGGCAGAAATAAGCTAAACCACCCTAGGATTGAAGTTGGGAGATATAAGTATAGTCCATTCTAAGGTAACAAAGAGGCAGAAATAAGTGGTATCCCACTCTTAGAATTGAAGTTTGGAGATTGATAAGTGTAGAGATAAGATTTGGAGAAGCAAAAATAAGCTAGATTCTATCAATAGAAAGAAGGTTGGAGATTGATAAGTGTAGTCCATATTAGAACGAAGGGGCAGAAATGAGTGTTTAGGATGGTGGATGTTAGTGGAAGCAAGAACTCAAAGGGAACAAATACCAAAAAAGACAAGGAAGACATGATGCCTAAGACCACCTTCTTCTCGAAAGTGAGGCGAATAGGTGACACCAATATCGGCACAGTGAACATAGTACAGTTGAAGAATAGATTGAAGGAAGGACAATCCCCCATGGCGAAGAAGATCTACAAGAGCGAAATTGTACACACAGCGGCTTTCCCTCCTACCTTGCCTTGTCCGGAATTGGTAATGGAGTGTGCATCCCGATTTGATATTGTGACCAAGTCCATCATTTCTGATGAAGGGAAGAGAATGTTGGCTAACATCAACAAACAAGTGGTCGAAAAAATATTTAATATTCCTCAGCATAAAGGCATGACAATGGTAATGATGGATCAAGCAGCCAAGTTCTTTCAAGATAATCAAGAGGCCTACTTCATTCATCTAAAGCAAAATTGGTTACATGAAGGCAAGAAGGGAGTACCAAGTCATCAAAGCTCACTAAGTCAAATTTCAAATTAGAGTATGGTGACTTTATTGTGCTTCTCAGCCGAATCATGGGCGTGGCTCAAGGTATGCAATTTGAGAACTGGATGTACTATTTTATTAATGAAACTCAAAATGGAAAGAGAAGATTTGATTGGGCTAGAATTATAAGTGAAAATTTAGAGTTGCAACTTAGAACAGTGCAAAATCAAAAGCCACTCTACACGGGATCCTATATTTTCTATCTAATTGCGAGACTATATGAAAATTCTGGACTTAAGGCATTAGGAGTGATTGGCAATGGGTCGGGGCAATGTTTGGTGCATGAGTGCTATCCACAGCTTCATTTGCACAACACCAAAGATTATAAGATGTTTTATGATGCCTTTGCCATGAAAATGGTAAGGATATTGCAAGGGACACCTGCTACGAGGCTCTCATCGGAAGCGAAAGAAAAAGTTTAAAAGTATGGGAATTGGTTCATCCAATTTCTGCAATTGACATATATTAGAGTAGCAGGGAGTACAGTTTGTCCCAAGAGACTTCCAAGGTACCCACCTGACAGGATAATTTTGATGGAGTTGGCTAGAAAACTTGAGCATTATGACAAAATGATGAAACTTAAAGGTTGGACAGGGATTACCTTCTCATTTGGAATAGGCAATAATACTTGCCCCAATCCTATCACATTTGTAGCTGCGGAGGAGTTAAAGTGGTATCATCTAGGATGGTATAGAGCAAGACAAGGATTCGATCCTAATGGTCTTATCAAGGCATCTCACAAAAACACATTCAAATATATTCCTACTATGGAAGATTTTTGGGCCAATGTACAGGATGACTTTCATGTGAGGAAGCTAGCTTTCTCAAGATTGTCAGTGGGCATGATGAGGGCAATCAGATGGAGAGACCTTGATATTCCCGATCAACTGGAAGATTACAAAAATGTGCTAAGAGAATATTATGATACAATTAATGGAACAAAGTTGGGTCTAGTGGATTGGAATGATCATCAAGATCCTTCCTTAGAGGCAGTTACAATGACAGTTGAACTACACACCGAGTCATGGTACAATGAGAAGTTAAGGCAATTACAAAGTCAAAAGGTATGCCTTACTTCTGAGAAGATGAAACCGAAGGAAGAAGGTCTAGCAGAGTCAGTCAGACAAAAAGGTGGGGGCAATAGCAGGCAACAAAGAACAGCTGAGAGCAAGAAGAGAAATTTGAAGGTTGAGAAAAGTAAAGAACATCAGGGACCTCCAACAAAGAGACAAAATGCAACGCCTTCAAGGGAAAGCATAATTGAGGCTAGGATCCAAGAGGTTAATACAAGTGGACAAAGGGTCTCAGTAAAGGTGAGCTCTGATTCAGAGTCAAGTGGTTACAGTGACAGTACCGAATACTCTCCTCTCTCAAAGAACCAACATGGAGATGATATGATAGTCACTAGTGAAGAAGAGGATAGGCCAATTGATATTGAGGAAGTAAGCCAGGCACCTGAGGCTGCTGGTGATGCTTTCCTAGTCGAACCAAATCCAAATTTGGGGAGATGCACTGCACCACTATGGTTAAGGCAAATGCTAATGCCAAGAGGCGAGGTGGTGATTGTCCAAATAGTTGAAGTTATTCAAGGGTTAGTGGAAAAGGAAGATAGTGAGAAACACAAACAAATTGCAAAAGCGGTGGCAAAGGTAATTAGAAGCGATGATGAGGGTCACCAAAAAGTTTAGATTGCTATACCAAAGGTTAGCAAGGCAGTGGATGAGATTGTAGCCTAGGAGAAAGAGGTAGTAGAGCATAACTTAAGAAGAATCACGGATGACATAGAATATGAGAAGGATCATGAGAAGACACTGCAAGCAACGAACAACATGATGAATTCAGCTGAGCTCAAGATGAAGCACATGCCTTGCCCTCCCATGAAGGAAGTCAACGACAGGCTAGCCAAGTTCATTGCCTTAGCTAAAAAGATGAAAGAAAAGAGTAGAATTATATTACAGAATTATTTGATGTAAGCCCAGGTGGCAAATTCTCTTTCTTCTTGGGTAGGATAGGTGTCTGATTCTGATTGGCTACCATTTTGGTGCCTCTCATTGGTTGCCACTTTTCCTTTTTTTCATTGGTCCATTGATGAGGTGGCATCTCCTCATTGGCCGATGGGGTGGCAACCCTAATTAGGGTTTCTGGGATTCGATCTAGATCATTGATTTTGCTTCTTAATCTCTTCCGTTAGTTGTAGTTTTGGCCCCTATATAAGGCCATTTGCTCTCATTTGTGAGGGGTTTGAAGAAAATTGTTGTTTAAGATGACACCAAAATTGCTTCTCTTATCATTGTTGTGACTTGCATGGTGATTAGGGACACTTGGTGTTATTGCATGGTTTCTACTTCCAATATTCCATTGAAGTTGTTAAAGTAGATTTTATTTCAAGAAAGTTGTTAAGCAAGAGTAAGAATAGATGGATAATTGTATAGTGATATTAGTGGATGTTTGATATGGATCCATAAACTAGGCCACTAGCATCCTAGCGGCTTGATAGAAAGCCTTGCGTGGTAATCTAATATTTTTTCCCTTGAATCATTACATCTATGGAGGTAGAGTCGTTGGTAAGCTTTCATCAGATTTGATCCCCGTCCATTTGCTAATCTTTCCATTCATGGGAGTAGAAGTAAAGCAACAAGTAGTTGAAGTTCATTCAAGAAGAATCATCAAAGGTATAAGTCATTTGAACACGCACCCTCCATCATCACCATCAACATCATTTGGCGCTAGTATACATTGCAAAGCTAGATTTCATCATCATCACAGTGAAAGTTCAACATCCAAAAAAGAACAATGTAAGGCTGCCTATGTGATTAACCAACAAATCACATTAATATAACTGAGTTAGTATCCACAGGTGTAAGGAACCTTGGAGTTTTTCTCATGTTCTTCATGAGTATTTACTTTTCAAGAGAGAGTTGAGTGTTTGATATTCCTTATCAAGTATTCAATTCTTATATGTTATGTAGTGGTACAAAACTGACATCAACACATTCTTTTCAAGACATTTGGCACAGATCTCGAGGCAATTTTTTCTTTTTGCACCGCTTTTTTGACCTGCATGTATTTTTTGGCCATAACTTGCTCATCCAAACTCCGTTTTTCGATCCGAAATAAGCGTCGGAAAGCTAATTCTAAGTCCATCGTGATGGTGCAGTTTATTTGGGATTTTGATGTTGTTTGATGGCCTGTTTTGGCTGTTAAAGTCAGAAGTTCTATTTTGCACTCCGAAAGACATATTTTGAGACATTCTATTTTCCAAATTTTGCTCCAAGCACATCCCATTCAGTTTTTTGTTTTTTTGCATTATGATAGATATCTTGGTTGTTTCAAGTCTAGGAATTGATTTTGTTGTTTCAAATGATTTTCATGGGTTATATTATCTATTGTATCAGCCTTATGTCTTTTTTGATCTTTGTTGACGTCTTTTTGTAGTATTTTTGCAAACGCACTAAAATAAAGTGCCACTCTATTGCACTCTGGGATCTTGCACATCTTTGTGTTTTGTTGTACTCGCACTACATTATAAAGTGCCTTGGGGAGTTTCATGTTGGCCATATTCGCCATCTTTCTTTGTCAAGTGAGTGTTCCTTCCACGACATTAACCTTATGATGTGTCGATGACACGTACCATTATAGGTGTTTGTACTTCTTTTGCGCTCTCAATGTTCTTGGTTCTTCTTTCTACAGGAGATATTGCATTTAGTTTCAGTGTTCATGTCTTGCCTCTCAGCGTTATTGGGGGGGGGATTATGTTGGTTCTATTGCTTTCTTGGTTTGATGGAGTGAGTTATGTATTCAATATTTGATCCTATGTACTAGGTGATTGCAGTGGCTAGATACCTATGCATTTCGGTGAGATGAATCATTTATCATATAGACATTCTTTCATTCCTATTTTTGGAGGCCATTAAGATACCTTCCATCTTCGATTGATCAGCTCTTCAAACTTAGTCTTCTCTACCTGGTCATGTTCTATATAGTGGAGGTTCTTTAGATCAACAGTTTGACAATGTTTGCAGCTTCATGCTTTAGTTGTGTTCTTCATGATCATCTTTTGTTCTTATCTTCTGGAACATTCTTTCCATCTTTTTTTGGAGTAGGGTTTTTCCCCTGTGGTTTTCTCTATTTCTCCTCTTTACAGAGATTTTGTTGTGCTTGGGTACCTCATTAGGCCTTGTTGTCGGGACCCAATTTGCTTTCAGCAGTAGTTTCTAGGTTTTTAGCTACTCCCTAAGTTTATCTTAAAGGGGGCGTTAGAGTAATAAGATATTGCCTTATTAATTAAATTATTTTGATTTAATTATTAAGTCACTTATTATATCTAATTTACTTAAGCTAAACTTTAGGCATATATAATTAATTATTTTATTAATTATTATCATGCAACCTAGGTTTTACCCTATTAGGGTTTTGATCTCCTTTATAAGAACGATCTCTCTTTGTAATTTATTCATTCATTTTTTATAATAGCAATTTCTCTTTTTGCTCATCAAAAATGTCTCATCTGTGGATCTGGGAATTCCAACCTCCATAGCTTTTGTTTCTCTCTTTTTGTGACAGGTGTTTGCATGCAGGTGATTCTTGGGAGCTATGGGGTTGATCTTTCATCAACTTCAATAGAGAATGCATGAAAATGCAAAAACGCCTCTAGATAGAGAGATTCCAAGCCATAAAATGGACAAATTTGGGCAAAATCATCAAAAACGTGTTCTTCAAGGGCACAAACATGAACGTTTTTTGGCCTTGGAGGAAAAATGTGGTTTCTAAATGCAAATGCACATGATGTTTGTCCAAACACACTCTCTAGAGGAGATTACATGTTTTAAATATCATGTCTTATTGCTCTTTCATGCAAAACATATTCTCTAGAGGTGCTTGCATGTTTTAAAATATGCATTTGGTTTAAAATGCACTCCTGGAGTGCTATTACACATTTTAAAAGCACAAATATTTCTTGCTCATGTAAAACACACTCCAGGAGTGCAATGACACATTTTAAAAATATGTCATATCACCTCAAGGTGCAAAATGCACTCTTGGAAGAGCATTGCATATTTTAAAAACTTGATAAGTCTTTTAGTGTCAAACGCACTCTAGGAGGGTGATTGCACATTTTTAAAAGATTCAATTATGCAAGTCTCACTCTAGAAGGTCCATTGCATATTTTAAGTTACATGCATTTACATGCCTTTAGTTCAAAAATATGGTCTCTAGAGGCATTTGCATATATACATGCAAATGGGTTGAAAGACATGTTTTGCACAACTTAAGTGATCAATTAAGCATGAGGTTAATTGATTTTTGAGGAAATATCACTTAATTGGGCCAAAAATAACATTCGCATAATAAAATTAACATTTTATGACCAAACATCATTTCAAAAAGAAATATTTGTTACAAGATTTAAGAATTGGCAGATTAATGGATTTCTAGATGATTGATTGATTAACAGAGGAACTAATGTGTTCCTTATAAAGAATTACAAAGACGTTTCTAAAAGAAACAACGTAGACAGAAGACAAAATTAGAAACAAAACTGAAGACAGGATAGGAAACATTCCTATCTGGATTGAAGACAAAAGAGACAAAATAGGAAACATTCTTATCTAGACTAAAAGACGGACTAAAGACAAGTAGTTGATCATTATAGAAAGTATAGGATATTATCTTAATACCCTCCCTTAATGGTCAACGTACGGATGTTGGAACATTCTGTGATAACTGAGACCCTCCCTAGATCTACAGAATGCTGAAACCAAGAAGTTTTGCCAAAAGAGTGCTATGACTCAAAACAGATTACAAAACTTCGTTTTTGTGGAAAAAACGGTAAAACCCAAAATCTCACGCAACCTTGTGTATTACAGACAACATGAAATGATTTTTGAGGAGAAAATCAACAAACCCAGAAAAAGAGAAACAGATTCAAAAGGCAAAAAATGTAGCTTCGCCTTCATCAGGAAGCTCGACAACTTGTGCTGTTGGTTGGGAAGCATTTTGCCTTGCTTGGGCAGCCAACTGTTTCCGGCACTCGAACTTCATATGGCCAAACTTGTGACAGTAATTACACTGTACATTTTGCTTTGTAGAGCCATCCAAGGATTGAGCAGAAGCTTGATGCTGGGAAGGCTGAGAAGACTGATGGTTGCCAATGTTCTGTTGAAAGGATTTTGCAGCAAATGCTTGTTCTGAGGAGGCTGTAGAACTACTGCTGCCAAATTGTTGTTTCCAATGATCCTGTTGCAGAAGTTTGGTGCATAATTCTGGAAACTTCAGACCAACATTAGTTGACATAATGTTGAGTGTTTCTATGAAGTGCTCATAGGATGATGGTAGACTTTTCAAAGTGATGACTACCAATCCTCTTCCTCCATTTTCTGACCAATAGCTTCAAGCTGATCGCGAATGTCCTTAATCTTTGTCAAATGCTCTTATAAGGACATATGTTCATCCATCATAATGGAGAACAACTGATTCTTCAGAAAGAATGCCCGACTTTTGTACGATGTTTCATGCAGCTCCTTCAGATATTTCCAGATTTCTGCAGCTAACTTGCCGGAAGGAATCTGCGGTAGCTGATCATCGATAACAGAGAGCTTAAGAAGAATAACAGCCTCTCGATTGCGATCATCAAACTTGTCCTGTCCTGCTTGGTCGGAGGTTGGACAAGTCTTTGTGCCTAGAACAAGCTCATCCAAACGACGATATTCGAAGATGGTTAACATGCACTACTTCCAATGATTATAATTGTGGCCATTGAATCATAGACTGCCCTCCAACATCAGATTAGTCAAAGATGCCATTTGCACGAAGTTCGAGGCACTATTGAGGCTGACCCAAAAAAAATGACAAGTGCCCAGAAGAGTAGACAGAAAACCCAAAAGGAATTTGCAGTCACAATGTAAATCCGCCGGCCCGAAAATTGAGGCACAGAAAACGAGGTACCCAGAAAATTCTGACGAAGACCCAGATGAGGTCTCGAAAAACCCACCAAGAATATGAAAACAAAAAAAAAATTTGAGGTCAAAAAACTAGGGTTTTGAGCAGAATAACAATCGGTGGCCAGGGAGGTCGAATAAGCAGAGAAAATGGCAATTTCTTGGAAATAAATGGTCGTTTTTGTTACAGAGTTCTATTAAAGGCAGAGGCTGCACTAAAGATTGGAGTTTTAACTCCACAAATGGTCGAGATTGCCGGTTGTTGGTTGTAAAAAAAAAATGTTTGCACAAAAAATGCCAAAAATGACCTCCAAAAATTGCGAGTTTACAGATGGATATGGCGCGATTTGCAGATGCAGGCAAACACAAAAGGAAATACGCAACTTCTCGTCTTGATTTGCAAAGAAAAAAGGATATCAGGCGCGGGTGGAAATACTAGTCACGAGCTAAAAACCAAACACGGG
Source organism: Cupressus sempervirens (assembly GCA_028749045.1). NCBI lineage: Eukaryota > Viridiplantae > Streptophyta > Pinopsida > Cupressales > Cupressaceae > Cupressus > Cupressus sempervirens. Next base: position 77,279,515 of record CM053791.1, on the reverse strand, counting down.
CGGAAATGAAGACCAGGCGCAGGCACGAACAGAATGCCAAGTGTGGGCAGGAATGAAGACAAGTCACGATAATAATAGGATCGTGATTAGAACCCTAGACGCAGGCGTGAGCAGATAAAAACAACTTTTGTTTTTGCATGGACGCGATTTGCAAATTCATAAACCCTAGCCAAAACTCAGATGTGCACAGATAAATTTCTCAAAGAAGAAGAAATCCTGGACGGGCTATAGAGAAATCCTTAGAAATAATTTCAAAAAATTTAGCAGATAATTTCGAAAGAAATTATAAATTTTTCAAAAAATTCCTTATAATGGCTCTGATACCATGTTACAAGATTTAAGAATTGGTAGATTAACGGATTTTCGGATGATTGATTAATTAACAAAGGAACAAATGTGTTCCTTATAAAGAATTACAAAGACGTCGTTTCTTTAAAGAAACAACGTAGACTGAAGATGGAATTAGAAACAAAACTGAAGACAGGATAGGAAACATTCCTATCTAGACTGAAGAAAAAAGAGACAGAATAGGAAACATTCCTATCTAGACTAAAAGACGGACTAAAGACAAGTAGTTGATCATTATAGAAAGTATAAGATATTATCTTAATAATATTTAACTTATATGTTATAAATAAAACATAAAGTTACTTCAAAAATAAATCAAACTATAAAGTTACCGTAGTCACTTAAGTGAAAAATTAAAAAACAACACAACTTAAAAATATAACATAAAGTGCTCTATAGTTACTTTAAGTGATAAATTTGAATGATAAAGTAACTTAAAAACATAATATAAAGTTATTTAAGTTATATTTTTCAAAAAGTTAATGTCAACATTAAATTATAACATGGTTTTTTAAATCATGCAATTGCACCTAGAGAGTCCACTTTTTGGGCACTAAAATGATCATATCTTTTGATTGCTAACTCTAATTAAGCCCTAAGATAGATCGAATCGAAGGGAAAACCGAAAGCAATGATTTGAGCAAAGCCAAAAGACCAAAAGCTAACAAACACAGACTTAAAAATGAGAAAAAGTACGTTTAAGGCTTCAAAAATTAAGCAAAAGCTCGACAAACAGAAAAACTAAAAAGACTTGATGAAAGCCTTCAGTAAAAGAATTTATTATATCAATTGAAGTCGATTGATTGATCAATGTTATCCAATTAAATAATGACTTAACTTTAGAGAAAAACGAAACTAAATTGAAAAAGTTTCATACTGTTACATACATTTTGTGGTGACAAAATGCAGGACAACAAATATGAAAAAAATCAGCTTGGCCAAATTTGTGCATCTAGATTTGCTCGAACTCGAACTCAACAAGTATTCGCCTAGACTTAGCCAAGCCCAAGTTTGACCTTCCCAAACTTGCCAAGGTCACGCAACTCAAGACTCACCACGTCTTAGCAAGTATCGTCAAGTCTCATAACTATGTTGTGCAATCTCTATTTTTGGGCTTTATGAGTGTTGTTTTTGGCATCTTAAAAAATCAAAGAATTGATGTGCACCATGGAGTTCTATGTGAGACTTCACAGGGGGCACTACTCCTCAATCCTGTTGGGCGTGTTGCCCCTTGACCCTATAGAGGGCGTTGCTCTCATATCCCCCTTCGATTTTTGAAGTACAATACAAGGTTGAGTTTGTACCATATAAGTCATTGTCCACACTCTTCTCATTAGTCTTCCCGAATATTCCTTGATGTATGCTTGTCATCTCAAAGATGCTACTAATTTAAATTATATCATGATATTTTGATATAATAGAATTATTATATAGGAATCGTCGATTCGACAATTTTATTTAGCATTCTATTGATATTCAATGTCCATTGTCTAATGTTCAAGTCTTTAGTAATTGCAATTTTGCTATTTTACTTGTTAAACATCTTTTCAAAAACTAGCATTTGGAGTACCATATGTATACTTTAATTTGTCAATTTTTCCCCCAACGATTTTTGTTGCTATATCATTACTCGTGAGGTCCCTCTTTTCCACCTTTATGGCTGTTATGTTTAAGGGTTCAAGCCCTCTCCCAATTTACTTAATCAAATCAAAAGATCCTCGAACCAAAATTTCAATTCACTAAATTTCATTCACTCCTAGGTTTATTCAAGCATGCATGTTGTGTTGTAGTCTAGTGGTAAGGCAGGGCACGTATTACAATGAAACAATTGAATTTGAAACCAAGTAGACACACACGCAACAAAGTTTAATAGTCTTCAAAGGAGATAAGCAAAGATCACAACTTTTTTTTTGTGATATGTTCCCAATTAGGGAAGCTATCCAATTTGAATGGGCAAAAACTTTCAATGACAAGCAAGTCAAGTATGTTATCAATGCAAATGCCACCATCCAAGTTGAAAGGACAAAGTCATCCTTGAAATTAACGTAGAAGCCACCTCCCAAAAGAGGTGAAGTCATCCAAGTTAAGAAAAATACGAAGATGACCCTACTATTAATGAAGAAGCCATTTCCAAAAAAAGGTGAAGTTTGTCTCATAGGAAGGAACCAAAGTTAATGGGATTAGCAGTCCAACAAGAGGAATCGAAGTTTGCATATAAACTGATGATTAAAGAAAAAAAATTGTCCAAATAAAGAGGAGATCTGACCTCTAAGAATTCATGGTCAATGAGATCACAGGATAGTTGTCTTTAAAGACAAAGTTATCCCTACCAAGTTTGTAGTCATATGAAGATCCTAGATTGGAAATAGTTCGTTTGCATGAAAAAGATTGCATATATTATGAAAGTTGTAGAATTTAGCCTACCTCGCTGATATGCAGTCACAAGAGGAAGTGAGATGTAATGATCCCTTTAGGACCTTACTTGTTTTTGTTCTAGAATTCCCCTCTTAAGGTTTTCAATTGTAATGTTTCAAGAGATCTTTGTAACAAGAAATTCAATCACTTTCTCGATCACTAAGGGTATTCCTAAGAAGGTAGAATTACTATGTGAAGGTTGCGTGAAACAGACTACAAGGGGCATCACTCAAGGCCTAACCCTAGTATTGGGATAATTCGTCATGTGCCCGAAATTACTCTGCCTCTCCCTTCCACAAACTCCCTATCTCAAGACACCTGAGTAAGAGGAAGACATGGACCCCATGATTTAGAAAATACAATAATATATTCATAATCCTATTTTTAGTATTTATTATTTATTATTATTTAATGTATCAAATTAGGAATCTAATATAATCATATATATATTCTCTAAACATAAAGTATATATCCAATATGTATTTTGTTTGATTCATAAAAATATTCTAATTTTATTTATACATACATACATACATGCATGCATACATACATACATACATACATACATATATAAAAGATGCATTTATATACATATTAATATACTCTCCTCATTACATTATTTGTCTTACAAATATCCATGGCACCATGCCCTCAATCTTAAATATTATTGACTGTAAATATTAATACAAAAAAATTTTAGATAGAAGATAAATAGTATATAGAATTGCTAATCCTAATAAGATATTAATTACATAAAATTAAAAACAAATAATCCATACCTTTTTGGGGGATTAATATTCCTTATAGATTTACCAATAGCTTCTTCCATGTGGGTTGCTTTTTATTTCAATGCTTGTTTTTTTGTTGTTGCCCTTTAATCTGCATTCTCTCCTTAAAAAGGATGCATGTTTGATTCTTTTATAATATCTGTATTCCCTTACGGTGCAGTCATTCCAATAACAATTTATGAACGCAGGTACTTCCTTTTTTATCTTTGTTCAATACCTCTCATTATTTTTCAGTCCCTCCTTATCTGTTTTTTCATCTTGATTCTTCTTTTTCCTCTTTTTCCTCATGCCTATGTTTGAAAGGAATCAACCTTAATATGTCTTTGAACAGTTGCATCTATTTTTAATGTCCCTTTCCTTAAACGTACCTTTAGGAAATAAGAGCGTAGTTAATAATGTTTTGAAGTATATGTTAAACTATGTGTTTATCACCCAAAGCAATTAATCGTTCATAAGGTATACGTGGGTGAAACTTTGATACTCTTTTTATTTATTTATTAATAATCATAATATAATTATTTATAATATTAAATATGTTTACTAATAACATAATTATTCATTATTAATATTGGCTATTTATATTGTTATGACATAACATTATTTATTTATATAATTTATCTAATGAATGATCATTGCTATTTGCTAATATATAAAATAAATTCAAGAAATGATCGAGACTTTAGTTATATATTTAAAGAAATGTATAATGTGGAATAATTCTTAAATGTGTTAAAAATACATTTGGTATTATAAATGTGTCAATCATTGACCATAACATGAGACCCAAGTCTTAAAAAAAGGCTTGACAAAGTTACAAATCAAGCATTTCTAGCTCAAATAGAGATCACCATATAATGCATCATAGTAGGAGAGCATCCCATTAAAATTGGAGGAAGAAACATTAGTTTTGTTGCACGCATTAGTGGTTGAAATCAAGGGGAGATTGTTAGAAATTAATTAATCTGCTTTACATGAGTAACCACAAGGAAAGTAATTACTTAGCCTTAGTTAAAACTAGGTGTCTAAAAATTGAATTTGCATGAGTTTGTGAGTGTTGCATGATAAGTTTCATAAATTTCCAGAATTGTAAACTGCTTGTATAGCCTCTATTATCGAGGCTTTTGTAATGCAGTATTATCTCTGATCATTTTTATCAGCTGATCAGTGATCACGCGATCAAGAATTTTTTGCAATCAGACTGAATGAATTAAAATTCATTATTCAAACAAATAGAAGATTCATATGTATTAACAGTTACTGCTTTGCAGCATTCCATCTCAGCTTACTCTAATTTCTTCAGCCCCCACAATGCATGGTTGCCACATTAATGTGTCTTGGAAAATGTGGCAGTGAAGATAGGTTTAAATGAGGTAGCAGCCTTCCTGGCTATTGCAACACAAATTGTGAAGTGTAAGTTACCAATCCTTTCAAATGTGGAGACCTCTAGCCAAGCTCATGTGTGAGAAATTGACACAATATGATAAGACTATGAAAGATCTGATTGGCAGAATTCAAGAAAAAACACTCAAGTTCAATGGTTAAATGGCTTACTCAAGCCTAAACATTTCAGATGTTAAATTCTCTACAATCGGTCCCAATCCATGTTCCAACCCGTATCCTCATTTACGATTTCAAAGATCAAAAGGAGCTTATTTGGAGTGGAACAAAAGATTCTTAATAAATATCATTGTTTGCATGGAAAAATCACCAGACAGTGGAAAGGAACAGAACTTAAGAAGCAAAAGTTTCCAAATCTACACAAGATGAATTTTTCAACCATCTAACAATAGGTTCCTTTGATGAACATGCACACATGCAGATATTCATGTGTGTGTATATAAGTGTGTGTATGCGGACTCATACACCTATTTTATTTTATCTATTTGACACAAAATAATCTATAGTCGTCAAAACCATTCCAGGAGGAACAAAGCTCTCCTTACAAGACAAAATCTTCCCGTCATAATCATTAAACCATAACTCATCAAAGGGATAAAAGCATTTGAAAGTCCAAAAAGAACTGAGGAAGAAAAAGTTTCCAAATCGTTCCTTTGATGAAAACACACATGCAGATATCCATGTGTGTCTATAGGTGTATGTATGCAAGCTCCCACACCTATTTGATTTTATCTATCATACATATTTTGACAGAACCATGTATGTCATGGGGTCAAACTCTCCCAATAAATACAAGACGATAAAAGCTTCTCCAGATATATTAACTAGGTAAACTTTAAAAACATAACTCATCTAAGGGGTAAAAGCATTTCAGAGTCAAAATAGAGTGGCAACACAAATTTAGCCCAGCACCTCCCTCCAGCTGGAAGGACATTCTATTCAAGTCTTGTAAAGGGTGGACAAATTGCATTTTTTTGCTAATTTAACATCTGCTAACAAATATGATAATATCTTATCACACAACACCATTGCATCTTATCACACAATGCTATTAAATACCCCACACCAATGACTCTGTGCTGTGAGAGTAAAAGAGGAAAAGAGAATGAGATTTACATGCTTTACAAAATACATCTTTTGGTTTTTCATCTGCCAGTGTAGTGACCAATAGACTCATTTCCTCTTATTTTCCCTTGATTTACACGGGCAAATTATACTCATTTTGCTTAGAACAACCTTGCCAGATATTTCAGAGGATCGATTCATTTTTTCAGTGGGGATAATATTTTAAGTATCCACAAGATATGCTGGGATTGTGATGCTTCAACTTGACTGAATGTTCCAATTTTTCAAAGGCCAGGACCTGTTGACCAATTCCCAAGGGTGGATAACTGCCTAAATTTATAAAGCTATTGTGTGAACTTCTAGATCTTGTACAAAAAAATGAGATATAGATTCAATTCTCCTTCTGGTAAGAGCGCATTATTGAAAATTTAGAAGATAGCACTATGCCATAGTTATCAGGAGGCACCATCCAAAAGTTCTTAGGAAACTTGAATTTGAAAAAAGGGGCATGTCATACATCACCTGGTGAGCAGTGGACAATATTAACATGCACTATAGCCACACCCTTTAATCATAAACTCACACACCATTTTACAACAGTTCTCTTGTATCCTATGTTGTTAAGACATTGTAGATCCAGTCAAATATTCAGGTAATAAATTGTATGACAATAATTCTATCACCTCATATCAGAATCAAAACTCTATCTGCACTTACAGATACTGAGTATATCTATCGTCTCTTAATCATGATCAAACATGCCATTGGTGAGCCTCTTTGTGATCAGTCAAATGATCTATAACACTATAGCAGATCGGTGATTTGCATAGAGCTATATTAGGTAATGTATAAACTAAACAAACTAAAGAATACATTAACTAAGTTCTTAGATATAAGGTCATGTCATGAGCGAACATGAGACATGTCCACTCATGACATGCCTTTTGTAATCATGCCTCTTTGAGGTAATATTAATATCAAATCGATCAAACCAAGAGAGAATATCAAAACAATCAAACCACAAAAGAATATCAAAATCAATTAATATTTTGCCTTGTTGGGGATTGAATACCAGTAGTTCAAATACAGACCTGTGAATCTATATTTCAGTATTTTTAATATTGATTAAGCATTATGTCTTCATCATGTGTCTCCTGGTAACCATGCTCTGTAGCTAGCGAAATAAAATAAAATAAATGAGAGGAAAGTAGAAAAACCATTGGATTCTATTTTGTATGTAATTTCCAAATAATTATTATGATAATAGATAGGCTTCTATTATTACTTAATATTTGTACTCTATTGTAAATATTGAAATGTTTCTAATATTAGTTATTCTTATGTGTTAGCTTTCTTTTAGCTAGAATAGAATGTTTCTATTCTTTATGATCGTTTCCTAAAGAAACATCATTCAATTCTTTGTATTTATTGACCTCTCGATCTCTATTAATAACAAGCAAGTATTTTACCAATTACTTCGCAATATGGTATCAGAGCCGATTCTTTAAATTTTTTCGAAAAATATTATAATTTCTTGTTCGAAATTATCAAAGCAATATTTTTCAAAATTATTTTCTGTGATATCTGCTTCTTATGACCATTTTTTTGCAGTCGTCGTCTGTTTTTTTCCATGTTCCCCGAGGACACCTCCCTGGCCAAAATACCCTTGTTTCCGAGACGGGGACATCCCGAGGACAGGGGGATGTGTAGGGGACGTCCCCTAGCCGTCCCCAAAAAATGCAAATTACCAGGGAACGTCCCTGAAACTCGAGGACAACTGGTTGTCCCTGGTACAGAAAGGGGACGCCTAAACGTCCTCCGACCATACCGTGTACAGTCGGCCGTCCCCAAATGTTTTTTTCTTTTTAAAAAAAAAAATTATGCAAAAAATTAAAAAGTGAAGACTAAAAAATAATTTTAAGGCTCCTAACTAGGTCGCCCAGGTGGGCCCCACCCCTCCAAATGTCTTGAGAGGTTTAAAGACGTCATATTTTAGTTGTTTTGTCATTTGTTTGGTTTTCATTTTGTGTTGCAGCTAGCTAGAATTTTCATTTTGCAAGAAGAGGCAAAATAGGAGTAGCACTCTGCTTCATTTTTCTATGTTTTGTTTTTTTATATTGAACGTGAACATGATTGTGATACATTGATACTTATTACTTTATGGCAGCCCTCTAGCCTTTGGGTGTATAGCTTTGGGCATATTTTGATTTTGATTTTTAGATCTATCATGCTTATCATTATGATATTGTTCACTGATATTGATATGCATTTTGACAATTGAGTATTGAAATCAGATATTATTTCCTAGATGGCATTCAAATGTTGTATGTTATGGTTCTATAATGTTTAAATGACATGTTTTGTGTTTAGTTTCATATGAATGACGTGTATATTTGCAAATTTCAATGTATATTTTAAAATTTCCCTCTATATATATATAGTCGTCCCCATAAAAAAAATTGTTGTCCCGAAACCCCGTACCGAAAACTCGGAGGAACATGGATTTTTTTTGCACATTTCCGCCATCTTTTGCGGTTCTTTTAGCAATAGGGCTGTTTTTGTTTAAAACCCAAATTTTTGTACCGAATTAAAAAACAATTAAGAGATACTTGGTGAGTTTTTCAAGATCTCAACTGGGTTGTCAGATTTTTGGGGTGCCTCAATATTTGAGCTAGCAGATCCAAAAATCGACAACATTTTCTTTCTGGGTTTTTGAGCTCTCTTCTGTGTACCTCTTCAAATTTTTTGACTCTTCATTTTTTTTCCCTCGAAGTACATGTCTTCAGAGATTTTCATGTTTTTTCATTGAAAAACGTGCTATGGCATCTTTGACTAATATTCTACTCGAGAGCAATTCAAAATTCAATGGTCGGAATTATGGCAGTTGGAAGTAGCGAATAATGGCAATTTTTGAATATCAGAATACTAATCAGATTGTTCTGGGTGTTACACAACATCCGACTACCCCTGGCACTGATCAGGTTACATGGGATCTGAATAATCGGGAGGCAGTGATGCCTCTCAAATTATCCATAGTTGATCAACTCTCTCATATTCCATCTGGCAAGATAGTTGTCGAGATATGGGCACATCTCAAGAATCTTCATGAGACTTCTGACAAAAGCAGAGCTTTCTTTTTAAAGAACATTTTTTTTCTATTATCATGGATGAGCAAATATCACTCCAATCTCACCTAATTGGCTTCAAGAAATCCGTGATCAATCGCTTGCCATTGGTCACAAGATGGAGGAAAAGGACATTGTGGTCATCACTCTCAGGAGTTTATCCAAGTCCTATGAGCATTTTATCGAGACTCTCAACATCACTTCTTCTGGTGTTAATCTGAAATTCACAGATCTCTACACACTCCTGCTTCAGCAAGATTGGTGAAAACAATAGTTCAGTAACAGTTCCAGCTCCACCTCCTCATAGCAAGCCTTTGCTGCTAAATCCTTTTAGAAGGATAAAGGCAAGTCTCTGCAGTCTTCTCAACATAAATCCTCTACTCCAAATTCAGAAGGCTCCCGAAAGAAAAACATTCAATGCAAATATTGCCACAAGTTTGGTCACATGAAGGTTGAATGTTGAAAATGCTTAGCAGCCGAATCTAAGAAATGAAGTTTGCAACCGACAATGAACAATGCAAAGCACATTGAGCAGACGAAATCTGCCTTTTACAACTTCATGGCTAAAAGACATGCAGATCATGTGAAGTCGTCTCCCTGGTACATTGATTCAAGGGCCTCTCATCACTTCACCCACCTCAAAGACTGGTTTACTAACTACCAACCTTACTCAGATTCTATTATTTTTGGTGGCAAAGAAGAGTACACTATTGTTAGCAAAGGCAACATTCAAATTCAATCTCTTGGGAGGAATCTCATTTTCCTTGATGTGTACTACGTTCCAGGGATGGAACTAACTCTACTCTTAGTCAGTCAATTGTTGCAACATTCTCCAATATTAGATGTCACCTTCAATTCACATCAATGTACCATCACTAATAGAGCGACTCAGTCTATTGTTGCAGTGGGTCTTGAAGATCATGGTCTTTTCTGACTAACTAATTCTGGTGATTCACGGGACTTAGTTATGGTTGCTCAATGGTCTTTTGTTAGCACACTTTGGCATCAGCCGTATGGGCACTTAAATGTGCATTATCTCTCTCAACTTGCTCAGGAAGAGTTTGTCCTCGGTTTGCTAGAGATTCAAATTCAGTAGCTTGGAGTTTGTGATGCATGCTAGGCTGGGAAGCAACATCGAACAACTTTCACCAATAGCAGTTCATGGCAAGCTACTCAGGTACTTCAACTTGTTCATGCCAATATTTGTGGCCGTATGGCCACTCCTATTCTTGGGTCCAAGTATTTTCTGTTATTCGTTGATGATTTCAGTAGAAAAATGTGAGCATATTTTCTTTTTAAAAAAATTAGATGCATTTCTTGTCTTTCAAACGTTTAAACCTTTAGTTGAAAAAGAGTCTGGTAAATCTATTATTACTTTTAGGTCAGACAAAGGGGGGAATTTTGTTTTAATAAATTTGTTGGATGGATATTTTGCAACCGACAGTTTTGGGTAAAATTCAGTTGCAAAATAGGATGACCAGTCACAGCGTGTGAGACAGAGTCTCTCCTACCTTAAAGGAAGGCTCCCCCTTCTCACCATTCCTTCAATCAACTCAAGGTAAGCAATAAGTCGAGAGATCTCGTAAACAGGGTGTTACTAATATCCTTTCTTCTTAACTTTCAAGAAATGATCCACTTACTCATAGAACAAATAATGGGCAAGGTAAATCTCTCACTATACTTCTATCAAGAGCTGGAAACAGTGATACCGATAAATCTTCACTAACTCAAAGGCTAGCTAAAAACGTACCAGTTTGGCTCTAAGTCTAGTCGTACTTCTATATGGTAAAAGTTTTACAATTAGGGCACAAAGAATCCTAAAAGTATGAACAATCTAACTATTTTGCAAATTAAGACGAAAATACAAGCTATAGAAAAAGCTTCTAGCTACGGATTTTCACAATTGTTCTTGGTCAAAGCTTGGGCTTCAATTGTTTCTTAACTCTTTTCAATTCAATTCACTAGAACAATTACCAATAACACAAGATGATATGAATCAAAGACAACTTGGATGAATCATAGACAAAGCTTACAATTCATACAAATAACAATCTCACTTAATCAAAGTTAAGTCTCAAATGCTTCTTTGTATTTACTTTCTCTCAAAATAGTGCTTACACAAACAAAGTTATGTTGGCACAATTTCTCCAGAGTTTTCTTCCATAAAGATAATGATCATTTTTCAATGAGGGGGCACTCCTTTATATAGGCAAAGAAGTTGAGAAAAAGGTGGGAAAAAGTGAAAGCCACTCAACCAACTTTGACCAAGTCTAACTACAGAAACTAAAGGGTTACATGCAACTTGCATTACATCTTTTGCATACATGCAATTCGCATTACATGCAATTACACTTTTTCATGTAATGCATTCTAAACAACTATGAAATAGAAACTATACAACAATCTTAGAGATTGCTTCTTAAGGCTTTGAATTTCACAGTGATGTCACGCACTGTGAAAAGATCAACAATCTCCATAGTCTTTGACATGGCTTCAATTCACACTGCATTTTCATATGCTGATTGCACAACTTTGGAATTTGTTGTTGTATTATCTAACAAGTGTTTTGTCAAGGATTTGTACAAAACAAACTTGTTCATTGTGTGCGAACCAAAATCTTCGGAATCTACATCAGCATTGATCCTAATTGTATATTCTAAATTCACTCTCTACTGCCAAAAGATGACCAAGATTATCAGTAACACTGCATCCCAATTGCTCCACGGCATCCCAATTGCTCCAAATCACAAGTAAGGCTTGTTTCAACTGTTTGACAATCTTCAAGAGAGACCAATGAGTCCTTGAAATCTAAAGAACATTTCACATGACGGAAGAACGTCACAAGAGACCATAGCATTCAGATCAAATTTTATCATTTCATCCCAATTCTCAAGGATTTCCTTCAAGTTATCTGCTTCTTGAGTCAAAGAAGAAATTAAGCTTAGTTCCATTTTGTTCATCTCTTTGACACACCTTAGAACTGCAAGTGTCTCTGTGATAGCTCAAACTCCTTCAGCAATGATTTCTTGTATTCAAGACTTAGCAGCTTCAATCAACCTTCTCTCTTTAGATGATTGTGATGTAATAATAACATTATGAGAAGATTGCTTTTGGATGACCTCATTCAAACTAGATATCTCCTGTTTCAACTAATTCTTCTTTTCCCAAAGCTCATGATTGCTTTTGGATACATTTGTCAATGCATCTTGAGCATCTTGTAAACAACTCAAACGAAATTGTTTTCCAACTTCAACCTTAGTAAACTTGTAGTCAGAACGGGTAAGCTCTTCAACACGTTTATCTACTAAGGGCTCAACAATCTCAACATATTTGGTTTTGTCGGAATCAACCAAAATTCTAGAAACAATCTTATCTTTCAAAGATTTAGATTTAGTTTTCTTCAAAGGAAGATTGTCAAGAGGAACAACCACCTTCCTTCGCTTTATTGTTATTCTACTCAACCATGCAGGCAGGCTGAAACTTTCATCTGTAGAAGAAGGCACAGTGAAGACCATTGGCATTGATCTAGATTGTATATCTGTAGTGACTGAGCATGATTCAGTCTGTACTACTAAAGGCATAGGAACATGTTGAGAAGACTCCGTCATAAAGAGTTCAAATCTTATCAAAGATGTATCAAGTTGGGAAACTTGACCACTAGTAAGAGTCAGAAAATCTTCAAACATGTTTGCTAAGTGTTCATATTGTTCATGTGCAAGAACACGAGGAGCAACTGATGAAATAGAAAGAGCCATGGTGTTAACCTCTGAGACTGGAATGGAATGAGTGAAAACAGTAGAAAATGAATCTACATCATCATCAATCTCATGCAAAAATGGCTCTTCATGTAGAGAAGACGTGTAGGCTCATGTAGGATTTGGAGGAGATGTGATCATAATTTCTCCTTCTCCATCTGAATCTTCTTTCTCAGATTCTATTTCCAATTCTTCTACTGATTCTGCCGCTAATTCTTGAATTGGTTCAAGAACTTGAGATGATTTAGTTCATTTTCTACCCTTTAGTTTGAATTTGAGGTTATTCTTGGCATTTGAAGATAAGACACCATCTTTCCCTGTAATTTCCAATTGTGATTTCCTACCAAGAGAACCAAAACTTCCACAATCCAAACCCTTTGCTTAAGGCCTTTACTTTTCAACCATTTGTTAGTGTTTACTAGGATAGATTGAAACCTGTCCATGATAGATGTACCTTCTTTTTGTTGCCATTGAATAGGGAAAGGCACTTCTTATCAAAACCAACTTGATGGAATTCTAGAGCAAGAATGTCACCATCACCTTCAACTTGGAAATCTGGAGGGATTTCCAACATATTAAGATCGATTATTTGTGTTGATGCGAGTTTTGTATCACTTACATAACATATTAGTAATTGGATATCCAATACGAAGTATCAAACGTACAATTCCTCTCTTGAAAAGTTATCGCTCATGAGATGTGAGAATAACTCCAATGTTCCTTACTCTTGTAGATACTCGCTCAGTTTTATCGATGTGATTCACTGGTAATCATGTAGGCGGCATTCACTGGTAATCATGTAGGCGGCCTTACACAAATTGTTGAGGATGATTTGGACTTTGGTGGGATGATGGAGATGATGGTTCGGTGTGAATGCTAGATGATGTAGATGGGAAAGTGATGGTGGTGGAGGGTGAACGGTTCTTACAGCTGGTGTTTCTCTAACTCTCTTCTTCTAAATTCTAAATCCTAAACTTCTTGCTATCCTACTCCTACTCCTATGGATGGAAGACTAGCAAATGGACTGGGATCGAACCTAAAGAAAGCTAACCAACGGTCTCACTTCCACAAGTGCAATGATTCAAAGGAAAAATAAACTAGTTTGCCATGTAGGGCTTCCCAACAAGCCGCTAGTATGCTAGTAGTCTAGTATTGATCCCTATCAAACATCTACTACTGCTACCATACAACTATCCATCTACTTTACTCCTACTAAGCAACTTGAAATGAAATTTGCTTCAACAACTTGAAAAGAAATCTACTCACTTTTTGGAAGTAGAAACCATGCAATAATACCAAATGCCCTTAATCACCATGCAAGTCACAACAATGAGAAAAGAATAGCGAATTTTGCTATTTTCTTGTGCAACAATTTCCTCTGACCCTTACAAATGAAAGCAAATGGCCTTTTATAGATGCCAAAATTACAACCGACGGTAGAAATCAAAAGCGAAACCGATGATCCGGATTGAATCCTAGAAACCCTAATTAGGGTTGCCACCCCATCGGCCAATGAAAAGATGCCACCTCGTCAATGGATCAATGAAAAAAGTGTAAAAGTGGCAACCAATGAGAAGGCACCAAAATGGCGGCCAATCAAAAACAAACACTTGTCCTATTTTAGAAGAAAGAGAAATTGCCACTTGGGCTTACATTAAATGATCTTCTAATATGACTCTTCTCTTTTTTTTTGTTCTTTTAGCTAAGGCGATGAACTTAGCTAGCCTTTCGTTGACTTCCTCTATAGGAGAACAAGGTGTGTGCTTTATCTTGAGTTCAGCTGATTTCACCATGCTACTTACTGCTTGTATTGTCTTCTCATGATCTTTCTCATATTCCTTTGCAAATCCAATGAAAGAATTGAGGGAGGAAAGGGTGTTCAAATGTCTCTTCTTGATAGTAACCTTTCCTAGCTCATCCAATCTCGATCCAAGCTTTGCTTCATTGATGTCCTCTTCTCTGATATCTTCAAAATCAAGTGTTACTCTGATGTCGCTCATCATGGTTGTAATGGAAGTATCGACCCCTAGGCTGTGATGTGCAACCGCCTTCTATATATCTTCTTTGCCAAAGGGGATTGTCCTTCCTTTAGTCCGTTCTTTACCCATATCATATCTACTGTACCAATATTGGTGTCCGTTATTCACTTCATTTTCGAGAAGAAAGGTGTTTTGGGCATCATATTCTCTTTGTCTTTCTTAGTGTTTGTCCCCTTAGGATTCTTGCTTCTACTAACATCTTCCATCTCGTCGCCCTGTTACGGGATGGTAAAGTGGTGGACAATAGACAAGTAGAACCAAGGGAGGCAATCGTTAGACTAGAACGAAAGAAGGAAGTCAGCTTAAGGAGCCCTTTCAACTATAAATGATTAAAAGTCACCTCTACCAATAGCCGGATCTCACTTTTGGAATTTAGGATCAGGCCTTGAGAATTTCAAGCCCTCTTGCAAATCAGAAATTTAAACATTTGAAGCTATCCACCATTTGTCCAGAAAAAATTAGGCTTTCCTCATGTATCTCCTCTCCAACCAAAATCGCCTAAGTCTGATATAAAAAGTACAGTCCCAAATGGAGAAAATCAGACCTTCATCATAAATTGCCTATGGCACAAAAATCAGATCTGCCTTCAAAAAAATGGCAAGAATGTAAAATTTTGCCCTCAAGCTAATTCATCCAAGCAAGAAGATGCCCTCTCTTAACAAAATATCGTCATAAGTGGGAGAAATCAATCTACTCTAGCAGAAATTACCAAACAATGGAGGAGGGATCTGCTCTCTCAAAATCTTCTAACAATGAAAATTCTACCCCAAGAGAAAAATCGCCAAGGAGAAAATCTGCCTTGCAAAATCGCCAAAACAAAGAGAAGATCTGCTCTTGCACAATCGCTCACACCATGGAGAAGAAAAAATGAAAGTGAGGAGAAAATGGGAGAGAGGCCTCCTCTTATACCCAACTTTCCAATTTCCTCCTAGTTGGCTGACTTGAACCGTGGGAGCAAGAAAAACAATAATTAATAAAAAGTTATGGCCCAAAATTAAATACCTCACTAAAAATTAATTTTGCCAAAATGAAAATTGTTTTTTTTTAAATGCCAATTAGTTCCAAATTGCAAAAAGAAATTAAATAATGCCTGGGGGTGTTAAATATTTCCATTTAATGAGGATTTAGTAATTAATACATCATTAAAATTGGATTTTGGCTAACCAAAAGCCATTTTTCAATATTAAATTACCAATTTCATTAAAGGCAAAAAAATTTCAAGGCAATTTTAATCTATTAAAGACAATTTTTGCAATTTTTTATCCAAATCGATTTCGCTATGCCATTTTTAAAAAAATTTGACAAAAGTAAAATTACTTCTAGAGTCTAAAATCGATTTTGCAATTTGGCCTCATTTCTACAAAATTATTTTTTTTTTCACTAAAGAAAAATTTAAGATTTTCCAAGCTCAAGTCTAACAAAATTTCCCTTTTGAAAATTATTCGAATTTACACATTTATATCCGGATTTTCAAAAGAAAACATCTAAGTACAAATTTACAATTTTATCCTACCAAATTTTGTCTCTTGAAATTTTGCCCGCCCTAAGGATGAAATTGATCGTTCTGGAAAATCAAGTTGGAACCAGGTGAAAATAAGCTAAGCCTCTCCCACTGGCCTGAGGGTGTCCAAGGCTCAAAATTCTTTAAAAATCAAAATTGTTGGTCAATCTGAAAATTTACCAAGGCGATTAAGAAAAAGGGAGTCCCCAAAAATTTGGGGCGATGATGTGAGAACCTCACAACAATCTGTTGCAAGGTTAACCTGCAATAATTCATCTTCATAATGTCAAGTTCTATTCTCATGTCAATCCAAATATCTTCAATGCGATGAACATGAGTGTAGGCCCTTTTTATCTGAGAATTCATCTCTCGATAATCAAAATCAAATCTAACCTTGAACTTCTTCAATGTAACCAACTGCAACTTTGCTTTCATATTCTTTGCTTTAGGCATAGAAACAATTGAATAGTTGCCAATAGATAAAGGCCTAGCTGAGGTAATGCCAAATCCGGGTCTATGTGAAGCATGTTGATCACTCTGCACGTCCATAAGTTATCTTGCTAACTCCATTAGAATGATTCGCTCTGTAGCATACCTAGGTAGGGTATATGGCTCTCCTTTGAAATATCCAACTCTCAAGTATGTGAAAGTGAAAAATTGGAAAAAAATGCCGCCATATTGGTTTACCTTTTCCCGTGCTACATCAAATACTCTTTTGATAAATAACTGTTTGTTGAACAAACACCTATAATGTCCAAAGAAGGCATCTTGGACTCTTCTGTAATGGAATTTACTATTAGCCAAAGTGATTTGGTCATAGTATTCCCAAATAGGCACTTGGAGACGATCTCCTTTGGTAGAAAGATCCGAAAATGATCTCATGGCAGCAGCAATGTAAACTAGATAAGAATTCATGTAAAAAAGTACTAATGTTCCTACATTGCATATCTGTTGGTAGAGCGCAGTACTGATAAGCTCTCCCCAAAAGATGTGTTCTTTGTTCTCTATAATTTGAAACATAAATTTATACATCCATGGCTCAAAATCGGAAGAATCTTTAAAACCATAGATCCTGCTAAGAAGGATGATGAGATCCTTGTATTCTTGTTTAAAATTTGACCGATGAAGAGTCTTTGGCCACCTCAAAAAATTGCTTCTTTTGTTGTCTAATCAATAAAGGTTAACATACCTCTTATAATTGCTCTTTTGCTCATTCCAACAAGCCAATGACGATTCTTTGCTCAAATCAGCACATTCTGATTTGTGAGGAACTTTGAAGATTTGTTTAATAAATTCAGGGTCAAGGCTAATGATAACCTTTGCATCAACATCATTGATAGTCCTTGTCTTAGGAGTAAACCATCATGCACATCCATAAACAAAGTCAAGTTCTATAGCCACCATGGGAAACGTAGAAACCAAATGGATGTTGCTTTTTCTAATACATTCCATTTCATGAGTAGTTGGAGCTTCAATCCTTTGTAGAAAATCAGCCACGTCTACATGACCAAAACACGTTGTCCAAGACGGATGTAACTGAAGAATCAGATGCATGAGCCAATTCCTTATCATATTGATATTTCATTTTGCCCTTGGATTTGGATAGCGAGGACATATCTTGTGCTTGTGCTACAACACAAAAATCCCAAAACATAAATACATCATCAGAAGGAATCTCCATGCAAGTGAAGTCCGGAGTAGCAATGAAGTTTTGAAAAAGGAGTGACTTTCAAAGAGAAGGCATCTGCATATGCAATGGAATGGAAAGTGAAATGAAATGAACGGATAGTGGAATGAAATAATATGAAAGTGCGACAATGGAAAATGGAATGAAATGAAATGGAATAAAAATGTGCGAAGATGAAATGCATGAGAATGCGTGCAAAGTGAAAGTTGCTGATTTCAAAAGTGACTTAATGTTTTCAAAGCTTTATTGTATGAAACATGCGTATATGTAAATGCAACATATAACGAAAGGTGGAAGGTGAAATGAGATGCAAGTGCAATTGAAAGATACACTTTACGTGTATATGCGGATGAAGGATAACATGTAAAACATGTAACGAGGTGAAAACGTGCTTATTCATGTAAGCGCGAATGCATATGAGAAGATGGAAATGAAAAATGGAGGTAAGATAATGAGTTATATAGTCACTTTTGGAGGAAAGAATAAGTCAAAAGTACACGGAAAGCGAAAATGACATCTTTTTGTCTTTTCAAAATATGACTTTTGATCAATATCGGATCTTTTGGATGCAATTACACGTAAGACATTTCGTGTAATTGTCATGTGAATGGAAGCGAAAAGTGAGATGGATGAAAATGGAAACGAAAAATGGGATTACATGCATGTGCGGATGGCGAATGAGATGTAAAACATGTAATCGCATTTGTCGGATGAGATGTGAGATGTAATGACATGGAAATGGAATGTGAAAAATGATAATGCTTTCGCATGTACGAAGGAAAAATAAGTTTTTGGGAAAAAACTTGCAACTTCTCCAAATGGAAAAAAACTAACAAACAAGCACACAAAACCAAAACAAAAGAAAAAACATACCTTTGAAAACAAATCAAAACATGCCAAGATGCAATGCACTCCAAAGTTTAAATTTGAATTTGGGACTTGAGAAAAAACCAAAAATATCAAAATGAAAGAAAAATTCATATTTAAAGGAAAAATGCACATTCTAAGGCAAAGATTTTTACAAATAGCAACCATTCAACGATTTCATCCATAAAATCAGCAAATATAAGCATGAATTAAAATGCAAGAAGGAAGAAGTCCACTTACATGAAGAATAAGTGCCAAAAATGAAGGAAAAAGATGCTCTTTGTTTGAAATCTTCTTCAAAAATGATGAGAACTTTTCCAATCTTGTAAATTCGAATGATGAAGGGCAGCAAACAAGGAGATTAATTTGCAAGATGCCAAAACATGCCCTAAATCCTCTCCCTTTTCCAACATTTTAAAAATTTCAAGTTCTTGAAACGTTTTTTGCAAAAACGAGTTTCTTCAAGATTTTCAAGCAAATCGATTTGGTGTTTAAACACCAAAATAATAATCACAATGCAATGTAATCAGCTAATAAGGCTAAAACCACTTGATTCCAAGCAAAAATGTTTTCAAAATTTGAAGATTTATGGATTTTTTTGCAAAAACATGCCCTAGCTTGGGAGATTTAAAAACATTTTTTGGCTCATTAAACTGATTTTTTATGGAGGCAAAATGATCACCAATCCAAAATGCCTTGAATGCAAGAGATTTCATTCAAATCCATGGAGAAAATCTTGAGTTATAGCCAAAATCGGATTATTTGGGAGCAAGAACGCATTTTCAAAATAGGACATTTTTCATGACCATTACATATTTTAAAACATGTATTCATGCAAAATCGGACCTTTTGGAGTCTATTGCATGTTTTAAAATATGTTTTTATGCAAAATCTCACTTTTTGAAGTGCATTGCATGTTTTAAAATGTGTTGATAGGCAAAATCGAACCTTTTGTGGCCACTTACATGTTTTAAAAGATGTCTCACCTTTTTGATGCATATGCACAAAAACTCTACTTTTCGTGTCATTGCATCAAAAAGGTCCACTTTCACAAGCTTTTGATGTAATGGTATGAAAAATATCCTCAAAGTGAGTTTTTATATGCAATAACATGAAAAGTTTCCACTTTTCATAGATTTTTACATACATTTGCACATAAAAAGTCCACTTTGAGGCTTTTAAATTATGTATTTCACTTAAATTTATAAAAATGTTATCAATATGGGTCAAAATAACATTTATGCATCATATTATTCAATATAATACATAAACATTATGTTAAAGTGACATTTAGATAAGTATTTGATTTTAAAATCAAAAATTTAACATGTAACTATATAGTTCTATAGTCACTTTAAGTGAAAAATTAAAAAGTAACTCAACTTAAAATTATAACATAAAGTGCACTATAGTCACTTTAAGTTATAAATTTAAAATAAAAGCAACTTCAAAACATAACAAAAAGTGAGTAAAATGTTATATTTTTGAAAAAGTGAATGTCAAAATGAAAATATAACATCATTTTTTTATTCGTGCTGTTGCACCTAAAATGTCCGCTTTTGAGGCACTAAAATGACCATATCTCTTGACTGACAACTCCGACTGACCTCTAGGTGAGACCGAATCGAAGGGGAAAACAAAAGGCATGACATGAGCAAATCCAAAGGACTAAAAACAAGTAAACGCAAATTCAAAAACAAAGAACAGACTATGAAAGCTTCAAAAATCAAACAAAGGCTCGACAAAAAGAAAATCGAAAAAAACTTGACGAAGGCCTTCAGTAAAACAATTCGATATTCGAATTGAAATGGATCAATCGATCAACATTAAGCAATTGAAAATCAAATTCAAGCTTAGAGAAACGCGAAACTAGCTTGAAAAAGTTTCGTGCTGTTACCAACATTTTGTGGTGACAAAATGCAGGACAACAGAATTCTCTAGCATCTTGGATACTCATAGCATCAAACACCAATTAACAACACCCCACACAAAACAACAGAATAGTGATGTTGAACGCCGGAACAAAAGAATCCCCAAAATGGCTCGCTCAATGCTCAAACACAGACATGTTCCGACGAAGTTCTGGGCAGAATCAGTTAACACTATTGTTTATCTTTTGAACCAGTCGCCCACAGTGGCGGTCAAAGGTAAGACTCCCGAAGAGGCCTACTCAAATCACAAGCCTAGAATCAGTCACCTAAAAGTTTTTGGCTCCCTTGCTTTTGTTTGGATTCCTCATGCGTCATGCACCAAGTTAGATGCCAAGAGTCAGAAACTCATGCTTCTTAGATAAGTAGTCTTCACAAAGCCTATCGCTTGATCGACACTAAAACATCTTGTCTCCTATACAATCATGATGCAGTCTTTGATGAGCAACGAGGACCATTCATGCATGTTTCTTTTATTTCTGATCCAACAGACTAGCCTATAAAGGCTCATGATTTGGGAGTTAGGCTTCCATTAGCTCCACCTGATGGGAGGCTTCCTGCAGCTCCATTTATACCAGTGATCCCTGTATAGACACCTCCAGCTTCTCCTGCAGGATCACCCAGATTTGTAGATGCTTCACCTGAGTTTGATCCAGATTCTTCAGATGAGGAACCTGATCATAGAGTCTCTCCTGACACTAATGTTGGTCATTCTCCTCTCCGGCCTAAGTAGTGAGCTAAGACACACTTGTTGATCTTCGTGATGATGGGTTCATTGACAGAAGAGCTCCTCGAAAAAAGAGCAAACCTACAAAATCTATTAACTTTTCTCTTGTGGCCAACATTCACAATGTGTTTGAACCTCAAACATATTCCGATGCTAAAAAAATTCCAAAGTGGGAACAAGCTATGACATCTGAACACCAGAGCCCACTGAAAAATAACACTTCGGTCTTTTTTTATTTTCCATCGGGGAAAAAACCCATTGGTTGCAAATGGGTTTACAAAATCAAATACAAATCTGATATTACTTTGAATAAGTACAAAGCTTGTTTAGTTGCAAAGGGCTTTTCTTAGTGTCGGGGTATTGATTATGAGGAGACCTTTGCCCCTACTACAAAGATGAGCACAATCATATTAGTCCTAGCCATGGCATCACAGTTTGGCTGGAAGGTCCATCAGATGGACGTCAAGAATGCTTTCCTGAATGGTGATCTCCACAAAGAGGTCTAGATGATGCAACCTCCTGATTTCGAAGTTGTTAGTAAAGAGCATTAGGTTCTCAGATTAGTGAAAGCTCTCTATGGCTTGAAGCAGGCCCCTAGGGCATAGTACATAAAAATTGATAAAAACCTCAGTCATCAAGGCTTCCAGAGGAGTTCTTCAAACTCAAATTTGTACATTAAGACTACTGACAGTGACATCATCCTTCTAGTTATTTATGTGGATGATTTGATCATCACTGGCACTTTGGCATCTTTGATTCAAGGTACTAAGCAAAGTTTATGCCAATCTTTTGATATGCCTGACCTTGGGCTCATGTACTATTGCCTAGGTGTTAAAGTTTGGCAACAATCTTCTAATATATTCATCTCTCAGTCCAAATATGTCAGGACTTTGTCAGCCAAATTTTGTATGCAAGATTGCAAGCCTACATCTACACCCATGGAGAAAGGTCTCAAGTTATCAGCCAAGTCCGATTCTCCATTTGTTGATGATACTACGTACAAGAAACTAGTAGGCAGCCTCATCTACCTCTCTACTACTAGGTCTGATATCAACTTCACAGTAAGCTACATCTCACATTTTATGACAGCTCCTAAGGATGATCAATGGATGGCAGTAGAGTGTGTTTTTTGTTATATGAAGGGCACTATAGATTTTAGACTTCTTCACTCTCGAAGTTCTAATCCTAGACTTAATGGGTTCACAAATTCAGATTGGGTAGGCTCTGTTGACGATAAAATGTCAACTTTTGCATGTGTTCAATTTGGGATCTGGTGCCGTCACATGGACCACTAAGAAGCAACAAGCAGTTTCTCTTTGCTCCAAATAGGCTGAATACAGAGGGACAGTCAAGGCAGGTTGTGAAGTTGTTTGGCTTCATCGAATGCTTGGGGATATGTAAATGTCACTAGCAAGACCAACCACTTTGTTTGTTGATAACTGTAATATTTCAGTCCCGTACTCAAATAGGAACACGCGCAAAAAGGAGGGCGAACTGAAGGTCTTTTGGAATCGTACAGTGTCAAAGCAAGTACAGTGAGCAAAGCAATATGGCTGTATGGATCAAACAACTCTAGGGCCGTATAGTGGGTAGGAAGGATGTTGTACGAGCCACAAGTAAGAGTTCGTACTATGGAAGCAGACCGTACAGTGTCTTTTTCAATCTATACGGTGAGGATATTAGGCCGTACATTATCTCTTGCTAGACTGTATGGTGATAGTTTGGGGACCATACGAGATGAGTTGTGGTGTCCATACAGTGCCTAAGATTGATGTTTGGTGCCAATCTTGAGATCATTTGATGGTGCGGATGTACAGACAGAATAATGTAGTGGAAAATGCAAACAATAAAACCACGAACAAGCAAAAATGGAGAAGTAAACACCGAGATAATCGATTAATATTTGCTAGAAGATGGTGCTCCAATTTGCCAGATCCGAGCGAAGTATTACATGCAACAACGGAATAGGGTGAGGGTTGAATCCCACTGAAACTACACGAACCAAATAGGGAAAATCTTTCACTTCCAAAATGGCGAACAATCCAAAACTCCAACAGAAATTTGCAGTACATAGAAATAATCCAAAAAGCATACCTAATGACTACCTACAAGCCGTGCTTGAATACCCATTGGAAAAACTTTCCAAGGGTCTACAAAGATAGCCGACGGCGATACAAACTACAGAAACAAAACAAAAATGAGTCTGAGATATATTAAATCAATCAGCCCATTAACAATAGTTTGATTAATGATTTATTTTATAACGGGAACATTATAGTCCTCCCGTCCCAAATTTAGCTTGTCCTCAAGCAAATGCAATGCCCGATACTTGAAAATGTGCTCGCCCTCCCACGTCATGTCGTCTAATGGCAAGTGTTTCCAACACATCAAATATTCCTTCACCATGCAGTTTTGCAGGGTGTTCTCACATACTTCAATGATCTCAACTGGTTCCAATATGAATTTTCCTTCTTCATTGAGCGGCGGAAGGTTTGTGGCTACCATGACATTCTGCCCCACAACCTTCTTCAGGCATGAAACATGAAAGACATTATGAATATGGTTTCCCTTCGGAAGTTCCAACTCGTAAGAGACTTCACCAATGCGACGAGCTACGCAATAGCGGCCATAAAATTGCGGCTTCAATTTTTCTTTTCCCTTTTCCTTCAATGAGGATTGTCGATATGGTTGGAGCCTGAGATAAACCAAGTCTCGTACTTTGAAACTCCTCTCCATTTGGAGTCTTTCAACGTACATCTTTTGTTGATTCTATGCCCATTGTAACTTTTCCTTTAGGTATCGTAGGATGTTGTATCCCTCCTGAAGCCAGTCCCTCGCCCTTGGTGTGCTACTATCTCCCAGCATTGTGTCGATGAAGGAGAGGGGTTCGTACCTGTACAGAGTTTTGAATGTTGTCATTTTGATGGACATGTGATACGTGGTTTGGTAACAATATTCTCCTAGGTGTATCCACTTGACCCACACCCGTCGTTGTGCCGAAACATAGTTTCAAAGGTAACCTTTGAACCACTTGTTCACAATCTCCATTTGTCCGTCTGTCTAAGGGTGGTAACTAGTGCTTGGTGACAATTATGTTCCTACCAATCGACACAGTTTTGTCTAGAAGATACTGATGAATCGCCCATCCCAATTAGTGACAATGTTTCGGGGTAACCCGTGCAAATGAAAGACTTCTCTAAAAAATAGATCGGCAACTTGTGCGGCCTAAAAATCTGAGAAAATGGTAAAGAAATATGCATACTTTATCAATCTGTCAACCACCACGAAAATACAATCATTTCCGTTTGCCTTGGAAAGCCTCGTTATGAAATCCATCGAGATACTTTCCCACTTATGTTCTGGAATTAGCAAAGGCTGCAATAACCAGAGGAGTAGAATATGTTCGGATTTGTTCTGCTAGCAGATTGCACACTCTCTTACATACTGTAATATCTCTCCTTTAAGTCATTTCCATGAAAACCTCTCCCAAGGAATTCTGTAAGTTTTGAGGAAGCCTTAGTGTCTTGCCAAGGGTGAGTCGTATACCTCCTTCAAGATTTTCTGCTTCAATTTGGATTCTGACACTAAAAATATCCAACTCTTTGTTACAAGATTCAAGAATTGGCAAATTAACAGATTTTCAGATGATTGATTGATTAACAGAGGAAAAATTGTGTTCCTTATAAAGAATTACAAGGACGTTTCTTTCGTAGATTGAAGACGAAATTATAAACAAAATTGAAGACGGGATAGGAAACATTCCTATCTAAG
This sequence comes from Cupressus sempervirens, assembly GCA_028749045.1. Classification (NCBI taxonomy): domain Eukaryota; kingdom Viridiplantae; phylum Streptophyta; class Pinopsida; order Cupressales; family Cupressaceae; genus Cupressus; species Cupressus sempervirens. Next base: position 77,254,101 of record CM053791.1, on the reverse strand, counting down.
ACTAAAAGACGGACTACAGACAAGTAGTTGACCATTATAGAAAGTATTTAACTAAGGAGATAATATCTTAATACCCTCCCTTAATGGTCAACATATGGATATCAGAACATTCTGGGATAACTAAGACCCTCCTTGGATTTACAAAATGTTGAAACCAAGAAGCTTTGCCAGAAGAGTGCTATGACTCAAAACAAATTGCAATTACAAAACTTCGTTTTTGTGGAAAAAACGGTAAAACCCAGAATCTCACGCAAACTTGCGTATTATAGACAACATAAAATGATTTTTAAAGAGAAAATCAACAAACCCATCACACCTGTGAGTGAAATGTCAGGAGGCACCAAAATCTATGTACCAAGCAAAAGATTTCACATGATCTATAGGTATGCTAGCCATAAAGGCATAGTAGATAGATTCTTTCTGCTTTGAGTGTTGAGCAGCATTGGCTTGCTTGTTAATTGAGTCTGACTTCTAATGCTGTTGATACAGATGCTTATAATATTTGAATATCTCAAATGGCACAAACTTTGAGGTAAGAAAATGAAAGACCCATAAAAATCGAAGTACCCAGAAGAGAGCTCAAAACACCCAAAAATAATATGCTATCAGAATCCAAATCTACTGGCTCAAAAATCGAGGCACAAAAATCTGACGACAACCCATTTGAAATCTTGAAAAACCCACCAAGAATATGTATTCAAAATAGTTTTCCGATTGATTTTGAGGGATCAAAAACCTAGCCGATTGCTTCAGAAACCCTAGGCGGCCATTGGAGGTCGAATCTGCAAAAAAAATGGCAAATTTGTGCTAAATGAACACCCGAAACAAATAGATTTTGCTAGCAAAGAGAGTCATTAGTGTTGGATTTACAAAAAACGACCCTTCAGCAGTGATCATGGCAGACGAAATACCCATTTTTTCCAAGCATTTTTCAGCTCCAAGAAATCCATCGCCTTGCTTCAGACGTTTAACCAGTAGCAGGTGTTTGTTTGGAAGATTTTTTGGCTCCAAAAAAAAAGGCCTGATACCAATAGAGCTAAGAAAAACGACTAGTTCACCAGTAGTTATAAAACGCAATTTGCAAAAAATGGGAGACGTTTTTCTTAATACGCAATTTGCAGAAAACGGGAGATGTTTTTCGATACACGATTTGCAGACCCTTGATTTGAACAAATGATACAAAAAACAGAAACCCTAGATGGGTTTTTGTGAAAGATCATAAATTATTCCAAAAAATCTTAACAAATAATTTCAATAAAAATTATAAATTTTCGAAAAAATTTGAAGCATTGGCTCTGATACCATGTTACAAGATTCAAGAATTGGTAGGTTAACAGATTTCTGGAGGATTGATTGATTAAAAGAGGAACAAATGTGTTCTTTATAAAGGATTACAAGGACGTTGTTTCTTTTTAGAAACAACGTAGACTGAAGAAAAAATTAGAAACAAAACTAAAAACAGAATAGGAAACAGTCCTACCTGGACTGAAAGACGGACTACAGACAAGTAGTTGACCATTACAAAAAGTATTTAACTAAGGAGATAATATCTTAATACTCTTATAGTAAATGATGTCATCCAACACTTTGTACCGATCATCCTAGGTGTTGCCATCCATTAGCTCACAAGCAAAGGTGTTTTTGGAATATTCTACCAACAAATGTGCCCTCCAGTCAGCTGAAATCTGGTTTAGTGAGCAGATGGCGAGTTTCCTGGACAAGGCATCTGCAACCACATTGTCTTTCCTTTCACAAATTCAATGTCAAAATCAAAAGCCTAAACCTTGCTTACCCATTTTTGTTGTCTCTCGTTCAAATCTCGTTGCTCCAAAAAATATCTCAAACTATTGTGATCCATACGAACGACAAACTTGGCACCCACCAAATACTGTCGAAAATTGGTTAGTGCATGAACGATAGCCAACATCTCTTTGTCGTAGATAGAATATAAGTGTTTTGTTTGCGTAAGCTTCCTACTCTCATAAGCTATGGGATGTCTATCTTGCATCAGTACCGCACCAATGCCTTCTTCGGACACGTTGCACTCCAAAATGAACAGTCGAGTGAAATCAGGTAATGCAAATACAGGACAAGTGCTCATTACCTCTTTCAGCTTATCAAAAGTGAGTTGTGCCTTTTCATTCCACTGGAAAGACTCCTTCCTTGTTAGATCCGTTAAGGGTGTGCTGAGCTGAGAGAATCCTTTAACGAACCTCTGATAATAACTACACAATTCAAAAAACTCACAAATTTGTGAGTGATTTTGGGGGAGGCCAATCAAGGATAGCCTCAATCTTCTCCTAATGAACTTGAACCCCATATTTGTTGACAACATGCCCTAGGTACAATATTTCTGTCATACCGAATTCACACTTGGATTGCTTCGCGAACAAAGACTGCTCCTTCATGATCCTTAGGACTTCATCCAGCTCCCATGTCCTACTATAAATAAGATCATCAAAAAATACCAATAAGTACTTATGTAATTGTTTGTTGAAGATGTGATTCATGCATGATTGGAATGTAGAGGGTGCATTTGTCAATCCAAATGGTATGACCAAAAACTCATACCACCAGTAGTGATAACGAAAAGCCATCTTTTCCACATCTTCCTCCCTCATGCGGATCTAATGGTATCCGAACAGAGAGTTATTTTTGAAAAATAGACCACGCCATGCAATTCATCCAGCAACTCATCTATCTTTGGAATGGGATATCTATCTATTCTTTATCATTTTTTTGTTCAACGCACGGTAGTCCACACACATGCACATCGTCCTGTCCTTTTTAACCAATACCATTAATGACGCAAAAGGGCTAGAACTGGGACAAATCTATCCTTTCTCTAGCAGTTCCTAAATCGTATTTTCGTTCTCATCTTTGAAATTCTTGGGATCGCAGTACGGTGTGGTTATGACTGACTTGGCTCCTACTTCCAATTCGATAATATGTTCAAACTGTTTACCGTACTGGGTAAATGGATACTTATCACATGTAGTATAGCAAGAGATAACACAGAACAAATACTTTATTCATATACGCAACATGCACTCCAATGCTTATAATATGATTATGCTCATTATAATAATGACCCAAAGTCCCTTCCGAACGGTGTACATATACTTTCTCGAAAGGGTAACTCAACCGTCACGCGCCTGTTCGGATACTCTTCTACCCATCAACTACAATATAGAATTTACCAACAACATCATCCCCCCCAAAAAATAAAGTCGTCTCCTAACAACAAAACAACAAAACTCAAAATAACAACTGATTACATCAATTTTATTTTATTTTTGCTACTAAGAAAAGGAATGTATCCCTAGAGTAGTAGCCATTTGTGCCCTAAGCTCATTCAGCTCTACTCGTAGCTTGTACACCTGTGTTGTCTGTACTTTCAGATCTGACTCAGTCTCCATCTAAAGCTCCAAGGTTGATTGCATCATTTCAGCAATCTCTCCAAGCTCTCTCTCATTTTCCTCTGCTATCCGCTCCTTCTCTGCTGCTAATTGTTCCTTTTCCGTTACCACCTTTTGTAGCTGACTCTGTCTGGCCAACAAGGTTGCCCTCTCCGCAGCTAACCTGGTAGCTGACTCCTCCCGAGCCCTCTCTGTTGTTATCCGATCCACCTGGCTCCTCCGAAGGATGTAATATGCATCCTTGTGTATCTCCGCTATCTCCTGAGTCAAAGCCTCTAATTGGTCTTCCATACCCGACTCTCTCGCAGTGGCCCAATCCTGGCGCATCTGTGCAGTCTCTATACTCGGCCATCCGCACTCCTCAAAACTAAATGATAGATCTTTTTTCATCACATCATTGGCACATTCCTCCCATGCCTTTACCAAACTGGTCTCCAAAAACATGTTGCATCTGTAGCCTCTACTAACACAATATTGTCTCCTTAGTCAATTTGACATTGATAGCCATCCATGTCGCATTCTTTGCTTCTGCTTTCAATTCCTGAGTTCGCTAAGCCAAGTGTTGCTCTACTGCCTCCAACTAGATGGTCAACTCCTCCCGAGCTCTCTATGCATCCACCAAGATAGCCTTACGTCCAACACTTGCTCTGAGTGCCTCAAAGCGTAGCACCCCTCTCAAAAAGCTTGCTCCAGTGCTCTCTCCACCTCTAACAGACAAACACTCCATGCTTGCAGCAACTCTAAGTCTCATCAACTAGTCACACTTCCCACGACTGATAACTAAATTGACTAGGAGTCTAGGGGCAATGCTTCCAACAGGGTCGAGGGGCAACACCCCCACCACCAAAACCAAATTAGCACCCTCAAATCCACATAGAAGTCCATGGAACACACCATTTTTGTGATTTTCTTCTGATCTCACTCTCTTTCTACCAACTGCTTATGTTTTCATCATTACTTGTTTGTCTTTCCCTTTGGCACCATACATTGTTCATTATGAACTATTTTGATTTGTCGTCATTTTTTGTTCTTTTTTTTTTAGAACCTCCACGAGTATCTCCTACTCAATCGTATGGTATGCACTTATTGCTCCTTCTATTGTTTTCTAATCGTACGGTATACAACACTTCTTTGCTTCTGATACGTACGGTGATTTGAGCAATACTTTGAACAAGTACAATGGCAATCACTTCAAAATATTTGGTATCTCCTCCTTGAGTCGTACGATAGACCCTTCTTTCTACCCGTATGACTTGCTTGTCTCTCCCCTGAATCACCGTATGGTAGACCTTTCTCCTATGTTGTAGTGGTCATACGGTATATTATGCTTAATCTAAATTGCTATCCTATACGTCATACGGTGCTTTCTGTCCTCTATCTGCAATGCTTGATCCGTACTCCCTAGTCGTACGGTATTTATTTCATTCCTTTCAGGTCGTATGGTCTCTATCCTCTACCTAGAGGTGATCTCATCCGTATGGTGTTTTCCCTCTACTTAGCCCCCCATACGGTGATTTTCTCTGTTCATGTTTGCTCTGCCTTCTTTGTACGGACCATACAATGGTCCTATGTACTTCCCTTCCACGTCTTTCCCAAGCCGTACGGTCTCCATCCTCTGCCTGCAGATGATCTCCTCGTCCGTACGATAGCTTTTCCTCCACTTATGCGACATTGCTTCTCTTGTCTATATGGTCGTACAGTGCTTACTTCTTCCCAGTTTCGATGTTGTATCCGTACAGTACTCCTTTATATGTGTTACGTACGGTGTTTTTCTAATATTGCCACTATGCATTGCATTCTTAAGGTTGTACGGTGCTATATAATCTCTCCTTTACTTTTTCATTTTCTTTTTGACTTCTTATTTATACATATTTATTATAATCACTTATCTTACATATATACATTACTAAGTACTATTTTTATTCTCTCTGAGTTGTCCGCGGAGGCACGTTGTCTCTTTCATGATAGATTTTCAACTTCAACGCGTTCATTGCATTAGCTACTTCCTTCCCGTCCATAATTTGATTGCCCCATTATCGCCAACTTTGCGGATCTTGTATGGTCCTACCCACTTCACTTTGAACTTTCTTGATCTGATCTCGTTCCGCCCATTATACTCCAAAACTAACTGTCCTAGTTGAAATTTATTCAATTTAAAATGCTTGTCATGTCGTGCCTTACGCGTGTTCTGTGTAACCTTTGTGGCCTCTTGTGCCTACAGTCGTCGCTCAACAAGTTTATTTAAATTATATAATCTCTCCTTCAAACTTTCCATATCTCCCAATTTGTTCTTGATCGCGATCCTTAAACTTGGTACCATGAATTTCGTTGGCTGCCACTCCTTGCCATCAATAACTGTATTCTTGATTTTAGAACCTTCACTCCGTACTGCTAAAGTTTTTATTAAGCTCTTCCTCTTTGTTTCTTGTGTAGACCATACAATGTGTTTTCTTTGCCACCGGTACCTTTCTACTAAATTCATGGTGCGGTGTAACCTTTTCTTTCTGTGCAGTTCGTTTATCGTGTACCATATGGTGGAATCTTTCTTTTTTCTCGATTCATACGATATGTTCTTCCTCTTATACTGACCATACGATATGTTCTTTCCTTCAGCTTCAATCATAACCGCCCTTCCTTCTTTCACCTCACTGTATTCCTTCGGACATTCATTTTCCTCTCCTTTATAACCTTCATCGACCCCTAACATATTACAGCTTAGAAAGAGCTCATAGTCCTCCATCTGCCAATGGAGTAGGCCGTTCACTGAGTCCAAGTTGTCATCGTTAGACTCTCCTTCTAGTCTCAATACTCCCTCTTCATCAGGTTCCATTTTCTTCTTCCTTTCGTCGTCCCCTTACCTTCGCCCTCATAATTCGACGATGCTGCTTCCTCACCTATCATCTACGTGTATAAGTTGATTATGAATCTTCGGCCTCCACATTCCATGGATAGGGTATTTCATTTCCAATCATGTTTCACTTTTGCTTGCACCACCCAGCCCCATCTAAGGATAGTGTTATACCCTTTTCTTTTTAATGGAATGACCACAAAATGTAATAAAAATGGTTGCGTTCCGATGGTTACCGACTGCACCATCAGAGTTCCCAACAACTTGATTCCGTGTTGATCTGCAATGAGTAACTGAAATATAGGTGGCCACAATGTAGGTTGTCCCAACTTTCTCCATATATCCTCTGGTAACACGTTTACGCCTAACCCTCCGTCCACGATTGTATCTATAAGTACGGTTCCCAGGATACCCATCTCTACTACTGTCATATGTCTTCTTGTCGTGAATGCCAATAGCATTGGGTCTATTGCAGTTGTTCTACTACCATTCATTCTTGTTTCCTCTGTTGCTTTTGGAAGTGGTGTCATGTTCAATATCGCCGTCCATAACTGAGGCATTGTAAGGTCATTTAATTTTATAGGAACTTCTATTTGCATTACCTGCCTTATCATATTTTGTTCTGCCAGGTTTTTCTTTGAGGTATCGGCAGTGTCTTTTGCTTGCAACTTTCCTGTTTCCATCTGTTTTTCCAACTCCGCTCGTGCTTGCTGCAACCTCTTCTTTTCTTCCTCTGCATCAAAGTATTTTGTCTTCTTTGTTTGCTCATGTGTAATGGCTAGTGTTTCCTCATCGCATGTTTTGATGCTTAACAAATTCACCCCCTGCTTCGAGCATTTCGAATCTTCATGGTCTCTTGGACCACACCATTTGCATAACAGTTGTCGCATCTCCTTCGTGGTACAATCTCTGGCAAAGTGCCCCCAGAGGTTGCATGCACGGCATTGTATCATCAGTCGTCCACTCGAGTCATACCGTATCTGAATTCAACCTCCATTGTTATTATTGTTATTATTATTACCGCCCCTTCCACACCAGTTATCCTCCTGAGGTTGTACCATTGTTTGTGTTTGTTCCGGTGGACACTTCCTATGTCAGTAACACTTGCTGATGTCCCTTCGTCTTCATATTGAACGGGTATTCCTTTGTGGAATGTCCCGCAATCTAGCAGATATCACAAAATTGTTTTTTCGAGCAGGAGCCCTCTGTGTGGCCCTCCTCCTTATAGTTCGTACACCAAAATTCTCATTTCACCAAGTCAGTATTCTTCTTCAGATTTTTTAATTCTTTCATCATCCGTAGCATATCCTTCTGCAACGCTCAAACTTTCTTACTTGATTCTTCGTCACTGCTGCTACTTTTGGAAGATGAATCATCTGAGTCCGATGATTTGTGCTTCTTCTTGCTTGCTTTTTTCTCACTCTCCAAATCCATTGTTTGATTATACGCATCTATGTACAATGTTGGAGGTACAATCTTCATTTTCTTTTTTTAGTGCCGCCCGTAGCCCTTCAACAAACCATCATTTATTTAATCCGTCAGCCAGTGGACTCTCCATCTTCTCCACCAACTCTTTCAGCCTTCTTGCATATACGTAGATTGTTTCATTCTTTTCCTACTTTATACTATATATTTCTACTACAAATTCATTATCATCCCTTAGCAATCGAAACTTTGCTATGAACTCCTTCCTAATGTTTGCCCATGTAGTTAATTTCTGAGGATCGGCATCCATAAACAAATCAATTGCTACACCCCGCAGGGTCATTGGAAACTGTCGGATCCAATCATCCTCGTTTGTTACACCATTTGCCATCCATATTGTTTCACATGTCTTGCAATGTCTGGTCGGATCTGCCATCCCGTCCCCATTAAACTTCGGCAATTTCTCCTATGGTCCTGCCATTGTTACTTTCTTCTAATTCTGTGGTACCTGCTGTGTACCCGTGTTGTTCTGAGCACCCGCGTTGTTCTGTACAACCGTGTTGCTTCAGACAACCGTCCAACCTCCAACAACTGCATCACCTAGTGAGAAAAGATCTTCCTCAAGCGAAGTTGTTCGATTCTCTATCTGTATCCGTTCGTCGGGTGTATCATGAACAAAAAGTTCACTCCACACTCGTGCTCCTTTGGCACTTCGAGCCGTGCGAGTTACTTCCCTTCCATTCATATTCTGTACCCTCGATGTATACAAGTTAAGGAACTCCTCCCATGTCTCTTCCACCAAATTCAATCGTTGTTGAGTCTCTTCTAGCAATTCCTCAGCACTCCTTGGTCTACTAGGTGAATGCACTCTCTCCATCTATGCTCCACCCCCTCGGTGTCTGTCAGTAATCTGCTGAAGCTTTTGTCTGTGCTCCACCTATTATGCTAAAATTAAAACTTCTTGTGTTGTGTGTATCTCATCCTTATCTTTTATCTTATTCATATCCTTGTTAAGCAGATTTAGCATTAATCTTCATAACACTTCCTTCGTTCTAGGTTCGACTGGCAACTATGCCAAATGTTTACCGACAGGGTAAAAGGATACTTATCGCATGTAGTATAGCAAGATATAACACAGAACGGATACTTTACTCATATACGCAATATGCACTCCAATGCTTATAATAAGATTATGCTCATTACAATGATGACCCAAGCTCCCTTCCGAACAGTGTACATATATTTTCCCGAACGGGTGACTCAACCGTCACACACCCGTTCGGATACTATTCTACCCATCGGCTACAATATAGAATTTATCGACAACACAAACCCTCAATGCGGTGGTATGCCGAGAAGAATGTCCATAAAAACTTTATCATGGTCGCTCAAAATCTTCTGGAGATCATCATCCTGGAGAGGTGTTTGTTGCCCTTTTATAGGTTCTACCAAGACAAAATAATGTGCAGCACAAACAATGTCATCACATGGAAAAATTGCCTCCATTCGATGTGCAAAAACTTCGTTCGAACCCTCATTTGCCATTCTGTGGAGAACAACCTTCTTTCCCTCGACAACCAAAGTGAAATCCATCCGTTTGAAGCTTTGAGTGTATTCATCAAGTGTGTCCATCCACTGTATGCCCAAAATAACTTTCATGCCATTAAGGTCCACTATGAAGAAATCCTCGATCACCATGGGATTTGCCATTGTGATACTTAGTTGAGGAACAAGGTGTGTGCAAGGCAAAAGAGTCCCTCTAGCAACCTTGACGTGAAATCCTGCGTGTCTCCATAAGTAGATCTCTTCCCTTCACCAGAGATGAGTTTATGAAGTTTAGAGTGGCTCCGCTATCGAGCATCACCATAACCCTTTTTCCTTGAAGGGTTCCCTATAAACGAAATACAGTGCACCTTGGGCTACCGGCTAAACCGATAGTTCCTTTGCACCATACCAATGCTACAATTCTTTCCATACAGTTCAAATTAACCATGTTGGTGTTGTCATGATGTTGGTTGTCTTTGGGGGGTATATCTTCCTATTCGTCCTCATCATTGAACACGACCTCAATGTAGTGGATCTTCCCTTTTTCGAGGCATTTGTGGCCAAGTTCCCATGGTCCCTTGCAATTGAAATATAGTTTCTTTCTTTGGAGCTCCTGTATGGTAGCTTCGTCCAACGACAGCTTCTTGGGCAGAGGTTTCTTATCTCTGTCCCTTAGAAACACCAGCAGTTTGGAATGTGAGTAACTTCGCAAGGATGATGTCGATGACGATGTCATACTTTGTGCCTTCTTAATGGCATTGAACCCCTTTATCCAACCTTTCAGTGGTTATGTCAGTCCGTCCATGAAGAGCACTATCTGTCTTCTTTCAAAAATGTTCATGACCAAAGCAGAGAATTTCTGAAATTTCACAATGTACTGATCAATCAATCCAGTTTGTCTCAACTGTGCCAAATCTTTGAAATTGAGTTCCGGATCTTTATCATCAAATCACTCTATCAATCTCTCAATGAATTCCGCATAAGTATTTGTTTGGTCATGGCCCAATCTGATAGTGTTGTGATGTCACCATTCATGCGCTACTCCCTCCAAGTGTAATGTCGGAAATTTAATTGCTGCTTCTTCTGGCATGGGATTAAGCTGGAAGTATCGGCCTTCATTACCTATGCTTGCACAGATATGGAACCTGATCCGTCAAATGGAGACAAATTTACTTTAACTCAACTTCCTTCTAAGATCATCATTAAATATCCTTTGTTTCTGCCTCCTGAGTATCTCATTCTCAGATCTGCGTAATCTTTGTAGGATATATCTTCCTCCAAATTTGCATTCTTCCAATCTTCCCTCAACTATTCTTGCATTTCTTCAAAGGTCGGTCGTTTCCCTCTTTGTAGTGCCTCCATCTGTAGAGGAAAAGACGGCATAGAAGGTCGAGAGCATGTTGGATGAAGGTTTGCTTTACCCAACACCAAGTCTGCGCTGTGACCATTTTGTTCACCAAATATTTTATTGTCTGCCAACTTCTTGAGAGTTTCTTCCATGAGTCGTTGAGTATCATTGATCTGTGCCTAATTCTTCGCAAACTCCCCCAGTAGTGCCACGAGTTTGACAACTGTGGGTTTTGGTTCGGCAACCATTCTATCGACAAAATGCGTTCTTCTCTTCTAGCTATAAACTCTCATTCACTGTCCACGGGCTGGCAAGATGAAAGCTCTGATACCACTGTAATATTTCAGTCCCGTACTCAAATACGAACACGTGTGAAAAGGAGGGCGAACTGAAGGTCTTTTGGAATTGTAAGATGTCAAAGCAAGGTCGTATGGTGAGCAAAGGAATATGGTTGTACGGATCAGACAATTCTAGGGTCGTACTATGGGTAGGAAGGATGTTGTATGGGCCACAAGTAGGAGTCTGTACTGTGGAAGCAGACCGTACAGTGTCTTTTCCAGTCCGTATAGTGAGGAGATCAGGTTATACGGTATCTCTTGCTAGACCGTACAATGATAGTTTGGGGGTCGTACGGTATGAGTTGTGGTGTTTGTACAGTGCCTAGGATGCCCAGCAGGACGTACGATATGTGAGTCGTACAGTGATGTTTGGTGCCAATCTTGAGATCGTTCAATGGTGCAGATGTACAAACAGAATAATGTAGTGGAAAATGCAAACAATACAACCATGAATAGGTAAAAATGGAGAGGTAAACATAGAAATAATCAATTAATATTTGTCAAAAGATGGTGCTCTGATTTGCCAGATCTGAGCGAAGTATTACATGCAACAATGGAATAGGGTGAGGGTTGAATCCCACCGAAACCGCACGAGCCAAATAGGGAAGATCTTTCTCTTCTGAAATGGCAAACAATCCAAAACTCTAACAGGAATTTGCAGTACATAGAAATAATCCAAAAAACATACCTAATGACTACCTACAAGCCGTGCTTAAATACCCGTCAAGAAAAACTTTTCACTGGTGTATAAAAATAGCCAACAGCAACACAAACTACGGAAACAAAACAAAAATGGGTCCGAGATATATTAAATCAATCAGTCCATTAACAATAGTTTGATTAATGATTTATTTTATAACGGGAACATTACAATAATGAAGGTTTTATCAAATTTACATGGAATCTAGTCTTTCACAAATGAATCAAGCATGTGAATGTTCATTGTCACTATATACGACAACTGGTTAAAGACAGGACAATAGACTTACAGTATGTTTCTACCCCGAATCAAACTGCAGACATTCTCACCAAGCCTCTCAGTCCTGATAAGTTTGTTAAATTCAGAGGACAGTTTGGTGTTGTGAATAGATTAACCGTTAAAGGAGGGTATTAAGATAATAGATAAGCTTCTATTATTAGTGAATAGTTATTTATTTGTTATCTATTGTAAATATTAGAATGTTGCTAATAGTAGTTAGTTTGTAATTATGTGTTAACTTTGTTTAGCTTTCTTTTAGTTAACATATTTCCTAAGGAAACATCATTCAATTCTTTTGTATTTATTGACCTCTCAGTCTATATTAATAACAAGCAAGTATTTTACCAATTACTTCATAATAATAATTTCCTAGAGCTTCAAAATAAAATTCTTAAAACAGAGCATGAAAAGAAATATATAATAGCTTCATAAATCCTCCCAACATGTCACCAGATTGCAACTTTCATACGGTATTTTACTGTTGACCTTTGTCTACAAACATTGCTGATTAAATTTGGAAAACAGCTGAATGTTCCATGTGCCACTGTAACTAGTTCTCAGAACCTACATAAATCCTAAATCGTGTTTCGAAAACCTTAAAAAAAAAAAAAAACCCATTCAAAAATGAATAACAACCAACAGAAAAGCCAGGTTCAGCAAGGCCGACCTGGCACTATCACCTAATTTGCGGACATGTGACCATATGGAGATCTATCCGCCTAAACCCTAAACCCTATCCAACGAGTAGTCCCAAGGCGATGACAAAGCGCAGGTTCAAATCTCACCGTTGCAATAGAGTGTCACAAAGCTTCAACCGCGCATAAGTTGACAGATAGCCTTCATTGATAACTCTTGACAAAATTGTTGCGAGATTGTTATGTAACTATCAAGTTAACTCCAATAAGAATGCGTTGCATAATTTAGAAAATCTTAAGAATGTGACTTAAACAAATGCCGCACCTGTGCTAAATGCTGCTAGTAACCTTTACGTAACCTTTACATAATATTTGTAAACCGTAAAATCCATGGGCTTTTATTTACTGAGAACAACAAAACAAGAAAAAAGCGAGCTGTGCTTACAATAATGCGGCCCTCGATTCTCAAATCCTTCTGCTCGAATAGCCAAATTTGAATGCGTGCTTTGCTTTGAAGGAACCGAAATATCAAGTTCTGTGCAGTTAAAGCAACACCAGTACAGTCAAGTATAAGAAAAGCGACTAATTGCAACTACTAACAGAAGCCTAAAAGACTAAAATAATCGAGAAGAAGAACTGAGATTACGATGGGTTGGGTCATAATCCTCTGCACTCTGGTGGTTGCCATGGCTGCTTTGCTTTCTTGTTCACCTGTTCTTCTCCTTGTTTCAGGTAATCTTAGCCCGCCTCTGCACAAACTCGAAAAATCCAATAGCAAACTTTAATTGCGCTTAATGCGTACCTATTTGAACCGTGGCAAGCTTATTTTAACCATCAACGGCTGACACCATTCGAATAGGATACAAGACGATTGAAAGTATTCTAAACCGTCGATTTCCAATTTTATTTCTTTGGTTACAGATGTCAACCGGGTCCTCCCTCTCTTCATCGGGCATTTTTCTGTTTCCACTCACCACGGTGGACAGTTCTGTCAATAGTTGGAAATGGACACTACAACTACAAATCGCATGTTAGTATGCAGTGAGTATCTCTCAGAGGTATGTAAGGTATACTATGAAATATTTTGGTTTTTATTTGCTTATATTTGTACAATCTTTCATATTAGACCTATGTTCAATAGTAGAAGGGGTTCTAGATATTATCTCTCTAGACCTCTTCTATCTCTTTATTTATTGTTCTCTCATTCCATATTTAGACACATCTCTCTTTCTAATCATCCATCTCTCCATTACCCCTTCTTATACTATTAAATCTCTACATCTCTATCTCTCCCTCACCCATTTCCACCCTCCTTTCTTTTTATATATTATTTTTTATCTCTATCCATCTCTCATTCTTTCCTTGTGTCTCCTCTTTATATATTTATCTCTAGTATCATTATCCACCATTTTTTATTTTCTCCCTCTACTCCACCTCTGTGTCCATCTTCCTCTCTTTCCCTATATATCTACCTCTTTCTATTGTTATGTCTTCATCTACATTTCTCCCTATTTTTTTCAAGTATAACATGACCTTGTTGGAAAACAATTCAAATAAGAAATCATAAAATTGTGTCCATATTATTGTTTATAAATTATTTATAGTTATGTGAATCAAATAATAATAAATCTTTCATTTATTTACTTTTATTTTAAATGTTAAGTATTTCATGTGTTATTTAAAATATCATTTGATAAAATAATATAATCTTCCACATTTCCTAATTTTAGGTGCTACTTAAAATATATTTGAATATCTCATTATACAAAATGAATACATATTAATGTAATATAATCATTTAATTATTTTAATTAAGGGATATATTTCTAGTTATTTGTCAACTTGAACTATTAAATTTAGCTTTTATTATATTAAGACCCCTTTGATCCCTTGACAATTGTGTCCCTTCATTAACCTAAGAGCACCTAACTAGTTTAAGACAAAATCTTAAGCACTATTCAGTTGTCTTTCTCTATCACCCCCTTTTATACATTTAAATCTCAACATCTCCACATAAATTCCACCATAGATGAATGAATGTAAATTGAAAATATTTACCATATAGATGTTTAGAACAATCACCTATTTTATCTACAAGGAAAGGATTTCAACTAAAAACTTGTTGGAAAATTAATTAAGGGTTTCTTATAAATAGTAATTCCCTTTGTTTCAATTTGGAATAATATAGGAGGATTATGGACTTGAAGAAAAATAATAATATGTAGAAGGTGGTATAAATCACATGTGAGACCAAACAAAAGATCATGGGAGAACCCTCCAATTATTACAAATTATTTTATTATCTCGTATTTATTTTAGAATTCTAATATATTTATATAAAATATGTATAATTATACTATAGATATATATTTCATACTATCTAATGTTGTGCGTGCCTTTCAAACGCAATTCATTAAAGAAAGAAAGAGATTCTTGTATATAGATTTATTGTATATAAGTACATGAATACTTAAATTAACTTCATAATATATAAAAAGATATGATAATTTTCATTTAGAGCTCCCTCAAGATTTACAAATCAAGTTTGAATAACATCAATATTTATGAATCTTGTTTAAATAGTGAAAAAACTATAAGTCCACTTTAGGATTGCATGTAGTTTTCTAGATTTTAAAACACTTCTCAACAACTTACAACCACATCTTGTATTTAATTGGATTATGAAGGAAGTGTATGCAAGATTGGTTGAGTTAAAGTGTGTTTCACATGTCTCTTCCATTTACAAATTTTCTCTTAACCCTTAAATATTTGTAACAAAAAAAATTCAAGTGGTAGTGTTGGAGCATGTCTCGAGTAATTCTAATTTGGGAAGCCCCTAGAGTAGTTATGTTAGGTGTATGAGTGTAGTGAGAAGTGGCTTATCTTTTGTTATGGTCAAACAATATATATCATTTTACTAAAGTGCATGGATGAAGAGTTGAAAGCATTTATTATGTGTTTCCAACTAATTTTTGTGATTACAGTTATTGATGTTACTTAGATAACAACCAAATAGAGTGAAGCAAAGCCTAACTGGCATTTCTTGAAAAATGTGATTGTATTGAAATCTATTGGAATCGTGTTCTCCATGAAAAGAGACAAAAAATCAGCAAAAAATATCTAATGGCTTCATTGTTTTTTATATTAAAAAGTAGCAAGAGGGTGTTGACTCGTGGTACAATCAATGACACTAGATATAGTTAACAATACGTTAACAATACCTAGAGCCCAACATCAAGAAAATCCAGCATCTAATGCCTACCTCTGTCAAAAAAAAAGGTTTGAATGCAACTCAACTACTGACCATGGCAGCATTATCAAAGAGCACCATGGGACTAGCCCCCGTGAAGGTAGTTGTCTTTAACCAAAAATAATAGCAAAGGACTCGGGCGAGCCCTTTAAAACTACCAGCAAAAACTCAGACATGGGAAGAAAAGAAACAAAAGGGGCGAGACATAATCAATCCCAGAAGATGCAGTATCCAAACTCAAACTTCAAAAAGTATGTCTCTCTTTCTCCATCAAACCCAAAGGTCAAAAAACATCTAGGATGCTTGCAACTAAAACCCAAAACATCCATCCTTCTAGAGGGGTCCTTGTAAGCAAGAAACTTCCTCCTACTCAGAATACATAACAGAAGGCTTCACACCAACATTATACTAGCCTACCTAAAAGAGAAAGGGCTAGGCCTGAAGATCAGTGGTTGAAACAACATCATCAATAGTTTACACAAACCCACAAAGATTAAGGAACTCCTCCCCAACACAAAAACCACCTCAATAGGGGTAGCAGAGAGAAGGGCCAAAGATAAATAGCTTCTAGTCAAGATCCCCTTAGACACCAAGAGAGCCAAAGGCAGAGAAGGCTACCAACACCCACAACACACCTCAAAAGACTAGCATTAAGCCTCCTTAAAAAGTTGAGCCTCCTCCTCAATAGGAACTTCCACCTCCATAGGAAGTCGCCTGGATGAAACAATGGGGAACAATGCCATCAATTGCCATTGGTCCAACAAAGGTGATCTCTTCTCAGCAGAGATCATAGCCACCTTGTTGACATGAAAAAATTTGCTCAAATCAACATCCCTAATAACCAAAAGGGGACAAGAGGAACCCCATATCCACTCAATAGGAAGAACACCATTCAAACCATAGTTAGAGCATGTCGAAGCACCCTTCCGAAAAATCAAATATCTCATCCCTCCCTTTCACCAGTAAAATAACAATGGCATAAGGATGGAAATAGAGAAATTTGACAAATAAATGACTACATGACTAAAGCATTTAGTCACAAGACTAAAATTTTTAGTATCGTGACTGAAAATGATCAAATTCTACTATTTTTTGTAATTTTAAAGTATAAATGACCAAAATAAATGACTAATTTGGTCATCAAAAAAATTACAAGTAAGTAATTGATTTAAAAAAAACTAAAATTACTAAATAAATGACTAAATAAATGAAATTTTTGCCTATATTCTTTTCAACTACTATTGCAATGAGTTTTGTTAACTTGTTATTAAAATAAAATATATCAACCAATTATAACTAAGTTTTGTTTATATATGTTTTAAATTTAAATTTCTTTGTAAAGTATATATGCACATTTTTAAAGTTAATTATCAAAAATAATTATCTTCTTATTCATTGGCTAAAAAACTTATGGTTTTAAAAAATAATGAAGTGAGTTTTATAAATTATTTTGTTTGGATAAGATGACATAAACGTATATTTATTGAAGTTCCTATTTTTCATTCAAAATAGATGAGACAGATATTAATTGCAAAAATAATGTGATTATTATATTATAATTACATCATACAAACTTTATACTAGATAATTATTTTATAAATGTTATGTTATAAATAACTACTCTAGTTCAAATGATATTTTATGTAGATTAGATAATACATAGAACCTAAATATTATTAAATTGTCTTTTCTAAAATTGTATGTTATCATCCTTAATTAAATTATATATTATTTTAATATTATAACTATAATAGATAAATAATGGCTACTAGAGTGACACTTGCTTCTTTTACATTTGATCACAATTCAAAGGTTGTGATATTGCAATTGACCCATATTTGTTGGTTCACAAGAACCAGTCTCTCATGAGAATGAAAACACTTAATGTGTTGCATTTAGGTGATTCTCATAGTGAAGCATTAAGACTTCTGAAGTTGACACCCATGTCACCCATCCCAAAACTTCTCTGATTAGAGTGGACTTTACTATTAACATTAAACATAATTTATATTTTTTACTTAATTTTATTTTATGAGCTTTATTTATTTATTCATTCAAAAATTCTATTATTTAGAAATTAAGTTAAAAATTTTAAATATATAATTAATTATGTTTTAACTTTTTATTTAGATATAATTTATAATTAATTAATTTTTTAAATAAAATTATTATTTATTAATTTTAGATGTTTATTTATTTTATTTTATATATTTAATTTATTATATTTTAATTTAAAATTGAGATTTGATTTATTTTTTCAAAATATTTACATGTTTTAACATGAATTTTATTTGTAATAAAAAAAATTAAAAAGATAATGATGTTTTCTACACATTAATAAGACCCCTAACTTTTAGTAGAAGTCCTTATTATTATTAAGACATCATGTTTTCTATGATATTTTAACATTACACTACCAATTATAAATATGTGTGAATTATTATGCAAGAACATTTGTATTTCAAAATATAAAACTTAATTCGAAGTCACTAGTCATATGGAGAGGAGAGGGTGTTCAATCGGGTAGGATCTTTTGGAATCCAAGCAAAGTTAGGATTTTACCATTTTGCTCTAATGCAACAGACTCGCCGGCCTCTAATGCAATGATCGGCATCTACCCATCACATTATCTCTTCCCCTGCGCTCCACACCTTTCACCTTTCCCCCAAATACCAAAAAAAAATGGAGGCAAAGATTCTTTTCTCTTTCTAGATTCTCATCTACTACTTCACCATTACCCTATAATTATTTCGATGTCATTTTAGAATATCAATAACCATTAACCGTGTATTGAAATCACACAACCTCCTCCACACTATTTTTTTCACCAAATAGCCATCGAATTAGAAGGCCTCTATCAAATAGCTCGTCAGATTCGCATGGCGATACTTAAGGGCTATGATTGGATTCTCCCTGAGCTCAATTCGCCATAGCTTTTCAATATCATCAATTGAAATAAGATAAGAACACAGATTAATTACCATCTCCACATAAGATGGCGGATCATCTTCTAGATAAATTTGAGTATAATTCAAAAGCTTCTCTAAAGCTTCCCTGGTAGAACTCGAAATGGGGCCATTAACAGGGTTTTCATCAAAAACTTAAACCTTAAAGTTTAGGAAAGGAAAATCTAATTGTAGAACCTTGTGAAATTGCAGGTCCTGGTGAGATAGCAAAAAATGGAAAAATAACTTTTATGGAAGAGGCGTATTTTAGAACAGACAAAATGACGGTCGTGTATACTCACAAATAGTCCTCGTCTAAAGTCATGGCTATGTACTCATACCCTGCTGCATAGGAGGAGTCATTCCAAATAGGATACCCATTCTGAATTTGGTTCTTTTTATGAGGTATGGATATTCTATGAAGAACACAGACACGTTACTATAGTATAATGTATATCAAAGGAAGATTAGCTACATCGGTCATTGCATAAAAGACCATTGAATTTTTTTGAGGAAATAATCACATACTTATTGAACCAATTTAATTGATTATTGCATCATTGTATATGGGCTATTTTCATTGTTAAATTGATTGCTATCCATTTATGTATGCAAATGGTAATGGCTTTAAAACAAGCACAATGAGATTGGGAGTAGATGCAATTGCTTTTACTTGGACAACTCGTGGCAGGTGATTTTTATTCTCTTTTGAAGAAAAGAACAATCCAAGTCACATCACAGGTTTTCTTCAGATTTTTCTTAATAATATTACATTTTCTTTTTATTTTTCTTCTCTCCAATCATGAATGTCCTTTGAAATTATATATCATGACAATATCATTCTTGTTAAGGTTGTGTACAACACCAATCCCTGCCTTTGGCAGTCTACTATTGAGGACACAGCTAGGTGAGGTTAGCATATTCATTATACTCAAGCTAACAACAAATCTTGTCAACGCTGGCACAACTTGTGAACATAATGTGTATTATTTTTGCCACATTGAGTATAGTATGAGTACATAAACATAGCACCAGAAAAGTTAAACATCATGATCAAACTAAAGCACTTACATTATAGAATGAGTGCGTAAGATAGCAATAGCATGAGTACGTAAACATAGCAGCAACATGAGCAACATGAGTACATAAACATAGCAACATCAAAGTTAAATGCTATGATCAAACTAAAGTAGTTACATTATAACATGAGGACTTAATATAGCAATAACAAAATTGAACATCCATAGACATTGACTTTGAAATATTCCTAACATCATTGTCAAACTAAAGAATTTATATTATAGCATGAGGACTTAATATAGCAACAAAAAAATTTAACATCCATAGACATATACTTTGAAATATGTGCAGACATGGACTTTGAAATATGTGCAATATTGTTGGAAATGTTGTCCATGACTGTTGATGTTCATTATGTAAGAGAAAAAATTAGTTAGATATATACAGTAACTTGTTTTCAATGTCTTTATTATAGCAACATATAAAGCTAAGACCATTGAAGAGTATATGCTGATCTTGGCATTTGTTAGTTTGAAGTCAGTTGCAGATCTCCTCAAAATTGTTTCTCTTTTCATAGTCTCTACAATTATAGATGAAATATAGAACAAATGAGTATATTAGAGAGTGAAGATTGAAGTGTACAGTGGATAGATTGTTTGGTATAGAAAAGAAAAGGCTCTTGAGCTTACACTTTCTGGAGCCTTTTCAACTGAAATTATATTGCCATCTAATGCAAGTGAAAATGTATGATGTATCTTGAAATGTTGCACGAGGTAGATGATAATTGGCATGTTCAATTTGTAATCTCAAATGGCATCCTTGTTAATTCTGGTATATGTTATTCTAGTAGCTTGCTAGTAGCTTGCCATGAATAGTACAATTGACGGTTTCATCTACACTATCTATTACACATTGCAAGAAAGGTTCATGTGCAAATGTGGTTACTATTGTACATTGAAAGCATTGGAAAGAGTTGGCAGCAGATGGTTGAGAGGTTGTTGTTGGTTGGTAGTTGATAGTGCAATGCAGTGTGGTTTATAGTATAGGCCATAAGTGAACAAATGACAAAATTATAAAAGTGATAGGTCACTTATACCCAAGTACTGAATAAAAATTTGAATGAGTTTTAGAATCTTTTCTTGTAATCATTCTTTGATGAAGCATCAAATTTGTAGATTAGTTACAAACACTTAGACAACAAAGTGTAAGAGAATAAAATTTTGAATGAGTTTTAGAATATGAAAAGTTACAATTAAGGGAAAATGAAAAAAACATGAAAGCTATAGATCACTTGCAGAAGGTAACACAACAAAGTGCAAGAGAATAAAATTTTGACTGAGTTTTTGAAAATGAAAAGCTAAAATGAAGGAAATATTTAAGTTTAATATCTATCTCAAGCTGTTGAAGATGTCTCTGTAAAAGCAAAGATTCCCAAATGGGGAAACTCAAGAACTAGAAGGACATTTTCATTTTTGGTCAAATCAAAGATGAAATGTAGTAGGGAATAGTTAGTGGAAAAGGTTTTGAAATGGATTTTTATACACATTCCCTGCAGGGAACAACGAGTTTCTATACTTTCTGCAAATGGAAAGGTTCTTCCATACATAAAAAAGTGCTTAAAAGAGTAGAAGTTTGAATGTATTATGGAGAATTATGCTTAAATTGGAGGAGGTGAAAAAATACATGCTAAATGAAGCTCATAATGGACAAGAGTGTCATTGTGATGGAATGGATTCTAATGGTTTTGAAATTCTAGATCACAATGACATGAAAGCCATGCTGATATGAAATCCCCGCTTCCTTGTAAAGCACTAGGTTTCAGACAACATGGTAATCAATCGATATCAACTCTCTGCAATCTGACATTGACGGTAGTGAAACCCGCAATGAACATTTGCCCAGCGACATCATCTAAATTGAGGAGTACTCCACAAAAGCTGGTACAAACAATCAACAATATACAATGGGAAAGAAATATAACATTCAAGTACCAATTAATTTATGCAATCCTCCCTAGGAGATAGTAAATGTGTCTTATTTATTCAGACTTAGAACTGGTTAAGAACGGTAGGCAACAATATTGTATTTTATACCATTATTTATAGTTGATTCTATGTTTAATTTTACTTGGATATTATTTGGAAGGATCTAATGATTTAGAAATTAGGCTCTTCTTTGTTTCTGGTACTAATTATAGTTTTTAAAGCACTTACTCTTCACTTTAGGGAAATGCTCAAGATTTTCTTTTAGAGTTCAAGCAACCAAGTGGGTTCCACTTCTGACTTTGATCATCCAAGGGCATCTGACATGTAATTTTAGAGTTCATGCATCCAAGGGCTTTGGCTCTTTTCCTTTGGACTA
Organism: Cupressus sempervirens; assembly: GCA_028749045.1. Classification (NCBI taxonomy): domain Eukaryota; kingdom Viridiplantae; phylum Streptophyta; class Pinopsida; order Cupressales; family Cupressaceae; genus Cupressus; species Cupressus sempervirens. The sequence continues at coordinate 77,231,988 of CM053791.1, read as the reverse complement.
AGAGCATCAAAAGGCCTTCACTTTGGGTGCATGTGTGTTTAGCACCTTTACCTTTTACAATCAAGCACCCAAATTTGGGCATTCACTCTCTTTAGTCTCAATTTTTTGAGCAACCAATACTTTCATCTTAAAAGTAACCAATTTTTTGAGCAACTAGTTGAACAATATTGGTAACTAGAAGTGTTAAAACAAGGCTTTTCTGAATATACAAACACACGAGCCAATGAAAGATGAGAAATACTTATTAGTTAAATTGCTTAATGTCTACTATCTAATGCATCTAATACACTCTTTTTGTTATTGAATGTGTTTTAGAATTTTTAGAAAAGTTTATCATGATAGTAAAAATTCTACTCTCATTGAGGTCAAAGATTGAAACAATGATTGACTCTTAAGGGATTCTTTAAAACTTTCCTACTGCTGGACAAGCTGTGTTCATCAAGTGTTTACATCTGAAAAGTACACTGACCATAATCCATGCCAAATGCCTCATGCATATGGCATTAATCTATTGCAGAGTATTCTTGTTGGAAGACCTTTTTCATATTAAAATTTTGAAAAACTGTAAAGGATGTATAGTAGTGTGAATTGGGTATAAGGTTGAAATCCGAATTTTGTTTTTTATTGGCTTATATATTTACTAGGACATGGGTTAAGATGTGCATCTAAATGAACCTCTTATTTCCTGACCCCTAATCTCATAGCTGATTAATCATAGGGAATCTTGGAAAAAGGCAAAAAGAATCAAAGTGTTTTGGGAAGAGAAAGTGACATTGATGTGGTAATATGGTTTTATGGATTCCCCTTCCCCCCTTTTCATTTTTCTATTGTAGTTGAAGTCAGCACACTCGTTATTTATATCAGCACATCCAAGTGAGATAACATGCATAGAATGATAAAAAACCTCAAGTATTACATTCGCTTGCACATATATCTAATTGTATTGTATGATATTACTATACATACTAAAGACATTAGAATTGGATACCAGAGTAATCATAATATGAAAAAGGTAGCATCACCCCATATTTTTTACTAGTTCTTATCTACAGTAGGTTAATAATGTTGAGTAAAATGAGCATATTAAAGATTTAAACAACACCAAACATCAATTAGAAAAATTTTTAAAAATCAAGAAAATATACACAATATAATGAACTGCATGGTTCATCTTTAATGGAAAAACCATTAAAGCTTCATTATGTGGTTTGATGGATATACTGGCTATGACTAGACACTAACTGATTTGATCAATATGCTGATTTTTTATTTTGTGGATTTTTCTTTTATTGTGCCTTACAATACATTTGTTAGGCTATTTTGGACTTAACACTTTATTAGACATGAGTAATGGAAAAACATATCCAATAGCATAATGTCTGCTCTTTATCCCTGCTTCAGTAGGTATTGATGGATATTCTATACATGCATATTTGGATTTGTGGGTACAACATACAAATATTTACTCTAAAGTTGTCAAATATATACTGCACTCTAGAAAATTACTGCATCACAAGTGATTAGCACTGCAATATATTATAAAATTGACTTTAGGTGGGTGACAATTCATTTCATAATGATGATTTGTTATTCTATATTGCATCCTACATTACTAATTCAGAAAATGTTGTATTTGTACAGTTGTAAAAGCCTTGGTAGAAGATAGTAATGGAAAATTATCTGACCTTGTAGTTTGCTTTGGGGAAATGTTGATTGATTTTGTCCCAACCATTTATGGGATGTCGTTAGCAGAAGCACCTTCATTCAAAAAGGCCGTTGGAGGAGCTCCTGCCAATGTTGTAGTTGGCATGTCAAGACTTGGGGGCTCATCCACATTTGTTGGAAAGGTAGAAGATGATGATAGTCTGAGCTATAACAAACCAATTCACAATGGGATGTTTGGCCAATTGAATCCCTGACTGAAATGTACTCTGCACTTGTAATTTTGTCTCACATAAATTTTTACATTTTAAATTTTAATGTATTGAGATAAAAGAGTGTATCATATTTATAACAGTTAATTTAAATTAATGTGTCATTGGTCAACCTTTTAGCTGGTTAACTTACAGGCATTTCTTTTTTTCATTGATAATCTGTGTCCAGGTGGGTGAAGATGAACTTGGATATATGCTTGCTAATATTATGAAAGAAAATAAGGTGAGCCACAGAGGCATTCATTTTGATCCTGGCGCTCAAATTGCTTTGGCGTCTGTAACATTAAGAGCTGACAGTGAATGAGAATTCATGTTTTTCTGAAATCCTAGTGCAAATATGCTATTAGATGCATTAGAACTTGATGTGGACCTTATCAAACAGGCAATGTTAAAAATCATTGATTGGAATTAGAAATTTTCATAAAATATTTTTTAACATGCCTCAACTTTTCATCAAGTTATTGATGAATCATTGATGATCTATATCTGCCTTTGTTCTGTCATCCAATTCTGTCTAATTTTTGATGTTGTCAATTAATGATAATAGATTAATTTCTGATTACATGCAAAGATTTTCCATTACGGATCAATCACTTTGATTGCAAAACCCTGTAGGTCTGCAAATTTGGTAGCAATCAAAATGGCTAGAGATTCTGGTAGCTTATTGTCCTATGATCCTAATATGAGGCTGCCATTATGGTCTTCACTAGAGGTGGCTAGGGAAGGTATTATGAGTATATGGGATGAAGCAGATATAATAAAGGTACATCACTAGGATTTTTTCTTGATATCCATGTAAATTAAGGACAAACCAAATCCACATCATTTCCTCCACAAACTAATGTAGTTGTTCAAACTAATAAAGAGATTAGCTAGAACATACCAAAGAAATCAACAAACACACCTCTTGATATTACAATCTAGATGTCACTCAGGGCTAATTTTTTTTCTTTTTGTTTATGCAGTTGATCATTTTATGTTAAGTGGGTTATCTTGAATGAGATATAGATATGGAAATATAGTCAGGCATTCTCTGAAAACACTGATTTTTTTTCCAAAATAGTCAAATTTTGGATCTAATAGATATGTTTATTTTTTGTGGATGCAAATGACTATTGGGAAGTGCCCAATTGTGATAGCAATGTAAGCTACTTATCACATATATATATATATATATATATATATATATATATATATATATATATATATATATATATATATATATATATATATATATATATATATATCCCTTTGAAGCAATGTGACTAAGTGCATGTAGCTTTATCTTATTTGATGTTCGTTATTATTTTATTTATAATGATATGCTATTTTTTTTATTAATTAGATTTATTATTATGTCTGTAATATTAAAATATTGACTTGGGATAAGATTATAATCATAATTTAATATTTTATTTTAATTCCATTCATCATCTTAAAATAGACGATTCATAATATTATGTTATATGTTACTTCTTAATCATATTTGTAATAATAAATTATATTATGTAATATTATTAGCAATACTTTTTTTGTTTATTATAACAATTTGAATAATAATATTTCATAGTGTATTATTATTTATTTGATTAACATTATTATTATGATTATGATTATATTTAATTTAATTTTTTTTTTAACTTTATATTTAGGCTCTAATATTATTCAAATCTAGCTGCGAAAAGGGGACATTAGATTATGGTCAAAGATATGAAGTTTATGGTTATGATCAACCATCTCAGGATCCATCAATGTATGGTTTTGGGGCTTATCCTAGAATTGGGGTTATCAACAGGTTAGGTATAGTCATTACGTACCAAACTTTACTAGTTCATTATTTCCTTTTGTTATAGGTTTTTATAAGCAATTTATCATAAATATATCATTTACTTCTTTGTTTAATTTATGAATTGGCACCACTTTTTCTATTACTAGGAATAACTTAATTATAGATCATTGATAAGAAAAAACTTTCTTTTCATGTGCCTTGTTTTTATCAAATTCCTATTTTTACGTTGTTTGTAGACTAAGGTTCAATAAATGTCAACATCAGGTGTAATGAACACTTGAGCATAAGGAAGAGGAAATATTTGATCCTTTGCCACCTCCATATGTTAAAAAGTGAGTATTTCAATTGATTGTGTTTCACAGTTTTTAATAGATGTGATTTTTAAATAGGGTTTGATGTTTTTATTTAATACAAAGGTCTATTTTCTTGACATAAATTGCATGGTCATTTGTATCTTTTTCTTGAGAATGTAACACAAGAAACAATACTTGTGTGTGGCCAAAGTGATCCAAATTATATTTTATGAGAGTCTATCGCTACAATAATTTGGAGAAGTTTAATTGACATGAAATATAATTTTAAAAATGCTTGAACAAAAGAATTTAAAATTGTTGAATTATTATTGATAAAGATTTAGATTATTATTTTTCATAATAAATAAAAGTTGTGTTCTTTGAGAAGAGTATATCATGTTACAGTGACCATGATCATGTTAGATCTAATGTTGGGAGGACAAATTTGTCAATTTTTTTGCATTATTCTTTAAAGGGTACTAGCTCAATGGAAGAGCACCTACTTTATAAGTAGGGGGATGGTGGTTCAATTCCACCGTACCCTAATATGACAAAACTAATGATTAAATAAACTATCAAATATATTACCAAATATATGACCATATATACTACCAAATATACTACCAAATAGGCTACCAAATAAACTTCCAAATATACTACGATATATAAACCCAAAAAGCTACTAGAAAGATACCACCGAATCAACTACCAAATATATTACCAAACATACTACCATATATACTACCCGAAAAACTACCAAATATACTGCCAAAAAAATTACCAAAATTACCAAATAAACTACCTTATAAACTACCAAATAACAACAATAAATGACTAAATCAATGACCTAATAAATGATTAAAATAGTTTGGTCATAAATTTGGTTGGGAGATAAATGTTTGGAAATAAACTACCATTGGTCATGTGATCAAAATTAGTCACATATCTACAATTTTTAGTAGTTTATTTAGTAATATATTGTTGTTGATGTACTAGTACTAAGCCTCCTTAAAAAATTGAGCCTCAAAAGACTAGCACTAAACCTCCTTAAAAAGTTGAGCCTCCTCCTCAATAGGAACTTCCACCTCCATAGGAAGTCGCCTAGATGAAACAATGGGGAACAATGCCATCAACTACCATTGGTCCAACAAAGGTGATCTCTCCTCATCAGAGATCATAGCCACCTTGTTGACATGAAAAAAATTGCTCAAATCAACATCCCTAATAACCAAAAGGGGACAAGAGGAACCCCATATCCACTCAATAGGAAGAACACCATCCAAACCATAGTTAGAGCATGTCGAAGCAACCTTCCGAAAAATCAAATATCTCATCCCTCCCTTTCACCAGTAAAATAAAAATGACATAAGGATGGAAATAGAGAAAAGAGATAGCAATAACAACACAAAAGGAGTTGCCTCTCACTTGAACAACAAAGGAGTACCCAAAAGAATTGAGAGTCAAAAACAACACCATAAAGGAATCCCCTCTCAAAATCTCAAACCCTAGAAGAGAATCCAAGAGGGATCTATCAAAGACAACCCCTCTCTGCCCTAGGAGCACACCAAAAATGCCAAAAAGAGGGCACCCAGCCTAAAACTAGGCTAGACATACACCCTGTTGCCAAGAGAAACCATTACAAAATGATTGCCTGCACAAACCCCATGGCCCAAAAACCTAATGGAAATTAGCCTTCGATATCCTCTAAGATGAGCACCCAACATCCTCACAAAAAATCAATCACCGCCAAGTTAAAGAAGTTCAAAGTAGGGAGAAGGAAAGGAGGAACATAGTTGGATGAGTGTTACCCCCTTAGCATCAGGCTCATCTCCCTCATCTTCCTCGCCACCATCATTAAGGTCATTCACGCAAGAAACCCTAGCATCATTTCTTCATTTTTGAAAGCACTTTGTCTCTTATCTTCCATGTACTTTTGTGTATGCCCTCTAATTGTAGTATTTTTGCAGCAAAATGTATTTCTTCAAATATATGTTGGGATTACAAGAGGACAGTAACCCACTATAAATTCTATTGTTCGAAAAACTTGGGGAAAGTTTGTATTCTACATGCCAACATATCAAATTTTTTTTCCCATGAGAATATAATTACAATTGATTGGATGGAAATTGCATAAAGTAAATAATGATGGAGCAGCAAATAAATTAGCAAACATGGAATTATTGCATCCGATGACAGGACATCCTTGTAATTAATATACTAGGAAAGTTGAACAAATCAAATAGGGTATGCGATGAACCCAAGTCAATCACAAAAAGGAGCAAATGGTGTGGACAAGAAAAATAGGTGACAAGGACACATCCTATGGTCATCTATTGATTTAAGCAACTATCGAGTGTTAATGTGAAAAAATAGGTCATGATTTAACAAAATAACTTTGGTATAATAGGAGAAACAATCTAATATTCATATAAAAAATTTTCATGTTTATTTTTAAAAATAAGTATGTTGATACTCATTTCTTACAAAACAAAAAGAGTCAAAAGTAATTATTTACATACCTAATAATCGTTCACCATGGCACTAATAAATAAACACTATAAGTAAAATCCTATGACATCCTCAAGCAACTGGTCTAATTGCAATTTGTACCTATGTAGACAACTAATAGTGTAGGGCTCCTAATAGAGCAAACAAATAATGCAAAATTAAAATACAAATTTGAATTCATGAAGTTATCATATGAATTACAAAATTAATGTAAAGCAATTGCAAGGACACACATGAAATGACACATTCTTTCCCAATTCTAATTTGAATTTAAAATATATCAACCATAAAATAATGAATGAAATCATATAAGATGCTATTTCATTCATCTTTTTCATCGAAAATTCCTTGTTTGTGCACTAATTATTCTTTGTTGATTGTATTCAGTTTATTATTATCTACAGAATCAAAAGCTCCTTTGGGAGATTATACTCTTGTTCAGATTAGTACCTTAAGCTATCATTTATTTTGTGTTTTTTTCTATATTTTTCTACTTATTTTATGCTCATATCTATTTTTTATTTATTTGTTACTAATTTATGTGTTCTCGTATAACACTTTTCAATTGCTAATTTCATGTGTTCGAACATCAAGCAAGTTTTCATCAATATGCATTAATTAGACACATTCAAATTATATTGTTTGGAGTAACTAAGTCATTCATAGTATACATTTCTTTGACACATTCAAATATTAGGTTCTCATATTACATTGTTTTCAGTTATTTCATGCATTAAAAAATCAAGCTAAGTTTAGCGTATGCATTACTTATGTTAGTTTAGTGTTTTCATGTTTTCAGTTAGATATATGCATTCAAAGTTTACTTCTATCAGTTACTAAGGTGTTCATAGTTTGCATTGTTCTAACTATTATAATACCAATTTCAATTATTAATGTGTTCATAGTTTGCATTATTCTAACTATTGTAATAATTTTCTCATGTTACATTTTTTCATGTAAGTTATATCATGTTTTAATCAATAAAACTATTCCATGTTCTCATTATATGTATAACTTTCATGTCTACAAGTTCTATTATTTTTAGTTAGTAAGGCATTCACAATATGTTTAGTTAGATGCATTGAAGCTTAATATTCTCATATTTCAATGTTCCCACTTACTTGTCTTGTGCCTTTCATAATTCAAGGTACTTCTCACTACTTGTGTTACTTGCATGCCTTCAAATTAGATTGTTTTTATGATGGTAAGTTGTATAATTTATTCATTAATAAAACATATTTACGTAGACATTAAATATGGTCCCTCTCTCTATGTCAACATTCACATTAGTATTGCATTTTAATATAAACATCTGGATCATTTCTTTAATTGAGGGCTCATATAATATCACCTCATGGAGGACCCTTTGAAATCAACCAAAACTCCATAAGTAATCATGGTTACATGTTCCTTGCTCACTGTCTACTGGGTGATTTCCCAAACTCAATCCATTACCTACCCACCATGAGCCCTAAAATTTTCTACATTTCACCTTCTTTCTATCATTTTCTTGAGACTTCATCTCCCTTGAACACTTCACATTGACCTTATTTCTTTACATGTGATGAGGGTTTGAATCCATCACTCACATTTGTTAAGCTTACATTAACTATGTACATTCTTAATTTGTCATTCAATTTTTTGTTACATAATCTATGCATTTGCTAAGCTTACATTGATTATATGCATTCTTAAGTTGATATTGAATTGTTTGTCACATTGTTTGTACTCATTTGATAGACCTATAATGATTGTATGTGTATCATCTTTAAAAAGTAAGCACTTTCTTTGTGAGACATTTTCATCCCTCCTTAGTGTGCTTTGGTATATTAGGACCTCCTATTTCATTTAATTACTAAAATTACGGTCCTTTTTCTTCTTCTAATCTAACCTTTTATCTACTTCAAACATACTTGAATTGTGATGCTTGAATTCATTGGCTACATGCTCTAGGTTGTCCCCATCCTCTTTGATGCATTTTGTAATATCTTTAGGATAATGGCATAACCTTGTGCATGCACTATATATCTTTGTTCCTTCAACAATACAACCTTTGATATATTTAATTCACTCATCAATGAGTTGCAAATTATTAACAATATTTACACATACCTTCTACTATTGTAAATACCTAAATTCTTGATGGAAGATTTAACAGTTATATGTTTATTAAGCTATCTAAATAAAGTTAAAAAATGGATAAACATCATTGGCTCAAGTTGGTTTTTGAGAAGAAACTATTCTATATAAATAAGATACAGATGAATCAAAACAGGGAATTGTTGTATAAATGAGACATTGACTTGCAAAAGTGTCTCAATACTAATGAACAAATAAAAATACTTGTGTAGAAAAAATCAAGGGTATCACGTGGACAAAAAAAAATATCATTATGTGAAAAATTCCAATCCCACTTGGGATCATGACGACAAAGATTACTCAAGAGGGTCAATTAAGGGTAAGGCTAGATTATTAGTGGTGATAATAAGAATTAGGTCTCATCATCTAAGTTATGTGGGTGGTTCTCAAACTAATATGAGGAGAAAGAAAATGTTTTTTCTGCAACAAAGGAGATTTTGAAACCAAATGATATTTCATTTCCAAGTGTTTTTATTACCAAGATATTCATGGTGACTATGATAACAACTTTAAGGAGGGTTACATGAAGATGACCTAGGATTTGATATTAGGTCCCTTAGACTATTGATCTTATGGTCATCAGTAAAATTTCTTCATTCATTCATTCATGTAATATAAGAAATGAGGATATAGAGAGAGGGGTGGGATGATCCTTTTTCTTCCACCACATCAAAAGGAAGAAGACCCACCACACTTAAGAAGGCTCAAAATTGAACAAGTATAATGATCCCTCATTTAATAGAAAATGAAAATGAAATAATTAAGGAAGAGATGCAAGATTTAGAACAAGATAGGAAAAACATTGACATTTTATATGCGTAGACTGGTAGGAATTTAAAAAACCAATTCTAACCATTTTCAATTGCAAATTGTAGTTGGAGTATTCTACTTTCCAACTTTGGTCTCAAAATTGATGTCATTTATTCCCACACATAAAAAAGAGAAATTATTGGGTAGAAAGGGGTTTGCCTTAGTCAAAACCCAATTTGGAGTCAACCTTGAAATTGAAATGAAAAATACTTGAATTGAAAATGCATTGGTTCAAAGAAAAGGATAAATGTGAAACATAATATGTCTTATACCTTAATAATGCAATGCTTATTGAATATCATCACAAGTGTTTATGCAATAGCCCAACTTTAGAAAAAAAAAGCCTAAAAGAAGATCATGAAAGAAATGCCTTACAAAATGATTGATGTAGCTTTCCACAATATGTGATATGAAGAAGGAGAATGACGTCAATACTTAAATGATTATAAATGGATAGTTGTGTTATGATCTTCTTCCTTGACTACGATCTCAGTTACTTAGGATTCAATAAGGAAATAATCATGCTACAATGAAGAGGGTTACCTTATAATGCCTTGGATGCTTGGGATATCAAATAATTTGAACTTGCACTTGAGGTTAGGATTATGTATCATGTTGTTCCCTAAATGAGGAGAGCTAGGTTGCTCGTATATCCCTTACAAACATTTTAGAGCTCAAAACTCACAAGAAGTGGATAGGAATTTGAATTTAATACTCAAGCACTAAGACCACCTCTAGGTTCAAATTTTGGGGCAAATATGAAGGACATAGTTAACTACACTAACTTAGTCCTAGGAAATAGTCAACTAGGCTAACATAGTGCCACCTAAAAACCTCAAAATTTGGACGAAGGGTCCTAATCAAAGAGGGGATGCTTGAATGGAAAGTTGAATCAAGGTTAGAGCATTGGAAATCAATGTGACATCTTATACATGCTAAAATGGGGCCAAGTTAAATGAGAAACTACATAGTCATGCAATTGTATAATAGTACAATTCATGTTTAAATTTATTATATATATCTTTCATATCTATCGTTATCCTTAACAAACACTCACTTTCTCTCTTTCTCTCTCCATATTGCAAACATAACATGGGCTTCTTAGTAGTGGAGTTTAGATATTTTAAAAATATAAATTAGATCTCTTAATTGTGTTTAGAACTCTTAAGTAGACACATAGTTAATTTCAAGCTATCATTTCAACTTATTACAACCCTTGTTTCATAGATAACACTATTTTTCAAACACAACACCAATTGACCTCATGCACTACACAAACATCTCCTAAAAACAAACCTTTTTTTATTTCAAATCAACCTTCCACACCTCTTTAGTGTGCCCATTGCACACCAAGGTGCAAATGCTAGTATTGATGATTTTGGGTTAGAAACTTATTAAAATAGAGAGTTGTTTTTATTGCAAGGATTAATAGTAGAAAAAAAGCCAACTAATTGCCAAATTTGGAAAACAATATGCATTATGTTAATATGAAAACAAACTAGCACTTGTATGAAAGGGTTGCATGGACCATATCAATGAAAGACTATTTATTGTTAGAAATCAAACCTTTATGTGCAATGGTTCAAAAAACTTAGAAGGTCAATTAGGGGGGAAAATAATACATATCTTGCAGACATTCATGGAGTACATGAGGTAAATTGCTTAACTATTTATCAAATATTTTTTGTTTGTGCAATGAAGGTAGCAATGGAAAAGTGATATAAGGGATATGTATAGAGATAGATTGTTCTAAAGTGCCCAAAGGCACTTTAGATGTCTCGGGACAATAAATAATTATAATGTAAAAGCACAAACTTGTGTCACTCTTTTGTAAAGGAAAAGGCTAACAAAAGTGTAACTCTTGAACTTCAATGACATAAAATTGGTATTATTATTTAGAATTTGAAAATGAAATAAACTAATGAAATGTGTAGAAATGGAAGAAGTTTAAGATTATAATTTTTAATAATTATTTGGAATAAGAATTGATTTTTTCTCCAAATTCTTTTAGATAATTTTTTGGTTGTTGAAAAAAGGTGAAAATTAGGGGTCTAGTTCCCACCACAAAACTATATGGAAATAAACTTATTTCCCTTTGATCTCAGACTATGTTATAGATAACATATATATCTAGAACAATCAAGAATAAAAATTGGCTTTAGACCTATATTTTCTCTTTTATAATGATTCAAGTTTCAACTCACTTGAAATTGATAGTTTTCATCTCCCACCACATTTTTCAAAACAAATATATTCTAACCAAAAGAAAAATTATACACTCTGGAAGAGGACTCTCTCCTATAGAACATTATATAAATTTTAATTTTTTTGATATGATTTAATACTTTTGTCTTTCTCAAAATCGACATCTTTTTGAGTGTTAAAATGTGTGCTTGCAGAATTTTTAAATTACAATATACTATATATAATTAAAACACTATAAACTCTATATGAGAATATTCTTGACTTTGAGCTCTATAAAATAGTGTTTATATGTTATTAAAAATATCATAAAAAAATAGTAAGGGTTATTGAAATATCAATTTTCTAAAAATAATTTTATTTCTTTAGTAATTTGATATAAACTAGTATAAAATATGCATTTAATAGACATTTCCAATTGGAAAAGTTTGAAACCATATATAACTTACACTAGTACATTATAGGTCAATTTTTGACCTTTTATTTTGACCAAGCCCTTAATGAGCTTGTTGAATACATTTTTTTTTTGTTTTTATGCCCAAGTTGGTCAAAATTTTGACCAAATCGGGTTCATAATAAATAAATAAAATTAGGTTCATAATTTCTTATCACAAAGTTTGTTTAGTAATGGTCTGTGTGCACATGGGAGCCATTTTAGGTTAGTGCACATACTGCCCTGAGTCCTATTTCTACACTAAATGTTGCTAAAAAGGTAAATCTAGCTAATGAATTGACGAAGGTAGTGTGTTAGAAGAGAAGGTCGAGTTATGTCTTCTTGAAGATGATTAACCTAATACTTCAACTCATGAGGATGATAATTCAACCATTCAACTATGCATCTCACTATCACACTATTGATCTAGCCCATTCACGACATTGGGGCTCTCATGTCAAGCATTGTCAAACCTGGTGCTCATTCATCCCTCTGTTTTGTCTAGTATATCCTCTACTGCTTCAAATTAGGGCAACTTAAGCCCCTACAACATTCTTGGGCCATAGGAGTTATCATAGACATATTATGGCATGAATTTTGATTACAATAGTGAGAGCAAAAAGAGGGGTAAAAATTTATTAAGACAGAAAGGAATACAACAACGAGAGCTCAACAAGGAGCTCGATCCTAAGCAACAAGATCATCAAATTCTTGCACCATCTCAAAGGACAGTTGCCCCCTATCCCTAATATTCCAACCCGGATCATGACTAGAAGCCCATTTGGCTAAACAATCAACAGTTCTATTCCATTCACGAGGAATATACATGAACCTAATGAACTGAAAAGAGGAAGAGAAGAAAAGAATCTGCTTAACAAAAGTGGCCAGCTGCCAACTAACATCCTCAAGCTCTTGCGAAGAAAGCATGTTCACCACCACCTGGGAATCAGACTCACAAATAATCTTACTCCATCCCCGCAAGCAACACTGTTCCATAGCATATAAAATAGCCTGAGCTTCCATGAGATTGTTAGTATAATCACCCTTATGAACTGAGAAGAAAAAATTAACATCCCTAGAACTACAACGAGCCACTCCACCAATACCAGCCGGACCAGGATTCCCACGGGAAGAACCATCAGTGTTAATTTTCAGAACTCCACAGGGAGGAGGAGTCCAGTGCCCATCCCGGTTAACCTGACCCTTCCTCTGATGGTGAAGCTGCCTGGACATAGAAGGAAACCTATGAGCTGCAACCCCATCCTGGAGATGAAAATTGAGGCGATTACAGATAGCAAGATCAACCGGATCCATACCCCCATCAAGCTCACACTTCACAAGAATAGTTTCCTGAAGAGAATGTGATATTTTCCACCAAAGATGCAAAACACCAAGCCGAACATCTTGGAATATGCGACGATTCCTCTCCAACCAGATATGCCAAAGCATGAAAGATGGGCCAGCAATCCAAGCAGCATGGAGAGAAGAAGACTTGGAGGGAGCACTACCCAAGCAGGCCCAGAACTCAGGCAAAGAGGAAGCATGCCGACAAGAGCAACCCCAAGCGCTCCACCAAAGGTGCCATATCTGAGTAGAATAGGAGTAATGGAAGAACAGATGGGAGACAAACTCCTCTCCATTACCACACAAAACACAATAAGAGGGGCCCTGAAATCCACGTTTACAAAGATTATCCCAGGTAAGACAACGGTTGTGAGCCACTAGTCACATGAAAAAATTGCACTTGGACCAAGAAACTTTATTCCAAACTTGCTTCCACCAAGGGACCTCAGCATCCCCAAATAATTGTCTAGTTATCTCCTGATACCCAGCAGAGACATGATATTTACCAGACAAGGTACCGCCCCAAGCCAAAACATCTGGACCAAGCAAAGAAGAACACTCTCTAGAGGCCAGAATTTGAGAAAGCTCCTGACGATCCATGTCTGTACCTCCAGGAGGCCAATCAGAGGAATGCTTCCATCTGTAACCAACAACAAGTCCCAATTGATAAGGGGTCTTGTAATGAGCCACTTTATCCCATCCAGCGGCAAGAAAAGAGTCACAAAGAGGCTGAAGATGAGGGTATATGGATAAAATGGAAGGGAATCCATCCCAAGCATCAAACCAAAACAAAGCTTGAGAACCTCCTTTACATATCCAGAACAGACCCCTCTTCACCAACATCGCACCTGTCTTCAAAGTATGCCAAACCATTGAGCCACGACCTTCAAGAGGAAGTGCAGAAATAGAGCAAGGATCAGCACCATGAAAATATTTATGAGTGATAATACGAGCCCAAAGTTGATGTTGTCCAGAGCACCATCGCCAATAAAGTTTAGCAGCCAAAGCTTGACTACTCAATAGAGCAGATCGAAGACCAAGACCACCCTCCTTTTTAGCCCTACAAACAGTTGCCCAATTAACCAAGCTCCATTTAGTACTACACAAATTACCACTCCAAAGGAATTGTCGAGAAAGAGCATCAAACTCCTTGAGAAAGTAAATAGGTGCAGCATGAACCATGCTTCTATAAGTAGGAAGAGCTTGGATAACAGCTTGAAGAAGAGTAACCCGGGCAGCAGTAGAAAGCCATCTATGAGTCCAATGATTTACCTTATCCTAAAGCTTGGTAATCAAATTTTGCCAGAAGAGACGCGGCTGCCTGGAGACAGCAATAGGAATGCCAAGATAAGTCAAAGGAAGTGAACCTATCTGAAACCGTAGGATACCAACAATCCTGTGCTGAATAGAATCAGGAGTGTTAAAAAAGTAAATGAAAGATTTGTGCTCATTAACTTTCTGGCCTGAAGCTGCCAAATAAACATCCAAAGCATGTCGAAAGGCTTTAGCTTCCTTGATCCTAGCAAGATCGGCAAGAGCAGAGTCATCAACAAATTGAAGATGGGAAAGAGAAGGTAAGCCATTACCCCACCGCCATCCTTGAATAGAATTCTGGGACACCTGATGCTTAATGAATCTGCCCAAGCCTTCAGCCATGATGATGAATAGATATGGGGAGAGAGGGTCACCCTGGCGGAGGCCTCTAGAAGCACCAAATAGTTGTGAAGGTTGACCATTAATAAGAACAAAAAAAGAGGCAAAAGTAACACAACTCATAATCCAACTCACCCAGTTAGAGCTAAATCCAAAAGAAAGAAGAATACTCCTTAGGAAGCTCCATTTAACTCTATCATAGGCCTTAGCCATATCCAGCTTAACAAACATGGCTCTCTCCCTTGAAGTAGCCATAGAGTGAATAGCCTCAGTAGCAATAACCACCCCATCCAAAATTTGTCTACCAGCAACAAAACCACCTTGTTCTTCTGAGATAATAATGGGAAGCCACCTTTTCAGTCTCTCAGCAATCAGCTTAGTAATAACTTTGTAAACCACATTACATAAGGCAATTGGTCTAAAAAACTCCAATTGATTAGCACCCTCTCTCTTAGGAATAAGAGTCAAGAATGTAGAGTTCAAAGCTTGAAGGATCTGCTTGCTAGCATAGGATTCTTTAACCACCTCCAACAAATCATGATTAATGATGTCCCAAAATTCCTGAAAGAATTCAACTGGAAAGCCATCAGGACCAGGAGCTTTCCCCTTAGGCATGCCAAAGACCACCTCCTCCAGCTCTTCCAAAGAAATAGGACGCATGAGATAATCATTCATTTCTTGAGTGATAAGGGAAGGAATACAAGACAAAATAATATTTTCTTCATTATCAGCAGGAGGAGAGTCCTCAAAGAAGAGGGTAGAGAAGTACGAAATAGCCTCCTGGAACAAAGCTGGCAAGGAATTCAGTTGGATACCTTGAGAATTAACCAAAGAAGAGATAGTGCTCTGATTTCGGTGAGATTGCACTGTTTTATGGAAAAAGGCAGTGTTTCAATCACCTTCCTGGAGCCAATCAACTCGAGCCTTTTGCTTCCAAAAAATTTCCTCTCAAAGTTCCCATTCTTCTAGAGCTCTAGAAGCAAGGGATTCAGCTTGGCCAAGATCCTCTGAGAAACCTCGATCTCTAATCTCCCTTGTGATGACATCAAGATTTTCTTGAGCAAGCCTCTTCATAAAGTGAAGATTCCCAAAGCATTCCCCATTCCATATCTTGAGCTGCCTTTTAACATATTGAAGCCTTTTAGAAAATGAGAACATTGCAGTACCATATGCAGGAGCACCATCTTTCCACCAACAAAAAACAAAATCACAAAGAGAGGAGTCACGAAGCCACATCAACTAGAACTTAAAAGGAGGATTCTTCGGAACATAAGCCCCTATAGTGGAAAATTTGATTGGCCAATGATCTGAACCCCTCCAATCAAGGATTTTTGAAGAGATAGTAAGGGTGCCACTAAGCCAGAAGCAAGAAACAAGAAATCTATCCAGGCGTTCTGAGATAGCAGCAACACCAGTCCTGCGATTATTTCAGGTATAGAGGCCATTAGAAGGCTTAACATCAGAGAGATGCAAAAGAGATATGTGTTGCCAAAGAAGAGCAGAAGAAGGCCCCAATCTAGCCAAACCACCATGCTTCTCTTCCAGACTTAAAACTGAATTGAAGTCCCCTGCTAACACCCAAGGATGATAAGGATGACAATTTCTAACATATTGAATATGTTCCCAAAGTTCCTCCTTTCCCACAAGATCAATAGGTGCATACACATTAGTAACCATGATTACCTCTCCTGAGTCTAGAGCAGAAGCTACCATAGAGAGAGCTGAACGAGAAGACATCCAGCCAAGAGGAGAAATTTTTTGAGGATCCCAAAATATAGCTAAACCACCAGCACTGCCTGTTGCCCCAACACACTGGCATTGGCCACGCGACCAAATACTAGAGGCATGTTGGACCATAGACTCCACAAAGAGCTTAGTCTCTTGGATACAAAAAACATCAGGACTATGATCAACCACCAAGTTATGAATAGCCTTTTGTCTAGGGATGCTATTCAACCCCCTTACATTCCATGAAAGAATAATCATCATTGGGTAGAATTGGGAAAATGAGAATCCAAAGGTTTCACTGAACCAGACTCAATCAATATATCTCCTGTGAGTTTAATCTTCTCTTGGTCTGTTTTGCGCCCACTCCTTAGAGGGGGAGTAGAAGAAGCCCGCTTAAAGGGTCGAGGCAGCAACCCCAAGGGGAGAGGAGATCCCTTGCCCTTACCTGATGGTAGCACATCCTTAACCAAGTCAGCCAAAACAACAGCATCATCTTCCAACACTGTAGGAGTCACCAGAGCCACTGTCACAGGAGCTACAGGAACCTCACAGTTCTGATATACTACAACTTGAGATGCCCCACAAGCATCATTAGGAACAGATCTCTCATCTGGGCAAACTGGATCAGAAGAGATAGGAGGAGGAATACGCTCCTCTAGAACCATACTATCCAGCACCTCAAAGCGGTTAAAACATGAGTCAGATAACCTTTCTTTCAAAGGCCTCTTTTGACCACGTCCCTTAGCTCGAGGGCGAACAGGGGTAAATCCATCCTTATCCTGCATTTGAGCCTTACCCTTACCTGTAGCATCTTGTGGATTCATCCCCTTGGTAGTATTAACCATTTGAGATTGTCCTTTCCTTGTAGTATCTGCCAAACCACCAGCATTGCCAGCTGTAGAACGATCCACTCCTTTGAAACTTGAGTTACAGGGGCACTGCCGCAGTAAATGACCATACTCATGACAAATCCGGCGATGGAAAGGGAGGGATTCATAATCTAATTGCTGCACCCAAGAAGAATCCCCCAGACAAATTTCCAAAGAATCTGGTAATGGGTTATTCAAATTAATTTCAACACAAATTCTAGCATAAGAAATAACCTTTTTATCGAGGGATTGATGTGCGATCGCAGCTGGCTTCCCCAACAAAGCAACAATTTGTCGAAGGATGTCTTCACGCCAAAATTCTAAGGGAAGACGAGGCAAGCGAACCCAAACTGGCACTGTTGAAGGGAGATCCTCAGCAGAATTAAAACCTGAATGCCAAGGTTTGACAAATAACCCCACATGGTTGTAGAAATAAGGGCCTCCTTCAAAAACACGATCAGACATGCAAGAGAATACAACAAAAAAATAACTATTCCCTGCCAACATAATCTCCATATCGCCTTCCACCTGCCAAGAACGGCGGATCCATGCCTCAAGAGCGGATAGGGAAATCCGGATTCCAAGAAATTTGCATATCAAAGCATGCTTGGTCCAATAATCAATGTCCTCCATTACAACTGTTGGAGGAATAACCAGAACAGGGCGATCATGGCTACGCGGAAAACACCCATTAACTTTTTTCAGCTTGGAGCTCTCCCCTGAATAAAATGATTCAGATCGCATTGCATGCATAGTTGGAGAAGAACCATCTGTTCTCACCAACGGAGAAGAAATCCCAGGCCCTGCCATGCAAACAATAAAACCCCAATCCAAAATTGACTGCAGAAGATCTCCAAAAACACCGATGCAAATTATGTCCAGTAGCTAGCAATCCAAACAAAACAAAAAAATAGTAAAGATCAAACACCAAGAACGGGCTAGGGGAAAACCCTATTACAATAGTGAGAGATCACAACTGTCTACATAGTTTTTCCTCATAGTCGTACCGCATATGTGAAGTTCCTCATGATGGAAAATTCATGATAATATGACTAGCATCAATGAATCCATAGTAGTTTGGGTGACTACTCTATTGGAATCAATGTTTGAACCCAATGATGCATTCTAGGCCAATGAGGAAGACATTTGTATTGAATGTTCATTTGCCAAGAGTGACATTTTATCAAACAATTCAAGTACCCCCTTCACTCAAGTCACTCTCATGTAAAATATTAGAATGTTACTATACACATCAATGGTATCTCTAAGTTGGCTCGGTCAAGTCTTTGACTATGAACAATAAATCCTTGATCGGGTCTTGATAGTTGTAGGTCTTCTCCCTTGGACAGAATTCAATCTCGATAAAAACCTTCCATTAGCGTCTTGACAAAGTAGCTTGAGAGATGTTATGTGGAGCACCATAGAGTAGGGGAAAGGAAATTAATGATTCATAGTTATGAATGGATACATTGAAAATAATGGACCTCTGCAAACAATTAAAGAGAAATTTCCAAAGTTCTCAAAATAAAATCAGTAAAATTTGTAACAACCTACCATTCTCTCATAGAAAGGAAGACTGTTCAATCTCCACTAATTTGGCATGAACTAATTATTTATTGACTTTTCAACATGCATATATTGTATGATGTCAATCAATGTATGGTGTACAGGGAAAGTATTTATCATATTTTTGTAAAACTCTTGTATCTGATTGACTGCATGCATATTTTTTAATATTAAATGACAATGTTGTTTTGTACTATGTAGTTATTACTTTCACTCTCATTTATCCACTCTTAAAATAAAATAAAATGATAGTGTACATTTTTTGTTTTGGTTGTATTGTAGTTTTTGTTTTTACTCTTATTCATCCACTCTTTTTTAGTGTATCATGCATTATATCCAATCACATGTGACATGCAGAAAGGTAGTTATCTTATTTTGTAAACCTTTTGTATCTGATTGACTCCATATCTTTAAATATTCAATAATAACCCCATACATTAGATATGATCACATGTGATCCACATCATTTGTAGACATAATATGAAGTTCTTACTCTATATTAGCTTAGGCAAGTAGCCTATAAGAAATATTTATCTGATTTTGTAAAACTTTTGTATGTGATTGGATCCATATTTTGAGAGATGTTGTCTAGAGCAACATAGAGTAGGGGAAAGGAAATTAATAAAACAAAGGGATCTTATCCAACACTAAGTGAAACAGTAGGACATGATTGATTCATAAAATGGTTAGTCTTAAATATTATATACTAGGAAAAAATTAAGCTTAAAAAATAAGTCAACTTTGACTATTTAATACTTCTAATCTAGAAATCAAATCTTAATATGTGATATTTAAGCATCTCGATAAAAACCTTCCATTAGTGCCAACTCCCTTTTGAATTGATTTCTAAAATATGTTAGCCCATGTATGGTTATACAATTTTTTTCTTGCAAATAAGATAATACCTTGTAAATTCATATGGAAAATATAAGTTGCTTGATCAAGTAATGAAGAGAATCAAACTAGCTAAGAATAAACAAAGTAAAATTGCCTCACTATATAGAGGTATTAGCAAAAAATTGTACAATGAATATAATTACTAGTAGTTTCGACCAAATTTACACCCTACAAGTCAGACAAGTGGAATGCTGGAGCAACCATGGTTGAATACAACAAGAATGGAAAATATGGCTTGGATGAAAAGGCATCTCAACTTCCTTATCATAACTTCCTTACGAAGATCAATTACTTGGTCTTTTAAAAAAAATGATTAGACACCTCTACACATTACTCACCCTATGACATGACTTGACAATGCTCTTCCATAAATGCAAAACTAACTAATTCTATTGTGTTTTTATTTGTCAACATATCAGGAATAGAATTTGATAATGAATTCACTTAACTTTATAATGTGATGCACAAATTCATCATGGGTTTAGACTTCATCCCATCAATGAAGAGCATAAAATATGTATTTTCTTTCTTGTCTCCTTCCATTTATTGTGCTATTGTATATTTTTTTACTGAATTCTCTAGAGCTTCATTTGTATCTCTTTTCTTTTCATTCTTATCATCTACAATAATCAAATCTTCAACTTTTATAAAATAATCTGCAATCACTCATAGTGAAGGTTCTATATATTGAAGAGAACGAAGTTTGTCCCATTTCTGCACAAAAATAGAGATGACAAAGATTTCACTTTTAAGATGTTTACTTGCATATACACACTATGTGAAACAAAGTATGAAGAGTTTGTATATGATAGGGGAGAGACATCAACACCTCTATCATGATATTCATATTTTCCTCTCATTCCCAACATATAATTATCTATGTGATCAATCAAACCTACCACCCATCCAAATGATTCGCTTTATTGTTAATGAAAATGATATTCCACACCAATCTATGATAGTTCAAGAGGCACTTCCACTCTCGAGGCAATTTTCTAATATTTTTTGTCATTTCCTGAAAAAAAAAATCAAATACATATTGCTCCTCTTGACTATATGTCATGAAGAACAACAACCTCAAATGAATTGTATCGTCCAAACACTAGTCACCTAAATCAACACATTGCATAATTACCCACAACATAAATTTTAACTGAATTAAAGGATAGCACTAATATTATATAATTTGCACTAGAAATTCAATCTATAATCTAGTTTTGCTTACTATAATCACCTTTAGCTAAATTTTCTTCTTGGGCAGCTATGTTCCAGAATTTTCTATCATACCTCCTACAAGCTTTGCTACTACTTTCCATAATGATTTAATGCCACTATTTTGTCGTGGTGAGCCACTAGCATCTACCAATACAAATGTAAAGTTAGTTGTTAGAAGTATATAGAATTGAGATTGATTTTTTCATGTTTGAAATATTTCTTATAGCATTAGTTATTAGCATTTGGATGATTAGTTATAAATTCAATTTATAATCTAGTTTTGCTTATTATCACCTTCAGCTACATCATCTTCCTCAGGAGCTTCTTTTATAGGAATGATGCAATGCATAACTCCTACAACATTTACTACTATTTTCTATAAGGTCTAAATGGCACTAGTTTGTTGTGAGCTGCTAGCATCTACATATACAATGGAAAGCTAGATATTAGTAATAAGCAATTTATTTAAGTTCAAAACATTGCTTATTTCTTGAATAACATATTTATCTAAAATTTAATATTAAAGTTCAAATGTGGATTAAATTTTTGATGCACTATCAACTCAAACTTATACTCGTCCTTCTTCAATATTCCTAATTCACTTCTTGGTTTCTACTTCCCTCTAAGGCACTACGAGTCTCAATATGCTGACCCAAGACTTAAGGTACCTATACTGGTTTAAAATAAGGATTTTACACTTTTTTCAATCACCCAACCTTCCATCTAAAGGTTGACTACCTACATATCAGATTTGTGGCCTTTAGCCTACTCATAGACTAAGTCTCTCCTAGTGACTTCTCTCCAAACAAGGATGAGAGTGTGGTTTCAAGGCTTCTTAGAATGGACTTCTCTATTAGAATTGCCTCCATTGGGTGCATAAAATTGATCTATTGGTTTGGTGACCTCCTATAGACCAAGAATGAATCGTTCCATTTAGAAAATCTGACTCACAATCTTCCCTTTTGATTACCTGATCAAACAATGCATTCTAAGGCTAACTACATAGTCATATTTAGCCTAGGGCATCAAGTTTGAAGTGGCTAATGGGATTTTCCTATCCTGAGCCTTTGAAGTCTCAAAATGCATCCTACCTACTTGCATTTAATTGAAGGGCATCAATTTCCAATGGGGAAATTGCAAGTTATGACCATTTCTTGGCTTCAAACCCTTCAAATGAGGGTTTCAGACTAGCAGTCAGAAAATTTTCTATAACTACCTCAAAACTCAATAAAATTCAACCAAATCAATTGAAAATGAAAGGTAACACATACATCCAACTTCACATGTGCATCATTTATCCATACAGAGCCGTACAAAACAAATTTGCTCCAGAAAATAGGTTTTTCCCTTAATAAAATATTGATTCTTCCATACAACTTGATGATTAGTTTCATCCAATTGATTCAAACCAAATTTTGATGGTTATGAATGTTGGGAGGCCAAACAGACATTTTTGACAACTTTTCCAGATTTGCATTTTTGCATGTTTGTAATTTCTTGTCAAATATGACAATTTTTTGCATTTTTAATTGTAATGGACACCAACTAATCCCAAACATTTAGGAATGGTAGGAAATGCATTTCTAAGGTGAAACAAACATGGTTTCCATTATTGAATAACAAAACACTCCAAAACCAAGAATTAGGTGTTTTAGTGATGAAGTTCAGAAACTAATGAAATAAAAAATATTTAAGAATTTTCATCTTCAAGAAGAATTAAGAATGAAGTGACACAAAGGAGGATATTAACAAAGAGCATTGTAAGCAGACAACTTTTCATTGATTATAATATGTGTGAATTTGAGGGAGATGACCAATTTTTTCTTTCAAAACCATGTGCAGATATAAACATTAAGTACATGTCCAATATTTTTGTATATATGCACATTAATTAGACCAAATTTTTCTTTCAAAACCATATGTGCATATATAAACATTAAGTATAACATGTCCAATATTTTTTTGGATATCCACATTAATTACACCAAATTTTTTGTTCAAAACCATATGTGTAGATAGAAACATTAAGTACATGTCCAATAATTTTGCAGATATACTTTCCTGTGAAGAAAGACCACGCCTAGCAATATGAACCCAGAACAAAATAATGAGAAAATTGCTAGATTGTGGTCTCAATTCTAAAGAAAATTTGATAAATGTAATTGTCCTTGCAAAAAGTGTAAGGGCTTAAAGATTCAAAGAATTCTAATCACACCAGCCTAGAGTCATTGTAGGCAACATGGTCATGTTGAAGGGGGCCATGATTTTTGTTGATTGGTAAATGTGGATTTCCAACTGGAGGAACAGGGAGGTGTGAATATCCAAGCTGAGGATAACGCTCCCATGGAAGAAGATGATAATGTGCTAGAGGACATGATTGAAGAAGATGGTATTGGTGCAGTTGATGAAGATGATCACAATGATGGTACTAGCGCATTTGATAATGATGATGATGTTCTTGATATACCTATACTTGAGAAGGCATACAAGCCCCTATACCAAGGCTCCCAAACAACTCTTCTCTCTGCTATAGTGTTGTTGGTGAACTTGAAGGTTATGAATGGTTTATCCAATGTAGCAATGTCATGTATGCTAAGGTATGTCATTTTTGTCATCTTCAATATTAGCATACCATTACTATTCATTATATTAACAATTCATATTTATTGTTGTAGGTTGATAGATGAGTTTTTATTACCACCATCAAACATTTTGCCTCGTTTGTATCGAAAATTATCTACAATTATAAATCAATTTGTAATGAAGTATCGAACAATACATGCATGTCCTAATGATCACATTCTATATCATAAACAACATAAAATTGCAACATAATGCCCTAATTGTCATATTAGTAGGTATCAGTTAGATCAAATAACAAAAAAGGTGCCTCACAAGGTTCTTTGGTACATTCCCATTATTCCACGTCTTGAATGATTATTCAGGTGCACCAACTTGACACAATTTATGGATTAACATGCACACAATAGAAGTCAAGATTATGTTTATTAAAATGCCTACATATGGTTTTGCATTTAAAGACATAGAAAAAACATGGCCACACTTTAAAGAAGAACCTCATAATCTCAAGCTTTCATTGGCAGCGGATGGTGTCAATCCATTTTGAGATATGAGATCTATTTACTCAGTGTGGCCTATTTTTGTTATTAACAATAACATTCCTCCTTGGATGTCCATAAAGAGGGAGCACATAATGTTGTCAATGATTGTATTTTTTCATTTAATAGTTATCTAAATTAATTTATAAACAATGGTTCAAAATGTTCATAATAATTATGTAATATTTGTATTCATTTAATTACTAGGGAAGTACCAAGTTAAAGATATGAATGTGTATATTGAGCCCCTTATTGATGAGTTGTTGAAGTTATAGAATGGGGTCACTATGTATCGCCACTGGAGGATAATGTTAAGCAGAAAGATTAGCCTCCCCAATGTCAATCTCTTCCTCTCCTCTATCCCTACCTTTTTGGTTGTTTGTTGTACTATTTTTGCTTCATCTTAATCTACTAAAAAGCATAGTCCAAAACTCTCCACTTTTATCAGGCTCTCTACAACAAATTGTTAATTTTTGCTATTAAGACAATTGGTTATAAGCTTTCGTAATTGTAATAATTTGTTATCATCAAAAGTAACAGTGTAATTCTCATTTTCATCCTCACTCTAACTCATATTGGAGTGTTTCATTAGGAAATCAACTATAGGTTCAGGCATATCACTGATCTGTATTGTGTTTTCTATTTTCCTCCATGGATATTGGTTGTTTTTTTGGTTCCAATTTCTATTTATGTTCTAAAGGGTCATAACATAGCTCAATATCACTCTTCAAAGAACTCCCCAAATACAAAACATTCATTTCATGTATTTTAATATTGTTTATTTTGGTCATCTATTTCCATTGGTGAAACTTTATTTTCAACAATAGTAACAACTCTTTTCTCATTAAATACTATTTTTTCTTTTAGTTTTTTATATGTGAAATTGAAATTGAAAATTTCAAAATTATCATTTCTATCATAATTTGATTGAATGAAACTTCTTTCCATGAATTTTGTCTGTCATACACCATGATCTATCATTAGAATAAAGAAAGTATAATAGTAGACAAAGAGAAGATCATAAAGTATGATTCATAACATTGGTAGAAATAATTTACACAATCAAACCCTAAAATATTTTTCATCATTACTTTCAATTGAAACATGTCCACTTAAGCTCTAGTTAACATAATTGGCATGATTTTAATATAGGTGTGAGAAAGCTACAAAGCCTTTGCAGAGCACATCTGCATACAATCCTCTATTACCATTTTAGATGTCAATACTAAAACAAGTTGTGAACAACACAAGTTTTCCTCTTGTTTTGTTTGATATAATAGGAATTTCCCAGCTATGCAAGGATGCACATCCCTCTAAATATGGTGGTGGTAGTCACAATGGAGACTGCAACCATTGGTGTAGATGATATTTGGAATGGACTTTTCTATTCCTATGTAAATTAGGGAAGGTATTAAAGATAGACTTAATTTCATGCAAAAGATAAGGTCTATGAGTTAGAGTGGTGATCAATAGTGTAGATGCATCATATTTAGCATATTTATATTCTTTTAATAAAAAATAAGTTGAAAGATATCAAATGTCAATTTTGGGTAATTATCATTGTACTAAAAACTTTAAAGTCACAAGTATTGGTGTAATGTTGTCAAAAAAATTGGACATTAAGTCAATAAGTCAATATGGTCTCCTCACCCATTACAAAATGTCAAAAGGACAATATGGTTGTAGGAGAGGTGGAGGCTTTTATTACCACACAATAATAGTGAGAACGAGAAAGTTGAAACAATACAAACAACCAAGAGTTAGGGACCTTATTTACCACACTATAGAGAACTGAACCTTGAGGTTAGTGATTGCCTCCAATTCATCCATTATTAGCATCACCATCTTTGATAAATAAGTGGTATCCACTATATCCATATTTAATAAAACTTTAGTTGAACTCTATAGGCAACAATCTAACAAAATTGAATCTGAAGTTGTATTGTGAGTTGGATTCAAATTTGGAAGATTGTTTGGTTATATTGGTAGTTGATTGGGTCCTTAATGCATCCATTTAATACTCAACCAGATATACATTTTTTGATGAGGTATTTAGGTAAATGGTCAAGGTAGATACAATGGGTTATTGCAATTGAAAGGCATAATACATTTTGGAATGAGATATTTGAATTTTGTTACTGCTCCTTATACGACTTGTTACGTATTTTATTTTTGCTTTCATGTAAGCTATATTCTATTGAATATAATGTTATCTAAGTTCATATTTTCCATCTTGCAGGCCACTCTTGTAGATTAATTTTTGGTTGACCTTGACGACTTGTCCGACAATGATATGCCACTTAGTGTAAGTCTAGTTCAACTTTTATAAGTTTTGTTTTAGATAAACTAGTAAATACTAAATGCTTGCTTATTTTCTGGACATTGACATAAGGCAATGATTGATTTTTATTTTTTTCCATGTAAGCTTGAAATAATAGTAGTGCTTGATATGAAGTTTCAAATGTTCTTAGTTAAGTCGTGTAGTGGCAGGACCATGAAAATGATGATGCAAGGGAGGAGGCAGAAGATGTTGATGATGAGATGGAAACATTGAAACATACTCTATGTGCACTTCCCCACTAGGCATGGTGGCCATGATGGCCATTCCACTGGAGGTTATGGTCCAAGTGCAGGCACTACTGGAGGTTATGGTCCAAGTGTTGTACATTCTGGCCCAACTGGAGGTTATAGTCCAAGTACTAGTCACTCAACCCCAGCTGGAGGATAGTCCAAGTTCTGGACATTCTACTCGAGGTTATGGTTCTCAATACAGTAGCTATCGATATTAGATGGACAAGCAAGTACATTGACTATTTATGCTTTTGTTTGTAGGGAATCCAAAACATTGACAAGGTTCTAGATGTTGAATACAATTGAAATGGCTTGGGCTCTTGTTTAGACTAATTTGCACATTACCCAAGTTGATGTCAATGAAACAAGACTACTGAAATTCTTGAAATTTTACAATATCTTTAGGAATCGTGTGGTGTATCCACAAGTAGGAAGTACTCTTGAATGGTATGATTACTTTGCTTTCATACATGCCATTACAAAGTAATATATTATTGGCACGTTTACGATATTGAAGATTTTTCAGTGTTTACATGTTCTTAACATTTAACTTCATTATTTGTTCAAAGTTTGTACCATGTCATCTTTGTTTCATAGTAAGTTTTTATATTTGCATATTTCTCCAATTCATGTTCCTGTAAAAGAATTGATTACCCTCTTTCAAAGTGGTGATAAAATGGGTAGTTGCTTTTGAAATTTGCAGTCTTGGCAGTCTTGGTGTCTTCACTATTCCAAATTTTCTTTATGTCATATTTGATATTGAGGAAAGTGCAATGGCTTGTACAAATCAATAGTAGATGTCCAAAGCCTAACTTGTGGTGTCTATGTTGTCTTCTTGAACTAGTTTAAATTTGTCCACTTATGAACATTTAAAATTATTATCATTGATCTTATTTTTTCAAATGGAAATTATGAACTCAAGAGAAGCATTAACTTCAGAGTTTCAACTTATGGATTGCATTTTGTCTACATGTGAGCATAAATAATAGCTTGAATTCTTATAGCAATGAGGAATATTTTTAATCAAATTCTATTTGGGGTCTTTACACTGTGAAAGCCATATTGGGTTTTATTCAGTGTGAGCTTGGTGTTAAGTTGTCTTAAATACAATGGTGATGTGTGATCTAAACCTTATAGTGTTGAAAATGAATCAATTAGCAATCATGCTACACTCAAAATAACTTTTCCTGGAAGCCATTTGTAATTATACAAATGCATGGGCCAACTTAATCTTGGTACCTTAATCATTAATCATTTAGTGGAGGCCTTGTGTTGCTAAGAGCTTCGATCATTTTATGAATATGATATTAAGCATGGTGAGTACCCTCTATTTTGTGTGTGGATTCAATCATTTTTGTCATCAAAGATGTTAGTTTCTTAGAGTAGTGAGGAATTTTATTCAGTGTGAGCTTGTTGAAAATTTGTCTAGAACAAAATGGTGACTTGTTGTTTAAAACATATGATATAAAAAATGAATCAATTAGCACTTTTGCTAACACTGAAAACAATTTTTCCTGGAAGCTATCTGTAATTTTACGAATGCATTGGCCTAGCTTGATCTTGGTGCTTTAATCATTTAGTGGAGGCCTTGTGTCATAGGAGCTTCAATCATTTTATGAATGTGATACCAAGCGTGGTGGGTACCCTCTATTTTGTGTACGGATTCAATCATGTTTGTTCTGGTTTACCTTTGACATATTCTACTCTTTTAATGTCCAATCTTAATGCTAAATATGTATCAATGGTATTCATAGAAAGTGTAGATAAAATTGTATATGTTTTTTCACATTAATGTTTCAGTTCAAACTATGTTATCTTCTTGATGATGAATCCCAAAATGATATGAAATATTAATATATGCATGGCACAAACCACTAAGTTCTTGGAACAAGGACCTAAAGGAAAACTAGTTCCTTGTTCCTTTTGTCTTGATTTTTACGAACATATGTGGGTGTGAGGGAGCTAAGCATTAATAGGATAAGGTTAACTCACATGCCTACTCATGGTATAGGTGGGAAAACATGCTACAACCCCAACATATGTTTTCTCCCTCTTCATGGTCTAGATGTAGGGAATGAGACAACCTGATAGATGGGAACCTTATCCATATGTAGCCACTTGTATTGCCATTGTGGTCATTAGAATTTAACACACCAATAGAATTTGGCACCATCCTTACTCAAACAACCACAAATACATATGTCCTTTATCATCCACTAACCTACCATAACCTTATAGATGCATGACTCATAGATGTCAGCTATCAAGGGTTTATCTATCATAATTTGTTCCCTATGTATGAGAATATATAGGATGTAATAGATGTTTACTAATTTAATGGCCAACTCCCAACATCTCCCAATTAGGAAATGGAATGATGTCATACTAGAATCTCATCTCTCTATAAGTGCAATCAATATAGGTCTATGAAATCTCATCTAAAGGTGGTGGTAGACCCACAAAAGACTTGAAGACAAATATCCAAACTAATCATTGATTAGGTTGTTTTCGATGATTACTTTAGATATTAATCTTTAGGTAAATTTTTTTAAAAACAAAACATGTTGGTCAACAGTTTGACCAATGCATTGACCAGGATATTGCCATGGGTTTGGCATCTTGGTCGATCGAGGGTCAACAATGGTCAAAATTTCAACCAAACTTGGTCAAACTTTTGACCAACACATCGACCAAGATGTCATCGCAGGTTTGGTTCTCATGAACAAGGGAGGCCATTTTCAACCAAATTGTGCGTCAAAATTTTGATGCTCACAAGACTTGGTCAAAGCTTTGACGAGGAAAATAGCGACAAAATAATTTCTAGATCATTCAACCAACATGAGTAAAAAATTAGACCAATTTTCGTCAAAAAATGAGGTCAATTATACTAGTGTTAGCTAGAACGAATTTATCTAGGTCATATGTTTGAACAAAATTAAATTTTGAGATAGAAATATTGAAATTCAGTCATTTTGATAAGTCAGCCTGAAAGGTGACATAGCTTTGTACTTTTACCCTATCACCATTGTTTGAAATGCATTCATAATAGATCATGAGTTCCACTACCAATGATAAAGCTCACTATTCTAGTTATCAGTCACACATTAATTTGTAAGATGCCTCAAAGAATATATTATGACTATGTCTAGAAATGTGTCTTTGGAATATTTCTCTAATTTATCTTGATCTGGTGGATACTAGCAAATGAGGATTGATGACTAGTCCCCTTAGATTTTTTGATTTTTTAAAGAGCTTAATTTATGATCCTATTATATGAAGGTATTTTGAGATGATGTCTCTCTATATACAACTCTACACATATAGTTGAAACTTTTGATGTTAACAAATTAACTTCAAAATGTTAAAATTAAATTTTAGAACATGAGGACATAGTCTTTGCCCACAATCTTGTTCACACACTTAAAAAAATTATTTGCAATCTACCTTAAATTAACTAAAGTGACAAAACTTGGATAAAATAAGATTTCTAAAAAAGTGCTATAATATAATATTAGATTGATCTTTTAAACCACTCATTATTTCCAAATAACCAAATTATATAGTAGACAATCAAATATAACAAAATAACTTTTCTATTAGTATAGACAACTTAATTTTTAAAAATATATAAAATAAATTAATTCAATATTTTTATAAGGGTTATTTTCTCTCTATATTGTATGGTCAATGGAAATGGACCCATGTTGTAAAGAGAGACCCACAAGTGCATCCATTTTGTCATGGTGTAGATATACAATGTACCAAATTACTTTATCATCTTGCCAAAACTTCAAAAAAGGGAACCAGATACATGCTAGAAATCACAAGATCTAGATGAAGAGTTCCCTAAGAGATATTTTCCACCACAAGTAAAATTGTGATAATCCTATTAGGATTTAATTGGGTAGTTTTTGAGTCAAACTCATTGACTCACATTCCATGACTATACTGGTTCACAAGAATCCATCTCTCATGCAAATGATAGAACACTCAACACTCATTGCATCTAGGTGATGCTCATAAAGGTGGGGCATTCGACCTTCTTGGGATATCACCCATCTCAATTCAACCCCAACTCAAATAGGCTTACCTATGGAGTTTCGTCCAAGGTTAAGCCTACTTAGCTTGTTATTTTATATGCTAGATGTTGGAGGAAACTCCATGAACAAGTGCACTTGAGTTGGAGTACTACTAGGATGGATGACCTATTAGGAAGATCAAATGATTCACCTTAGAATGAAAATTGCCTAAATGCAATGAGTGCTAAGTGTTCCATTCACTTTTATGAATGGTGGGTTCTTGTGAACTACTACTTGTGAACACATGGATCAATAATATTTTTTTACTCAAAAGTTATATAGTTAAATCTAGATAGAAATATAATAATTATTTTCT
This sequence comes from Cupressus sempervirens, assembly GCA_028749045.1. NCBI lineage: Eukaryota > Viridiplantae > Streptophyta > Pinopsida > Cupressales > Cupressaceae > Cupressus > Cupressus sempervirens. The sequence goes on along the minus strand of CM053791.1, from coordinate 77,200,523 downwards.
AGAAGGTTCCCCTACAATTGACATTTATTTATTTTCCCTCATGATTCAATTTATTATCGTTTGAGCACATCATAGAGCTACAAATTTAGACATCACATCAAGAATACTTCTCATGAAAAAAACTAAGGACACATTTGGTTGTTGAAATTATACAAGAATTGTTCTAATAAATTTAATCCGTTGTTTGGGTGCACAAAATTATAATTGTAATTCAAAAAAAATAGAATTTGGTACCCCCATTTACCCTCAAATCTAGGATTTGGTCTTCCATCTAAATAGGTGGAATTGCTCCAATTCCCATTCTAATTCAAATTTGTCAAAAATGAGGATTACATATGAATTGAAATGAAAACAATTTGAGGTTTGATTTACATAATTTGCTGCCAATGTCTAATGTTGCAATGGCTCTAAGGTGTCTCTATTTTGGTTCTTTTGTAGGCTGAGATTCAGTTCTTCTTTACCCAGTTAAATAAAAATAGAGATTTTGTATGATTTATCTTTAAAATCTTTGGAGAAATTTCTTTCTCTTTGGTCTTTTACACCTTTAGATTAAGCATATGCTATTAAGTGTTATGCTTTTTTGTTGAACCAAGGTTATTTTTCAAAAAATTCATGACGAAGTTACTTCATTACGATTTCTTTGCTCAGTCTTGGGAGATGCCTGGTAAAAACTTCATGACACTCAATCTTCAATATCCGATATGATTAAGAAGAATTTAAATAATTAAAGACTATTTGGATGAGGGCCCGTTTGGTTGCTAGAATAGGAATAGGTTTTCTATTTTCCATTTGGTGTGTCAATTGGAATAGGAAATATGAATACATATTCCCATTTTGCCCCTAAAATGTGCGTATGTCCATTCAAAAAAAAAGTTGTTATTGGAATAGTCATTCCTATTCCCAATATGCATTCATATTCTCAATTCCTATGCCTAGCCCTTTTTTAGATGTTAAGAAATAATTAATGATTTGTTTCGAAAAAGTGCTATTTCATCGAAAAATAAATATCAACTGCTAGAAAATCTGATTGTTTCTTATTTTTTAATCAAGATTTATTTGTTTCTTATTTTTTCATTAAGATTTATTGATCCTGTGGATGACATCGTTCAATTCTCATTTACAATGATTTTGTCATTTATAAATCGTAATGATTTATGTTTCAACTCTGTACGCAAAGGAAAATTAAGTAATGAACTCTTTTTGCATGTCACAAAAGGTACACTCTTGCATTAAAGCAAATATTTTATCCTTAAATTACATTGAAAAAATTACACATTTTCTATGGATTCATCTATTCTGATATAAAATATTTGTGAACCAAATAAAATTGAAATAACAAATAACAAATATCAAAAAAATTTAAGTTTGAACCAAACGAGGCCAAACTAAAATTTGAAAACCCTAATCTAAATTTCAAATTGTAAAACTCATAAATCAAGTATTTAAAAACCAAATGAGCCGAGTGTAGTCGATCGTAGGATTTGGCTAAATAGCAAAGCGTCAGCATGACGTGATGTTCGAACTAAAATCACATGTCTCTAGAGTGCGCACCACTACACGGTTTCAATCGTTAACAAAAATCGGAAATCTTGTGCTACAAGCAACTCAATAATTTTCAAATCCTAATTATTATTATCAAAATTCGGAAATTCTACGTGGAAATTTTATGGTACACGCAACTAGAAAATGTCGGATCACGAAGTATTTCTATGCGAGCAGGAGCTATCATTTCCTGCAGTCACCTGTTTGCTCTTGCATCTCTACTCAACTTTCCTGCAATTCAGAAGGGAGTGCAGAAGGGCACGCAAAATGCATGGAGTCCCACCAAAATCCATGCGCTTGGAATGGAAATTCTTGTGATACATTCATCATCGCCATCGCTTTTAATCCCACGGATATCTTGATTTACGGCAATTTATTTGACTTCTGCTACATTGCCTGTCCAATCTTAGGGTTTTGACTCTCCGATGTAATGGAAGAGAGAGGGTTTGAAGAGACCCTGAAAGCATTGGCTTGGAGAGTGACACCGTGAGATCTGGCAGATAAATTGCCCCAAATCAACGCACCTGTGAGATCAACAGTGTCAACGGCGTTATATCACAGGAAATTCCTTTCCAACCGCATGATAGCGGTTATGTAGAACAAGAAAACGAGCTGACCGGGAGGAAATTATAAGACAACTGGAAATTAGGGTTTAATTTGCAAATTTTGACGCATCCAGAGAGTACTTGATGGTTTGAGCATTGAGTATTTATTTTTACGGTCTCCCAGTTCCTTTCTCTCCTTCAAATGCTATTGATTTAGTTCTTTTGGACAAGTTTTCATAATTTTTATTTTTATTTTTTGTTTTTGCAGGATATGGTAAAGGTGAACCAGAGGAGCGATGTATACAGCTGTGGGGCGGATGAAAGTAACGAATCAGGCGACGCAATACATTTTTTTGCTCAGATCCATTAGGTTATCAGGTGAAGCAGCACCTTTCGAAAACTGTCGGCATCGCTCTTATCTGTGATTACATTCGGCAGCAATAACTAAGAGCCATAAACCCCCGTTAATGCTTATTCAGATTGGGGGTTCCTCTTTCCCGTGGCCTCAAATTTTTTCATCCAAATGGATGTTTTGAGGTTTGATGTCAAAGTGAAGACTACATTTAGGCAATCTTTAAATGCCGAGGCTTCAGACAATTCCATAAGCATTTTGCTGATTGCTGCTTCCAATTGAGAACAGAGGAGCCCCTGGGCGAGTAAAAGATACAGGTTTTTTATAGTAGAGCATAATTCCACATGAAGACTGATAAATCTATGGAAGACATGCTGTTTATCAATTTAATGCCAGGCCGAGAGCATCTGCACGAGAGTCAGTATGTTATCTGAGCTTTTCATGGATCAGGTAGGATTCAAATCTGCAACTCTCTATTTGTTGATGGAGTATTCTACCATTGAACTGCTGAATTTTTTGTGCCCGGCCTCTATCTTCGATTTGGTTGTTGCCTATTTTGGACAACCCTTTAAAGTTGTATACACTCTGTAGATCTCTGGGACCAGGCCTAGAATTTGATGGCAGTTTTCACACTCTTGAACCGTATATGACAGTCTAAATTTTGTTTAGACTGTATAAGTTGACATGTCATATTCTTTTAAAACCGTCAATATGACACTTTAAGTTATTAATAAAACATAAAAATTTATTATAAATAATATACTAATTTACTTTATAATATAAATATATGCTATTTGTTTGTTTATACATTTTAAAGTGATAGATTTGAATATTCTATTTTAATATGAATCTAGAAACTTACTAATTACTAATTATTATATTATTATATATTTATATTAACTTGGAATCTTTCTAAAATAAAATATAGAAATATAAAATTTGTCTATGTAATTTGAGATTTTGACATATAGTTATTTTTTAATTTTATTTTTTTCCTAAAGAAATAAAAAGTTTCTATATATTTATTATATAATATTATAATTTTTTGAACTAAGAATTTTGATATTGATTATTCAGAAATGAAAAAAATGACAATGAATTTTTTTCATAGAACGTAAAATAAAAGACATCAAAATGATCAAACTGTCATAGAAAAATCATATGACAGGTGGGGGTGATCGTTGAATTCTAGACTTATAGCTTGAACGGATTCGACTACTATGTTAACTTTTTTTTTGTTGGACTAGTTGAAGCCAAAATTCAAATTAAGAACCTTCCATTTTCTGTTGGAGTATTGTAAACTAGATCATTGACCCCTTGTGACCATTTTTTTTCAAATCTGTTTATTTGAATGACATAATGATTGCTATTCGAGAGAAGATTGTTAAGCATCATAAAGTCTCAGGTATTTTCTACAGAGGCATATAGGAAACAACAACACATATCCTTCTTTCCTCTGAGGTCTCAAGTATGTTGCTCTCATCCTTTGTAAGTCTACAATGTTGTCTCCCATTGGGCCATCATGGTTTGTTGTCCAGATAATCTTAGCAACATTTAAAGTTAAAAAGAGATGGTATCAATTGCCGCTATGGAGAGTTAGCATCTATTTAGGATGAAGCTTAAAAAGGCCAAGCAGTAGCTCTGTTCAGGTCTACAAGCAGCTAGGAAAACATGTGCAAGAAGTTTGTGATGTCAGAATTAGAACCAAGAACGATAGCTCCACTATCATTGTTTGTTGATTTCACAGACAAATTTGAGCTTATTCGTCTGCACAAATTATGGATGGTTGCTCTGAATCGATCACTTACTAAATATTTTTCAAATTTGCCTTCTAATCAAATATATGTCAAATTTACCGATCAAAAAATATATGTCAAATTTACCAATCAAAAAATATATGTCGAATTTAATTAGAAAAAAAATGACTAATTTAATT